>OW052222.1:134267912-136667912 GCA_932526605.1 Nephrotoma flavescens | reverse complement strand
TGCCGCAGGGAACCAAGTATAAATTTTGACGAACCATTCAAAGTAACATCCACTAGACAAATCTCACCAACTGAATCGACTAACTGTCTTCTAACATTAATATCAAGCTCAATAGGCTGACAATCTGCTACACTATTGATGTTTCTATAAATTGCTACACCACTTGCATTACGCTGTTTATTTATCAATTTCGAACGAAGAATGTTGTTTATGTATGATTTCAATTCAAATCCTCTAATATTAATCGGTTAATCTTCGTACATCCAAGTCTCACTCAGAGCAAAAAATTCAGACTTTGATAATATCTCGTCAGTTTCAATATCTAAGTGATGAGCAACTAAACGTTGAACGATTAAGTTAACTATAATCAATAGTTTTTTAATTAATTAATTATTATACGCGCTACTCCCATATTAGAAATGTGCCAACAAAAATCGTAATTTTAACTTGTCATAACTTTTGACATTTTGTTAGATTTGTATAAACTTTATAATTTAGTTTTTTATATTGTTTATTATTTTAGAGTCAGCCTCGATCTTTCCAATGAAATATTAACCACGTTACTAACATTAATAGTTTTGAAAATATAAACGTGTATGTAGACATCAAAATCACACTCGCGTTTTCTTAGATTGCACACTTGATGGACGTAGTTCTACGTCAAAAAACACACAATGTATATAATATACTGTTGAATAAGCTCGATTTTCATATAAACCCCATCAATTAGAGAATCTTAAAATAGATAATAAGTTGAATCATACGAAGATGTATAATAAAACCAGGGTTTTCGTAATTTACCAAGGTACTCCTTACTACAGTAAGTGCCTCCAATCTTAGTGTCGCCTTTTCAAGAGACAATGATAAGGAAGTAGATTAAATACGTACCTTTTGGGCGAGACAAATTAAAACAGCTTCTTTTGAATCTTTACCATCAAAGTTGAGAGATCTCGGACAAATAATTGTGGATTTAATTGTAACATTACTTCTCAGTGCAAAAATAAATTTGTAATGATAAATATTTTTAAAAATTATCAATTGTCCCAAAGTCTTACACCATTCCATTAGTCGCGGTTGCTTTGTTGATTCATAAATCTACACTGTATAAACAACACATTATTATTATCGTGTGATGATTTATACAGCGTATAAACATCCAATTAAATCATCTTCAATTAATCCCCTGCCAAATAAAACATTATAAAAGTAGAACCACCTCATAATTTCTTATTATTTTCTAATTTATTATTATTGTTAATGGAATCATTAAATCGACGATCATCTTTCATCACACATCATTATGGTATGCCATTAAACAAACTGAAATATCAAAAAGATTAAAACCGAAATCGTTAAATTAAATCTAAACGATCGTTTTCATGACGACAAATCGACGATATATTAAAGTAGAATTTATTAGAAATGGCATTTCTTCTTCTCAAGTATATTTTTTAAACGAATTTTTCTTTTTCGGCTCACCTTATTCAAAATAAATTTTCGTCTCGATATGAAAAAAAATAATTTCTTACTTTTAGATATACACAGGAAACGAAATCATGTTTTTTTTTGTCTACGTCAAACCAAAAATTATCTAAAAATATAATTTCGATATACAAAGAAAATTTGTTGTTTCTAAGGTGACTACTGATCATGACGTATGCGTTTGTCTACAAGATATTTTCATTTGAATAATGTGAATACATAAACATTCTCGCGTGGATGCTGTGTTGAAAAACTGCATTTAAATGAATTCGCACAGGAACTATAAATTACCGCTAGAAAAATTATGTTCACGTCAAATATATATATTATTCAATGTAAACAATTTCCAAAAAAATAATATTTAGTGATAAAATTGTTGAAGTTTCATAAATTTAAAATAATAACGCGCGTCTCTCTCTTCAAAAAGTGTGTTAACGTTATTTAAAAAAAAAATGCATGAACGAATACCACACGCAATCGTTAAGAACCATTGGTCTTAAGTATCGTTGACAGGTTTATATATAAATAATTTGGTTTGTGAAAAAATTAAAATGTTGTAAATTACAATAAAATTTAAATAAAATGTGGTGTTAAGCGCACAGGTTAACATTTTGTTAGTAATGGCTTGTCAAAATAATTCTTAAAAGACACATCTTTTAGACATAATAAATTCCTTTCCTCGCCTATACAAAAATTTAACAAATACATAATTGTATAACTATTAACCTGACACATTTTAAGTTATTCGTGATCATGTTATTAGCATATAAATTTTGATCTTAATAACCCTCTCTTAAGTATAATTTTTTACTTTACTCAATTTGTGTTTTGTCCTCCATCACTTGTTTTAAAGTTAAAATGTTTGACACGTACCTGAAAGTAAAAAGAAAAATAATTTGAATAAATAATTACAAGAATTTAGTGTTATTTATTATATAGTTTATAGGTGAAATGATCGACGACTAAAATGTCCAGTATAAACTCGATCTAACCTGGGGCCGTACTTTAATAATTTTTTCAAATTTGTTTTCAAGTTATTTAATATTTGTCTCCCTAAACTAAGGGAGATAAAATAATATCAACCCTTAATACCACTATTAATAATATCAACCCTTAATACCACTTGCGGTTAATACCACTATTCCCCCTATAGTAGGGGGAAAAATTATATTTTTTAAAGAAAAGAGGTTTAAAAACATGATTAAAGTAGCCGGCGAAACATTCGAATAATATAGAGACTTTGAAATTCTCAAATTGTGTACTGATTGGGGAAATCTCCCCCGATTTCTGGAATACGGCCCAAGCAATACTATTTCAAATCTTATCTACATCAGGTGGCTATAATACTGACATATCACGCTCTAATTTCAACGTTGATTTTCATTATTACTTAGAAAATATGCAGATGAAAAACAATTTTAATTTATAAATTTAGAAAAGGCGTGACATGAGTGTCAGTACACCACTGAGCATTAGGAAATTCTCGTTTTTGTTATTGACAATTTTTGTTCTTTATGCTAACTGAGTTTAAGAAATCTTAACAAAATATGTACATGTATTTTGCGAAATATTAATTATAAAACATCTAAGGCACCAAAAAGAAATAAATAATCTCTTATTATTTGTTTCTAGTAGTTTGGTGTCGAAACCAAAGCTTGCTTTTGCTCCGTTTATTTCACATGTAAATTAGCAACATAACTCAAAATAACGAATATAGGACAGGACCCGACGTTTTCACAGCTCAGCTGCTAAAATTTGGATTTTAGCGTTCGCTCTTGCGAGCAAGCTTATACAAAGACTTAGGCCGTCTGTCTGTTGGCACTATCACAGCAAAAACTATACATACCAGATAGCTCAAAATAGATACTACTCTAAAAAGTAGTTTTGTACTTTAGTAGCTCTAGTAGTAGCTAGATACTAGCACACAGATAGATACTACTCTAAAAAGGTCAAATTTAAAACTTGGGAACTTTAGGTCAAGTAGTTTTCGAGATATTCAACTTTTTCTAAAAATAGAGGTCACACAGATGCGGCTGTCTACTTTTTTTTAAATTTTCAATTATTATTCTAAGCCAACTGACTAACTTTAATACATATATTACTTTTATATATAATAAAATGAGTGTTATTTCAAAACTAGTTTCTGTAATTTTTTGATTTGCTTAAGATTCTATTCATTTTTTTGTCTATTGGGCTAATTTGTTGTATTAGCACCTTAGTTGTTTCAGAGGTTTTACACCTCCGTTCGTCCGTCTATTGCATTTTTCCTATTTTGGCGAGCGCTTGTCGGACAATTTCAATTGTCCGCTTCTACTTTATATGAAAATGACATGTTGCTACAGTTATTTAGCTATGCTAACCCGCAGTTTTACTCTTTAAATTGCTTACAAAATTTTCGGTTGCGAAACGAATGATGCAATATTGGCCGCTTTTCTTGACCCATGATCTGATCCCGATGATCTAAAACAAAATTTGATTAACGGAATAAAATGGATCAGTTCAAATTGAAAATGTAATATTTTCAATTTGAACTGATCCATCGATCAACTATAATGATCAACGAAAGCTTCGCTTCGATCCTATTGAAACTTTCACATTCGTTTATCAATCATTTGCTTCATTAATTGGTTTAATTTGTTAAACTAGCGCTACGTCTTTGCATTTGGTCGCCTTATTGAGGTTATTGTAACCGAGTGATTTTCGGGTTGATGAATAACCGGCCCATTGAATTCTACTAGTTATAGTAAGCACATGTTAAAATATAGTGTTTAATAACGTGTACAATAAAAATTAAATGATACTAAATTGTTGGCACTTCAATGTGTGTTCGTTGCAGACAAAATGGTACACCGATGGGGGGTTTACAAAAATTCGGTAAAATTGAAAAGTACCTGGGTTGAATCTCGAAAGGAGCAGGATGCACATGGTGTTTTTCAACATCTGGTTTCGGTCAGTGATGTAGCTGAACACAGCTATTATGACCACACCTCCATGTCAGTCGTACTAGCGATTTCTAGTAAAGAACTGAAATTTGCTTAACAAAATGCGAATTACAGTCTACGATGGAGCAAGGGGTCAAAACTGTAAAAAATATTGGGTTGGCAAATACTCATTTCCATATGTTGGACAAAGAAACTGACGCTATCTATATTCGATGAGGATTGCGAATAGGCATCAAATAGCCATCCATTCTTCAAATATTTTAGTCGTGTACCATTATTCAAACCTATTGGCCCTATGTGTACATTTAAAGTATACACACGTTTCTGTACAGTAACTAGTTTGACATACGCTGGAATGCGTTTATGTCATCGCGACTATAATCGATATTGAAGATGCTCCAGTTTTATTGCCATGGTAATAAAATATTATAGAACTCCTTCAGTGACATGAGCATATATAATATCTAACAGCCAACTTTAAAGAGGCGACTAAAATTAAATTATCCAAAAATTTAGAATCAGTTTTTAGGTTACGTATAAAATATTTTTAATTTACTTAGTAGATATTTTTCATTATCATAAAATAGAATTTTTAGGTTGTACTGACATGTTTTGGATCGTTTAGTGAGCTATGTATATGGATTCACTACTGATCGTTGCCGTTTTGATTAATTCGTGGCCAACTAACACAAATTTTTAGGATCATAATTAGGACAGTAAAATGAAGCATTCAATTGAAAACGAATCCAAAAGCCCGTTTTTATAATAAGCAAACATACAACCTAGATCAAAGGATGCCAAAAAAATATGCCTTAACCTAATACTGACATATGCATCAGTTAAAGGGACAAGTTATTTATTCAATGTTCTTAATACTGAGAAAACTGTTTTAAAACATTTTAACATCTGTCAAACTCAATTGTTCTCTGTGTTCTGTGTAAAATACAGCTGGTGCAACAACTGCAGCTGAACAACTCGCCACAAAATTTATAAATATTTCCAATATTTTCCCTTGAATAAAGTCAAATAATTAAAAGGAACAAAATATATTTAATCAAGTTTGCGTTGATTTTTTTCTGATTGCGAAAACATATTTCATATAAAACATTTAACTTGCGCACATCTAACCGGCCGTTAGTCATTTTCTTTGCAACCGGGCAATAGTGAAATAAAGTATAGAAACCATGAAAATTTTTGAACTCATGCGTTTTGCACTTTTACCATTCGCCATATCGCCGAAGTAAAGCAAACTATATTTTAAACATTTCTGTCTCATCAGCCCAGACAGATTAACTATGTTCGACGTGAAACTTCACACTTATGCTTTTCCACAAATTGAAAAATCCCAGTGATTTTTCGCCGAAATCAGCCCACCGGAAATAACAGCTTCCATAGGAGCTTTTTCGTTTTTCCGCCGGAAGTGATGAAGCTGTCATAGGAGCTTTTCCGTTTTTTCCGTAATCTCAATTTACGAGAATAATGGCTATGAAGAAACAGATTCTTAATTAATTTTGCAACAATACCGCCCCAGATCAGTTATCCAATAATTTAAGTGGAAATTACGATTTTTATAAAAACTGTTTCTCAGTACGAAATTGGTCACTGTACAGGATATACGGGTTGATTTATTGGGATAAAACTATCTAATTAAGGTTTTTTCATAAATTGGGAGATCCCAATGATTTTTGATCTAGACCGGTCCACCGGAAGTGGCAACTTCATAGGAGCTTTTCCGTTTCTTGCAAATATATTGAAAAGTATATAGGAATTAGGATAACACGATTAAAATAAAAAGATTGTAAATTAAATTTCAAACAAAATTAGTTCATTTTCACAGCATATTTAAATTTTACCGGAAATGGCGAGTTTTGATTTGAAAAAAAATAATTTTACCACAATTCGGCATCTCTGCAGAACAGGAAGATTACTATTCGGAAAAAACTGCATACTAAAGCTTTCTCCATAAATTAGGAGATCCTTGCGAAATGTGGTGAACATCTGAGTATCAGAAGATATTGAAGATTAAATTCTTAACAAGGGTTGACCTTGTTGGTTTTCTGAAATTTAAGTAGGAACAGCGATTTTTGATTATACATACAGGATAATTTTTATAACGAATCCGGTAGGTTCAATTTTTCGCTATAGAAATTAAATGTGGTTTCTTCAAGGATCAATGTACTTTTTTCGTTAAAGAAAGTCAGGTGTTGGCCACAACAATTACACCGCTCTATTTTTATCTCATGGTTAAATTTGCCTACTTGGACTCGTGGATTTCTAAAAATTATTATGAATGCTAAAGGTCGAGGCACATAGTTTTCGTTCCGTTCCGACCTTTAAGTTGAATATGTCAAAATGTATGGAAACCCAAAAACATGCTCACTATTATAAGCTTAAGGCGCAACCGAACCGAAACAGTTGATCAAATTTCAATAAAAACTTAAACAATAACCTCAAATTATTTATTTTGGCGTTTATGGTTATCGTTTTTTTGTCAATGTGTAAATTTTCACTAATCATTAAATTAATTGATGATAAATAATATTTATAAAATATAAATAATTGATTGAATTGAAACAATATTGTGGGAAATAAAAAAAATCGATTTATCAAATAACGCAAAAACAACTAAAAACGAAAGGAAAGCTATGTGCGCGCGAATTTATAAAAACTTATTGAAAAGGAAACAAATCGGAATGGAACGAAAACTATGTGCTTAACTAATCTTCTTTCAAAGTATTTTTGGAAGTCCGGGTTTGCGTAAGGGCTTTAATATAAAAATGGAACGTGTCGACTGCCGTTTATCTCTAACAAATTGAAATAAATTCAGTATACGAAGCAAAATTGTAACTCAAATTCTATTTTCCATAACTTTCAATTTATATACTCAATCAAATAAAAGCTAACCTTTTCCAAATCAATATTGTTAGACCAATATCCATTTCATGTCAATGTTTTGCCTATGAAAATAAATTTCACCTTATCCAACTCTGGATATTAACCCGTTGCCGCACACTTTTAAATTAACGACCGTGCTGGGATACACACTTTTTTCAATTGTTTATGACTGCCATATGAAATTGAGCGTCATTAATATGTTTGGAAGTAAAAATTATCATTTTTTCACAATTTTTCCATGAAAACTCTCGACGGCGATAGCCATCATTTGCTCATCACAGCAGTTTTTTTCTTCCCAGAGCAAATGATGACTATAGCCGTCCTTTGGCTCTGTATGTGGAAATATATCGAATTGATAACCATGAAAAATCAAAACAACAAAAAACAATACTGGAATATTACATCTTTTTTTCTTCGATGTATTACTGAATAATTAACAAATAAATGCATTAGTGCACTTCGTACGAATGATGTTCTTTTTTTTTATTAATTAAAATATGCATGACGGCTATAGCCGTCATTTGCCTATGTATCACCAAAAATCCGACGGCTATAGCCGTCATTTGCGGCCGCGTTATATTGAGTTTAACGTATCAAATTTTTGTTTTAAAAAAATACTTGATTAAAGTGTCTTGTTTCACTATGTAAATAAGTAAAAGATAAGAGCCATGTCTGACTATTCCAGATGTGTGTGTGTTTTATCAGCAATTCATCGGTGATACAAATATAAGTGCTAGGGGCTGAAATTCCACGAGGTAATGAGAACTACGACCAGAATTCTAATTTTTTCACACACCGGAAAACTCACGAGTTATGCGGGAAAATCGACGAATACATTTATACAAAGTTAGGAAACATCAGAGGGAAGAACTATTAAAGCCATTAGCGTAATGAACATATCTAAATTGGGAAATACAGTATGGCTGCAAGATTGCGCAGTTCGAGGACAAAGTGGCCAGTTTTATGAAAGATAAACACCAAGAAGACTGTGAAATTAACTACACAAATTAAACTTCCAACTTCATCTTGTTCAAAGTCGTATAGGCACAATATTACATCTTGGGAATATTTTTTACTGTTGTTGTTGCTTCCAAAATTAGATAGTAAAACTCGTAAACTATATCAACAAACGTTAGTTGATCGAAAAAAAATGACGTGAAAAGATTTGTGGTCTTCTCTGACAAGACGTTATTAAGCCATATTACTGCTATTTGACCCTAGGCCAAAATTTAACAATCCAAAATTTAACGTTTCACGAGTAATAAATATTCCATTAGAAATGAATTATAGTTTAGAATTTTTTTGCCAGAAATAATATCAGGCCAAACTGGGTTCTTTACAGCGAAAAAACTCGATAATTAATTTAAAATTTATGAACGAATACCTAAGCTTGACGTAAAGAAAACAAGCACTAACGCATGAATTTGTTTTCAATACCGACATCGAAAAGATGTATCTACAAATACAAGTAACGGAAAAACTTCAGCAATAGCAAACTATAGATAGGCTTGCCCAAAAACGATTATCTTACCCGGTCATAAATATTTCCTAGCATTAGATGATGTAGGTGTCTAGCTAAATGCAGCGCAAGTGTTAAAACGAGAACTTTATCTTGATAATGGGTTCAATGGTGCACGCCCCTTAGGGAAAATTATCGCTCTGCTAAGGAACTAACTAAATTATTTAAATTTAATGGTTTTAAGTGACCAAGTTTGAAATACGAGAAATCTTAAATTTTTTTTAATAAAAAATGAAGTCGTACGAAAAAAAGTATGCGAAGTATACAGCGCAAGTGTTAAAACGAGAACTTTATCTTGATAATGGGTTCAATGGTGCACGCCCCTTAGGGAAAATTATCGCTCTGCTAAGGAACTAACTAAATTATTTAAATTTAATGGTTTTAAGTGACCAAGTTTGAAATACGAGAAATCTTAAATTTTTTTTAATAAAAAATGAAGTCGTACGAAAAAAATTGTATAGAAATTGGAAGGAAATGCCAATTGTTGCTCTCGTTCCGTTCCCATCCTTGATGAATCCAAACCACTCATGAACACAGTGTGCAGGAGCCCCATCTTCTTAATACAAGAAAGTTTTTCTCACGATGAGTAGAACTGATTCACAATCCCATTCAAAACGTATTGAAGATAGTTATGGGAGTTCAATGTTTCAGGTAGTAAAATTGACCCGATAAATTTTTTTCCAAATATAAGATTGTGGAAACTTGATACTCCATCCCTCGTAAATGTCGATTCCTCTGTCCATAAAATGGATGATAAATATGAAGGGTTATGCTTCTCTTTGTTTAAGAGTAAATGACACAAATTTGCTCTTTGGTAAATCGACCAGTAATAATTCTTGCGCTGGAGTATAATGAAATGGGTTTCGAAGTACCCTCCAGATCGTATTTATGCTACTTCCAAGTTGAAGTGAAAGGCGTCTCATCTCATGCTAATTTATCGACATTGCTTTCGTGTTTAATCTGATAACAAACGAGCAAAGAAATTATTTAAAAATATTCGCAACGTTTTTTGCAATACATTTACTAACGGTTAAAAATTATTAACAAAATGAAATATTCAATCCGTAAATTATTTTTTTAAATACGTTAAACACAATTGCTTTGATTTTTCGTAATTTTCAACAAGCACATTTATTTATAAAATGTATGTGCAACAAGAGCAAGTACGGCAAAAAACTAAGGAAAAATACAACCACGATTTTTTTTTTGTTTTTATTATGAAAGTTTATTGTATCTTCTTGGGCGCTTTCAACTAATACTTAGTAAAGTCACCATCGCTGTTAATAATTGCCTGGCTTCTTTTGTCCATGCTATCAACCAAATTTTCTGCATACTGTGGTGATAAATTTTTCCATATATTCCGCACAACTCGCGCTGGACCGCTCAAATTTTTCATATGATGCATTTTCAGTTTAATCTTCATGAGTGCCCATAAATTTCGATCGGATTGGAATCAAATGACTGAGATGGCTAATCCAATGTTGTGATGCCCTTTTTGAGTTTAATTTCCGAACAGAGTATGTTTGTGTTTGTGATTTGGATCGTTGTCTTCTTGCAAGATCCAATTGGAGTTTCCCGATCCGTTGCAAACCATTTAAGGACATGGATGGTAACAAACCTCGTGAATAAATTGTATTCATGAAAAGTGCGTTTAGGTTCCATGTGGAAACGATTAATTTAGCAAAACCTTGCTTAGTGAACCATTCCCATACATGGAGCTAGGGAGGTGTACTTGGCCATGGAGCTATACTTTTTTTGATTAGTTGACGAAACGCCTTTTAACATTACAACTCTAAAAGGATGACACATCGGTAAACACAATGTTCGTCCAATCTTTGTTTTTATGTTCATTCGCCCACTCTACTCGCTTTTCACGTATATTCATATGCGTAGCCATGTTCCATAATTCTATTTCGTATGGTTGTTTTTAGTATAATTTTCCGCTAATTTTTCCACAGCTGCTTCTAGCGTAAACCAAGAATTTTCAGCTATATATGATGGCCTCATCCTTCTTTTTGTAGTGGTTCGGATTTTATCTCTATCTGGTAAATCGTCAACACTTTTATACGTTGAATAATTTGTAGTCCTCTTCTCTACTAATGTTTTCGATTTTTATATATTTTTTTCTGCACTTTTAACCGACATTTTTGGTCCTTTTGGTTGTGCACTTAAAAATACCGCTTCTAATTGTTTTTTTTATAAACCGCACTCATTTCTCTCATATTTATTATCCGCAAAACAGTTTCAGTTAAATTAATTATTGTTTTAGAGCGTTTAAGAGGAATTAATAGAAAACCGATTAGGTCCCGCTCATATTTTTTCCTAAAGTTTTAAGTACAGTTAAGTACAGTAACTGAATTATTATTACTGAATTATTTGTTCGCGATTTTTATTTTGGAATCATTCTATTGTGAATGGTTTAGATATAGTAGCCACTGACCTCATATGTTTACGGTAATCTTTTGCTGGTTGTGGTAGATAGACGTTGGTGATTCCGACTGAAAACTTGTATGTTTCACAACCATCCAAAATGCATGTGGTTAAGCAAATTGCGAATGGTTCCAGACTGTGTTATCGTTTTGCCTGATATTGTATTTGTTTCATGAAACGAACAAACCGTGCTCAATTATTCATCATGGCTTCCCAAGAACGTACAATGCATTATACTGCTTGAGTAACGAGTGTATTATCATATTTCTATTACTAATATTATTGTTTTAGTGTGCTCATTATATCCCAATTAATCACATTCTGCTAACCCGAGAGGAAGTTCATCTTCAAATAATGTTTTCTGTTTTTTATAAAAACACCCATATGATCACTAATCATCAAGATGATTATAAGAAGAAATCTCTGCAATGCGGTTTACTATAAAGACTCGCTTATAAAAAAATTATTTTAATAAAAAAATTATGTGTGATAAAATTTTACATCTACATAAATGTCTTAACTGTTTACATATTTATATGTAGTGTCTAGCATGGTTATTAACAGTTGTCAGAATGTATTGTTATCACATATTGTAACCTAATACCTTATAAAAAAACAAATTTTTCATTCGTGACTGCCTACAGACAAACAAGCAAAATCAGTGCAAACATGCATCAGATGGTGCGATGATGATCATGATCGTGACATAGACATTGATATTAAACAGCAACAGAATCTCGAACTGAAATAAAATAAAGGTTGTACAAACACAAACGGAAATTAAAATAACAAAAATATTATCTGACAGCAATGTATCAAGAAAAATAAAAATTAATTTCGTCATTATGGATACGTGATCATGAATGATCATCCTCAATGAAATAACAATAACGAAAAAATTTTAGATTATAAACAACAATTCTAAATAAATAAATATACATTAATTAATTAATTAATTTAATTATTGTAATATAAATTCATGCCAAATTTTCCCCTCCGTGCATTATTATTTTATGTAAATCAGATTTCATTCATCAAACTGACACATAATTTGTACGCGCGATCGCGATCCAACCTGTTTAATTCTATATATTTCATGTATAAATTTATAATGCATGATATGCATGATTTAAGAATGACAATTGTATATTGTTGTGTGGTTTAAAATGTGGCGACCTTCATGTACGTTCTGTTAAAAGAACAGCAACATATATTTTAGACGTTGATCGATTGGTTTTGCTCATGTAGTAAAATGGAACAGATTTAATTTTTTTCAAAATAGATCATTTTATATTATTTCGCATATTGATGTATTGAACGCAATCGAACTAGTAAGATATAATGTAAATAAATCCTATTTCATACGGCAGAAACCACATGATGATCGATACATGTACCAAATATGTATTTATAAATATGAAACCAAATTTTTTACCACTCGTTGAGTATATTGGCCGTCATGTTTCTAAAAATGTTTCAAATATAGATCTATGAAATTTAAGAATATTATGAGGGGAAAATGGGAAAACATGTTTAAGGCTTGCTGAAAAAATTAAAATCCCCTAACGAAATGGATATGAGTGCTTGAGAAGCAATGAATGTCTAGAAAATTCACGAGAAGTAGTAAACGAGGCTAGTCTCTCAAATAGTTATTCAATTCTAGAGTGGGTTAGATCTAACAGAGTCGGACTTTCAAACCTGCTTTTTTTCCGCGAAAGTAGTAAAACACTATGTTGCACCAGTAACTATTGAGCTCCCAATTGACAGGTCTTTTTCATTTAACATGTCTGCTTTGCAAATTAGCGATCTATCGTGAAAACAACATATACACATTTAGAAATTTTAACCTTAGAAAATGTAACCCTTGCATCGAGGCTTCTACGAGGCTTCTCGTCTAACACATTTAGAAGCAAGGCTTGCATTGAAAATATTTACGATGTAGTTGCGTCCAAAACTAATGTAATATGTACTCTTATCGAAAGGAAATTTATATATAACCTGGGATTAACTTTTACGAATTTATAATAATTCGCTAAGGCATTATGTATATACTTTTATATACTTTTTATATATTTGCTTGCAGTTTGGTGAGCGTAGTTTTACGTGACAACTGATTTTTTTTATATGTCGAGATTTTAAAATCTCATGAAGTATAAAATATAATTCTAGTCTTAGCTTTTACAATAGAAGCAAACAAAATCCAATCCGAAAAACATCTGCTTCCTATTTCTTTTTAAATGTAAATAGTATTGAAATAATTTACGACACATTATTCATGCATATCTCATTGAATTTCAATGTAAACCAGCTTCACAATTAGTCATAAGTTGCATGAATTTGATTTAAATGTAATTTGTTAAAAACAATATACTTTTGCGTTATAGTCATATACGTAATTATTTGCATTGCATATCTAATTTTTTTTACGAGTGTGTACATGCAATCTCCAAAACAGCAAGTCAATTTTTGCGGTTTATTAGGCGATGCAAGCGGTATAAAGGGTTTTTGAAATTGGGGGGGTCGATATTGGCAGCCTAAGACGGCCGTGTTGGTGGCGTCTGTCTAATCTGTTTAATCTGGTGTTTTTTCAGTCACTGATGCCAAATCACCATGACAAGTTACAACGATTGAGCAGCACGTCCAAATGTTAAAACTTATTATCAAAATGAGTGTTCATTAATACAAACGTCGCGCAAATTTTGCGGAAGATGTGGTGGTTCTTCAAAGTCGACTCTCCAACGTTCAGTGGAAAAATTCGAGACAACCGGTTCGGTAAACAATCAGCCAACACTAGTACGTCAAAGGAACGCCAGATCAGTCGAGAACATTGCCGCGATCCGTGAATATATACAAGAGAACCCGATGCAGTGAATTTCTCGACGTGCACAAGAACTAGGACTTTCACAGACGTCGACTTGGCGAGTTTTGCGTCGAGACTTGGGTTTCCACTCGTACAAGATACAAACCAAGACCCAGGAGCTCAAAGTTAATGACCATAGACAACGCCGTTTGTTCGCTGACTGGGCTTCGGAGCGTTTGGAAGAAGACCCCAATTTTGGCCGAAAAATGGCTATGTTGAGAAGCAAAACTGTCGACGCCAACCCACACGAGGTTTACCAGGTGGCAACGCATCCACAAAAACTTAATGTTTGGTATGGATTTTGGGCCGGCGTCATTGGTCCGTACTTTTTTGTTAGTGACGTTGGTGAGGCCATCAATGGCAAGCGCTACCTACAGAACTTAGCATGGTTCTGATTTATTTTGGCCCAAATTGAACGATATGAATATAGACAACATGTGTTTCCAGCAGGACGGGACAACATATGTTTCCAGCAGGACGGAATTTTGGCTGGTAAATTTCCTTTAAATGGAAAGCTGATGCTGATAGCTATCTTTAAATAAACCCGTATCCTCAGATGACATATTCGGAGAGCTGTCTGCATTTTTCTCAAAACAAGAAGCAGTTGCGGCTGCTGATTTTGATTATGTGATGATTTTGGAAGACCTGAATCTGTCCAAAGCAAAATGGCTAACACTTGAAGATGATCGTTGCCATTCAATGGTGATTTAACCTCAGACCTTGTGATGGACTCAATCTGTTCACTCGGGTTAGGCCAGATTAACAACATCGAGAACCTGAGCAGCAATATTCTCGATGATTATCTTGGCGGTTCTTTCAGTATTTTTCATATACAAAATTGTATTCATGTTAACGTAAATTTTAATTGTAGTGTGTCTTTCGACTGTAAAAATGAAGATCATAATGCTTTAAATGAGTTTCTGGGCAATATTAATCGGGGCCGATATAAAACAAGTAGTTTGGACGCTTATATTGATCAGTTTTTGACCAATTTATTAATCGTTTGCCTGGGTTAATCATCGTCTGAATGACCGAAACAAACAGAAATCTAATGCTCATTAAAAGTACAAATTAAATCAAACCATCGTAAATTATGAAATATTAAATGCTCTCAATTTAAAATTGTAAATCGTTTCTCGTATAAATCATATATTGTTGAGGTTGAATCGATTATTAGAAACAACCGCAAATGACTCTCAATTGACTCTCAGCAGCATTTTTTCCAAAATGTATTTCTCCCTCTTTCGAGAGAGAATGATGATTTTGATTTTAGTAAAAATCCAAACATTCAATTTCAGTTTACTACCGATGACATTCTGCATGCTCTGTTGCATGTATATAAATGTGAATGAGTTGTGGCCCGGACAAAATTCGCCCTCTTTTGTTATACGCTTGTGTCTACCTCTGCAATTTTAGTTTGGCGAGAGGATTGTTGGAAATCCAATTTCATTAAGCCAATTTTCAATAGTGGATGGCGAATGGATATCAAAAATTAAAGCGGTATTTCTATCTTGTTGGCTATCGTTTTCTTAATTAAAAATTCCATCTCTGTAAACCAATTTGGGTTTTACCCCGACCGGTCAACTGTGCAAATTTTATTTTGTTCTCCAATTTGTTTTACTTTAGCTTTAGAATATCGTGATACTGTTGAAGTAGTGTTTACTGATTTTTCGAGTATTCGAGCGCAAGTGTGATGTCCTTCCTTTAAAGTGGATGTTGACATATTTGACGAATGGAACCGAAAGAGCGATTTTAAGTAACATTTTATAGAAAAATAATGTTTAATGTCACACAAGGTATAGCAATCTTGGACCTCTCTTATTTATTGCATTCATAGATGATGTAAAACGGTGCTTCAAACATTGTGAGTTTTTTATTTATGCTCTTGCTCTCTCTGTCGCTCTCTCTCTCTCGCTCTCTGGCACTATATCCCATCAAGGGATTTGGCCGCCTCAACTGAGGTTTGATAATCAAATTTTTATTTCGGATAATGAGTATATAATTCATTGATCCTAAACCAGCCGTGAAATGTTTTCCATGTCACCACCGGGAATTGAACCTGGGACCTCCGGTCGCTGGAGCAAGCAGGCTGACACCACTTTGCTACCGGGGCGGCTATGCTGATGACGCTAAAATCTCTTGCACGATTCGAAATGATAGCGATCTGTTTAATCTGCAACAGGAATTCGTCTTGATAATTGCTTCTTTTAAATAGAGTTATGATCGATCGAGTTTATTCTTTTATAGAATTGGCGTTTTATTTTTAAACCATTACTCCAAAAATTTTCCTGATTTTAGAGACCTCGATGTGGAACCAGTTAAACGATACGGTATTTCTCATCTTTAATTCATAACGGTTGACGAAATAAACCAATCGGTTCCTGAAGAATTGAGAGTTGCCGTAGACAGATTCAGGAAACTATTTTTTTCAAATATATTCCGATTTATTGTAATATTTTCTAGATGAAGTGATTTGTAGCTTTTTTTGGCCATATTACATTGATAAAAATATTTTATTCGATTCGTTTTGTATTCGAGAGCGGTTTGTTAAAGTGGAGAAAGGAATCTGAGAAAATAAATTGAATTCAGCTACAAACGTGAAGAATGTGAAAACATTGTAAATCAATTCCCTTCAGACTTTTAATTTTCTATAAAAGGGATCTGTGCAAAATATTTGCAAAAATAAGCAGTCAACATTACTAAGTAGATAATTCTCAGCCAAACCCACAAAAATAAAACGGTTGTGTTTCGCAAATTGTCTAGATGTTTCATTTAGTTTTCTTCTGAAAGAAGCATTTTAAAAATTAGAAAAAATGACTTATTAAATTCCAAAGATGGTTTGCGAAGATCAACCAAACAAAAGTCACAGTTAAATCAGGTGTTAGATGATTGAAGGATGTGTTTTTCTGTATAGTAGTTCCAAGGAGAACTGTTTAATAACTACAATTAAAATTAATTCTAAAATATAAAAGCGATATTTAGCAGAGTGTACAAAATTGGTATTTATTAGCCATGCTGTTACGACCGGTAGCCGTCCCAAGCTTAGTTTTCATTCGAACTTTTATTTTTCAGAAATGTAACGTCAAGTTATTTAAAATAACCTATACTCAACTGAATGTATAGTATCCTGATACTATCATGACGAATATGATTGTAAATGTATAATTTATCCTACAACAAACTGGTTCATTTTTTTGGTTGTAATTGTAAGCGAATGTTTTATCATACTTGGATCGAAGATTAAAAATTTAAAAACGGCAGTCAATCAAATTCTTTAAAGCGTTTAACATTAATTATTGGCATTAATTGTTGTATAGACTCGTAAAGTATGTAACGCGTACAAAGTACAAATTCTATTTTTTTAAGTACAAAAAAATCTCCCTTGTATAAATTTCGTGAGAAAGTTAAAGGGTTTTTAATTCTTAAAAAACTAGTAAATAAATAAATAAATATTAAATAAGTACAATTAACATATAATAAATAAGTTATAAAATAAGAATTCATATTAAATATTGTGTAACATAAAACGTGGTGTAACGGGTTGTAAGCAACATGACTTTAAGAACATTCAAAGTGACTCAAATAAAAAGTGGAAAATAAAATTACTAAAAATTGGTTTACCAGCCATATGATTTCTAATTAATAAAAATATCACAGTGAACTTAATAAAAATTATAATAATAATTAATATAATAAAAGCTAAACTAAAACAATATAGTGATAGTGACTAGAATAAATAGAAGTATCACAGACGATATAACTAAAACTATACGATAGTTTTAAATAAAATATAAAATGTTCAATAAAACTATACGAAACGCTAATAAACCGTTAATCAAATAACTAACAAACAAAAGTGAACTGTGATATTGAGCGGCATTTACGACGACATTACCGTGAGCTCATGAAAAAACTCGAAAGCTTACAGGGCAAGGTACATAACGAAGGTCGATGGTAAAATTACCAAAAACTGAAACGACCACATGGATTATTTTCCTCGTACGAGTATATAGCAATATACTTTTATCTGCAATCAACATGGACCGCATCAATCAACTATAAGCCGTTACTTTAAGTATCAACTTTTATTTTAATATATTCCAAAATTTTCTTCAATTTTCTTTTCTTAAGAAAATTTCTATTAAAATTTCTATTAAAACTTTTCTTATAAAATTTCTATTAAATTAACATAATATTTTCATTTATATTTGATTTTACCATTTACTACCAACATTTCATTTCATATAATATATTATGTACATATTATGTACTATATTATATAACTATGTTTAAAATTATGTTGTAGTCATAGGCGTAGCATAGGTTTAGGTGTAGGGTCAAATTTATCTACTAGTTTTAAAAATTCAATTTGAATGTATTTGCTAAAATTTTAATGATACTTAAATACAAAGGTTGTACCGTCTATGAGTATGAAAAGGAATTTGTACTGTTTGTTCGTTTTTGCAATAGTTTGTCCGGATATGTTGGTAAATTTACTATGGAGTGAATAACGCGAAATGAGGTGAGAATGAGATCCAGGTAGGTAGAATAATGTGAATTGAATGGAGTTGGCTGGTTACTTTCTTAAAGTACTTTAGTTATACGGTCATTCGAGGTATCTTCATGTTTCGGAAAGCCCACCCCAAGCCCCTGAGTCTTAGCCGACGCAATCGACTATTCACCGAAACCTCTGAAGGTACAAACTTCTGTTAACGGGTCATTTTCAAAAGTGGTCCCGTTACAATGCAACATCTACATACACTACACCTTGTATCAAACTGTTACTTCTTTCATTTAAAAATAAATTACGTGTTCGATAAAAAAAAATCTCGAAGTAACAGAATTACGAAGTAACTGAAGTATTATAGTTATCTGAAAGTTATTTCATTTTTCAACCATGTCTCGCACATGTAAGTTACGGTAGTTGAAATTTAAAAAAATCACATTGTATACGCCATTTTAAGAACAATATGTGGCCTTTACCGCAATTTCTTTAAACCAGAAGGGATATCGTAATAAATTGTTAAATATTGACCAAGTGGTGTCTAGGTTAATTTTAGTTCAAATTTTTAATCACTTAATTAACTCGCTGGAAGGAAGTATTAAAATTTAGGCAGATTGAATGCGCTTAAAGTATTTAGATGTTGCTAAAGAAATACAGAAAAGAGCAAGAACGATTACAAAACTACCATAGATAAAATTTTGAATGTTTGAAAAGAGTTAAGTACTGGATAACTTATACACTTAATAAACGACACCACTGGTCCAGTCCTAACCAAAGAAAATTAGCAGCTATTATCAAAGAATTATTCGAGGACAACAGCATCGAAAATAATGTGAAAAAAAAATGGAAAGCTTACTGGTGACAACTATAACAAATCAATCAACACCGCCAACGGAACTGGAAGTTGAGAATGTTTTAACTTCTATCTTTGGCAGTACAAATGAGCGGAAGGAAGTGGTGGATTAAGGGTGGAATATTGTGTAATCTCTAGGAGTGTAGGCAAGATTTATCATAATCGAGTAATTTTCATTAAAATTTTAGTCCACCACAGTGGACATATCCTGGACTGACGCTATAAAATTTTGAAATCGACAACCGCAAAATTCTTTAATCATTAAGACATAGGTCATCAGATATGTTTTCCAATTCGTCACATCTAAAGAAGCCGGTCTCAGATACCCGAAAATATGGGCTAGTCCACGTGGACATATTTGTAAAATGTATCAAAATTCATACATTTCTAAATTTTCTAAAACTTACAAAGCCCACCAGAGTTCTGGCCATCCTATCAACTAACATCACATGCTATCTAACTATTCCTTAATAGTACCGGATTACCTACGCTACAACATTTATAGTTTCCCAAATATTTAAATAAATCGATTAAAACAAAACGAGTTTTTCGCTTGTTTAGGAATGCCAATTTAAAATTCAATTGGAGAAATTTCTACAATTTTGTAGCGGGAAAAAAGTAATATCATTTCAAAATCACAGAACTTCAAAATTGCAACAAACATACTTAGTTAGACTCATTTAATTGACGGTAGATAGAAAATATTATAAGCTGTCGAAAAATGTAGACAGATCGACATATCAAAGTTCATTAGAATCGGATGGCAATCCCTATATAACGGTAGAATATTGTGTATTCTATTCGAAAATGCGGGTGAGAACCTGTGGATACTTCTTGGACCGGCAGTATAAAAAAAAGTATATTTATTAAAGTTTTACAGTTTTATTAACCATAACAAGGTTTATCACAATCGAGTAATGTTCAACACAATCTTCGTGAACTGGTCGAACTGGTCGAGCCCCAACCCGTGAACATCTCCAGGATTGACGATACATATTTTTGAAAATAATAAAATTTCGTTTAATTAATCAAATTGTCAATAATATTTAGTAAAGTTCAATAGGAAATATACCCAGTTTTTACAGGTTTTGAAAATATGTTCAGCTTTTCATAGACAAAAATTAAAATGTGTATAAAATTAATAAAAGGCGTTCAGTGTATATCATATTGATCTTCTCGAGATTAATGGTTTCTCTGATCTATTTGTAAACACTGACCGGGACCAGTGTGAATATATATATATCCCTCTCTCTCTCTCTCTCTCTCTCTCTCTCTCTCTCTCTCTCTCTCTCTCTCTCTCTCTCTCTCTCTCTCTCTCTCTCTCTCTCTCTCTCTCTCTCTCTCTCTCTCTCTCTCTCTGGCATTATATCTTAAATGAGGTTTCATAATCATATTTTCATTTCGGATAATGAGTGATTAATTCATTGATCCTAAACCAGCCGTGAAATTTTTTCCTTGTCACCACCGTGAATCGCACCCGGGACCTCCGGTCGCTGGAGCAAGCATGCTAACCACTTTGTCACCGGGGCGGCATACATATATATCCCGCCCGTTATAAATCTTGGAATATTCATCAAATTTGTGAACTTTCTAACATCTAAAAACCATAGTAAAATTCACCATTTTTTGTCATCCCAATCAATTTTTTGCAAAGCAAGTTCGTGTTTTTTCCAAAGTAACTTCAAATAAATGATTTGTAATCCAAATATTTTTGAATTTTTTGTAAATTTTTACAATTCAAAATCAACTTCAGCAAAACAAATTCAGTGCTCCCAATTCTTACCCGAAAGTAATGGGAATGATTTTTGGAAGAAGTTCTGGAATATGGCCAGCTGAGACGAAACTCGATCAATTCTAAACCGATTATGATGGGATTGGGTATGTTAGATGGGAATGGGATTCTCAAATGATTTTTAGAAGAAGTTCCGAAATATGGCCACCTACTTGCTACTTGCAAGCACAAGAGCATAAATGGTGTGGGAGTTAATTCCATAACATAACCAATAATTATACTCTCAACTACAGCACTAATCAGAAAAGAGGAAAATTAGGGTTCGTTGTGTCACTTACTGACGGGTACAGCAGTTTATCATTTTAAAATCCCAAATGTATCCAACGTGCCGAAATCTATTATTATCGCTAAGTAATAGCCGTGTCCCATTCTATGTGGCCATATTATAAATTTCTTTTAGAAATCATTAATGTTAAATTCAAAAAATCAAATTCCATCGTAATCGGTTAAAAACTGCCTGAGTTCCGTTAAGGTGGCCATATTTCAAAACATCTTGCATAATTGATTTAAGAATCTTATTTTCACCCAACAAAAACAATTGCAGTATAATCGGGTAAAGAATGGTCGAGTTCGAGGTTACCTTCAAATAAAATTTTAGAATCCCATCTCAATCCAACATACCCAAACCCATCATAACCAGTTCAAAATGGGCCGATTTCCACCCCAGATGGTCATATTCCTGCTTCCAAAAATTGTTTAATAATCTCATTTCATCCACAATGTCCAATTTCATCATAATCGCTTATGAAATAACCGAGCTCTGTCCTAGGTGACCATATTCCAGAACTTCTTCCATAAATCATTTGAGAATTCTATTTCCATCCAACAAACCCATCACATCCTAATCATTTAAGAAATTACCGAGTTACAACTCAAGTGGCCATATTTCACAATTTCTTTCAAAAATAATTTAAAAATCCTATCCACCATAATCGGTAAAGAAATGGTCGACTTCCGTTCAGGTGGCTATATTCTAGAACTTATTCAACAAATCATTTAAGAATAAAAACATAAGCAATTCCATTATAATCGATTAAGAATTTATCGAGTTCCGTGACAGGTGGTCATATTCCAGAACTTATTTCAATAATATTTTAAGAATCCCACTTTCATCCAACATACCCAATCCCAACATAATGGGCTAAGAAATGCCTGAGTCCCGTCCCAGATGGCGATATACTAGAACTCCTTCCAAAAACTGTTTGTGAATCTCATTTCCACACATCATAATCGTTTAAGAATTGATCGAGTTTCGTCCCAGGTGATCATATTCAAGAACTTCTTTCAAAAATCATTTAAGAATACTATTTCCATCCAACGTACCCTCATCCAATCGGTTAAGAATTGAGCTATGCTGTATTGAGCTATAGCTATATTGTTTTGCAAAAAGTTGATTTTGAATTGTAAAAAAATTTACAAACTTGAAATATTAAAAATTGAATTTGTTTTAAAAATATTTGAATTGAAAAACATTTAATTGAAGTTACTTTGCAAAAACGCGAATTTGCTTTGTAAAAAATTGAGGTGGATTTAGAAAAAATTGACAATAACGTATAAAAAATCGTGGCTGAATTGTAAAAAGTTGTGAATGAACTAACTATTTGAAGTGCAAAGCCTATATTTGAAAATGTTGTTGAGACCCCATGGACATTTCCTGCATTCACTGGAATATTAGTTTAAAATTCGTCAAAAATCGTATATCCCTTTTGCTGCCCAGTAAGTAATACAATTGTGTGGGTATGGCAAAAGAACCATGTGTAAAATTTATTTTTGTATGTGTCACCAACTTAACCATTTGCGCATTCCTTTCAAACTTATTTTTGTCCGAAAAAAACACTATAACTATACACACAATTGTGTTTGTTGTACTTCAAATCAAGTGAAATTTTTTATCAAAAACACCATTACTATGATTTTTCACTCACACATTTGTGTGATCGAGCCGTTTTTTTTTTGGTTGCAAAAGGGATATGCAGGATATGTTGATATTTTTAGATTTGATTTTTTGTTTTGAAAATTCCATCCAATTGGAAAAATATCAAATTTAACAGGGTAATATTTTAATAATTTTTAGCGCAAATTTCATTATCATTATATTCAGTTATTTTGTATTGGATGTTTGAGAAAATCGCTCGTGCAGAATTTGCATGCCAATATATAAATTACTCGTATTTAGCGAGAACACCTCGTAACATTAATGGAACGAATTCTACACGATGTATTTGTTAAGATTATTATTACGTTAATCATTTTGAAAATACGTCCCGTCGACAACACATTATGGTACATATCATTTCTTTTAACAAATTTATTGTCATTCAAAAAAAATTTTGTTTATAAAACACACAGCGAAATAAAATGTTATTCCTATCTGACTGACACGGTTACGTCAAAACAACTTGAAACGAAAAGAGTGATGAGTCTTATAAATTAAATATAATATTAAGTAGTCAAATTACTTCTTAGGCGCCTCATAATTTATATAAGTATATGAGATATTGTAACTTTACACTATTCGTGTAGTACAGTAGTTCTTTTTTCGGTGTACACAATTTGAAGATTGTATTTAATATGAAATGTGAACATGACTTTCAATTTAATATTAGAATTTAAACGACTGAAAATTGATTTAGTCATCATATGACATATATACCGGGTTTCTGGGTATTTAAAACTAATTTTAAACGAATACTGTGAAAATTGAAAACTTACGTCTGACATTGGATTCTGTTGATGGAAGAAAATAAAAATTACAATAATTAATTTATTATATTTTCCTACGTCGTCATGTTGCCCCCTTGTGTATATATGAAAGTTAGTTTTCAACTTATAAACAAATTGCTGCTATACTCATGTATACTGTTTGTTAATTAATAATAAGTTATTAAAAAATATTGAATTTTTTTTTTTGTTTATTTTTAGAAGAAAATTAATTTTGAAATAACAAAATTTTCTTATATCTTCAAAATAATGACGTAACCAATATAATCATATATTCAAGTCGGTTATAATATACACATTGAAGTTTGTTTGTCTAAAATGTACAGTTTTGAAATTAGGCAATTTTTACTGTACAACGACGGAAACACAAGTACATGACATTTTGACAAGCAAAAACACGGGAATTTAGCGTTAATTTGCGACATGTTTTTAAATTAAATTGAAATTTTGAAGGTATTGCGTTGAAATAAAATTTTGGCAACTGATCACATCAGGAGTGTCCTTCTAAACCGGTTCATTGTAATATATATATGTTTGAGTGGACAGTAAAAGGTACACCCAGGTGCCAGGAGAATGGAATCATCGTAAAAAAATTCTTTTAGATTTATATTTTGAAGTATTGGCAAGCAGATAAAATTCTGAAACAATCAGGCTCAATACATTAAAATCTCAAAATTAAAGCAATATATGATATCAAAATGCATATGGTTAGAATATTCATAGTTTCTTCCGAAATTGATAATTTATTTATTAGTAAATATTATGAATTTGGTTTTCCAAGCATTAAACTGAAGTTTGTTCTTCATTGGGCCACATATTTAACAATTCCAAATTTGATTGCATCTGTTTTAAAGATCTCGGAAATTTGTATTTCTAAACTTGAGTTCATTGCTATATCGCTGATGTTAAAAAAACCGGTTTCAGTAAAGAGCGCTGAGGAACTCCATTTCTGATGTACCTCACATAACATTTTGTACAGTCACTGCGAAGCTAACCAAGTCAGCTGCATCGGCTCACGCTAATTAATTCGAAATATGCTCCTTGAGTACTTCATTTTTGACTAATTGCATATTAGAGAGCAATTCGTTTTTGTTCGAAAATTTTGAAAGCTTAACATGGTCATGATAATCAAAATAGTGCTTACTTCACATAAACTTTTAACACCGAGAGCAAAGCACAGATTGGTCTGTGCTTGCTGATACCAACACAACTCCACCTTTATAAACTAGAATAATTTTCCTTTTAGTTCCCCATAAGAAATACTCCTTCGTGGAGAGATTTGTTAATGATTTTTGAAAATATTATTTTCAATTTTCTTTGAAAACCCGAAGGAACTCCTTAGGCCATAAATGATTCGCGATATTTTTTGTTTGCTCATATATCTCGGCCTCTAACACTCATAATTCGTTCTCAAATATTTAAGACACAATACAGCCAATGCCAATTGCATGATTGGATAAAAGACCTGTTTGTTATCGCGTTTGCCAGTATTGTGGCCAGATCAACTACCTAAAGGCCTTAATTCTGAATGAAATCATCGTTTTGGTAGGAATCTCAATCTTCTTTTTTTTATAGATAGCCATCCTCAACAAGTTCCAAACTCTCCTCCAGACTTTCCTTTGCAGTTCTGTAACTTTTATGCATAAAAATCTCTCTAATTCTAATCGATAGTCTCAAACTATTGAATCTAATTGAAAATTTTGTTTCCATTTATGACTTTCATACACGCTCGTATACTTAAACTTTCTTTTACAAAAACACGTATTCTACTTCCACGAAGCACCCAACGCTACTTACTTGCAGATGACAACAAGAACATTGTATATATTTATGCTATTTCCCTAAATCGCCTAAACTAACCGTAACGCCTAAACTAACCGTAACCTATATTTCACTAGGTGGCCGACGAAAATTCAGTTTACCAATTAATTTTTGTTGACTAAAACTAAATTTTAATTTTTAAAATTTTATAACGACGCTCTTACGATTTCCAAAGAGATTAATTATTTCTCGAGCCACTTGTTTTAATTTAGTTTAGTAAATTAAGTCGGTAGAGGTTGATGCAGTCAGCAAGAGTGCTAATTTAACAATAATTATTAAACAGAGAGAAACAAGTAAAATGAAGAATCCTTATAACATGACCGGAATTCGTATACAAAACCGTTCGAACTCTTTTTAATAGCCTACAGTATTCAAGATGACATAATTAAGAATGCACTTCCGGCGAGTCTAAAAAAAATGCAAGAATTCAACAAAACAGCTAGCAAATTCAAGACCATCAACAACGACCATCGACGCTATGAGACTGCGTAATTATCAATTAACATCTTCAAGAATTGCCAAAGTTATGTAGATGATCATTCGAGACACGGCTGCAAATTTCGATTTTTGAGATGGAGTTTTCGTGGAAATTCTCAACAAAATTTTGTGGCCATATCGATTTGCGTGTCGCTGAAAAAAGAAGTAGCAATTTGCCACTCAATATAGTTTTAATCAACAATTCTTATCATAAACAACATAGCTTAAGTTTTAAAATAAATTCGGGTTCCAACCACAAAATTATATCCGAGATGTGTTTTTGGTAATTTAAATCAATAAATAAATAAATTGAAAAAAAATTATTTTACCGATTCTGCACTTCCGATTCTGATTTGTACAGTTAATTGTCGTTAATTAGTTCCCTTTCAAAGAGGACTGTCAAATTTGGTAAGCCACTATTAAAAACAGCAATATGAAGATTATGTTGGGTGTTCAGCCAAATCATACACTGGGATTTAATAGCTGCTTTAAAAATGGATTAGAATTCCCGTGTTTTTTATTAGTGTCCGATAAATTGTATCCGGAGCACCCAATTTTCTATGTGAATACTTATATTTAGCACGCTATTTTTGCATATAATTAATTTATTTGCCTATTTATCTGGCGCCGCTATCCATTTCAATGGTGAATTTGAAAATTCCATTGTTTTGTACAACCTTTAAACCATAACAACTCTTACAATAAAAATAGAAAACCCACCAAGATAAATTCTTGTTTATAACGTTGAATGGTACAACGACAATACGGGTAGTAGCGAAATTTCGAATAGATAATTTTATATTCTGTGCCCAATAGCCCGCTCCAGATAGTAAATAAAACAACACAGTAAATGTGAACGCGCTTTCTTCGACAATGCAATTCTCTAATGCTAATCTCGTTATTTTTCTAAAATCTAACATTTCTTTTGGGTGCGTGTCCCACACCTGTGGCACCATTCTGGTAATTCCCCGGGAATAGGGAACTGTGGCACTATTCTGGTAATGCCTTGGGAATAGAGAATTGGGGAAAGATTTTATATGTAATTTCTATTGAAAATTTTTTTTTCTGGCATACTAAGGGAAAAGGCTAGTGTTAATTTTTTTGAAAACAAAAAATTGGGAATAATTTTCCCTTCCAATCTAGATATCGAAATTATTCCCAATTTATAAATATTTACATCAAACTTTTCTTCTCAATAGGACGAAAAAAAAATTTTGAGAAAAAAATAATTGTCTCAGTGACTTTCCCCAATTCCCTATTCCCTGGGAATTGCCAGAACAGTGCCATTGGGGAAAGAATATATATGTAATTCCGATCAATTATTTTTGTCCGGCCTACTGAGGAGAAAAGTTTGAAGTAAATATTTAAAAATTGGGAATAATTTTTCCATATCTATAGTTCAACTAAAATGAACACTAAATTTGTACATCAGAAAAAACATATTCAAATAAAAATTACGTATAATTTTTTTCCCCAATTCCCTATTCCCGGGAAACTACCAAAATAGTGCCACTGGCTATATATTGATTCGGTTTATTTTTCAAATAAAGCAAACATTTCGTTCCTATGTCTCGATACTAAATTCGAAAATATTCTTCTGCTTAGAAGTTGTGTCAACACAACAACGTTATGTATATTTTGTAGTATATACAAGAAGTCGCTTTTATCTATCTACAAACAAAATGTCTAGCTGTTTGGTACAGCTCAAAAACCACTGTTCAAACTAAACGAATAATTAACAACTAAAAACTATATCAAACATATAATAACCTACTTAAAAATTATTTACTGTTGCAAACATAAAATTTTATAAAATAAACCAAATTAAAAATTCAGTATGAAAAACGAAAATTTAATTTCATAATCCTACGATAAATCATGAATTAGCACAATCGGCCATTTTAGTAGTTTATAAGGCAGTAAAAAAAAAAAAGTAGCCGTTGGTCATCCTCTAAATCGTTTGAAAACCGAACAAAAAAGATTTTTCACACAGCTGATCATGACGTTCGTACAAGAGATTAAAACTAAATTTAGAAAGCCATTTTATTTTTATCTGCAATATAGAAAATAAAATGTGGTATTTTCAAATAATGTTTTTCGGTCGGGTCAATTATTATTAATAAAAATAAAATCGAAAAAAGACATTTTTTCTGCTTCCATACATCTTGCAAGATAAAATAATACCTAGCGACAAATCATATACGAGTATTATATATAGATAGATGTTACAGACGTTTATTTATCTTTTCTATGCTCTCGTATAATAATATCAGATTTTGAAATTTATTTTTCTTTAAAGATAATGAATTAAAAAAAAAATATTAATAATTATAATTATTGGAATGAAGCCAAAATATATTATATACGAGTATGTTCAGAATCACACAAGTCATAATTTTTATGATAGGAAAACTATATTTTTATGTTATGTATACGAGTACATCATAAATGTATACAAGTGCATTATACGATGAATAGTGGTAAAAAAAATTGAAAAAAAACATAAAAAATCATATAGAAATACAACAACCTAAAAAAATATGTCATCGAAATATTACTAATTAATGTCATACTCAGTTTTTAAATATTATTATTTTAAAATTATAATAATTTACGATTGCATTATTAATGCTGTTACATAAATATCCAGAAATACTCGTACTTGTACATACAAATTTGTGCTTCTGACAATACTCTGCGTCGTGTTACTGATACAGAGACTATAAACCAATAAATTATGTTTGTTAATACAACAAAAAAATAATAATTCGTACTGAACCGCAATCAATTGTTACATATAATTTTACAATTTTTCGTTTAATATTTGTAAAGAATAGAACTCATAAAACTTTGAAGCCTTCTTTAAACCTGAAGACCTCAACAGTTGATCAACGGTATTATTTGAATTTAATTAATTCTTAATGTTAGTTCATCTGTTTTCTATTTTAAATCGAAAAGATATCAAGCGAAAAATGGCAACTTGCAAAAAATTGACATATGAATAAATTTTGGAGGTATAGTATACGTAAACTATGCCCAAAACAGCGGTACCTATAGCTTCTTGACCATCTTTATACAGGATTACTAGGAACCGCGCTGCTGGTCGCTTTGCACCCTTCGCTATTTCGCATTCCATTTATGCCGCATCACGGCTACTATTAGTAATTTTATTTGTTAGTGAACTGTATGACATTGGGTTGAGAACAAAACGCAGTCTAGAGGTTTAACTGCTTGCCGAAAAGAAAATCAGTTATTTGGAGTGTTCTACTGATTTCTTAGAGAACATAATATTTAAAAACTGATTTGTATTAAGCTAGTTTGGGAAATTAATACCGTGTATTACATCGAATGCTTCGAGCATCTTAACCACAAACAAAATAAATTAAACGGCCCTGGAGTATTTGAATCAGGATTTTAATCAGGCCCAACAAAACAGTTCGAAGCGGTAGAAAAAACTTATAGAAAAAATAATTGTTGAATTATCGTTGTTTCAGAATTCATTCTATAAGTATTTTCTACCACTTCGAAGGTATTTAATTTAAATTATAAGTTTTAGCATTCCATGCCATATGTAGTTTCAATATATCAGTTATACCTGAGATGCCGCCACTATTTTGTTCAAAGCAAGAAATTGCGGAGAATAAAATTCAAACTCTTTAAATCAAAGTACGCTGTGGAAATTTGATTTACATTCCGTGTGTTTACATTAAGAATTTTTTTGAAGGAATTTTTTATGTTTTCCCTACAAAACCGGTTTTGGGACATGATGTTTTCGGATTTTTAACATATACCCAAAAAAAAATTAATAAACACCGACTCAAGGAGCCAATGTTTTTTTGTTTTTGTTTTTATTTCTGATTTTGAATTTGGAGTTTTTTTTTCATAAAAGATTTGACAAAAAAATCCAGGTGGATGACCCCTTATCTAAAGGACATGGTATTTTAACTTCGAAAAATTGTTTGAAAAAGTCTACAACTAAACGCACCTATTAGGAATATGTTTGTGCATTTATTTCTATATTTCTGAGCAACGGGTCTCATACAAAACGGAACATGTACATGATACGGAACCGGTTCGATTAAAACAGCACACTTCAAAACACAGCATAGTTCACCAAAGGAAGAGATTTATATTATAATATTTTCTACAACTTCAATTTGAAGGAAAAATTTACTTAAAGTCGATCTTCAAGTAAAACTATTTTATAATTAATTTAACTGAAGATAAACCTCTACTTGATAATATACCGTTTTAATTAGCCCTGTCGATTATACCATGTGCTGATTTGTTCCAATCTTATTTTGAAATGTACCTTAGTGAGCGGATTCGCTGCACCGAGAGAAATGTTTACATCCTATTAACGAACTCATGTTCTTTAAAAAAGGTTTAATTAAATTCATTATATTTAAGAAGAATGCTTTACAACAGATATATTTATTTAATATACTATAAAATTCTTTAAATGGTTGATTAGTTTTTTATGAATTTTACATTACTCCAACACAATCAAATTAATAAAATTAAACTTAAATCATTAATAAATAATGACGTTACAGCAAAGATTATTTCTAAAATTTAAGAATATTCAAGAATATTATTTTAGTTAATGCAATTATTATTTTTTCATTACTCATTTTGTAAATAACCAATTTCGGAAAACGTTAGCTTCTCTATTTTGGTAACTAATTTTTTTTTTATTAATTATATTTCATAAAATGTTTATAAATTAATATTCTTTATAATAATTAAAAATTAATAAGTTTAAAAACACTTAATAGCCTGTATTAAAAATCTTTAGCTACTTATTAAACATAAATTAATTTAAATAATATTCTTTAAACAAAATAAGATGATTCACATTAAAGAATAAATTCTTTACAGTGCCAAATTCTCGGCGTGGTTTTGAATAGAACACAACAAAAGCTTCTCGAATGCCTAATTGTGTAGTTCTGCGTAAAACACAAAACAATAAATAATAATTTAAAATCGTCTAATGGCGGATCCATCCAAAATTTGTGATTTATAAAAAGAATGGAATATTGTGTTAACAATTATACAAAAATTCAAAGGTAAATGTTTGCTTATAATTATGAATAACAAAAATACATGCACGTAGTTATTTTTAAAGAAAGTGATTTGTGTAATCTAAACAGAAAATTAGAAAATAGTGTACGTATTGGTTTCGTTACAATAAACATTATATAAATTAGCATCGATAAAGCAAGGTATCAACTTAGTAAGCACCTCTAAAATGTCATATAAAATATTTTTAAAACAAAATTTTCAAATCAAAAATGGATGACCATGGATTTGATAATACAGAATTTATAGATGTTTCAACTCCTTCAACTTCAAATATCTCATCAGTTGATCTGCAACTCATTGCCAATATTTGTTGATTAGAGAGTTTACGACCGCAATATCAAAACATAGATGGAGCACCCTTAAATAATAATCAAACAATAAGTTCTTTTATCAACGAGCAGCACACCATTAATCAAACTGGTGAAATCTTTAACATCATCAGGGATTTACCACAACTATTACGAACATTACAAAGCAATATTATTTTTTGTCAAATACGTTTATATATTTTATTAGTAGAAAAATGATAATGTTGTCCCTTTTCCCCTCCAGTTACCATCTGTATATGTAGCAAATACTATTTTATTCTTTAGGAAATCAAGTTGACGTGGCATCACTGAAAGGCATGAAGGAACAACATATTAACTTCTTAAACTTGAATCGTTAGGTATACGAATATAATTTACGAGAAAATTTAGTTAAACGGCAAAATAAGAACACAACCTGGGCTATCCGTGCGATTTAACAAATACGGTATCTGAGCGTTCTACCAGCGCGCAAGATAAACAGGTTTTCCTAAAAGAAATCTTACAAGACATTATTCCGAGCAAAGCACTACTATCGATTTAAGGAAATAAATTAAATCATAAATAACCACTTATTATATAAATAATAATACTTCAATGGGTGTTACATAATGCGAAGAAATTTCAAAACAAATTGAGCACAATTTTCCGAATGAAACTACGATAAGTGGAAAAACAGCGATACATTGAAAATGTTTGTTTTAACTCTCCTTTTCAGTTCATATACTTCGAAATACTCCAAAAAGTTAAATCTTAAGGACGACTTTATGACAGATATAACAATAGAATTATAAAACTTTCACCAAATAAACGTTCTATTGAAAACAATTTCAACGGTAATGTTTAATCTGGCTGATAATTGTAATATTTAGTTAATGCTTACCAAAATTATTTAATTTCTCAGATGCAGAAACAGTTCGCGAGTTATGTCAAAATTTGGAGTATAATAGAAACGTCAACAATTTGGATGACATACAAGAAAAATTGACATTATCTCCTACATATAGACTGGATTGGATTAAACAAGTTAGCTCTTGTTAAAATATTAACTCATTTATTAATGAATGGCCCACTTACTCACCATATGCAGTCCTCGACTTATGGATACGTTTACGGCTGGTCCCTCTTATCAAATCAGTAAGCATGCAAATGACTTTCATAGCACAATTCTCTTTATTTATTGGCACACAATTATTGTAATATTCCAAACCCTGGCAAATTGTCTTCGTTTCTTTAATTCAATACCATCCTCGCAAAATGTAGGGGCAACTAAAAAAAACTTAAATTTATTAACAAACCATACACATAATGCTTATAACAATTCACCTGAGTCGACATTTTGAATTATTCATTGTCCGAAACGATACTTATTTTAAATTTATTTTGTTTAACACAATTTCACTATTTTATTTATAATTAACAATTTTTTAATTTAAGTACAAAAATTAATTTAATATTTTTCACCGTCATTTAACAAAAAACCTTTACAAAAAATTGAGAGACTAAACCACCGACTGATATATAAAGACAAGCTAGCTAAACGTCAAACGCAAGGCTGACTAATATTTGAATATACTTTAACATGAGCAAAATTTTTGCGGCAATCAACCCAAAACTACAGGTATATCCACCGTCAACATTTTATATGCCGAGACGCAAAAATTAATTCGCTTGGATATCAGTAATGTATAGGGACGGGAGCTATATCATTTAGTTCCTATCCAAAACAAATAGTTTCTCGATTAATCCAATATAAAATGTTAAAATCACCGAAATTATTATTTTTGATTGCGAGAATAACTTTAAACATAGGATGATCATCTATATCATTTTGTCCTGTACATTATCTGCGTAAGATCAATACAAATTTTTCTCAGTGTAGAAAGGCTATAAACGAGAGTAAACCGCGAGAAAAGAACTGGGTTACCAAGTAAAGATGGATTCTTTGGAGGAGGCAGAGTCAAAGATTCAAATGCGATTGTGGAGAACGAAACCGGCAGTGTAGGTGATTCCAAAAAGTCAGTGGTCCTGAAGTCTGCGATAGGGAGGCGTGGCGATATGACTCCTCAAGTAAAGGAGTGCAAAGGAGGATAAACCAATAACAAATAAAGTACAGCAGCGAAAGGAAGTAGTCAAGCCGAAAAGGAGAATTAGGTCCATAACAAGTAGGACTCAACGCAAAGTAGTATATCTGAGGCAAAGAATGACGGTAGGAGGCAGTACTATTCCAGATAACAAAAAATAAGAGTTCAAGAGGCACACTGCAATTGGCAAAGTTCATACAAATTTGTTAAGTGAATTTATCCGCGAATTGTGGACGGTGGTAATAAATAAAATTTCATAAGTTTTTAACACTGGGTATTTATACCAAACATGTAGATTTTAATGTAAAAATGCCAACTGTCTATATATTCGCCAAAATGTTTTCTATTTCAGACGAATGATTTGCCAATATTTCCGTTTCGCTAATTTGTATATAAATTTTGTTATAATATTTCATAGTAAAATTTTCCATAAAACTAAAGCAAGCCGTGATTCAAATTCGCCTACATCTATGCGATTCATTGGGTCTGTTTAATAATTCAGCTCGACAAGGTAGTACGCCGTCACAAATTTTTCTGTGTTTTTTTTATTCAACTTTAGTAGTTTTACATTGCACACTGCGTTTTCCTTCAAGAGATGTGCTTAGGCTTACACCGCGCATACTCAAAAGTGTCAAATTTCACTCTCCTTCATCCCACTCAAATATCCAAGAAAAGTTTTGATTTTAGCTGTCAAAATTTGTGTATACTTGTAATTTTTTTATGTTCATAGAAAACCGTTTTTTAACATATAATGTCATATCTGCACACATATTAAATAGTCATTATCTTATAAAGTCATTAAAATAAATTTCATACTTACAACAAAACATTTCAAAGCTGTGTCTTGCATTTGGATAGAGCGAATAAAATTATTATTTTTAATTTTCTACCGATTCGGGTTGTTCGGGTTTGACATAAAATCAAACTGAGTGAAGTTAGGGTCACAAAAATATCATTGTAATTTTTATCATTTTGCTCGGACTGAACACCGATTTTTCGGGCAAAGAGCGAGCAAAGTAAACAAAATAGTAATACTCCATACAATCCGCATCATTTCGCTCATTTACTGCAAGAATAACATAATCCGTAAATCTTTATTTTTGAGTAGAGCGATTTCGAAATATCACTCAAAATTGTTTGTAAAAACGGCGTTTTTCAAAAGTAAATAAAAATACATTCTGATTAAGTACTAAAACATTTTTTTTTGTACCTTAATTTTTATAATTCTTTACTATTTTGCAAATTTTGTTAGGATGTTTCCAATATCTTAAAATGTTAATTTCTTTCGCGAACTGTGTGTTTTTTTATATGGAAATTGACCTAATTTGCTACAAACAACTACATAAGTGAGTATGTTTTGATACAAAATAATAAAAAATTGAATTCGTTTGATTCAAATATCTAGAAATGAGTGAATTTTAAGTTGTGTCACTGTTGCAGCCATCGGTTGGTTAACAATACACGGACAAACTCAGAGAGGAATTGTTTATAAATTTATTGCATTTAATAACATTTCCAATTTTTAGGCTCTAACTGCTATATCGTTAGAAATGCGTTTTAAGTGCCTGTCGCTACGCGAATTCAAAATTTACTAAGTCCCAGAGTTGCATTAATTAAGTATACATAGTCTGCCTTGCGGTATTTGGTTGAAACAAATTCTCTCGACTATTAATTTCAACATTAATGCAATTCTAAACATATAAATTCAATAAATCATTTAATTATTCATCTTGACGAAATGTCAACATGTGTATGCATATGAATTTGTCTGTAGATAATAAATTAAATACTTAAAAAACGATTATAATTTTTTTGTATTTAGAATTCCCTAAATACACTTAACAAAAAGAAGACATTCGAATTTAAATTCTCTATGCCGAGATTTATATGTTCATCATTTAAGATTTTATGACCCGCAGCTAAAAACAATTTAATTTCAATTCTCCGAATTATTATAATTATCACTGTATAGTTATAACATATTGTATATTTAAATATTCATAAATATAGTTAACACATTCGAAATATGTGTATTCATAAAATATTTTATGTTTGCTTAAGAAATTTCATTCAAAATTGTTTCTATCTAAATACTCTAGACTAAAAGAGTTTTGGTCTTCGTCTTCATACGAATACGAGCACTTATATTCCATTTCAAGTTTTTTTTTACAAGAAAAAAAATAAAAGAAACAGACCCGCAAATTATAAATGTGTACACACAAATCCTATTTATAGCGGATACATTTATAAACGCGAATGTTCGTTGCAATAGAAAATTAAAACCTAAAATAAAAATTTAATTAAACGTTTATTTTCAATTAACTTTTGTGTAGCGCGTTTAATTTGGTTTCTTGTGTAATGCTAAATAAAACAAAAACCGATAATAAATCAATTTCAAGATGAACATAAAGTAAAAAATTTTGCGCGAATACATAAATTATTATACGAATGCGATAGCGGCGACCAAACAGCTAATAGATTTTAAAAATATAAAAATACAAACATTTTAGTTATTTTTGTTAGGATCTATAAAAAATAATTTGTTTGACATTATTATGGTTTGTTTGTATTATTTATTGTTCTAATTTAGAACGTTTGTCATATGTCATGGCTTGCATGGTTTGATTATTATTATATGTATCGGATTATTTATTTTATCGCACGCAAATTAAAATGAAAATTTCGTATTAGTTATACGACCTACCCCAATATAATCTTTATTAGTAATGAGATGTTGATTACATTATGATTTTATAGTAAATATTAGTGAAGTGCTTGAATTTCAATACAAAATATGAATTACATTTTGTTGTTTGTTTCTGATTCTGTACGTCGTCGTACTTTCAAAAGATGTATTTTGTGTTTAGATTATATAAAATTATAAACACATACACGCTTCGTTGAGTATATTAAAGAAATTCTAAGTGGGAATGACTTATAACTATGTACATTATTATAAACAATTTAATTTTTATTGTAATTTGTTAAGAATTTGTATATTTTGATCACTAAACATCCGTTTTTAAATTGATGGTAAGCCGCGCGATGATAACAAATTTTTCACTCGCGGTGATATATTTATTTCGATAAATTTCTACGGAATAATAAAATATTTGTAATATGTATTTTTGTAGCACATTTCAAATATAAATAGTTTAACACACAAGTCGAGTAGACCATGATTTATTTACCACTTTGATCATACATACACTCATGCGAATAATTTTCCGGACAAGTTAATTTTTTGAAAACAAACTGAATGATTGCTTGCCTTTGTATATAATTTTTTCTGATCAAACTATCGGTGAAGTTCGGCCCTAATGAATATCATAACTTAAACATTTTATGTTAAATTCATGAGAAAAGTAAATTCACCTACCAAAATCAATGAGAAAAATTATCGGAATATTAAATTTCATGAACTTATATATGTTACGGTAAAACCCCGAAATCGGTAAATGTCCGAATAAAAATTGGAAAAAAACTGTTTTATTGGTTCGAAATCTATGAAATGAGGGTCATATATTCTCGAAATGGTTAACCCTTCACCCGACGGAGTATTTTTATGATATTAATGCAAATTGGAATTTGGAATAGTACGGACTAACGGGTTTACTAACTCTCATGGGCTCGCGGAAGCTAATTTAGCTCCTCATGAAGGTTAGCCCTCTGATGGGGAATAAATGAATCTACGGGGATGTAGGGGGTTGATCGACAAACATTTCGTAACGATTGGACCTCTGGAAAACCGGTTTTAAATCGTGTAAACGAATTTAAAAAATTAAAATTTCGGACATTTACCGATTTCGGACTTTAACCATAACATATACACGGTACATAATTATTTTACATTAAAATGTTTAATATATTTAAAACTTAGAACTTTGTAATAATTTCTAACTTTATTAACCCTTTCGCGGACACATAATTATTTAAGGATGGTCCTGTGGGACACAGAAAACCACATTCAATGTTAATCATATGAAAACAACGTCGGTTATTACCGACGTGTCCCACTGTAGGTCATCGGTAATAACCGACGTGTCCGCGAAAGGGTTAATATCTAGTGTGCAATTCATTATTTTCCAGCACAGCATGTAGTGTACGTGGCATAGAGTCCACCAAATTTTGTAAAAATACGTTCACACTCAATTACCTATTTTGATGAGGTTTTGTTGGTTATTCGGTGGTTACCTCGTATTTTTTAATCGACTGGTCCCACAAATTCCGCCAGCACGCCACATAATTATTAATGAAAAAAATTAAAATAGTTTACTCCACCGCTGGATTGTGTTTTTACTGTAATTATGATGCTTGCATAACCAGTAAAATAGCTAAATATGGAAAAGCATTTGGTGACGGGAAATTTTTTAAAATCGCTCTTATAAACTGCGCAGAATCGCTTTTCGAGGATTTTGATAACAAGGATAAAATACTTACACACATACACGGCATTCAATTAAGTGCAAATACGGTAAAGGACCGCATTTTAAAAATGAACGAAAATGTTAGTGATCAGTTAATATCTGATCTCCGTGCTGCTGAAGTCTTTGCATTAACAGTTGATGAAGGTACCTCCGATACCAGGCTAGCAAGTACGGTACGTTATGCTGCAGGTGGAATAATGCGGGAGGAATTGTTAAAACTGGGAACATTGCCAGAACGAACAAGAAGTGTTAATATTCTGGGAGTTGTCAAAACGCTTTGATCGATTCGAATGTCAGTATTGAGTATTTGTTCAATTTCTACTGATGGATGAAAAGAAATAGGTGATTCAGTAATTGTATTCCATTGTATGGTCGGATGTTTTATGTGTAAAATATGGATCATTTCAATTAAATCGTGTAATGGAATCGGTTGCAAAAAGTTATAAAAAATTTCGTTGCTAGTGTAGTGATTTATCTAAAAGACAATTTAAAAATTTAATGAAGGATATGAATGCACCGTAGGAATCCCTACTGTCTACTGATGTATAATCACGATCGTGGGCTTAGTCGAGCTTTATCATTGGAAATATTTGTTCACTGTTTGGACGAAATTTGTTTATTTCTGCTAGATAACAAAAAGGTATTTCCGGAGGTTAGTGAAAACCATTAGATATATTATTTGGTCGTATTACCGCTTTTGAGATAAAGTTGCAGTTACTTAAGAAGTTCGTTTATAAATTACCCACTTCTCAAATATTTCCTTAATTTTAAAAAGTTTGTTGCAGACATTGACGTATTTGAAAAAGGAGAGTGACAAGGATTATTTGTACAAATGTACAATTTAGAGAGGTGTTTAACACACAGGAATCTTCGCAACTCGGTTCAAAGACATCAAAATAATTAAAAACTTTATTAAATTTGTTCGCTACCCTGAAAATTTTGATGGCAATTTTCACGATTTTACCTGGATGAATTTTGATGAGTTGAATACTAAGTTACATGAATTTCAGTGTAGCCTAGTTTGGTGACAAGAAATTTGAAAATTTAAGAACCATTATTAAAAATGGTATAAGGAACGAAGAAAAATCGTTAAAGATTGATGATGAGGTATTTAAAGTGTGGCAAAGCATTCAAACAATTTCACATCTCTAAGAAAGTTGGCAATAGCGTTATTATCTGTGTTTCCATTTATTTATTACTGCGAATTCCTATTTTCACAAAAAAAAACGTTATTTTAATAAAAACAACGAATAGAATGACCAGAAACAATTCTGGAGCATGTGTAGCATTAAAAGTAACAAAATATACTCCAAACGTAGACCACTTAGCATCCAAGTATACATAATATACAAAAATTATTTTGCTGATGATTAATACAAACCCATCCTACATGAATTAAAAAATTCTGAATTAAAAATTTTTTTTCTGAATTAAAATAAGTGTTTTTCAATGCATCAATGCATTTTAAAAATGAATTAAAATCAGAGTTGAAAAAGAAATAAAAAAGTTCCAATGAAATTAAATGTTGATGAATTCAAAAGGCATTTCTTAATTCATTTTTAAAATGAATTAATATATGGAAATATTTAAAAAATGAAATAATATAAGCCTTTTTTATTTCGTTTTATAAGTGAATTAAAATATTTCTTTTAAAACAAAACAAAACTTAAAAATGTACTATATCAAAATTAGTTTTGTGTGCACATTCCGCCATTCCACACTTTGATTCTTTCGTCGTGATTCTTTCCTCGTTTACTTCCCATTCACCAACAAACTAACAACAGTTTGTAGTTGAAGGGAAAGGAAACGGGGAAAAAATCACGACGAAAGAAGCAAAGTGTGGAATGACGGATTAGAAGTAAAATGACTAACTTGTAAATTTAAACTGTTTAGGAATTAAGAAATACGAAATAATTTTCTTAATGAATCTGCAACTGTCAGTTAATGCAAACTCAGTAACACCGCGCATAGCATTGCAGAGATTTTCTTCTTTTAGGAAAATACCTTGCAATGCGTTCCACAAACGAATTGCCAGCGACACGCTGACCACAGCAATTCGTTTGAAACAATATTTTCAAAATAATTAATTATTGTTTTTTTTTCTTTTACATTAGGACGAAAAATAAAACTTCAATAGGATTAACATCTTGAACGCAGAACGTAAAGGACACAGAAAGCAGATCCGGAAATTCTTCAAAGTTTTAAATTTTATTAAAAAACATATGTTAAACAACAAGCTAATAAACAATATTATATAGTATAGAATTGAAATATTAGTTTTAATTAAACGCAACTTATTGTCACATCAAAGGTTGGATATTTTGTTTTATAAATCGATTATGATTTTTTTACAATTAAATTAAATAAAATTTGATAAAATATATAAAAAATTATAAATTTTTGTTTCACTTGAGTTTGAATCCGCGTCAAACAACTTCATAGTCGCGTGCTGTATCTACACTACGAAAAGCCAATTAATTATGTTTAATTATTTTTTAATGATATACATAAAGGATGACGAAGATGCGCTAATGTGAAATACATATGCGAATATTACTATGATAATATATTTACTGTAAATTCCAAAAATAAAACAAAACAACTTAAAATCGTATTTGCGTATTTAAAATCGTATTTATGAATTAATATTTACTAACATCACGAAACAAATTGTATATCGAATTTTAATAAATATAATTAAAATACAAACTGGCAGGTCAAAATTATTTCTTGCAACAACTGAAATTTAACAGAAAACCTAAAGATGGCTTCAAAAAAAAAAAATAAAAACGCAATGTCAGAAAATACGCTCGTGTAGTTAACTTGCGTTTTCGCATGCGTATTCGCGTGCGTAAATTTCGGACATCTGTTTCCACCATAAACGATGGGAATTAATTTGTAGAGTTCGTGGTTCCGACGTTATGTAATTATTGGTACAAACGGTTTAGAAGTGGTGATTTCGAACTTAGTGACCAGCTACGGCCTGGGGAGTCTCGAAAGTTTGAAGATGTGGAATTGCAAGTTCTGCTGGATGAAGACTCACCGCAAATGAAACAAGAACTTGTAGCTCAGCTATAGGAGTCATCCAAACAGCTACTTCCAAGTGTTTGCACCAAATGGGAACAATTCAAAAATTTGGAAGGGTTCCACATGTGTTGACTGTTGACCAAACACAACCTAGGTTGCCGGGTGAACGCGTGCATTTCAATGCTTGCCCGGTAACAAAAAAAGGATTTGGAACATTGTGACGGGTGATGAAAAATATTTTTTTCGAGAATCCCAAACATAAAAAGTCATGGATAGATCCCAGGCAACCCGGTACATCGACGCCGAAACAGAACATTGACTTAAAGAAGGTTCTCCTGTGTATCTGGTGAGACATGAAGCGTGTGCCTAATCGAACGCCTGGAAAAGGTCAGGCGGTGACTGCAGAACGCTACACCCAACAATTATCGGCTACTAGTCATCATCGATCATTTTTGTACGAAATTCTATTACCGCAAAATATTGAATTTGAAAAAGCTTCTAACAGATAAATCATACTTTTTACTTCTCCACTAAGAATATCACCCTTCATTGACCGGCAAATTTTAACAGTGTAAAATCAGTCTTAAGAAATTGTAGAGTTTATTGAGTAAGAACAAACTATAAAACCTCAATCAGAGTGTTGTGCAGAAACGGCCTACTTTAGAATTTCGTTCATAATACAGGAAACCCTCCAAGAACACGATTAATTTGTTCCGTGTTCTTTGAAACCGTGTTGTTCGAGAATACAAAAAACCGGAATGTGAAATTAAAAAACCTTACGTTTTAATTTTTTTGTTGTTGTATACCACAACAAAATAAAATAACAGATAATCAACGAAAATCGTGTATGTAGTTTGAAACCGTATAATTCGAGGGCAGATATCCGTGTTCTTCGAATACCGTGTTCTTGGAGGGTTACCTGTATGTACATATTTATTCATACAAAAAATGGGTTTGACCTTGGCTTGTATAAAACTTTGTCCAAGCAACGAAACTTTATTCGTACTAACATTCAACTCACATTCTCTAAACCGAATTTAACCAAACGAGTTAAAATATGTTCTAGCAGTATGCATATTCCAGAGCACCATCTGAAATTCATGTTATAATCCCAATAATATTCTAGGCAGATTACTTAACGTTAATCGTTTAAGATCTAGTTCGATCCAGCAATTCCTACTTCCAGAATTTCATACACAATTCATATAAAAATACCGATCACATCTTAAAATCTAAATTTCACCAATATCATTTAACTGTCCTACACACCGTATTTTGTTACAGAAATCGATTAAAAACTATTCGAGTACTATTAGGTTAAATTCTAAATTTCGATATAAAAAATTATGTCTGGGCTAAGCTCAACATTTAGGCTCCTGGAAACGATAAATTTAAATTTGAAATGTTCTGTAGCGCCAATCTCACCAATAGATAAAATTGAGACAGATGAGATCCGTAGCAAAACTCGTAGTTCGGATCATCGGACATAACTGAACGAGTTTTCACTTGATAATCTTATACTATTGTCACCGCTTTCAACACATCAAAGCAGAGTAAGTAAATGCACATTTATATTTAATTTTGTAGCACTTCCGCCAGATCAATCATCTTTGCGTGAGACATTTTGGATCTCTTTGAAATGTTTACTACATTATTTTTGTATTGACATTTTCTCTATATGCGATATGTACGCGTACATGTATATGTTATCATATTTAAACACGTACGTTTATATGCATACATTTATATTTTTTTACAGAAAACTAATTAATTAAAATTAAAATATGTTGACATTTTTTTTACACAAATTTATTTTTTTGTTAATATTTTAATTTTAGTACACATATTTTCCACTCATATATTATATATGCAAACTCACATAAACGTAAGGTACATAGCCACAAAAAATATAATTCATTTTAATTAAAAATAACTTAATTTTAAATTAATTTAATTAATTTTAGATTTCCCGATTTAGTAAAGTTACAAAATAAAAAAATAACTCTGCATCCGATTTAATTTATATCTATATTTTTTCATTTGTTATTAATTAAATGTTGCTTTAGCTCAAAGTGATTTAATTTTCATTTGTTTTTACAATTGTAACGAAAAATTTTCCAAACAATTTTTATATACAGTTTCCATTTCTATTTCCTTCATATTCATTTACCCCAGGATTACGTTTTATTATTATTTTTGTTTTAAATTCTGCGGAAATTTGAAGTCAGGACATGAAAACTATAAATATATTCAAGGAATGAAAGGATTTTATATTCGAGATATGCTGTATATATCATGATAGCGCGCTACCATATTATATAATATTCAGAAATAGTTGGTATGCAAAACAACAAAAATGGAGAGCGGTGTATATGAGTATTCTTTAGAAATTTTATATAAATCATAACCGTTAACAATGGTTTAATCTAGTTAAGATTTTCTATAGTTTCAATTATTCTTACTACGATGCATATATGTAGTAACAGACAGTATGTATATAAAATTCACTTGGTATACTCGTATGTATAGCAGCTCTTAAGTTTAGTGTACAGACGTATGCAGGTGAAAATTGCAGGAATTCCAGTTAAAATGTTTTGTTTTTTGCTGTATTCCAATTTTCTTTCTAGATTATAATTTTAATTCTTAACTTCGTTTACCTGAGCCCTGCACCTGCTGAGTTGGGAACACAAATTATTATATATTTTCCTGTTAACAATAGTGGGATTTTTCTTTCCATTTATAATATCACGGTTTTATTTAAATTTCCATGGAAATAAATTTTAGAAAGTTCTAGAACAGCATAAGTAATAGAGATTAACAAAATATGTATATAAAATGTTGTTGTATTTTATTAGTGATGATTTTTAATGTTTGAATCTTTTATGATGACTATTAAAGCTTCTCACTTAATCATTTGAAACAATCGAGGTCTGCAGTCATCAAACTTCAAAAATATGAAAAATTCGTTGAATTTATATTCAAAATATAATCACAATGCCTTATCGAATCATCAAATTTCTATAGTTACCTAGAGTCTACGCTATGCAAATTCACTAATATTTTCTATCAGCAGGTCAATTCTGGCTTTCCTATAGGAAAAGGAAATAGGAAAAATATTTCCATAGTAATTTTGTCATAAAAAATTCTTTTCTGGCATACTATGGTAAATAGTTGGTGTAAATTTTTTCAAAAACAAAATTAAATTGGGAATATTTTTCCTATCCAATTTCAATACGGAAAAAATATTTCCTAAATTATACAAATTTAGATCAAACATGATTTCTCAGTAAGCTAGAAAATGAGCCCGTGAAGTTTCTAACAAAAAATAACACGTATACGTATACGGTTTCAATAAGAAAACATGGCGGAAGCAGAATTCTTATTATAAATTATTATTGTATTAAATAAAATCATAATTTACATAATAAAATACATATAAAAGATAATAAATACAAAAGATATTAGAGAAATATGTAAAGAACTTACAGTAAAAGTTAACAGTTAAATAAAATTAAAGGTTTAACAAAAAAATATCAAATATGTATATTGCAATTTTCCACTGTAAATTTTGAGTATTTTAACATCAGGGCATATAACAAGCCACTTCCAGAGATTAGGGCAAAATGCCACTATATAGGTCGGATTGGCCTATCTATAGAGAACATTTTCCGGTATAAGGTTTTTCCTAGCGGAAAAAGTGTAACCTTGTTAATATCAGTTTTCCACTGTAAATTATGACTCCGGGCCAATAACAAGCCATTTCCAGAGATTAGGGCAAGATGCAACTATATAGGTCGGATTGGCCTATCTATAGAGAACATTTTCCGGTATAAGGTTTTTCCAAGCGGAAAAAGTGTAACCTTGTTAATAGCAGTTTTCCACTGTAAATTTTGAGTATTTTATCATCTGGGCCAATAACAAGCCATTTCCAGAGATTAGGGCAAGATGCCACTATATAGGTCGGGTTGGCCCATCTACAGAGAACATTTTCCGCCATAAGGTTTTCCAAAGCGGAAAAAGTGTAACCTTGTTAAAATCAGTTTTCCAATGCAAATTTTGAGTATTTTTCAATCTGGGCCAATAACAAGCAATTTCCAGAGATTAGGGCAAGATACCACTATATAAGTCAGATTGGTCTATCTATAGAGAAATTTTCCGTTATGAGGTTTTTCCAAGCGGAACAAGTGTAACCTTGTTAATATCAGTTTTCCACTGTAAATTATGAGTATTTTCAATCTGGGCCAATAACATGTCATTTCCAGAGATTAGGGCAAGATGCCACTATATAGGTCGGATTGGCCTAACTATAGAGAACAATTTCCGGTATAACATTTTTCCAAGCGGAAAAAGTGTAACCTTGTGAATAGCAGTTTTCCACTGTAAATTTTGAGTATTTTATCATCTGGACCAATAACAAACCACTTCCAGAGATTAGGGCAAGATGCCGCTACATAGATCGGATTAGCCTATCTATAGAGAACATTTTCCAGTAAAAGGTTTGTCCAAGCGGAACAAGTGTAACCTTGGCAATATCAGTTTTCCACTGCAAATTTTGAGTATTTTTTAATCTGGGCCAATAATAAGCCATTTTCAGATATTAGGGCAAGATACCACTATATAAGTCAGATTAGCCTATCTATATTTTCCGGTATAAGGTTTTTCCAAAGCGGAAAAAGTGTAACAATAATAAGCCATTTCCAGAGATTAGGGCAAGATACCACTATATAGGTCGGATTAGCCTATATAAGGAAATGGGATTATTAAATGATTTTTGGAAGTTCTGGAATATGGCCACCTGGAACGGAACTCGATCAATTATTAACCGATTGTGATGGGATTGGGTAAATCAGGAAAAATGGGATTCTTAAATGCTTTTTTGAGAAGTTCTGGAATATGGCCACCTGGGACGGAAGTTGATCGTTAAATCTTATTGTCCGTCCGAACGACATCAGAATGTTTTTAAATTTAATTTATTCCTTAGATTTATTTATTTCTTAGCCGATTTTATTGGGATTGGGTAAGTTGGATGGGAATGGGATTATTAAATGATTTTTGGTAGAAGTTCTGGAATTTGGCCACCTGGGACGGAACTCGATCAATTCTTAACCTATTGTGATGGGATTGGGTATATTGGAAAAAATGGGATTCTTAATTGATTTTTTGAAAAGTTCTGGAATATGGCCACCTGGGACCGAACTCGATCAGTTTGAGTCAGATCAGTCAGATTGGGTGTGGTGGATTGAAATGGGATTTTTAAATGATTTTTGGAAGAGTTGAAATGGGATTCTTAAATGATTTTTGAAAGAAGTTCTGGAATTTGGCCACCTAGGACGGAGCTGGATCAATTCTTAACCGATTTTGATGAAATTGGGTATATCTTGGATGAAAATGGAATTCTTAAATGATTTTTTGAGAAGTTCTGGAATATGGCTACCTGGGACGGAACTCGACCAATTCTTAACCGATTATGATAGAATTGGGTATGTTGGATTGATTTTGGAATGATTTTTGGAAGTTTCTGGAATATGGCCACCTGGGACGAAACTTGATCAATTAACCGATGATGATGGGAGTGGGTATGTTGGATGAAAATAGGATTCTTAAATGATTTTTGGAAAAAGTTCTGGAATTTATTGGGATTACCGAATATATTGGGATTTAATATGTATGATGGAAATGGGAGTCTTCAATGACTTTTTGAGAAGTTCTGGAATATGGCTACCTGGAACGGAACTAGATAAATTCTTAACCAGTTGTGATAGGATTGAGTATTTTGGATGGAAATGGGAATCTTAAACGATTTTTAAGAAGTTCTATTTAACAATTAAGTAGTTACTATTAATAATGTTGCATTTTCTCCGCTAGGAAAAACCTTATACCGGAAAATATTCTCTATAGATAGACCGATCTGACGTATATAGTGGCATCTTGCCCTAATCTCTGGAAATGGCTTGTTATTGGTCCAGATGATAAAATACTCATAATTCACAGTGGAAAACTGATATTAACAAGGTTACCCTTGTTCCGCTTGGAAAAACCTTATACCGGAAAATGTTCTCTATAGATAGGCCAATCCGACCTATATAGTGTCATCTTGCCCTAATCTCTGGAAATGGCTTGTTATTGGCCCAGATTGATAAAATACACAGTATTTACGTCGAAAAATTGCAATAACAATTCTGATATTTTTTCTTGTAAAGCTTTTATTTTCATTTAATTGTAAACTAATCCACACATGATTTTAATTTGAAATTTTAGTTATTTACGTATTTCATTAATATGTTGTAATTTTAAATAAACTCAATTTTAAAAACTATAATTATAATGTACTTGATTCGGAGAGTAATTTAACAGTGTAATAAATCACACTCAATTTATTCTAATAAGAGTTTAGTTTTAGTGGTACTAACACATATATAATTTTGAATTTTTGTTATTTTTTGTTAGAAACTTCACATCGGTTAGAAAACGACATTTTTGACATAAACGCTATGTAACTAATTTTCGTAGTTTTTTTATATAGGAAAACCAGAATCGACTTCCAGGAAATCGATGTGCGAGTATTTTAGAGTAATTATCATGAAATTATTACGAAATTTCATGCTTTTGAGGTTATGTTTCATCAATATAAATTTAATTTTCAGAGTGAAGACATACATTTTTGGTAGAGTATATTTATTTAACTCTATATTCTGTGTTAATATATCGAAATTAGTTATTTTCGTAAATAATTCGTCTAAATTTTCTTTAATATATTTAATTTTTTCAATAGTTGTGTACGTCTGTCCATTTTTTTCACGAATCAAAACACGAATGTACCACAGACTGATGTCTTCACCCTCTAAATTAAATTTATAATGACGAAACATAACCTCAAAAAGATGGCATTTCGTTTCGCTCTAGGTGACGAAGGGGTTAACAAATGCGTAGCGAAACATAATAATTATAATATATACATATATAAGACAGTGTGATTATTTTGTTTTAATATAAGTTCAAAGTATTTTCTAATTTTTTTTTTGTTTTGTTTTTGTTAAAGATTTCCTTAAAATCTCTTTACAATCCTTTAATTGTGATTGTTGTGAATATCGACTGCCAAAATGAATTTATTAATTTTATGCTATCGTGTTTGAGAAGTATTTTAGTTAAAAAGAAAAAAATCATTAGTTCTAATAATAGAATAGACATCGAGAGCTAATTATTTAATTATTTTAATAATCTTTTATGCAGCTTAGCCCTACAAACCAATAAAAAATTCTATTATAATTATTGGCTCAATATACAATTTTTAATTGCCTTTTTAAACATCTCTGGTTTCCAATATGTTTCCAAACAATTAGAGCTGAATACATGGAAATCAAACGATTCATAAATTGAAATGTATGAAACGTAAGTGGCCAACTATTTAATATGCGTGTTTAATGCAAATTCTAAAATGGTATAATACATTCTTTTTTCTAATATAAATACGAGGTTATTGCTATTAATATGCAGGAGTAAATTCGATTAAATAACAAAATTTTAAAAATTGTATTATTTCTTGTCTTAAACTGTACCTGATAAATGCTGTATAAGATAGTGGAATTTTCACAGCGGAAAATAAGAGATTACGCTACTCGCCGCAAGTGGCAGCATTATCACTAAAGAGAATTTGTTTGTAATGTAATCCCCAGTGGAAATTTTTTATTCGTTATGTATATATTTTTTCACTAAATAAAACATCTCAGCGGAATAAAATATTAGAAGTGACCCTTAAAATGACAAATAGATTGATCTCCGAAGTAAAGGAACTCGGTATACGAAATGTTGAAATTTAACAATAATCCGTCTTTCCGGCATTTCTTCCACTAGTAACCAATATTTTCGGTTGGTTTTCTAGTAGCTTAGCTCATACTGAGATTATACGAAAAATTTGGGGAAAATTCATAGACTAGAATTTTTTGATTTTCTGCGGCCATATAAGTTATTTTCAGTTTTTGGCCAATATCTCAAAAACTTCCACTAGTAACCAATAGTTTCGGTTGTTTTTCTAGTAGCTTAGGTCGCACTGAGACTATATGAAATATTTGGGGAGAATTCATGGAATAGAATTTTCACTAGAATTTTTTGATTTTCTGCGGCCATATAAGTTATTTTCAGTTTTTGGCCAATATCTCAAAAACTTCCACTAGTAACCAATAGTTTCGGTTATTTTTCTAATAGCTTAGGTCATGCTGAGGCTATATGGAAAATTTGAGGAAAATTCATGGACTAGAATTTTCACTAAAATTTTTTGATTTTCTGCGGCCATATAAGTTATTTTCAGTTTTTGGCCAATATCTCAAAAACTTCCACTAGTAACCAATAGTTTCGGTTGTTTTTCTAGTAGCTTAGGTCACACTGAGACTATATGGAAAATTTGGGGAGAATTCATTTGCTAGAATTTTCACTAGAATTTTTTGATTTTCTGCGGCCATATAAGTTATTTTCAGGTTTTGGCCAATATCTCAAAAACTTCCACTAGTAACCAATAGTTTCGGTCATTTTTCTAGTAGCTTAGGTCATACTGAGACTATATGGAAATTTGGGGAAAATTCATGGACTAGAATTTTCACTAAAATTTTTTGATTTTCTGCGGCCATATAAGTTATTTTCAGTTTTTGGCCAATATCTCAAAAACTTCCACTAGTAACCAATAGTTTCGGTTATTTTTCTAATAGTTTAGGTCATACTGAGACTGTATGGAAATTTGGGTAAAATTCATGGACTAGAATTTTCACTAAAATTTTTTGATTTTCTGCGGACATATAAGTTATTTTCAGTTTTTGGCCAATATCTCAAAAACTTCCACTAGTAACCAATAGTTTCGGTTGTTTTTCTAGTAGCTTAGGTCACACTGAGACTATATGGAAAATTGGGGAGAATTCATGGAATAGAATTTTCACTAAAATTTTTTGATTTTTTGCGGCCATATAAGTTATTTTCAGTTTTTGGCCAATATCTCAAAATTCCACTAGTAACCAACAGTTTCGGTTATTTTTCTAATAGCTTAGGTCATACTGAGACTATATGGAAATTTGGGGAAAATTCATGGACTAGAATTTTCACTAAAATTTTTTGATTTTCTGCGACCATATAAGTTATTTTCAGTTTTTGGCCAATATCTCTAAAACTTCCACTAGTAACCAATAGTTTAATAAACAAATTTTTTTTTTATTACTTAATAAACACATTTTTATTAATCACTTGTTTTTTGTTTCGCAGAATATTTTGAATATTTTTCAAAAAGTAAAAAATCACTCGATCGATTTCGACTTGTAAGGTCATCATCAGGAGTATCTACTCGATACTCCTGATGATGACCTAACAAGTCGAAATCGATCGAGTGATTTTTTAAACTTTTTGAAAAATATTCAAAATATTCTGCGAAACAAAAAACAAGTGATTAATAAAAATGTGTTTATTAAGTATAAGTGTGTTTCGCCAAGTGCCTACGGCAAATAGCGTAAAAAGTAGTAACCAATAGTTTCGGTTGTTTTCGGTTTCGGTTCCTAAGCTACTAGAAAAACAACCGAAAGTATTGGTTACTAGTGGAAGTTTTTGAGATATTAGCTTGGTTACTAGTGGAAGTTTTTGAGATATTGGCCAAAAACTGAAAATAACTTATATGGCCGCAGAAAATCAAAAAATTCTAGTCTATGAATTTTCCCCAAATTTTTCGTATAATCTCAGTATGAGCTAAGCTACTAGAAAACCAACCGAAAATATTGGTTACTAGTGGAAGAAATGCCGGAAAGACGGATTATTGTTAAATTTCAACATTTCATATACCGAGTTCTTTTACTTCGGAGATCAATCTATTTGCCATTTTAAGGATCACTTCTAATATTTTATTCCGCTGAGATGTTTTATTTAGTGAAAAAATATATACATAACGAATAAAAAATTTCCGCTGGTAAAAAAAATTATCTTTAGTGATAGTGCTGCCACTTGCGGCGAGTAGCGTAATCTCTTATTTTCCGCTGTGAAAATTCCGCTATCTTATACAGCATACCTGATAAGGGCTTCATAAAAAACAACGTTACACATTGAAAATACTTAATTTAACCTATGTACATTTACAGTAAATCCTCAAACTGTCTGCACCGACTCTGATACACGCCCGACATCTCCGAATAAATGCTCTTTTGAGAAGTCGCGCAAAACGCTGTTGAGTAATTTTTGAAGCGGCTTCCTGGACACGGCAATGTAACTTTTCTAAACTCCTAGTTTAGAATAGTCTTCTTTTAGGCAGCCCAGTAAAAAAATCCTGCGGATTTAGGTCCGGGGAACGTGGAGGCCACAAAATGGGCCCCAGACGGCCAATCCATCTATCTGGATATGTGGAATTTAAATACGCCCGAACGTTTACTGCATAGTGTGCAGGACACCCAGCATTCTGGAGCCAAAGGGATTATCTCACCTTCTCGGACACCTCTTACAAGAAAGTCTAAATAGCTTTGGCCAGATAAGTTAAAATAGGCCAATTATCTTTCCGTTTAATATGCCGGTCCAATAATTTATTTTGAATTTGTACTAGGATCTGTTTTCTCACATTAGATGAGGATTCAAAAGTTGCCTGCTGTGAAGATTGTGCATGTTAAAGTATCCATCCCTATTCAGTGTTGATTCATCGCTCCATATAACATTATTAAAGAATCTGATGAATACGCGAATAAACACATGCGATGCCGAACAAGTCGAGTGACGTATTAAATTAATGTTTAATAATGTTAATGTTTAATGTTAAATAATTAAATTGTTTAATACATTTTATGAACAAAAGATGGGTAGAGCAGAGCACATTTAGGTAGCAAATATCAACTTTATAAATCCCCCATCATCAGGTGCAGTTGCAGACAAGAAATAATCCAATTTTTAAAATTTTGATATTTAATCAAATTTTCTCCTTCTGCATATTAATAGCAATAACCTCGTATTAAGACTGCGGTCCAATTCGTGATTTATTTTGTGGAGACTGACTTATTTGAAAGTCTACAATAAGTCTCTTGTCGAACAGACTTATTGGAAACTTGTTAGAATTATTTTGATGAGTTACCAGTTTGAGCGCAAGCCTCGCATAAAAGTCAAACAAGTCTATAAAAAGTCTAGCCGACTGAAGGTTTATTGTAGACTTTCAAATAAGGCAGTCTACACAAAATAAGTCACGAATTGGACCGCAGCCTTACATTAGATAAAAGCATGTATTATACCATGCTAGAATCTACTATAAGGGGATTTAAGATTAAATTTAATTTGTGATTTTTTATTAATTTTTTCAATTATTTTTAATTTTAAATACTAATTTTATTTTATTATAATTAATGTTATAAATTGTGTATATGCTAGCAATTAATTGGGAAAGATTTTTTCATTTGTTAGGTATTTTTCAAATAAATAAACAAAATTAAAATCAATATGATTTATAATGAAATTGGCAGCAGAAGAAGTACTAATAACCTAACTATAAGTAATAAGCGCGATTAAAGGAGGGCAAACGTCTCTTGCGGAATTATCTACTGAATTTCCCACCCCACACATAATTTTAATTATTGTTAAATTCTTTAAGTAATTTCCGTACCAGAATCAATCTGGTCCAGTTCGTAAATAAAAATTAAATCTCTATAAAGTAGTTTAAGAATTCCGAATTGATTTAATTCGATAAATTATAGTAAATATTTAGAAAGAAAAACGGTCAGATCAATAAATTTTTAAAATTTGATAATATCGTTTGATATACTTCCTTACATAATTTCTTTCAACTTGTAATCCATTCCACTTTTCCAGTTTCTTAAGACTTACCTGGAAATAAAAATAAAAGATTAAAATTAGAAATTGGTTTAAGTATTTAGGTAGGTGATAATAATATAATCTAACGGTCAGATCTATAAAATAAATGGTTATCGTTCAAACGTCATGATTTTATGGAAAAATTCTAAATAGATTAGGTATAAGTAAATAAAAATTGACGTATTAGGAATTCGTCACATTTCACAAAATGCATTACAAAATGTTGTAAAAAATAAATTTTTTAACACCTTGTATATATTCAATTAACAATTATTAGCAACACATTTCGATCCCAAGGTTCTTACAATTGAATGCAATTTAAAATTTTAACGTTTATTGAGTGCCATTCCACTATACGAGTGTATAATGATTGATGATTGAGTTGTAAAGCATGCATTTCAATTTATTTTTTATTACTTTGTGCACACACGCTATAAAAACTACTCATGATAGTTTAACCCTGTCGATGTCACAAAAATGTTCATTGCTTATCATGAAGTCATCATAATTAGCATTTTCGAAGCATTTACGTACGTATGCATAAGATTGTGAAATTGGATCATCTGTACGATGTAAACATAAAATGTATAAAGAAGAAGTTCTATAAAAGTAAAAATTTTATTGTTTTACAATCTTTAATTGTGAGAAAAGTTTCTTGCGACTAAGAAGAAGCGCAACAAAAATGAAAAAAATGAGATTTTTCTCAAGAATTATAAACTTATTTACGTTTTATATATTTTTATTTAATTTGCTAATGCTGTAACGACGAAGCCATATGAGTTTATAGAAATTAAATAAGATCGTTTTTATATAAATAATGAGTATTTTACTACACGTAGAGCTTAACTGAGTTTTTTTGTTCCTTATATATAGTTTTACTTGTTTCTTATGTCTATGTGCAAATTGTAATTATAGAAATATAATATAAATTAACATGTTGTAACGTTATTGTATTTCCTTACTAAATTAAAATTATAAGTATTGAACTAAAACGAAATTTTATCTTACATGAAAATGAATTGAACTTTTTGAATTATTAACAAGTGCTAAATGTTAACTTGTTATTCGTAATTATGAGCAACGTTATATTTAGCTGTGCATTATAATCATAATCTGGTAATTGATTTCCACTGTTAAACCGCACGTGCTTGCAATAAACCAAAGATTATAAGCAACACGTATGTCTAATTTCAATAATATGGTAAAAAAGTCTACTAGTAGAATTAGCATCTGGAATTTATATTGATATTATACATAACTCCCATTGCTTTATCATATTTGCAATAGCCTTAGCAGACACGCATGCCAAGATATTTAAAACCCTAGTTCAAAATTCGTTCAACTTTAAAATGTAAATGTTGCGTACCGTAAAATTTATCAACCCTAATTCGAAATTGGATATCTTTCGTAATAACAAGAATGTAATCAATCATATATTGAATTAAGTACTGACAGCAAGACTGTATTGAAGATTTATGCTATAATTATGGATAATATTTCATTGGAAGACATTCAATCATTAAGAGGCATCTTATTATGAGATTTATTTGTATCTAGGTTGGAACCATTGCAGCAAAACATTGAGAAAATAGTATGATTTGTCCTCAATATTTTTAAGCGAATTATTATAATTTTAAGTTTTAATTTAAAAACTCCACTTAATCTCCCCAAAAAATCCTGAGATGGAAAAGCAAACGTCATCTATAACTTAGGCCGGCCACACACGTACTGTTTTAAATGTCTGTTTTGACTGTGTAGCTATAACTGTCTGTTTTAACTATGAACTGAGATGCACACACACGTTCAGTCTAATCCTTCAGTTATTATCATGGATTTGAATGAGCGGAACGATTTGGCTGCTCTCGATGTATGAAATTTCGACACAAAACTGAGAATTGTGCAGTTAAACCCCCACACACGTTCAGTTCAGTTAATCATTTCAGTTAAAAATATAAAAATTTTAAAGTTCTCAGTTAAACTGTACAGTTCAGTTTAACTGAACTGAAATACCCACATACGTACAGTTTTAACTGACAACTTTGACTGTACTGTTAAAACTGCCAGTTAAAACTGTACGTGTGTGGCCTACCTTATAGAAATAAGCTTAACAAAAAAACCGAGGGGTGAATATGTTGTGGCCAAAACTCGACTTGGTTTTACCACGAATGCAGACATATGTAGGTCTCGAATACACCACACTTGATTTCTAAAGCAAAAAAATATCCCTGCTTAAATTTTTTTTTAAATATTTTAATTCCTTGTCCTTTTTGTAAATGCTAAACTTTTCAACATCATTGATCTCCCAACTAATGAAGAAAATTCAAAAATGTATAGTTTTGAAAAATGATCTGAACTAATTTTGTTTGAATTTTAATTTTCAATGTTTTTGTTATGAATGGTTTTATCGTAAATGCTATAGGGGAGAGTGGGAATATTTGATCCTATTTTGTTTTGTAGGCCGAATACTAATTTAACATTATTTACTAGGAAATGCTATGCGCTAAATATGTTGTCGGTTTAACCAATTTTCAAATACCAGGTCCATTTGCATTTCTAGTACTTATGCCTTAATTCCATGGAAAACATTTGCTGCAAAACAAAAAAATCTTAAAATTTCATAAGAGTGACAAAGAAAAGAAATATTTTTTATTTCACTTTTATAGTAAAATTTTATGGTTTTACATTTTGGCATAACTTAAAAATTTCATAAAAGTTTTATTTTGTACATTTTCGTCCATTTCGATTTTTTTTATGTTTTAATATTTTAATTTTTATATATGTATTTACCACAAAAAGGACTTATTTTGTACGAGTGTGAGAAAATTGTCTTATCACACTAATGCGCGATTTCCATTACGAAAAAATTAATCTCAGTAAAAAATACTGAGAAAACGAACAAAGAAAAGTAATATTAAATCTACAACAGAGGGAAAGAGAGACTTCGATTTGTTTATTTTTCTTATAGCAAATTATTATAGTTAAGCAATTGATAACCTAACCAAAAAATTTCATAATTATTTCTTAATTTCATAATTTATACTATATTATTTCTTTTTATTTGAGTTGAATCGATTATTTTAATTTTTTGCAATTTTAATTTTTGTTGTAAACTTATAAATCTATTTTTAAGATGTCTGAAATCGTAGAGTACACAACAAGAATGACAGAATCAAACCATAAATGAACTATAATCAAAAAAGGTTTGGTAGTGTGGGGGAATTTCGTTCATATTGCAATACAATATTTATGTAGTGTTGAAATGTTGCCATAAAAAGTACTCCGTTGAGTATTTTTTTCAATTTTTTATGGCAGTATACTACCACTAATACAATAATTTTGTCAGTAAAATTTTACTGAATAAAATTTTTATTTCTCTCACACACTTGACAAATCGATAAGTTGGTCTCGCTTGTTTTTTTACTGAGATAAATTTTTTTGTAATGGAAATCGCGCGTAACACCATCACAATTATTTTCTCAGTAAAATTTTGCTGATAGAATTTTTTGTTTCGTACACAACCTGTAAAATCTATATTTTTTCTCGCTTTTATTTTTGCTGACAGCAAATTTTTCCCATGGAATAAGGCCTTTTGGAATAAGGACTTATATTTAAAGTCTTAAATATAAGTTTCGTTAACTTTTTATAATTTGCATGTGGTCCACCACTTCTCCGAAATTTTCCTTAACAGACTATTTAAGGTCTTATCACCTCGTTTTTTTGCAAACTTAACAATGCCCTTTCATTGTTTGTTTTAGTACTTGACCAACATAGTGATACAGTTTGTCTCTCGGAGACAAGATTAATTACTGCTCAGCCATTTGTAGCAATTTCAAAAACATTCCCCAGTTTCCGATTTCTAGTTAGGGAAACTTTATATACAGATTCACGTTATTTTTTTAATTCTCTAATTTTTTTCATCGGCATCGTTATTTTTCTCAAATCTGTACTTACTAGGAAAAGGAACCAATAAACTCCCCGACAGTATCCGCATATGCTTCTGCTTTGTGTTCAAGATGGACTAATCATATGATCCTGCCAGTTCTTTCTAGGGAAAATCATAAAAGGTGGTATATGGTTTCCAACGACATTGATAGCGCGCAAACTGTCACAGTTTGACTTCTTTCAAGCGCAATTTCATCGGTGTTCCAAATAGGTCCAAAATTGTGTTCAGCCAAAACCATATTTTTAAATTTGCAAAAAACTTTGCAACATTTGATTTTGTTAAACTACCGAAGGCTTGTTGCCTCTGGGGCACTTTTCTGACAATTCCCTAGGAATAGGAAAATGAGGAAATAATTTATATGCAATTTCTGTTTAAACATTTTTTTCCTGGCTTACTGAGGTAAAAAGGTAGTGGTAAATTTTTTGAAAACAAAATTAAATTTGGAATATTTTTCATACTCTGGTCTAGTTCATACTCTTTACTTGCTATACAGTATTGCCTTGCCACACTTAATATTTTATCTATCTGAAATTTTGCATTATTCTGGGTGACAGCCAGGCACATCGAGCTTCACATCGAGGTTTACCAAGACGTGGGTTTGGTTTCAACATAATGAACCATATGAAACATTTAACCTCATCTCGATTTTAGCTATCAAAATTCCTCAAAATACTCTAGATCAGCGGTTCTCAAACTTTTTAAGCTGCGGAACTCTCCAAAGGCATAATAATTTACATGGAATGGATATGTGCTTTCATTTATTTATTGCAAAATATAATAAATTATAAAAAAATTAACATTGTTAGTGGACGAGTGGACTTGTTTTCTATTTTTACATAATTGTTGTATTGTTGTAAGTTCCTAATCCTCATGTTACCTTCTGTATCGAGTCTGTTGCGGTATTTTGTTTTTGTTGCAACATACGAAGAAAATCCGGATTCGCACAGATAAGTCGTAGCGAAATGGAGAAGTATTTTAACAGCTTTCATTGATAAATGCGCATATTCTTCTCTTAAATTGCGCCAAAATTCTGGAAAAGATACTGTTTCAAATATGGGCAGTAGTGAGGAATCTAAAATCATGTCAATGAAGACTTCGTACTCCTTAACTGCGAATTCTTCTCATTGGCTGTGAACATTGTTACTTGTTTTCCTTGAAGTGACATATTCAGTTTGTTTAGCTTTGAGAAAATATCGGTAAGGTATCCAATTCGAAACAACCACAGATTATTTAATAGTCTTTCTTGTAAATCTATTCGGTTTACAATGAAAAAATTGCCCAATTCGGAACGGGGTTCGAATAGTTTAACAAGAACTTTCCCTCGTGACAACCACCATACTTCAGTATGGAGAAATAAAGTTGTATGAATGTTGCCCATATCTTCGCAAAGAATCCTAAAAAGTTGTGTTTGCAAGGGTTTATGACCTTGCAGACTCATCAAGGACATTTTTCAAAGACATTGGCTTTTTTACTGCAAGTGCTTGGCGGCGACGAATGCAATGGCTACTGGTGCAGTTTGTTGCTAAATTCTTGGTTTAGCAACAGCGCCAACGGTTTTCAATACCATTGCCCTTGCACCATCCGTGCAGATATCAACGAAGGTTTTCCATTCTTAACCATTAGTCTTAAAATAATCATTCACGACATTAATTATTTCGGCACTAGCTGTATTATTTGGCAATGGTTCACACAAAAGAAGATCCTCTTCAAGCAAATTTATATGCTGATATCGGACAAAAACAAGCAAGATTGCAAGCGCAACTACATCTGTGCTTTCGTCCATCGAAAAAAATTACAAATTTTCAGGCGAAATATCAATTGGAACTTCAAGTAAAATCTTTAATTCGATGAGCGACGGTGTCATAGGGTAGTGGCAAATCAGTGATTTCATATTGCCACCTTTTCGTCGAATATACATTTAACTATATCGACTGAACACAGCTTGATCAATGTCTCAGCTATTATGTGAGCTTCTCCTGCCAGAGTAAAACGATAACTAACGATATAGGATGCTTCAGTGGCTTTTTCATTTCTAGTTTTGAAAGTTAAAACAATTAGGCTTTGACCGTCATATGTCATAGTATGAAAATTTTCTTCCAGAAGCAGTCGAGATCTATGAGGTTTCAAAGCTAGCGGATTTAAATTTATAATTTTGTTTTCAAATTTGATTGAGATTCGCGAATCCCTTTGAGTTGACTCGCGGAGTTTCAGGGCTCCGCTGAATATACTTTCAGAAACACTGCTTTAGATGAACAAGTCTACCAAAGTATCAAGTATATTTACCCTTCCTTTTATACTTTTTAAAATATTTGCATAGAACGAAAAAGATCCTACGGAAGCTGCCACTACGATTCCCGCAAGAAAATATTAGGATCGCCAAATTTATGAGAAAAACTTAAATATCAAGTTTCATCCGGATGTGAAGAAACTACATACATTGCCAGCATCTACAGAGATTTTTTCGAGGTCGAAATTTTTCATGATTACTATGCTGCTCTATGTCCGTTGCATAAAAAAGGTGACCGTATTAAATGCTGCAACTATCGTCGTATTGCTCTATTGAACACTGTTTACAAAGTGTTGGCTTATGTTGTACTTGCCAGACTCATCCCTCTCGCCGAAAACATCATTGGCGAATGGCGACTATATCAATGTGGTTTTCGTCCCAATTGCCTTCATCATTATAGGCTCATTTATTGTTTACCCTCGAAAATAAATGCTTAGACTTAGATCTAGTGACCCGTCGATTTTTTGATGAATTTTGTTACGAGCCTTGTGATTGGATACGGCAAGAATAGTACTTTGCAGATTTGCGTCTGCTGTCTGAATTATTTTAACTTACACTAAGCACAAATCCAACATAACCCCATCCATTCCGATTTGCAATGCTTTTTTACATCGCCAGGAAGTTTAAGCAGTAGTAGTTTTTTTAACGTGTTGAGTGCCACGATTGTAACTGATGACCTTATTATACATAAAACTACGATAGCTAAAAAGCCACTCGTCCACAACAGCAAGCACAACTAATTAAATGATTGCAGCGGTAACTGACGATCGGGAAACCGAAAAATACAGATTAATTCCTCACTAAATATCACGCTTTATTTGGATGTTCTATTGTAAATTAAATTTCTCTACGCGTCGTCAAGCCGACAATTATTACTTTTCTATGTCGCCATGATCATTTTTACAATAATCAAGATTTCAAACATTTACCAATAAGAGCGGAGCAAAAATAAAGAAATACCATGACCAAAAGAATGATATAATTTGCAATATTGGGAATACAAATTAATTCGGTCCGTTTACAAAACATGACTCTGACCATAATAAATTTTTTTATAGTGACAGTTGATTTCCGTTGTTTTAGACAGCCGTTAAAATTCAGTTATTGCTTTAAGTTTCATACAAAACTCAGTTTACGTTGTTGGATTTTGTGATAACTAAACAGCATTTGCGGGAAGTATTAATTTTTTGTTTTAATTGGAAAAAAATGCAGCTGAAGCATATCGAATGCTTGTGGAACTTTACGGTGACAATACTCCAACCGATAAATCACGGAGAAAATTTTTTCAGCGCTTCAGTGTTGAAGATAAACCACGCTTGGGACAGCCAAAAAAAATATTAGACGATGAATTGCTCGATGAAGATCCGACTCAAACTCAAGACGAGCTTGCCGGTACATTGGGGGTGACCCAACAAAGAGTTTCCGTACGATTGAAATCTATGGGCATGATTCAAAAGCAAGGCAAATGGGTCCCTTCTGAATTAAAACTAAGAGACGTGGAAAGGCGATTTCTTTCTTGCGAGCAGCTGCTTCAAAGGCAAACAAGATGAAAAAATACTACACTTTGCCCGGAAAATCCTTGCCATCGACCTCAACATCGACACTAAAGACAAACTTTCATGGTTCGAAGGTTATGCTGTGTATCTGGTGGGATCAAATAGGCGTTGTGGACTACGAGCTGCTACAACCTGGCGATTCCATTACAGGCGAGCGACACAGACTACAATTATTCCGTTAGAGCCGTGCATTACGAGAAGAACGACCGGAATATGAGGAAAGGCATGAACAAGTTGTTCTTCTGTATGACAACGCTCGACCTCACGTTGCAAAAGGCGTAAAAAAATTTAGAAACGCTCAAGTGGGATATTTTACCGCCGTATTCTCCGGACATTGTTCCTTCTGTTTACTGGTTGTTCCGACGGATGGAATACGATGTGGCAGGTCACCGGTTCACTTCTTTCGAAGAGATTGAAAATTGGCTTCAAACTTGGATCGCCTCAAAAAACTAAACGTTTTTCCGAGATGGGATTCGAAAATTGTCTGAGAGGTGGGAAAGGTCATAAGCAGCGATGGACAATATTTTAGTTAGTTTGTTCATTCATTTTATTTTAAAATACTTAAATGCATTTTTAAAATTAAAAAAACGGACCGAATAAATTTGTACTCCCAATATTATACAAGTAAACTGTCGACTTATAAAGTATTGTAGTTGTTCTACAAATAATTTCCCAATCAATTTTCATTTATTTCAAACTTCAATAAATTATATACTTATTTACAGGGTGACCCAAAAATATACATTTATTGATATCACACGTAAAAACTAGAATTAAGTTTCATTTAGTCGCCGGTTTTGGTTGTTATAAGACAGCAAATTTTCTAAAAGAATAACGAAACAAATATTTAATGATCTTTGCTTATCGATACATGTATAAATAACTTGTACAGTTGTACACTTAAGTAATATAGCATCAACCTACAGAATACAATAATCATATACAGAGTATATAATGTAGAGCAAAGCATACGAAAATATAATTCAAATTATCTTCTTATTTTTTGCCATTTTCAAGGAAATTTCATTTAAATTTTTCCTAAAAATAAATAAAGCTTTTTTTATTTTGTATGTATGATTACAAATCATAAAAAGCGAAAAAATAAAATTCAAAGCAGAATAAAAAAAAATTTAAATAAATTTAAAAAGTAAAGAGAACTTTTTTTTTTATTTTAATAAAATTAAATACGATAAATTTATTAAAATTATACTTTTCTGTTTTGTATTGTACTCTGGCACAAAAAGCACCCACCACCACCAACAACAACATAAATGCTGCAAAATAAATAACGATGGAAACTTTCAAAATATACATTTTTATGTATTTTAATCAGTGTCAGATGGAAAAGTAACTTTACAAAAAATCTGCAATTAAATGCAACAAAACATATTTAGCAGCAGTACACCTATTATTTCACACGTTTGAATCTATTTTGCATTATTTTTTTACAGATTGTATGTTGTATTGTTATAAATATATTCTTTATTTTTTTGTTTTATATATTATAATAATTTTAGCTGCATAACTTATCACATTACTATTAGAATAATGAAAGTAAGAGAACAATATAAAAATGTTCAAGAATATAAATTAAAATAAATATTTAAATTTAATTTTTTTTTTGTTTTTGTCTTAAAAGCACAAACGTGTTTGTTAAGAACATTATAGAGTGGAAAATATTTTTTTTGTGCCATCGTTTTGTTTATACTCGTACGATCGTATTCCACAGTGTTAAGCGTTATAGTTTCGATTTAATTTTATGAGACAATAATTAATTTTTAATTGTAACTTGTGTAAACTAGACTATGGTTATTATTACATAAGATTGTTGCAACTTTGTGTTTTTAGGATGATCAGTCGTATGGCGAAAATTTTTGAGCTATAGGATTACCGCGATGCGCTTGTAATCTATAATGGATTCGTCGCGGATTGGTGAAAGGTTTGTTGATTGGTGATGTTAGCGAGGGATCGAATGGTTAGTTGTAGAGGTTTTCACAGAGAGAAGATTCGAACCGTCTATTGGGATGGGTTCGGATGTAACTTTATTTATTGCAGTTTGTTTGATTTATTATTCTAGAAAAGCGAGTATTGGGTACTCCTGGATAAACATTACACATTTTTCTTGGTACATTTTACTACGATTATTTATAAAAATGATTACTTCCACAATTTGATTTCAGAGATTAAATAATTTTAGTAATTTATTCCTGCAACCAATTATTATATTTTAATTTGATTTAAATTAAGAGTTATAGAGGTTTATCAGGTGTTTATTGTTTTTTATTAATACCTATTACACTGTGCTCGAATTTTAAACTTTTTTTGCGTAACAAGCTGGGCACCCGGGTGGTAAACCTAATTCGAGTATGCTGAATTCAATGGTGCTAGTCCCATTTCAAAGTTAGTCCCCATTTTTGAGATATCGCTTTCGACATATTTTGCCTCTGAGTCAAAAATTTGTCAAAATATACACTCATATTCACGTTGATATCTCCTGAACCATTAAAATTTTCGTTATGCGTTCTGCAGCAAAGTTGTTGCGCAAGCCAAGACATACAACTTTGCCGAACATATCAAGGCCGAAAAACGACATCTACAATCACATTTTTGTGTTATTTTATTTTTTGCTTTTCATTTCGACGAAAAACACGTTTTTTATCATTTTTTGTCCATTTATTGAATTTAAACCGATCGAATAAACATCTCATCGGCAAATATAGATACAATAGAAGCTATTTAAAAGAAAACTAAATTGATTCAGTTGATTTTATTGTGATTTTTCTCAATTTTTTCCTAAAAAATTAACATTTTTTTTTAACTTTCAATTTTAATTTTCTGATTTGCTCATGTCGTCTTCGGGTTCTTCTTCTTCTTGAAAATTCCACCAAATGTCACCCAGTTTCGTTCGTTGTATTGGTCGCCTTTAAAACAAGTATCCCATAAGCACATAAAACACATGTTTTTAGTGTAATCCAATTGCATGCCACTTAAAAGAGCTATCACTTTTCAAATCTGCACAAACTTTCCATTGATGGTCATTGTATTTAATCAAATCGATGATTTTTTTCATTGATGCATATGTTTCCTTTGTGTATGTGCTGCGTGCAATTGGAATGGAATTCTTTGAGTTGGTAACGTGAAGGAGAACTGCCTTCAAGCTGCTTTTAGAGGAATCGATGAACAATCGCAAATCTTCAGGATTATATGCATTGTGCATTGTGGATACCAAACCTCGGATATCAGTGCAAAAAGCGACGAGTGAATTATTCTCAATTAATTTGAAAAAAATCGTAAAATGACGATGACGATTTATTGCTCCATATATCCGAACATTTGGAGCCAAAATGTTCACTTGTTTTAAATCCTTTGACAAAAGAATGGCTTGCCGCTGCGATAGTTTCAAGCGTCGTACCATAATATCCAAACGACTTTGCGAGATTTCAAAGTGATGAGTGACATTTGACAGTTGATATATTGATGCAGATGTTTCTCCGGTTTCACCTGATTCAAATGTTGTTGGTAAATAATCCTCAGTTGGGTTTCATCTTTCCGGAACAGGTATTTCATCTGAATGCGGCAGCGGTAGACGAGTATTTCTCGTTGCAGTGTATGTCAAAGAACCAATTTTGTTTCTGTTTGTACTGAGAATATAATTCATGCACCCATAACATTGAACTGCATCATGTTCTTGTGGATCAGCCCATATCATCGGGACACCAAATGGCATTGCGGCTCCATTGTTTTGCCATCCATGCCGAACGAAAATGCATGTTGTCCAAATAAAAGACGGCGAAGATTGGACATTAATAACATTTTGTGAAAAGCATAGTCGATTTAAATCAGCGGTTTAATCACTTATTTTGCAACGATTGCTCATAATTTTAAATTCTCCACACACATAACAAAAGCACTTGAGTTTAAAACACCTATCCATATTATTTATTTCACCAGATTTCACAAGACGATTTTCACTTTACTTTTTGTATTCTTTTGTCACTTTATATATTTAGATGAAAAACTTTTTATTTTTAATTTTATATTACAATTTTTAGTTCTTACTTATTGTGCCAATTTTTTAACTTTTTTAGAAATATCGATTTCGAGAATAATCTCTTCTTCGGTTTACTTTTTGCTACTGTTACCTAATTTATGTTGAAGCTCTTTATATACTGTAGCTAGGCGCTGCTGTTTGGTACCTCCTTTGTTTTTAAGTTATGGAGGTCGTAAATTTTATTGGGGTTTTGTGTTGATTTTGTCGCGAAGTAAATTGTGGGTGTTTTTGTTTTTGTATATTTTCAGGGTGTGAATTTTGGCCGTAATTTGACTCACGACTCATGAGTCAAATTGATACACCTGTGTAATTTTAGTCCTTTTTTGATTCTGTGCAAAATGGTTACATTTTTATTGAATTTAGTGTATGGTTTTCAGTTTTTATGTGTTGTACGAAACTTGATTTTATGTACTTGTGATGTGTTCTTTGTATCTTATCTGAGATGAGCGTCTTGTTTGGCCTAAGTATGCTGAATTCCAGTTGTATTTAGCCTTACCTGTGTACTTATGTCTCTCGAAAGGGCAAGGTAGGAGCCGGAGTCTTCTGTGAGAAGCTTTTGCCAAAACTGACAAGACCCTTCCTTTTTGAGGAACCTGCGAGAAGGCTGGGTATACAGACGAATAACTTTGTAGAAGTTGCATGGACGAAAAGGAAGAAGAGACTTTAGATAACTTCCTATGCTAGTGTCCGGCACTATCATACAGCCTTTCAGATCTCACTGAATGTGGAGTGCGAGATATTTTGCGGTACGTACGTAGCTCCGAATGGTTTTGAACAGGGGTAAAGGGGAAATATGTTCCTCTGGTATCACAACGGGGCACTCCTGGTCTAAGTGTGCGGAAGTGCCACTCCAAGCTAACCTTGGCCTAAGTAAAACACACATATATGGAAAAATAACACAAAAATGTGAATGTCGTTTTTCGGTCTTGATATGTTCAGCAAAGTTGTTGGTCTTGACGTGCGCAACAACTTTGCTGAAGAACGCATAACGAAAATCTTAATGGTTCAGGAGCTATCAACGTGAAAATGAGGGTATGTTTTGACTCAGAGCCAAAACATGTCGATAGCGATATCTCAAAAATGGGGACTAACTTTGAAATGGGACTAGCACCATTGAATTCAGCGTACTCGAATTAGGTTTACCCCCGGGTGCCCAGCTTGTCACATTTTTCAACTAGCACAGTGTTATTATTCATTGCAATTCCTGACTAAGCATTCAGTTAGTTCTAATGGAAATGTTTGATTACAGAAGATCTTTGAAGCCGCGATACTTTCAAATAAAAAAATAAAATTTTAATTGGAAAATCAGAAGAGCAGACAAAGTGGGAATCCAGTGGCTATCGGTTTTAATAATAAATTCATATTTCAGTGGATGTTTGACTTTTAGAAACTACTGATGGCTTGGAAGCTGCAAAGTAAATTGTAGTTAAAAATTGTTATAGTTTTTCGTAAATTGTAAAGATTTTGGTTAGGTTGTTCTAGGTTGGATAAATAGTTATGTGGAGACAGGGACAGGATATCTGCAGATAACCAATCTCCCAGCTTTTATAACCAGTAAATGCAGAATTTGTAATTCTATTTAATAACCAGAAGAGTTTTATAAACTGTTTATTATTTTCTTATGAAATCAATAAAAAAGCGACTTCAAACTTTAATGCTGCCATACATGATATCGGAAATAAATAGCATCATACTCGCCCCCGAACTTAAAACCAATCAAATTTCCTAAAATGCTTTATGCCCACCTACTAGTTCCGTACTCGAGTTGAAATATTTTAAACTTTGTTGTTGTTTTAATACATTCAGTACGATACCATGGTATTTTTCTGAACTAACTCCCGATGTCTTGACGCGCTGTAATTGTGATATTGCAATATTTTTGTTTTTGCAGTTGTCTTGCCAATTTTGGTTTCCGCAATATTTGTTTGTGAATCTCCAGTAACGAAAATAATTGTTCATCATAGTTGGCGTATTTATCAGTAGTAATTAAAGTAGAGTTAGCTTTAAATAGAACTAATAAAAAAAGATTTTCACAAAACCGATTCGGATTACAAATACTACTGACATAAAAGCCAACTATGATAAACAATTATTTTGAAAATAGACCAATATACGGAACATCACAATAGACCATTACAGTTGAAAAACCAAAGTAAAAATTATTTTCCGTTACTGGAAGTTCACAAACAAATATTGCTGAAACCAAAATTGGCCTCTAATATTAATGCTATGCGGCTTTGTGAAAGCAAAATAGCTATTGATTCCACAGAATTGTACTGGTTGTTCATTTTGTGATTGATTATTTATTTAATGCTGTTGTAAATGATTCATACAATAGTTGATGACGATCGATTAGGTTATTTGGTTATCAAAGATCCTACAGTTGTGTTAGTTACATATTATTAATTCTATTATCTTACGAATTCCTGATTACCTTAATAGTTTTATTTAATTCTGTTCTAATACCAATACCTACAATTGGGATTCTAGAACTGTGCCAAACATCCATTATTGATATATTATCTTAAATATTTCAGATTAGATGTTTTTGAAACCAGAATTTCATTAGGTCATTTTTTATTTTTATAAATAAACATACATATTTGTATTTGATTAGGACAAGTGACCTTCACACTATAAAAATTTGTTTTATTTAATTAGTTTTTATAAAAAAATCCATTCAACAGATGTGCAAGGATCCTGGCCGTTGGGGATGGAAGGGTCGTGCATTCCTTTCCTGCTTTGATTTACTCCTATCAAAGCAGGAAAGGAGTGCGCGACCTTCTCGTCTTCAGCGGATGGAATCCTTGCGAATCTGACAATATTTGGTGATTTCCGGATTCGATTTATTTGTTTGTATTTGTATTTGTTTTTATTTATTTAATTTGTTTTAAGAGAACTAAATTAATTTAGTTCATACTAATCATTGCATCATATTTATTTTATTCAAGTATAATTTAACTCATAATAATGACTTGCTTGAGAACTTAATTATTTATAAATTTTTAAGCATAATTATAATTTTTTTTTAGTATGCTGATTGCTTAATATTTATATCCAAAAAATCAAAAATAATTGTGCTGTCTTGTGCTAACCGTCTTACATTATATTTTCAACTAGCAATTTACTAACTATCGACTACTTAGGTGTCTGTAACCGGGTCGATTCGGTCATATTTAACATGCCTATTCCATCTGTTTTATGTGGAAATAAATACACACTTATATTTATGACAATTATTATTTATTATGTATTGTGGCATTACCGCCATACATATGATAATGAAAATAGTACGGGGTATTGTACTTTTGTTTATGTATGGGAACACAAACTTGTATATTACGTTATATTTAAAAGGGTGCACATCAAAACGAGTACATTACACCCCTCCACTCTTAATTAAGTAAGACGCATACGTGGAAGGAGCGGTTTTGGCCTGGACGATCGACGGAGGGAAGCTTCATCGATTTCAGATAGTACTATTTTTTCTCGCTTCTTCGTCTGCGTTGTTCCATGTGGTGCTGTTGATGGTTGGACCATCGGTTGGTTGTTGTAACTCTGATGTTGATTGTTGAATATCGAGTGGTGTTGGAACAACGTCGTCAAAAGGAGTTGGAATGATTAATGCTAGTACCGATTGAACGCCTTTTGAATTAACAACATCATTCGGACGAATTGATTGAGGTTGTTCTATCGGAATTATAATTGTATCATCTGTTTGTTAATCAGTAGTTTGACGTCGTAACTGATCAACATGACGTCTCATTGATTGGCCTTATTCAGTCTCTATAGTATATGAAGCAGGCCCTGTTGTTCTGGTAATGGAAACCGGTATCCATTTCGGACCCGACGAATAGTTACGCGCCCAAACTGTGGAACCCTCAGACAGTTTTCATGGCTGGTCGACCACTGGTTTGGTCTTGTGATGAAGATGATCGAAGAAAGTTCGAACACTATGGTTAAATAGGAGTTCGGCGGATGATCTGCCGGTTGTAGTTGATGGCATTGCATGATGGTGGTGCAGGAACTTCGCCAAACGATGTTGGATATCGCCAGAACTCTCTTTCTTCAGGAAATCTTTTATTGCTTTGGCCATTATCTCCGCCTGCCCATTTGAATGTGGATACCATGGAGCTACGTATACTGAACGAAAACCATTCGTATCACAGAACTGCCAGAATTCTGCAGAATCGAACGATGTACTGTTGTCACTCACTATTGTCTCTGGAATTCCATGAGTGGCAAGTATTTTGCGAAGAGCCTGTATGCCACAAGCAGCTGACGTTGTGGTAACTTGGACTACTTCCAACCACTTGGAATACGAATCGACCAGTATGAAATGAAATAAAGGTTTGTAGTCTCCTCCCATGGATGCACAGGCTCACCTCTGGACGGCTTGATTGACACTTTTTACAAAGGCGTACAACCAGTGCCTTCAATCTTACAATACCAGGATGAGCCGCATGTAAAGCGGACAAAATTTGTGCACGGTGGAATTATTACCCGGTAACCCTAAAGGAGGCATCCTTTGAGTGTGCTCATTTCAGCACGACGAGCCCAAAATGGCTGGAATTGTTTAATGGGTTTACACACTGGCCATCCATTCAGCGTCCACTGGAGAATTTGCGAGAGCCGGGTCTCTGGTTGTCGAAACAGCAATGTCATCGGCATGAACGGTCGCATTGTGGACCGTATTTATAAGCAGCACTTCTTCTTCCTCTGTGACGATCGAACTGCCCGGAACTGGAAGTCTACTAAGACCGTCAGCATTCCCCACATCCTTCCCGGCACAGTAGACGAGTTTGAAAGTGTATGCGTTCAGGAAAGTACTTCAACGAATCATTCTTAGCGACAGAGTCTGTGGAGTTGGAACATCTGTGGTAAAACATCCAAGTAGCGGCTTATGGTCCATCACAATAACGAACTCACGACCGTAGAGAAAATCATGGAACTTTTTAAGTACTGCAATAATGGCCAGAGCATCGCGATCACCTTGGCTGTATCGTCGTTCCGTTTCGGTTATCGTTCTCGAGTGGTAAGCTATGGGGCGCTCTTTCGTTCCCACTTAATGTGACAGAATGACGCCAATTCTGTAGGGGAAAGCACCATATATTAGCAACAAGAGGTACGTTTCACTAAATGGCATTAGAACGTTGTTGGACATCAATGCATCTTTAAGTGCATCGAAACTGCGCTGCTTATTGTTGCATTGGGTGTAGACCTTCGGAATCGATTCTATACCCTAGAAAATCGGTAGATGAACAACCAATTTGACATTTGTCTTGTTTCCCTCGAATTAGGTTCTCCATGAAATTTTGGAAATCTCCTGGCGCGATATGTACTAATACCGAATTGGAGTCGGTTGACCTTAAACGCCCCCTTCTGTGTAGAAATTGTTTGTACTAGCACAGATGCATCGTCAAACCCGGAGCCATTTGTAATCGTCGACAATAGGTGATTTGCTGATGGAACCGGGAAACAATGCCGTGTGAGTGCTTTATTCACTGCTGATGTATAATCGGCACAAATTCTCACGCTTCCATCGGACTTCGGAACACGAAATATAAGCATAGCCCAATCGCTGTATTCATCGGCTCCAAAATTCCCTGACGAATTAATTTATCTAAGTCTACTTCAACTGATGCTCGCATGGCAATAGGAATTTCCCACACTGGCAAACGAATCGGAATGACTTTTGGATCCACTTGTAAAACAACAGGAGGCCCACTGAACGAACCCAGTTGTTGGTTGTTGCATTTAAACCGCCGAATAAACGTTTCCTCTAAGATTTTGGAACCTTCTTGCAAAATTATAGTGGTAGCTTTAATGATATTGTACTGTGCAGTGACTTCAATTGTGACCTCAAAGAAACTAAATCGACAACGAAAAAATTTAAAAGGTTGCTATGATATTAAACACGCTCTCCTATGATATTAAACACGAGAGATCTATTTCTTAAATCTCATTTCGCAACTATAATAGCATTAAGTTATCAGATTTGCTTGTTAAATGTAATAATTTAAATTGGAGCATGGTTTACAATTTTAACAACCCTGTTGATACAGTAGAATACTTTACAGAACTAGCTGTAGACTTGTTTGAGGAATTTGTGCCACTAAGGACTATATCACCCAAACCTAAACAGCCGCCTTGGTTCAATGATGAGATCAGGGATATCATAAATTTCAGGGATTTTATGCTAAGTCGGTGGAAGCGTACTAGAAGAATTGAACTGTACCAAGAATATAAAGCCGTATGAAATAGGAGTAATAATATTATAAAACGCCCATCTCTTCCTTCAAAAGTTTTTTGGAAAAATTTAAAATCTGTTGGTTCCTTTCTATCATCCAATGAAAAAACAACTACACAATTTTCACCAAATGAGCTTAATAATTATTTTTCTCATAACAGTGCACTGCACGTTCAGCGGGGTTACTAGCTTTTGATGTATTAATGAACTCTAGGTCGATGGAAGGTAACTTTAGTTTTAATAACATCGATATCACTGACCTTGTAGATGCTTTAGATTCCGTTAAATCAAACGCTGTTGGAGTTGGCGAAATACCAATTAAAATCGTTAAACTTATTTTATCAAATCGATTGCTACTTACTACATATTTTCAATAGCTTAATAGCATTTTCTATCTTTCCAGAGAGATGGAAGCAATCAATTATTATTCCCATTCCCAAGAATAATAATCCCAAATGCTTATCTGCTTTTCGCCCTATTAGTCTGCTTCCTGCTTTGAAAAAATTTGAAAAAATTTTGAAAAAATACTACAATCACAAATATTAACTTACGTTGAACCGGAAAATTTACTATCAATGTACCAGTCTGCTTACAGACATCATTTCAGCACTATTAGTGCTTACTACGTATCAATGACGACATCCACAGGGCCATATAGATATCGGAAGGGATGAAGCTTTCTTTACCTATTGTTCCACATGCAATGCGGTCCGCTGTGCTTCAGTCAAGCTTAAAGCATTCGCAAAACTGGCACAATTTTGAGAAGCTGAGTTTAGTAGAGAACTTGAGATGCATTGATTAAGACTGTAATAACCAGTTGATACATATTTTACGTTGTTGTTGTATTTATTGTAATGGTTTTTTTTTTTTTTTTTTTTTTTTTTTTTGTTGTGATTGTTCCGTACATTGGTCTATTACAGTTGATACAGCTTGGAGCGGGAACACTTGATTGTGGGAACAACTTAGTACCAATTTTTTAAAAACTAGTTCTTCAAATGACATCGTGTGAACAAAATCAACAATCAAATTAATGGCTTGCTTCCTAAACAAGGTCGAGTGTATTTTAGTGCAGATGAAGTCAATACTGGATATGGAAGTGAGCGTCTTAACTTTCCACTAAAACATTTGAATTTCATCAATCCGGCTGGGTTACCTCAACATACTCTGAATTTTACAGTTGGAATTATAGTCATGCTATAAGGTACGAGTGCTCACTGGATATCTAATAAGGGTCACATCGCTCTAATACCAAGGACATCTTTTCAACTTAAAAGACGATCAATTCATAAGGCAGCATTTGTTATGACCATAAACAAGTCTCAAGTTCAAACAATGAACAAAGTTGGAATATACCTGTTGGAGCTTGTATTTGAACACGGACAACTTTATGTTGCAGTCTTAAGAGTTCAACGTTCTATGTTTGTAGCGACCGTCGGCGCCAGCCGACGCGTACTATTATCATTCCACATACTACCAAGTACTATAATGCATATTGTAATCGCACTAAACTCATAGTAGGAAACAAGACAAATATTAATTTCGCATACATATAATTTGCCTCTCTTGTAATTTATGTATTTAATAACTTCTTATGTAGAGATTTATTATTATTGGAAAACTTGTTATTATGTATTTGTTTATCTAAATTGTACTCGTATATACACAATACCATACACACAATTATGTAATGGAAATCTATTATATACCTTTACTCATATACCTTTTTAATTGTATGAAAACAATAAAATATCGATCATCAATGTAACAATTATAACTAAAAAATAAAAATTAAAAATCAGTTGTTGAGAAATCGTCGTTCAAATAATTTCATTTTTTTTTATTAAAAATTGTGAGTGCCTGTGAAGTAAGTAAGTGAATAAAATCTTCCTGTGTACCAAATTGTGGTAGTCTGAATCAAGCGTCCCAACATGTGGTGACCCCGACGTGATCCCTCAGCAACGAAAGTTTAAAGACGTTTTGATTCACACGTAATTAATAAATTCTTTAATTTTATTCTGGAAGAATTATAATATATCGCCGTTATAAAAAGAAAAGTCACTGTAAATGTACGCACTCCGTTAGTTCGACGACAATTTTTAATATTGTTCTTGGTGATTACTGGAAATCAAACCAACTCATCACGAATCTCCGCGTCCAGTTGATTTATATGTTTGTGATTATAAAATAATGATTTATAAATCATCAGCAAATCATACATTTTTGGTATACGCTATTTAAACCGAAAATCATCGCCACATTTTTTTTTTGGCAACGGATAAGTCAAAAAAAAAAAAAACACAAACGAAAATTCATCAATTGCCGCTTGGTCAAATTCATCGAAAAAGAAACGGAACAACGTATTACAATACCTTCGAGGAATATCAAAAACATCAGTAGCTGATACAACTATTGCACAGCAGTGAAACATCGCGTACGTCATTGCGGATCATCTTGGTACATACTTTGTTGATATCAACAAAAACAGCAGATTAACATAGTTTACTGTGAAAATTCATCTCAAGGTCAACTTATTTCAGCCAAGCAGATTTCAACGAGATTTTTCTATTCAATATTTTTTTTGATTATGTGTTAATTTGGTATGTATAATTAATATTGTGTGAGTAATTTATTTTTTTATTTCAAATTCATGTTGTATTGTAATTCTATTCAATTTGCATTTTAAAATTAATTTTAAATTATATTCTGTAAATATTTGTGCGTGACATATTTCTTTGACTGCGTTTCCTTATTATGGGTTCGGATAATGAAGACAACAAACATGTTAGTGACGGTGATTCTAAGAGCGTTATCAATGCAATTACAGTAAAATTAGCGCCGTTTTGGTCTAGTTCACCAACCACATGGTTCGTTCAAGCTGAAGCACAGTTTTCATTAGCACGTATTACCTCTGATTCTGTAAAATATTATCACGTAATCGCAGCTCTACCGCAGAATGCAATTGATTCAGTCCTCGACTTTATTGAAAATCCTCCTCAAACCGATACTTACAATGCGATAAAAAAAAAATTAATCGAACGTCATTCTTTGAGTGAAGAGCGCCGGATCGAAGAATTATTATCTAATACCGTGTTAGGGGATAAAAGACCATCCGAACTTTATAGGCATATGAAACAATTAGCCGGTACATCAAATACTTTCGGTGATAGTTTAATAATAAAATTGTGGCTCAGACGGTTACCTTCAGCCATAAATATTGCTTTAATTCCATTAGTTAAGGACAAAAAAGATATAGCTGACCTAACTGAATTAGCAGATAAAATTCATGATGCTTGCAATTCAACCGTGGTTATTTCGGCTATTGGTTCTGCGTCATCTACTGCTACAACAGCACCGCAGGGTGAGAAAGTAGACCGTCTTGAAAAAGAAATCTACGAATTGAAATCTATGATACGTGCCCTGTCAACTAATCGATATCATCATAACAATAGATCACGTTCACGTAATACTAGTCGATCGCGTAGCAGAGGTGCCACACGAGACATTGCAAAGAAACCGTTTTGTTGGTATCATTTTAGATTTGGAAATAAAGCTAACAAGTGCGTCAAACCTTGCAATTTTGAGTCGAGTGCATATCCACCAGAAAGCAATTCAAAAAAATAACAAGTTCCACTACGATCGCGGCTAATATTGGAACAAACAACCAACGCCGTCTCTTTATTAATGATGTCAGAAATAAATTAATCTTTTTAGTGGATACGGGGGCTGATGTGTCAGTTATCCCTCACACTTTGTTTAATAAATGTACTAAGGATACTGACTTCTTCTTATCAGCTGCCAACGGTACAACAATTAGTACACATGGTACAAAATTGTTGCACGTAGATTTGGGATTAAGACGTAATTTCATCCATCCATTTTTGTTAGCATCTGTCAATAGGCCCATCATAGGTGCCGACTTCTTAACAAAATTTGGATTAATAGTGGATTTGAAGGGTAGACGTTTGATCGACCGGGAAACAAATTTGAAGATTAATGCAATCAGCAAATCAGACCCAGATACACCCTCACCATTATATTACGCTTTGAGGAATAAATATTGTCTCTTGTTACAAGAATTTCCTTCTCTAGTCGCAAGCCCTAATTATGATTTACCATTGAAGCATTCGGTTGTCCATCACATTGAGACAAAAGGACCTTTGCCGTTTTGTACTCCTAGAAGGCTGGATTCATTAAAATTTAAATCTGCTAAATTAGAATTTGAACACATGGTTCAATTGGGTATTTGTAGTCCATCCTCGTCATGTGTTTCTTCACCACTGCACTTAGTATCCAAAAAAGACAGCACTGACTGGCGTCCATGCGGTGATTACCGCCGTTTAAATGCCATTACTGTTCCCGACAGGTATCCTATACCTCATCTTCATAATTTCTCAATGAATTTGTATGGTTGTGAGGTGTTTTCAAAAATTGATTTGGTTAAAGCCTACCACCATATCCCAGTAGCTCAAGAGGATATCCACAAGACAGCTATAACAACTCCGTTTGGCTTGTTCGAGTTTAATCGAATGCCATTCGGCTTAAGAAACGCTAGTCAAACATTCCAGAGATTTATGAACACAGTGGTAAATGGTCTTGAATTCGTTTTTACTTATATCGATGATATTTTAGTATTTAGTAAAAGTGAAGATGAACACAAGTCTCATCTACAACAACTTTTTAGACGTCTATCTGAATATGGGCTAAATATAAAAGCATCAAAATGTGTATTTGGGGTTACATCATTGGATTTTCTTGGGCATACGATTTCTAAAGAGGGAATTACTCCATCGTCATCCAGAGTTGAAGTTATTTCTAACTTTCCCTCGCCTTCCTCTATTAAACAGCTGCAGCAGTTTATCGGCATGGTAAATTATTATAGCAGGTTTATTAAAAACAGCGCCCACCTCTTAGCCCCATTACATTCCCATTTAGCTAACATAGTTAAAATTAAATCAAATAAGAATAAATTCAGTTGGCCAAAAGAATGCGAGGAATGGTTTATAAAATGCAAAGACGCATTAGCATCATCTACACTATTGGCATATCCGAAGGATAATACCTCATTCAACATTACCACTGATGCTTCCAGTTGGGCAGTTGGAGCTGTTCTTGAACAGTATAACAATGGACATTGGGAACCTTTATCGTTTTATTCAAAAAAACTGTCTCCGACTGAAGCCAAATATTCCGCGTTTGATAGGGAATTGCTTGGGATTTATCAAGCATTGAAGCATTTTAGATATTTTGTTGAAGGCAGGGAATTTACGATTTTCACTGATCATAAACCATTGACGAACGCACTCATTTCCAAAACTGAACGTAGCCCTCGCCAATCGAGGCATTTGGATTATATTGCACAGTTTACCAATGACATAAGGCATATCAGTGGAAAGCACAATGTGATCGCAGATTGTCTCTCTCGTCTGGGTAGTCCAATTGTATCTGATCTAGATATCGGCCTCATAGATGCTAGTGCTCAAGCCATTCTAAATTTGCAGCAATCGGATGAAGAATTAAAAACTCTCATTGCCTCACAAGATAAAAAGCCCAGTTCCAAATTTAAATTAGAATTGACGGATTTACCTTTCACCAAAGAACGTTTATGGTGTGATATGTCAACAGGCAAACAACGTCCGTTTGTACCATCCTCACTCAGAAAAGGTGTGTTTGATCAGCTACACAGGTTGTCTCATCCAGGTATTCGCGCTTCTCGTAAATTGGTGGCAACAAGATATTTTTGGCCAAATTTAAACAAAGATTGCGCTGAATGGACAAAAACTTGTGTATCATGTCAAAGAAGCAAGGTTAACCGCCATACTCGATCAGCACTTGGAACGTTTAGTGTACCTCAAGCAAGGTTTGAACATATACATTTGGATTTGGTTGGTCCTCTACCAATATCTAATGGATGTTCGTATATACTTACCATAGTGGATAGGTTCACCAGATGGCCGGAAGCATACCCAATTCCGGACATGACTACATGCACTATCGCTAAAGCTTTGTGTTCACAATACATAACGCGTTTTGGAGTTCCGTTAGACATTACCACTGATAGAGGTTCACAGTTTGAATCTAAATTGTTCTCAGAACTTACCAAATTTCTTGGATGCCATCGTATTCGCACCACCGCATACCATCCCCAATCAAATGGGATGGTAGAGCGATTTCATAGAGTACTTAAATCTTCACTAGCAGCACGTGAAAACACAACTAACTGGTATGACGAAATTCCATGGGTACTTTTAGGTTTACGAGTTACGATTAAAGAAGATTTAAAATATTCTCCTGCCGAGCTTGTATATGGTGAAACCTTGAAAATTCCAGGAGAATTCTTTTCAAAAACATCTGAACCATCTCCTGATCCCAGCGACTTTGTTAGTATCCTAAGAGAACAAATGAAAAATCTAAAATTTTCTCATCCAAGACAAACCGACCAGACAGTTTTCGTTCCCGATGATCTTCATTCTAAAGAATACGTATTTGTGAGAGTTGATAAAGTCAGAACCGGTTTGAATCCTCCTTATGAGGGACCGTTTAAAATTTTAAAACGATTTCGAAAATATTTTGTGGTAGACATCAGAGGTAAAAACACGTCAGTATCAATCGATAGATTGAAACCTGCATATACTTCGGTAATGTCTGCTAATTTGAATGAACCAGGTTCGCGTAAAGTTTCTTTTCAGAACATTTAATATTTGGAATTGCACTTCGCTGGAGGGGGAGTGATGTAGCGACCGTCGGCGCCAGCCGACGCGTACTATTATCATTCCACATACTACCAAGTACTATAATGCATATTGTAATCGCACTAAACTCATAGTAGGAAACAAGACAAATATTAATTTCGCATACATATAATTTGCCTCTCTTGTAATTTATGTATTTAATAACTTCTTATGTAGAGATTTATTATTATTGGAAAACTTGTTATTATGTATTTGTTTATCTAAATTGTACTCGTATATACACAATACCATACACACAATTATGTAATGGAAATCTATTATATACCTTTACTCATATACCTTTTTAATTGTATGAAAACAATAAAATATCGATCATCAATGTAACAATTATAACTAAAAAATAAAAATTAAAAATCAGTTGTTGAGAAATCGTCGTTCAAATAATTTCATTTTTTTTTATTAAAAATTGTGAGTGCCTGTGAAGTAAGTAAGTGAATAAAATCTTCCTGTGTACCAAATTGTGGTAGTCTGAATCAAGCGTCCCAACATGTTCACATCAAGTTAAGATTCTGTTTACTCGGCACCAGGGAAAGCTGATTCTTGGAAGTTGTAAATTTTTTACTGTTGTTTGTACATATTTTGTGCTAATATATCATCACCCTTTAAACTCACTCGAACTTAACTACATTCAATTTCATTTTAATTATATCAAATAATGAATGTGATGTGACAATTACAATTCACATGCCAATAAAAATGTCGTGATACACTCGAAAAGAGTGACAGTTAGATGTCAACTAAATTATAATGTTATCAATTTACCATCAATAATCGAAACCACAATATAACAAAAAAATAAACGAATTAATCGCCCATCGTGAAAATGTCATAGTCAAATTTTGATAAATTCGCGTATCGCAGCAAGTAGCAACAATCAAAATTCCTACATTTAAAAAATTTATGTACTAAATTTACGCGTTCCTTCAGCAACATAGTAATAAATAATAATATTATGTATGTACATAAAATATACACAATGACAATAAAATAGTTTCGCTATTTTATTTATTTATTTGTTTATCATATTTTATTTTATTTTTACTTTAGTCTCTTGTCAAACAAACAAAATAAATAATAAAATAACGACAATCAATATTTTTTGTGTTTTTTTTTTATCAAAAGCAGTACTATTTGTTGTTTAGATATTTAAATACGAAATCCAATTTCAAATAATAAAATAACGACAAATTTATATAAAATAGAAATATGTAAGCGAATACAGACACATATACATACATATACAGAAAACTAATAAACCAGTAGCATAGAGAAAATAGAATTCGAATTGAGCATAACAATAGAGATAGTGGAAATCTATTATGTATGTATATATTATTTTATGCTATTTATACAACAAATCATATTTTAGTGCTGGTATAGGTTTATGCTTTACATACTCGGTTATACAAAATATATTTATTATCTAATGCTTTCACAAAACACGAATAATTGAATATTTTACGTACCTAACTAAACCAATATCAGGCTAAGAGAATTGAATAAAGGTTGAGTCATGCACACTAGATTTGTATGCTTAAAAAATTTTAATTTGACAGTTATCTTGGAAAAAGCAAACAATTGATCTCTTGATGTCCTGACAAACCATTGGATCAATTTTTCCAAAATATCAAGGGAATAAATGTTTCAGGCAGCCAGTGGGAAAGAACACGTTTGGTAACATGCCATCCGATGTTGTTAATTTCCTCAAGCTACAAGTTTCAGAAAGCTACACAAGGCTTTGCTGTCGAAGAAATACGGTGGTGGAGATGTCTTATCGCTCAAACGGTATGGTGGTTGGAAAGTTCCACACTAGCGGAAGGGGTAATTGATGATTCCATTTCAAGTAAATTGTCAATATCACAACAAAATTTCAATTCTTCTAATTTGCCTCCCCAAGATTTACTGACTTCAACATCAAGTTGTAATTTGCCCGGACTGTGTAACAAGAACGTTTTAAATACCGAAATGCAACTAGATCATTAAAAGTTTCACCTTGCAAACGAGGTTAATAATGGTATGACCACAGAATAATCGATTAATTAATTGTCTATCAATAACCAGTATAAATCCAGAATTTAGGAATTGTCCGTTTATATTTTCAATTCATTTTAGGAATAACTTATTTAGGTATCTAGTAACCCATTTACGTTAGTCCGTAAGGAATACAATGTAGTATTGGCTGACGGTTGTTACAACGGTATAATGATGCATTTTACTTTCGATTTTTGAAGAAACAAAGATTGTGATTATTAAATCACGGCAATTATAGAATCCACGGGATTGAATCGATTGCGGATTGAAAACTGTATAAAAAACATAAAACAAAATTTTAAATCAAACTATCATAGAAATTCCTATGGACTTTTATACAATTATTAAAGTAAAATTTGTCTGTAAGGGGAATCATAAAATACGATTTATAAATAAATACAAATACCAACGAAATAAATACAAATTTACTTGGCTACTTTGATTTATAGCAATTATTTTCCAGTTTATTTATATGCATTTTTCAAGCCACATTCGAAATGCTTTTCATCGCAGCGGTAGAAATGGATTTAACTAAATATTCAGGAAATAACTTTAAGTCATAAAAAATATTTATGGGCGTTTGAAACGTTTTTTTAACTACAACACCAATGCACTTTACTAACAAATATCTTAAAGCTAATATAATTGTAAAATCTTATAAGTTTAGGTTAAATCAAATATATTTATTAATTAAACGTTTTTGGAATACAAGAAGGCTTTAAAATTTGCCGTTTCAATGTACATATTTCATTTAATGTAAGCCTATAAAATTATTGTAATTTAGATTAGCCTTAAACGAAGTTGTTTGATACCCTCGTGCAACCCGTAAAACAAATTATTATTATTCTTTGTTACTGTTTGGTCTTGATGTAATATTTGAAACACATTCACGTTTTTTATGTATTTTAACCATTCGAAGTATTTCAGTCAAATGCCTGCTATAAAATTTAAGAATTTCATCGTTCATATAAATCATTATCAGTCAAAAAAACATGTTGGTAAACATCGAGTATTATATGATCCGATTTTTCTATCGTTTATATCAATATAGGCCTTCTTGGACGTGCTTGAAAACCTTTTTTAAATGCAACATTTAAGCCGCTTTTATGGTTGCTGATTTTCTTTCGTTCGTTCTGATTATTTTTTTGTCTAATCATATTGCTCAAAAATGACGATGTTAGCAATATGATTGGACAAAAAAAAATAATAAGAACGAACGAACGAAAGAAAATCAGCAACCATAAAAACGGCTTTATTGCAATAAAAATATCCACAAAACCCAACCATCCATTCAGACAAGCAAAAATTGGCTTCTTTACTGTCCCCATCCCAAGTTGTTCCAAATAAAAATAAATTCTCAATTACAAAATCACATTAAAAGCAAGAAATAGGATGCGGTTAAATCGTTTAATGAAAAGGAATTCGTCCGAAAAAGGGTGAAAGTTATAGTACAATTAATCCTAATCCGAAGCCAGAATCTTCAAAAAGAAACACATGCTTTAAAATCGGATAGTGCTCGCTGTTATTTTACCTCTATGCAGACCGATAATTTTATTCACTTATTTGTCGAAAGCATTTCAAATCGACGTAAAAGATCAGATCACCTGCTACATTCAGACCAATAATAAACGTCTTAGTTGTCAATTAGTTTTTCAAAATCAACACAACACCACAAACAAGTAACAGTCTAGTAAGTTTTTCTAACTAAATAGTTAGATGTCGCCATCATTTCTCATGTTTAATTTTCAAAGAACGCAAAATCAAAATTGACGAAAGTTTAATTTCTTGAAGGTTTAAGCGTTGTTTGAGATAATTCGGAATTTTCTTTTGACAATAAAGATTATAAACAATTTTTTGGTTCTTCAATGGATTCTCCCATAAGCCCTATATTAGCAAATTTATTAATGGAAATTTATTAATTTGGAGAGTTTGGCATTAAATTCTTTCGATTTTCAGCCATTATTTTATTATCAATATGTTGATCATATCATAACGGCTATTCCTGAAAACAGAATTGATATCAAAAACAAAATGTTTAATCGAATAAAATTTACTTTGGAAAAGGAAGTTGACAACAAAATTCCATTTTTAGATTTACTTTTGATCAACGAGCCTGATGGCAATCACAGTATCACAAAGATAGTTGATCTGGTAGATATCTAAATTTTCATTCTTGGCTACCTACTTCCTATAAAATTAGTGCAGTAAACATTTTGGCTCAAAAAATTTTAAAACTTTCAGATCCCAAATTTCACAATAAAAATTTTAAAATATTGAAAGCAACATTGTTAACTAATCATTTGTGTCGATTCAATGTGAACCTTCTATTTTTCTTTTCTTTTATGCTGCTATTTTTACTAGAAAAACTCGATGCATTTAAGCAAGCAAGCTATAAATTTAAATAAAAATTTTGAAATAAATATCGAGTGGCTTTTGAAATAATAGAAGAAAAGATAAATAGAAGATGTACAAGGAATCGACACTATTATCCCGCAAAATTAATAAATTAATGTATTTGGAAACAAAAAAAAATTATTAGAAGTTGTGAAATTCGGCCCATTAAAAATGATAAAAATTATTTTTCAATTCCTTACGTCAAACATTTATATGAAAACATATAACACTTGTTCAAAAATTATAATTTCAAAATTGTCGGTAATTCTTCAATTTGTTTAAATGATTATCTTTTCTCTAATCTTAAAGATCCTATACCACTCAATAAGCAGTCAAATTTAATTTATGAAGTTAAATGTGATTGTAATGTTGCTTATACGGGTCAAACAAAACAATTTTTGGAAAAAAGGATTTATCAACATAAAAATGGTATAAATAAAGATGAAGAACAAGGTACTAGTGCACTTACAACACATTTTATTAAATTTAGCATTAATTCTACAAATATAAATAATGGTTGCGCTTACATTGACAATTGCTATAGTTATTTTGTCTAATTTCGTTTTTTGTCTACTTTATTCCTTTGCTAAACTTATTTCATTGCTTAATTTATATATTCAATTTTCATTTAATTTTTTTTTTAATATTCTCAAAATCATATTCATATTTTATGTACTTGTATTAAACATTTACTATAAAATTTAATTTGTATTTGGATAAAATTTCAAAAAAATTTCATTAGCTTTGAAAATGATGCCGATGAGACATCGAATGATATACAAATATTATCATTAAGTTGAAAGAATGCTTTATTACGAATATATTCCATCCATTAACATGAAGCCAAGTAAACAATAGGTAGTGTTTTAACATAAAACGGAGTTCACATATGGTCGCGTATTTTTTGCCTCATTTGTTTAAAAACATCTGAAAATCTGGTTATATGCCCAAAATTCGACTTTTTAAGGTATATATCTCAGCAATATTTAGATCTACGGGAAAAACAGTAAAGATCGCTTAACCATGGCTACAAACCCCATGACTTACTTGCTACTGTAAAATAACCATCGATTTCTGACCTATCTGTTATAAACATCATGAATAAAACCGGTATTTCAGCCAGCAAAGTCACGGTCGATAGTGTAACACAGTGTGTCGCATATATTGTGCGTGTTCTTACACGCCCTTCGTTGCCTTTGCCAAACAATACATTTTATGGGACAGAGTGGTTGTCTTTTCAAATGAAAAAAAAAAAAATTTAGATCGACCAGTGGCCCTATTCTGGCTTTCCCTGGGAATAGGGAATTGGGAAAAATATCTTCATAGCATTTTTATCTAAATTATATTTTTCTAATTAGTTTGGTGTAAATATTTTCGAAACAAAGTTGTTTGGGAAACTTTTGTTCCACACAATTTTTATGTGGAAAAATAATTCCCAATATATCTCTGTTTCAAAAATATTTACACCAAACTAATTCCAATAGTAGGCCACAAAAATATAATTTAGACAAAAATGCTATGAAAATAGTATTCCCAATTCCCTATTCCCAGGGAAAGACAGAATAGTGCCACAGACGACTATAACTATTATTTTAACGACCTTAGAAAAAAGAAATTTTTTGGACAAGCGGCACAATAAAGGGAGTGGCGTGATGGTGTGGTTAGCGGTGCCATTTTTTGAAACAATTGGCTTGGATTTTCAGTCGTGCAGAATGACAGCAATTTGAAATGTTGTTAGAAATGTTGCCTTGGCCGCCTTGACTTAAACATAATGGAAAATATTTTGGGATGGCCTTTAGCAAAAGTCTACGAAAGGGGGAAGCAATACGACAATAAAAATTATTTAATTGAATCCATAAATTCATTTTGAACCGAATTTCCTTCGCTATTCGTCTGTTTATCCTCCATGAAGTTATAGAACATCAGAGTGGATTTATCCATTAATAGTTAATTAAATAACAACAAAAATCGATTTTACAGGTGTACCTAAACAAGTGAGACAAAAAAATCAGCGATTTTTATAAGTCAACCGGCGGCTTCCTGTAAATGCATGGAATATTCGACAGACGGAGAAATTATCGGATTTATCAAAAAATAAGTGTCCTTAAATTTGTGAGGCGGAGTGCATATAATACAGTACTCTTGTTAGCTGCTGTTAACGTTTAGTTGATTGTATTTATTTTCTAATTCGCAATCGAAAACCTACAGTTATTTATTAAGGTCTGATTATCACTGTTTCGGGTAAACACTTGACTGGATGATCTGGTTGTCATTGATGCAGGTAAACTAAGACTAGTTTACTGGTGTTTACTATAAACGAAGAAATATTGATGAACTAGCCGTCCCTTCTCTTTTTGGTCGCTCCCCCACCAGATCAGATACCTTCAAACAGCAAGCCGAGAAAATGCTGTATTAATTTACAAATTCTTGGTCTTGCCTATGCTATCTAATGCTTTTATTGTGGTTTTGTTAGTGGTGCATGTAGGCGTGCCACCTTTTACAAATTCCAATGGAGGACAAATTTTTTTTTTTTGTTATTTTATAGTTTATTTTTTGATGCACCGTGCATGGTAAAATCGAATCTCGCTTTACCAAAACTTACCAGTCTAGAGGATACGACACGCTGTGATTTTACCGATGCTAGGTCATCTACTCTGGCCCTCGCATTGCAGATCATTTTGTGTCACCCTGCAGTCTTTTATTCTGGGAACGTTCGGAGTAAAGTACGTTGGGACATGGAACAACCAAGGTTTGATTGCAGGACACACAAATTTTCAATCTCTTCAGTTCATCTATACCAGAAATCATTATGGTTAATGACAAATTGTTACCAGAATTCGACATCGATAATTTCTTCTCAGTGGTTTATCCATTGAGAGACCTTCGGTTGTCCATTTTTTTCACAGACGGCTCCCACTTTGAATTAGGGTTTTGGAACGTAACAGCATTCTAAGCTCAAGCTGCACGGTGTTCCAGACCGATTGTTCCCACGCTGTGTGGTTGATGCGTCTAACCTCACTATTTCAAGATGAAAATATTATTTTGTGTACGGATACGAAAGCCATGCTCAATGAATTGCAGAATCCCGTGACCATACTTCCAAACTGTTTCAGGACTGTAAACATTTTATTAACAGCAAGTTTCGCAACAAAAGTATCAAGGTCACATGGGTTACCCTCATTGTGGTATTGAGAGAAATCGCGAGGCTAATTCTTTGGTCAGAATGGGTTTGCGTCCGGGTTTCATCGGACCCGAGCTGGGCTCCGCTCAACACAATAAGAAAGTTATTAAGAACTATGTTCGCTACAAGCCTAAGCGTAATTGGCTTGCTACCTCTACTGGGCAGAAAGCGAAATAATTTATTTGTGCACCTAATTTGAGGTTAATTAAGTAAACTCTGTATCTGGAAAAAGGCCAGCTACGAGTTTTAGACACTATTCTTACGGGTCATAGCCATTTACAACCTCCGTTGTCCGCACAACCTTGATTCAAGCTGTTACTGATTATTAAAGCAGCGGAACGCAGTTGTGATTTAGGATAAAAAAATATTGTTTTAGAGCTGTTTTCCCCTATGCAAATTTTTGTCTCAGTATTTGAAATTAAATGAATATCAACTCATTCTAAGTTGAAATGAAACTTCTGTATAAATTATATTTCGAAAAAATTGACGTACTAAAAAATAGAAAATGACATTAATATTTTCGACTAAGTTATCTTACCAAGGTTAGAAACAGTACGATGAGTAACATTATAAAATCTAATCACTGCATTTTCTGACACTTTTCAATCTTGTTTTATCGTATTTCGTGTTACTAACTTCATGCAAATATTTAGTTAATTTCAATTTAAACTGAAGCAGTTATGTGTATGTAATCTCAAGTATAAATTATCTTCTGAAGCAAAAACTAGCTTATATTATTCCGTTACATTCACCCGAAAATTTAATTGTAAAGCTTAATTCAATCCAAAATTTCAAAATCTGCGAGATATAGATTTTCTCATTCTACCAACGAAGAATAAAAAAATAAACATTCTAATTATATTAGATTACAGCAATCAATAACGAAAATTGATAAGAAATAAGATTATATAAATAAAGCCAACAAAATAGAAAAAATTGTAATCCTATCTAAATTCAACTTTAGTTTGCTAATCCATCATCACTTGTATTCCCTCTTTATTTATAATACGTACGAGGAGTTTATGTACACAGTCTACAATTACAAACAGAACATAAAATATCCTCAAATTCAAGGACTGAAACAAATAAAATCCATAAATAGAAGGAAAAATCGTTTAAATTGGCCAAAATCTTGACAAGTTTGAACCAAACACACACACATCAATATATGTAAGTTCTGGAATTGCGACGAAACCAAACATTTTTTTTTCTGTTGTTAAGAAGAAAATCACAACTCTTATAAAATATAATTCCAACCGTAACAACAAAATAGTATTACACATATTATATAAATGAATTGATTGTTCCATAAAACTTTTATAATTTTTTTAATTTCAACGAGGAAAGCAAAGAGAATTCTTGAATTTTCCCGTATTTTCTTTTAATTTTGCTGTTTTTCTATATTTTTTCCGAAATAATTTTTAATTACGAACTTTTTTGCCATATCCTATATAGCTCTGATCGTAGAATCCGAAAAATGTATATATGTACATAAGTTTTTGTTCTAACATTTTGTTGGGTTCTTCGAATTCTAGCACAGCAAAAAAGTAAAAATCGGGCAATGTTTGTGTTGTAATATAAGTGAAATGGAGGTTATTATGTTTCGTATATTTGGGGAAAATGAATGTGTACAGATATAACACCTAAAATTAGACTTTGAGGGTTGTTCTAGTGTTTTAATTTAGATGTTTTATTGTACTTTTGTTGCTCCCGTGCCCAGTGTTAATGTTTATCTTGTTATACAACTGGAGTGTATCCGTGCCGTGTGAGAATTGAGTATATTGGGATTTTGAAAAGATAAAAATACCTTTTGGGTTTTCATGTACCAAGGAAATGAACCGAAAGAAATTTTTAATTCAAATTCGACCATTTTATTGACACTTAGAGTGTGTTTCAATTGGCTTAAATACCGCATAAAAAGTTAAAAAGTTATAAATTGTGGTGAATAAAAATGTCAAAATTTTGATCTGCTTCAAGAGCTGATAAAATTTTTATATAGAAAATATTTGGGTGGCACAAATATTTGTTTGTAAACAGAAATTTTACATGTAAAAATTTTAATTTTGAGAAAAATTGGAATGATATAAATGTAAACTGACCATAATTGACTAATTTCATATTTAAATTTGCTATATATATATACGTTCACAATTACACATAAAATAAGCAACCATGTTATTGTCGAAATTTTACCCAATTGAAACAGATAAAAATTTAAAAAGTTAAAAAATATTTACCACGAATAAAGTTTTAACTTTTTATGCGGAATTTAAACCAATTGAAACACACTCTTAGTGAAAACAAGCAAACACACAAATTGAACAAAATTTTAATAAAGTTCCGATTTTTTGTAAAAAAAGAAATTCACGGTGGATTAGAAGGGACTGGAAAGCCTAACAAAATCGGCTCAAGTTCGCATTAGCATTAATCGAATTTAACGTATTAAAAATTCATTATTTTTAAATCAAATAACTTAGATTAGCTGGTCGTTTTTGTATAACAAATTAATTTCAAATTGTTGAAAAAAGATAATCGAACTAATGATACATTTTTTCTGCTATACATAGAGGACACAGAATCACCTTTCAACTTGTAATTCGTTAAATTCAATAAATGTTAAAGCGAACTCGAGCCGTTTTTATTACAAAAACCGCAGCATATAATGAATAAACGTATGGAGTTAGACCTGGTTTTCGGTCCTTTGTAACTTAAGTTAACAAATTCACACTCGACGAACGGACCAGACTCTCCATCAACTGTAGTGTCATCAGATTAACGATGAAGCTGTAAATAACACTGTTATGTTTGATACGTCACCGACACCGATGTAACCGATACCAGAAATAACCAGCCTGATCTAGAGTAAGCAATGAAGTTACGGACGGATAATTTCAAAACTTTTTGAACATAAAATCAGCATATCCAACTTTACTTTGGACAGAAATCATACGTCATTCAGGATAAGTATACCAAAGGACTCAAAGAGTTTGAATTTTACAAAACTCCAATTTTTTACAGAGTTCCTGTATATCACCTCACAGAATACTACGAAGCTCCGGCAAAACTAAAAACCACTTAATTTACTTCCAAAATATGAACAAAATGTCGTCTATAGCAGCAACTTCCCACAACTTTATCTTAAATACAAATAATCTCAACTATGCAATTTTCGAAACATCTTTCAACCCAAGAATAGCTCTTAGTTCTGCCCTAGCGATCATGCAGTATGTAGAGGCGATCGCTCAGCCACAACCAGCACAAAGAAATACGAAGAAGTTCTTTTAGCCATTCATTCATAACTTGGCAATGCTGAATTTGAACTAACTTCATTGTCAATTGAGCAATTCTATGTAAAAATTTACGTGGGAATAATATGTATCTACACTCTACTTATTCTCGCTAATTCTGGAAGCGAACTGTATGGAAAATGTTGTGATCCAATTAAAGAAGTTTATAACGAAGTAAAACCCTCAGATATCATTCTTGCGCTTTGGTGTTTCAACTTACGGTATATCCAGTGGGGCCATGATGATGGAGTTTTACCACGCAAAATATCCCTACAATCTGAGTGTTTGTTTAATGATGCAATACTCAGATGCAGATCTGAATAAAATAAATAACATTGCGATCGAGGGTGGAAGGTCCTTGGATCTAGTCTGCACCAATGAACTGAATACCTTTAATATATCTAATAATTAGCACCATTTGTCTTAAATGATGAACACTATAGGCCAATGAAAATTTTATTCAACATTCAGGAGCTAACAGAAAATAAAGATTGCCATACAAAAACACCGTGACCTTAAACCTGAGAAAGCTAAATGCAAATGAATTCAATCAATAGCTTGAAAGCACCAATTGGCAAGAAGAAATAACCCCTGACAAAATCGATGCAAATATTGATAAATTTCACTATGGATCTTCTTAGTTACTACACTCGCGAGCAACTAAATCGATTAAAGCCTCCTCGCGTGCAAAAAAGCATATTTTTTTAAAATGGCCCGAATCGCACGGGCGTTGATGTGCAGCACGACCTAAACAAGTTCGAGGTGGAGCTGTTAGTCAATGAACAGTAAGAAGACGCTTTAAGAAACCCAACTTCGCTCCAAGACGGCCTGCTAGAGGCCCAAAATTGACTGTACCACAAAGAGAGACTCGAATTTGCTCGCGAACACGTCAATTTGAAGATCGATCAGTATAGGTCCATTCTATTCACTGACGAGTGCAGAATATATACCAATGGTAGTGATAGAAGAGGCCGGCGTCCAGGAGAGCGATTTTGGCAGCGCTGTTCTGCTGAAATGGTCTAGTCCGGCGGCGGTTCATACATGGTGTGGGCTGGCATATCGCTTGAGGGAAAAACAGATCTTGTTTCCATACCTGGTGGAGGCCGTAGATAAAGTCTGACCGCTGGAAGATATATCGAGGGCATTATCTTGGATTATGAAGTGATATATACGCAGGATATATAAGGAAGGATTTCATATTAATGCAGGACAATGCCCAATATCACACAACTCGAACCACTCGGCAGTTCATGAATGAGGTTGGACTCGAGACGATGAAGTGACCAGCCCTCAGACATGAATCAAATTCAGCATTTATGGGACAAACTAAAACGGTGGATTCGAGCCTCAAATCCGGTACCATCTAACATTAGAAACCATTGTAGACACAAGAAGGGGCAATATTAAATATTAAGCAATAAAATTGTTTTTGTTTTACTTGAATATTTTGTTGTAATTTAAATTTAAATATCCCCAATATTTCTTTTCATTATCATCAATTTTTGGTTACGCTTTCATTCAAAATTAGTAATAAAGAAAAGTATTGAACCAAATTTCATGAAAATAAGGTCATTTTAAATAAAGTAAAAATATTAGGCTTTCAAAAAAATAATGTATTGTGAGAATCGGTTAAGCTGCTTTAAAAAATTCAAATTTCTGTGAGCGCTGCAGGTTTGAGTCGATTTAGTTACTCGCGAGTATAGATTATAAAACCAAAATTTACAAAATAATTTTGTACAAAACTCATAGTGAATATTTTTTAATATGCGCAAAATTTCAAGTGATAGAAACTGTCATTTGAAGTGACAGCAGTCGCAAGAAAATATTAATAAAGCAACATACTAAGATTTTAAAAACAGCCACATTGAGTTTTGTAAACAATAATTATGTAAGTTTCGATTTAAAACCCTTCAATGCATATTGTATCATATATGATACAACCATTTCATATTACAAAAAAATACATGTATACGCATAAATTTCCTATTTGCTTCATAAGAATCTTCGTATACACATTTTGAAAACCTATACCAACACAAAATTTAATTTTCCCGCGTAATTTTATTGAATAATGCCGGTTGAGTGTCGCTTGCTGAGGTGATTAGTTTGTCGCAACCAACGTAGATTTTTGGTCGTGTTTTTCTAGGGTATTTATAAACGATTTCACATAATAAAAATATTTTATTAAATATTTGTAATTATATCATTTGTTTCAACCATTTTTACATATATATGTCTATATTATCATTGTAAATATTGAAAAACATTGGTTGTATCATATATGATACGTCATGCAATTACGGCACAATTCTTGGTTGTATCATATATGATACAACCGTGTAAATTGAACATTAGCTGGAACTGTTCTTTAATAATAAATTTTATTTAACATTTTTGGTAGTTAAAAATGACTGATCAACGCTAGTTTTTAAATGCTAAAGAAATCGAGGAGTTTATTAATATGTAATTCTATTGACAGTGATGACGAACAAGACAGTGACTTCCGTATCGAACCACCATATGAAATTGATGACGATGTACCATTCGACATTCAAAATATACCTGTGATACTTCTACATAGTGATAATAATGTGATTGAATTACAAGATCCTGATATTGGCAACGCAATTGAGGTGACAAGTGAAACAAGCAAGGTCAATTAATTAAACAAATTGTATAGTACTACTATTTGGAAAGTAAAATATTTGAATGTATCATCGAAAAAATATAAATTTAGCGGTGATGAATCTCTACCACCAGTTCTCGAACTACAAACGCCTCTTGAAATTTTCAATTATTTTTTCAACTTTAATTAAAATGGCGATAGCGATACTGTTAAAGTTAGCCGAAAGTTTCCAGCCGAAAGATAATGCAGATAGTGTTTTGAATACAGCAAAAATCAGTCATGAACTCGAATTTAGGTTAGGATCGAATTACATCATTCGGGTGAAGGAGAAATTATTTCAGTTTATAGGAATTTAAAAATCGATAGGGGCGAGAGTATAAAGAGAGTTTAAAAATAGTCAAGACACTATCTGCATTATCTTTCGGCTTGAATCTTTCGGCTAACTTTAACAAGGTGCGATAGCGATCGGGAATCAAATTACTACGCAATGGAAACTAACGTCAAAAATTCGTTTTCAATAAACGGGAGGGATTTGGAAAAAATCCCCGGGGTGTGTATTTTAACTTCCGTGCACCAACTAACACGCTTCCGCCGATACTGGTCCCATGAAGTGGAACAATAAGAAATCAGTGGAACAATAAGAAGCATTTCGAAAAAATTCGTCAGTTTCTTCATTTCAATCGAAATGAGAACAATGTGTCACACACAAATCCAAATCGCGATCGCTTGTTCAAAATGCGACCCGTAATAGATGCTCTCATTAAAAACTTCCAAAAGATTCCAATCGAGCAAAATATATCTATTGATGAACAGATGTGCTCTGTAAGGTAGAAGTTACTTGAAGCAGTCAATGAAGCCGCATAAATAGAGCTAAACATTTTTGTTTGTTCTCAGTGAAAATTCAAGATTTACGTACAATTTTGAACAATTTTCGGGGCAAGAAAATGATAAACGTATTTTAACAGAAAAAAAATTGGGAAGCTCATCCAATGTGGTTATTCGACTACTACGAAATGTACCAAGAAATGCGAACCACCATGATTATTATTACACGATCTTACCATTGATTATCGAACTAAATAAAGTTGGTATTCAATCAAATGGCACAGTACGTCGTGATAAACTACCTTCAAGCAAGTTATCAACCGAACGTGATCTAAAGGATACATAGGTCGCCACAAAATAAAATTACGCTCTAAGAAATGGTGCATACGAATATTTTACCATATTTTAGATATCACGGTGGTAAATTCATGGTTACTTTCAAAAAGAATCTCTGGTGATTTAGGATAGGAACATCTCGCTCTAATAAATTATAGATTTCAACTTGCTGAAAGCCTGTGCAGAGTCAATAATAAGTACAACTATTTAAAACGAGGCCGACCGGCCATCAACTAATAGTATAAGTATTAGTCTGGAGATAGACGTTAAACCAAAAATGCTCAACGCAAGTCACATGCTGAGTGAGTGTATCGCATTTTCTCAACTGGACATCGGAAAGACAGCGGTCTAAGTTACCTTGAGTTACAAACTCACTTTTAGTGTGAAAAATGCAACATATACATTTCTTGCAACAAAGACAGAAATTGTGTTGTGTCCTTAATATTTTATTTTTTATTATTAAATAGTTTTGTTAATTTAAAAAGCATAGGCTGTGAAAAACTATGTAACATTTTTAAATATTTAAACGAAACTTTCAAGTTTATAAAAAAAAAAAAATTGTGTTTGTTTTTTACGCATAAATGCATGCCGTATCATATATGATACAACCACGAAAATCAATTTTCCGAGGAAACTACAAATAATTAGAATTTCTTATTTTGATATTATAAATAAGGATTGCAGAAACTATAATGTAGAATTTTTTACAAAATAGAAAAAATCATGCATTGAAGGGTTAATAATCTAGTAACCAATATGAGTACTCACATTCCATGAAGTGATGCGACTAACGGAATAGGTGTGTATAACATTAAGAAAATTACGTGAGTTTTGGAACAAATATAGTGGCTTTAAAGCCTACAATTTACAGGATTATCAAAGAATTTGAAGAAAGAGGGGCTGTGGCAAATAAGCAAAAGTTTGTGCAACAACGTATAGCAGAAAGCGTACGAGATAATCCTACGACATCAATCAGACACCGTGCGCAAAAATATGGACCTCGAACATCAACACCAAACAATATTTTGCATATAGACTTGGGTTTATTTCCGCATAAAATTCAATTAACATTACTTAATTCATTCAAGTAATTTCTTGCTACCAAGAAATCATTTGCGGTGCCGTACGTTTGCAAATTAGGTGCTGTTGCTTGACAATGACATTTCGGAGTTTTTTGAAAAAAAAAATCAAACAAAATAGCCGGTTCTGGGCAGTAGAGAATCCACAAATAATGTATCAATCATCCCTTGAAAGTAACGGTATGGACATGGTGTGCAATGGGCTGGAGGGGTCATTGGACTATATTTTTACGCAAATCTGAATGGTGCAGCTACTAGAGTCACTGGCGAACGTTATCGTGATATGGTGAACTTTGTAGACCAGAATTGTATGCCAATAGCTTGGTGAACATGTGGTTCAAACAGGACGGCGTCACTTGACATACTGGTGATGTGAATTGACCTCCACGGTAACCCGATTTAACACCTCCCGACGTCTTTTTATGGGATGATCTTAAAAGTAAGGTTTATTGAAATAAACGAGATAAATTGAACAACTTCAAAGGAACCTTAGACAAGAAATTAATATGATACAGGGTGGAATGTGTGGAAAACAAACGGAAAATATAAAAAATTAGAGGAAAAAATGTAATAAACCTTTCCAAAGTTTGATCCAAAATACTTTTGAAGATTAGAGTTCCGAACGCGAATTCAAAGGTTATCCGACAACAATGCACGCAGGAGACTCTAAATCATCAAATCCTAAAACATAGCCAATATGTTTGTTCACTTATTTCAATCAATCTACAAACCTAAGGACATTTACGACGACTACAAACACCAGTTGAACCTAAATTACAATAACACTGCTACAATTTCTGTGACGAGCATGTCATGACGATTTAATGAATGCAATTAGTGAGATCGGAGACGGTTACGCTCCGGATGGTATTCCAACGTTTAGTATAAAAAATCACGCTAATCAATTTATCCTGCTACTGACACTGCTCTTTAATTTGTCACTACGAAGAGGGACTATTCCCCAACAATGCATGCAAATTTTCAAAATCATTCATTAAACGCTGAATGGTTGTCTTGCTCGGCACATTTCTCTGCGTATTCATAATTGAACAATAATTTAAATAAAATATTTTAATAATTTCAACACGCTGCCCCGGCGTTAGATGCTCCATAATAAATTATTATCGTACCACTCTGTACGACTGCCAACTGATAAATGTCATCTAAAATAAAATGGTGGTCAAACAAAAACGACCTGGAACATAAAAAGCATTCTCTATGTACTCGATTTATTTCAACAAATAAAATAAAAAAAATTTGCCATTCTTGAACATCATTGTAAAAATTTAAAAGGCTAGGTAACAAGGAAGCTGCCACTTCTGGTACATAGACCTTCCAATTAATAGAAAAACGTATGGTTTTATCCCGAATATTCAATACGCCTGGAGATGCTTAATGTTGATAAAATGGTAAAATGAAGTTTTTTTTCTATCAAAGCTCGTCATTTCCGGTAAAATTAAAAAAAATGATCTGAACAATTTTTTGACACTTAAGTAATTTACAATTTTTTATTTTTAATCGTTTTTCGTAAACGCTATATGTATACTTTTCAAAATATTTGTAAAAAATAATTGAATCTACCAAGCCCGTTTTTTCACAAATCGTAATTTTCGATTAAATTTTGAAACAAATCGAGCTTTTATTAAAAAATTGTTTTTTTTTTGTCAAAACGCGTCATTTCCGCTTAAACTTTGGAAAACTGGTCTGGCCCGATATTGTTGCAAAATTAAATTAAAATCTTTTAGTTCTTAATAGTTTTTCTTGTAAACGATATACTTTTCAATAAATTTGAAAGCTTAAGTGTGAATGATTCACCTCGATTAATTTCTGGCATCACACACAGAGTTTTTCTTTAACCAGTTTGTTTGACTTCGGTGATATAGCGAACTGCAAAACCCTTGAGGTTAAATTCTTCATAACCACTATATACTTTATTTTACCACGCAAAAGAAATTAATTATTGTTTAGTGCCTCTACTTCATAGTCGTTTGTGGACACCGATTTCATTACAGCTTGAATTCAAGCAAACTCTGTAATGCCTGTCACATTATTTTGCAGTGGTGCTTTTGTCCATTGCAACTTTGCGTTGTTTCTGTAGCAGTTGTTGGGGTACTGGTACGCTCTGAATTGCATTCAGAATTTATACTAAGGCTGGGAAACCGCTTCGTTTCATTCAAATATACCATTTTCTAGAAACACACTCGGAACTTATATTGGTATCACCGTTTTATTGAAGAAATATTTGTGTCAAGTTTCATACCAAACGACTAAAAAATCAACCTAAAACTAATATCTTCAAATTCAGGATTTTGTCAATATCCGGAATTTTGATTTCCGGAATTTTAATTATGATTTATTTGGGATTTTTGGTTTTCGGTGTTTTGATTTTGAGGACTTTTTAAAGTCCGGAATTTCCCACTTATCAAATATTTACTACTGAAACTTGGTCACTTATATTGGTCCGAAAACATACACAATCAAAACATTTCATACCAAACTTGACACCAAGCTTTTAAGAACCAACTTCAGACTTATTAAATAAAACCATATGCGATAATTAACTTGCACTAGTTTAGTAAGCACTATTTTTGCAGTAGTTCATTTTCAAATCGATTTTAGTTAAAAATTATGATCGAAAGCGTTAGTATCATAACACTATCGTAATAAAAGATATTTTAACAATTATTAGTAAAATACTTAAACTTTTTAAATCGAACTATTAATTAGAACATAATTGAACTATACATGTTACGTAATCGACACGAAAATCCAATATCGAAATAAACCAATTAAAAGCAATCCCAAACCATTGGCAATTTTTTACTTCACTGCGAGTTCATACGACGGATAAAAATATCGGATTTTACTATCCCATCGTTTTAACCAATTACATCACGTAAATTATACAACGGGCACGCCTCTTTTCATATAAAAAAGTTGAAAATATTGAAAAAAAAATCTGGGATAGAAAAATCCGAGATTTTTATCCTTCGTATGAACTCGCAGTCAATTTAAAGTAAAATTGGTCATAAAATCAAGTTATCATTTTTTCTTTCGATACATTGATACCAACAAAAATAAAATATGTACATATATAAAATATATTTTGTTTTAACCCTTTACGAGATTTGTCACATATTTCGAAAAAATGAAACCGCACATCATAAAATAATTATGATTAAAAGAAAATATATTAAGAATAAAGTTAACCAACTTTTTATAATTTGCTAATAATTAATTAATAATATTTCGCAATATTTTCTTTCTTTCTCATAGCTACAAATTATTTTCTCATTTTTACACTTTCCATTAATTTTTGTTTTATAATTTTCCTAATTATAAATACGTACGATATTTACGATAATTTGTATTTTTTTTTTGAAAATGAGTAAATTAATTTATTAGGCATATGCATAATACCAAAAAAATAAATATTTGTTTATGTATTTTGTTCTTATGTACTTTTTAGTTTTATTGACTTAATTTTTTTTTATATATAATAGCTGCCGGAAAAATAATTAAAATATAGAAATTATGAAACAAAACGAAAAATTAACTTGAAAGGACAATTTACAAATTATTTATATGTAATTATTAATTTGTAATACTTACTTAGCGCCAAGTAATAAACGGGAATGTAAATTTGTATGTATGTTCATGCGGTCAATATTTTATAAAAGATAGGTATGAGAAATTACATTAGAACACTAATAGGATTTGAATAGGTTTGAATATTTAAGGATAAAATAATAGGAAGATTATTAAATATTTAAGTACTTGGGATTTTATCAATTTTTAATTCAAATGTATGTACTTTGTAAAGAGGTGTCAAATGGAAAAAGTAGTAAAGTAAATAATCTCTTGTTATATGTCTCTTGCCACTGAAAAAATAGTAGATTCAAAATGGAACAAAATGGAAAACTAATAATGTTTAATACTATAGCACTCAATTATCATTCCGGTATTAAAACATATTAGAAATTAAGATATTTTAGTCCAGAAAGGTGATTCATACCACCACTCATCCTCATTTAACTGATAGAAGGGGATGCAAAAGAAATATTTATTTTTAAGCGGGAAACCGCTTCGTTTCATTCAAATATACCATTTTCTAGAAACACACTCGGAACTTATATTGGTATCACCGTTTTATTGAAGAAATATTTGTGTCAAGTTTCATACCAAACGACTAAAAAATCAACCTAAAACTAATATCTTCAAATTCAGGATTTTGTCAATATCCGGAATTTTGATTTCCGGAATTTTAATTATGATTTATTTGGGATTTTTGGTTTTCGGTGTTTTGATTTTGAGGACTTTTTAAAGTCCGGAATTTCCCACTTATCAAATATTTACTACTGAAACTTGGTCACTTATATTGGTCCGAAAACATACACAATCAAAACATTTCATACCAAACTTGACACCAAGCTTTTAAGAACCAACTTCAGACTTATTAAATAAAACCATATGCGATAATTAACTTGCACTAGTTTAGTAAGCACTATTTTTGCAGTAGTTCATTTTCAAATCGATTTTAGTTAAAAATTATGATCGAAAGCGTTAGTATCATAACACTATCGTAATAAAAGATATTTTAACAATTATTAGTAAAATACTTAAACTTTTTAAATCGAACTATTAATTAGAACATAATTGAACTATACATGTTACGTAATCGACACGAAAATCCAATATCGAAATAAACCAATTAAAAGCAATCCCAAACCATTGGCAATTTTTTACTTCACTGCGAGTTCATACGACGGATAAAAATATCGGATTTTACTATCCCATCGTTTTAACCAATTACATCACGTAAATTATACAACGGGCACGCCTCTTTTCATATAAAAAAGTTGAAAATATTGAAAAAAAAATCTGGGATAGAAAAATCCGAGATTTTTATCCTTCGTATGAACTCGCAGTCAATTTAAAGTAAAATTGGTCATAAAATCAAGTTATCATTTTTTCTTTCGATACATTGATACCAACAAAAATAAAATATGTACATATATAAAATATATTTTGTTTTAACCCTTTACGAGATTTGTCACATATTTCGAAAAAATGAAACCGCACATCATAAAATAATTATGATTAAAAGAAAATATATTAAGAATAAAGTTAACCAACTTTTTATAATTTGCTAATAATTAATTAATAATATTTCGCAATATATTCTTTCTTTCTCATAGCTACAAATTATTTTCTCATTTTTACACTTTCCATTAATTTTTGTTTTATAATTTTCCTAATTATAAATACGTACGATATTTACGATAATTTGTATTTTTTTTTTGAAAATGAGTAAATTAATTTATTAGGCATATGCATAATACCAAAAAAATAAATATTTGTTTATGTATTTTGTTCTTATGTACTTTTTAGTTTTATTGACTTAATTTTTTTTTATATATAATAGCTGCCGGAAAAATAATTAAAATATAGAAATTATGAAACAAAACGAAAAATTAACTTGAAAGGACAATTTACAAATTATTTATATGTAATTATTAATTTGTAATACTTACTTAGCGCCAAGTAATAAACGGGAATGTAAATTTGTATGTATGTTCATGCGGTCAATATTTTATAAAAGATAGGTATGAGAAATTACATTAGAACACTAATAGGATTTGAATAGGTTTGAATATTTAAGGATAAAATAATAGGAAGATTATTAAATATTTAAGTACTTGGGATTTTATCAATTTTTAATTCAAATGTATGTACTTTGTAAAGAGGTGTCAAATGGAAAAAGTAGTAAAGTAAATAATCTCTTGTTATATGTCTCTTGCCACTGAAAAAATAGTAGATTCAAAATGGAACAAAATGGAAAACTAATAATGTTTAATACTATAGCACTCAATTATCATTCCGGTATTAAAACATATTAGAAATTAAGATATTTTAGTCCAGAAAGGTGATTCATACCACCACTCATCCTCATTTAACTGATAGAAGGGGATGCAAAAGAAATATTTATTTTTGATTGATTGCTTATTAAATACTGCTTCAAAATGTCAGAATCTTTTTATTTTAATATCTTTTTTAAACCGTTGTATCGAAACATAGCATAGAAAGTGAAAAGCGAAAGAGTTAGAGTGTAATTTGTACTAAGAATATTTGTCAGAACATAGGAAACATGACAACAAGCCTTTAGAAATATCTGATCGCATGATTGAATTGAACGCAGACTACTCTATTAACACCAATTATGTGTCAATCTAATACAACAAACTCGTCAGATTTAGACCTTGTGCTTGGTGATTTTAATTTTCAAAATATAGTTTTTTTGAATATAGTTTGAATATAGTATTTTTGATCAGGATCTAAATTGTATTATACCATGCAATATAACAATGGACACAATGTTTATTTGTGGACCACATGCTTGGTTATAATTTGAGCCAAATAAACGCCATTGCTAATAGCAACGAAATTGACACTTTTAATATTTCTGAATGAGTGTCACCTTTTGTCATAAATGGCATCAATAACAAATCTTTAGATAATGTATTTGACTTAACTAATTTAATGGCGAGTTCAGAACACTAACAATTACAATCAATCAAATAGAACTTTTAAAAAACAAACCGTGCGCGGCTACAAAGTTACCTAGAATCCATCAACTGCGAAATAACTCTCAATTCTAATCGTTTTTCCTCAGTCTATAGAAGAAACGTTACCAGTGAATAACGAACCCTTTAAAGGGATTTGGAAACGGCTGTGGTTTTGAGAATATACCTTCTTCTATTTTGAAGGAGTACGCTAACATTTTAACACCATTAAGCTACATTTGATTTACATCGACTAATCCAGTTGAATTTACCAGTAAAATAATTAACGAAATAGAAAAATACCATCAAGTTGGTGTAGTGAATACGAATTTCAAAAAATCATTTGATTCATCATCATAAACCACTCCAGAGTTAATTCACATTTGGGATTTCACTCGATTACTGGCTGCCATTTGTAATAATGGAAAATGAGAAATCATACGTTATTGAAGTTATGTCTTCAATGATCTGTTCTCCAAGAATCACACATCTGCGCTGGATTTTTTTTTTGTTTTCATTGATCGAATAACCGAGATAATCAAAAACTCAAACGTACTTATATTTGCTGATGACGTGAAAATTTCTCGTACAGATAATGGAATACTATATATACAGAAAAAATTTGCAACGAAATTATTTCGTCCCAAGTTCAGCCAAGGTGGCCATCCCTTACTTTATTAAATAATGTTTTCTCTATTAAAATATGTATACGATCTTATGAATGAAAATTGAAATTTACCGAAATAGAACCTTTTGATATATTGAAAAACTAGGGCCTAACTATTGAATTCGACATTCATTTCATCAGACTATCTTATTCCTATAGTAGAAAAAACAAGAAAAAAGAAAAATGTATGAAATCTTTACTATGCTTTTCTCTTTTGTTTCTACGCTTGATACAGGAAAATGATAGCCATCGAAAATTCAATAGTAAGGCTCCTGGGCTGGGATGTTGTACCGTTACTATTTCGATTTTGTGATAGAGTCGATTAATCTACTAGTCTTAGAAATGGTTGAAAAGAAATAGAATGATGTTTTATTCGAGCAAGCTGAGAATACATTAGAAATTGCGTAATTTTTGAAGTGAAATAGGCTACCATTATGCTCGTAATAAATGAGTCAACAACCCTGGATTGTTTGTGATTCGATCTTGGAGAACGGATCCAAAAATCACAATTGTTTCTGTTGCGGTGGTTTGTTTAGATATAAAGAAATTCGCTGGGAGCCGAATTTTAAGTTCTGAAATGACATTCAACGTTTTTGTATATGCCTTGATAAATTTTTCGTATGATAAAAATAAATCCATAGGAAAAAAATTATAAATCTGTTAGTGGTTTTCAAGTTGGAAACTTAAGTTAAATTGAAGTTTGTTTTTATTAAGGCATGTAGTTGTTAATAGTAGATTATTTAATTACCACAGAATATAACAGAACAAGAAATGAGTTTTGTTCATAAACATTAAACTAAATATCGAGTGATTATTTATACAAATAATAGCGTGATTGCATAAACCATATTCAATGTTTGAATTGCCAATATATAAGTGAATGAATTATCCCGTGTGTAAAGCAATTGTACAACAGTTTACGTTTTATCTGGTGTGGTATACAGTGAGTACCAAAATTAGTGGACCATACGAATATAACACAGTGACTATTAAAATGTGTGTTACAGCAATATAAACTAAGTTGATAAATGATACGAGCACGTACGCAAAAGAAAATAAATACATTAAGTATTGCCCGATATAATTTAACGATAGCAATCGAGCACATTTTAATGAAGGATTAAAATTCCAATACGTTAGATCTTGGAAATTAAATGGCTTTCATCAACCGTATGGTGTCCAACATATTGTAACACGCGCCGCATGTAGCGATGTTACCAATGATTGCAGTGCTTAACTTATCGATGGCCCTCTGGTTGAATGGCGAGAATTCTACATGCGTACGAAATACAATACCATCAAAACAGTACATTCTGAAATCAACCGTGTTTGATAAGGTAAACATTTATGATATTGTTTTGAAGATTTATAGAATATAACATTTTGTAGAGGAATAGAAAAACTCTATTGGGGTTTTTTTTGCATCATTGGTTTTGCTCGATCATGCAATTTTTTTTGGAGACAAAAAAAAAGACAATCAGTTGTTTGGAGGAAATTAATGAAATAGGTATGAAATACCTAATGGCAAACTTCTAAATAAAAATACATACTAAAAATTTTCTTTAGTTTGCCAAAAATTTTTTTTGTGAGAGCAAGTTGTGTTGTTTAAAAACTAAAGTAAAAAAAAGGAGAATAAATAAATAAGAAATGAATAAGAAATAAATAAAATACCTGAAAAAAATAAATTGAAAATTATTAAAAAACCATTAATGAATACCAGGTGTTATATGAACGTTGTTAAAAGTGGTGAAAACGTGACCATTTTACGTCCGTTTTAACGACCGAGTAGAGTGGCGTATAAGAATTATCGTTGGACCACAAATAATAATCGTTTGTGAATTACAATCATATATAAATATAATAATAGTTTTAAATACTTATTGGCGTACCGACGGTACGCTAAATCAACGGAATTGCGACAGTTAAGAGAATTTGCGGACTTATGTAATATTGCTGTAATATTTTTATTGCAATCTTGCATGAGACGTTTGGATAGTTTCTCGAATTTTGTTGTTGGACATCACCTGAGAAGTTATAGTTGCGCGGCTTGAAACGTTAGAATCGTGCTAGTAACAACTGATCCCAAAGAAAAAAATACAAAAATTGGGAGATTGGCTGAGGATCACATACGAGTGCATGCGGTTTGGAGTTTGGGTACGGTTAGGACACCATTATATTGCAGAAACGCGGCTTGGCGTTGCATCGTGGATTGAGTTTTGAACTAATTTTTTTTTCTTTTATTTATGCATTTATATTTAATTTTTTGGTTTGGATTAGCATTAAGTATTTTTTTTTATTTTTGTTAATTTTCATCCCTAACTAAAAAAATTACGTTCATAAAAAGTAATTAAGAAAATGATAGGAAACAAATTTTAAGTTTTCCTGCTCTTTGGATTTATATTATTATTACATTATTATTATTATTATTTCCTATATGTTTTATTATTAAATTAATAAGTTTATTAACCCATACTAGCCCAGCGATCTATATGTAGATTAATACAAAACATCTCCTAAAAAGAGAGTTGGAGAAATTATAACGGAATATTTTTACTGCAATGTTTTGTTTAAATAAAAATCATTTCGAAAACGTATTTAGTATAGGTTTTGCAATCGCAGCGGTGCACAGGTGAATTATTCAAATTACCATAATTTTACAGAACACATTTACAATTATATTTTGTTACATAATTTCAAGGACTTTGAAGGTAAGTAAGTTGTTATTTTTTGCAGATTTTATTTTCTTGCATTTCAGTTACCTAACAGTTGTTTTTTATTTTTCCAACAATGTTTTGTTTTCCAAATTCATCATATGAAATATTTACTATATGTATTTTATATTTTATTCAAAAAAAATTAATTTGGGCTAATATGGGTTAATAGCTGTGTTCCAATGGGACAGATTTGCTACTCACAAGTACTTGCAAGTAGATAACCAATGGAACGAGCTAAAATTATGACAGAAGTAAAACATAACCTTTTTGTGTACAAAGTGATGCTATGTGTATAATTTTGCTGTCGTCTTATTTTGGAAAATTATTTTTTTTTAACTAAAATCCACAATGAAATCTCAAAAATGAGTAAGAACTGGTCTTATAAAGAATTGATTATGATATACGCCAGCCGAAAGAAGAATATGTCAAAAATCGCTTGGTATCTCACAGAAGTAAACAAAAAATATTGTTTGTCCTGACATTTCAACATAGCCTATCCCTCACAAAGCCAATTTTTTGAACCAAAATACCTACCGTTAGTTTTATGCGTAACTACTTTCAACATCTACACCACCATTTGAGCATAGGTAGCTGCGAGTAGATACAAGTACTTGTGAGTAATTTGCTTTCTCCATTGGAACACAGCTTTACATTTATTTAGCAGTTACATTTATTTAGATTTTTCACTCAGAATAAAAATAATAATAAAGTTTAACTTAGTTTCAAATTTGTTTTGCTCCTGATTTTATATTGGTTTTATTAATAAATTCATTTTATATTGGTTTTATTAATAAATTTCAAAATAATATTGTGGCTTAATAATTCTAAAATCATCATAATATTAAAAATTCAAGCGTTTAAATAAAAATCAATAAACATTATTATTTTTTTCGATTAACTAAATTTTTATTTTTATTTTTTTAATTACTATAAAATTATGTTTGTTACTTTTTTTATTATTTCTAATGTAAGAGTTATTTTGACAAATTATTTCCAATACTATTTCTATAATTATTTTTCTCTGGTTAATTTTTAAACATTTTTGTTAAAAAATGCCGGTTTGCCGTCTGTCCGGCTGTGTCCACGATAACTTGAGAACGGATGAAGATATCAACTTAATTTCTTCACTAGAACTTCAAGCAATTCTTGGGATAGAGATGAGTTGATTTGGACATTTCTATGTTTAAGGTGTTCGGACACATGTACTGTTTTGTTAACCCCTTCCTTAAAATTAATAGAATTTTTTGATTTGGTGTATGAGGGTTTGGTGGGTGGTGTGTGTGAGAGTGGGTATGGAGGTGTTAAAGGGTGATGATGTAGATGGTGCGGTATAGAGCGATGCGGGTCAGATGAGTTTTGGGGGTTTGAATTGGATAGTGTGGGTGGGGGTGGTAACAATTTTTAGGTGTGGTGGTTTGCGGTTGATTGGGGTCGGTTGAGTTATGGTGGATTGGAGTCGGTTGGGCTGGGTGTAGATGAGGTTGGGTGGGTGTGATATTTGAAATACACAACACTGAACCTTTCCAATCTTTTTTTTATTAAATTATCCTTATGTAAACAATATAAAATTCGTTTAGTTGGGAAAAATTTATTTTTTAAAATATTTTGTTTATATTGATAAGAACATTAGCGCTAATTTACTAATATTAACTAACTCTTTGATAACATTACTTAAATTTTTCTTTTTTTTTACATTTTACATAAATGGTTATGTTGCTCGTTATCAATTATTCAGAACATAAAATTTCTAATTTTTCCTTTTTTTCACTATATCGTTGCTCGTTTTCTGTCGTAAGTAATTTCGTTTTTCAGGATAAATTAAATGAAAGTGAGGATGAGACGGTGACATGATGGGTAAGTTCTTCATGGTAGGTATGGTTGGCTATGCTCGTGGTATATAGATCAAGGAACAGACAGGCATAGAACATTTTATTTTCAAAATTTTTACTCAAAGAATCCGTTAAGCGTATGCAAGCCACCGTGGTGTTGACTTGGCCCTAAATCCGAATTGCAATTTACTTATTACAGTATTTATTTCTAAAAACTGATATAGTCTAAGCAATATAATCTTTTAAAATATTTTTGAGATGAAAGATAAAATTGTTATAGGGCGGTAGTTAGATACTTATAACCATTTCACTTCCAGCTTTATGAATCGGAAGTACTTTGCCTATTTTACAAATATCTGGAAATACGCCCGTCTCAAAGTATTCATTTACAAATAATGCCAGCAATGGAGGTATAATGTTAACTGTGTATTGTAGAAATTTAGCAGAGATTCCATTCATTCCAGTGGCCGCATTCATGTTTAAATTCAAAATTATATTCCGCACTGTTCGGTGGTATACGTTAACTGTAGCGGATAAATAATAGTATAACTTATATAAACAAAATCTTTATGATCTAGTACTTGAAAATATTGAACGTATATGATGTATTACCAAAGTAGTTGGTTCTCATTTTTGGGTGCACTTATTTCACGTAACAATATTGTAGAAAAAAACAACTTTTTACAATACAAATATTAACAAATTTATTTTTAAAAACTATTTTTTTAAAAAACAATCATTTATTTTTAATTTTAGTATAAGTATTCTACGTCATATAAGGACATACTGAATTGAAATGAGAGTGAAATTATAATTTTTTTTTTATATATTAAATATCGATCTCGATAGACACAGCTATCATCATCAGTTTAAAAATTACTTATCAATTACATAAGTAATTTTTAAACTGATGATGATAGCTGTGTCTATCGAAATCGATATTTAATATATAACAAAAAAATTTAATTTCACTATAAGGACGACGTAGAATATTTATACTAAAAATAAAAATTAATGATTGTTTTTTATAAAAATAGTTTTTAAAAATAAATTTGTTAATATTTGTATTGTAAAAAGTTGTTTTTTTCTACAATACCAAAGTAGTTATTAAAAAGACTGACTATTTCATTATTACTTGTAACTATAATATCCCTGTCAACTAAAGCCTAATCTTTAGTGGGTCTGGTTTTGTTGAATATAATTTCATTCAAAGAATTCCAAAGTTGCTTGGGTTTGTTTATATTCTTACCGACCAAATATGAATTTAGCTTTCTCTTTGCTTTTTTTATCTCGGTAGCTACCAACAAGCTCAGCGCTGTGTGACGATTTACTATATATACATCTGTAGGATATAATCGTTTTAACTTAAAAAATTTATCCCGTTCATTGATGATAGATAAAATATGATTTGTCACTCATTCATGTTGGTTATGTTTCATTTGTCTCTTTTTAATTATCTTTGTGTTGCTACAAACTAGCTGTTTAACATTCCCCACAAAATCATTAATGTTAGTAGCACTAGAGATTCTGTTCCAAATGGAATCATCATAAATTTTTTCATGATTAAAGACCTTCATATATTCCCAATTAGACTTTTTTGGCACATTAATTTTTGAAACCTGAAGAAACAGAACGCGGTGATCCGAGAAGTGAGTATCAGTAGTATTTAAATCGTACTAAGTAACGTAACAGATCGGTTAAAATATGATCTATCATAGTGATAAATCGAGTTGCAAATTCCATCGTTAATTTATTAGTTACTACATATCCACATGTATTAATTATCCCCAAATATTTCAATATATCTCTATCCTGGATATCCAATAAATTTAAATTAAAGTCTCCTATGACAATAGAGTTCTTAAATTTAACTAAATATTCATCAAAAATTTCAAAAAAAGTAGGTAACAAGTTTTTTTGAGAACGATACACCACAATAATACTTATGTTGGACTCTACCAATCGTACACCAACTTGGCAAAAATTATTATCATCTACTAACATTATCACCGCTTTTATATTTGACCTTACGAAAATTGCTGAACCACTAAATCCACCCTCTCTATTACAAAAGAAACCATTATAATACTTAAAATTGAAAAATGTGTTCTCATTTACAGGCAACCAGATCTCCGTGAATACCATAACAATTTAAAAATATTCATACCCTATTTTCAATCTATTTCTCATTCAAAACAAGTTTCAGAAAATTTTGTTAAAGAGAAGTGACTGGGATTATGATTACAATTACCCATCTTATGTTAATGTGGCTGGATTACCTCCGTACTCAGCAAGATACACAGATTACAAAATGTGCATATTGAATCAGCTTACATTTTGAAAAACATCAATTTATGTGCAATGCAGGACATTTCGAAAACCATGATGAGCTATAGCACTAGAACACCATTCCACAAACTATGGAGGAAAAGCCCTATCTTAAAGCCCCCTATCTTAAAAGATTGTCAAAATCACAACATCGATGACCTATTTGACCTTCATTTATCAAAAGACAACTTCAAAAATATCCTAAGAAATTATTTTTTAAGTTTTTAAATGTTAAATCGAAATTTTTAGTTTTATTTTTTGTTTTAATTTTTTTTACTTTTTTGTTTTAACTTAATATCTGTTTTAAACTGAATGTTCTCTTTTAAATCAAAAATCATACATGTCCCCATACGTACAGGAGAGAATCCAACACGTCCCCACTACTACGCGCTAAAAATATTTAAATGAAGCAATTGAGTGTATTTTAACATAATTTATTTATAATCAGAGTAATTTCGGAGTACAAAAGCTATCTATATACATTGGCAGCAGACAGATATAATCAATTTCGTGTCTCTACTAATTAACAATAATATATAAATATAAGTGTGTACTCAAAAGTTACATTACAAGATAAGTAGCTTTTTAGTGTGATGTACCAATTGTTCAAAAAATAATTTAATTAGCAAAGAGAAGCTATCAGAGTTCAGGCACGAAGCACCGAAGGGTAGTACGACTAGTGTAATTTAAATAAAATCTGCAATTCAATTTGGTTAGCATGTGGTAAACACACCTTTATATTATTATAAAATAAAATTATTATTATGCAATATTTAAACGGATATCGCTCAAAATTTATTTCCGTTGAAACGAAAATCAATTATTATAAAACAAAATCAGACAATAAACAATGGAAAATCGAGACAGATATAACAAATAAATCTATAAATGTTTATACGGATGGGGATGTAAACGAAAGAAAATTCAACAATTTTCTGATTATAAAACTTATTCTATTCTTTATGTATATATGTTACAGTCGCTGTATTATTATAAAAACATGGACCATATTACTAAACTTTCAATTTTATATTTTAGAAGTTTTATCCGATTTTAATACAGACAAAGTAGTAGTGACAAAAAATGTATAATATTTACATTTCAACAGGATGGTTTGTTATACCACTAAAACATTGTTAACGTTTTCAAAAGACACATGCATTGGGATTATTTAAAATGGTACTAAAATAAAAACACACCCGACTAACGTTAACAATATTCTTAAAAGTAAAATTTGCTGAAGACTCTGTAACACGAAAGAATCTATCAACCAAAGCAAAATTCTCACACAGCCGCTGTGCAAAAATATGAAATTCATAACTGTCAGCATTCATTTATTTTGTAAATTACTAGAGTAATAATAACAATAAATTTATATAAAAGTACACTAGGAACAACAATAATAATAATAATAAAAATCTGACAGACACGTGTTTTCTTGCTGTAGAACAGAAGACGAAATAAAACAACATAAACTCAAGAAGAAAATGATCCACAAAAAATGATAAATACACACAGAAGTTTTTTATTGCATATTTTATTTTGCTACTGCTGATGCTTCCATTTGCCTCTCCTATTTTTCAGTACAATGTACATACAATGAGAAGGAAAAAAATTTTTTTTTGTGTATTCTACTTCCAGTATAGTATACTCGTACTAGAATACAGAAATAACCTCAGATGAAAAACAAATTTGTGAAGAAATTTCAATGAATAAGCATAAATTTGAAAATTTTCGTATTAAAAATTCATAATTTTTTTTTTATGTTTATGTATGAATGTATTTAACTAGGGTATGTACGCTGAAATTTTCTTTTTATTTACTTTTTTCCAACAACAACACACACAAAAATTGTTCCAGCAATATGTGTAGATACCGTACCCTGTTTTTATATTTTCAAAACGGCTGATAATATAATTCTGTGTTGAACCAAAAAAAAATTGTATAAATTTGACAGAATGAAATTTAATTAAAATTATTATTATTTTTGTATATTACTGCGAAAATATGCGCTTAAAGCATTAAAATTTTGCTCAATCTCTGTAAGTTGTTTGTGCGGATTTGGTCTAAAGCAACTGTTGATACTCGTACATGTTTGAATAATGGTTAAAATATTCACATTTATATGCCAAGTGAGAACGCTTTACAACTCCAAGATTTTGTTCAATATATTTGAAAACATGTTTGATCGAATATCACAACATAATATTAATTAACTTAATTTAATTAACACATAGTCGACGTTGACTCTGGCAATTAATGACTTGCTGGAACTTATAAACAAATATTGTGTGGTTGGTTGATTAAGTCATTATTTGTAATTGTTTTTTTAATGCTTAACATAAACTCATAATGCTAGTTATTTATTCACATTTTATCAACCTCAATGCATAAAGTCATTGTTACCTTGATTTACTATTGTACGTATTTTAGAATAAGAGTGCCTATGTCAGCAGTAATTTTAGTAAACGGGCGGGCCTTTTCAGGTCGTCTTGATTTGGATTAGGGGGCGCGTTGTGTCACAATCCTTGTAATCGCTACGCAACCTACAACGATTCTTATTGTTAAGGGCACCAATCGGTTCTCATATTTAAAACCAATAGAATTAGCAGTATAGTGAACAGCGACCAAATTCAAATTTGTATTAAACTAAGTTAATAGCCAAAAACAACAAACGTAGATATGCAGATTGGCAGATTTGCTTTGCTAATTTAAACTCGTTCGGAATTCTAATCAATATGATTTTTTTTAAAGTCATAGCGTCATGCTTGCTAGAATATTAGTTCTAATATTGATAACCTTGTTATAATTTCGAATAGGTAGACCTAATCAGTGAAAATATGAAGTGTTTGTACTAAGAAATTTCAAACTTTTAAAAGAATACTTTTAAAAGAATATGTAAACTTTATTAGAATTATGAACAGATTACCATTCTAAAAATCATATCGATATAATTATCAAACAGTAAAAATTTAAAGATATAAATAATCTTAGAATTGGTTGTACTAAGAAAATCCTGGTTTGAGAAGAATACGACCGGATTCACATCGGCCTAGTACTTATATGCAATATTTTAATTTTAACCCAACAAAAAATAACAATGACAAGTCTAACAATCGGATAATTGTTATTACAAATTTTGGAAGGGCTAATTCTAATACATGAATTTCTTATTCGATTTTTGAATGGGTTGACAACGGTAAAGTAGAGAGGTCATGTTAAAAGATTATAGTAACATGTTGCCAATTCGTGAAAATCTTATGATAAGAATTTTCTTAGAAACCTTATTACTAAAACATAAATTTTAGCAGAATTCCAAACATCAAAAAAACCTAATTAAAATTTTGAACGGATTTACAAGAGTGCTTCTTGTCCGACATATAAAACAAAAATTAAAAATCTGCCGTTTTTATTTATCAAATCTTAATTTTAATGATAAAAATTCGAATTACACTATCATGAAACGGGCAACAAATTACATTTTTGCGTTATTTTAATAAAACTTTTTGTTTTTCCGGAAAATTTTTTCCTTTTTTTATTTTTCAATATTTTTTTTAGTTTTATTTATTTTTATTAATTATAATTGCTTGATTAATAATTGCTGCACAGATCAAAGAGTTTTTATCGCTCTTATCGCTCCTTCTGACAGTGCCACAAATGTTAAAAAAATCAACTTTTGTAAATATAAATTTTTTTTTAATGTAATTTTAATTCGTTGATGGATCGAGGATGGAAACCCCCGCTTTTCCAGAATTCATACAATTCTTCAAGTGGCAAATTTTATTTATAATTTTAGACTAAGTAAAAAAAAATAAAAATTTTCCTAGAAAAATTGCAAAATTTTCCCGGAAAAATTACTACTCGAGAAACTGTTAAAATACAATGCTAATATCAACATTTAAAAAAAAAGTTACAAATTTGTACTATTTTGAATAAAATAATACGCAATTTGTCACCAAAAAAAATGATAAGATCAAAATTTTCCCTAAAAATGTAATAATTATCTATTGGCTTGCACTTCCTAAAAACGATAGATGCACAATCCTACAAAGAAAATTTTTTAAAAAAATTTCATCTTACCCGATCCCGCGATTTATACGCCATCTACACTTTAGCCAAATTTTTTATCAAAAACGCCATTACATATGTACTATGATTTTTTACCCACACATTTGTGTGGTTTGGACTTAGTAGGACTACTTTTTTTTTGGTTGATAAAGGGATATGTACAAAAAATAAAAAAATAATTAAAATAAATAAATAAAAAAAAATATATTTCTAAAAACAAAAAAAAATCGGCCCTACGACCCATTCGGCCCTTCGACACATTCGGCCCTTCGACATTCGGTCCTTCGACATTCGGCCCTGCGACACATTCGGCCCTTTGAAATTCAGTCCTATGATATTCCTCCCTTCGACATTGGGCCCTTTGATATCATACCATTCGAAGAACACGGATACCCCTTCCCTCGAATTACACGGTTTCAAAGAACAAGTTGTTTTATGTTTAACATATCAAAAAAAGGACAACCTAACTTGTTTTTTTTTCTTTTCTTTTTGTAGTCTCCAACAACACGGTTTCAAAGAACACGGAACAAATTAATCGTGTTTTTGGAGGGTTTCCTATATATGACGAGTTTCGATAAATATCGCAGTGACGTTACATCACACCCCAGTATATGGATTACGAGAAAAATTTAGTTATAGAAATTATATAATATCTAAAAAAATTGTAGCATGCCTGTGATCTCACCGTATGGTGAGACAAAACATTTTTCTTTTGAAAGCATATTTTTTGATTGAAAATTTAATCTAGCAGCCGAATTTTCTGAACAAAATAATTTTTTATTTCGATTTTTGTTATTGCTAAAATTTGCGCCTAATCCCAATGCAGTCACTTTAGTCCTTATGCGAAAACTATTGTTTCCCCAAAATAAAGGAAAAGACATTGTAATATAGTACCAATGGCATTGATTTTGTTTTGTTTCTAAATTTTACTATTTGTATCAAGCTACAATATCCAACGTCAAAGCGGCAACAACAAATTTATTCTCAAATTTTGAAGTTTGAATATGTTTCAAGTTTAGCTTTGAACGTGGTTGAAACATCCAGTGCTGTCGATTGTACTAATATCGGAGTATTTTATTACTTTCGTTGGTTCGACACGACGCATAATTATTTTCGAACTTCCTTTTCAAATTATAATTTCCACATTTCTCTTAAATATTTTTATTATTTATTTATCTTTAATTTGTTTTAGGGCCTAGGCACTCCCAACTCTTTCGCGGTTCGCATTTCCTGTCCTACTTTTTCACCGTTTCCCTGCAAATTCCAGGACGTACGGCTATAGGTCCGATTTTCGTAGAACCATCTGCACATTGCATTGTTGGAAGTGGCTGGTGTATAATATTCAAATTGATCAATATTTTGTTCGTTACAAATATGATGTGCCGGCCGAACGTTTATAATCGAAAAACAAGCACAACACAGGTACAAAACAATGAAATTTTAAAAAACTTCCTTCAAGCTGAAAATACTCTCTTGAAAATATAAAAGTTACTCTTCTCCGCAATTCTAAAACGACAGCCTTACTAGTTATAATATCTGCTTCCAACAAAGTCACGTAAAGTGATAACTTAATATTTCATTTTTATTGACTTATTCGATAAAAACCCTTATTGTTTTTCTGCTAAAATAAAAGTATTTTTTTAAACGTATTTTGAACGCCTACATATAAATAAAAGGGCTGTCTAGCAAGTCGTACAATTGTATAATAAAGAGTGTCCCATTAAAACCGCCTATATAGAATTTTCCGTCATTTTTTGTGTGTCGGTAATACAGCGTTTTTGAAGCTGAGCTGAAAATCTATTGCCGAAATTGTGAGATTTCTTGCAGAGACGGTTCAAAAATTTCGGGCATTTTTCGGTCACCATAAGACACCTTCTAGCCGAAGAGTGGTTTGATCGAGAAATTTGAGGCGGTTGAATCAGTTCAAGCACAAAAGAAAATTGTCCGCGTTCGTGCAGCTCGCTCTAAGGAAAACAATGCAGCAGTTAGTGAGAGTCTTGGCCAGATTACACTGCGATTGGCTATCGTTCTCAGCAATTGAGATTTTTACCCAGCATTTTACACCGAATTTAGGCTAAAGATCTGCATTTGCATGCTTACAAGATTCAGTTAACACAACATTTAAAGCGATCAGACCATGCACAGCGCTGTACGTACACAGAATAGATCTTAGAGCAACAACAAGTGAATGGTAATTATCTTCTCCGATGAGGCACATTTCGAACTTGATGGCTATCTCAACAAAAAGAATTGTCACATTCTGGGAGCGGAAACTCCAACAGTGATCTTTCAATGTCCCATGCATACCGAAACATAAAACAATCAAATTACACGGGGCAAAATTGAAGCCATGCAAGTAAACCTGGAAAGCAAACCACTACCCTATTCTGTGGAAGAATAGTGTAGTGGAAGATAATAAAATTGGCGTAGCAAAGTCTTCAACAGCAAATCTAGGTAAAACTACATATAAACCTAGCAACACGTAGCAGAATGAGTATTGTCTAGCTTTAATTCAATCATATTATCGCGCACGAAAACGGAACCTCTTTCAATCAACGAGACAGTCACACAATGACTACATGATCACGAGAAATGCTCCAACCGACTTTGTAGAAGGGTAAAATATAAACGGATTCATGAACTTTACTCATACTATAACCCTACGATAATGCCCTGCTCATAACCATACAAGCTCGACCATTGTTCACGGAGATTGTAATATCTTTAACGGATCATTATTGATTTTAATGGGATTATTACAGAACATCACCAAAGCGCCCCTTTCCACACGAAGGAGATCAGACATCTAGGGTGAGATTCACACAACTCGTGTAATTTCAAAATTATCTTGAACCTCAAGAAGAGATTGTCAGATTTGTCCGATAATTTAACTAGGTTAGTGGAACTATTGTTGATCTTCATCAATGCTTCCATCACGATACTTTGGGAATCAGGCATTTATATAAGACGAGGTTAACATAACTCAAATATTTTCAAAAACTCTCATTACTCCAAAAAGTATGAAATCATTTGTTCACGGAGATTGTCATGCCATCGTACCGCTTTCTCTTCGAATTTTCTAAATTTATCTATTTTCAGGTCTTGAAATCAGTTTCAATAATTTAGTTCTAGAAGCAAAACTGAAAATTATTTAAAAATTACAGCAAAATAAAACAAAAAGAGTTGCAAGCAACACTTATTGTCATTTATCATTGAACTGGGATATTTACCCTGAAATGACTTGAGGATTATTCTCGATTCATATACAGTGTGTCGCATAACTATATAACCACTCGTTTTTTTGATTTTTTAAAATAACGGATTTAAAAATATCAAAACTTTTAATGCAAAAAGTTCCGTAAGGATGAAATATATAAAATTAAAAAAAACCGTTACAATATTCAATCGTTTTAAACAAAAATAATAAATATTTGAATTTGCCTTGTTGCATAACTATATAACCAGTAGGCCTTTTGATGGTTTTTCTCGCTCAGTGTTATAAATTATAAATTTTTTAGTATTAGTTCACCTTGCTTCCTTACAACTACAGTCTTAGAAAAATAATGCTACGTGGAAAATATTTATCAGACGAAGAAAAAGGCAAAATTCTGGCCCTTTCCGAAAAAGGTTTTTCGTTAAGACGAATCGGGCAAAAATTAAACCACAGCCATGTTACCGTTGGCAATTTTTTAAGAAATTCGGTTAATTACGAGACAAAAAAAAGCGAAGGGCCAAAAAAAAAGATGAGTTTACACGAAACTCGTGGGTTGATTAAAGCTGCGAGTAATACTTTCAAAAGCCTTAAGTGCCTGAAAAGCGACCTTAAATTAAATGTGTGTCGAAGCACAATCTGTCGGTGTTTGAAAGTTGCTGGACATCTGAAACACAGTAAACAGATATCAGCGCCTAAGTTATTGCCACGGCACAAAACCGCCCGTCTTGAATTTGTTAGGGCAAACATGAGTCGCGACTGGTCAAAAGTAATTAAAAAAATAATTGTTTCGTTGTTATGAAAACTATACGATTTTATCAAAACTAACCCATTAATCAATTACAGGTGATTTTTCCCGATGAAAAAAAATTTAATCTTGATGGTCCGGACGGCATTCAGTACTATTGGAGAAATATGAGAAAAGAACCAAAATACTTTTCTAAACGAAATTTTAGTGATGGTAGTTTAATGGTATGGGGTGTTTTCTGTTCAGCGATAACTCTTGCCTTAGCGTTTCCATCCACCAAAATGAACAGCACGGAGTACATTGGCGTGTTAGAAAATCATCTATTACTTTTCTTGTACATAAACCAAGATGAAAACTGAATTTTCCAACAAGACAATGCTCCAGTACATACGAATCGGAGTACAAAATCATGGTCTGAAACACACTACATACCAGTATTAGATTGGCCCGCTTGTTCGCCAGACCAAAATCCGATCGAAAATCTTTGGGGAATATTGGTTAGAAAAATTTACGAAGGTAACCGGCAATTTGACACTGTAGAAGAATTAAAAGTAGCTATTCAACATGAATGGGAGGAAATATCACCCGAAATTATCTATTCGTTGGTTGGAAGTATGCCCAATAGAATTTTATCTATAGCGGAAAACAAAGGTGGACCAACGAAATATTAACATTTTTGTTTTTATTTATTTTTATTAATTTTTTACTGAGCTAAAGTTATTGAAATAAAAGTGGTTATATAGTTATGCAACAAGGCAGGCTCTCTCTCTCTCTCTCTGGCACTATATCCCATCAAGGGATTTGGCCGCCTCAAATGAGGTTTCATAATTATATTTTCATTTCGGATAATGAGTGAATAATTCATTGATCCTAAACCAGCCGTGAAATTTTTTCCTTGTCACCACCGGGAATCGAACCCGGGACCTCCGGTCGCTGGAGCAAGCATGCTGACCACTTTGCCACCGGGGCGACACACTGTATATGGCAATTTTGTTTGTCAACCTTTCCATTTATGGTAATCAGAAAAAGCGACATTTTTCGATAAAAAAGTAGATTATTTTTCAAATGATTTTTAACGACAAACGAAACATATGGTCTTGCGGACTGAGATCTTTAACCAATTCGATGTACCAGTCGTGACGTATAGAAAAATGTTCATCATCCTGCATACTGCAGCGATATTTTATTTTAGTGCTTACAGTTTTACATCGTTCTAAACAAAAAGATAAAACAAACGTGTTCTCAACTGTAATATAAAAACTTATCTTTTAGCTGAGCCATTTATTTTGCAAACTGTTAGAAATTCTTAATTTGTCTGTTAAATATTAAATCATAGCTATCTCCAATAACAATTATCAATCGGCATCAATAACTTAATTCGGAAAAAAAATCATCAAATTACCTGTGTCAATCAACTTACTTTTAGATCACCTAGGCAAGAAAAACGGGGCTCTATATAAACTTCTAAATAAATCTGACAGAAAAAAATCAGGCTTGTAGGGCTATAGTAGTTTAACAGAAGTATTTTAGGAAAACAACCATTCGGGGAAACTAAATTAAACTGTGTACAACAAAGAATAAGCAGAACAAGTATACCCAAAATTTAAGTTACATATCTTCAAAAATTCGGAATCATTTTCCAATAAATTTTCGACTTTCGACTTTTGTAGAGAAATGTGCAAAACAAATTTGTTGTTCACTTAATTAAAAGGGCACCCGGTAATTCCCATATTCATGTCCCTAGGATTATTTACGTTTCTTATTACTTCAAATTTAGTTGAAACTTTAGAATCAAGATACGAGTGTATATTATATACCGTCATCGAGAACACATCCTGAAAGTTTAAGCTTGAAAGGAACAGAACTTGTTTGAGTTCTCACACACAGATGAACGAAGGTAAAGGCGTTAGAAATATGTCCTCTGTGGTAAGGGTAATAAACAATTAATTAGCCTTCCAGATTCCATTGAAGATGTTACATAAGAAGATCTTTTTAGGCACTTAATGACATCCCCTCTTTTGCATGAGAGGAGCACATACGTAATAACTACTTGTATTTGACTATTGTATGTTTGCTTTGATGTAAAATCCAGATAAAGATAACAGGTATTTTGCCAAATATGCATTAAAAATTTAAGTAAAATACCTTCACATTAAAATCACCACCAGTCAATAGAGATTAGGCAACCCTAATTATATCACCCAAAATAATTATTAAAATTTAATTTTAAAATACCTTCATTTATTTGTGTGTGCAAAATATAAATTGAGAAAAAAAAATGTTAAAATTAATAATTACCAACCCTAAAATGAATATTCATGTCTCTAGCCCTACCTATACGCAAAAAGTATTGGGGTGCTTATTAAAAATATTTTCCCGCACTTTTTTCTTATTCAACCAGCAGCCGCCGCAAACAAAGTTTATAGTTAAAAATAAAATTCTGGCCTCCGGCCTGTATAAATTTTAAAATCATATAATTCTATATATATTTTACAACAACAACAAAAATAATGTTTAGCCCTATAACATTTATTTACATAATGTTGTTACTTATTACAAAAAAAAAAAGTAAAATTATGTAGATATTTCAAAATTACATAAAAAGGTGTCAGCAATTAATTTATCAAATAAAACAAACAATTTAAAAAATTTTGTGTTTAAATATTTTGATGGTGTTGTTATTGTTGTGTTAAATTCGGTTAATCTATTTTGCTTTATCAGTTGTTTAATGGTAACGCATTATTTTCGAAAAATATTTCTAATCTACTAAAAAAATTGTATTTTTTGATTTGAAAAGAAGATAAGATATTTAAAAATTGTTGAATACGCATATTTTTGAAGGAACTCCAGGAACTCGTTTTGAATTAATTTGTCTATACGAATACAAGGCGCTATAATAAAGCAGAAATATTTTAGCAACCATTATTAATCGCATTTGTATAACGAAAGGATGGAAGGTAAAACACATGACACCTTATCATAAATCCTTTATTTATGATGAATGAATATCGGCTAAAAGTTTTGCATTGAAACCATTCATTACCAGTACAAAGAAAAAAATTGTCAAATTTCGCAACTGTATCAAATGTTTTCACCAGAACCTAACAATATTTTGTAGCGGTTAGAATATTACTACTAAATATTGTAATCGTACATTTCGAAAATATAACATCTCGGAAACTCGGATGGAAACAACACGACGACAATTACAAAATGAAAACAAAACAACACGACGAATGCGAAACCAAAGATAAAATGAACAAATTTAATTTATAAAATTAATTTAATTTTTTCAATCAGTCCGTTCTTCGTTCACTCCAGCCGCTTGCAGCAAACCACTTCGCCATTGTATATACCGGACAAAAATAAATAGAAAATTATATTTAAATTTAATTTAGTTATAAATACAAAAAAATATTAAATTAAATATTATAATAATAATAATAAAAAAAAGTTAATATTTTAACAAACTAATAAACAAAATAATTATGTTATAAAGGTCATGCACCTTTCAAGTAATTGGGTAAAAAAAGCAAATTAAAACTTAGTTTTTGGGAGTAATACAACTTTAATTACTGCCGAGTTTCTGGCATTCCCAGTCATAATTTTAATATCAACATTTATTGTATAAAGATTTATTTCTTTTTCTTCAGGTCTGGTCCGTATTTTAAGCGATTAATAACTGAACTTTTATTGTAATTTACTTGCGTAAATCTGAAATATTATTAGAGATATTTTTTCCATGCGAACTATATATTTTGCCCTCGGAAAATATTATTTCAGAAGTTCTACTATATTTTATAAGTTTTGCCATTAGACTATTTTTTCTGCTTATAGAATGCATTGGTGCTGATTCTATATCATACATTTGCACGAGGGTTATATCCCTTAACATTTTATTCACTGAGACCATGACAAGTTGTTATTGTATGACTATAAATTGCAATAAAATAAAAATCCGCCACCTTTGTTTTTTTTTTTTAAAACCCGCACCAGATACTAAGAGAAATAAGAGGTTAAATATTGAACCGAACTAACCGAAATCACCCCTTGAATTGAAATCGCGGATAAAGCTATTTAGTAAGCACAGAATGCAACAAGAAAATATACTTTCGATGTAAGTGACCTTCACCAGTGAAACCTTCACCAAATCCTAAAAGATCTTTTGGTTTAATAGGAATTTGAACTAACCAAAAACAACCCTTGGTGCTCATGTGCATTTTAACTTTCATTCAATTTGTTCACAATCTGTCAAACATTGCATCAAGCAATGTGCACACGTATACAATGTGGGCAAAGAACGAACAGGCGTTCCTATATAAAATTAAGAATAATTTGCACAATCTAGACGAAATTTGCCAATACTAAAATGCGTAGCGTACTGAAAACTAGTAGAAGCGGACAATTGAAATTGTCCGACAAGCGCTCGCCAAAATGGGAAAAATGCAATAGACGGACGGACAGAGGTGTAAAACCTCTGAAACAACTAAGGTGCTAATACAACAAATTAGCCAAATAGACAAAAAATTAATAGAATCTTAAGCAAATCAAAAAATTACAGAAACTAGTTTTGAAATAACACTCATTTTATTATAGATAAAAGTAATATATGTATATATTAAAGTTAGTCAGTTGGCCTAGAATAATAATTGAAAATTTAAAAAAATGTAGACAGCAGCATCTGTGTGACCTCTATTTTTAGAAAAAGTTGAATATCTCGAAAACTACTTGACCTAGAGTTCCCAAATTTTAAATGTGACCTTTTTAGAGTAGTATCTATCTGTGTGCAAATTTTGAGCTCTCTGAGCTGGGATGTTCTAACATCACCATGTTTCGATAATTTATCGAAGTTTATTTCTCGTTTCTGTAGAATAAAATTTATCTCTGTTTCAATTTTTATATTATTTACCAGCCTGCTAGATTGCAACATTGTGATGTTTCTACTGTGTTTCTATCACCAAATAAATGTTTTTCGATTGTACAACGAAAATAAGTGAAATAGATATTGTTCAAATATATTCTAGTATTTAGGTTGTGACAGCAATAGAGAAGAAATAATTGATAAACGAAACAGAAGTCAAGTTAATTCTAGATGAAAGAGACGTATACTTCGATAAAATATCGGAAAATGGTGATGTTAGAACATCCCAGCCCTAGTATGTATAGTTTTTGCTGTGATAGTGCCAACAGACAGACGGCCTAAGTCTTTGTATAAGCTTGCTCGCAAGAGCGAGCGCTAAAATCGAATGCTTTCTACATGACGACTAAACAAAAACGATTTCTTATTTGAAATATTTCTTTTATTCCTATAAATTTTAAAGGAATGGGTACAGTGGACCGAATTTCAAAAGGCCGAATGTCGAAGGGCCGAATGTGTCGAAGGGCCAAATATATTAAAGGGCCGAGTGTCGAAGGACCGAATGGGTCGAAGGGTCGATTTTTTTTTTGTTTTTAGAAATATAATTTTTTAAATTTGTTGTTTTATGGAATATTTTGTAATTTTTTTTTATTAAGCATAAATGAATTTCGCATTGTCATGCGCCGCCTGAGACATTCGGCCCTATGTCAGCCTTCTGATAATAGGTATATGGTACAAAAAATTAAAAAAATAATTAAATTAAATAAAAATATAAAAATTCTAAAAACAAAATGCAAAATAAAATAAAAATCGGCCCTTCGACCCATTCGACCGAAATATAGCTTTAGCTACGATTTTTTAAGTCTGAATTATTTCTAAAACAAATGTGTTTAATTTCACAATTTATAGTCATTTTCAGTGGATCGATCATTTCGTTGGTGCTTCAAAATAGCCCATCAAAAACTAAACACAGAATGAAGGGCCCTGGTACGGTGCAGTCCATTCATCAAGATGGATGAAGAAGGATAAAATGCCGTAGCGGTCCATGGCCAACTTTTCTTAGAATAACCAGTTACCATTTCGATTTAAAAGATTTGCATCAACATTTATTTTAAGCTATTTGGTACTTAAAATAGAATTTTTGCTCCAGGATCGACAAAAATTCGCGTTAAGCGTCCAATATTAAATTGTATGAATAACACAACTCGTTTCGAAAGAGATAAGACGGTTTTATGAATAAATTTAAATATTTTATAAACTTGTTGTGAATTAAGTAATAAACTTTACGGTTCATATAAAAATTTAAATTTTGAAATGCAATATTTCTGCAGCTTGAGTTTAGGGGTATGTTCTAAATGCTTATATAAATGCCAGTAAAAATTATAATAAATTCAAATTATATAGGTATATTTAAAATAAAACATAGCGCGAACCCGCTTTTGCTAGAGAATTTGCAAACTCGTTGCCGTCAATGTTAGAGTAGGCTGTCACCCACATGACTGTCACTTTATTATGACTACAAAGAAGATTTATGAGATGTTATTACTACTCTTTGATGAGCTTATAGAATCGAATAAAAGTTACTCAAAACATTAAGCACTGCCTTGCAGTCAGTGCATAGACGATGTTGAGGTTTTCAACTTGAAAAGATGAATAAGGAGTACCCAGATTCCATAACTCCAACTTTGGACGGAGGCATCAAAGTCCGCACAAACGGGTCAGAGTAGAATTCGGTCGTCTCATCAGACTGAAGTGACCAAACTACAAAAATTTTGAAAATACTTTGAACTATTCAAACAAAGTATAATCACAATGCCTTAGCGAATTTTAATGATTCGCTACGCAATTTCCAACCCCTTCGTAACCTCAAATTTTATTGTATTTAACGCATACATGCGATTTCTATAAAATAGAAATCGCATGTATGCGTTAAATACAATAAAATTCGAGGTTACGAAGGGGTTGGGAATTGCGTAGCGAATCATTAAAATTCACTAAGGCATTGTGATTATACTTTGATTAGTTCAAAGTATTTTCAAAATTTTTGAAGTTTGGTCACTGCAGTCTAATGAGACGACTGAATTTTTTAAATACAAAAAATTCAATGTTCCATTAGTTCCAAACCAAACCTCCCCAAAGTCTTGGTAACCTCACCTTGATTAATTATTTTCTAATACTTATAATTTATATACCGGGTGAGTTTTTTAAGCTGAAACTTTCAAATATCTCGGAAAATAAGCGCTCTACGATAAAATTGACCATTATCAAAATTATATCATTCTGGAGGGGAAAGACATTAGTGCTAAAATTAGGACCCCCGCCCCTGTTTGTAAGGGGGTGGGGGGCAACTTGGAAACTAAGATAGGAACCCTATTTTTTATTGCAGATTCGGATTATACGGCTAAAAGTAAGTAGGATTTCCTTGAAAAATTTTTTCGATTCATGATAGATGGCGCTGTAATAAGCGATATTACATTTTTTTTCGATTTCTCCTACTGAGAACATTATGCATACAATTCTGCAATATGTTTGCACTAAATTTAACACGTTTTCAATGTAAATACTTGAAATTAGTTTTAAACAAATTGTATTTCTTAAATTAAAAAAATAAAACTACTTTTAGCGTAACACATTAACAACGACGTGGACATCATCTTTTAATTAAATTAAGTGCTCAAAATGATGGCCTTCGACTTCAATGCACTTATTAATCCGCATTTCAAATGAATGTACACAACTTAGAAGCGTGTATGCTGGAATTTCGGCATAAGCATTTCTTATTCGCTCAATCATATTCTCACGTGTTGTTGGTACTTGTTGGTATAGCCCCACAAAAAGAAATCTAGCGAAGTAAGATCTGGTGATCTGGCGGCCAATTTTCCGGATCAGCTCTACCAATCCAGCGACCATTGAAATCACGATCAAGTACTTCACGTGCTACCGACGAATAGCGCGCTGGACAACCATCATGTTGAAACCACATGTTCTGTCGCAATTCTATGCTCAAGTTTTCAAAATATGAAAGAATCGAATTCTGTAGACTAGGAAGTAATTCGCTAGTGGTACATATACATGGTATTGTTCTATATATATGGACAATATTCCTATGTAAAATATCAACGTCAGTCGCCGCGGTCTGATGAGATGACTGATTTTTTCAAATCAATAATCTCATTAAGTTCGAAACTGATTGTTGCGATTCTTACAAACCTTCCATCTATAATTCAAATTAAATTCTAATTTATCCGCGATCCAGCGTTAAAGGAAAGAAAAAGTATGGGGTGGTTGGGAAGTTGATTGTGTCTAAGTAAGTATGAATCATCAAGTCGTTGTCACACAGAGTTGACGCCAAATGGAAGAATTTCCTACGATTGTGTATTTAATTCGAGATATACTGAAATAGACCAATGTACGGAACAATCACAACAAAAAAGCATTACAATAAATACAACAACAACGTAAAATATAAAATGTAATTCGTACACAACAAAAAGTTAATTGTTAAAAATGAAATATAGATGGGAGAATATGAAAGAATCGAATTCTGTAGACTAGGAAGTAATTCGCTAGTGGTACATATACATGGTATTGTTCTATATATATGGACAATATTCCTATGTAAAATATCAACGTCAGTCGCCGCGGCCTGATGAGATTACTGATTTTTTCAAATCAAAAATCTCATTAAGTTCGAAACTGATTGTTGCGATTCTTACAAACCTTCCATCTATAATTCAAATTAAATTCTAATTTCAAATAATGTTGGCAGTTCATTTTCCAAAATGTCTCGGTACATTTGACCATTCAAGTTGCCTTCAATAATATGGGGGCCGATGAGTTGGTTGCCAATTATTCCACACCACACGTTGACAGCCCAAAGGCGCCGATGTTCAACTTGGCGAAGCCAGTGTGGATTTTCAACACTCTAGTAATGCATGTTGTGTCGATTAACCGTTCCATGGTTTGTAAAAGACGACTCATCGGAAAACAATACATAGCGAAAAAAATTGGGATTTTGCTGTATTTGTTCTACTGCCCACTGACAAAACGTTACCCGATTTTCAAAATCAACGCCATGAAGATCTTGGTGTAAACTCATATGAAACTGATGATACTTATGTCGTTTCAAAATTTTGCAAATACTGGTCTGGGATAATCCGGATTCGCTAGCTATTTCTCGTGTACTTATATGAGGATTATAAGCTACTGCAGCCAATACAGTAATTTCGTTATTTTCTCAGTGACTGTTGCTCGAAGGGTTCTTTTCTTCGGTCGAACACTTCCTTCAGCAGTGAATTGTTTGATAGTCCGGTAAAATGAAGCACGTGACCGAATCCTATCTGGAAAACGCGAAGCGTAGAGATTGGCCGCATTATCAAGACTACGGCCAGCTTCTCCATAAACCAGGACCATTTCAATTTTTTCTTGTACAGTTAAATACTCCATATTGAATTGCAATAGCCTTACGGAAACAGGTCTTATTGTTTTCGAAATAATCTTTGAACTGAATCGATATTTTTAAAATAAAAATATCATTTATTTGAAAACAAATTTAGTCGAACGTTCCTATGCAAAATCATCGCCGTCGTTGTTCCATCGCTGTCGTTGCTCCCTACCCGCTTATAAACAAGGGCGGGGGTCCTAATTTTAGCACTAATGTATTCCCCCTTCAGAATGATTTAATTTTGATAATGGTCATTTTTATCGTAGAGGGCTTATTTTCCGAGATATTTGGAAGTGTCAGCTTAAAAAACTCACCCGGTATAATTATAATTCTAATAATTATAATCGCAGGATTGACATCTAGACAGTTTTAGTGGTTATAGCTCCACCAAGCTTTTATAAGTATCAATCAAATACACGAACAATACACTTATTTTATATAAGAAAAATTGCACAAATATGTGTTACAACAAACTTATTTTTATTTTAAAAATATGTAAAAACTAATTGTTTTATTAATTATCACATCCAATCATTATTTTGGCTTTTATAATTTTATTTGAATATAGTTTTGACTTTTTTTTTAATAGTATCTATTTACAGAAAAAACATAAACTCAACTAACTTTTATTTTTTTCAAAGCTAGCTAAAAAAAACAACAAACTACAATATTTTAGTAGGATACCCAACTAACCATTTCAGGGCCAATCAATTTAAAATAATTTTATATTATAGATTTAGAAACAAGGTGTGAAAACGCAACAATACTTCCCCCCAGAGAGATCGAAGATCTATCGAAAATCTAAGAATCTGGTAGGAGTCCTGGAAGCTCGACCCGATCTTGTAGTGGATTTAGTACTTGACGAAAGATCAAAACGAACCTTTTTGCAAATTTTTGGTTCCTCAGTAAGTAATTTAGATCCGGCAGCTGAAATACTGAGTTCTGGTTCGTGAGTCGCTAAAAGTAATTCAGTTTGTATAATAACTTATTATTGGTATTGGTGCGTCCGTAACTTCTGTTTGGTTGTCGGAGTAACATGCTTTGAGTCGGTCGATGGAAATTTTGACGTGTCGTCCGTTCAGATCCAAAGTATAAAATTTGTCTGTACGGTCGATTACCAAATACGGTCTGGTATATGGTGGTTGCAGTGATCTGCGTACTGCGTCCATCCATAAGAAAATGTGCGAGCAAGTAAGCAGATCTTTACTGATAAAAATTTTGTCCGTAGAATGTCGAGAAGCCGGTACAGGTCGAATTTCATCAAAATGTCGTCTTAAGTTCGTAATAAAGTCCGATTGTAAAATTTGAGCGTTCGTAGTATCTAATAATGTTCCAGGAACTTGAGTTGTACATCCGTAAACCAGTTCAGCTGGAGTAGCTTTTAGTTAGTCACTATAAGTCGTTCGTAGTCCAAGTAGAATTGCAGGAAGAACACTAGTCCAATCTTATCGATCATAGCACATAATGGCAGATTTGATGGCCCGATGCCATCTCTCGATCATGCCATTTTGAATTGTAACTAGTTGTTCTCCTACGTTCAAAACCAAGTAAGTTAGCCATTTCAAGAAATGATTCGAATTGCATGCCTTGGTCCGTGACAATGAACTCTGGCACACCAAAACGAGCTATCCAATGAAAGTAGACAGCGAAAGCAGCAGTTGCAGCATTAATATGTGGAACTGGAATCGCCTCGGCCCAGTGAGTGTATCTATCAATCAATGTAACGCAATACCCCTGATTATCAGAAACTGGTAAAGGACCAATGATATCGAAATGAATAATCGAAAAGCTTTGAGAAGTTAATTTATAGTTACCCAGTGGAGATTTTGTATGTCGAGAAATTTTAGACTTTTGCCAAGCTACACAACTTTGCGCCATTTTCTGAACGTCTTTTTTAATCAATGACCAGATGACATTCTGAGTCAAAAGTTTGATGGAAGCTTTGACGCCAGGATGAGACAGATTGTGAAAAGACTCGAAAACTTGTTTTCGGAAATTAACGGGAATGAATGGCCTAGGTGTGTAGTGGTAGAAATATCGCAATAAATTAACTTTTTCGAATTAAAAGAAACGGGAAATTTCTCAAATTTGAGAACGGAATACTCCTTAAAATTTCTTGAAGTTCCTCGTCATTAGTCTGAGCATCTGCGATGATAGCATAATCAATACTTTCGGGAATAGAAATTTGATTAATGCGTGAAAGAGTATCTGCGACAACGTTATCCGGACCAGAGATGTGCTGAATATCGGTCGTGAATTGACCAATGAAATCTAAGTGTCGAAATTGTCGAGGAGATGCTTTTTCCAGTTTCTAAATAAAAGCGTAGACACGTGGCTTATGATCGGTATACAGCGTGAATAAACGACCATCGAGAATATATCGAAAATGTTTAATCCCCGAATAAGCCGCGAGAAGTTCTCGATCATAAGCACTGTATCTTTTTTGCGTATCACTGAGACGTACTGAAAAGAAACCGAGTGGTTGCCAAGTATCCGATACAAACTGCTGGACAACTGCCAGTCAGCAGCAGCACCTGGAATGAAGCGACGATAAAACTTAATCATACCTAAAAAGCGTTTCAATTGTTTTAGTCTGTGGCCGTTCGAAATTTTTGATGATTTAAACCCGTTCATGCGACGGTAATATACCTTGTCCAGCAACCAAATGACCTAAAAATATATTTTCATTTTTGCGAAAACGAATTTGTCCACATTAACTACAAAGTCCAAATATTCAAAGCAGAAGTCAAGTCCGCGTAGTACTAAACGCATAAGACGTTGGAACGACTGTGCTGCATTCCTAAGGCCGAAAGTCATTCTACAAAATTCAAATAGTCCGAAAGGTGTCGAAATGGCTGTCTTTGGAATATCCGTCGGTTCAATAGGAATTTGGTGTTAAGCCTGGACAAGGTCTATCGTTGTGAATATAGTGCAGCCCCTCGAGTCGTTGTGTCAAATCTGGGATATGTGGAATCGGATACCTGTCCGGAATCGTACTTTATTCAGTGTCCGAAAGTCTCCACAAGGTCTCAAGACCCGTTCTTTTTGGGTACTAAATGTAACGGACTGGACCAAGGACTGCTACTAGGCCGGCAAATCCCGAGTTTCATCATATTTTCGAATTCTGTCTTCGCGATGATGAATTTGTCCGGTGCTAGTCGTCGTGGTTTGCATGCAACTGGTAGTCCGTTCATCTCAATTTTGTGAATCACACTATGTCTAGTATATTGTCAATGTTAATTTTACCGTGAATGACTGTAAAAAATTTTGATATTACGTTGAAAACTCTTGGATCAATTGACTTGTCAATCCTAGAAACCGTATTATCATCATAGGAGGAAGAGGTACCATTTGAAAACAGAGAGGTTAACGGATCTATGAACCTCTATCTCTCTATATCCACTAGCAAACCAGTTTTCCTTAAAAATCCGCGCCGATGATAGGCATCGACACATCAGCTATAAATTCCCAGGAGATTTCGCGGCGCAGTCCGATGTCAAGTTTTAAGAAATTAGTCCCGTAAGCATTTATCGAAGAGCCATTTTCTGCAAATAATCTGAATGATGGGTCGACCCTTGGATTCCAAACAAAACGGGCTGGCAAAACCGAGACATCTGCACCTGTGTCTATTAAAAAATGTGTTTGAAGAAAAATTTCGTAAATTAAAAGGCGGCTAGTTTTAGAATCGTCATAACACACCGCCAATTGTGAATGACTATTTTTTTTTGAACATTATTATCGGAGTTGTTTAATTCGGACCTACAATTTGATTTACATTTTAAAGCCTTTGTGCCGAAATGATGATGATAAAAACACGTAAAATTATTTTCAGCCGAAGGATCACCATAAAAAGGATTGAATGATTTTCGAAAATTAAGAGTTATTACGAGAATAATTATTGCCTGAATTTGACCGCGAAAAATTACAACCGCGTGAATTGGATTTAGATCGTGATCTAGAATTTCCACTAAAAATTTCTGAAATCTTCGATAATAATGTTTTCTTAAATTCCAAAAGTTTATTATCAATAGAAAAAGCTAAATTTGGTTCCGGTCCAAATTTAGCTTTTTCTATAGCTTTTCACCAGATGCAGATGCCTCAATGGAATTTATTTGTGCCTGAGTCATCGTCTCATGCACGTTGTCAGCCCGTTCCACAAGGACTGATAGGGAGACGTCATTTTCGAATTGGATCATTTGCACTGTCTGATACAATCACTTCATCCAAAATTGACGAAGTGTTGCGTCATTAAAATTATCACCAGCATTTAATTTCATACGACTCAATAATTGAGACGGCTTCCTGTCTCCAAGAGTCAAGCCATGCATCAGATTATTGAGCTTCGTCTTTTCTGATTCACCAAGTATTCAAATCACTTCTGCCTTAAACGTATAATAAGGAGTGTTACCTTTCGGGATTGTTATAATATAGGCAAACGTGTTGTGTAGTCGTGCATCCGGAGCTCCTACAGCATGAGCATATTTCGTGGACTCGACCGTAATCTCTGCCAATGCGAACTGCTGCTCAATAATCTCAAACCACACTATTGGGTTTTGCGAGTGCAATGGCTGTGGAGGTTTGAAAGCCACTCGAGCAACAAGTCAGGACCGACAGAAAAATTGACATTTGCTCGCGAAGTCTCTGGAATTTCATTCGAATAAACATTTAAATGTGAGACAGCCCTGGCAACGGCATCATTAATAAGACCAGCCAGCTCAGTGGGTGTCAACGTGATACAAGACTCCCTTGTTGAAACGCTGCTTGATGCCACTGCTGAGTCTGACTCAATCGATCATTCACACATTGAACAATACGCCGAAACAAAAAAGAGAAAATCAGAAAAAATACCGAAAATTCGAAAACAAACAACGAAAAAGCAAAAGCGAAACACATTTTAATAAACAAAAATAATTGAAAATGAAACAAATATGAATTTATTTTCGAAAAAAAATAAATTTTTAATTTTAGCACCAAAAATGATTATAGTTGAGTACTTACAGCTATTTAGTTTCTTTAATGTTGTCAGCCGTTGCAGAGACACGTTATTTACGGTGTCACTAAAAATCCTGATATTGTTGCCGGTGCTCCGAATCTTCCGTTAAAATCGACCGAATTTGGAAGTGGCCGTAATTGAAAGAGGCCGTAACTTTAATTATTTCTGCTCGACCAAGGGTTGAAGAAATGAGCGGCTGTTGTTGTTTTAATTAAAAACGGCCATAATTTTTGTTGTAGTTTTTTATTGTAAGCGGCCGTAATTTTTGATGTAATTTTGTGGTCCGCTAATCACGTCGGGGTCACCAATTTTAGTAGTTATAGCTCCGCCAAGCTTTTATAAGTATCAATCAGATACACGAACAATACACTTCTTTTATATAAGAAAAATTGCACAAATATGTGTTACAACAAGAATGTGTTAGAACAATTAGTAATTATCACATCCAATTATTATTTTGGCTTTTATATAATTTTATTTGAATATAGTTTCGACTTTTTTTTAATAGTATCTATTTACAGAAAAAACATAAACTCAACTAACTTTTATTTTTTTTAAAGCTAGCTAAAAAAAACAACAAACTACAATATTTTAGTAGGATACCCAACTAACCATTTCAGTGCCAATCAATTTAAAATAATTTTATATTATAGATTTAGAAACAAGGTGTGAAAACGCCACACAGTCACACCACTAAGTAACATTTCCCAAATCACCATGCCAGACGTTATAAAACCACAGACATTGGATTTTTGGTGTATTTTTTCCGGATACAATTATGTTGAAGACTTAGCCATCAAAAAACGAATTTTCAACTGCCATTTATAACTCAATTCTTAGCTAGTGTTATCTGAATTTTATTTAATCGCCTTAAAGCAACAGCATGCTTTTGCTTGCATCAAAATATATGAGACAACCTATTAATAGAATAGAATAGAAGAAAGAAAAGTAGAATATGTATTCAGATTCGTAACCGACACCAGGTTTTATACACTCATAAGGTTTAATTTTGTAAATATGAAAGTGTAGGCACAGCTAAAATTAGCTGTGAACCTACACTTTCAAATATCAGAATTGGAGCGATATTCTAGAGTCTGTGAAACATGATCCATGAGTCACCGTAAAGTGACGATTATTCGGCGCCAGATTACAAACGAAAAGTCTCTTCGCGGGGTAACTTTTCAATTTAGTTGTCAAATGCCATTATTTGGTATTTAATGTAAATAAATATGTGTACAAATTTATACAAATTTTTAAGTGACACTTTTTTTTATTTTTAAACATTTCGTAGTTTATAATAACATTTGCAAATAATGCAACTGCATCTTCCATCCACGAAAAATCGAGAATTTAGTATTTCGAACAGTCAGGCACAGCTTGTTTTGTTGATGTTACCGCCACCTATGAAAGTTTATTGTGAATTACTGAGCAATTTAGTGTAGTTCATAATTTAGTCGACAAAATCGGCCTGGCCGCATAATTATAGTTTTACACAGCATAATTATAGTTTTAAGATATATTAATAAACCGATAAAATTTGCTTTTATTTGCTTTTCAACATGTCAGACAAAAAAGCGACCAACAACAGCCGATTTTGAAATGTAGCTAACCTCATTAGTCTTTTCTTAAGGCATAAAGTTTGATGCCAATGTTTTTGTCTCAAATTGTGTTTTCAAATAAACTTGTCAGGTAAAAATAAAAACTTGTCTATTGTTGTTGAGCTCTGTTACCCATTAAATAGACGATAGGCGTAGCGAAGCCAATGAGAGAAACAATATTATTTCTGATAATTCCGATGTTATCGTAGTATTACGATGTTATAAACTACGTGTTTACGCATATACGGAAAAAAACAAACTATTTTGAATTGCGTGCGACTATTTAAAGAAAATGCTTACGCACTCTAAATGTTTACGATTACAGCGCGGCACATAGTAGGTATTCGTTTCGTTTCGATTCGTTTCGTTTTCGTGAATTTGAGGCTATTGTTTAAGTTTTTTATTTTTTGAAATTTGATCAACTCTCTCGGTTCGGTTCCGCCCTTAACTGAACAATGTGACCATGTTTTCGGTTTACCATACATTTTGACATTTTCAACTTAAAGGTCAGATAAAATAGCTATTTTAGGTTGTCTCTGGTCGTAGATAGCCGCGTGCTAGTTAAATTTTTCATACACAATTTGTTTTACTGACAGAAAAAATTCAATGCAACGTTGATCGCAATGCAAGTTTTTATTGTAAGTCAATATTTTATGATAAGTTAAAAAGAGATTGAAAATTGTCAATGGAATAAAATAAATTTAATAAAAATGCTTTGCGATTTTCTTAAGACACAATAAACGACTAACTGAAGGTCTGCTAGATTTATATACAACGGGGCTAGAGACTTTATTCGTTACTAGCCAACAGTGTTAGAATAAATAAACAAATACTGGATTGTGTTTAGGCAACCAGAACCGCACACGTGAGCTAGAATTAGGTATAACAAATATTTTTTCAATTATGTACATATTGTGAATCTTCAGAATCACGAGAGAAAGACAATGCATTTAAAGTCAACGAACTATAGATTATGCACATATGCAAACTTCAACCGTATTATTAATACCCTTATAACCACAAATCCACATCCGATGACGAATATACGGCTGCAAATGAGAAAAGTAACTAAACAAAAATCAAAACCACGAGTTAATTTAAGAAACATCTCCAAGGCGCGCATATAACAGATCTTTTTATGTAATTTTTTAAGTTGATTTCAGATAATTTTTGTTCTTAAACAAATATTTACAAAACACACACCAAAAGATCAAATAAGTTATTAAATTTTATCTACTGATAAGAAAATATGTATAATTTCTTGTAGTTGAGTATACATTTTAGTGAATATGGATACACATCCACACATATACATATATTATATCTAATTAAAGTGTATCTAATTTTTAAGGTATGTATATATTCTAAAACTCGTATATATAAATTCGAGGCATTGAAGTAAATAGTTCAACAAAATAAATAAATAAATAAATCAATTTCACTGGAAGAACTAACATAAAAATTATGATGAATAAATACATAAGTCTTATTGATACTGTGACGTTTTCGCGCGTCTTTTTTATATATTTCTTACTTCTTCTACGTACTTGTATACATATGATATTATAATACGTACGATGTTGATTTTATAAGTGAAGAAAATTTATTACTAATACAAAATACAAATAATAAATACGACATTTCCAATTGAAATATTTCATTTTTTTTGTAGCAATTTGGATTTAGAAAAAAATTTATAAATAAATAAAATACTGGATCAACCGAACGCACACAGTATTTGTATTTTAAACTACTTATTTATAGATTTTTTATAAATTATGAATTATGGTTATTTTAAGACACACCAGTATCACGTTGTATACTGAGCTGTGACTGTACATAGAGTAACTGCTTATCATCGCTGCAGACTACTTAAATATTTGGGCATCTATACGGTCAATTATCATTCATTTTTTTGGGTAAAGTGTTAATTTGAAAATAAAAATCAAGTGTTTATTTTTGTGAAATTTGATCTGAAGCACATGTGAGAGGTGACAATATATGTTAAATCTAAAATCGAAATGTTAGATTTCTCTAGTTGTGTCTTATACTTTCTTTTACTGCCTTTCCATATACATATTATGAAGATAAAGTGTTCTAGCAAAACAAAAAATTTAACAGGAGTACGGAAATAACACTTTTTAGAAGATTAAATCAGAAACATGTTAACTGATTACCTGGTATACAAGATGCACGAGATACAAAACTTCTTTATTGACTCGTTTTTCTAGTTGCCCGATTTAACCGAATGTGTGATTCTGTATGGAGAACACATTCAAATAAGCGTTTCCCATATTGATCTATTGATCTCACTGTTAAATCAAATTTTAGAAGTATACTCTACTGTTAGAAAGAGACGAGTTTTAATTATTTTCATTAAATGGAATTATAAATATTTTTCAATTATAAACTTTCACAGTGATTGAAAATTAGCTTAATTTTTTAAATTAATTATTTCGAAATCAATAAAGTTGAAAATAAGTAAGCGAAATATGTACGTGGAACTCTGAGTTATTTGATAAATTCACTCTCTGGAAATAATACTCTAAAACAAGACAATCAATTGACCAAGTTCCTCTCATAAATGAAGAGATATAATAACAATGAAACCACAGACAATCAAATTAGATTTTTTATTTGAACTAAAAAATAAAAACAAAATATATTTCTGATAATTCCAATGTCATCGTTGTATCTGTGATTTTTCGATAAACTGCGTATACGTATAAGCAAAAAAACAAAATATTTTTGATTGTATGTGGCTATTTACATAAAATGAAATCGCAATTTAAGTTTGTACGTTTACATAGGATGAAATATCTATTTTAGGTTGTCTCCATCATATAAGCCAAACGCCGCTCCAATACGAATTAACACTAGATATCTTATCGGTTTAAATAGTGTAATGTCGATATGGAATGGAACAGTTAGAATATCGTAGAGTTTGTTATAAAATGCCACTAGTGTGGAGTAATGCATTTAAATGAGTCAATTTCGATGGTAAATTAGTAAATTCTATCAGAGTCAGAAATATAATATGAAAAAATTCAGGATGGTGTAAGGTTAGTTAAAAGTATCTCAAATAAGTCAAAGAGCATTAACCTAATGGTAAGATGAAAATAATAACAGTGTAATAGATGTTTGGGAGAAGATCTTGACTCATCTTACTTCTAGCATATGCCGGTGTAAAAGGTTAATATATGCCCAAATGTAAACTTCACCTGCCTGAGGTGCTCCCTGCTAATCAGCCAATGATGTTGTGGCGACCGAGAAATGGCGGGATAACTGAACATCAAGAATCAAGCAAATAATCAATTCTGTCTACTGACTCTACCAATTGCACTGGTTAAACGAACACAATCCATGACTCAGCAGGAAAACGAGAATGCTGAATACGCAGAAGTCTTAGTAAAATAAAAAAAACTGACATTACAACTTAACACTGAAATCGCTAAGTTAAAGAAATAAACCGAGGAGCTGAAGAAGTTTAGACTGATAGAAGTTTTGAAGCTTCTCTTACTAATTATAATGAAAACATCACAATTGGCTGTACTAACGCCGAGTTCCATGATGAGGATCTTGCAAGAGAAAATGATTAGATGCATAAACAAAAAAAAAATGGCCTAGAAGCAAGAGTTCGCAATGAAGATCAAGGCGACTCCGCCAATTAATGTTATAGGCATAAGAACGAAACTATTAAAAAGTACTTAAGTGGTCACCGAACATAAAGACACTGATTACTCTCTTTGGAAAGCAACAAAGGGATTAAAAGGGACCAAAATGCATGTGCCGCCTATTAAAAATGAGGAAGGAACCTGGGCCAAAAGTGACAAGCAAAAAGCTACTTTATTTGCGGCTCACTTGGAAGAAACCTTTGAACCGCTACCCAAGCAAACTGCAGATGAAAACATAACAACAATTAGCAAAATTGATGACCATAATATACGATCTAACTAAATGTTCGTTGTAGTGACCTTTTTGAAACCACAAATTAACTTTAAAGCAGTTTTTACTATTAAATTAATTTTATTTTTACTAAATTAACGTTTTCGATCACTGAGTGATCATCTTCCGATTTAATTTATAACTAAAGCAAAACTCTACTAATTTTGCCGCTTAGTAGAGTTTTGCTTTAGTTGTAAATTGAATCGGAAGATGATCACTCAGTGCGAAGACGTTAATTTAGTAAAAATAAAATTAATTTAATAGTAAAAACAGCTTTAAAGTTAATGTGTGGTTTCAAAAAGGTTACTACAACGAACATTTAGTTATAAATGGAAACCACGGCGGTTCTGGAGTGCAATAATTTGTTAATATACGATCTGTGAGAAGTTTGTTGGACCCCACCAATGCAGTAAGAAGACTTCAAAGGCAGAAACCTTTTTAACTAGGCAGTTGTATTTAATTAGGACAGAGAAATATAATAAACTATGTAAATTCAAACGGGAGTAAACATTGGGTTACTGCCCGTCAAATGTGAATATTTATTTAAGAAAGTTACTAAATGATTTGTAAATCAGTTGTAATATAAATTATAAAAACAAATTAAAAAAAAGAAGGTATAACAGAGTTTGCGAATATTAGAGCTTTAATGAAATCGATGTCCATAAACGGATACAGTAAGCTTTGTTTTTTATAATTTCAAGTTCTCGAGTTCGCGATAGCTTTTAACGCATTTTGCACTTTCGAACCATGTTCGAAAGTAGTTAGTAAGCAAAAAATAAAAAACTATAATAAATGAACAATCAAAAATGAACAATCATAATAAAAAATTATTTATTAATCATTTTTATTTTTATTGACACAATTAAATTGAAGCAGACCCCAATTTCCAAGTAGAATGATTATAATCTGAGCTACTACAAGAATTGGCCAGAAGCGTAACTATCCTAGGGAAAAATTGAAATTTTTTATGCTAAAAATAAACTTACGATTTCATAGAAATTTAATGATAATTTTTGTATAATTTTGGTAGGTTATGGCAATATAATTTTAGTATAATTTTTGAAATTAAACAGAAATTATACTTTCGCAAATTATCTAGTTAAAAGTATAATTTTTGTATATTGCGTTATAAAATTAATACCAATATCAGTGTATTTTATGTATTAATTAAGATAACACAAGAACCAGAATAAGGATCTTTTAAGTATAATTTTAGTAGGTTATGGCAATATAATTTTAGTTTAATTTTTAAAATTAAACACGAATTATACTTTCGAACATTAAAAGTATAATTTTTATATATTTTGTGATTTAAAAATTATACCAAAATAGGTGCATTTAAGGTATTAATTATGATAAAAAAAACAACCAAACTAAGAATTATTTAAGTATAATTTTAGTGGGTTATGGCAATATAATTTTAGTATAATTTTTAAATTTAAACAAAAATTATACTTGAGATAGAATATAATGAAAATATTCCATTTATTGTGGCTGTCGGATGTATGCATATGGTAATTTTAAATCATTTGCATGTAGTTGTTTGTATTCGCGGACATGCCACGTCATCATTCCCCCTGCATTAATTATTTCACGCCGTTTTTATTATAATTCTACAATTTTCCTAATTAGAATAATAATCGCTTATAATTTTGGATTCCGACTAGGCTCGAACCGACGACTTTCCGGATGATAACACTTAGCGGTGTACACCTTAACTACTGCACCACCAAAGCAATAACTATGTAAAGTTTAATTCCTAACAATATAAATCAATATATTTAAATACACAATTAAACTTAAAATATACTTAATTTGGTTTATTTCATTTGCAAACTACACCAGCACAGCAACATACAAAATACCGCGAAATACGACTACAACTAAATATATTTTTTCAGCACGATAGTATTGATGCGCATCAGTGTTGCCAGGTCGTGGGAAATTTTTCCTTTTGCGGAAATTTCGTCCCTCGTGCGGGATGAAAAGTGATGATTAAAAAAAATTATTTTTCTAAAATGTGTAATACAATTTTCGATTCTAATAATTCGCTTAAAATAATTTTTTAAATTTATGTTTAATTCTGATTAAATTTAAATATTTATATATACAAAATTAAAATTTAAATGTTTATAAAATATTCCATAATTAAACTTTAAAAAAAACCATAATTAAACTTTAAAACCGCCGTATTATGTATATATCCCAAAATATACTTAATTTAGTTTAAAATTTGAATTTAAGAGTTAATTTTAGGTTAAAATATTTTATGTATATTTATGTTTAATTATAACTAAATTTAAATACTTCTATATACAAAATTAATATTTAAATTTGTAAAATTTTTTTAACCATAATTAAACTATAAAACTGCCGTATTAAGTATTTATCCCAAATATACTTAATTTAGTTTAAAATTTAAATTTTAGAGTTAATTTTAGGTTAAAATATTTTATGTAAATATATTTATGTTTAATTTTGACTAAATTTAAATATTTTTATATACAAAATTCATATTTAAATTGGTATAATTTTTGAGATGTATAATTTAAGCAGAATTTTGGTCTATAAATATATTAAATTTTAACCAATTTAAAGTATATTTTCTATTTAAACTAATCATTTATACAAAAATTAATTGATTTTGGTATTCCTCAGTATATTTTTTTGGTATAAATATTCGATTTTTCCCACTAGGGTAATTTATATTTGAAAATTTTTAGTTTAGTTTTAGAACCTTCGATCTAATGTTCGGCCATTAAAATAATGTTCGTATACCACATCTATAACTTTAGAATTGTATCAATCATTATAATAGCAGCAAATTCGTCTTGAATGTCGAATTTAGTTTTAAACGTTTATTAACTACTATTTGAGGTTAAGAAATGTTCGAGCTCTATTCAGCATTGTCAGTTTCCAGAAGATCGTCCAAAATTCACAATCTCCAATTCAACTCAATGGGTAGAACTATAAAATATCTTAAATAATTTAGAATAAGCCAACATTAATGTGTTTTATCAGAGCTATCTAGATTAATAATAGCATCCCTGTTCAAGCTTTTTTCCACTAAACTTAAAATATTGGGTATACAAATTATTATTTCCCATTGAAAAGCTAAATGTCTAATTTTATTTGTTAATTTAAGTGTATTTAATCAAAGCCAATCTAAATAAATCAAACCTGCACTTTCAAATACGGGAAATAAAATATAAACAAAAAACTAAATTTTCGTACATTTTGTACGGGTGATTTTACGTTTGATAAATAAAACATGAATTAAAAATATTGTAAAATTGTTTTTTTTTACATATGATTACATAAATGTCATTTCATTAGAATCACGCAATCATTAGACTTCTCATTTCCTATAAACAATACAAATTAATAAAGGAAAATATGTATATGGGGATTTCGCTGTACAACAAAAACAATTAAAAAAATACGTAGAATGAGTGACGTTATAACATCGTAATTTAAAAACAATTATTAGAGAGAACTAGTAAATTAAGATTTTTAAGAAAATAAGAAAGGCGAACAGTGCAATCATCGTATTTCAATGGTCAAGATCAAGACCGTATAATATACGAAATAAAATCTGAAGCGCGAAAAACCGAAATAAATGGTGAATAATTTGTTTATTTTAAAATAGTAGCCATTTATTTGTAGTTCATCATGACTGCACGTTATTTTTGTTCCGATTTCAGATACGAACAAAAGTCGTATGTAGTAGAATCTTAATATTATCCTTTAAAGATTGATTAACGTTTTCATAATGCTTAAGTCGTTTTTCAACCTTTATGGAACCATCCTTCAATTTTCAATTTTTTTTCGTATCATTCTATTACAAATAATTAAAGTGAATTTTGCCCTGGAATCGTGTTCCCGGAGAACTGCACAGAAAATCGATATTAACCGATACTTTTATCGAATTGAAAACCGAATTGTAAACAGAACGTCGTTAACTGTAATCGAAAAGCAATTTTTAAACGGGTATCGGTCCCCTCTTTAAATTTCTGTTATATATAAATCTTGATTTAAAAATTAAAGCTTCTGCTCGAGTATCACCTAACAATAATGTTTTAAAATATTTAAAATTAAAATGTAATATTATTCATGTTTAGAACTTTTAGTGAAAAAATGACTTACAATATTACCAGAAATTTCTCAGCTTAGATCATTGCTGGTATGCTATTGAAGATATTGTCGCTACTTTGAACAGGTTAAAGAAAACTCTGCAGAATGAGCCATCAAAACAAGCCGTTTGTTAGTAATCTATCGCTCATTAGCCACTATCTATGTTTCTTCATCATTTATCTTCGCTGAAAATGAAGCCACATTCGCAATGAAAAAATTATTTTGGTAAATGACTAAGACTAGTTTATTCTGTAATTTTCCTTAAAATAAAATATTATTAAATTACATACAAGTATTATGTCTTTTCGGTAAACGATATGATGTTCGAACGATGTTACAGAATCAAGTGTATCTATATATGAAAATTCTATAAGTTTATAACGTGCCCCAATTTGTTTCGCCCCAAGACTCCGCCTGCTCTCACTTACAACCACATTTAGATGGTGACTTACTGAATGTTGTAATTTATAAATAATAAAAATAAAAAAAATCCTCTACAAAAATTCGTTTTTTTCACTGCTATCGTGTTTTTAGAAGAGAATAGAAAGAGATCCATATCATAGTTTGAAACCATGACGTAATACAACAACAATATATGTAGAAGCTCATTATATAACCATTTCCCAAGTCGATGTAAACCAAATTAGAACATTGTGCTAACCGTAGATCGAAAAGAGCATGGCCCTTCGTCGAATTGTGATTTAATTATTGGTGATTTTCAAATTGAGGATCATTCTATACCACAGTGATCGCAAATTATTTTTAAAATTTAAAAGAAGTTTTATAGTCAACGACACAGTTGAGACTTTGAATTATAGCTAAGTTTATAATAAAATATCCGTTAAGTACAGAGGTCATAAGATCTAAATTGTATAAATAAAATAAATTAAATGAAAAAGCTTTAAATAAAATCCCAATGGCTTTATTAACATCGGGCGAATCAAAACATAAAATAATACTGACAACTATTGAACAACAGCTGTTTTAAGCAACCAATATAAAATACAAAAAGTGGTTCATATAAATTTTATGCATTTCTCTATCATAAAAGTGCAATGTGTTTCGTGTTGCAGGTACATCGCAAATACTAAAAAATTTACAAAAATTATTCCCATAACAAATATGTCATTTATCATGAGGAGTCCAGTATTTTCACAATAAGGCAATCGTTTTACGCTATGATTTGTCCAAAGAAAATATTTGTGCGCAATATGGATTTAAAATGTGTGATTAACTAAGTATTTAATAGACATACGAATATAGTTCGTAATAATTTATTTGGATGGTTTGTGTAAAAATAATGACTGGAAAATAATAATGCTCAACTCATAAAAACTAAATATGTGTACAAACATGAAAATGAAATATGTATAAAAAATTTAAAAATTAATTTAACTCACTCCAAAAAATAGAAAATATGAATTCACTGTACATACATCTCTAACATGGTTTATACATATATTAAACGCAGCATCCAGCCGTAATATACTTAAGTAAATATTTCTTTTTATACATTATAACTTAAAGATTTGTATAAACAGTCAAGCATTGCAAACAACAATAATATGTAATAACAAATAAACAAAATTTATTTTTATGTATATTAAATATTACTCAGGACGCCTTATTTATCTTTAAGTGTGTATATGTAAGAGTACATACACAATTTTCTTGTCAGTTGATACATTTTATAAAACATGGCATTTTTAACGGATTATTATACTGCTCCTCTAAGCGTGTACAAATATTTGTAGAAAGATCCTTTAACAATGTTGTATGTGCTGCAACATTACTACGTTTAGTAATAAGTATAGAACATATTAAAAGTTAGAATAGTACGGTATAGTAACGTCATTATGTATTTGGTAAGATATAACTGCGGAAAATCAAACTGGGCAGCCATACACCTTCATCATTAAAACGAAAGCTTTATTTAACAAGCGCAGAAATTTTCCTAATAATATTCACGTACGGGGACTAATCATTGATTGCCGGTGAATTTACAGTTAGTATCAGTACTGAATGTTATTAGAACAAACTAATTTCAAGAATCTTTTAAGGGAAGGTTGATTTTCCAATATCCGTAAATCTATTCCGTTACTAACCTTTAAATTACATTTTACTTAAAGTACCTTATATAATTGTCAATATAATTGTCACTATTTTTGTAAACAGATTTTATCTTTTACCTACTTAATTTTATTATTTTGTTTTAAATTTTCATTTGCTGTGTAACTAACGAAAATTCTTCATTATTAATACCTTTGGCTTATTGCCAATCGTAATTATTTGTTTTTCTAACTGTCTAAATTAAAAGTAAGTATCACAATACACATAGTGCTGATAATTCGATGATTAATTGATTACTCTAGTTCATTTCGTAGACGAGAATACATATACGCATAGTATTGCATACCTTAATGAAAGAAATGTATTCGTTTGTTTATATCTGATCATGAATGATGGTTTTTTCGGCCCTTGAAAGGCTCACAATTAATCATAAGTAAATATTAGTACATCGAATTTACAAAATCCTTTAAAGATTTATGTAATTTGTACTATATGTGTGCATAAAGGAGGAGAAAGTGGAACACATTTAAGAAATTGAATAGCTTCTAATTCAAAAATCCATCTTTCCTTAATCTCAGTGATTACTGACGCAAGGCAGTATTGTTAAATTCTTGATCAAGTTAAAGTCTAAATCGCAAACGGCGTAGTGCTCTAAATTAAAGAAACTGTAATATCTTTTAGTGGTATATCCTCGATCCAGTCGCAAGCTAACTATTGTGCCGCTCCACACAATGCGGCAACACGGTGCGTTTTTCTTCGTCTTTTACATCTTCGCCTATATAAGTAAAATTTTATAGTGTTTTATAGCAACTTTGCAGTAATAATTTTATGTGAGTGTTGTATACTGACTAACACAAACGAAAAAGCAAAAAAAGGGACTGAATTTTTTTTTTTTTTTGTTTTAACGCGATTAAGGTTTTCACGCCACTGTCGTGAAATGAAAGTTTTCCTGCTCGCCAAAACTCACCTGAGATAAATTATTCCACCAAAATTTATTTTGTCGATTTTCGCAAAATTTTAATGCCGCAGATATTCGCGTCAAGTTGAATTATTTTTTACGTGAATTTGTTTAACATCAAATAAAAATAATTGATGAAATGTCAAAATTTTAGATCCCTGCAAGTCGATTCTGGTTTTTCCTATATAGAAAAAGGAATTAGGAAAAATATTTTCATAGTATTTTGGTCACAAAATTTTTTTCTGACATACTATGGTAAACAGTTAGTGTAAATTTTTTCAAAAACAAAATTAAATTGGGAATATTTTTCCTTTCCAATTCCGATACGGAAAAAATATTTCCTAAATTATAAAATTTTACATCAAACATGATTTCTCAGTAGGCCAGAAAATGATATTTTTGACATAAATACTATGAAAATATTTTTCCTAATTCCTTTTCCTATAGGAAAAACCAGAATCGACCTGCTGGAATTTTGAAAAATATTTTCATAGCATTTTTGTTCAAATTGTATTTGTCTGGCCTACTGACGGAATCAATTTGAGGTAAATATTTTAGAACTATGTAATTTAAATGGAAAATATTTGTCCCTATAAAAATTTTGTGAAACAAAAGTTTCCTAATTAACTTTATTTTCAAAATTTTTGCACTAAACTTAGGCCAGAAAAATACAATTGGACAAAAATGCTATGAAATATTTGTCATTCCCTATTACAATTCCCTATTCCCCAGTGAAAGGAAGAATAGTGCGGCACTGCAGATAAAAATGCAATGAGAAATTTATATATTTAAACAGAGACATCTATATTCTAACATGAAAAATACCAATTTCACAAGCTAAACTGCGTACCGCAAAATAAAATTTCGTATTCGCATGTCTCATTTTTATATTTTAAATTTCATTTCACTTTAGCTGCGTACTATTTATCTGACATTTTTATTGTTTTTTATTCTTTTTTGTTTTAATTTTTTGCTGCGTTTTGGTTTAAGCAGCACTAGTCACGTGAACCAATTAAATCTTTATTTACGTTTGTATAGAAATAAAATAAAAGCAAAAAAACGTAAATGACTTCCACTGCTGGTACCCAATTCTGTCAACCTAATTTTTCAGAAAATTTTCGATTATATGGGCTCCTATCTCATCAATGGCAACTTCGATTTGTTCTTTCAAGCCTTGGATAGTCTCTGGATGGTTAGCGTTACGGCTCATTAATCGATACCCGAAAACAGTATGCAAAAGACCGGTTGTTGCGTTTTCTGTGTGGCAAGTTCCGCGGTCCTGTTGAAAGCAAATGTCGTGCGTGTTCTCCTCTTGAATTCTGACTGTAAGGCCGGCTCCTTGCTCATTTTCAAAAAAAATGAACACTCATTGTGAATGCATCGGCTTCATCAAGGTTACGTGTGAATTTTCTAAGCCCAAATTGCGACAATTTTCCTTGTACGTAGCCTCCGAGATGAAAATGAGTTTCATCGGAAAAGACGATTAAACGGTAAAAATGCTCAATTTGATCCCAGCGTTCCACAGCCCAATTGGCGAACCGAAAACGTTGTGAATTGTCAGCTTGCTTCAGCTCCTGCACTAATTGAACTTTGTACGCCTTTACACCGAGGTCTTTATGCAAAATTCTCATCACAAAACTGCGTGAAATATTAAATTTTTGACCACGATGGCGAGTTGATGTTGATGGATGCTCAGACACATTTTGAGCAACAGCTGTTCTCGGCTGTACGCGCTGTAAATGCACGTGCACGTATTGTTTTATCCAATAACAATCCAGTATCACGAACTCGCTTCACAAATTGCCTTGTAGGCATTTCATTTCTACTGAATTTTCCACGTAAATTTCTTACGATTTGGGTAGAAGACTCACCACTTTGAAAGTAACTTTTCATTATTTCCCAATTTTGTTTAAGCGTAAAGCTAAAGCGACCCATTTTGTAAATGTCAAACATTAAACTAATTTCATAGTACATAAGTGTTGCCACACTCGAAATAACCGGTATTTGAGATTGCAAACGCTAGGTGGGCGATGACACGGCCATATTTATATTACGGCTCGCAATTAAATAATTTGCATCCGGAAGTAGATTATACCCCTAAATACAAGAAAAGATTGCTAATAAGACAGAATAAAATTGAATTGCAAGAAACGAGGTTTTTATATAAAATTTACTTACTTGCGGCCATAAAATACCGATAAACCTGTTGCTTTCTTTCAAATTGCCAAATAAAGGATAGCAATCTTGAAAATTTTAGACCCCGAGATTTTATAAGTTATATGCCTTATTTTCTGTCTGTTAATCCGTATCTTTTCTACAACCCATACGGATTGACTGATTTGAATGAATCATCAAGCTTAAGTTTTTTTCAAAAATTGGTGTCCCAATGAGCTTTTGAAAATCAGCCCACCCCACCGCACAAACCCAACATCTGAAACTTTGATTTTCCGCAGCAAAACATGTTATTTTGTTTTTTGTGCTACTGACACGTAGAAGTAACGTAGATACGCTCCTGCACGTTTTATATATGTTTGCTATTAATACACGTTTAGTTAAGAAAAATATAAAATGCAAAAATTATTACGCCTAGAAATGTCAAAAAATGTTACAGAAAATCAAATCAGTATACTTAATCTATTTCCAGAAAGAGTCTAAGAAAGTTAGTATTTAACACCGGACAAGTGGTGCAGTGGTTAAAGCTTCGGCCCTTGGATCGGGAGGTACTGGGTTCGAACCCCATCAGAGGCTAGATGCAAATCGAATTTTCATCATCGATTACAATCGGTGATGTTTAATAAACACAACTAAGACCCTCTGATGGAGTGCAGAATTCAACGCCGACCCACCTTCCATGTCAATGTACAGGTTGACACGGAGCTTGCAATGTGCAGGTGGTATACTGTAATTGTGTGAGTAGGTGAATATGTGAATGGGTTAATGATGTGGCGTGAATGCGTGTTATCACAATGGGCCAAAAATGGCCTAAGTGTCAGCCACTGAAACCTAACCTAACCTAGTATTTAACGGTGCGTAAGATAATCAACCAATCGTAAAAAAAAATATTTCCAAATACTTAGGCTCGTGAAGGTACTTTACTTTATTATTTTAGTTTGCAATAAATTACCGATACTAACGGTTTTTAAAATACAATAGCTAAAATTGACTAATTTAAACATTTGTTGTTGTTATTTGAATTTAATAGTATGTATATATATTAAGTACAACGGCGAGATAATTAGAACATAAGAATTTTGTACTAGCAAAGTATGAAAAATTATTTTTCAAAACACACATTATTTGAACAATCAGCAATTTACCTTAAATTGTTCAGTGAAGGGATGGAAAAACACAAAATAATTTAGTTTAGTTTTTTACAGCTAAATTTCACTGAATCACTATACAGAATTCATTCTTAGAATAGTTCAGCCATTAATTATCTGTGGTTCAACTATAGCTTGCTTAACAGATTTCTGAAATTTTTCAAACGAATGCTTCATATATTGAATTGAAGGATAAGGTAAAGTATACAGATGTCTCTATTCAGGACTTTCACGATCAAGACATATATCATAGACATAAATGAAAATTCAAGAATTTCTTACTACATGCCAGATTGTATTGCTTCTGTGTGCAAAATAGGCACCAAACACAAATAGGGATAAAATTTTATCTGCATCGCTCTCAGTTTGCACATTGCTTGTTTATGTGATGTTTGTTTATGTTGTTGTTAGCCAGTCAGATTTTTTTTGTGAATTTTGAACGAATTTCTTCGTTTGATTTGTTTGAAAATAAAATCAGTTTGTTAATGTTGAATCTGAAATAAGTATTTTGGGTAAAAACTAGGTAACGAAAACATCACGTGACAAATATTTAAATTTCTTTGCATTAAAGAAATCTCTCCCTCACGATAGTACCAACGATAATTTTAAAGTCGGAGCCTCCTTTCATTCTCGAGATATTGTTTGAAATAAAATTTTCTTCAGATATTGACTTCTAACTTACATCTGACATCTAAATGATATAGTAGTAATTATCGATTTATGTTAAAGCAGTCAAAAAGGACAGAGGGAAGGATATGTATCACACACCTCAAAATTGGCCTTATAATGTCTAGATGGAATTAAGACGTAATACCTTACTTCGTATGTATTGTGTTTGGTTGTTAAACCAAACTTGAATTAAAGGGTGGATCATAAGTAACGTTATGATTTAATTAGTGAATAAATTTTTTGTTTACGATTTTTCCCCCGTTTTTTTCACAATTAACTTAGAAAAACTTGGGAAAGCACAGCACAGAACAAAGGAACAAAGTTGTTCAATTTTATTTTGAAAGTCAGCATTCGATTATTTAGACACAAAGATCATATCGAAATTTCTTTCATGTTCGAAATGAACTTATAGTCTATAATCTTCCGTGTGCTGTAAGACCTCGTGCAGTTCGAAATAATGTGGATTAGGGTTAAAGCAGCATTGCTCGGGTGCAAGCAAGTATTGATTAAAACCCCCGAAACTTCCACCAGACGACGTTCTCAACAGTTGGTGATGTCTAGGCGGTCTTTGCAGAGTTACACGTTTTCCATACAAGAGTCAATTGGTTCATGAGTTAAAACCAAATGATGCACAAATACGCATTCAATATATTCGCCGTTTTCAAGAATTTCGCCTAGAACACAACGAGTTCATTCGCACAAACTCATAATGAGCGATGACTAGCCAGACAAAAAATTTTTTGTCCAATTTAAGTTCAAAATATGTGTGTGAAAAATGACAGGTTGTAATGTCTTCCGGGTATTAACAGATATTAGATTAATCGGAATTTTTTTTGAAAAAAAAACATTATAATTTGATAACATATTAATTACTATTATTATAGTTATAGTGTTATTTTTCGGACGAAAACGATTCAAGTGGAATCCACAAATGTGTATGTTGGTCCAAAATAAATATAAAAATAAATTTTTGACATAATTATTTTCCGTTACCCACACAATTATGATGGCAAGCAGGAAAAGAAATATAAGGCACCCAAAATGCAAGAATAATTGTTGAAGATCAAATGCATCCACTTAGATGCACAGTATGGTGTGGAATAACTTCAGAAAGGGTCATTGGACCATATTTTTCGAAGACAACGAACAAGTTGCAGTTAAAAAATTTTAACAACAGTTTTGAACTCAAATATTTAACTTTATAATTTCTTTAGGTTTCGGAACCTTTTCGATTCCATTCTTAAAAGAATAATAAAACAATTTTACAAAAAATATTTTCTATACAAAACAGTAGCGGTTAATGTAAATTGCATTCAATACCGGGCACTGATTGAAGATTTTTTAAGGCCAGAGGTAGAGATCAATCCACAATTGTGGTTCCGACAAGACGGAGCCACAGCTCACACAGCTGGTCCTGCGCGAAATTTTTGGCGATCGAATAATATCGCGTTTTTCTGATTTTAATTGGCGACCGTGTTCGGACCGTTACCTAAAGGGTAAGATGTACGCCAATAAACATAGAACCCTCCATCCAAAAGCTTAAGGCCATTATACGAGAAACATGAACATATTGAACATACCATGAAACATATTTTCAATAATCTAAATTTCAATAAATGCAAACGTTAAATAAAATCAGAAACAAAAAGTTATTCATTAAATAAATCATCATGTTACTTATCTGCCACTCTATATAATAATAAGACATAGCCGAAGTAATGTTAGTTTTATTTCTAATAGTTAATCTGCAAATAAAATTATGACTTCGAACAAGTCATATTTCTAATATTTCTGCAAGAATTAGCAACTAACAAAATACGGCTATGGCACTAAGTTTTGAAACAATTACGTTGTTGACATTAAATAAATACTAACTTGTTACGAGGTGATGCAATTGCAATCAAGAGTATCAGCAACGGATAATTAGATGCCATTAACTATCTGTTGTTCAAGAAACGTTCATTTCTACACTGAATTTCAGCAATGAATTCACGATCAAGGCTGATGCCTTCGACTCTATTATAGTGTTGACACAGGTAGAGGGGGCTAAAGATAAAGCGAACCCTTTCATGAGTCAGATATTCTCATCAACTCAACGTAAATATCAGACCACAGAAAGTTTGGCTGTGGTATCGGCCATCGAGAAGTTTATTGTATGTTGAGAAAAGTTTTGAGAAATGTAGCTTTTATAGCGCTTCTATTTGTGCAACAAATCACAAATGCTTCCAACTTTTCACTTCCCAGACATGCTGTACAAACTAGCAATCAATAGATTCAACTACGGTACCCCGATTTTATAGTTAACCCAATTGTGTCTTGCTTATTGAGGTGTTCATAAAATGTTTCTATGTTTCTAGTATGTTTGTTTTTTTACGAAAGATATGTGCATGTTTTATGGCTGATAAATTAGTGGACTTTTTATGACTCCAATTAGGTTTTAAAATGGTTTACATATAAGGAGAGTATGGTACAAGAGCTCAATTAATATCGGTAATTTGTGGCATAAATGTACTCATCATTTTCTGCGTGAATTGTGTGAAGTTCTCTTTTCCTTTACGCTTTTCGTAAATGTCGTCTAACTTGATGTTGATGTCTACACCTTCAAATGTTTGGATCGCGTTCGCAAAGTGAAGTTGTGAAAATATCTGCCATATACTGCCTTCAAATTTTCTTAAACTCTCGAGTACATATGATATCTTTCATTTTGGTTGTTCGTTCGTCTAGCGCAATATTTGCCCGCAGTGAACGGATTTCGCCCTGCATGCCTGACGGTAATATTCACAACCGAAACATTTAAAATATATATAAATGAAGTGTGTTTTTGTAACATTAAAATTCAAGAACTGCTAAACCGGTATTGATAAAAATAATTTTATATGTTGTATGGGTAATGAGAATGGTTTTAGCTGAAAATGGTCCACCGGAAGGTGCAGCTGGTCCATAGGAACATTTTCGATCGATAAGAACAAAAACTACTGCACCGATTTCAATAAAAATTTATAGATATGTATGTTCTATGGGTCGTGAGGAGTGATTCTATAATTTTTGGTCGAAAACAGTCCATCGAAAATGGCAGCTTCCTTGGCAGCTTTTTCGATTTTTGCAATTACAATGAAAAGATATCATTTACAAGAGAAACTACTAAGAACCAAAAGATCGATTTAAATTAAGCGGAAATGATGACTTTTGACAAGAAACTGTTTTTCAACAAAATTTCCGCCCGTGATTTTGATTCTCTCCAATGATGCTCTTTTCGCGGGTTTCGGGAGTGCTAATAGGGAATATAGCATCCGTTTTAAGATCCGAATGGCGAAAATTTGTTTTATGCTAGGCGAGATGGGGCGGTGTCATTTTTGGTACCTATTAATATCTACGCCTATAATGGCGAAATGACGAATCATTTTCGGGGTTTCCGAGGTACTGATTACGTTACTGACTTATGTTTTTCACAAGTCGAGATGAAGGGATGGGGTGCCCGTTTTGTTTTGGTACTGTCTACGCCGATAATGCCGATATGAGAGTCATTTTCGGGGTTTTCGTGGTACTGATTATGTTCCCGGCTTTTGTTTTTCTGAATTCGAGATGGTGTTCTTTTTGGTGCTCTATACTATCAATGCCAATGTAGGTGTCAATATCGAAGGTATTGATTACATTACTCACTTTTGTTTCCTACCTACTATCTACGTCTATAATGCTGACATGGGTGTTATATTCGGGGGTGATGATTCCGTTACTGACTTTCATTTTTATGAAGTCGAGATGGAGGTTTTTGTTACTTACGTCAACGCCGGTATGGTAATTAAGTGAAAAAGGTCGGGTTCGGGTAGAAGTATAACACTTCCGCATGTGCAGGTCTCTGCTTTACGGACCGACGGCCAATTTTTGCCAGGGTTGTTATGCTTATTTGACTGGCATAACCTGCACTTAGCTGTAGTGCGGACTTACGAACGTCGTTTCGCATAAATGGTCAGAATTTATACAGGCAATTATTTTCGAATTTAATGCTTGGAAAATTTTCCGTATGTTGTTGGGCTTTTTTCAGCAGATCCAGCGTCCGTTTGTTTAATAATCATTTTAATCATTCTAGACAAAGAGCTTAGTTTGACTAAAACTAAAAATCATTGTGCTCTTATTATCAACGGTAAGAATATTAGAATGATCCTCATACCATAAATAATTTTTGCTATTTATTCGTAAAATACGTACGATATATAAATACTAGTAAGCGACCCGTGCGACCCATGCAAGCATATGGGCCGGAATTTATGATTTGATTAGAAATAAAAGATGAATTAAAATAAAAATTTAAAAAAAAAATATGCGAAATAAAGAAATTAATATACCTCTAAACATTGATATAAGTAGTATTTTTATGTTACAAAATTTAAAAATATCAATTTTTGAATCCCATGTATTTTCAATGGCAAGTTTCTGAAACTTTGACCCGCCACAGCTCAGCCCAAGAAGAACCCATTGGTGTAATTCCAACGTCTATGAACCCTAAAAGCATACCAAATATGAACTTTCTACCTATTACCCTTCTCGAGTTGAAAAAAAGCTACGGAAATTTGTGCATTATTAATAAGATATAATAATAAATAAATATACAAATTTTGAGATTTTAATCTTTTAGATTGTTGAAATATGCCCAATAAATCCTAGATTTCATTTAATAAAAATAAAATAATAAAGATCTTAGACTATCAAATTACAGCCTTAAATGCCTTCACCATTATACTGCAATTCTTAAATGTCATCCTGAAACTTTCAGAATCATGTAGTGGAAATACACTATAGATTACAGTGAAACAACCTTGGAAGCTTAAGATTCACTATATGTACTAAGACAAAATCACAATTAAGTGTGTTACATGTTTAATTCGAGGACACAAGTCAAGAATTGAACTCGACATAAAAAATTTTAATTTAAAATTGTAAAGTACCATTTAATACACACAACTTAAAGATGATGATCAACAAATTTTTTAAATTATAAAATATAAATTATAAATACTGTAATGTAAAGAAATATTGTGTTAAGTCTTTATATGCCTATTAATTCTATAATACGGAGCATAGTAAATGCATGTTATACAACAATTAGATTCCCATCGACACTAAACACACACGCACACCACGATAAAATTTGATTAATGCAAAATATTTCATTAATTCGATGTAAATGTTATGCATTTACAAAACTAATTTATAATTAACACGAGCATGCAACAAACTGGTTATTTTTTGCCACCTGCTTAGCGAATTACCAATTAATAAAACATACGCGTGTATGAACAAGTGTTGCAATAGTTAGTAATATTATCTAGCGCCTAAAATGCTTGTTTTTTGCACGTCAATGAAACTTTGCTATACCATTCGAGTTCATTTACGATACGAAAATCAAACAAAGTACCTCTATCTAATGTTCGTAACCAATATAAAACAATTCAACAATTCACAACAAACCACAAATCTTTTGCTGAACGTAGTGAAAAAAAATATAAATTGATTAGCAATACAAATCTTATCTTCTTGTACGTTTACACACTATATTAAGCATCTGATGATACGCAGCATATTTCAATTAAAGTGTTTACTACACTGTGTTACTAAATTTAAACGAAAAATTTCTTCTCAATAAATTTCTTGGATGACATCCTGCTTTTAAATTTTGATGATCATTTGATTTATTTACCAGTCAGAATATTATATTATCTACGTATGTGTCATGTGATCGTCTCTCGCTTTTTGACATCTTTTTTGTGAACATACATAAATTATATTTCGTTAGAATTTTTTTATGTAATTTTAAATTGTTTACTTCTTCTTTTTAAAAATATGTATTATTATTACTATTTTTTATTTTATTTTAAAATATTTGTTGAAAGAAGCTATATTTGAGAGGAGGTTAAGACATAATAATTCACAAAACAACATATGATCATGTGCGTACGCATGTACTCGTATAAAATAACGTATACAATATATGAAAAGTCATTTTAATGAAGATCATTATGATATTCATTGTTAGTATGTTTAATATTATTTATGTTGTTGTATTATTTCAGTTGAGGCATGATCATGAAGATAATCGTATAATTGTCATTTGTGAAAAAATAAATATTTAATTTTTTAGAGTTGCGCTTCATTACTACATAAAATTTTAAGATACTCTGTAATAGCATTTAATTATTGTGTAGTACACAGTAATATGTACATGTCGTTTTTGACAAATAATTTTGTGATTATGCAGCATGTGAATATATTTTTTTTTTTTTACTTACATTCAACTGTTGCCTTTGAAGACGTAAATTGCGACTTTGAAATAATACATGTGCATATGAGATTCATTATACATAACATAACATAAAAAATGCAGACATTGAGATATCTCCTATAAACCCTATACTTAAAATATAAAGGTTATTAAACTATTGATTGAGCCACTAAATATAAAAATTAAACAACCACAGTCATCGCATAAGCCAATAAATTGAATTTTAGTAAGTAAATGTATCATGTAAGTCAGTATTATTAAATAAAGCAAAATGATTTTTTTTTTTAAATTTGGAATAAAGCAACGACTTACCACCCGTATGAAAACTCCGACCCCTGGACCCAGTCGCTTCTATACATGAAATTGAGAAAAATTAACATAAATTAACAATCTAAAAAAATAATTTTGTTTATATAAAAAAAAAATTAAAAGCCAATAAACATGAACAAAATCCTAACCCTATATAGCACTATCAAAATTAGATAAAAATTGGGGTTGTAAATTCAATGATAAACTCTTTAAAATCAGAATATGATAAAAGCAAAACCAAAATATTAATTAAAAGTGTACACAGTTAAAAGCTGTATTCTTGTATTCTGATGCAACATACACCTGATGACAAATCATTAAAATACTTATAAACGGAATGTATGTCGCTTGTACTCGTACGTATGTATATGTATGTATGTATATTAGAGTCTCTTGATTTATAAATAATGGCTCGTCACACATAAAATACATTACATTAAAGTACTCGTAACGATTAAATTCCCCTCGTTAAATTAAATAACAATTATTCATGCGTTAAAACAATTACTGTTAATAATAGAAATTAAACGAATGTTTAATGTCGACCCGTCACAAATCGTAATATATCTTATCAAACCACTAAATCTAGGGTAGACATTTCGACACGCACTTCGAATTCTTTATTGTTTTTGGAATTCCATGAAATATCTTCTCGGTTCTCGCATATTTATTGAAAAATGATTTCCAAGAAATTCGTTTAATAATTCAATATTCAATTGTATTTATTTAATGTTATAAACAAAAGTTTCGCCATTTATTTTATAGTCCTACCTTACGCCGTTTCCAGCCAAATTGAGGATGGAAGGCTATAGGTTTTAGGACGGCTACCCACCTGGCTCTATCGAAGTTCAAACGCTGGTTATACAAAACATTATTTATTTATTATTATTATTATTAAATTTAATTAATATAATTAAATGTAAATTTTTAACCGTAGTAATGGCGGTGTGGTGAGGTGCATGATGGTGTGCGGCGTGGTTTACAAGCGGAATCTTGCTTGCGTGACTAGTTGAGACAAATAGAATGAATTTAAATTATATTTTTGTTAAAATAAATCCTGTTCTGTTTCTGCCATATTTACAAGATAATAATAAATAAAGTCAGCCTCACAAATCGCCACCTTTCCAGGTTCTCAATCTTGGTAACAGGAATGGTTGAAATAAGTAACCTATAGGTGTGTGGCGGATGGGTGGGACCAAGGTGTTATGCGAACCGTGTCGATGATCAGCCAGGCTGAGGACACATCTAAAAATAATTGCCCAGTCCTGAACGGATACCTGGCGCCCAGTCCTGAACGGATACCCTCTGGATACCTGGCGACTCCAGTGGTATGTAGCCTTATCTGTGTACACGGATTTCTGCACGGGCGGACCATCATTTCTCCGTTACTCGTGGGAATCAAATGTGGAATACAAAATTAAAAATAATAAAGAAGTGGCGAGCACTTCCAAACTGCTGGAGGAAACGGGGGGCTCTGGGACTCCAGCCGTCGGTGTAGCTAAGACTAGTTTCGAGGTTTGCAAGCCAGGAACTAGCGGTAGCACTAAAAAGGAGGATGTTGCTCCTTCGGGATGGTATCAGCGACGGCTGAAGCTGACCGCGTGCTTTGGCCAGCGATTGGCCTTCTTATTAGGAAGGCCTTAGGAAGGCGATCGAAGGCAGTCTCCAAGGAGGAAATACCAAGCAGACCTAGGGCAATGGTCTGGATTCCCACGGAGCCGGCAAACTTGGATTAATCCCTGAGGATTATCCAGGTTTGTAATCCGGATTTTCTGACAGAGAACTGGAAGATTGTGAAGCAGGAGGATGCTAAGGGTAGCTTCAGACTATCAACCATGGTGATCAACAAGAAATCCCTGGTTCCCCTGTCAAAAACAAAAGAGGTTATAAAGTTCGGCTTCGGTTCTATTACACTCAAGGTGTTCAGAAAGGACGAAGTCGGAGTAAAAACGAGTACTGCGCAGCCCGAAAAGAGGGAGGAAGAGGTCCAGCCTGGAAGAGGTTTCGCGACGAGTGGTATATCTCCAGAGGAGACACAGCTAGTGGCAAACCCTAATGAGGAGTTAACTAGCGAACGGCGCGACCGACTATTCGTTGGCAGGGCGCAGGGGACACATCGGACTCTGAAGAGGAAGATGTAGACCTCTTTAAGTTTAGGAACTGCGGGGGAGTGAGACGGAGGATATCGACGACTCCGTCGGGTCCAATTAATCGTCGTAACACGGCTGTCGTAATAAGGTAAGTGAATTATGTTAACAATGATCAGGTTTGTGCAGATAAACTTACATCATACAAAGGCTGCAAGAACCTTGGATGTAAAATAAAAAAGATCTATGGTCTGCGAGCGAAGGGGTATACCATATTTTATGCTTGGGGCGGGAAAGAGCAGATCATGTATATTGGTAAGTATTGGGTAATAATATAAATGCTTATCTACTTCCACAGTATAGCAATGGGGACATAACTGCGGTCTGCATAGAGACGGAGGGGAGGAAATTTGGCTTACAGCCGCATACTTGGACCGAGAGAAGCCAATGCCGAAAGATATACTGGAGGCACTTGTCAGTGACGCGGAAAGGATGAAGGTGGGAGCTATCTTGGGGTGTGACGCGAACGCACACCATACCATCTAGGCCAGCTCGGACATCAATGATAGGAGTGAGCTACTTTACGAACTATTTTTAAGAACTAACCTCACTATTAGCACTATAGGACAGGAACCCACCTTTATTATTAATAGTGCCAGGAGGTTATGGATGTTACTCTGGTCTCTGAATTTATTTCAGAGATAATCAGGGAATGGAGGGTGGCGAAGGAGCATTACTTATCCGACCATCGTTACTTATCTCCAAATTACAAATCAATAGGTTTTCAGAAATCCGTGGAGGACAGTATGGCATGTAAATAGAGTTCCAGGACTCATCGACACGGGTAATGAACTGGACTCAATAGTGGATACCCTTACTAGGGCTTGCAATATCTCTATGAGGGAAGCTTACCGATTAACAAAGCTGAGGGGAAAATGAAAACCTGTTTGGTGGACTTACGGAATGCCGAAAACCTTGCGGGTCTGCTTTCAATAGAGCGAAAAGATCTAGAGAAATTCAAGACTGGGACTTCTATAAGGAATGCGCAAAAGAGTTTACAAAAGGGAAACAAGGAAGGCACAAAGGAAGTCGTGGAGGCGCTTCAGTGTAAGAATGGAAGGGGTCTTGGAAATCTCGCACTTAAGAAAGATTCTCTGCACTAGTCCAGCTGTTCCAGGCTATATGACAAAACCGGATGGCGAATGGACGGTGTCTAGTGAAGAGACTCTTGATGTTTTGAAAGAAACTCACTTCCCTGGAAGTGAGAAAGTGTCAACTGCGGGGCCCTTGGATGACTGTGGGTCTAGGAACGACTGTGGGGTCCAACTGTTATTTACAGAGGTTCTTTTGAATACACGGAAGATAAAATGGGATATTAAAGGGTTTAAGTCCTTTAAGTCAGCCGGCCCGGATGAGATTGTACCAGCAGAAATTCAGAAGAACTCGGAGGTTTTGCTTCCCTTGCTGGAAGTTATCTTCAAAGGGTGTCTGAAGCTGGGGTACATCCCGATGAAATAGAGGGAGGCTAGAGTGATCTTCATCCCGAAAGCGAGTAGAAGCTCGTACAGCAAGTCTACGGACTTAATACCAATATCTCTGTCATCCTTTCCGCTGAAAATCATGGAAAGGCTGATCCGTGGATACGGCATTACACACCTTGGTTCGGGGAATTGAGAAGCACTGTATTTTCAAGAGTTCTCGTTGGTGGCGTTTCTCAATTTCAAGGGCGCGTTCAACAACGTGAAGGTGGAGGCAATGACGATGACGTAGCGATAGCTGTCTCATCTAAGCACTTGGGTACAATCAAGGATGTGATGCAGAATTGGGTTGGGCCAGTAAATGTGGATTGGGGATTAACCCATCTAAAACAGAGCTAGTCCTTTTCACTAGAAAATATAAAAATCCAGCAATGGTTCCACCAAGCCTGATTGGTATTAGGCTGGTCCTTACTGAAGAGGCGAGATTTCTAGGGACTCTTCTGGACAGTCAGCTCATTTGGAAACCAAACACGATAGAAAAAGTGAAGACAGTTGCTGTGGCACTCTACTTTTGTAAAAATGCCATTGGAAGGATATGGGGCTTGAAACCGGAGCTGGTACACTGGCTTTACACGGCAGTTATAAGGCTCGTACTGCTGTATGGTGTGAGTGTATGGTTGCCAGCTCTGTGGAAACTATTATACAGGAACATGATGGTGAAGGTGGGGCGGGGCACCATTAGTGGGGCGCTGAAAACGACCCTCACTAGTGCCTTAGACGTCATGCTGTACCTTCTCTCGTTGGATATCTTCGGTAAGCAAATGGCGGTCAATACGGCCACCCGGCTATCAGCGACTTTGGGGTAAAAGTGCCTGCAACAAGGACACTCAACTACAGTCAATTCTGTGAGGCATGACCTGGTGAATTTGGACTATATAACACTCCTGTTGTGCTTGGCACGCTTTTTAAGGTGATTCTCCCCTCTAGGGAGGATTGGAATAGTGGTCTCATTATTGAGACCGGGACAGTTAAATTCTTCACCGACGAATCCAAGCTCGATGGTAGAGTGGTGTATTCTGTGGGGAATTAAATATAAGTTTATCTTTTCGTCTACCTGCGTGTGTTTCGTCTACCTGCGTGTGTACCAGGCTGAAGTTACCGCGATTGAAGAGGTCATGAACTGGTTAAAGCATAATGTAATATCGTTAACTGATATCACTATCTAGGTGGACAGTCGGGCGGCCATTTTTTCGCTGGATTCAGTTTCCCTGGCGTCAAGGATGGAGTTGGATTGTCACACATCTCTTAGCGAGATGAGTGAACATTTCAATATCCAATTGGTCTGGGTTCCGGGCCATTCTGACGTTTAGGGAAATTGCACGGCAGGCGAGCTTGCTAGGTACGGTACGACTCTCTAACTGGAACCAGGGAAAGAATGTGTAGGAAGGCCTATGTCTGTGCTGAAAGCAGCAAATAAAACATCTTTCTATTTCAATTTTACGATGCCACTCGATTTGTTTATTTATACATCACTTGAAATTTTTGTTGGTGATACGTTTGTCGAAGTGTGAAAAAAGAACAGAGAACATATTTATACTGATTGGTTGAAAGTCGGAAATGAGATAGTACATCATACCGCCCCTGTTAGTGCTTAGATACAAACCTTATTTTTTTGTATTTGGCTTCGACTTATACGAAAAATATATACGAAATGATTTTATTTCTCGAGCATTGTGATAAACAACATGCATCGGTGGTGATTTTAAAACGAACCACGTTATACGTGCTAAACAACCGGATGACCATTTAGAGTTGTATTTTTGGTCGCCACATTCTTTATTTACATTAATTTACGTTGAATTTATACAAAGACATTTTGATGAGTTTTGGTTTAATTTTTTTAAATGATTTGCGGATGAAAATTTCTGTGGTGTTAATTATTTTTGTATTCGTTGTAAGATTTGTTAGTGTTTGATGTATTGTTTTTGTAATTGTAATTGCGTTTGTAATTATTATTTTATTAAATAATTTTCAGGGAATTTGAAATAACTGGGAGTGTCATTTAACGCGCAATTTTGATGGTGAAATATTATCCAATATGACTTCTAAATTATTAAACCGCCCTCACAAAATGGGTGGCTGTATACCTTTGAAAGCGGCTACAACAAATAAAGGTATTCTGAATCTCTTATTCTTCGTCAACAAATATTAGTATTTTTCCTCCGCGGTATAAATACCATAACGTATTATGGTTTTATCGCATACGTTTACCAACCAGTCAGAAATCAAATATCAGAATACTAACTTAGCTGGATCGAAGGATTTCATGGAGCTACATCGTATGTACCAGGGTCGATAGCAACCAGTTCTCGCGTTGCTCCCTAGACAATGCTAGTTGCAAAAATTCTAATGATACACAATGGCACTACATGTCGAGGTAGGTGATTGGCGCATTACATCCAATAAAACATCATCATCTGTTCTCGATGTAAGGACGTTTTGCAACAAGTAGTTCGCTATAAGGATAAACGTTTATGAAGATTGGACTATATCCAAAAATTCTGTATGAGACCCTCAATCGTTGGCATTAAGCTAATAAACCAACTGAAAAATAATTCAAGAAACGAAAAATAGAATACTGAACCGGATTTTCTTTTAAACGCTTTGGGTTTTGTACCAGGATCAAGAATGAGGCGTGCGAACCCTATCAGATATGCGGAAACTTTTACATGCTTTCGGAGGTATTTAAGAATATTACAGCTCATTTTGCAGCTCTCTATGGATTTTAATGCCAAAGCCAAAGGAAATGACCATATAACGACAATGGTAAAAGACCGATAAGGTATGTGAGATTGGGAATACTCCAGCCAAGCCAAACATAGTCAACATTGTCAACAATGCCCCAACTGAACCAAAATATGCACCGACCACTTTTAAAATGATATGAACATGAGTTTTACCGAATGTATTTTTGATAACGACGTAAACTGCTGTCTAGACGTTATTGGACCATGATTCACGCCAAACTCAAGAGGAACTCGCTGAAACTTTGGGAATGACTCAACAAGCGATTGAAACCCGTCTCAAGACCATGGGTATGGTGCAAAAAAACGGATATTGGGTTCCGTATGAACGTTTGAACCAACCATTTGACCACCACAATCTGAATATTCATGGCAAGAAGCTAATGCTGTGCATCTGGTGGGATCAGTTCGGGGTGATCTACTATGAGATACTCCAGCCTAACGAAACCATTACTGGAGAACGTTATCAACAACAATCAATGCAATTAAACCAAGCAAAGACATGTCAAAGTGACCTTTCAGCAAGACGACGCTCGGCCACATGTTGCAAGAGGCAAGGAAACTTAGAAGACGCTTCAATCGGATGTTCTACCCCACCCACCATATTCACCAGACATTGCTCCTTCCGACTACCACTTGTTCCGGTTGAAGACTCAAGGCCTGGCCGAGCAGCACGCTAGTGCTTACAAAGAAGCCATAAATTGGGTCGATCTTGGATCGCATTAAAATACGAGGAATTATTACGACGCGAAAAGTCGTAGCTATACCGATGAATAATACTTTGAATAAAATAAATCGTAGCAATTTTTCTGAATAAAGCTTTGAAGTTATAAAAAAACCTCGAAACTTATTTGTACCCCCAATTTAATACCTAACAGTTAATACCTAACAGTCGTTCAATTCGAACGTGTTTTTCATTATTTTATAATTTTTAATTTTTTAAATTGTTTTTACCAAAATTCTGGACGAGTTTTAATTTTTTTTTAAATTGATCATTTAAGTGCTATTTTTCATTGTTGTTGAACTGAGTTCTTAGTGTTTTAGTGATCTATTAAAAATTTAAAATATGTGTGAAAAAATTGCTGCATTTGCAAGACTGATGGTGTGTTTGATAATTTTTTGTCTGTAAAGGAATTTTTTGTGATCATATAGCGCATTGTGTTGGCATTAAATCTAGATCATTAACTACCTTTAAGAATGCCATTATAAATGCAAACGGGGTTTCATGGTTCTGCCCAGATTGTGATCGGAATGTGCAAGATCTATTTCATAAAATCGAGGAACTTTCGAATAAGATCGATAAAATAGATTCTGTGTAAAACCCCCAATTAAATAATATACCACTAAATTGTGATACAGTGACCACTGATAACCATGTCCGCACAATACTTACCCAACAATATTAATGAACGACCAGTAACGCGATCGCGCGGGAAGTTAACTACACCGGAGGTTAATAATAAACAAGCAGAAGTTATAAATGTGGGGTTACCCCAAGATGATACCGTGGTGAATAACTTCATCAATGTTATTCCACCACCACAAGTTTCGACGTCATCTTCGACTGCATCAACATCAAATTCGGATTGTTCGTCCTTGCCGATTGGTACAAACCACATTAATTCAATCAGCGTTGTTAAACCAAGACGATGGATTTTTATTAGCAGGATACACTCATCTGTTACTGATGAACTATTCAAAGGCTTTTTAAATGATAATTTCCAGATGACAAAGGTTAATGCAATCAGAATGGTTCCAAAGCCTAAAAACGGAGGTCAGTATGAATATGTATCTTATCGTTTCAGTGTTGAAAACGAAATATTTACCACCATATTAAACTCTAAACTTTGGCCGTCTGGTATATTTATTAAAGAGTTTGAATTTGCTCGGAAAAGTAATTATTTTCGCTTTACGGGGCCAATCAAACAAACCACTTGACTGCTGGCAAAGATCTAAAAAATACCACTACCTTCGGCACTAATAGTGTACTCTCTGCTATTGTCGATACTGCGGATAAATCATCATATTTAACACAACCAGTAACCTCTATTAAATTAATTGATGCACTTTGTGATGTTAATGGCGGCTTAATGTACTTTTCATGCACCAAAAAATATATAAACGATCGTTATCAGAATAGCAATAGCAAACCTAATCTTGTTGAAACTCAAACTGAGGAGGAAACAATGTCAACAGAATCAGCGAACAAATCATTCCTCAAATGTATAAAAGCCAAGTTACTTCCAAAAAAGGGCGGCAAAACTATCTATCAAGAGGACTTCACAAATGGATATGATTTCATTCAACGGATTCCTCCTAAATCATTTGATTATGCCGAACCTCAAATTACCACTTGGATTAAGGGGAATTATTTACCATCTCCTTCTGTTACGATTTACGCATCTATGTAAGCCAAATTAGACAAATGTCAAATTAAAGAATTCTTAACAAAAAAAGAACTGAAACTGATAAACTGCTATTCCAAATCTATAAACATGGTTACAAAAGTATACTTAATTGAAGGTAAATTCAAATCTTTGAAGAGCCTTCCAAATCTTTGAATTCTGCCATTAAGAACAATGTGCCAGTTTCATCTCCTTCATATTATGATGATACCAGCGCAGATTCCTACTATAAGTACTCTGTTATAAATACATCTATTTGATGCCGTTCGCCTCCTCATCTTTATTATCATTGCACATCTTCGTATTTGACAATCAAAACAACAAATATCTTGAGAAACCTACAATTATTCATTAGTTTGGTTTTGATGGCGATCACCTAGTTAAATATTGTGAGTCCACAAACTCTTTTTTGACATCTCAAAGATATATTTTCTGCTTCGCTGGCACTGAAATTATGCTCGATCTCCTGACATATTCAAATTTACAACACGCCTATGCAATAGACAACATCATGCGACCTATCGTTACTGGTGTCCAGAATGTACCAAGCTGTGGAAAATCTACATGGATCATTAACAATCACAATCTAGGCTATGATCTTGTCTTATGTGCCACTAAGGAAGGTCTTGCTGATCTCAAATCTAAAGTTGCCACTCGTTGCATTAAGGAGAAGATGGATTTCAACAAAATTGAACTTAACTATAAAACGATTGCTTCATACCTAATTAATGGAACCCGACGTTATGACTCAGTGTTTATCGATGAATATATGATGATACATGCCGGTTATATTGAACTGGTGGCCATGTTCAGTAAATGTTCAAAAATTAATCTTCTTGGGGATAAAAATCAAATTCCATTCATTGACAGATTGCTACAGATGTTAATACTCAATTTTACTATGCTAATAAATTTATTACGAATTCAGATCAGCTAAACATTACATTTAGATGTCCTGTTGATGTTACATTAGCACTAAAAGAATATTATCCTGAAAAACCCTATAGAGGTATCAATGGGATTCTTCAAATTACCACCTGATATATCATCCTTGCCTGTAATTGATAATACATATTGCCTAACTTTTACCAAAGCAGATAAGCGCTTATTAATGGACCAGCTTACCTTACCATCTTCTAGTAAAGTCTTAAATATTCATGAGGCACAAGGATTAACGTCACCAAATGTTATATGCGTCAGAACCAACACTCATCCGATTAAACTTTTCAGTAGTTTACCCCACGCAATAGTTGCAATATCGAGGCACACGTGATCATTTAAATATTTCGCTAAATATTTCAGCCAAATGCTACCAAACCAACTATAAAACCTTTTAAAAATTCAGGCAAAGATGTGAGTACAATCTATTATCAGAATGTAAATAAAATGGCATCAAAAGCATCCAAATTCTATCAATTTGTTCATCAAACAAACTACCCTATATATGTAATCGGGGAAAGTAATCTCAACCCAGGTATTCATAGTACAGAATACTTTGGGCAGAATTATATTGTTTACAGATGTGATCGCACTCCTGAAACGAGTACGAAGGAGTCTGGCGGTATTGTATTGATAGCTGTTCATTCAAATCTAGAGAGTTATCCTGTGACATTAGTTCCATTACGACTTGAGCAGATTTGTGCGAAGATAAAAACAGGCAAACGATATCTATTTATATATACAGTGTATATGCCGCCTCGGTCAAATTGCGACTGCTATGCCAGCTGCATCGATGCGATTGACGAAGTCTTTAAAACATCTAATTTATCGGATCTAGTTCTTATACTGGGCGACTTTAATCTTCCGAATATCAACTGGAAACATGACGTGGAGTTTAACTGCATTCTTCCATATAATATCAATAGCAATGCAGAGTCCCTATTCGTCGATGCCATGCTTGGTTCTAACCTCAACCAAATTAATATGATTGCTAATAACATCAATAGGTTTCTGGATTTGGTCTTCACCACTGAGGAGAATGCTTTCAAAGTAACTGAATCAATGAATCCATTTGTTGTAAACGATATCAACCACAAACCTTTGGGCATTGTATTTGATACAACCTACTGTAACCTGAAGAAATCTGAGCACCTTCCCAGAATGAAACTTAACATCAAGAAGGCAAACTACGCCGGTTTGCAAAATTATTTAGAAGCAGCAAATTAGGATCTAATTTTAAATCTTGACAATGTGAACGAAAATGTTGATAAATTTTATGACTTCATTCTCCACGGCTTTGAACTCCATGTGCCTCTTTACAATAAAGCACCGAAAACTCATCCTCCGTGGTTCGATGACCTGCTAACCAATTTAAAAAACCGAAAATGTAAAGCCTAAAATATCGAAAATAACACCTATCTTCGAATCGGGTAAGGCAGGGCATGTTTGATTTAAATCGTTTGATTTAAACCATTGATTAAAATCGGATTAAAATCAATTGATTTTTTAAAAAAAATCATTGGTTTAAATCATATTGGTAAAAAGTATAAGAATTCATCAAAAATCAACGCACTCTGAAACTTAACGAAGAAACTTAATTTTGTAAATATGGTACCACTAAAAAACCTCAAAAGTTAGAAGATAGAAATAAAAACTTAATTTCATTTTATTTGGTGAATCCCATAGTTAATAAAATACAACCTGTCCAATTGACCATTATTTTATTTTTCACGTTTTAAAAAGCAAAACAAAGTTGAAGGAAAATAATAACCCCCATGTGCGGGACCAGTTATGCAAGAAGAAGTCATAACAAATAAGACGTCCTTTGAATGGTGGAAATGGATATTTGCTTTACACCAAGGATTTGATAGTGACGTTAGATGAATATAAAATCTAGCAAATTACAACAGCTGGAATCGAAGGAGTTTTTTCGACCTTTGCGGGTTAGTTCGTCCAAAATTAAAAAATAACCTAAAAAATAGATAAAGCGGCAAAATTAACATTTTTGGCAAAGTAGCTGAATAAATAAACCCCGATTTTTTTTTATTCTGTCATACAGATTATGAAATACTTAGTTTTAATTTTTAAATTACTTTATAATTTTGTAATTTATTTTTTAATCAACATTTGAAGAATAAAACAAGCAATACAATTTACTAAATATCATAATTCCTCTATATTAAAATTATTTGATTTAATTTAAATGAATCTGTTTCTGTTCCTTCCCTTAAAAAGTATTTAATTGTTCTCGGGAATTTATTACAATTTAAGTTCAATATTACAATTTTGTATTCAAAAAAATCTGATTTAAATCAAAAACATCTGATTTAAGTTAAAAAAATCAGATTTCAATAAAAAATCAATAAAATTACATGCCCTGGGTAAGAGGGAGGGTGTCTCATGTTATAGAGGAATTTCAACATCTTCGTCACTTCCTAAATTATTTGAGCTGATTGTGTGCAATGCTTTTAAATCTACATTGATACGTCACATCTCTATTTACAGTTCATTCCTGGAAGATCAACATCTACCAATCTGGTCGAATTTATCTACAAAGTGTTAAATGCGATAGAAAATCATCATCAAGTAGAGTTGCGTACACAGTTTTTAGCAAGGCGTTCGAATCTATATGCCACCTCAAAGCACTCCAAAGTCTACGCGAATTCGGGTTTTCAACAGAATTTATTAATTGGTTTAAATCGTATCTGAGAAACCGACTGCAATATTTATTAATTGGGAATGAGAAATCCACTGTTATCAAAGTGACCTCTAGTGTCGCTCAAGGATCGCATATTGGACCCTGGATTTTTATTGTGGTCATTGATAGAATAGCCAAGATAATTAAACACTCAAATTTTCTAATATTTGCTGATGGCGTAAAAATTTTTCATACAATTAAACATAAGCATGATGTTGATAAACTGCAGGATGACCTCAACAGACTTAGTGAGTGGTGTATCCAAAATTCATTACACGTCAATATTAAGAAATGTAAAATTATGTCGTTTCATCGGAAAAAATATCCAATAAAATCGGCATATAAAACAAATGGCGCGAAAGTTCCAAGAGTACGTGAGATTATTGATCTAGGAGTCACATTTGTTGAAAACGTTAGTTTTAACCGTCATATATAGATAATTGTATTGCTAAAGCTAACTCCATGTTTGGCTTTGTCAAGCGGTGGACTGGGGAATTCACGGATATACATACTATACGCACATTATATAGCTAGTTTGAGCCTAAGGCTAAAAATTTAAACATCGAAGATGGGGCTTGAAATTTTGCTTAATGCCTATAAATAAAAAAGCTTAAGCTTACTGATTTGTTTTGGGCTAGAGTACTTCTGTTTATATAGTAAAAATAAAAAATAAAAAAGTTTGAGCCCAAAAATTAATTTTCGGCGCACCATCGTGTTTTGGTTCTCTCGTATTTACTTTATTTTTTGGTTTTTTATTTTTATTTGTAATGGGTGTTTTTTTAAGCCCAATAGAACTTGAAATTGTAAAAAATAACACAAAAAATTAAATTGTAATCAAATTGTTTTTTATTTGAAAGATCAATACATGGCATTACTATTTGAAAATGATTTCGGGCACTGCTGGCCGTATGTCACGAATAAGAATAACACGAACAATGCTAGCCTCCAAGGCGTCGAATGCTGCTGGTTTATCAGCAGAAACCAGTGACTTTACGTAGCCCCACAGGAAATAATCGAGAGGCGTCAAATCGCACGACCTTGGAGACCAATTGACAGGTCCATTTCTCGAAATCAACTTATCGCCAGATTTTGATTTTAATAAGTTGATGGTTGCCATCGCCGTATGGTACGTAACGCCATCCTGGTGAAAACACATCTCGTCTGGATCAATGTCATCCATATTTTCAAACAATAAATCATTGATCATGGTGAGGTAATGATCTCCAATGACGTCGCCTATAAGTTGCGCGAATCGACGACTGATTTTCAAAGTAAATTTTAATAATTTCGTAGCGTTGTTCAAGCGTCAGTCTATTCATGATGTTTTACCAGAGTATATTTTTCATAAAAATTGAATTTTTTGTTTTATTTTTTACAATTTCAAGTTCTATCAGGCTTAAAAAACACCCGTTATATTATATTACGCTCACTAATTGATATCGTAGATAAGAAATAGGTGCATAGAGAGAGTAGAAAACAAACTTGGCGCACCAGCGTGTTTTGGTTCTCTCGTATTTACTTTATTTATTTATTTTTTTTTTTATTTCGTTGCATATTCTTGGGACAAAATTTCGTTGCAATTTTCTATATAATGCGACGCCAAAAACATCTTCGATGTTAAAATTCTTATATTCCTGTTGAAAAAAACTGGCTGGAATTATGATTACAATGTACCATTTTACGAAAATGTGGCTCGCTTACCTCCTTACTCTACAAGATGCAAAGAATATAACATGTGCACGCTTGAAAACAGGTGTCTACTTCTGGATGCCGCTTTTATCGGAAATGTCCTTCTCGGCCACATTGATTCATCCTCCATCCTGGAAAACATATCCATAAATGTCCCAAGCAGGACTTTGCGTAATCATCAATTTTTGGCACTCGAACACCACCCAACCAACTTTGGTGACAACAATCCCATTAATCGATCAGCAAAATCTTTCAATATTGTAATTGATCAATTTGATTTTAATTTATAAAAAACCAGTTTTAAAAAAAAGTTAAAATCGTATTTTCTAAATTTTTAATAAGTCCTTTGACAGTTTCACATTTGAAGTACAACTGTTTAATTTAAATAATTGTTTTATTTATAATTCTTATTTATTTACAATCTAAGTGTGAATAGATTAATTTTTTTTATTTACTATTTTTAAAATTTTATTTTCTTTTTTGTTAATATATTTTATATTTTACTTTTGTTAATTTTGAAATCATAATTGCAATGTACTAAATCGATTTCCTTTAATATTTAAATAAATAAATAAATAATTGGTATCAAAAACAACACCAAATAGAGAAAATCGTTAGAGTTCAGAACTAGTAAATTAAATGATCGTTTTTATTTCAACACATGCACTAACGAAAAACACACAACAGAGTGTTAAAAAAAATCGAAACATTTTGACATTGTTTTCCGTTAAAACACGATAAACCATTATTGTTAAAATTATGTTGATGGGAAGCATGACCAATCACACATTATTTACATTATTTTTATTTAAGATGAAATGTTATGTTCTGTTGCGTTGTTTTCAGTAATAACGTATTCATTTTCTTTCTTGGAATTACTTAAGTACCTTTACTCTTTAGTATAGACATAAATCCAAGAGTCAAAAAGTCATAGATTTACGCAAAAACAGTAACACAGACGTGTTATTTTTTAATTTTAATTTTAATTTATTCGAATCTAATGCGGGTACAATCGTAGTTTTCATTTAATTATGTTTTACCAATTACCAGTTAAAATATTCGGGTGTTTCTTTAAATCACAAGTTAATAAATAATTTAGTAACTTCTCCCATCAAAGGATGGATCGATAGTGATTTAATGCACAAAGTTCAAAAATTTAAATCTTACGTTTAAGATAAATATGGGACAAAATTGTGAACCGACCACTTTAGAAAACTATTTTGAGCCACGAGTTTTTTGTAAATTCTAATATATTGAACTTCACAAATATACTTATCGTGTTGTAGTGATTACGTATAGTATGGTCCAATTTCTGCATGTTTATGCGCAAAAATTATTCTGGAAGCAAAGCTACAGTTAGGTTCAAAAATACTGAATTATACAGAAATATTTACACTGATATACACTAAAACTTATATCGGTTAGTCGTGTTATCTGGTTCCGGGGCAAATGGTCAACATAAGGATATAAAACGATCATGAGAAAAACGGTATGAAAATTATAAATATAAGCAGCAATAACTATACTTACATCCATATAACACATTATAAATTCGAATACAATAAGTAAAAATTCAAAATTTTATGATAGTACTTATAATAATCCGAGCTTTTGCTATCTCTTTTCATTTACTGATTTTGGCGCCAAATTTTTATACATACATACATCATAACATTTGTTATCAACACGACGTATTTACAGAAATTTAGATATGATAATGAAATGATATACACGATAATGCTATATGCATTTTCAAATATACTTACATAAGTTTTATTGCTTTATGGCTACATTTGATTTCAGGTCATAAAACTTGATGACTAAAATACTACCATTTAATTTGAGCTATCGATTAGAATCACATGTTTTTAGATTATGATTCATTATTTACGTTTATATTTTGTTAAATGTTAAACAATGTCAAACAATAACTTAACTTTATAGTTATCAGGGGATTCACGAATTGAGAAACTTTGAGTATCGACCCTAGATAAACATTTTAAGTAATTCCAGGGTTTATTTATTAAAAAATGCCCTTAAGAACCGCTAGGGTTTAGGATAACCCAAAAATCCAATGGGAAGCACCTGTCTAAAAACTTATATGACCTCTCAATAAACTAATTCTGACACATGGGAAAATGTTAAATATGATTTATTTACTGGCTCAATAATTTTGAAAAATTTTAAACCACAAAAGTAAATAACGACTTTCAGTTAATCGATTTCCAACGGAATGCCCAAATATGTTTGAATTTGTGTGAAAGTTTAGTTATAAATTTCGATCTCCATCAATGTGTAAAGATAAATATTTATTAGCAAAAATCTAAGAACCGGTGCAGCAAACTTCTAGTTGGTTGATTTCCACTGGAGAGCTCAGATCCATTCTATTAAAGAAACTGCTACATCCGCTAGGGTGATTTCGATTAGATCCGAGACCTCCCAATTTGTATTTAGCCTCTAAGCCGATTCAAAATGACAAAAATAATACTATATAATTAAAATTTTGGAAAATTATTAGTTTCAATTTCGTTACTGAGCTTTTCAAAATATTTTCAAAAACAAAGACTTTCTACCCAGATGAGTTATAGAAAGGTATACGGCTAGTGGCCACAAAGAATTTCCAGAAATTGCTTCAATTATTTGGTTTCCCATATCTGACGTGTTATATTTAGTGTTATTTTGTTATATTTAGTCTGATAACAAGATTAATTATTACCATGCATGTATAACGCCCATATGGTTGAAATATATAACCCTGTCTACGTTTTACCGAAATCGGTGCAGTAGCTTTTCGTAAAATAAGTATTTTAAAAAGACTTTTGAGCTTGTTAACCATTATAGATTGTTTGAAGTTTATCATACTGTAACGTTCATGAATCATTATTCGTATTGCCTATGGTCTTATGAGGCCGGCTGTTATTGTTAATGCTCTTTATGTTTCGGTGCGAAAGCAAACTCATATTTTTTAAATAATTATATGCGGTTATCGGTTGGTGTTGCCCGGTTGATCATCCGAAACCGGTAAAGTTGATTTTACTGCTCGAACAACAAAATCAAAAATTAAATATTTGTTATCAGTCAAGTCAAAACAACAATAACGAAAAGTATTTATTTAACAAAAAAAAATGAGTGAGTCCATTAGTACTCTCAAGGAGATGTGTAAACATGGCGTGCGTATAGTACGTGGGTACAGTTTACTTTGAAGGAAGAAGGAATGCAATTTTACTAACCAGAGTTTTTCATTTGTTTATTATCGTTAAATTGGTCTATTACTTTTTCGGTATAATCGACGCAATTGGATTTTGGTAGCTAAAATAAGATATATTATATACTGTCGACTATAACTTTAAAAATTTTCATTGAAAAACTGCACAATATGGTCGTCCCATATATCTAGTAGTAAATATGTTTCGATCTGAGTTCATGTGCAAATCGAATTCGTCTCGCAGGAAGTTTATAAGTGGTTCAGCTTGAGGAACAGCAACATTAATATTGAAATCCCTGCTCATAATCACCGGCAAAAGATGATAGTCTCATTGGAGAATTTTTGAAATTCTTTAGGATATGGGGCAAGGACGAAATGTATGAACTTCATTATGTCTTCGAAAGATTTATTCGGCGAGGTTAATACAACTACAGAAAGCATCTTATCCCCATTGAGAAGCTGAAGTTCAGCCGTATATATATCATCAATGAGTTGTGTTGTTACGCTCATACCAGTTGTTTGTCCAACGATGATTTCTTTATGCGAGGTGACTGTATGGTATGAGTATTCTATTTGAATTTTTATATATTGTTAATCCGGCAGCTCACTCACCGTCTCTCTTGAACTGAACGCAGATCTGGAAAAGCAAGAAAATTGAGCATCCTTGCGTGACTGTGTTAGTTAGGTCGAGGTGATGTGTATGACCTAAGACTCTGACAGTTCAATGTTAAAAACCAGACGTCATTATTATCTCGTACAAAATTCGCCATTACAACGGATAAAGCGGATTTGTGGTGAGGCGCGATAGCTAATTTTGAAGAAGACCCATTGAGGTCCCATTTTTACGTCCATGGTAGACGACATGATCATTGATAGCCGACGTGATGAACAGTCCTTCGATACTTGCTCGTGCTAAAGCAATATACACAATTTATTAACTGTGTCTTTTATCGTAAGAGTATATACTGACTATCTCGTTATAGGTACCACCCTGTGATGCATGAATTGTGGTGGCACATGAAGGTACGACGTTTTACATTAATTGTTGTTTATGCTTAACATTAATTGTTGTTTCGATTGTTGTTTCGTTGAGCTTTTTCTAGAAATGGGCACCAAACATCGGTCGATATTCGTTTTCTGCGCCCATCCAGCTTCAAGCCACCTGACCTTCTTGCCAACTTGTGAATTTGAACCGAAATCCATCCAAAGTCGTTTGACATTTTTTACTGTCGACGTTTTCATCGTTCTCGTTGTCCTGGTTAGGATGGCTATGCATTCGATATACTTTAGACAGCCCATAGTTCCATTTGTTACGTAAATATTGGTTTTGAAAAAGTACGGCAAATTATTTGTGTCCACTATGCTCATTTTATGGATCTTTTGACGGAATTGCTACTCCGGCAGCCCACTGACCATCTCTATTGAACTGAAAACAGCATTCAAATGTAGGAATATTAACAAGTTCGTCATTGCCCAGCCAGGTCTCGAAAACCAAATGAATTGAGCATACCTGCGTGACTGTGACCTGAGACTCTGGCAGTTCAATGTTAAAAACGAGATGTCATTATAACCCCATTCAGTAGAAGACTTGATCATTGATAGCCGACGTGATGAACAGCGTCTAGACTCGTCACTCGTGATAAAGCAATATACAGCAGTTGTTGACTGTGTTTTTAATCGTATGAGTATGCAATTTTGTAATCGTAATTCGTATTTCGTATCGTAATTTTTTCTTGATTTTTCTGATCGATGGAAATGTAGATGGTTTCTATTTCATTCATTAAATTATTTTTTTCATTTTCCCTACTATTATACATATACATAAAAGCATGCCATGTATAGTAAAAATTGTTTTTGTTGAGTTTCTTGCTTTTTTTCAAACGAAGTAGGTATACGTCATTTCCGTTCGTTTCATTTACAAGCTTACTCTAATCCAAAAAAATTTGGTAGGCGCGCGTAAAGATGTTTACACATCAAAAAAAAAAAAAATATAAATAAAATAAAAATTAATTAGTTGAACTAGTAAACAGGCTAGTAAATAGTTAGTATACTTAGTGGAAGCCTAGCAATTAATTTACATATGATATATTCAGATAGTAAGTATTTATTCGCAATCAATATTATCCGCCATTACATTGAGGCCTAAAGTGAATTTTTTTTTGTATTTAGATATTAAATCGAAGTATTCCGTTAAATAATAAGCGGATACAAAATCTGGTGGTGCCAAGCATCTAAAGGCCGTAAGGCCGTTGGATTCCAAATAGTTAAATTGACGGGGGCGTACCTAGCGTGTCGATCATCCATACTCACTATTCAGGAGATAGGATTTTTTTTAAGTGTAACATCGCGTGTTCATGTGACCAACGGTTAACACAGCGAAATTAAAATTAAACTAACGGGTTAGACCTATACTCGAACCACTGATGGAGTAATTTGAACCAAAAAAAAAAAAAAAATTAAAAGAAATTTCTAAATTCTTAATAACTAGTTAGATCTATAGATCATAGTTTAATAGTTCTAACTCAAAAAAAAAAATTTAAAAGTTAATTACTTAGCAGAATAAGTGCGAATATATTTAAAAAAAAAAAAAAAATTGTGTGTGTGTGCTCCAATTATATAATTTTTTGGTTAAGCAATTTTCTATAGGCAAATACCACCAGAGCGCTCCCGTGGGGTTTCAACTATATAACAATAAAGAAAAACCGTAAGTTTTTGAACAGATTGTAATTGTGGCTCATACACACCAAAAAAAAAAATTATATTTATTAATTTTAAATTTAGTAATTAAAGATTTAAATTTTATATCTAATCATGAATTCCTTACTGTATAAATTTAATTAAATTTGAATTAATTATGTTCCAAAAGAAAATGAAAAACTAAATTTTTTTTTATGATGTGAAGTGGTTTTGCTCCGTTGCTCCGTATCTGTGCATACGTTAGGACATGATGAAAATTGCAATGGAAGTTGGAATTGAATGAACTCCCCAACCGACTGCTTTCTATCCCAACAAAAGTTTCATGTCCGCGTACGAACCGAAAAAAAAAAAAAAAAAATTTACTTCCGTTACATAAATGGCGCCGAAACAGGGACCTGAAGTTTCTTTAGGTCAATAATTTATTTGGTTACAGTATTGAACATCAAGTTGCGCTATAATTTAAAGTGATAGACGTTAGATTGAATTTATTAAAATTGACTAACGGATGAATCCGATTTCTTTTTTTTGTTCTACCTAATTCTCACGAAACAGTTATAAAACGCAATACATATTAGTGACTTATTTTAAGGTTGAATACCGCAGATTTCGTTATCCCTTAATGTCGTTAAATAAACTATTGTTAATTCGTTAGTTTAAATTTTGAGATAGATATTGCGAAGATTTCATTGATCTCTCATTATTTTTTTGATAATGAAAAAGTAACATATTTACAATACTGTAAAGTAAGTTGGAAGCACAGTACAATTTTCAAAGGTGACGTGCAGCTTACACCGTTTCACATCATAATGATTATGTCTCTATTATATAATATTATATACTACGATAGCTATTAATTTATAATTATATATTACAATTTTGCGGCTGAATTATTTACCCTCGATATAAGAGATTATAGTTATCTTAAAATATTACTAATAAAACTTACGTAATTAGCTCAATATCTACTCTTATACATATTTAAAAAAAAAAAATAATAATTTATTTAAGTATATATCTATATAACATATAATGGATTCCCTTAAGGAAAAATTACCTATGTTTCAGGGTCTTAATGATAATGAAATAGAGGTTGAATGTAAATTAAGAAACATAAATATTACCAAAGACGAACAGTGGGATAATAAACTAGCTGCAGTTGTTCAAGCAGAGTGCCTTGATCCTTCATTAAAACCAACTGAAACGCATGCAGTTGACTATAATGAGGAATTTAAGTTCTGTCGTGAGCAATGTAAAATATTAGGCAAAACAAGTGAAGATACAGATCTACTACAAAACTTAGATGGTCTTAGACAGTTACAAGTAAAAATTGGTCATTGGAATAATCGCACTTTAAGACTTAAAGGCAAGTTCTATCAGGATAATGACGTTGATAAACTCTTGCATAGTTGGCGACGGATACGGTTATTAGTTGAAAAATTAATTGAATCGATTTTAGAAGAAAATAAAACTGAATCAGCGATCCAAAAAGTACAACTACCACCGCCCGAAATGACATCCGCAATGGTAATAGCGTCTGAATTTGAATTTCCTAAAGCTCCCATCGACAGGACTCAAGAACGTATTATCGAAACATCCAACTACAGTGGTACACCTTTGAAAAATCCAGTTTTCACTACGGCACCCTCCCAATCTATAATTATTAAGCAACCATACCATCAACAAGTAATACCAAGTCATTCAATTGTGGTAAGTTCAGCACCACACATGAGTTATCCACAGGGGCTTAATTTGACGCCTGACTATAATTTTTTTAATATAGACGGTAGAAAACCTGAAGCCCAGCTGCAACAATTACATTCACAAACCTACAAACCTAACGCCCCTTTACAACCTGATATGGCCCACCTTCAGCCAATAAATAGTCAAGAAAGGTCAGTAAGTGCGGCATATGTGAATATACATGATTTTACGTCTCAGCCCAATACTTCGAATGTGTCAATGAATAGCAATATACCTCCACATCAAAGCATACCACAATCCATGTATTATATACCACAGCAACCATATCCTCCTAAGTGCGTACCTTATTATTATTCACCTAAGAGTCACGACGTGAAATGGAAATTAACCTTCACGGGGAAACCAAAAGAGCTTGATATCAACGATTTCCTATTTCGCCTGGAATCATTTGCACATCGTGATAATATACCGCTGCATGCATTAGATGCGATACTACCTCGTCTGTTGTCGGATGATGCGGAAAATTGGTTCTGGGTATATTCCAGGAAATACCCGACTGCCAGATATTTTCAAATAAAAGCTGCATTAATTATGCGATTCAGCAGCAGCGAGTCGGAACGCGAAACTCGAAGAATTATCGAGTCGCGGAAACAAAAACCGAATGTGTCCTTCAATGACTATTTGCTAGAAATTGAAACATTAAATGGTCGGTTAAACCACAGTTTTTCAGAATCTGAACTTTTAGAGATCATTCGAGAAAACATGGATCCGGCCTTACAAAGCGCCACAATGACTATTCCCGTTAGGTCCACCGAAGAACTAAGGGTCATATGTCAAAGGTTTGAACGTTTGTGGTCTCGATCTGGCTATGATCCAAGAGTTCTACATGATAATCGACACCGAAGAACCATAACAGTAAATGAGGTTAGCTACAACGAACCCATCGAACTACTTTCGCAACCGAATGAGCAGTATGAGTCCATCACGAAAGATCATCAACTAAATATCGTACAGGTAGATGCCATTCAAAAACCTCTTCAAAAGAAAGTTACGTTTAGTGACGAAACATATTTGCTGTGTTGGAATTGTCATGATTTTGGCCATAGATATCAAGACTGCCATCTGGCCCCGCAAGGAATTTTCTGCTATGGTTGTGGTAAAGCAAATATTATAAAACCACAGTGTAATTTTTGTCAATCAAAACGACAGGGAAACTCGACGCCGGTCGTGATCAACCCGGGTACGGCACGTCCGGTAAAGATATTACAGCACCCGACTTCAACTACAAATTCGACCACAAATATCTAACAAAATCACCCCCGTTAGATAATTCTAGCATTAAAATGACCCATATTGAAACTAATAATTCAATACCATTTTCAACAAACTTGACTACTTCCCGAGGTGAGCCACTCAATAGCAAAACAAAACGGATCATCAGAATAATTAATTATTGGCGAAATAGAAAAACCCATCAGAAGTTATGCGAATCTACAGTTTTACCAGAAGTCGGTGATCCTAGACCATATCTGAAGCTAGAGTTATTTAATGTTAGCCTCACCGGTCTTTTAGATAGCGGGGCCTCCGTTAGCATCTTAGGAAAAGGCTGTGAGAAACTATTGTACGATGCTGATTGCCCGTATCATAAAATTTCTTCAAACGTGAAAACTGCGGATGGTTCTAAAAATAAAATTATAGGATACGTAGATTACCCGGTGAATTATAATGATCAAACTCACGTTATAAGATTCTATTTGGCTCCAACTTTACAAGGTGAGCTTTATCTCGGAATAAATTTTTGGAGAGCGTTCAAGCTCTTCCCGGCCAGTATTGCACAGATTGAATTACCCGTAGACACAGAAAAAATACATGAACTTACACAAGAAGAAATGAAACTATTGGAAGAAATAAAAACTTCATTTCCGTCCTTTAAAAATCAAGGGCTAGGTCGGACTACTTTAATTGAACATTCCATTGATGTCGGAGACAGTGCCCCAGTCAAGCAACGTCATTATTCTGTATCTCCGGCCATCCAATATCTCATTTATGAAGAATTAGATCGAATGTTGAGCCTAGGAGTTATCGAGGAGAGCACAAGTTCCTGGAGTTCGCCCATAGTATTAGTACGAAAGCCAGGGAAAATCAGACTATGTTTGGATTCCAGAAAAGTGAACGCATTAACTAAAAAAGATGCATACCCACTCCCACTGATAGACGGGTTGATTGGTCGGTTGAGTCAGACGAATTATATCACGAGCATAGATCTCAAGGATGCCTTCTGGCAGATTCCGTTGGAGCAGAGTTCGCGGGAGAAAACAGCATTTACCATTCCCGGGAGGCCGTTATATCAATTCTGTGTAATGCCCTTTGGACTGTGTAACTCGCCTCAAACGATGTCGCGACTCATGGACAAGGTAATGCCTCATACTTTCCATGATCGTGTCTTTGTCTATTTGGACGATCTGCTTATAATATCTGGCACGTTGCACGAACACTTCCAATTGCTTAAACTTGTGGCTCAATGGCTGAAAACCGCTAATCTTACAATAAACGTTGAAAAAAGCAAATTCGTTAGAAAAGAATTGAGATATCTGGGATTTTTGGTGGGGGAAGGAGGGCTTAGGACAGACCCGGATAAAGTACGCGCCGTGAGGGAGTATCCAACACCAACTTCCGTAAAACAAACGCGGAGATTATTGGGAATGGCCGGTTGGTATCAGAGATTCATACCCAATTATGCAAATATCACGGCACCCATTACTGACACTTTAAGAAAAAATTCTAAGTTTTGTTGGACGGAAGAAGCAGATCGAGCGTTTGATAAACTTAAAGTCCTTTTAGCTAGCGCTCCAGTTCTTATCAATCCAGACTACAAGAAAGAATTTTTTATTCGTTGTGATGCGAGCACTTCCGGGGTAGGAGGGGTTTTGTTTCAAAAAACGAACGAAGGAGAAGAACGTCCAATTGCGTATGTCTCAAAAAAGCTAAACCAATGTCAAAAAGGTTATAGCGTGTCAGAACTGGAATGTTTGGCAGCAATTATAAGTGTGAAAAAATTTAGGCCCTATATAGAAGGGTTTAAATTCACCATTATAACGGATCACGCAAGCCTTAAGTGGCTTATGTCCCAAAAGGACCTGAGTGGGCGACTCGCACGATGGAGCCTAAAACTGCAAATGTACGACTTTGAGATTATTCACCAAAAAGGCTCTAGTAATATTGTACCCGACGCTCTGTCTCGAGTGCATTGTGATTGCCTTCAAGAATTAAAAATGAATATCCCCTTAGTTGTTGCCACCATTCAACTCGACTCCAACGCATTTAACGATGAGGAATATGTAACATTACGCTCGAAAATAAGCAATTCGCCTGGATTATATCCTAGTTTTAAAATCTATAATGATCGCGTATTTATAAGAATAGAACCTCTCAAAGACCAATCGCTGAGTGATTTATCAGTGTGGAAAGTTTGGATTCCCAAGACGATGAGACAATCTCTAATTGTACAGGAACATGATGAAGTAACTTCTTCCCACGGGGGGATAAAGAAAACGCTTGATCGCCTTCGGAGATTTTATTACTGGCCTGGAATGCGTCAGCAGGTTTATGACTATGTAAATAAATGTTCCATATGCAAGGCAACTAAGAGTAGCAATCGCATATCGAAGCCAGCATTGGGTACTACCACTTTCGCAGAGCGACCTTTTCAAAAACTATTCGTCGACTTAATGGGGCCTTACCCAAAATCAAAAACTGGAAATATGTACATCCTCATAGTTCTGGACCAACTAACTAAGTTCGTTTTGTTAAAACCATTAAACAATAGTAACACAAAAAAAATTACGGATTATTTGAAAAACGAAATATTTCTTATGTATGGGACGCCGGAGGGTATTCATACTGATAACGGTTCCCAGTTCATAAGTAAGCAATTTGCGGGGTTGATGGACGAATTTGGTATTAAGCATACTAAAACAGCGATCTATTCTCCCCAATCCAATGCCTCGGAGAGGGTGAATAGATCGATTTTGGCAGCAATACGTGCTTTTGTCCAAGAAGATCATCGAATGTGGGATACTAAGTTAGCCGAAATAAGTTGTGCTTTGAGAACTGCCGTACACCAGTCGACTAGTTACTCACCATATTACCTTCTCTTTGGATATCATATGGTCACAAACGGCACACATTTCAAAATATTACGTGAACTTGGTGCAGTAGGAGAACCGGAAGCAGAACCATTGCCTTTAGTTGATCGACTCGCTATACTACATGCGAAAACAGTGCAAAACTTAAGAAAAGCATACGACAAATATGCAACCCGCTATAACTTACGAACCAGAACCGTGCATTATCATCCCGGACAGGAGGTCTATGTCAAACAACATACACAAAGTAATGCTGGTAAACGATTTTGTGCAAAATTTGCTCCATTATTTGTTAAAGCCGTCATACACCAAAAGGTGGGAAACGTCAATTATGTTTGCAAAGATGAGAATGGCAAAATAATTGGTACTTTTCATGGTAAAGATATTAAGCTTTAATTTTATGTTTTGCTATTAGTTTTGAGATTAACTAAGCCAGCCATCAGTATGAATCCCTAATCAGGTTTATGAAAGGAAACTCAGTTTCGTTTCTAAAATAAAATATTTTTAAACGCAACTGCCCTGTAACGTTCATGAATCATTATTCGTATTGCCTATGGTCTTATGAGGCCGGCTGTTATTGTTAATGCTCTTTATGTTTCGGTGCGAAAGCAAACTCATATTTTTTAAATAATTATATGCGGTTATCGGTTGGTGTTGCCCGGTTGATCATCCGAAACCGGTAAAGTTGATTTTACTGCTCGAACAACAAAATCAAAAATTAAATATTTGTTATCAGTCAAGTCAAAACAACAATAACGAAAAGTATTTATTTAACAAAAAAAAAAAAAAAAAATATAAATAAAATAAAAATTAATTAGTTGAACTAGTAAACAGGCTAGTAAATAGTTAGTATACTTAGTGGAAGCCTAGCAATTAATTTACATATGATATATTCAGATAGTAAGTATTTATTCGCAATCAATATTATCCGCCATTACATTGAGGCCTAAAGTGAATTTTTTTTTGTATTTAGATATTAAATCGAAGTATTCCGTTAAATAATAAGCGGATACAAAATCTGGTGGTGCCAAGTATCTAAAGGCCGTAAGGCCGTTGGATCCCAAATAGTTAAATTGACGGGGGCGTACCTAGCGTGTCGATCATCCATACCCACTATTCAGGAGATAGGATTTTTTTTAAGTGTAACATCGCGTGTTCATGTGACCAACGGTTAACACAGCGAAATTAAAATTAAACTAACGGGTTAGACCTATACTCGAACCACTGATGGAGTAATTTGAACCAAAAAAAAAAAAAAATTAAAAGAAATTTCTAAATTCTTAATAACTAGTTAGATCTATAGATCATAGTTTAATAGTTCTAACTCAAAAAAAAAAATTTAAAAGTTAATTACTTAGCAGAATAAGTGCGAATATATTTAAAAAAAAAAAAAAAATTGTGTGTGTGTGCTCCAATTATATAATTTTTTGGTTAAGCAATTTTCTATAGGCAAATACCACCAGAGCGCTCCCGTGGGGTTTCAACTATATAACAATAAAGAAAAACCGTAAGTTTTTGAACAGATTGTAATTGTGGCTCATACACACCAAAAAAAAAAAAAAAAAATTATATTTATTAATTTTAAATTTAGTAATTAAAGATTTAAATTTTATATCTAATCATGAATTCCTTACTGTATAAATTTAATTAAATTTGAATTAATTATGTTCCAAAAGAAAATGAAAAACTAAATTTTTTTTTATGATGTGAAGTGGTTTTGCTCCGTTGCTCCGTATCTGTGCATACGTTAGGACATGATGAAAATTGCAATGGAAGTTGGAATTGAATGAACTCCCCAACCGACTGCTTTCTATCCCAACAAAAGTTTCATGTCCGCGTACGAACCGAAAAAAAAAAAAAAAAAAAATTTACTTCCGTTACAATACTTAACCTATAATAAAACCTGTGTAAGGTAAACATTGTCAGTTCTTTTTTGTGACACTGTTTGTTACTTGCAATTCGTCGTGCGGTGCGGAACTAAATAAAATTTAATTAATTTCCCGCACCACTCCAATTGCATAATTGTGTTGTGTTGCAGGAAATCAGTAGATTTAAACAAACCATATCGATCCACACCTCGAGGTGTAGCTTAAGAGCTACACAGCCCTAATTGTAGTACAAAACAGTCCATAATTTGCATTTTTACGCTAAACGTATGGTATTTAGAATTTACTTTTGCTCAACATACTTAGTATTATAATAAATTCGTATACATTTCGTCATAGTACTTGGTTACGCTTATTTTTGTATTATCAAACTGATACAGCTAACTGAAAAAAATAAAACAGAAGTGGCGGAACTACCAGACACACAAAACTTCTTTCAATAATTTTTGTTTTAAAATGTTTAATTTATTTTATGATTCATAGAATACACATTTCCCAAACGTTTGCGTGCATTACTTACTGTCGGCAAATTGAAAACTTAATTCGGTGTATCAAACGTTAAAATTTTTTTTAACTTAAACATAATTAATTTGAACAATTTGGTGTTTTTTTGTTACGTGACTTTCCAAAGATGTTTATGATGTTTATATGACTACATGTAAATGTAGTACACTCAACAAATTACAGAACTTATAATAATACTAATTGTAAGTCTTATCTAGATAGTTACAATCTACAACTATACTAACACTAATAAATTATAAACAGTGTGGAGGTTTCATTTCGCGTCTAATTCGATTTTCCGGAATACCGGGGCAAAACTGTCTTGTGGTCGCGTTATTTGGTATTGATACTAAAAGATGTTTACTGGAGATTTGAGTAACTTATTTATACGGATTATATAAGTTTAGTTTGAATCAGAAGCTTAATTAAATAGTTCGTCCTCTAAGCTGCTGAAAAAATTAATTATTTGGATGCAAGTGATTTTGCACATAATTGAAATTTTCATATTCGCAGAAATATTCTAATCGAATACACCGTTCATGATTGTTTGCAGTATTTAAACATAAACATAATTCCTATGACAGTGAAACAACTTTTACCAAAAATATTACTCTCAATTTTCTTTCGTGTAGTGTAATTGATGGAGAATGTTAACTGTACTAAAGTCCTCAAAAAATGTTGGTACCAGCGAATAAAACATAATTTTAAGGCCCATAGTTATCGAAAAGGTATTTCCTTATTCAAAGTTGACGATTACATTGGCAAAATTTGACAAATTCTTCGCTGTTTGCCAACAATTTTAATTTCAATCGTTTTGATCAGAGAGAGCTAAAATGCGTAGGTATATTAAATGTGGAGTGTGCGAGTATTTTGTAATAAAATGTTAATCAACAAAGGCAAATGGTGCCCATACTTTAAGCATATATTAAAAATGTACCAAATTGTCAAGCAACGCGAACCATTTCAAAATCTACTTTGCATTGTCTCACGAACAGAACAGTGAGACTCTTCACCGTTACATTTTCATTGAATTTTCATAACTCAAAAACGTTCTGAATTTTCTGATTTTGATTTTTTCATAAGAACTTTTGACCGTGTTTTTAAAGAAAATACATATTCATTCGTTTCTTAAAGTGTATTTTAGTTGTATTCTTTTCTTACAGTGCTAAGTCATTTAAGTATGAAAAATCAAAACCGCCGGCTATCCCAAAATCACATAATTATAATTAAAAAGTTCATTATAAAATTCACATTTTTGCAGGGCAATGTATATTTAAATACATTCGTGATAAATATGAAACTACGGATTTGACAGAAATGTTGTTATCGGTAAACTGGGCTGTGTTCGAGTATCCTTTTCATGATTTAGTTATGTGGTTCATAGCCACAATTAGTTATACTGGTTATTTTGAAATAATAAGGTAAGAATAAAAAATTCTAGAATTTAAAATTCAGTTAATTGAAACAGGATAAACAGTACAACTAGGTAACAATAATTCTTAACAAGCAATCACCGCCCTCTCCCTTAATTTATTTCAATTATACTCATAAAATTAGGCTGCTGACCTCAAAAGTAAAATAAAGTTTAAATTTAAAAATTAACTGAAGAAGAAATTTTATATTCTCAGACGTAAAGAAGCAGAAAAAGAAAATTATAGAGATAGGAACCAAGCGCAAATTTTATTGATTAAAAAAATCAAAAAAATATCCATACAATTCCAAATAAGATTGTAGCAGGCCTGTGATTTTACTGGGTGATCAAAAAACAAAACTATATAAATAATATTTCTTGATAGATATGGACTTTAAAACCAAAATGCGCCTAGCAGCCTTTGACTTTTCCAGTTTCTCCTAAAAAATTATTTTTTTTTATCGATGAATTGTGTGCTTGGTTCCTATCCTGTTTAGAAAAAATCAATTGCTCCTAAATATTTCAATGGACAGACAGACAACAGTTCGAAAAATTATCAAAGTTGGTCTAATATCTTGTATTAAATCACAAATAAAAGAAAGTTTGACGCCAAAATTGTATTCGTTAACCATTTCATTATCGAGCAATTTTACACGGAAAAGGTACATTTCCGGTGGAAATCTCTCATGGCTACGTATGGTCATGGCTCTTAAAAACACATTACAAGCTCCATGTCAACCTGTACATTGACATGGACGGTGGGTCGGCGCTGAATTCTGCACTCCATCAGAGGGTCTTAGTTGTGTTTATTAACATCACCGATTGTAATCGATGATGAAAATTCGATTTGCATCTAGCCTCTGATGGGATTCGAACCCAGTACCTCCCGGTCCAAGTGCCGAAGCTTTAACCACTGCACCACTTGTCCGGTAAGTTAATTAAGCAAGTTAAGTTATATTCATGCAGGGGACGAACATAAGATCATGAAAATCGATTGATTAACGTTTAACAAAACCAAGCTCAGAATTAGCTCGGTTCACAATACTGCCAATGTATTCGCTGAAGATTAATCCGTTATCGCAAATGACTAAACTATGAACGCAAGTAATCTTAGCCATGTCACGACGTCGTTGCCAATATAATAATCACGTGTACGAAGTGTAAGTTTACGAGAGCACTTGACAATCTCGTATTTAGTCACACTCTACTCAAGATTCTTCTTTGCGAAAGTCACAGTCAGTTTGGGTTGAACTCTTTTTGAAAATTTAGATGTCGTCTGGATATATCAAAATGATCGAGTTTTTAATCAACATCTTTGGTATTCAGAATAATCAAAATAAGCCTCAAATGACTGAAACCACATTAAGTCACGGAGCTATGGATTTAAGTGAAAGTCATTACTGTAACAACAACTTCATTTCCCGCCTGTAGATATTCAAAGTGATCAACAGTGGATTGTCCTTTTAGAAAGTAATGTAATTTGGTGGCGGATAAAAGGAATCCGTTGTCTGCTGAATACATTCAATAATTGCAGAGCAAACACTACCAGTTTGAGTTTCAAAGTTATCGATTGTTATATTCAAAGTTAGAGTGTCGTTAAATCAGTGTTTGCTAAAAATTCCATGAACCAACGTTAACTGTGTTCATAGCAAAACGCAATTAAAACGGGTTTGTGGTACTAGTCAATGTTAGAAAGGGTTAGATTAGTTTCTATGACGACATTGTTAGTGTCCACCGATAAAAAACCTAGATCGGCTTTCTCTCTCTCTAGCTGCACATCCCATGAAGGGATTTTGCCGCCCGGTTGAGGGGGCGAAGTCCGAGATTCATACCCCTTTGTCAGGGCTCTCTGGGTAATGCTAAATGAATCAGGCGGTGTAGTGGAGACGAGCAGAGGAAATCCTGTTTATAGTCATGGACACTACATGTCGCATATTGCAGAATCGTATGCATAATGTTCTCAGTAGGAGAAATCGAAAAAAAATAATATCGCCTATTACAGCGCCATCTATCATGAATCGAAAAAAATGTTTCAAGGAAATCCTACGTACTTTTAGCCGTAGAATTCGAATCTGCAATAAAAAATAGGGGTTCCTATCTTAGTTACCAAGTTGCCCCCCACCCCGCTTATAAACAAGGGCGGGGGTCCTAATTTTAGCACTAATGTATCAAAATGATTTAATTTTGATAATGGTCATTTTTATCGTAGAGGGCTTATTTTCCGAGATATTTGAAAGTTTCAGATTAAAAAACTCACCCGGTATTGTTTTGATAGGTAGGGTATAATAGGATAAATCTATTGTTATTGAAACTATTTTTGTTAGACATCCAAATCTCATCCTAATCAAAAAATTAAAATTTTTGATTCATATTTGACCATTTGTTTAAATTTTGTGGGCTTTTAGAGTTTGTTCTTTAGATTAGCCCTACTTCAAATCATAAAAAACATGCCTGTTATCTATTGTATTTTTCTATAATAAGGCTTCTATTGGTGTCTTCATTACGGATCAGACAATCTTCCGTAGTGTCAGATTGATTCCTCCGTTAAAAAAAGCTACTTAAGGTATGGGCGACAAATAACCAAATTATAAATTTAAATTAAATAAATTAAAGTAAATTTAAATTAAGAATACAGAATAAACTGAAATTTTCATGTCGGTTAATTAAATAACAAGTGTCCTTGAAATAACAAGTGCTATTTTTCAAAATACGGTAAATTTAAAATTGCCAGTATTTTTTAAAATCCTTCTTAAATTAAGAAAAAGTTCAATATGATCAAGATGGGAGCTTAATGTGCTGACACAAAAGTTTCAGTTATACGAAACAACAGACTTCAAAAATACATAGAATTACTTAGTATGTATATCAAAAATCAGTTAAAACCAATTGTACCAAGAATGCTGAAATAGTTACAGAAAAATGGTCTTGACTGCTGTAAGGTGTTTTTGACGAACATACTTAGATAAGAATTATTTTTATGACGGTTTAGCAAAATTACTTTGGAGAAATAAAAACGTTGTTTCTGTTCATGTGGATAACATAACTTTCCTCTGGAGACTATAGTAAATGGTGGGCCATCGGCCATACGAAACCCAGAAAACGGAGGATGAGGTCAAATAGCTGAAATTTTTAGCAATAAATATTTTACAAACGTCATTTGCATGATAACAACACTTTATTATATTACTCGTCACATTAATTAAATAAGTACTATAAGAATCTGTTATAGATGTTTTCAAAATTTAAAATATGTAATTCAAATGGATATTTGTAAAGATGCTCAAGTAAATTTTCTTACCAAGTATAGAAATACTGTAGTTAGGCCGAAAAGCCATTACGTTTATTTTTATTGGCAAATTTACAAAATTTTCTCTACCATGCTTTCAAACGTTTGTCGTTTCATTTCTTGAATATGGTCTAACGAAATTCTACTTTTGCGCATACTGCGCATACCGAAAACCCTACTACTGATTGGATTTTTTCATTTTTTTTTTGAAGCTTAACTGTAGATGTTGTATAAAATAAAAAAATGACAGAACACGTACATTATTTGGCATGTCTAAGTGCCTTAAGACCGTAACCATTTTTAAGGGAATACGATTGGAACTCGCTACACAAATGAGGCGGGAATCGAAAACACCATATAAAATAACTAAAACGATCGACATTGATTGAAGTGCCTCATAAAACTCATTTTATTACGATTGGGTTAATAATTTTCACTGGATTTATAATTTGCCAAAATAATATGTCTTTACTATATTTAGTGTGTATAAGTTTGTTGTTGTTAGCACAACATTTGGGTAGAATTCAGAAGAACCGAATGATTAGTATATTTATGTTCCCGTTCACTTACGCCGAAAATATTTTACCTAAATATTGGAGAAGCGTTAATATTCAAATTACATATAATCCATATTTGAAGTTTTACAAGTTTACCACAATTTAATTAAACAAGAATTTATATTACTTAAAAATATTAAAGATTCGAAATAAGTATACCCGTAAAGCATTAATTTTTAATTTATTATTAAATGTTAAATGCTAATGGCATATTCATAATATTAATACTTAAATTGATAGATCATAAATTATATTTTCTAAAACAAATACATTTTCACACAATAAACAACAAAATTTAATTTCGAGAACCCAAAATGTACCAAAAATACATCAAAAATATATTTTGGTATCAAAGCACAAGAAAAATATGAAAGCAAAACAAAAACACGTGCGTCTTTTTCCACATGACTAGAGCACCAAAAAAAAATTGTTCAACTGTCATTTCACCATTTTCACCCACATGGTATTTCGGTGTGTTATTATTTTCCTTTTAAAAATTTAATTTATAATGAATTATTTTGAACTTACCCTGGGTCATTAGGTACCTCAGCTGGTGATCCTGATGCCAAAATTTCATGTTGATTTTGGAGCTCCATCGTAACAATTATTACTTTTTTAACTTTTTTTTTTTTTACTTTAAATTAAATTTTAATTAATTACACTTAATTAATATAATTTAAATTTATATTAATTATAATTGCACACACTTAATACAGAGATAGCTACTATATTTTAATAAATTAATACCACACTTTTAACTTATTTATTTTCTATTTAATACAACAATTAACACACTAACAATATTTTTATTTTATTTTGCTTATTTTTTTTTTTTAATATAAATTTCACTTTTTAATTTAAAATTTCACAATATTTTCACAAAAATTAAAAACAACAACAATAATATTATTATTATTATTATGTATACTAAATAACAAGGATTATAATATTTAGACGGTTAGAAAGAGACGTAATTATGCAATGTGAATGTGGAAATATTTAGGTGTATGAAGGAATTGTTTAATGAAAAAGGAAAACTAATAAAACTGAAAAATCAAAACAAAAACAAAACTAAATATGTATATGTATGTATGGATATATATGCGGATGTGTGGAGAGAAAAATAACAAAAATGTGTGTGAAAATGTGAAAAAATGGCTTAAAGGGATATTTATATTATTTTTTTCAATATAAATGTTGTGAATTATTCACAAATCTTTGATTAAACTTATTTTTAACTAAACACACACAATTAAATTTGGTATAACTTTATATGCAATTTTTCCACAAATCTTATTTCTATTATTATTATTATTATGTTGTATATAACCTCAAATTTTCTTTATCAATTTTTAGAAATTTCACACAGAAAAAAATAAACAAACCAATTTTCTTTCTCTTATTGACAATAATTATATATATATAAATATATATATTTCATTAATAATTTAATTTTCTTTAATTTCCAAGATTATAACTTTTATGGTTGGAAAAACTACTAAAAAAACTACTACAAAATATAGATATTTTATAATTTCAAGCAAATTATTGATATTTTCTTCTTTCTTGATTATGAAAAACTATAATAACAAAAAAAACAAACAAAAAAAATTAATAAATAAGAAACGAAACGAAATATAATTTTTTAATATAATTTAAATGAAAAACTTTTCTTTAAATTATGAAAATACAAAAAACGACGTTAAGCACTACATACACTCGACAACTACCAAAACGATACTAAACTAAATAGAAAAAAATTAATTTGAATGACTGACGTCTATTGCAATGTTGCTCCTCGCTCTCATCATGTTTTAATTTTAATTTTGTTTTGTTGTATTTACTTTTTTTACTTAACATTTATTTTTCTTTTAGAATTCTTTTCATTCATTTTTTCTACATTTTATTTGTTTTTTTCCTAATTTAAATTTTTTTTTTTATTTGCGATTGTAAAAATAAAAAATACTAGTACATATATTGGTATTACGTATACGCTATATTGTACTCATTTTATCATTCGAATTAGTATATTGATTAACTACTCGCTCATATTATCTCCGTCACTCGCGTTATGAACAAGTTTTAGTTTAGAAAAAATTCTTGAGATAAAATAGCGGTAGAAAGAGACCACCACGCCATAGTATACAGTATTTAGTGTTCGCTATGTGCATGAATATAAAAATTTTCTTGTAGTAAGTAGTAGTATTTGTAAATGAATTTTTTGGTGTGGAAAATAAAAAGTAGGTACCTAAAATGCTACTAAATACTATTTTACTGTGTTGCCGCTTACACTTACTGTTATACATATGGATGTACATTTGGTTTTATTTTTATTTTCCGTGTAAATGTACATAATAATAAATTATCTGTTTTTGTTGTATATGTGTTGTCTTCTCTCGTAATTTTCTTCTCTGCAATTTTCTTTTTACGATATTTCATTTCCAATTTGTGATTCCTTTTCCGTATAATGTTTGAATAGAATTTCCTTTCCAGACAAATAGAGAAGTTTCGTAGTTTTCTATTTAAAATGTTTAATGTATGGTAGGTACGAAATATTGCAACCATTTTAAACAAATTATTGATTGAAAAATAACTGTATGTCTATAAAAAATTAAATAACACTAATGATAACTATTATTGCATATAAAATTTCCCCACTATCACACTTTTTGGTTAAAACGTTTTTGCTCGTTTTTTGATTTCATGTTTTCGAACAAAAAATGTAAAGAAACTGTTATAATTTTTATTTTGTACACGAGAATCTATCCACCTATATGAAAATCACTGAGCATTGAGAATAAAAAAATACTATGACAGTAATTTTCTTGTATTTGGAAAAAATTTATTTTTAAATTATCACATGCGTTAAATTACGCATTAAAATTCATTGATACTTTGATAAATCTATTGTTATACATATTAAAATTCATTGATACTTTGATAAATCTATTGTTATAATTCTAATTGGAAAGTAACCCAAATAGAGTAACTTTTAATCGATAAAATAACTACTAATTATCGTTAAGCTAAATTTAAATTAAGTTTTTTAGATAAACTGATGCACTTACTCGTAAAGCAACTTTTGTTGGTAATTATTTTGACGTGAGTTTGATATATTTATTAATTTTAGTTAATTTAGTTAATCAGCTTGAGCTTCAAGTTTTTACATTTTGTTTGACAACGTTTACGGGAGCTCTTCCAGAACACTTGAACAGGTTGTTACGGGTTAATATCCCTCAGTGTTTGGTTTAGTCATATTTAAATAATCTTAGAGATATTAAGATATGCAAATATAAACGCTCTTGACTTTTTGACATTATTCAGACGAGGGGTTTCTCGGAAAAATTGATTGTGGTTGCTTCCTGATTGAAACATATAAGCTGAAGGTCAAGTAATGAGGCATAGGTATATTACAAGTACAACCACAGTAAAACCACAGATCAAATTGGTAGTTAAATTAGAATATAAATACAAGTGTATCGCTCCACTGACTAAAATGTAATGTAATCCACTATCAATTGTTGAGAAATTTATATCGTGAGATCCTTTAACCACTTTATTAAAAAATTTAACTGCTCTATTACTATCATAAAACCATATAAGAATATTTTTTTATGTTTCATAAATCACCTAGGTGCGGCAGATCGAAGAAAGCTGAAGTTTATCGAATACTGGAGGGTAAGGAGAAGCTTAAATACTATCCGCGTACCAAACGTAAAATGCAGGACAAGTGACGCGGTTGTTATAGCTTCGGCACTTGGAACGGGAGTTACTATGTTGTTACAAACCCCGGCATGACGACCAACACGTTCGAAGCGGATAACTAACAATCGGATAGTGGGGGGTTCTTTGTCGTCATACATTATCGGAGTACAACAAAAACTTTCGTGTTGACTAAAAGATATTCGACTTATAAAAAGAACACTGCAACTCGCTCCACCCAATCTTTATCACATCACCATTAACCAATCGAAACGCAATTTACTCCATTTTTTTTTTGTTTAAACCATTATTTATTTAAGAAGCGATAAAATAATTGAAAACATAATTTGATGTGGAAATACTAAAACTACTGTTATATTTTCTAATTATACTTATTTAACTATGTAAACGAACTATTTTGAATTTCAAGTGAATAATAAAAATTTAATCAGATTTTTAGTTAAGGGAAAAAAAAGATAAGATCAAAAAAACTCACCATATAGACTGCCGAAGAGTACTCTCGGTTGATATATGTATGGAACTTTGAATACTGAAATGAAACCCACAAAAAAACTGCCCTAACGTTTCTTTTTTTTATCCACTTGTCACTCACTTTTAGAAATAGAAATTATTTACTTATATCTGGATTTTATTTTTTATTTTATTAACTAGAACACTAATTTTTATAAATTTTCGGCATGCATTAATTTAAAAGAAAAATTTAGCTTATAGTGCTTATTTTTTTTTTGTTTAGAATACTTAAAAAGAACACAGTACACACAACACACAATAATTATTTGTTGTTGTCCTCGCGGTTGTTGATATGACCTTGAGGTTGCTATACGTCCATATGCGGTACCAATTTTCGCTGCGTGCAAAACGCTGTAAAAATGCCGTATTACAATTCAATATAATACCAAATATATTCAATAATAATCTAATCGCGGGATACAAACCTAGTTTTAATCAGCACATATAACTTCGTTTTTAAGTCCCGTGCAAAATACATCAAAACGCAATATACAAGGTTTACTAATAAACCGATATGATTGAGCACTCAAAGGCCCCAAAAACAATTTTCTTTCTTCGTTGGAACGTTCTTATGTATTTAGCTTTTTTTTCGATCACTAGATCAAGATTTACATTTTTTTCCACAATTCCCAAAAATGTAAGCCCAATAATACTTAAACTTTTGGTGTGCTATTTTTTTTTGACAACTGCGATGGTCTCGCACAAAAAGGCAACTCAATAATAATCTTATTTTCGTACTTCGACAAAAAATATTAAATATGTGTTTAAGAACCATGTACAATTATGTACATGATTGGTTAGTTATATACTTGTTCCCATTATATACATAGCTAATTATTGTTAGGTATGGTCAGTTATGTCTAGTCAAAACCAAGAACACAATTGCATTGCAAAAATGTAGATCATAGCGTTGTATGTACTCACACATAAAGCCAATCAAACAATTTATGTATTTCCCACGCAGTTTACCATCCCATTTATGAATTTATGATCTCCAACTATGAGTAAATAAAATAATAAAAAAAGGTAAATAAATAGACCAACACCATGCAAACAATTATACATAAGGTATAAGAGTTTACTGACCTATACCAATCTAGCAAAACAAACTCATATGACATATAAGGGTGAACCAAAATTCGTTCACGTTATCTTGTAAAGATTTGAAAACCGTAACAATTCTCAACCTCAACAAATCTCTCTACCGAAATAAAAAGCTTTTCCTGTAGAGGTAATATTTTATATTTTATTCGGGAGCGGCACGTAATCCCTCATTCCATATATTTTTAGCTAATAAATCTTCTATTATTCTAAAAATCACCTAGTTACAAAATCTCCTAGTTACAAAATATCCTATATACAAAATCTCCTAATTTTATAATACTCGTATCCTTATTACAAAATCATCAAACCGTTTTTTCAATAAGCTGGTTGTTTTTGGAACGGCTGCTACACATGGACAAAATCTTTATTCACGTCGATTATAGAATCCGCGGAAGCGGATCGAATGCTGATTGGAAAATGCATATAAACAAAATGGAAAACTATTGCTATTGCAAAAATGGAAAACTATTGAAAACAAAGTAGCCAAGAAAATTTGTATTGATTTCCATACAAATCGTTTTTTATAATTCCCCGCACAAACGCAATAAAATAATTGCGGATCTAAAACAAATTTTACTTTACTAATTGTATGAAAATCCATAGGAATTTCTATGATACTACGATTTAAAATTTTGTGTTATGTTTTTTTATATGCATTTTCCAATCCGCATTCTATCATCGACGTGATTATATGATTCTTTAGAATTGGACTAAGTATCGGTAAATCAGTTAACTAAACTATCAGTAAACTATCAGTAAAATGAAATATGTACACTGTACATTTTGCGAATAAATGTTTATGTAAGAAGCATTATATTTTATTCTTTCATTAGGAAGATAGATTTAAAAATTTTAAATTCATAGTTTTGAAAGTATCCGTCGTCACATTCAACAAACGAAACGAGAAGTTGCTCATTGATGGATATGGATACCAAAGGGCTTATATGATGGGTCTACAAAAATCTTGATAAAAAATTTATATGGGGAACGTGTTAAGGGATACCATGATTCCGTATGCCGAAGAAGACATGCCCCTGTGCTGGCTGTTTCAGCAGGACAATGACCCGAAGCACTCAGCCAAGGTGGTAAAATACTGGTTTGCTGCAAATAAAATTTATGTAATGGAATGGCCAGCTCAATCTCGCGATCTAAACCCCAGTAGAAAACCTGTGGGGTGAGTTAAAACGTGATTTAAGTAGATTGCCAATGCCAACAAATAAAAATGAGCTTTGGGAAAACGTTCAAAACGCTTGTGGATCATCCCAGTTGAAAGATGGCAATTACTGGTAGATTCTATGGGGCGGTGATGTAATGCGGTGCTTAAAACTAACGGGAACGGCACCAAATATTAAATCTTTGTGTAAAAATCAATTATTTCCTATGAACAATTATTTTTAAAAAAGATTGCTTCAATTTCTCTGTTTATTTGCACAGATAGAGTAAATGAACTAAAATTGAATTCGATAGTTCGATCTGTGATCACAATGAAGTGATATTGTAATAAATGTTTTGTTTTCTAGAAGTGACTGACAGTTAAAAAAACCATGCTTCAATTTTTGATATTGGTGATTTTGTAAAAAAGAAATTATTATTTAAAAATTTCATAAAATTACCTGTACAGAACACAACTGTATAAGGTAGTGTTACTTTTCTCTTAATTACAAAATTTCACATAAAATTTTCCCCGTAAACGTGGATTTAAAAATTTAAAACACTGATGTTAGTTTATTCACTTAAACAAATTTATTTGATCTATTCCACTTCATAGTTACATATATTCTGATTTAGTTTTTGTTCAAAATTTTTTATGTCGTAAAGAAACATAAATGGGAATTACATATATGTTAAAAGATAATATAATGAAAAATAAGCAATCTAACATTAGAATTATAATCATACCGTTGTTCTTTATTTATTATGTAGTGTGATTATAATTATAGGAAATATTTTATTTAATAATTAAAAGAAAAATATAAATCTAATACGATAATGTTTGAATATGCAATTTTACTTCTTTGAGTTGTGTTGCATGGTTGTTGTATTTTCTTGTTGCTACATTGTTGTTTCGCTACATTATTGCTTTGCTTACATTGTAGTCTGGTGGACGTCACCTGTTGCTTTGCTACATGGTTGTTTGGTCGACGTCATCAATATGATGGTTCAATATGCTTTTGGCCATTAGGAGTTGGTAGTGTGTTATTTTTTTCCAGTTTTATATTCCTTAAAACTTGAAATAAGAAAATAGATTAATATAATTGTGATTAGGATGCAACGAAGTGCCCACGAAGTATAGTGACTGATGGCATGTTGGTTCGTTAATAATTGTAGTTCAGTTAATTTTTCCTGTTTTTTTAGGTTCCAATCATGCAACATCGGTAGATTTATTGCTGATTCGATTTGTTCAACTATTATATCGTTGAAAGGTTGCAAAAGTTTTTTTGTCTAAAAAGTTACCTGCATAATTTTCGTATTGTACGCCATTTATTTCCAATGTACAACCACCAAATTTTATGATTTTTGTTCCCAATATTTCTTTCTGTGTTTGTTCGCAGTTTGATGAGAAAGGTATTGGGTTCTTGCTATACACGTATAGGTAGTTTGGTTGTAGTTGTTTAACTTCCTCGGGAGGTGGTCCATTGGATTATACTGCAATTGACGGGTAAGTTGTTGATAATTTGGGTGACGTAATATTGTTTGCTGAGTTGAATTTTAGTTTCTTTGCAGTAAGCTGCTCCTTCTATTATGATACATGGTTGTTAAGGCCAGCTCAACATGTACATGTAATTAATAACAAGGTATATGTAATATAACAACGGAACATAATAACAAGTAGCAAAACACTATTCAAGGTATTAAATTATTTATTCAGACCTCATCCGCGGTAATCTGACTAAATAATAATTTCACCCAAATCAAAGCAGAGGCTTGATTTGTCTATGGTCCTTCGAGCCGGATATCATCGTCAACGAGATCATAATATCAGTTAACAACATACAGTAGCAGCTCTACCGACCACGTCACGAATTGGAAGCAGTTTTGGTTCATAAACAACAAACGTTTACTAAATCGTAACGCACCCATCTTCAAATTTAACTCACCATGACCCTCGAAGCAAAGGAACTCATACAACAACAAGATGTCACTGTCGACAAAATATATGCTATGAGGCAGAACTATGCTGCTAACCTGCTCCAAACGTCACTTGCTAGACCAATGCAGCCAATTCGAAAAAATGACGACATTGGAGAGATCTAGTTTGGTGAACGCCTCGAACCTCTGTGTAAAATGCCTGGAACAAGACAGTGGCTCATGCAAGGCAAACGTTTGCATCGTATGTAAAGGACATCATCACACATTCCTGCATTGCAATAACGCAGCTTCTTCTTCGGTCAAGCAATTTCTGCTGGTTAACCAACCGGCCCCAGTATTATTGCCTACTGCAATAATTAAGGCGGTTTCGAGTAACGGTCGGCCTGTCACTTTAAGGGCTCTGATAGACGTAGGATCGCAAGCTACAATAATCACCTCCAAGGCGGCTAACAAGCTTAACCTGAAAAGAAGAAAGATCAATGTTAACATTTCGGGTATTGGAGGAAACGTAGCCGGCACTTGTATAGTCACTTTATGAGCGTAAAATTAGCACCAAGGTTCGAAGGTGAATTTTTTCTAAACGTTGATGCGTTGATTTTCGAGAAACTCACTCAAAGGCTTCCCGAAATCAGTGTCGACACAAATAACTGGAAACACTTGGAAAATCTTCAACTCGCCGACTCACTTTATAATCAGTCGCAATCAATTGACATAGTGTTATGCGCCGATTATTATCCTTTCATCGCAACCAATGGTCTAATAAAGGGTGAGCAACATCAACCTATAGCTCAAAACACTGAACTCGGTTGGATTATCATCGGTAGCCCTCGGTTCATCGAGAATCAAAAAATAACAACAATGATAACAACTAAGGCGATAGAAGAACAACTCAAGTTGCTCATCGAGAACGACTCCATTCCAGAGGAAATGAATCGTACGGAAGAAGAACTAAGAATAGAAGAACATTTCCAGACAAATTTACAACATAATCCTAATGGTAAATACACGGTAAAGATTCCTTTTAAATCGGATACTTCTCGGATCAACCGTTTAAACAAATGTATCACTAGTTCATCCAGGAATACATCAACCTCAATCACATGGAATTAATGCAACCAGAACAAGAACAGCTGGCAGTCAATCAAAGCTATTATATCCCACATCACGGAGTGCTAAAACAAGATAGCAGCACAACTAAACTCCGAATGGTGTTCGATGCCTCAGCAAAAACGCCAACCGGCGTATCATTGAACGATTTAATGATGACTGGTCCTAAGATACAGCAAGACCTCGCCGACATCTTGCTTCGATGGCGGAAGTACAAGTTTGTCGTAACCGTCGACATTGAAAAAATGTATAGACAAGTATGGATACATAAAGATGATAGGGATTTTCAAAGAATTGCATAGAGAGATGACCCTAGAAAACCTTTTGCAGTTTACAGATTGAACACTGTAAACTATGGTACTACACGACAGCTAGTTTTTTAGCAGTAAGAGCTCTGTTACAACTAGCACAAGAAAAGCAAGACAACCCAACAGATTCAAGAATTTTATCATCGGACTTCTACGTAGATGATATGCTAACGGGAGCCGACACCTTAGAGGACGCTGTAGCAGCTGTGAATGAAGTAAGAACAATTACCGAGCAAGGTGGTCTGAATCTTCGCAAATGGGCATCCAACTCCAGTGACATCCTGGAATGTATCCCAAGCAAATTCCAAAGGACGGGCAACTTATCAATTAAGTTGAATGATTGCGTCAAAACCTTGCGTATAGTATATCATCCCCAAGATGATGTATTTGAGTTTGATGTGTCAAATCTATATTTCTCAAATGGACAACAAACCAAACGAGCATTATTGTCGGACTCATCCAAATTGTTCGACCCCATGGAAGGTTGTCACCAATAACCATTACCGCAAAATTAATGATGCAAGATGCTTGGGCTCTGGGCATTGGATGGGACGAAGAACTACCTCCCACATTGAACAACAAATGGATTCAATACAAAACAGAAATGTTAACAATGAAACATATGATGATTCCGCGTTGGATTGGCTCCACTAGGAAATCATCTATGGAATTACATGGGTTCGCTGATGCTTCGGAGTCAGCATATGTCGCAGCAATTTATTGCCGAAGCTCTCATGAAAGAGGTCACATCACCACACATTTACTAATGGCAAAAACACGTGTCGCACCCATTAAAATAAAACTATCTATCCCTCGGTTAGAGCTCAATGCAGCGTTACTACTTACAAAATTGATGAAACACGTTCAAGGCGCCAAGGACCTAGCGGGCATTAGAACTTACTGTTGGTCAGATTCGACCATCACCGTGGCTTGGATTCATGGGGATCCACGGAAATTCAAAACATTTGTAGCCAACCGAATATCTAATAAGAAGCATTTTGCCTGAAACCACATGGAGGCACGTGAAATCTGCTGAGAACCCAGCCGATTTGGCTACTAGGGGTACTACGCCGTTAACCAGTAGCCGCACAAAGTCCCCTAATATTAACCAGGAACAACATAGTTACTTTACGGATCATAGAGGATGCTCACCGCAAAACGTTGCATGGGGCACCCAATTGACTTTAGCCTATCTAAGGAACAAATATTGGATTATAGATTGCATTAAATGCTTCCGCCACAAGCAACATAAAGCGGAACAACATATGGGTTCTTTACCTGCAGCCAGGGTTCAGCCGCGGAGGGAATTTGCTAACACTGGAGTAATTTCCAGAATAGTGCCACAGAAATAGTTTCTAATTCAAATAATTCAGTTGAATCAAACATATCTAATTATATTCAATCGCTACTGCAGGAACTTATATAATCAATGCGTTTGAAGGAAGAAGTTGCGGGAAACGGCCCCAAATGCAAACGAAAAAAGTGTTCTTTCAACAAGACTTTGTACCATGTCACAATTCGTTAGGTACGATGGCCAAATTGCATGAATTAAAGCTTGGACTGCTGCCATATCCTCGTATTCTCCGGATGGCTCCCAGCACTACTACAAGTTCGCAGATCTGAAAAAATGGTTCTTGGAAAGAGATTTTGCCTATTTGTAGGTCAAAGGTAAATCGTTCTACAAAAAATGCATCCAGAATAGTGCCACAGAAATAGTTTCTAATTCAAATAATTCAGTTCAATCAAACATGTCTAATTATATTCAATCGCTACTGCAGGAACTTATATAATCAATGCGTTTGAAGGAAGAAGTTGCGGGAAACGGCCCCAAATGCAAACGAAAAAAGTGTTCTTTCAACAAGACTTTGTACCATGTCACAATTCGTTAGATACGATGGCCAAATTGCATGAATTAAATTTCGGACTGCTGCCATATCCTCGTATTCTCCGGATGGCTCCCAGCACTACTACAAGTTCGCAGATCTGAAAAAATGGTTCTTGGAAAGAGATTTTGTCTATTTGTAGGTCAAAGGTAAATCGTTCTACAAAAAATGCATCGAAATGTTAGAGAAGCATTGTAATGAATGTATTACTCTTGAAGGAAACAATGTTGATGAATGACGTCGAATTTTGCCATAAAAAATGTTTTAGTAGATAGCCTCGAAACTTATTGGTCGACTAGTTACAGTTTGTTAAAATTTTATCTATTAATTGCATTTGTTTTTCCTGTTATCTTGTAAATTGGCTAAAACTACAGAACATTATTCTAATTTGCTGTATTTATTTCATGCGGAAGAATTAGGGACTATAAATATCATTTGCGGAACAACTATGACTGCGGTATAAAGAGAACTGGAATTTTCGCGATGTTTTGTAAAGAAATAATTCGAGCAGGAGTCCACACATCAGATAGTTTGGTAAATAAGTCTTTGTTACCAACAATCAACAGCACTAAGCAGATTTTGGAAGTGCAACATTCCTAGCCTTTGAAAATATTACATAATTTTGAGTCAAAAAAGAATAATATCCAGGAGTAGATTAACTTACAGGTACCAATTTACATGATAAACACAAGTTAGGAAAATTTTACCACCAGAAGTATGTCCCTTTCTTGAAACATGAATTAAAGAAGATGCGTTTGTGTTAAACGCAGGAACAGTCATACTCACTAATTAAAGCGATCAAAGCAGAAGTGCCACGGGTGTTTTAGGACCCATTCTATACCTTCTGTTCAAATGCTATACTAGTAATTACAGATAATACAATAAAGAATACACTGATATCTCTAGATGATACCAAAGAATGAAATACCAGTAAACTTTAAAATGCGGTAGACAGAATTAACTTTTGCGCGAAGCGATGGCGCATCGGATTGCATGAAACATAATTTGTATGCGTCTTCTGCTTTTTGCACTTGATCTATTGTGGATTGCCTATGTCGAAATCCATATTGGTGTGCAGGCGTGAGTTCTTTACTTTCAATTAGCCGTTCCATTTGTTTTACTAGAAAAATTGGGATATTTTTATTGGGACATATGTATTCCACTAGAAATCCTATATATATCCTACGTTTTCTCAATTAATACACAGTCAAACGGCGATAGCCTTGTGTGTAATGGTGTGTCCCTTCACAAAGGCAACAATTTATTAAATATCGCCTGAATCCAATAACTTTCAACAAATTACTCACATTCAAACATAAATTAAATTATGAAGATATACGAAAAAAACTATCAAATTTTACCGCCTCAATAGTAAATAAATCTGTTTTCATAAAATTTTTAATGATGATTAATGCACCGATTAAAATTTTAAATTAATTTCGAATATACTCTTATTTGTAATATTGTATATAGAGCAAAACTTAAAGTAGTAAATTAAATTTAATAATAGTTTTTTTTATCACCCGTAATATTTAAACTTAAATCTATTTTCTAAGCACTTAAATTGTATTTTCGTTTTCTCGATTTCTTCTTATTTTACATCCCAAGAACAATCCTTAGTTATAAAAAGAAATCTCTTTTATTAAAACGATATAGATTTCTAGAAAATAATTTTCAATCATTTCGAATCTTTTATATATCAAAAACCACTAAAAATTTCAATTGATTTTAAAGTCAATTTTAAAAATTCTAAAAGTTTTTTTTCGTTTTTCCGATTTTTAATAAAGTTTTATTTTGATAGACAGCAAAGATAAATTTTGGCTTTTATCTAGATATAAATACAAATACATCGAATAAATATTAAAGAAAAAAGATTATTTTTCTTTAAGATTATTTCTCTTTGCCTGTCTCGATAAATGAAGCGACAAGGTGATGCTGAACTTACTAAGTTACCACCATACTAATGAATTTGATGCATCCGTGCTCGATTAATCAACTGTTTCAATTTCTCCTCTTTCAATACACCCCTGATCAGTGATGATTCATTAGATCATGATACACTCCAAAATCCATAAAAATATCATCACATAAACCATATCCCTTCCGTAATATATGATATAGAAAATGTACCTCTAGTATAAGGTGTATGTTTTATACGACATCGTTGTAGATTATGTGTATCTCAACTAAATATAATATCCATAGGAAAAAACACATAAATCTATTATTTACGGTTGACATCTTTAATTTATGATTTAATCTTGCAACAAAATATTCAGAAAATCAAATAGTCTGGCAAAAATATAGCAAAAAAAAATGTAAGTTTCCCTTTATTTTGATTTAAAATTTTCATTTCCGGGAATTTAAACAAATTTTACTGATTTTTTCAATTTTTTTTTATGCTCTTCAAAATCATTCCGATAAACTGATAAGAAAAATCTCGATGATGAGAATAGAAATACATATAAAAAAGTAAAAGTTGTATGCATAGATACACATAATATCTACATAGATAGGTACAGGAATGAAAATGTAATAATAAAAAGAGGAAAACTGTAATAAAATTTTAATCTCCTCAAAAACCGAATACCAACAACAACTCTAAAAAAGTAATAATAATATAAAATAAATAAATTCAGAGGTGTTTGGAAAAGTAAATTGTTTCCAAACTTCCTTTTTCTATATATTCATGGAAATATATTTTATAAGTTTGTTCTACAGGGCCGACAATAAGGAAATTGTTAATTTATTTGCTGCTTCGGATATGTATTTGACCAGAACAGTGTGGTAATACGTATCGTATAAGGCTAGATAGTTGATTTAGCGAAATTAACCATCCAATATGAAACGGAAGAAAAAATCTATTCTGTGAGTTACATTTATGAATTCAGATTTAAAACAGAACGGTTCCCCAAAAATTTTGCGACAAACAATTTATCGAAAAACCAATATGGAAGCTAGTGTGGCCTTTCTTTGGTGTAAGCAATGCCCATTCTGAATAGGTATAAATGTTGTGCTCAAAGTAACAACCAAAGATTTTTTTTAATTTTTATTATTTGAAAAGAATTATATTTTGAATTTCAAAACAACGTAAAACTGCAACTAAATATGTATATTCAAATAAATAGTAATGTGCTAGAACATTGATGAATATTATTACAAATCGTAACTAATTTCTCGTCTTGTTTAGAAAAATGCAACGTCGAACTAACAAAAATCAATTTTATATTTCTATTGCCAACAATTAAAAATAAAAGTATTTACTTAAACTGCCCTGGTGGTGAACATTAAAACTTCAGGTAGAATAGGATTATTCTATACCAGCAAAAATGTTGGTTTAAAACTATTTCGAAAAACTATGGGATTGTGGTTATAAATTTACGAAAGAAAGACCACATACAGTTTTACAATTACGAAATGTGCGTGGAAACAATTTTGGCGAAACATCGAAAAAAAGTTTGTTTGCGACATCAGTACTTGCAGGTAGAGATTTCCATTTCGGGAACTTAGAGTGAAAGTGGGTGGCCCCAAGTATTAAAATACAATATATGTAAGCTAGAATATTACTTTTTATGTTTGGTAAAACATTTAAGGGACTAGTTTAAGGATCATGTTACACACTGCGTTAAATACAGTTATGTTAAATGTTGCGTTAAAATGTTCTTCGATTTAACGGGTTAATTGGGGTCCGTTAAATCCGGGTTGTTCAATAAATCCGAATGTTTTTATATTTAATTTATTAGATCGAATTTAATCTGAGACGGAACTCAGGCATTTCTTAGATTTTGGGAAGAAATTCTGGAATATGGCCAACTGAGACGGGACTTCATCAATTCTTAACCGATTATGTTGGGATTGAATATGTTGGATTGAAATAGGATTCTTAAATGGTTTTGGGAAGATGTTCTGGAATATGGCACCTGGGACGGAACACGATCAATTCTAAACCGATTATGATTGGATTGGGTATGCTGGATGGAAAAAGGATTCCTAAACGATTTTTTGGAAGGAATTCTGAAATATGGCCACCTGGAACGGAACTCGATCAATTCTTAACCGGCGCTGATGGAATATGGTTGTTGAATGGAAATAGGATTCTTAAACGATTTTTGGAAGAAATTATGGAATGTGGCTACCTGACACGGATCTTGATCAATTCTTAATCGATTATGATGGGATTAGATATGTTGGATGGAAATCGGAGTCCGTAAAATCGAGGGTTTACTTGATACCGCTAAAATCAATTTCAATTTTTTCCATCGCCTCCAAAACCTCCTTCCCCAAACTTACGAACTCCGCAAGGAACTGCAGTGTTTGGATAACCATCGACTTCTTGTAATTAGCGATGGCATACGTGATCTTTAATTTTTGACCTTATGTCTTACCAAACATTTGCGGTTCAGGTGGACCTTGAACCTTGTTCGTTTTTTTATTTATTAATTACAACTGAGACTGTGATTGTCTAGCAATTTATCTTTTAAATTTTTACAAATTTTAAAAATTCTGATTTGTTGGGGTGAAACCCAATGATTAGTCGCATAATTAATTAAACCTATTCAAAATACTAATTTTAATTTGATAAGTTTACTGTGTCAAGTGGCTTCGTTCTTTGGAGTCCTCTTTCAACGTCAGGGTTACCTATCATATGGCGAATATAGGGGTTTCCGTACTTCAGGAGCCTTATTTCGTGTTTGGCGGCATGCTTTGTTATTTCATCTTTGATGTATTCCATCTGTAAGTCCCTGTGAAGGTCTTCATTTCTTGTGTACCACGGAGCACTTACGATGCTACGAAGAACCTTAGTTTGAAACGTCTGTATCATTTTGGCGTTTGTTTGCTTAGTACCCAGAGTTGAATACCATAGTGCCATATCGGCAAATGATATAGCAGCAGATTGTTGTGAATTGTAAGCTCAGAGCCTCTACCAATACATTTTTCTGAAGTTCTTCTTTTTTCTTTTTGACATGCTCTCTCCACTTGAGCTTGGCATCGGGTGTCATGCCAAGATATTTAGCTTTGTATGCATATGGCACCGGTCGTGAGTTAATTTCTACCGGTAGATGGAAAGCCTTTTGATTTGTAAAGTTAATATGCGTGGATTTCATCTCATTAAGCTTGATTCTCAAGCGCTTAGTCTAGTTACAAACCGCATTGGTAATTTTCTGGAGTTTGCTCGTTGCATCAGCGACATTACTTCCAATCGCCACCATGATTGCTGTGTCGTCTGCAAAGGTGGCTAAAGTTCCTTCATTTGTTGTTGGAATATGCCTTGTAAATACAGGATTGATCTTAAGACACTCCGCTGCGGGACACTGGCAAAGATTTTATTTAGTTCGGAGTATTCATCTTCATAGTTCACACGAAAATGTCTATTGAATAAATAAGATCCTAGTATGGCATAAAACTGTCTCGGCAGATCTCTACGCATCTTGAATTCCAGTCCAATATGCCAGACTTTATCAAATGCTTGGGCGACGTCCAGAAATATGGTGGAGCATACTTTTTTACGTTCTTCCAATAATGTTGGTGATTCCATGCACCTATTCAATTGTGGAATGCTTTTCTCTGAATCCAAATTGATGTGGAGGAATTAGTTGTCGATCCTCAATTATTTGTTTAAGTCTTTTTAGTCAGCATTGAAATCGACCTTTATGATTTTTTATCGTTAGGTGGTTTATCAGGTTTTGCTATCAGCTCCTCGCGCTGCACCCTGGGTAACGCTAAAAATATAACCCCGCGAGTACGGGCGCGGCAAAACCCAAGCTACTTGCATTTACGAGGAAATACCCATGGCAAATCCTGAAGCAGTATCTATTCTCTATGTTAGGGATGGCTGTAAAAAATCTGGCAGTAGGTTTAAATGCTAAGGGATGGAACTCAGAACTAAATATTCAATGGAGTCAACCAACCAAAACAAAGATACGGTGCAGGGAAACGGATGCCCAGTACCGGCGGCTCTCGGGAATGAGCAAGCGGGCTCCCAGTCGTCGAGATCTAGCGACCGCAATGATGTAGTGATTCAAAGCTTGGTTACTACACCATATACAGCTACAAGCAATATCACTGAAGTCGTCAGTCTAGTGGGTGATTCATCCAGTACGGCTGACGGAAGTAAAAACAACTTTACGGAATTGGACAGTCCTTTCTTAAAAAGAGGGATGGTGATAAGATCACCTATAAAACCGTCTACCTCAAGTTCTGTTAGACGATCGTTTTCAACTTCAATGTTGAATATGGAGCCAGAAGTGGTAAACAACCCGATCAATAAACTCTCAGAAAATCACAGTAGCGATACAAGCATTAAAGAGAGCGCAATGTTTAATTGACACAAACTATAGCATCGATCGCTATATTACAGTAAAATGGAAGAGGGATAGTCCAAAAACAGAAAACCAACTGATAAGTAAGAAATCAAACGTCGAAAATTTCAAACTACCGCTAAACAACCTATTTGTAACGTTCATCGAAAATAATGCGGAAGAGAGCAAAACTGTAAATGTAAATACGCAGAACAGGCTATTCGAAAATACAAGCCACCTCCAATCTACTTACGCAAAATTGATACGCACAAGGTGGTCCAAGAACTTAAATCAAGCGTGCTAACAAATGGTAAAACATTTCACGTAACAAATTTACTTCAAGGCAAAATACACGAAGTAAAAATTCAAACACATGAGGTCAACGACTATAGAGAAGTCAGTAATTATTACGATGTACATAACAGAAACAGTTGTACATACCGATTGAAGTCTTCAAAGGGTCTTTCTGTTGTTATTAAAGGCATCGATGTCCATGTTGAGACACCCGAAATCGAGGCTGCGCTTGTTGGATTGATGGATTTAAGATACAGAATGTATATAGGATAATGAACCGCTTGAAGTAACCACAACCAATGGTCAAAGTTGAACTGGACCCATCCGAAAGCATTTTGGAAAAGGGAGAATTTCATTCAATATATAAACTAAAGTACCTCTTATGCCTCAACCAGTCAGACTTAAGTTCTTAAGTTGTGCTCCGTTTTGGACCACTTAGAAGAGCGGTACGACCACCAAAATTTTAGAGGTCAGTTGTTTATTTGTGACGAGAAGCCTATAAAATTTTGGTGATTGTAGCACTAACCGAAGTGGTGCAATCGGCGTGTAACTTAAGTTCTTAAGTCTGACTGGTTGAGGCATAACACAGACGCATAACTGTTGAAGAACCAAAGAAAAGGTCCGGACCAATACAGTGTTTAAACTGCCAAGAATATGGTCACTCAAGGGCATATTGCAAGTTGATATCAGTATGTGATAACCAAACCAAAAGTTGCCCAAAACCAAAAAACTCTTCAACTGAAAGGAAATGCAGTAATTGCGGTAGAAACCACACCGCAAATTACCGAGAATGCCAAGTCTACATAAATACTAGTCAATTGTCACGTCCCAGGAGGCAGTATAAAACTACAGCAGATGCGCAGAATAATATACCTCCGCATACGCCAAATGACTCTCGTTCGCCCAGAACACCAACCAGCAAACCAACATACGCAAGCGTTCTTCAAGGCGAATCCTCAAATGTTGAACCTTCCCTGAATAACTGCATGCAACTGATGATGCAGTTAATGACAACAATGCAAAATATGCTACAAGCAATGCTGCAAAATCAAACTACTATGATCCAGAAACTAGAATGTCTCCGATAAATTATCTGAAGATATGCCACTGGAACGCAAACGGTATAAGCCAACACAAACTCGAATTAGAACATTTCCTAGCTAAACACGAAATTGATCTTGTTAGTTTCTGAAACCCACTAAACCGATAAACACAATTTCAGAATTAATGGTTACGAAGTTTATGATTCAAAACATCCCTTGGGCAGAAGTCGAGGAGGAACTGCTATTATTATAAAAAAGCGGATTTGCCATATGTTCTAAATGAATATAGCACCGAGGAAATTCAAGCCACCACCTGACGTCCTTGATTTTGCAGACACGAGTAAAATAAACCGAGAAATAATCCAAGCTTAACCTCTTTTAGAATTATCTTCTGACCACTCGCCGGTCTTACTACATTACTGGGCCGACCAAAAGCCATGTTCCACGAATAACTATCTAACGAACACCTTCACTAACTGGTTGAAATTTAAGATGTACATCAGTTCACATATCGACCTAACGTCTACATTGCAGAACGACATAAACATTGTTATGGAAAACTTTAATGATGTACTAGTCAACGCAGCTATTGCGGCCTCGCCTAAACCAAAGAGCAAACATACAAGACACACCATAACATCCGCTGAAATAGAAAAAATGTTAACAGGGAATCGTCGCTTAAGACGCATCTGGCAAATTAATCGATCGCCAGATGCTAAACATAACTTTAATCAGGCAAAAAGAAAACTACAAAGCCTACTACAAAAAGCAAGATGGATCATTTGGACACAAACTATTCATTATGGAAGGCCACTAAACACCTTAAACGGCCTCAGCAACCAAATCCGCCAATTCGTCTTTCTAACGGTGAATGGGCTAGAAGTGACGAGGAAAAAGCTAAAGCCTTTGCTAATCACCTTGAAAATGTATTCACTCCAAACCTTGGCTTATCGGTGTTTCAAACAGAAAATATAGCAATCAGACCTGTGAGGAAATTTAAGATATAAAGAAACCACTGGTAAAGTTTATTATCACACATCAAATTCAATTAAAGAAAGCCCCTGGGTATGATCGAATTACAGGTGAAATGCTTAAACAACTGCCTGAGTGTGCCGACTGGCTCAAATATTTAATTCAATTTACGAATCAGGATATATCCCTGAGTGCTGGAAATTATCAACTATAAAAATGATCCCAAAGCCTGGCAAGGATCCTACCAAAGTCTCGTCATATGGACCAATAAGCCTACTACCAATTGTTTCGAAAGTATTCGAAAAAACTATTATCGAAAATATTAAACCGGAACTACGAAATATCAACCCTAGTCATCAGTTTTGTTTCAGAGCCGAGCATGGAACCATTGAGCAAGTGCACCGAGTAGCTACAGAAATAAGGTCAGCATACGAAGAGAAAAAATACTGATCCGCCGTATTCTTGGATGTTGCCCAAGCATTCGATAAAGTTTGGCACGAGGGTCCGCTGCATAAAATTAATCTTAAATAACCAGAAATTTACCAACTCATGAAGTCGTATTTGACAAATCGCAGATATTATGTCAAATACAACACCTCTAAATCAAACGAAAAAAACATCACCACTTACCGTTTTGTTTCCTAGTTTAGGTCGGTTCTTCAAGATGTTGTTTGGTGACATTACAAAAGTTAGTGTGAATTATCTTGTTGTCATTGTTGTTCCTGTAGCTTAATGAGTAAAAATAATACCTTCTTGCCCTAAATTTTATAAACCTTTGTTACTGCATTTACAGATTTAATGTCAAAGTATTTTAAGTTAAACCCGTTCACAGACATTTTATCGTCTAATGTAGCACAAATTTAAATAGATGACTTTGAAAATCACGATTTATCCATGTTGAAATCTGGAATTCAGCAAGCGACGACTGTTGAGGCTGAATATCTTTAACAATCTCATATCATAAACAAGAGTTTATCTACATCTGTTTTGTTTTGGTTTCAAGTCGATGTAAGTTTCAGTTTCACAATGCAGAGTTGAGAACATATTAATCGCCTTGAAGGGGCGGTATGTTGTACCATCACTTCGAATCGAAAAAAGTCGAATCGAAAAAGTGAAAGATGTATCATTTTATGCTGTTCGAAAATGATACAACATACCGCCATTTGACTTTTTTCGAATTTCAATTCGAAGTGATGGTCCAACATACCGCCCTTTGAATAGTTTTCTAAACATGAAAATGCAATAAAACTTCATTTGCGTTGTACACTGTATCTCTAATTTTGATGGTATATTAACTCTCGATATCAAAATCTTACAAGGATTTTCGGACCCCGAAAATTACACGTTAATATAACCAACCTCATCTATATATATTTGGTATATGGTATATATCTATATATATTTGGCGATTTTAGCTTGCAAATTAATTCAAGAGCCTTATGCGAAACGGATTTGCCATATATTTGCCATGTGAACGGGTAATTTTACGGTCATCTATTTGAGAACTTGCTAATACACCGGCAGGTATATTTTGTCAATGCATTCTTTGCTATACTAAGTTTTAACTTTTCGTACATTTTTATTAGGATATTTTTTAGGATATTTTTGTCTTTACCCGACAATGTTTTTGGTGCCGAATTATGTATGTAAATGCTAATTAATTTTATCATGCCTGAGGTCTCAGCTCCTTTGTTGCAAATCGCACTTACTTTTTTCGGTGTTTACGTGATACTTTTTCAAAATACCACAAATGCGAGGACAAGTAAGTTATCTTAACTATAGGCAGCAGAGATATACATCGTAACCAAAAAGACTTGGGTAATGAATTTGGTTGAATTAAATTTTAAAATCAAATTGTGAATTCATGATCAACAGAACAAGAAAATACTATTAAAAAAAATTTCTATTCAAGGGCAAATTATTTATCTAATTCTATCTAATTGAAATTCAATTAATTTTAAATTATTACAAAATTCAATTTATAAAAGATCGATATTACTTTTTATTTTAGAAGATTGATTTCGTATGTATTTTTTTGTACTTGTGCTCCTCACATTTTTATTATTTTGTGGAATATTTTACGGGGTGTTATATTCATAATAATTTTATTCTGTCTGCTCCGTTGAGTTGTTATTCGGTTTGTGCCGAATATATTATTATATACATATAATATATGTGTACACATACGTACATGATTTAAGTAATTTAATTTGAAATCAATCATCTTATTTAATGAAATTTGTTCAATTTATTTTAAAATTATTATCTTCGAGATATAACTGCATATAAAATAGAATCAGTTTTCGAGTAGAATATTATAGAAATTTGATTTACATATTTGGTAAATTTGAATGCGTTTTTTATAACCGACATTTGACCGAAGAAATTTAGCCATTCGCGATTACACACCAAAATTGAAACGGAGTTTGGAGATCCGTCGAAATGACGATTGCTTTCCACTACTTCATTTAACAATACTAGGAGAAGTACTCGGCTTTGCCCGGGTTAAAATTGAACTACTGAACTTCAAACAGGTGTTTTTTTATTTTATTACTTATTTATTTATTTATTTAAATAAATCTATTTTGTAATTTACATGTATGATTTCAGATTTTATACAATAGTTAAAACAGTAATTTCAAACAAAAAACTTAAAAAAAAGAAAATAGAAAATATAAACCAAATTTTAGTTTGACAAATAAAAATTTAAAAAATAGTCATTCAATATATTTTTAAAGTTGTTCTTTGATAAATTAAAATCAAATAGGTCGTCAATTAAGTTGAACGATTTAGTCATCCCCTATTAATGGGGTTGTTTTCTCCATAGTTAGTAGAATGGTGTTCAAGTGCTAAAAATTCATGGTTTCGAAATGTTCTGCATGGCACGTGAATTGATATGTTTTCCAAGATGTAAGCTGAATCAACGTGGCCAAGCAAAACGTTACCAATATAAGCCGCGCCCAAGAGAAATCGTCTATTTTCAAGCGTGCATATTTTGTATTCCGTGCATCTTGTTGGGTATGGAGGTAAGCGAGCCACATTAGTAATTCTAATTAGTAATACTTTAAGTGAATTGAATAAAATCAATACAAAAATAATTTGTTGGGTTTACTGCAATGCTTGCTTGTAAACCACATTTTATGATTCCCGGAGCTAAAACATACAAATTTTGAAGTGCGAACTTTCTTTGCACTGGTTGTACACATTGGGATGGGGTGTTGGTCGAGAAACCGCGTCACGCGAGATAAATTGACGATTATACGTTTTTGTGAAGTAGACACTTTCGTTGCGGGATAGCAGTAGAACTGTTCTATTTATATTTGGATTTGTTATTTAGTTTTATTTTATTTTCTGCACACACGGTTTTCTTTGGAAAACACATATAGGTGATAAAGACGACCAGGAAGAAGAAGAAGGACAATTAACTGAGATGGAAATATTGGGATTATGTGCGGTGTAACTGAGAATCAGCTTACATTTTGTATAGTACCATAAAAACAGCGCATCCAACTTAATACCAGCATATTTTTTATGTACACGGATATGATCAACGGTCTTGCAAGAAAACATTAAATTAATATGAGAAAACCTAAATCTTTTAATATTAATGAAATTTTACATAATTTGTTATGAAATGATGATGGTATTTTATGTTCTTGTTACTGTGGGTTAATAAGACGGGTGGGAAAAATGAGGTGCAGAGTGAAAATTGATTGCTTATACGTAGCGTTGTGCGGTGGTCTTGAAAACAATTTATTACTTTTGAGTTTAACTTGGGTGGTCTCTTGATAGTTGACGTGTGGAAAGTATTTGCAGAAGGGTCACTCGAATGATCATTCGTTTCATTTTCATATCAACAAATTATATCAAATTATTATATCAAATCATATCAAATTATATCAAAAATCATATCAAATCATATCAAAAATCATATCAAATCATATAAAATCATATCAAATCGGATCAAATCATATCAAATTATATAAAAATATATCAAACCATATCAAAAATCATATCAAGTCATATTAAATCATATCAAATTATATCAAACCATATCAAATCATATAAAAATCATATAAAATCATATCAAGTCTTATCAGATCATATCAAATCAAATATCATATCAAATCATATTAAATCATATCAAATCATGTCGAATCGGATCAAATCTAATAAAATTATATCAAATCATATCAAAAATCATACCCAATCATATCAAATCATATCAAAAATCATATCAAATCATATCAAACCATATCAAATCATATCAAATCATATTAAATCATATCAAATCATACAAATTATATATAATGATATAAAATAAATCATATAAAATCATATCAACTCATATCAAATCATATCAAATCATAACAAATCATATCAAAAATTATATCAAATCATATCAAATCATATCAAATCATCGCGATGTCGAATCTGGCGATGGTTTCCGCAAATAGAGGAGCAGACAATTTGCCAATATTTTTACGTCTACTAGGGACTAACATACTAGTTTTAGATGCATTAACGTACAAGCCTGTATCTGACAATAAGTCAGAAAGTACATTAAGATATTTACTCTGCAACCAAAGCGAACATCAGCATAGCACTGAGCAGTAAAGCCAGAGCTGCAGTTCAATAGCAAATTCATCAATAACTAATAACCACAAGAGAGGTGACAAAACACCCTTTAATATACCTATTAGTTCTGGCGATTCCAGAAAGATTGTTGATTTCTTCGCAGAACCTAATCTAAGAAGACTTACGAGTAGATTTTAGATTTTACGTAAATTAAATAATATAATACTGAAGTCACTTATAATATATTGAAGAGAAATATATTGAATAACAGGGAAAAATGTGTTATATTTCATTTATGTCTGTCTATCTGTGTGAGTGTGTGAGCGAATTGCCAAAGAAGTTTCACCTCCACCGTCTGGTCCGACGCAGACCCAATTTTTTTTTAAGTCCCTACTCTTGAGCATGCCACATACAACTGGCAATGAGAGAAGCAAAGACTTTCCAACTCTACGCCTGCAAACTTTAGGGATTGTCCGAGAGTTTTGTCGATGGTTATGGCAAATAAAAATCTAACTGGGAACTGGACTCGTTTGAAGCTAAATGGCAGGTCGGTTGGTATCAACGGTATGCGAGGTATGAACACGTCCTCCCTTTGTGCAATCCTCGTCAATACAGTGGCTGCGATGACATTTGGCAAAAGACTTTTGATACGGAGCTGTGTTCCATTGCATAGTTTTGGCGGGTCCAGATTCCGCAAAAGAATCATTGATGATCCTTTCTTTATTTTCAAGATATGAGAAGGCATTCCAGGTGGCCCCTTCGTGTAATAGTTACGGTCGATATACAACAAATATTGATACATATAAAATATTTGTTAACACTCCCACGGCTATCTTGGCTGGCAAAATGTATTTCTGCTAAATTTGTAAGCACTCGCTCGAGTGGATCAAAACTTTGCATAAATATTGTATCTTCCTGCTTACAGGTGAGTAACCATGCTCCAGGGGTAACATTTTTTGATCACTAACCCCTATGTTTATTCTCGGCTACTAAAATGTATTCGTTCAAAATTTGGGGGCAATCGCACGAGTGCACCAAAAGTTGTCTAATATTGTAAAGTCCTCGGTACAGGTGAGCACGGAGAGAAGATATAATTTTTTGATCACTTAAAGTCCCCTATGTTTTTTCTCGGCTGCTAAAAAGTATTCGTGCAAAATTGGGGAATAATCGCTCGAGTGGATCTAAAGTTTTCATATATTGTAAATTCCTGCTTACAGGTGAGTACGGGGGAGGGGGTAACATTTTTTGATTACTAACCCCCCTATATTTTTTCGGCTGCTAGAAAGTATGCGTTCAAAATTTAGTAGCAACCGCTCGAGTGGATCAAAACTTTTTGTGAACAAACATAGTTACATATACTTTCCTTCTTTATATATATATATATATATATATATATATATATATATATATATATATATATATATATATATATATATATATAAGAAGGAAAGTATATATATATATAGCTTTTTCGCTGTTCATATATATTTATGGTTTTGTGGAGCCCAAAACAATTACTTATTGGGAAGTTCAAGGCCATATTAAACGTTGGAATAAGAAATGATGTGAAAACTTTGCGACGTTTACGTCCAAAGATATTCCCATATCGTTACTTTGTTCTCTTGTTTAGTTGGAATGGATGCTTATCTAAAATTGTAAAATTTAATGGTTGACCTCACCCAGAAACTCATATTGCTGAGAATTTTATTACTTTTAGATATTCACTAGCGGTTGTCCACCGCAAATACTTGCAAGATAGATGAAAAGCTCAGTGATTTTTTTAATTTGAGACGTGTTGCCAATTGGGAAAGTCCCACGGTCGTTTCTTCACATAACTTAGTTACTGCTTAATTTGACTTTGTATAATATAACATGTTTTCATTCTCCAGATATTTATCTTCATGGTATGTTAAACAAAGAACCATTTTCCAATCTGAATTGGGAGTAGGGGTGAATAGTGTGACATCGTTGCTTCAATTGTCAGTGGTCAGTAATATTAAAAATTATACACTACCTCTCGACCATCTATTGATGTTCGTCACAATATATTTTATATTAAAAATCTTAATCTAAATAATTCTTACAGTAGTAAATTTGAATAGTATGTAAAAAATATGTTGTTTTTTACTATCAGCCGAAAGAAACAGGCCAAAATAGGCATATGCAAAATAGAATCTGAATATCACATCTAAGTTGAGATGATCCTAATTTTAAAAGAATATGACTATCTAGACATAATCCGTTGCAACAATAAATAGTGGAATTTATATGGTACACTGGTGCCGTGTCCCTTATAACCTCAAAAATCGCAACTACAGAGACCCTAAGACAGAAGGTAAGTTTAAAAACAATTCAATTCACTCAAACAAACCGGTGTGGCTCTATTATAATCCATTTAGTCCCTCAATAAAGCAGCCAATAGTCGACCATATTTTGGAACTTCACCATCAAAATCATTTTAGATCTTTAGAGATGTTATTTTAAATTTTGAGATATCGGAACATATTCCCCCACCTTAAGGAAATAATGACTTAATCACTTAAAAACAGGACAGAGTTTTCCAATAAGTTTTTTTGTAGATCTCACGCTGGGTGTTCACGGAGACCACACGAACGAGTCCATCAGCGCCGGGGTGAAGGTCAACTACATTTGGATGGTACATTTTCATTTTTGACGAACACGATGTCATTCCTTGCGATATTCGGAAATTTCAATTTCCATTTCGTCCGCTGCCGCAACGTGGTTAAATAGTCAAATTTCCAAATCTTCCAAAAGCCATTCATCATGTTCTGTAGCAGCTGCCAACGGTTAGTGTACGATTTGGCTCCATCAGAAGGGAAACATGTTTGGTGAGTAACCCATGAGAAAGTGTCCTGGATATCAATACTCCACAATTCTCGGAGCAATTTAAATCCATAGGTGCAATGGGTCACGAATTTAAGAGGCATTCGATCTGACATAGAACGGTGCAGTTTTCCTCGAAAGTTAGCGCGGATTCTATAAATTTTACGAATTAGGTGTCTCTTCATCGATTTAGCACCAGCTCCCAAGATGCCGCAAAAATATGGTGATGGTACAGCTACTTAGTCCTTATAAATCTTCACACTTCGTCCGTTTTTAGATTTAACTTTGGTCCCACGAAGTCGACACCTACTGTAGAAAATGGCCTTGAAGGTGTTAACCGAAATAACGGTAGATTACCCATCTATTGTTTTGTTGTACTCAGACGATGGCGAGTGTAGGTGATGCAGGATCGAGCAACATGTTTAACCAGATTTTGCCGAATGATGCCAAGTAGTTGTTGTTGCGTAGGATGAAGGCGTTGTTTGTGTAGAGTCCTCGTGAGTGAATGGATGCAAAGTTTGCCGGATCAAAGTGAATGGATGGTGAGAGCCGATAATTGCAGGATGTTTAGTTTCGTATGAACAGCAAGTAGTCAACCCGAACCATCTACCAACCCTTAGTTTTCCCTGTTCGCCAATAAATGGGTTTAATGATCGTACCTTACTTCTGCGTTACAAATCCGTCCAGGTGGTGATTCGTTTAATATCTTCTGGAAAACATGCATATTAAGCCAATCGCACGGCAAACATTGTAGCGCGTTTGATTTGAGAACCTGTTAAATACAGAGAAATTTGTTTATTTTTAAATTTGTCAAAAAATCGATAACACGGAGCAAACATTCGAATTACAAAACAAAGTAATGACGACTTCTCGAATAGTTTTGGAATAGCGGAAAAATCGGTTAGATTGCTAGCTAGCGCAGTCATCAAAGCTTACATTGGAGAGCTGGGTATCAGATACTTTAATCTCTACTTCTGAATTGTGTCATGAAGGTCGACGTGGCATATAGTAACAGAGCCATAATTAGAAACGGAGTTTGATCAATTTCAAGAGTTGTTTTACCAGAGATGACGTAGCCGAAACATGTGTTTTGAGCAAAAAGATCGTCCTCAATTGTTCCGGACGCAGTAATTTCATAAAAATGTCCGCTCTAAGCAATATATGTTTCGGACTCGAATGGTTGAAGTTTTGATCAGCGAAATGTAATGACTGAAAGTTTTCGAATTTTGGTAACGTCAGAAGGTGATCAGAAGGGTGAGATCAGAAATTAAATTTTTCATTATGAGAACTCTCAAGAATAAAGAGAGATTATCGGATGCAGTCGTACAGATTCTTTGGTATTACCAGCGCTTATGGAACCGAGAAAACTCTTAATATTTACACAGCATGGTTGCGCGGAAGATTATGTAATTGAATACATTTGTCCATGATCAAACTGGTGACTGCTGCAGAGTCTAATAAGGTTCCAAATTTTTGATAAGACCTTTAGACATCCTGCACAAGGGTTACGGCAGGTAATAAGGTCAAAGAAGATTTAGAAACCTTGTGAGTTAGCGACTCAGATGAATGCGCTGAGTTAATAGTAGAATTACATGGTGAACTTGAATCAAATTTTAATGGACGGTGAATTTAAATAGAAGACTTAAGTGAAATGTTGTAAGTTTGGCAGACAGGATGAGTTGTTAATTGTCAATCGGCCGATGGAGTATTATGTTTAGGTTTATCGTCATTTATTAACTGCAGCGTGAAGAGTGTTGACACTGATTGGGCTTCTATTGTGTTACCACATGTCCTACGGGATATACTAACATTCAGACATCAAATGATTGCGATTTAAACAGTTCAAACAGAGACAACAATCCTTCGCGATTTTAATGCGGCTGGATACATTTAAATTCTTAAACTTAAAGCATTTGTAAAGAGGATGGTTATACCTTTGTTACAGCATGGACATTTAAAGTTATCGGTAGATGGATGTTTACTATGCACTGTTTAGCTTGGCGCACATGATTCACATGTGTCACATCGTTTATCTAGGAATCTAAAAAATTCCTCGAAAGTAGGGGTATCTTTATCTACTGAAATTTTCACCCACTCCTCTTTAGTCTGAACATCAAGGTTATTTAAAATGAGAAAGATTAACCAATTTCATGTTGCATACACAAGCACTTTAATTCCCGAATAACGCCATCGGATACATCAGCGATTTTACGAAGCTCAGAAACACAGGTATTCATAACGGTTTTCATAATGGTGCTTGGCCTGTAACTTATCCCAAGCTTCTTGGGATGTAGCAGATCAAGTCGGTAGCTTCAAACTATTCAATAATTGAAATTTATGAGCATTGGATAACGCGTTGTTTGAGTGAACGGATGATTTATAAAGATCCTTGAACACGTGGAAGTTTAATATCTTGATTGGTTTGAGTCAAAGTATTTTCCTTGAGACCCTCAAAAAACTGAGTTTGCTGAGCGTATAGATTATCAACGGTTTTATTGAGCAAATCAGTCTTCGGAGGTTGAGAACTATCAACTATTTGTCGCTGTCGAATTTCTCGCACAAAAATCGTCTTTATTTTGAAATAATTTGCCTCGAACTCATCAAATTTGGAGCTTTGATCGGGAATCATGAGATGTTGTTTGTTTCCGATTGCAAAAAAATCCTTAAAATATTCCTCGATTTTTAATGAACGAACTTCGATATCTTCGAGTGTTGTATCATCATCGATTGAGACCGCAAAAGTATTAAGTTTGGTCAAGGCCGCTACCATGCGAACACGTTTTTGCACTAACTCACTTGCGATATCGATGCACTTGTCTCTCAATAGTTAGCTTAGATTCACTGTTATATTCACCGTTTACAAATATGTAAATAAGTTGCACGAAATTGTATTTAAATTTGAAGCAAAGAAGAAATACAAAGCTATTGCAAGAAGGCAAACACGTGAAGAATTTGTTTAGGGTGCGCGACATAGCTCTGTGAAGACCAATTTACCATGTACAAACACCGCTTATATCACCTTTGGTTGTAACCCTTTAAAAGAAACAGCATGGGGCACTAACAGCACCAAAACTTGTCGTTTTTAAGTGCTAAGAGCTAAGAAAACATCTCGGTAACGTTTCAAATATGGCTAAGATAAATCTCCGTTTCTAAAATCGTATTATAAAATAAGCACTGGAAGACCATGCTGGCTGAATTCCAAAATAAGAAACAGTATGGTATTGGTAATATCATTTTAGAATTTTAGATAATTAGAAATAGTTATTAACGAGAACAAACGAAATTGCCTGTAATTATAAGAAGTTACATTCCTATTCAATGGAATACTCTAGTGAAAATCAAAATAATGATTTTCATCCGGTACTTTATTTCATTTTGCGCTTGTATCAAAAGGAAATGTAGTTTTCTTTTGTGTTTCTCTGTCATCGTTCAATTCATCTTAAGATGTAGTAAGTTAAGCATTATGTATATAAAACGTATAATTACCTCGTACCTCGTACAATCATCCTCGCTAAGGGACCAGACCAAAATAGATTTAATAAACTTGTCACGAAACTGTTAAGTATAGTAGCTCAATGATAGCACAATACCACTTTGCCATTAATTAAGCCAAGTTCTGATATATATTTTATTTTATTTACAATACACTACATCTTAATTTTATAATTAGGTATATTAATGTATTTTTATTTATTACACATAAACATATTTTATTCATGGTCAATTGAACCATCATTGTGGTTTGAGAGCAGTGCCGTTAATGTTGCATGCGTTGAGCTTAACGTACTTCGGGATTTTAGCGAATTTAGCGCCGCATTATTTATATTACAAATTGCTGAATTAATTGAAGCTGTTATATTAGTATTGTTATTATTAATATTATTATTATGATTTGTACTAAAACTAAGATTATTACTATTACTTAAATTAGAAAAGTTTGATGATAACATCGACGTTGAAATCGGAATTGGTGCCATACTGGTATTTAAACCTTGCTGCGACATTGTACTCATCGTTGACGATGTTATCATGATTGTACTGCATCCGCTTTGTAACGTGGGTGTAGAAGATTGTAAATTAGTCGTTTGGATTGTTGACATGGCGGCTGATACACCCGCTGTTGAATGTGTTGGCGTTGTCATTAACGGTATAAAATTGGAGTAATCATAAAAATTGAAACGTGACTTAAAATTAAGTTCGTTAAAAAATCGTTGGATTTTTTTCAAAATAAAATCCGACACTTTGAACCCATGAAAATCATTTAGATTTTTATTCAAATTAATTTTGTAGTCTAAATTAGTGTCGGTCAACTTAATTAGTTCGTCCTTAACGAGTATTAAGTATTTCTGATGTTTTGCATGCGGTTGAATAATTTTTTGTTGTATCATCCAATCTTTATCCTGATTATCCATCATATATCGTATTAGTTCGGGGTGTTTTGATGACAGGCGATCTTTTGCATCGTTTAAGCCAAATAGTCGGGTCGCTTTGACATCAAGAATAAATTGAGTTTCAGAATTAACAATTGATGTATTCCATATGATTGGTTTTATTTGTGCTGGTCGCGATAACGTTAAATGTGATGCGTTCTGGAAAGTTTGAATCGTTTGTGGTACTGGAGGTGGAATTGTTTCTTGCATTAGTTGTTTAGTTAAAATGGGTGATTGAAACGCTTCCACGGTTAATGGTAAAATAAATTTTTTTTGTGGCGGAATTTGATATTGAGACGCTTGATTAGTATTTTGCTGCTGGTGATTACTCTGTTGCTGCATTGATTGAATACTCGGTAAATGAATAATTTGTTGTATCTGCTGATGTTCTGGTTGAGTTGTAGACACTATATTCTCGGTTTTTAACTCCATTGTAGATATTTCAAAATGATCTGACGTCTCTTTTCGTTTAAGTGATGATACATTTTTATAACTGTACGCTCCCAAATTCTGTGAATCATTGCTGCTATCGATTTCCTGTTTTATATCACACTCCTGTTTAATTTCCATTTTGGGCGAACTAATTGGTATTTGTTTTAAAGTTACTACTGGCTTTGTCCCATTTTGATTTTCTGTCTTAACATATTGAGTTTTAGAATTTTCCAACAGGGCCAAAGAAATTTGTTTCAATTGGTCATCGTTAATATTTAAACTTTCTCCCAAATTTTCTTTAATATTTTTTATTGCTGGTCGAAAGAACATTTCAATAAATTTTTGTACAATCGTTTCAATTTCCTTATCGAATATGGATTGAATATTAAGCCGTAAAAGGTCGAGAGATTTAATTGCATTTTCCAGTGGTGTTTGATTAGGGTAGCTTATTTGATTTCGACCACTGTAACGTTGTTTTAGAGCTGATAAAACATTTTCCGCTGGGCTTAGCTGTGTAGAGCATGATGACGTTGAAGAGGACGATGATGATGATGACGATGAAGATGAGGTGGGAAAATATTTCTGAAAATGAAGCAAAATTATTTATATTGAAAAAATTATCGAAAACATGGTGGATTTCAAGCATAATATTGAAATTGGTATTTTCTTGGTAAAAATACAGCATGACTATTGGATACAGATAGCCTATAGTTTGATTTTAGTGGATGCGAAGCCGGTAGCCCAGATTATTGCTGGCCTAAATATTTTCATCTAATTAGTTGTTTCTGTACCTGCTGTGTCTTGGTGATAGGTTTTTCGTTAATATTGAAGAGTGCGAGTTTGTCGCTTATGGTTATGCTGAAGACCTTATTCTTACTGTTGAAGTAAACGATTCGAATTTATTTTCGATTTTGAGAAGCAAACACTTTACATTGCGATTTTGAGAAGCAAACATTTTAGATCGTAGTCCTATTACATTTTCCTTCCCAGTTATTAGGGGGAAACTATTAAATTCCCTATGTAGTGTTCTAAAAAGGATATTTGGAATCTCCTGCCGAATGCTGTAACTTGAGTATTAGCGCACAAGTTTCGAAAGTCCTTAGTTGATTAATAATTTTATTGCACGCACATATTTTTCATGTATGTACATAATTGAAAATTGAAAAACGATCAAAACTCATACTCCCCTAAATGTCAAACATATCCTAACATAAATTTAGGCAATACTTACTTTCGCTGTAATTAGATTAATTTGGCACGAACTATTCGAATCTTCAGACGAAGACGTTAAACTGTGTATTTGTTGTTCATTATTCTGCTGGACAGGTTTCCAATTTCTTTGTATAACCATTATTTTAAATCATTTACAAAATATTCACTAACTTTAATGTTTATTTTAATTATTTCATTTGACAAAGCTTGTTAAAATCGATAAATTTGTCGATTATGCAGATTCTTGGTTTACGTCGATAAAAAATCGTGCGTTATTTTGTAACACCGGCTTGTTTTGATTGAAGCAGTTCAGTGGCTGGTTAGTAATCATCAAAAAAAAATCTGTCACAATTTACCATTTTTTTGATAAAGTGAAGTCATTCCAAAAATAAAATTTATTATTTTACGTGATAGTAATAAAATTTCAATATATTTCATTATGGTCAATTTACCTGATTGTCCAGCTAGTTTAAAATCAATACAACATTATTTGAAAGCTGCCCAAGAACATGATGGCCGGGATGAAATAATTAGTTATTGGTGCCGTTTGTATGCCCTCCAAGTGGGTTTGGTACTTTCGTCCCATCAACCGGACGAAACTAAATTATTAATTGGTAAATTAATTGTTTGCTTTGATAAAATTGGTTATGTTAATTTGATAAAATTTACTTGTATTGTTTTTATAGCTGTTATGGATTGGCTTGAAAAGCGAAAGAAGGAACTTGCCGATAACGAGTCTGTGACTAATGATGTCGCGGCCCAGGCTTACATTGAAAACTATGCTTTGAGACTATTCCAGTTCGCTGATAAAAATGACAGAGAAGCAAATTTCGGAAAGTAAGTTATCTGCATTGTAGATTGTATTACATATATGAAATCAATAATCCTTCTTTTTCAGAAATGTTGTTAAAGCTTTCTACACGTCTGGCCTTTTGTACGATGTACTTCAAACATTTGGCGAATTAACCGAAGAAGCAACCCAAAACCGTAAATATGCTAAGTGGAAGGCAGCTTATATTCATAATTGCTTAAAGAGCGGTGAGACCCCAGTCCCAGGACCAATGCAAAATGATGATGAAGTTGTACCCGGCAGTGAGAACCCCAATGATGCGGGCCCATCATCATCGATTAACATACCAACTCATGCTGGTTTTACCGAGCCACCGCCCCCTAATGAGTTTTCTTCACCGTTAGCACCAACTCCGTCACTCGGTGAAATTGCTAAACGTTTACCATCACCGCCAGCGGAACCAGAAAAACCTCCTGGGGGTTTCCAACCATATGTTCCACCAACTGAAAATACAAATCTATATAAACCACCTATCCCAACTATGGGGGCAGTTACTCTAACTGCCGAACAAATAACCAAAGCACAGAAATATTGCAAATGGGCTGGATCTGCACTCACCTACGACGATATTAATGCAGCAATCGAGAATTTACAAAAGGGATTGCGACTTTTACAAACGGGCCAAGACGGCTAAAACGTGCTGTACATATAACGATATTGTTTTTATGATTGGATACGACTATACTAACTAAGAGTAATAAAATAACATGAAATGCTTATATTTTGCAAATTTTGCTGTATCAAATTGTAGGTTTGCGGCAGGATTAGTTACCTAATTATCGAATTATTGAGACAACTTCAAGTGTTATTGTGCAAAAAGCATGCTTATATTTTTTTAGTTTTAAGGATTTTCAAGTACATGAATAACAAATTATCTGTGCCTCTTTAAACAAAATGTTTTATTTTTAATAAAAGTTGAAAAAAAGCAATCCAAGGAGATCCTAGCCTTTAGTACATCGATTGAGCTAATCTCCAAATTCTATGATTATACTGTAATATGCAATACCAAATTATAGGGAATCTCAAATGTTAAATACCATTCTTGGATGAAATTTTATTCAGCCAAGCTACACACGATTTCAGCTTCTGCTTCTAAACTAAGTCGTAATAGATTTTTATTGTTAATTTTAACCCTTATTTTATATTAAAACAAATTTTTTTGTATTGTTTTACTCTGTTCTCTGGAAAATAAAATTTAAACAAAAATCTACATCTCAAAAATCGCCTTAAATTTTGTTATTTTCATTTCTATTTTTTCATTTCGAATTCACCGAAAAATTTAATGTCACAGTTAAAACGGGTTTTGTAGGGGAAAGAAAGTAAGGTGAAGCCGGTCTTATGAAACCGTGTGTAGTATGGCTTATTGGAAAGTTTTGTTGTTCGGGGTCTATTATAACACTTATTTGATTTCGGAAAGTTCGATACGCGACGTATTTTGTATCATGATTTTTTTGTCTATCGAATAATTCGAAATCGACGAATTCGCCAGATTATGAAACAAAAATAAAAATAAGGAACGAATTAAACGAAAATGTGACTTCAAAATCCGACTGGTTTTTAGGTGGGTCGCCCTGGGAACTTCGAAATCAAGATGTGACCGGATTCCAAAATATTAACATTACCTGTAATCATTTTGAACTGGAAATTCAACAATAAACTGTATTCCAATTTTTCTGAGCCTTACTGATTTTGAAAGCATAAAATTTACTGGCACTGATTTGCTATAAAATCTAATGTACCTAGTTAAAACTAGTTCAAAATTATACTTTCTCGCTCTAATCAACAATCGAATTATTGAGCAAACCCACTGGCAATCGGAATTTATGTGTGCGATAGTTTGATCAAATTCTCTTCATATTCATGATACTCTAAGCAATGCCTTCTATACTACTGGCCTTTTACTACTCTCATTTTTCGCACATGACGTCAATTTAAGTCTATACCGAGACTGCGCAATAAGAATTTTAGGATATTTACACTAACAAAGCAACTAGAGAAAGCAACAACAACATCGACTTAGCGTGTCGTCATCATTTGGTGTAAGCGGCCAGTAGTTTAGAAGGCATTGCTCTAAGCAACAATTATCATATACACTTAAATTCTTGCAAATTAGAATTTGTTGTTTTTCTACAAATTTAACAAGGTGTTTAGGTGATAATCGGATCCTGTAGTCTTAAGTAATTCGGTTGTTGTGACCTCAAACGAAATGTGTAATCGAAGTACTTGGACATACAAAATTGCTTAAGTAAGTTGGATGCGTTAGACACGGTTTTGCGTGGTATTTGAGAAAGTCTTCACCATTCCGATTAAGGAGCAATCACAATGTACCAAAATTCTTTTTTATTCTCATAAATGATTAAATAAATCGAAACATAATTTTTAAGTTTTTCTCATTTCTATTTTTGTGTATCGATGATAAGTTTTATTTAATTATTATTTTTTCAATTTTGTATAATAATTCGTATGTGTGTGCATCCAAATTAAAGGTTTTCAAAAAACCCAAAATAATTTAAAAATTTTAAAATATTTATGTATGTGCATTTTATTTATTCATTACAATATCATTTGCTCTTTTTCGTATTATTAAAAATCATTTTATTATAAAATTTTATTTTTAATTTCTTAAATATTTGTTTATTTTTGTTTTTATAAATTTATCCTACTAAACTTTATTTTATTGTAAAAATATTACATAAAATCACAAAATAATAACAAATATACATACAAATAGAAATAAATAAATTAATAAAAGATGGGATACAAAAATAAATAAAAAATAAAACAAAACAATAAAAATGTCTTCATTAAATATTTACAATTTCACAATAATCAAATAAATAAATCTACATAAAATGTAGTTATATGTTTGTATGTATATTATATGTATTGCTAAAATAGTCTTTCGAATATATTATGTAATAATTTATCGTATATTAATTAATTACATAATTTAAATAATTAATAATAATAAGAATAGTGAAAAGATTATTTTAATTTTAATTAAATTACGTTTCGTACAAATTTTTTATAATTAATTTAATTTTGATTTTATAAAATTTATTTATATTTTTTGTGTATTTTTTCTTATTAATAATGTTTCAAATTGCTTTATTAATAATATTTTTTTTAAGTAAAAGTTCGTTATTTTGAAATGAAATCAAAACTTCACACGAAAGTAGAATACAATATAGTGAAGAAAATTTTACAAATTTATTAAAAATTTTATTTAACGCCACAAAATTTATAAAACTCATTCTGGAGATATTTTTTATTTCAATCTACAATAATTTTGATTATTAAAATATTAACACGAATTAATAACGCATAATAAGATTATGAATGTTTTATAAAATTGGGACTACTTCACATAATAAATTTATTGTACCAGGGTTGAGTGCTTTTTTAATATTTTGGAAGAATCAATAACGTATATTTTGTGTACTTGCTATAAATTATTAATTTTTTACTACACTTCTAATTATTTGGTTTATTAAATTAAAAAGAAGATTTTAACATTATTTATTATAATAATTATATGCAATATGCATTTAGAATTGTAATTTGTAATAAAGTTCGTTTGTCGTCATTTTAATAAGGAGTTTTGCTTATTAAATATAATTTTTTTAAATGATAAAATTGATTTTTCCGCATTCGAATTTTTTTTAATTTTTAATTTACTTTTGTGATTGATATAAAGGTAAAAGTTTTTCGCAACTTTTACGTATATGAAACCTTTGGCTTAAGAATTAATTTATTTAAATTTAGATCTAAAAACAAAATAATTTAATTTATTTATAAAAAAAGTTGTCTGTATTAATTTCTTATTCTTGTTTAAGCCCATTAGCTGTTGCTTGAGCTTGTGCTGCTAGTTCTTCTTCTCTTCGACTTGTCTGAAATAATAAGAAAAATACATAACATTATATTATCGGATGTGCACATGCCAATATCAGTAATCGTTATTAATATCAAATAATTTCATCCTTGGAATTAAGGGATAGACACTTAAGCCCTCAGGGTGCGTGGTAGAGTGAAATAATATATCAACTACTAGACCATTCGGGTTACCACAAATTTGGGTGGCCGCATTGGATCAGCATAAAACTTATTGTAAAAACGGACGGAAATGCACTGAAACCACCCCCCACACCCCAATCGGACATTAATCCTAAAATAATATGATTATGTAACGTCATTATTGAGGCGGCCAAATTCTTCTATCGGATGTAGTGCCAGCAAAATAAAATAAATAAATAAACTTCAGTCTCGGGCTTTCAACCAAAGGCGATAAAAATGAGATCCTATCGAGGTCGCTAAGCGCTATGTGTATCTTTTTCGCACATTAAAACCCCTCAATTTGTAGATGAAGCCAAGTACGGGTAAAAAAAGATCGATTGAAAGTGAGCATCATGTTTTCAAGAAAATGGGAGGTTTAATAAACAAAGAATTTTCTTATTTCAAATAAACTTTATTAAACCAAATATATGCCATGTTGATCGATGACCTTTTGCCATTTTTCTTGTAGACCCATCCATGATCCCATCACTGTAAAACTTCTATGGTTTAGAAGCGAAAAATCGAAACAACTCATTTTCAAACTGCAAATTAAAATGTCACCTTTCAAACACACATATTGGGAATTGCCCGATACGATCAATGGTTACTGAGATATATGAACGTTAAGCCATCTACCGGGAAAAAGGTCACGAACTATTTCCCATACCTATTACTTTTTCATTCAAGAAAAGGGTAAAATATTGACCTTAATATGCCGACAAACTATTTCGGTGTGCAAGGAATATAACATCAAAAGACATTACGATAATTTCCATAAAGAAGAATATGAAAAAATCATTGGAAGAATGCGTGAGGAAAAGTTGACGAATTAAAGGCAGTTCGTCGTAAATAACAAAGCATTTTCACTAAACCAATGAGTGTTTTCAATTGCAATCGATGAAAGTACTAATTTATCAGATACAGCACAGCTGTATCTGGGGTTGTAAGCTTGGGCCAATTTGTTCAGAAACAACAAATTTAATTTCCGGCGTGCCAAGGCTCAATATTAGGTCCTACTCTGTTTCTCATATAGATTAATGATCTGTTTAAATTGAATTTGAAAGGTAAACCACAACTTTTCGCTGATGACCTCGCTATTGTATATGGATCAGATAATACTGGTGGTGCTAGCCATGTCCAAGTCAATAATCAGATAATTAAAAAATCTGATGAAGTTAATTATTTAGGCTTGCTATCAATATAGCAGACTTAGTTGGTCATCTCATATTGATATATTAAATCTTCGTTTAGCAAGAATAATAAGTGTCCTTCTAAAGCCATTTTTAGAGACAACAATAAAGAAGCAACTCATTACTCCTTTGTCTACTCTAGTCTTTTGTACTTAATCCCTATTTGGGGTTCCACTAACAAGCTCAAGGATATATATTATAAACGTATATGTTACTGACTCACTCGAGAACGCACAGGCTATTTTCGAAGTAGAAAATTCTCATTAATATCTTACAATATCTGAATTTGACAAGACGTGTTTTTAAATTGATATCAAAAGTTAAAATTCTAAAAAATGAGGCAAGCAGGAAAATTTCATTAATAAAACCGATAAATAAACTACCAAATTAAGATTTATGGCAAGGAGTGTCTCGCGAAATTACGTGCAAATGATGCTGAATTTCCCAAATGACACCCGGTCAATTGCAAGCGCATCGAACTGCTAAAGCAGCATCACAATGTATAGCTCGAGAGCGTGCGAACGAGGCTCTTCGCAGGGAAGCGATTAATTTCGACGAGGTCAACCAACCTGTTGATTATCATGATTGTGGAGCATTTGATACTGTGCTCATTTTGTCAATCAAGAAACTTCACTGCAGAGAAACACCAGCTGACGGATTGTTCAAATCCTGTGGTCGAAAAGGCAAAGTGATGCTGCCAAATCTAACTGACATACAAGAACATATTGTTGAGTATCCTGAATTTCTCAAAAGTCTTGTGTCCGACACAAAAAATCCAAATCGAACCCATTACCGACAAAACATTCGATCGTACAACACCGTTTCATTCGCATCCACGGGTGCACAAATTGTCGATTTACCAGGAAGAGGATCATATGTATTCAAGATTCATGAAGCACCACTTATCATCAAACGTCTCACTTGCAAACAATCAATGACCAAGCACCTCAATTTACCCAGCTATATGTACTTCATAGCTACTTATGTGCGTCAAGAACACACCGCTATTGATAACTGTCGCCGTTATATTTTGGACGAGATTGATCGCTTTTTTCGTGCACACAATAGATTAGCAAAAAGGTACCAACTGGTACGAGATGTTGAAGCACAAGAGGCTGCCCGCGCTTCTTAAGCAGAAGAAGATCCTCAAATTGAGAGCATGGCATTAAGACGCGATCGTCAATCGGATCACACTTGCCAACATCCAATGAAATTGCGATGCTATTCGTAAATGCTGATGGTGAGAAGCCATTTAATCGTGACATCCATATTCATCCATATCCCAATCAGCAGTTCATTAACATCAATATTCTCACTCCTTGGATCCGATGACTTATGCAATACTTTTTCCATATGGAGAGCTGGGCTGGCATCCCAATTGTCAGTGTGGCAGTTACAGTGGTGCAAGATTAAGTCCAGTTCGTAACAATATCAGTATGCTCCAATATAAGGCTGCATTGACAGCAATACGAGGTGACTTCAGTCCAATCATGTACGCAGGAAAACTAACACAGCAATGGCTGGTTGACTAACATCTGCAGTTATAAGGAAATAATCTCAACTACATTCGTCAAAATCAGAAACGACTTCGGGCTGAACAGTATCAAGGTATCGCTGATCACGCCGCAAATTTAGAGAACAAAAAGAACACATTGCAGCCAGGGTTTCTGTAATTCTGCAATCAACTTTTGAAAGTTCACCTCACAGCATGCGAGAGCGGTGCTGTGTTGTAATGAACATTTTCTCAAAATGGGGACAACCTGACCTTATCATTACATTTACTGCAAACCCGAGTTGGAAGGAAATCACTGCAAATTTGAGACCAGGAGAAAATGCTTCATTAATGATTTAGTCAGAGGTGGAATTCGTAGAAAATCAATTGCTTATGTTCCGCATGCACACATATTAGCTACATAGCAAAGTCAAGATAAATTTACAACTGCCCAAAGAATTGATCAATTTATCTGCGCCGAAATTCCACCGACAGCTGATTCATCGATAGCAAGGTCATCGATAGAATGTCCAACACTACGCAAAATTGTGCTTAAATGTTTCATGGTCCTTGAGGCAGTGGACACCCAAATGAACCGTGCATGAAGGACGGAAACTGTTCGAAACAATTTCCTAAAGGTTTTAATGAGCAAACTCAACTCAACGTAAATGGATATCCTTTGTATCGAAGACGAAGTGGTGAGCAAGTAAGCATGCGAGGAGTTTTAATGGATAGTCGTAATGTGATAATCCGTTTCTAACTTGGAAATATAACGCTCACATCAATGTGGAATGCTCCACTTGTCTTCGATTCGTAAAATATATTTGCAAATACATATTCAGGCGGAAGGAAAATAGCACGACTGTACGTGGTGAGCATTAAGGATGAAGAACGCTTCTATCTTCGATTACTGCTACTACATGTTCCTGGTGCAACAAGTTTTGAGATTTTGAGTTCGGTAGATCAAAATTTATGCGAAACATTTAAAGCGGCAGCGATGGCAAGAGGACTACTTGAGTCGGATGAAGAATGGGACCGTTGCTTGACAGACGGTGGAACATACTTGATGCCTAAGCAATTGCGAGAGATGTTCGCTTACATTTGTATTTTTTGCCAACGCACCCACCCCCTCAAATTATGGCAGGATCATCTAGGAGATTTTATACTCGACTAGACATGCGACGACACAGTGAATCTATATCTATATCAACTCGGCTCTTCATCATATCAATTTTGTTCACAAACAGCATGGAACGTCATGCGGTTCAGTTGGTTTGCCTGTTCCAAGCGATAACCCACCCGAAGATTTATTATCAAGAACAAGAAGCACGATTGGCAGTTGAATAAATTGGAAAACTGAATGAAGCCCAGCTTGCGGCATAAATCAAAATTATGATTGCAGCTGCAAATAATCACGCACAATGTAAGCTCTTTATTATACACAACTTTAATGGCAAACTTTCGAGGTGAAGGAAAAATTGTGCTGCCATTTGTAACAACCGGAATACCAGCCACTTTGCTTAAGGAAGGACGCACGATTCATATAGTGGATTTAAACTTCAAGTGCCACTTCTTGATAATTCAATCTCGTCAATGCGAATGACATCACCAGAAGCTGCAGTTTTGCGTGAGGCTGCTCTTATTGGTATCGATGAAATTACAATGCTTCCTAAGAATGGTCTCCGCTGCATTGATAAGTCCTTGCGAGAGGTGATGGGAAATGACATTAGCTTCGGAGGTAAAGTTTTGGCTTTTGGCGGTGATTTTCACTAGTCGTTCAAAGAGGAATGCGAACTGAAATCATCGAATGCTGCATTAAAGCAAGCCCTCTATGGAACCAGTTTAAACAACTTTCTTTGACCACCAACATGCGCAGCGAAGGTCAACACGAGCACAATGAATGGCTTCTGCAAGTCGGATCAGGAACTTTGCCTGCAACACCTGACCGAACAAATTCTGACCGAAATGATCACAAGTCAAGATCTAATCAGTGTCATTTTTAATAATATTGAGCTCCAACGAATGCTCAGACGCTTGAGATGAATCGAAGAATAATCGACTTAATTCATAGTGATGCAGAAATTTACTACAGCGCAGATTCGTTAGTAAGCGAGGGTCCTAACGATGCACTCAACTTTCCCGTTGAATTCCTCAATGTACAGTATGCCCCCTCACGTATTGCTTTTGAAAAAGGGTGTTATCATAATGCTTCTACGAAATCTAAATCCTAAGAAAGGTATGTGCAATGGAACGCGTTTAATTGTTTAAGAGCTATCGCGAAACTTTATTAAGGCCAACATCATTTCGGAGTGCAACTAAGGCGGTACGGTTCTAATCCCTCGAATTGATTTGGCACCTTCTGAGACCAATCTACCATTTGTTTTGTGACGACGACAGTTTCCAATAATTCCTGCATGTGCAATGACGATAAACAAGGCGCAAGGCCAGTCTTTTAATATCGTAGGAATTCATCTTCAAACGGCAGTGTTTTCCCATGGGCAATTGTACGTCGCTCTTTCCCACTCAAGAGATTCTCGCAAAATGAGATTTTTCGAAATGTTGTCTTAAAGAAATCCTGTAGTTTAATTTTTAATAAATATTGTTCGTTCAAATAATTAGAGTTTTTTTTCGATTTTGTAATCTTATACATGCGATCTATTAAAAAAATTTTTAACTATACAATTGCTCGGAATAAACGGGCGCGAAGCGCCTCAGAACAATCTATTCCTGAATAAAATTGTAGTGATCGAATGTTTATAAATCGATTTCTGTTATTACTAGTTATTAACTTGACTATTCTTACAATATTTTGAATTATAATATATTGAACAATGGATAGTACACTATAAGTAATAAGAGGTATATGTTATGTATAATTAATGTAACGTACAATTTTTGATAAATTTATGTAAGTAAATGAGAGATATTACTAAAATTAAAGTACATTCCAACCCATCATAAAGTAATTATTTAAATATAAAAAAATTAAATGTATATTTAAAATTGAATAATTTTTATTGGAGATATTAAATAAAAAAAAAATGTGCCATTGTGGAAGTGCGAAGGAAGGCAGCAGACAAAGTTGTACTTCGAAAATTTTATTTACTGATTTTTTGTACGCACACAACAAGTGTGTTGTACAACAAATTCGTAATTTTTTTCCTTAACGCTTGTTTGCACGAAATTTGAAACAACAATTAATTAAAAAACTATAATCAAATTTTGTTTTATGTACATCACTTCACTTTGATTCATTTTCAGATATATGAAATTCTGCTGCGCTCTGTATCAATACAAGAGCCTGATGACCTAGTGAACAAGCTATCAAATGGAAAGAAGAGAACTCAAAAGCACCGGTCAAAAATGTAATAGTCTCTTCAGAGAAACTAAGAAAATCAAAGCTGTTGCTGATAGATACTTCTATAAGGAAGTTGAGGCCATCGTTTTAAATCCAAAATAATAAATGCCAGAGGTATCTAGAGCACGTTCTACCGGATCAGTTCTACCATTCCGGTTACCTTCCAAGATCGGTGTGCTCTTGTTATTACAAGCGTGGAATCATTGGACTAACTGATGGACTCTCATTTTCGGGTTTCTTCAAACTTTCGCCACGAAAATCCTGTTTATAGCCAACTTTAAGCCATATACCTTGGCAGATGTATGCGAAGTTGGCCCGAAAAACCAGCCCGAAAACAACTTTTCAATTTTGGTGTATTTCTTTGCTAAATTCAATACCATCCCGGAAAAATATCATAATTGCATAGAAAAAGCATATTTCATCCGGAAATATATTTTCTTCTACTTACGAAATATATGCTAGTTATTTTTTTTTTTATTTTTATTTCCAATACAAATTTTACAATTTTAAATAGTTACGGAAATTTCAAGTATTCAATTTGACATTAAGTGAGTACAAAAATGTATTACACATATGTATATAAAACATACAGCCATACAGTATATTCTTCTTAAAAATGACGTTACATGCTATTATATGTCAACTAGAAAACTAAGATGCTAACTGTGTTTGTCCATTATATTATAAGATGTGACATACTATATCACTCTGTATAATTTTGATTTTGTTCTTTAAGAAACGATAGAGCCAATTACATTATCTGTGACATTGATCATACTCTCTGCAAAACTCGTTATATAGCAATTCTTTAATATATATTATGATTTTAGAGACCGGAAGAGTTCTAATGTTAAGTGGTAATTCGTTAAAGAGATGCAAGCCTCGGTAAAATATACTACGTGTAGATGATGTATTCCTGTAAGTGGGTAATCTCAGATCATTGACTTGTCTAGTGTTCCTCATAGTTAATTGAAAATTTGTTTCGGGCAGAAGCGAGGATGTTAATGAATAATTAATTAATTAATATGAGAAAGCTAAAGTAATCCCGAGAAGTTACTAAATTGATAACGTCATATTATAAAAATAGTAATTTAGTAACATTTAAAAAAAATGTGTCACATTGTAAATCTTGGTGGTAATCGTATTGTTGCTTATAACGATTACATATAAGATACAAAACTAATATGAACTAATATAAACTTATAACAAGAGTTGGTTAAATATTTATTTGCATAATGAAAAGTAATAACCTCATTCGCAATGTAACAATAGTTAAGCATCAGTACAAAAATGTATACTAAACATTTAATTGCTGGAATTAGATATCTGGTATTGATGCTGCCAGTTCTTTATATCTGCCATTCAGACTTGAACTATTGGCGTTATATCTGAAATAATCTCGAGGGAGATATCTCCTGGATTCTAGCAATTAAATTTTTAATTTAACCGATTTTTTTTATAAAATGGAAAAGTTCAATGCAACCTATGCTAAGATTTTGCTTTAGATAACACCTTTATATATGCTGTTTAGACTTGAACTATTGGCGTTATATCTGAAATGGATGGACCTAACTTTTGAGCAAACAATATCGTGAGGGATGTCTCCTGGATTCCAGCAATTATAAAAATTTAAATTATAAAAATTTAACTGCTGGAATCTAGAAGATATCCCCCGCAATATTATTTGCTCAAAAGTACGGTCCATCCATCTCAGGTATAACGCAAAAAGTTCAAGTCTGAACGGCAGATATAAAGGTGTTATCTAAAGCAAAATCTCAGCATGGGTTGCATTGAACTTTTCCATTTTATATAAAAAATCGGTTAAATTAAAAATTTAATTGCTAGAATCCAGGAGATATCTCAATAAAGATTATTTCAGATACGAGTATAACGCCAATAGTTCAAGTCTGAACATCCGCCGTTCAAATAATAATAATAATAGTACATAATTCCTAACGACCAATCACCTCTCTCGTGCGGTCACACGGGGAGTCACCATCAACATTATTATTTTTTTTAATATAATTCCAGGGAAATTATAAACAATAATATCTTTCTACCAAATTAAAAATTAAAAGAAGAAAGAAAACGACAAAAATAAATTATTATTAAACGAAATAAAAAATGTATTTAAAGAGCTATGATTAGGAAAATGAAAATGTACAAAATTTAGGAGAATGCTACCTCGCCACAAAAAAGGAGAGACCGACCCGGCCGCTGGTTTGCTTAGAGCAAGCAAATTTAAAACTGGAATAAAGAGACAAAAAAAAGAGAGAAACAAAAAAAACAAAGTTAAACAAAAATAAAATAAAGAAACGCAAATGGAGAGAGCAAAAAGAGAAAAAATGTTAAAAATTATAAATACTCGATAGAGTATTTAAGTCAATCAGATCAATTGATCTAAAAATAAAACAAAAATGCTTTATCGATTGGTAGCAAATAATAATTTAATAATAGCAAATTTGCAAATGTGGTAGTCAAAAAGTTCGTAATATTTATTAGTCTCGCGCAGCATTCTTGTAATAGTCTCGTTCTGTGAGGAGCAATTCTAAAAGCTGAAATCGTTCTCAAAGCACGAGCATTTACACTAAGATTTACCTTTTCGAGTAGAGCTGAATACCGCCAGATAAAAGTTCATGAATGAAAACGATGTCGGCTACGTAACCCACGCAGAGGAAAGCGCAAAAATCTAGTTGTACCACTTCAATTGTTCGTTTGTGCACTTCATGGTATGAGGACCAAACCTGTCTAGCATACTCGAGCAGGGGCCGAACAAATGTCAAATAGAGAGCCCTCATAACATAATCCATCTCAGATATAACGCCAATAGTTCAAGTTTGAATGGCAGATATAAAGAACTGGCAGCATCAATACCAGATATCTAATTCCAGCAATTAAATGTTTAGTATACATTTTTGTACTGATGCTTAACTATTGTTACATTGCGAATGAGGTTATTACTTTTCATTATGCAAATAAATATTTAACCAACTCTTGTTATAAGTTTATATTAGTTCATATTAATTTTGTGTCTTATATGTAATCGTTATAAGCAACAATACGATTACCACCAAGATTTACAATGTGACACATTTTTTTTAAATATTACTAAATTACTATTTTTATAATATGACGTTATCAATTTAGTAACGTTTCGGGATTACTTTAGTTTTCTCATATTAATTAACTAGCATATATTTCGTAAGTAGAAGAAAATATATTTCGGGATGAAATATGCCTTTTCGGGCTGGTTTTTCGGGCCAACATCACATACATCCTTGGCAAGGCCAGATGCCATCATCCCTGCGTATATCCAGCAATCTTAAAACTTAACGGTAGCTAGAAGGTATTTTTATGGTAGTCTGGAGCTTTGATAAATTGAGAAACCTATTGAGAATACACACAATAATTTTCCTAGATGAAGAGTGGCCCTTCTTATAAGCGATGAAATGCTGAAAGGTAGAATCTTGATGGCTTGTGTTTGTGCCTCTACCATCAGCAGTTTTGCAAGTAGATTCACATTTCAAGGTGATTTTATCCCTCGTGTCTGGAACTTGGTAATAAATAATTAGTTCCTAAACATGGAAGATTTACTAAATATTCTGGCACCCTGAATAAGTGGCACTCAGTTTTATTCCCTTCCAGTTTTATTTTATTATAAGAATGACTTCTGAATTTTCTATAAATAGTATAAAATTTATAGGTTGATTCTCCTGCTTTAATTACATTAAAGCCGTCACAGATAAAGCAAAGTACTTGGAATTAATTTTAAACAGCAAACTAGGCATCGAACCGAAGAAGGGGTTACGAAAGACACTTTAAAACTTTGCTCTTGTAAAATACTATTGGAGATGGTTTTAAAACTCATATCGCTCATTGGTTCAGTACCAATAGGAATATTCTAATATATGGGGTTACTGTGTGTTGGCCAACTATAAATTTTCTGGCGAACCTAAAATCTATGATTAGAGTGGAGCAAACCATTACATTTTTAACGAGTGGTGAACTTTAGGAGCACACCTACTTAAACATTGCAGTTCCTCCATCTCTTATATTTGGAAATCCTTGTTGAAAAAATAAAAATGATGTCAATCATTAGGCTATACATTCTAAGCAAAGGAGATATCCATAAAACTTCAGGACTTATAAATTTGCACCCGAGAGGAACGAGTAAGGAACGTTCCGAATTCGGAAGGTATCAACTTCTCTACCAATTTCACAGCTATATTGGAAGGTTGGGGATAGGAAGTTACCTAATAAATTAAACTAATCCTCTCTTTCCGCCTCCCCGCCTATTGCAGTGCTAATCAAGCTGAATTCTATTAATTCTTCTAATAATGATTTATTAACTGATGCCTCTGACATTGCCAATGAGTTGAGCAATTATTTCGGAAGTATTGCTTCAAATTTGAAGTCTAGTCTTCCTTTTATTTATAGGAGTTCTATGGAGCGTGACGGCGATTACGTTGAGCATTCATTTTTTTTTCACCCTATTGACGATCTTGAAGTTTCTAAAGCAATTACTTCTTTAAAATCAAGCAACTCTTACGATATGTTCGGTTTTAGCAATAACTTAATTAAAAATTCCATTAGTCTTATATGTCCTCCTTTATGTTATATTTTTAATTGTTGTTTTGAAACCGGTATTGTTCCTGAAATTTTGAAGTCAGCAATTGTACTACCTCTTCATAAAAATGGTTCCAGATGCGATTTAAATAATTACCGGCCGATCGCACTACAACCAGTTTTGTTAAAAATAATGGAGAAAATTATTAAATTTAGAATGGTGGTATTTTTAGAGAAGCATGGTAGTAAAAGTTGTTATCAGCACGGTTTTCGCAATGGGTTTTCCACTGAATCTGCTTTAATTGAATTTTTAAATGGCGTGCATGCATCGCTAAATAATTCCGACTCTTGCGCTGGGCTTTTTGTAGACATAAAAAAAGCCTTTGACATGGTTGATCATAATCTTCTATTACATAAGCTTTCTAAAATCGGTTTCAGAGGAAACATTAATAATTGGTTTAAATCATATCTTGCAAATCGTAATCATGTTGTTAAGGTGAATGGAACTATGAGCTGTCCTTATGTTTTAAACATTGGTGTTCCTCAAGGTTCCGTCTTGGGACCCCTTTTATTTTTGATTTACATAAACTCAATTTTTAGTACAAATTTGGCAGGCACGATTGTTGCCTTTGCAGACGATATGAGCTTATGTTATCGTGGGTCCTCACAAACTGATGTTTGCTGTAAAATTGCCGCGGACCTTTTAGTTTTAAATGATTTGACCAGCATTTCTTAATTTTAAGTGACACAACTAAGATTATGCATTTTAGTTTGAGTGGCAGTATTTTACATTCACCGTTAACGTATCATTCCAGTTTTTGGAATGCAGTTAATTGCCCCAGCTCGTGCATTTCCATTGAAGCTGTTGAGAGTTTCAAGTATCTTGGGATTATTGTTGATTGTAATCTGAGTTGGAAACATCATGTCGATAAATTAAAAAAGTCTCTCAGCAATGCATTTTATATCTATTAAGACCTGTAGCTCCTAAATCGGTATTGCTAAAATTCTACTATGCCTGCATTAACTCTAGGCTCGAATATGCTTTATCGTGTTTTGGTGGGTGCTATCATTCAACTTTAAAAATTCTCATTATTGTTCAGAAATATGCTATTCGTATCATGTGTTTTAAGTCTTCGCGGGTTTCTGCATGGCCATTATTTTTGAGTTTTAAAGTTTTACCATTACAACATCTATATGTTTATAAGGTTTTACGTTTATTTTATTTGCGAAGAGAGCACCGATTATTGGGATCAAATCGCTGCTCCCATTCAAGACTATTGTAAGTAAAAAGAGTCGATTTTCAGTAGAGCATTTTGAAGTTTTACTTACAATAATTACCCTTCAAAAGATTATTATAAATGTTTCTGAAAATATTTTTGAACTAAAATATTATGTTGTTGGTCCTTGTTTTATGGTACATTTAACTTTTCCAGAATAACGTTAATTAACGATAATTTTTAATTTTCAAATATTTACGATAGTTTAGCTTGGAGCCAGTACTGTTCGTCCAGTCCGTATGTATTACATAAAATGTTTTACAATGGATGATCATGATATTATCAATTAAATTTTGTTACAGTATGTCGACTTATCAGTGTTTCGTTCGGAACAAACTCAAGTAATGTCTTATGTAGATATACAAACAATAATTTAACATGAATAAGGAAACATACTTCATTACTAAGTTAAAAACAACACAACACCCAAAAGTTTAACAAAAACATTTTTTATTTCAAATCTGTTTATTTCAGCAATATTTAGTTTAATATGAATAGTAAGTATATTATATATACATACTTACATAATAGGTTGTAACAAAAAAAATTAACTTAAGAAATAATTTCAGATTTTAAAGATTTTAAATTATTAATCTGAGTCAATTTGGTCCTCAGGTAAATGATTATCACAAGTAAGTTTATCATAGAAGGTGTGATAAACCCTTGGAATATAGTTACGATCACGTAAAAATCTCAGGTCATTCAATTTTTCATTTGAAATTGGTAATTGTTCAGTGTAGCAAATCGGAATATTATCTGGAAATTTGAATTTTTTCCTTGCTCTGGGATGGGTTATTTCATTTTTATACAACATAATTTGTTTTGGTTCCTCGTCAAAACTATATTTATATTGAAGTATATTTGAAGAGTCTTTTAGAACATCCACCTGCCGAATTTGAGTCCAGCATACTTTTTCATTTACTGTATTTTTCGCCGTATTAAGCTGAGAAGAAAAACTTCTAAAATTAAAAAAATCGGATTGTGTCATTTCTATGACATCATAATGAGATTTCATTCCGAACAAAAATTCATCATACAACAACAATTACGAAGTATTTTAGAGGCCGACTTACAATATGCAACTATGTATATCTATGTTTTATTTTTTACATCTATATTGACGGTTTTGCTTATTTTTCTTCAAACTTATTGCAAGCAATATCCATTACAAGTACAGTAAACTTTAAACCGTTTGGCCATTTATGATTATTAAGAAAAAATTATAGCAGAAAAATATTGGCCATTTTACAGTTACGAAAAATATCCAAGTAACTTTATTATAAGTGTACATTAAGCAGAGACATATGCAAAATAATTTAGGCAAAACTATGGTAAGTATTACTTACGAACTATATACAGACTGAAAAAATACTAGTATAAACATGGTAAATAGTACATACAATTTTAAAATAACAGTCAAGTTCCATGCATAAATATAGTAAGTAATACTTATCGTTTTAATTTTTAATTTATACTCCAAGTAAAAACATTGTAAATTAACATACGATGTTCTCGTTTGGAGAATTTTTCAAATTGAGAAACGCCCGTTTTTACATTTTAGTTCATAACTTTTGAGAGAGATGTCGGAATTGAAAGATTTTTTGAGAGTACATAAAGTTCAAAATAACAAATATACCACATTAAAAGTGCAAAACTAGTATAAATCGACTTACAATAGTCTTGAATGTGTAGTGCGAAATGTGCGATACAACATTAGGAACAATGATCAGTTCTTATTTGTTGTTCCACATTTTTTTAGTGAACGTTTTAGAAAATATTTCCTGATAACTGCTCCTTCCTTATTTAACCAACTTCCACTTAGCATACGGCAACAAATAAATTCAAAATCATTTCTCCAATTACTTAAAGTTTGGCTTTTTGAGCACCCTAATATCGATTTCCTATTTAGAGTTTTAGTCTGATGCAGTTTAATTTTAGTTTCAATTGTTTATATTTTTTATATTTTTATTGTTAAACTTTTAATTGTAATATTCATAACTTTTTTCATAATTTTTCTTGTTAAAGGGTAGATCAATACTGCCGTTAAATCGGTGATGATTATCCTACTCATTTATTTTCATTTTGTATATTATTATTATTATATGTGAAAAAAATCGTTTTGAAAATAAATGATAAGCCTGCGTGCTTTAATATTTAAAAAAAAAAAAATTAATTCAGATAAGAGAATCTAGTTGCGATATAATATAATATCCGAAAGGAATATTTGTCAGGTTTGGTTAAGGAGCAAAAATCACATTCTGTTGCGTCGAAAGCAACCCAGAACTGTCTCTCATCTCTTAACAAGTTGGCAGCATCTACTTGATGTGGGTGTCACAGCAGAGGCTTACTTGCCAAGCAGGTCCAACCTTGAAATTCCGCACTTGCAAAGTGTATACTAATACTTCATGAGGATGCTCTGAGACAACAAAATTAAACAGATTTGGCAAACTAAATTTGTGTGGATCTAGAAGGCCGATATTATTGTGAAGGCGTCATATCAGCTTGGTTATGGGTGCTGTTACAGGACCCTATATGATTGATAGAGATCTCCATAAATATCCTGACGTATCTCTGCAGAGCGAGGAGTTGGGTGATTCTCCTCTTGAGTGACCCAGATAAATTTAAACAAAATTTTGGCGCATATAGAGCTCTTATACATAAAGTAATGTATACAAACCAATTTTATTTATTGTAAACCATTAACAATTTAAGATTCGAGTTAAAAATGTGCGCATTTCACGACGATGGTTTTGCTTCTCAATAAATCCAATAAAAACAACGAGAAAAAACTATTTTAATTCTAAAAAATAAAAGAAAACAATTATCTTACCTGGAACCACACGACCAATCGCCCACCTAACATAAACGTAAACACTAATGCCGGCCCGGATCGTTCAAATGGATCACTCACCATATAATGTGAATAGACCGCCAAAAACATCAAAAATAGTAATATTATGTTGGCTGAATTTTTTATTTTATCTAAAAAAGATTAAAGAACAACATGAAATAATTTCGTAACTTTAAAATACGAATTAGTCAAAATAAAATAAAAAAAGTTTTGGGCAATTTTCCAAAATCAATTTTCATTTATTATTTAAACGTCACGTTATTTAAAAAAAAAACTCAAACCGGGTACCAAATTTTTTTTGTACTGATCTTGTCCATGAAAATCTTATTTATTTTTAAAATTTTGTTATTTTATTTTTAATTTTCAAAGACAGAAAACTCATACGACCTTAAAAACTTAATAAAGATGGTTATAAAATAAAAATTTGTAGCTTATTAAATAATTTTCTATATTTTACTTACGACTAGGTATTAATGCCATTGCTAAACCACATGTTACCTCTAATCCACCAACTACTCGCCGATACCATTTCGATGGTACTTTAAAATCAAAGGATGTTGACATTGGAAATACTTTGGCATATTTAACATATTCTTTTCTCTGCAAATAACAAAAAAAAAAAAACAAAAGAGGTAAGTAAGCCAATCATAAATTAATAATAATAAATTTTTAATGCACGGGGAACACACAACAAATTTTCGTATCTGGTCACTGCCGCGTAGCAATTTTATTATTTACTGGTTTAAGGCAGATTCATGTACACGTAGGTGAACTTATTTGTATCATGAGAAATTGTCCACCACAATAAAATGCTATTTATAAAATTTCGTAGGGACGTTAAACGTTAAAACTTAAATGAAGCATGGCAAATAATTTTTGAACGTCACATGAAATAATATTTACACAAAACTACGAAGTCGACGACGCGTACAAAGCTATTAAATTTAGTTAATAAAATAAATGTTTTAGAGTTTATTGATTGTATATAAGAAACGAAAAGTAACAGTAAATTCGCGGATAAGACAATTAAAATTTCTATATAAATACTCGTTATATTGTTAAAATAATTTCCGTTATGATCTTTACGAGCTCAACTACTACAGCAATGCGCGTTTCTTGGATATATTTTAAGGTTATTGTGTTTTTCCTGGAAATAAAACTATACGTGCGAGTTAATTACTCGGTTTTCAGAAGTCAAGAAGCATCTTAGTTGATATAAACGGAATATTAATTGCTTCTCAATACTCTTCTGAAAACAAATCGTGAGAGTCCATAATCACACCAACAACTGAAGAAACTAAGAAAAACTAATGAGTGCAGATCCAATTGCCCTCATTAATATTTCTAATCTTTTCATATGCCTGACAGTTATTTTGAACATTTACGAAAGATTATTAACTATTAGGGTTTTGAATAAATATACAAAGTTCTTATACACAATGACTGACTGTTAAAGACTGGGTCCAGAAGTTCACGTCTAAACAAAGGCTAAGATAACGCAAAGATAACGTCTGGCACTCAAAATTAGAGTACGACTTGGTGGTAATTCTCATGCTTAAGATGTCTCTGACGTGTTTCCGAAAATTGGCGAAGGATCTTTACCAGAAGAGAGTAACCAGGTAAAACTACCAGAAATGCTTGGAGTTATTCTTCCTACGGCAGAGGGCTCATTTGTTTAGTCTACGAAGACGTTGCACAAATATTGAATCAACGAAATTCGTGGATATATGTGAAATATGTGAATTTTAACGGCTAAACTCATCAAAGCGGCTTAAATTAACAATAGCATTCTATCCGCAATTGAAGGAACTGAAGTAGTGTACATGCACGTTCATAAACACCGTAGTCGATCAAGAGATGCTATACTAATTATCCGTCAGAATTTCTAAATTCCTTCAATGCAAACGGTCTGCCTGGGCATCGAATCGTATTTAAAGCCAGTGTCCCGATTATATTTCTCCGACACTTAACCTCGCCAAAATTATGCGACGGAGTGTTGCCACTTTAGTACAATTGTACTAGATCTAGTACAATTTCATTACTCAAAAATTTCAGTACGTACTTTAAATGTAATCCAATTTTTTATTTAGAATTATGGATTCTTTGCCCAAGTTTTGGTACAAATAATTTCGCCTCAATCCATTCACGCGCAACAAATTACATGTGGGGGGGGGCATAAAATCAACGGAATACATAAACGTGATTTTTGTCCCATGTGAAGCAGAAAAAATATTCAAAATTCTTCGAACTCAAAAATTTTCAATCATAATTGACGAAAGCACAGACTTAACATCTGAAAAATGTCTTGTTATAATTTGTAGGTATTTTGACCTAATTACTGGATGAGTCACTGACATTTTTTTTGGATTAAACAAATTGCACGGTTTCACGCAACGACGAATATTTTCCAAGCCATTAAAGATCATTTTTATAAATACAACATCGATTTAAAACTATCAAAAATTTATATAATCAATTTTCACATAGTCCCAAACGGTTACATGAATTTCCATTTTTTTAAGTCGAATTTAATGTACAAAATCATAAAATTTTACTTTATTGTTTTGAGATGAAAGAATCGAAAGATCTAAACGCCCACGAAATTAATTATCGAGTTTCTTAGTACAGTTTTATGACCGTATTTTGATCAAATCACAAATTTGATAGTTGACAACAAATGATATTTACTTAAAATGTTTCTCGCTTGCTGTTGATCAGGGCTGGACGGAAACACGTTGATTGCTGTGTAAGAACTAATATTTTATCCATAACTTATTTGATTTATGGATTAAACTATTGACTATGCAAAAATAAATGTAAATGCCCTAGTCAATATAAAAACTGATATATTCCATGTCATCAGTATTTAACGGATGTATATGTATGTGGAAAAATTGATATATTCAATGTCATAATTTTATAGCATAAGTGTTGTTGTTATAACATTCTCCCCGGTTAAAGCTTCGGCACTTGGACCGGGAGGTACTGGGTTCGAATCCCATCAGAGGCTAGATGCAAATCGAACTTTCATCATCGATTACAATCGGTGATGTTAATAAACACAACTAAGACCCTCGGATGGAGTGCTGAATTCAGCGCCGACCCACCGTCCATGTCAATGTACAGGTTGACATGGAGCTTGCAATGTGCAGGTGGTATACTGTAGTTGTATGAGTAGGTGAATAGGTGAATGGGTTAATGATGTGGCGTGAATGCGTGGTATCACAATGGGCCAAAAGTGTCAACCACTGAAACCTAACCTAACCTAACAACAGCCATGGCTGGCTTATTTTTTCTTGTATTAATTCTCCTTTTGATAGCCACAAAGACTATGCCTAATGAGTACGAGAGCAAGGAGCCCATACGTGAGTACATAGTGGTCCATGTGGTGGTGAGATAAGAATTCTCCTGTATTGATAGATAAGAATTCTCCTGTTCGATTACTTTTGTCAAATCTTGAAAGTGATAGGAGTAGCCTTGTGGTTGCTTGAAAGAGAATGGCTCTTGTTGACAAACGATACTGATCGTACGTTCAGATGGTACTGAATAAAGCCATGTGTAATCTCTTAGTTGGATCCACGTATCAGGCATGTTGTTCGTCTTCCTTTCGACCACCTCGCATTTGTTATTCACTTTTTCTTGTCGTAGCAGGAGCAGCTCACATAAAACATCAATTTCTTGATTCTGATGCATAGCCTGGGTTAACTAGCATATGCTAAAGTTGTTGGTACAGTTTTGTCATTCAGAAGTTGTCATTGAAGAATATGTGTGCCGATGCAAATCTGTTACAAGAAGTTCCATTTGTGGCCGTATAAATATAGGTGGACTGTTTGGGGTAGGCATCGGTATGGGCTTATATATTTGGTATATTTCCTTATATACTAATGGCAGCTTCACCTCAAATATCAAATATTTTCCTTGCAGCCTTGTCTTGGCTGTCATGAGCTGGTATAGTGCCAATATGTCACCTGTGTCATCGATATTGGTAAGCATAAGTTCAGGTGGTAGGTTTCTCGTCATGAAATCTATTTCCTTTTTAAGTTGTTGGGTCGTTAAAAGCCGCGTGGTAATGACTCTATTTTGCGTATCCAATACTGCTTCTATCAGTGTATCTTGAATCTCCTTGAATGCAATCATGCGTAACATTATATGTATTGATAGAGCTAGAAACTTGCTTTTTTCATCGTTGTTCTCCACGGCCTCCTCTATAACAGATTCTTGAATACCAGCCAATGCTTGTTGACATCTTGTCTATTTTTGAAGACGTTTATAGTCGCGTCTATGATTGACGTTTGATTCTTTAATAACGCCGTGAAATGGTTGTTGTTCATCTTGAGTTTTTCTATTTCCCCCTCATAACGCACCGCGGCCCTGTCATCTAGCACCCCAAATAACTCGTTGGCTATATTTCCTCCTAAGTTAAAAAGTCCATGTTTGCTTCTTCCAAAACTCACCTTAAGGTGGTTAAGCAATTCATCCTTGTGCTCCATTTCTTGTAAAGATTGCTCAAACGATGGTTCTATTAATCCACATGTATTTTCTCTTGATCTTTTAGCGATACTCGAGTTTGTGAAGTTGTCGTCAGGATATGAACAATATTTAGCTAGTCTGGCTATGGAGCGCTTATAGGCAGCCAGTTCTGCATAATAGTTGGTTAGATTATAATACACTATTATGTTCCAATCGTTATTCGTAAGTTTGAGCTCTCCAATGGATTCCAAATAGATCCCTGGTTGATTTTCGAACGTTGTAATATTGTATGGTAGTGCGATCGTCTTGCAAAAACTGAACGTAATTAGTAATATGAGCAGTGGTGCATAGATTTTCTTGGTAAGCGTGGCAACTCGAGACCTACAGATTTTGTGTTGTCCTACCTGGTTCTGTTGTTACATCTTCATCTAATTTGCTTGTTGGATCTTGATTATCCTCAGTTGGAAGAGGACTTATCTTTGTAAACGGTCTCTTGAAGATGGTGTTTTTTGGATCTTTTATTGATACCACTCTGGTTAGACCATCTGACCCTAGAGGAGTATCTGTTACCCTTCCCATTGCCCATTTTGTAGGTGGAAGTTGTTCATCCTTTATTAGAACTAGCTGACCAATCCTGTAGTTTGCTTTTGGTTCTTTCCATTTGTACCTTTGTTGTAGACTGTTCAAGTAATCCTTAGACCATATTTTCCAGAATCCTTGAGTGATCTTTGAAAGTAAAGTCCACCTCTGTTTTGGGCATATGTTGGTTTTGTCTGACTCAGGGGGTGAAATCAGTGGTTTCCCGATTAAAAAATGTCCAGGTGTCAAAGCATCAAAATCATCTAAATCGCTTGACAGTGAAAGCATCGGTGTGGAATTTAAACATGCTTCAATTTGTGATAATACGGTGCTGAACTCCTCGTAGGTCAGTGTTGTTTCACCGATCACTTTATTTAAGTAGCCTTTCGTTGATTTGACTCCAGATTCTCAAATGCCTCCGAAGTGGGAACTACCGGGCGGGATGAAACGCCAGTTTGTTCCATGGTTACCTGCTTCCTGAGCTGCATTATTGTTTGCTTGTTGCCACCTGTAGGTCCTTACTTAGCGCGTTAGAGCTCCAACGAAATTGGCAGCGTTGTCACCGTATATGTTTAAAGGCGTTCCCCTTCTTGAAGTAAATTTTCTAAATGCTGCCAGGAATGCTGCTGTTGTTAGCTCACTCACCAGTTCCAAGTGAATTGGTTTCGTAGAGAAACAAATTAACAATGCGATATATTCCTTGTAGGACTTGTATCCTCTTCCTTTGGATACACGAATTGCAAATGGACCTGCGTAATCAATGCCCGTATTGGAGACTGGGGCAGTTGGAGTGGCTCTAGCTTCCGGTAACATACCCATTAACTGTTCTGATGCTGCTCTTAAGAATCGAAAACATTTTACACAATTGTGGATTGTTGTGCATACTAGACCTTTACCATCTGTTTATGGTAATATTTTCAATTTTGTTCAAACCTTCTTTGAATTGACTCCATTGTTGTTGTAGTTATCCATAGTTTCTGCATTAATAATTTTGCTTGGATGATGATGGGTGCAAACCATCCTAATGGATTGAATAGTTTGGCTAGTTCTGCCAATATGCTCCTTTTTGTTGGTTTTTTATATTTTCGGACAACGATATTTTAAACCCAAATTTGTCGAAAACTGGGCTCCAGGTTATACCGAGCGTCTTAATTGTTTCATCGATGTTTATGGAAAATAGCCCATCTTCGCGAGCGCTTCTAGGTAGATGTGTTGTCAGCTCTTTTTTGTTACTTGCCCATTTTTTTAGATTTAAACCTCCAGCCTTTAGCAATTGTATGAGTTGTGATTGGGCTTCTGATGTTTCTTCTAATGTATCCGCTCCTGAAAGCAGATCATCAACATAGAAATCTTTTAACGTTATTTTTGACGCGATTGAGTAGTTTTTTATTTCATCATGTGCTAGTTGACATATAAGACTTTAGTGACTATGTCGCTGACGTGGTCCCATATGATACTGTTTTAAGTTTAAACGTTTTGATTTCTTCTTTTGGTGAATTTCTCTACAGGAGCCGTTGATAGTTTTGATCTTCTTCATTGATTATGATCTGGCGAAACATCGTCTCTATGTCGCATTAGAATTGATATTAGATCCTGTTGTGACGTTGGACCATTTAGCATTCAGTCATTCAATGATGCACCGGATGTTGTTTTTGCCGACCCATCGAACACGGCTCTAAGTTTTGTAGTCGTGCTGTCTGATTTCATCACTGCGTGATGTGGAAGATAATATGCTGGAAGGAATCTTGCTATTGCCATGCGTTTAGAATCTCCCAAATGCATAGTTGGTTCCTTCTGGAATGGAATAAGTAATCGTAGCGCCCATTTTTCAGTCGCCTATGCGTGTCACAAAAGAATTCCTCACACTCCTTCTCTGGCTTTATGAGAATGCGTATGGGGGATGCATTTCTTCTAACTCCCAAATTTTTTTTAGTTGTTTGTCTATCTCAGTCGGTGAGACGTGTGAGTTGTATTTTAGCTCTGTTATCTTGTTGGGTATAGATATTCTTCCTAAAATTGCCCATCCGAATTCTGTGAGCTGTGCTGCTGGTTCGTTTTTATTTTCTTTGATGCACTATGGCTTCATGATCTGCATGTAATAATCTGTACCCAGTAGTATATCAATCGGTGCGGGAATGTTGTAGTTCGTTCAAATGTTTCCATTTTTCCAACAGTCAACGTGTTTCTGTCCAGCTTCGTTTCTTCCGTTTATGAGGGTGTATGCTTGCGTGATGATAATCTCCAAGTGATTTAATTTTATTAACTGCTTTCTGAGCAGCCTTTCCTTGGGATCATCGTTGCGTTAACTTCAATCGTCGGAATTATCAATTTGGATACCGCTTTTTGTTGTGCCGTAGTTGTGCTGAATGTATGAGCTCTTTCGATATCCAAGTCATTCAGATCTGCTATAGTTGTTGTTGATATCGGCAGTTTTTCAATTTCGATGTCATCTGCTGCTTATGTAGTTGGTTGCAGTAGTTTCCAGCATATAGTTGAGATCAGCGGTTATGCTATCACAAGCACGTTTTATGTGTTGACGTTCTTCTATGTAAGGCAAGTTGTCTATGCCTTCGTAGTTAATTAATAACTTGTGGTTTTCTTTGTATCTTGTGTAGATATCCGCAACTTCTTCCCTTATTTTTCCAGGTGGGCCTTTATTTTCCGGGCAACTGGATCCTTTTTTATATTATCGACCTATTATCCCTTAGCCGACTTGTGGTTTCAACAGCAAAACGGACCACTCAAGCAGGCCGAACCATCGATTTTTTTAAAGAAAATTTTAATGAGAACATATGATGTCAAGAAATTATTTTTAAAGCCAGTCGCGGACAACATTTAAAAGAAATTATTTTCAAACATTAAATGTCATAAACCGAACTTACGTCACAAATACAATTTTTGATTATTAAATTGATTTTAATACGTTTTATTTCAAAAAAAATCTTCCGGAAGCTATATCACCCTTTATTAAAATATAATTTTAATGTAACATTTTTTTTTAAATTAATCTTAAAAATGGGTAAACTATCGAAATAAAATGTAACATATGCACGATTTACATGTTCCAATTTGTTCCCCCAACAAATTTTTTACTGAAAAATAGAGCTGCACCCAAATAACAAAAAGTTACTAGTTAAAAAGAGTCAACCATATGTAAACAACATGTGCTCAAATTAAAAAGAAAAAAGTTCAATTTTATTTTACTGGAATTTGTTTCGTGCTCCTCTCGCAAACGAAAATCTTAATATACTTAACCCTTCATTTTTTACTGGAAACATGGTGAATAAAAACACATTTATGCTCAATAATATTCTTTTGTTATTTATCAAGCATTTGGAAAATTTAACGACTTATACATGTTTTTGAAAAAATGTACCCATCTGGTACATTTTGAAACAAAAATGTACTAGATCTAGTACATCATTCAAGTTTTCAAGTGGTAACGCTTTACGGAACTAGACTTAAAGTTGCCAAATTACACAAAAATCTAATTGAGGTTGAAATTCTAACGGCATTCACTTTCAAATAAAATTTAACATATGAAATTATTTTACCGTTTTTATTTATTTTTTTTTTAATTAAAGCATTAATTAATACTTATTTTATTTTTGAAGTTAAACATTAATTATTATTTATTCATTATCATGTAATAAATATTTGTATATAATGCAATAAAAAAGCTTCTAACTTTTTTGGTGAAAAAAACAAAACCTAGTTCAAAAATGTTACTCAAGGCTACTCAGCTCATTCAGCAAAAACATGTGAGTAACTCAAGAACTATAAAAATTAAAAAAAGAACATACCCAATATTTAGATATGTATGTAAGGTGTGCCAACCTGACCGAACTTTGATCAAGACATTTCATAAGTAAATGTCAAGACAAAAATAAAACCTGTCGAAATACCGCCATAATACCCGACACGCGTTCCATTGTTCTTTGGATTATAACTTGTCTCCCGAAGCTAAGCAAATCCAAAAATTCCGCGAACAAATGTGTTTCGAATTGAGTACCCTACCCGAGTAAATAGCGAATGCAACAGTCGACGCAGAGATATCCAGCACTGGAATAGCTTTCGGCCAACGGGAAAAGCGATCTAACTTTTTTGGTGAAAAAAATAAAAACTAGTTAAAAAATGTTATACAGGCTGGCTACTCAGCTCATACAACAAAAACATGTAAGTAACTACAAAACTAAAAACTAACAAAAGAACGTAAACAATATTTAGGTATTTGTAAGGTATGCCAACCTGACAAAACTTTATCAAGACATTTCATATGTAAATGTCAAATTTAGTCGAAATAAATATTTTTTATAATTTTTAGCGAAATACCGCCACAAGCGCAAGTGCTAAAGGCCGCTTGTGTCGATCTTAGGACTCATGCTACACCAATGAATGTTTTCAAATATACGATACGTTGAGATTTTACGAAATTTTGGAATAATAGTCAAATTACTATATTTAATTGCAGCCACGTGCTGTCTTCTATAATTATTAAATTTTCACCACCATGAGGGTTTATTGAAATGAACTTTTATAACCACAATCAAAATAAAATTCATATTTCTGAAAAGTATGATATGCCAAAAAATAATAATTAAATTTTTTTATGAGTTTTACTATGCGAAGATATGAAAATTGAGTTCATCTATCTCTACTCTCGTATCTACAAGTATGATGAACTATATTTTTCAAATATTTATATAAGTTTAAGTTGTTTTGATTAGAATATTATGTGAAAGAGTCGTTCAGATTTTTTTTTTGGATCGGTGATAAGTATGAGAGTCAGCTGTACTAGAATTAAGATAAATATTTTGTGGATATGTGGGGATTTCTTAAAATTGTATTTAAAATAAAAAGTGATTAATGTTTCTTTTTTATTTTTGACGCGTTTACATATTACTCAGTATGAAAATGTAAATCTGGCGATGAGTGAATTCTTCTGTACATGTATGTATATGAGCAAAATATAACAACCTGTTCCGTTCTAATAATATAAAAATACAGAACTTACTAATCCCAAACGCAATCAATCACATGTCCGGTTAAAAATTACGTCAAAAGCATTGTGTATCTCTTCAGATCGTTATGTATCTGCAAAATTTTCACTTTTGTTTTTCCCGTGTGAAAAATAGTTTTACAAAAAACTAAGGAAATAAAACTAATCTAAAAATATAAACATACATAAAAATACATATATAAAATATAGATAGGCCCACAATTTTGGCTTTTGGCCATGACCTCAGAATTACAAAAAATATAAATATTTATAACCGTTTCTATAATGTCTTAATATGTGTTTGTAATAAAAAAAAAATATTTTTGTCAATTCGGTCAATTTTACTTTAATTAAATTTTTCATTTCGTTTACATTCATATATGATTCCTGGCAATGGCACAAATTTAAGCAAAATCATATTATTTTTATTAAAGTAGACGAATGAAAAATTATATGTAGGCAGGTAGGTAAAAAAAACAAAGTATTTCTACTTGTGGTACTGAGCATCACAAACAAGTTGAATATCACAAAATTGTATAACAATTTATGAATTATGGCGCATATTGTTGACGACATTTACTTTTAACTCGACTGACACTTTTAAACAAAAATTATATAAATATATTTCGGAGACGTCCGGATCTTAGATTTATTGCTGGCATAAATTTTACGTATGTCGGTTGACAGTTATATTTGTGTGCAGTTGAGCAAATGCGGTTCATTTTATTGCACATCTAAACATAGTTGCCGTCAACATGTGCAGCACTGCTACTTCCTTGGCGTAGACCTAAAACATCAAAACTAAAGTGGCTGCCTTTTTAAAACATCTCTGGACAGTTTTACTATATTTTTGCATGTTCGTTATAAATTTAGATTGTGTCATGGTAAAGAACAATAGTATATTTTAAATATGATGACATCGGTCTGAATAAGTGATAATATCACCTTTTGCCGTCCGAACAATTGGGCCCGGCAACGTTCAGCTGTAACAATTTGTCTAGGTCCCAGAAGCTCGTAGTAAATGACTCCTTTCCAATCCTTCAACCCATGGTATTTTATGTTTAGGGTTATCGAAAAAAACAGTTTATGAGGAACACAGTTTCCTTCCTTCTGTATTTTTCCCATTGCCTGCAATTGAAGTGTTATTGCTTGGTGAGTAACTCCTAACTGTTCTGCAAGCTCCTTTTGAGTTTGACATGGTTTTAAGTCCTGTAAAACTTATGTTCTTCGTCTTCAAATTGTTTTACTGCACCTTTACTGACCATTACGTGGCATTAGTCTTTCATCAAATGTTTCTTTGAGTAAATTAATTGTCTCCCGTGCTGTGTGGCACCGTAGTGTTGGAACCACATATCAGCAAGATTTATGCCAGCCAATTGGGTAAAACAGTTAGAAATCATGAATCTATTCCCTTCATCGTTGACTGTAACCTTCCGCTAATCATCGTTTTTGAAGAAGTCTATGATTCTGCCGGCCCATAAAGCGCACCAAACAGTGGCGTTCTCTGGATGTAATGGTGTTTCGACAAATCGGCAAAGGCTTGTGGATTATCTTCCCTCCAAATCCGACAATTCCCTTTATTAACGTATACGCATTCAAACAAATGTAAGCTTCATTGCTGAACTAAATTTTGTTTGGAAAGTCAACATCAATTTGTGCTTCAGCCCATTGGCTAAATTGGAGACATGTGCGATGGTCGGATGGCTTTAAATCCTGCACAAGTTGAACTTTGTAAGCACGTAAACCAAGATCCTTAGATAAAATCTTCCATAAAGTGGATGGACACCTCTCGCTGAGAACGACGTCGAATTGGTTGATTTGGGTATTCATCAATGGTATGCTGTACAGCGTCTATTACTTGTTCGGTACGCACTGTTCAACGTCTTACTAGATGCGTATTATCATTTAGAGTATACATGGTGCGAAAACGATTCCTAGTTAACCGAATTACCCGCTCTGATGGACTATTATGACGACCGTGTGAACGTTGCTCTGGTCATGAGTCTATTCATTATGAATGGCAAACAAACTAATAATAAAGCAAATATCAGCTGTCAAATCGGTTGTCAAATAAAGCAGTGTTGCCAACATAGGTTAGGTTATGTTAGGTTAGAGTGGCTGCTATCGCACACTTAGGCCAATAATGGCTCATTGTGATACCTCAGGTTCCAATCTCTCCTTACAAACAACTTCCACAAAAGTCATTCGTCTCTAGACCCAGTCTTCTCGCATGTTAACCAAAAAGGCAGTATCCTGTCAGTGTCCCTACGACCAATCCTAACTCTTGTTTTCTCAGGGATACTAGTGCCTTGGAGCGCCGCAGGTCCAGTTTTGACCAAACCAAAAAGGCGATTGCCTTTTTACTGAGCGATGGTTTGAGCGCTGCTATAGGCCTCCCCATACCTGCCCTTTTCGGCTGCATTTGGAGAGTCGTACCGTACCTAGCTAGTTCGTCTGCTCTGCAGTTTCCCGTGACGTCCGAGTGACCAGGGACCCAGATTATCTGGATACATAAATACTTGCTCATCTCATTAAGAGATGATCGGCAATCCTGCGCCACCCGTGACTTCAGAGAAATCGCCTCTAGTGACCTGAGTGCCGCTTGACTGGCCACATAAATTGCGATATCCCTCACGGATACCACGTTATGCGGATACCATGTCACGACTTCCCCTATCGCCACCACTTCAGCCTGATACACGCTGCAGTAGTCAGGGAGACGAACAGAAATATTAACATTGAGCTTCTCACAGAAGTCTCCGGCTCCTACTTTGCCGTCTAGCTTAGAGCCGTTCGTGAAAAATTGTAATTAAGTTTATAGTTTTTATATTTTAATGCAATATACAAATAATATTAAACTTTGCAAGATCACTTTTCTTAGATAATTCATAGAAAAGCCCGCCTAAACTCTTTTTCGTATAGTAATAAATTTTTCCGCGAGAGCACAGGGGACAAGTCTCAATTGAGTTTAATATTATTTGTATATTGCATTAAAATATAAAAACTATAAATTTATTTACAATTAATAATAAAATGATCAATTAATGGAAAAAGTCTCTCGGTGCACCTGAAGCAAGCTTCAGTTTTTTCCAGTGTGGCACTATTCTGGTAATTCTCTGGGAATAGGGAATTGGGGAAAGATTTTATATGAAATTTGTATTAAAAATTTTTTGTTTTGGCATACTGAGGTAAAAAGCTAGTGGTAATTTTTTTGAAAACAAAATAAAATTGGGAATAATTTTCCCTACCAATTTAGATATGGAAAAATTATTCCCAATTTATAAATATTTACATCAAACTTTTCTCCTCAGTAGGCCGGAAAAAAAATATTTGAACTGAAATTACATATAAAATCTTTCCCCAAATCCCTATTCTCTGGGAATTACCAGAATAGTGCCGGTAGCGTTTTCTATAATTTCCCTAATCTCAATAGGAAAAGGAATTAGGAAAAAATATTTACATAGCGTTTTTGTCAAAAATAAAATTTTCTGGCCTACTGAGAAATCATGTTTCTAAAATTTTATAATTTGGGAAATATTTTTTCCGTATCGAAATTGGATAGTAACTGCGAGTTCATACGACGGATAAAAATCTCGGATTTTTCTATCCCAGATTTTTTTTTGAATATTTTCAACTTTTTTATATGAAAAGAGGCGTGCCCGTTTTATAATTTACGTGATGTAATTGGTTAAAACGATGGGATAGTAAAATCTGAGATATTTATCCGTCGTATGAACTCGCTGTAAAAATATTTCCAATTTAATTATGTTTTTGAAAAAAACTTGCACTAACTGTTTACCATAGTATGCCAGAAAAAAAAAAATTTGTGACAAAAATACTATGAACATATTTTTCGCAATTCCTTTTCCAATAGGAAAACCAGAATCGAGCTGCTGTAGTCAATATTTATATCTATATTTTCGGGGAAACCACCAAATTCTCATTTATAAAAGTGATTTATACAAGAACGAACAAATTTTTATCGTAATAAGACTAATTTGATAGAAAATTTTAAAATGGGAAAAGGTAAACGATTAACAAGTGAAGAAATATTAACCATTAAAGCACAGAAAGACTGTGGGTTAACACATCGCCAAATTGTAGCTAAATTGAATAGGTCGCCAAAGATTATCAATAATTTGTTTAAAAAAAAGATTCCTATGGAAAATATGGCACTAGTGGGGTAAAAGCAAAAATATATGATCTCAGTAAGCGTCGTATTTTTGATCATGCTGTCAAAATACCATATGGCAGCATCATAAATTCTGGCGGAAATTCAGCTCCCAGTTACAACGCGTTGGGTTCAATAGATTTTGCATGTTAATCCGGTATCTGATTGGCGAAAAGGATGGCAAAACCATCATTAACTACACGTCACAAAAAAGCTCGTTTAGTTTTTGCCAAAAACCATATGTCATAGAAAGATGAATGGAAAATGGTACTGTTATATTACTGCGGTATGACCTTCGAAAAGAAACCAAAATCCGTTTAAGCAGGAACTTTGGTGGAGGATCGCTCATTGTTTGGGGTCATTTTGCTACAATGGAAAACTGCCACTTGCCTGGATTTCTGCCAAAATGAAATCGACCGATTTCATGAAAATACTTGAAATAAGTCTAACTGAGCAAGCAGAAGCTATAATGGGCTCAAATTTCATCTCATTCAACAAGATAATGCAGCAACTCACACGTCAAACGAGACGAAAAATGGTTAAGCGAAAAAAATATTGACCTAACCCCTATTTTAGGGTCTCCCCTAAATTTATGGGGCATCTTTTCCCGAGAAATATATAAGAATGGGAGACAGTTTCAATCAGCAATTGTATTAAAAAATAAGGTACGGGAAGTATGGATTGAAATCGGGGTAGAAGTTCTCCGGAAATTAGTTTCAAGCATGCCCGATAGGTTATTCGAGGTAATTAAGAACCACGGTGCACACAAAGTGTTAAACAATAAAATAAGTCATTAGTCCAGTTTACTTTCTAATAATTCTAATGGCTTTTGAATTGAGGCTAATTCAATTTCGCACAATTTTATATTTTTTAATTAAATGAAATTAATACTGTTCTCTATTTTTGACAAACCATATATTTTTTTCTTTTGTAATACTTAAAATAATTGAAATAAATTTAATACATTTTTTTAACTAATTTATCATTATAGGTTTCATTTGTCGATGAGTGATTTTATAAATTTCCGATTTCGGAGTCATTATCGAATAATCGACTTCTGGTCTACATATATGTAGCTTAATCACTGTAATCTGGATCTGGAACGATCAAATTTTTTAATTTTAAGAATTCAGAGTTTCATTAGTTCGAAACGATACTTCCCAATATCTTGGATATCTCACCTCCATGATATACAGATCTGATATGTCGGTTTACTTAATTCAGATGCTGAAATAAACGTAATAAAACGCACATTTAAAATCTATCGCTATAGTGCTTCATCAAAACTCATAGCCATAAATCTTTCAAGAATGTCCCACTTATTCAATGTGTTAAAAAAGGTAGCAGCCACATTTACAACAAAAAAAGATGCAGTTTTTGGAAATCGAAAGAAGAAGCAATTCAATATTCCGGCCCAATTATCCGAAGTTCCACCAAAATTTTTATTTTTTATTGTATTATTTTTTGTGGTTTTAGTCAATTTTCTTTTCTATGATTACTGTCCCGATTAAACGAAATATTTGTGTCGATTCAATGTGAACCTTCTATTTTTCTTTTCTTCTATGCTGCTATTTTTACTATGAAAACTCGGTGGATTTAAGCAAGCAAGCTATAAATTTAAATAAAAATTTTGAAATAAATATCGAGTGGCTTTTGAAATAATAGAAGAATAGAAGATAAGATAAATAGAAGATGTACAAGAAATCGACACCATTGTCTCGAAAAAGCGAAGTAAATGTGTGTTACATAATTTCTTGGTTTTGTTTCCGTTCTTTATGATTTGTCCCAATTAGGCGACTGTCCCTTATTAACCGGTGTCCCGATCGGCAGAATCGAGTATATTATTAAATAAAACGCTAAATGCTTTTGTAAATGTATTTTCGTCTTTTATTGTGCAATGGATCTAAGCATTTTCACTATTCAAACTATGCCATAATTTACATAATATGGATGTACGATTTAGGATGGTCCATATTTGTATGGGAAATTTTCTTTTAGCAAAAATCTAACGGGACCCCCCTAGAAATGTGAGGTTATGCTAGAAACTTAAACAGAAAAAATATTGGGTCGATCCAAGGTGGTTTAGAGGTCGCGACTTGAGCGCGAAGTTCGATAAAAACGGCATATTTTTAAATTTTACACTTTCAAAGGAAACGAAAATTATTTAAAAAATTTTCTCAGCCTAGATAAAAATTGTGATGACAAATAGCGAGATTTTTGCCAATTTTCGAAACTAATAAAAACCCAAATATAAACGTTTTTTTTAATCCTAGAATTTATTTTCAAAATTACAAAAAAAAAAAATAAATAAATAAAAATTAGGTATAACGAATAAACAATTGAATATTTTATGATGTCATAACAAACCGTATGAGTCAAAAAGACTTAACATATAGCTGTGTTTTATGATGTCATCATCATAAAACACAACTATGTTAAGTCGTTATGACTCATTCGTCTTATTAGTTATTTACAAATTAATTTCAGTTTAAATCCAAATCTCTCGAAAAAAACACAAATTTGAAATAATTAAATCTAGTCCGTTTAACAGTTTGATTAATATTTTTAAGAAAGTGCTACTACAGTTGATAAAATGGCAGCTAATTTACGGTCCACTACAAAAATTTTTCTTCTTGGGCATGAGTACTGTCAAATTATTGGTGCTATGTTACCATCAAAAAAGCAAGTGTTGTGTCTTTTTTTACAATCATCGTACTGTAAAATTAATTATTCGTGAAAGTGCAGCTCTGACAATCCAGGAAGTGTCTATTTTTTGGTCAAAAGCACAAATTCCAGTGAAATGATGGATGGAAAAATCTTCTAAAGAATAAAAATAAACCTTCAAAAGTTTACCGTGAAAGAGAAATTGCCTTTAATAGTAAACTGTATGATATTTTCGATATCGCATACACTAATGCCTTGTCCACGATAACCAGTGAAGACGACAAGCGATTCCTCTTGTCACAGCGTGAGAATGTTCGTATGGAGGTAGAGGTAGAATGGAGGTAGAAAATATCGTAAACGAAGATATCTTGAAGAAAAAGCCGAAAGGGGTTCAAGCTCTATGTGGTCGCTAAGTGCAAGAAGTCGATGGTTATCCAAACACTACAGTTCCTTGCGGAATTAATGAGTTTGGGAGTGTGATCGGTTACGAATTGATCGACTTCCGTCCCAGATGGCCATATTAAAGAATTTCTTCCCTAAATAAAATCGTTTAAGAATCCCATTTCCATCCAGCATACCCAATCCCATTACGAATTTATCGAGTTCCACCCTGCGTGGCCATGATCCAGAATTTCTTCCCAAAATCATTTAAAAATCCCATTTCAATCCAGCATACTCAATCCCATCACAATCGGTTAAGAATTGATCGAGTTCCGTCACAGGTGGCCATATTCCAGAACTCCTTCCAAAAATCATTTAAGAATCCCACTTGCATCCAATATACCACCCAATCCCATCATAATCGGTTAAGAATTAATTGGGTTCCGTCCCAGGTGGCCATATTCCAGAAATTCTTTCAATAATAATTTAAGAATGTCATTTCCATCCAACATACCCCCATATAACATACCTGAGTTCCGCCCAGATTAAATTCGATCGAATAGATTAAATTTAAAAACATTCGGATTTGTCCGTTAATTCGAGGTTTTTCTGTATAACATTTTAAGTTAAAATGTCATGTAATCAACGCAACAATTTAACTCAACATTTAATACAACAGTATTTAACGCAGCAGGTAACATGAACCGGAAAATAGTCCCCTAAATGTTTTACCAAACATAAAAGTAAATCAATGCCAATAGACTCACAAGCATTATTTTCGTCATCGGAGAGTGACAGCGAAAGGATATATATATATATATATAAGTCCAAGACTTTATGGACATTCTATTGATGAACTCGTTTTGAATCGAACAACACTGAGGCGTCTTCGTGAAGCAAATAGAGTAGAAATAGCAGCATGAGTTAAATCGACTTTCAAGTTTACAACAGGCGTAGTACATTGGGATGGAAAATTACTTGCCGAGGTATCTGGAACGGAGAACTTGGATCGTTTGCCGGTGAGTATTTCCCATATAGGTTGAGAACAATTATTGGACGTTCCCAAAGTATCAAGATCAACTGGCTTGGAAATAGCGGAGGCTGTTTTCCAAAGCTTAATCGATTGGAGAGCAGCTGATAGTGTCGTGGCGGCTTGCTTCGATACAACAATTTCAAATACTGGAAGATTAAATGGAGCAGCTATTATTTTAGAACAGAAACTGGATCAAAGTATATTATATCTTCCTTGTCGACATCTCGACAGATTTTATTACACTGGCGATTTTTTAAAACGGTTCAAGATTTCCACAGATTTCTTAAACAAAGATCCGGATATGTGGCCTCAAGATGATAATTTCAAGAACGGAATGAAGGTTGTCACTCAAATAAAAGTCGTAAATGATATCGCAGAACGTGGTGTTAAGTTAATACAAGATTAGATGAGAAATGAAGATCACATGCAATAAGTCCTATACACACAGAAGTTTGTCAACATATACCAAAACATCCTTATTGGGTAGAAGATTAACTTAGATTGATTGTTTTCATCATAAAAATTAATTCATAATATCATTGTATAGAAGAAACAATATGCATTTATAATAAAAAAAAAAATAGTAATAATTTGCCTTGTTTTTTGTATTTTGGAAATTTGGCAATAAATCATTTGATGTTACGATAAAATTATCTCCTCTATGCAATGCACCACATATTTCATTTAGGCCGAGAAAGTTATTAAATAATTTTTCTATTCGTTTGTAAGTAAAAAATTAAAAAATACCTACCATTTTTATCGAACTTCGCGCTCTATATTTTTCTCAATATATCGATCGACTCAATATTTTTTCGGTTTTTAGGATAACCTCATAATTTCTAGGGGGTGTCCCGTTAGATATTAGAACTTTCGAAAACATGGTCCACCCTAATGTACATACAGGTAATAAGCCGAATAATTTTCGAACTTTCATACTTTAACCACCGAACTAGAACAACCAGAAATAACTTTAATTATGCAAAGCGGGTGTTTTTTAAACCGTATAGCTAACGCCGTATTCCGTTTCAAGAGTAATTATTTATTAAACTGTAATAGAATTGTACTATATCTCATAATATAAATATTTACATTTCCATTGAAAAAATATGATGTGTAATGTATATTTATGTGTACTAAAGTGTGGCTATGTAAACATTATATTAACCGCGATTTTCGGTTGAAACCAATATATCAAAATTTGAACACATTCATTGTTTATTCCGTTATAAACATGAGCCACAAATCATGAGTTTTCAATTTAAAATTTTCCGTCTACGAGAAATTCAAATTTACAAAATTCTAATAATATGTTTGGTTAAAGAAATTATTGTAAATTCAATGATTCATCGGCCTTAAAATACGTTTAAGTTTTTAGCATTTCTAACAATTGCCAATACATTATTCTTGAACATTTGTCAGAAACCTATTATTAATATTTTAGAACGGTGGTTCTACTACGATGTTCAGTTATTGGCCATTCAAAGTATGCCATTCAACGAATTCAATGAACGAGTTTTACTCAAAAAAATCTATCGCGACCAATCCGTGTAGAAATCAAACCTACCTTATTTGAAAGGTGAAGCCTATAGAAAGCAGTCAATAGCAGTTGGCTAAGTAAACTTCTTATAGTTTTACGTAATGGTTTGTTGATCATATGTCACATATGTCGTAAATTCATTCTTTATATTTGCATCGAATTAGGAAATTGTTACATTTAATTTTTTTATACAGAACCTTCTATTATTTGCTATTTTTTTTTAATTTGATAAATACAGCATCAACGGAACAAGATAGCTGTTGGAAACGTAGCATTTCAATCAAAATTCTTATAACCACTATTTTTACAGTGTACATACTTACTAATGCATATCTAATTTTGTTAACTGTTAGAAATGGCACTACCATTACTACTACCTGGCGTATTTTGCCGCTTTTATTGGAAAAAATGGCAACACTAACAAATCGGAATACTTATATGGATTCAAAAAATATTTATAAATCTTAAAAGATGTAATTAATAATCTTAAGAGTAAAATTATTTTTGTGGGCTTTAAAAGATAATACCAGAGCCACCTAGCTATAAGAGCTGTAAGACACGTCTTAAAACAAAAATTTTAATTGTTTCTTTCACCTCAAGTCACTTAATTGGATAACTTTTCATACAACTAACAGATTTTTATTATCACTTGGAACAACAACGACTCAACTAACGTAATCGTGTTAATAAGGTAATAATATTTGAGATTCATAAAAACTCCGTGTTTTTGGTCTAATTTTCTTAGAAGGGTTGTGGTTTATTGATTGCAATTAAAACTCATCGTTTTATTCCTCAGTTCATATTGATGAGACTAACATTCATTTATAAAACGGAACTGTATTGGATTTTTGCACAATTTGCGGAACTTTTACTAACTCATACAACTAAACAGAAGTAGTTCAATTCTATAGAAATACATTAAAATTATGTTGCAGAAAAATATAGCGGAAATTTTACAGCGCAAAATAAGAGAGTACGCTACTCGCCGCAAGTGGCAGGACTAGAGGGTTCTTCCCGGGATTCACCGCCCGTGAATTCCCGGGAATTTTTGATGTTCCTCATTTCCCGTTTCGAATATCAATTCGCATATCAATATCGATTCGTCAAGTAGAGATTTTCGAATCTCACATACAACTATTTATTCGGTTTTGAAAAATATTTTGAACGCTCTTCAACCAATCAAAATAGCTGCACAAGCATTAGGTAAATGTGATGCAAATTTGATTACAGATGATGCAATTTTGAAATTTTTTTGATTCCCTGCATGACAATAACGATGCAATTTCAAAGGAGATGTTGCTAGTTCTGTCTCTTTGCGTTAAAGAGCAAAGAAATCAAGATCTTGTTACTTTGACTAAATACCTCCAAACACTCGATTTGCGGTCAACCGCTACTCCTGATCTACCTTCATCATCAAAAGCTGCAATTATTCGTTATGCGAATGACTTATTTAATCGTTTATTCAGTGAAGATGTTGATATTGAAATGATTGTTTAACAGTTACAAATATGAACGATAGATTGGCAATAGCTACGAGTATAAATGCAGCAGATAAACCTAAAAAGTGTGTTGCAACTAAGGATTCAAAAAAAGATCTCAAAAAATAATTTCAAATGTATGAGAATACGGGAAATATTACAAATAATTTACAAAAGCTGCTAGATGCCCTAACTTGCATACAACCAACCTCAATAGAAAGCGAAAGAGAATTTTCTTTGTCATCTAATTTCTGCGTACGAAGATCGTCATTTAGTGACTCATCTCAAACGAAGATCGTCACTTAGTGACTCATCTCTAGACTGCCTCACATTTTTAAAAAGTTATTTCCTGAACAAATAAGTTCAAAAAATGTTTACTTGTTCAAGTAAAATGAATTTTTTCTTAATATATGGAAATGAATTATTTATAGCTTAAATTATACTTTTTTTTTAAAAAAATAAAATAAATTTTATATTTTAAAATAAATTCCGTTTTGTTATTAAAATTCAATTGCAGTTTTGTGCTCTTCTGTTTATATATTTGTTTAAGAAATGAAATTTTTCAATTCCCGAGAATTCCCGGGAAACCGGGAAATAAATTTCAAATTTCCCGGGAACAAAAAATGTCGGGAATTGATACCCTCTAGGCAGGACTATTAGAATTTTTGTTATATAATTCTCTTTTGGATTTTTTTTATTCATTTCGTGTCTCTTGACAAATTGATTGATCTCCGAAGTAAAGAACTCGGCAAATGAAATTTAACAATATTCCATCTTTCCGTCATTTCTTAACGAATTACGATGAAATTTGGATAGTAGTATTGATCAAGTAAGTTTTGGACAAAATTCTAGGATCTGATCATGTTGGACTAAACATGGCCGTTTCATAACCAATCCTTATCAAAATTGTTTTCTAGATTAAACTTTTTATTTTTTTTCTACATAAAAACTAACAAGAAGTGTTCAAATCTTAATTACATTTTTTTAAGTTTTAACCAATGTTAATACTTAATATTAGTTTTCACAATATAATTTAGATCCTACTTAAAAGCGTAATCTCCACATTTAATGATTTTACGGGTTCATTAGTCCGAGTAGATCTGCTCTTCTCGGTGATTTAAATCGCGGCTATTTTAGTATATCCCCGACCCAATTCGGTGGGATATCCCTGAAGTTTTGAGTAGAATTTCGAACTGAATTCCTTGATTGTTTCTTTAACGGTTTGATTAACGCTTTGTATAGTAGGACCTTATTGTGTAATGATAACTTGGATTTCTTCCTATCAGCCAATACATTTTGGAAAATGCTATTTTTATTTTGTTGCGCTTTGCTTCATTATGTTCTTTCCACGTTAGCCATCTATCCAGGTGTAAGCCTAGGTATTTGACCTTGGTTTGTTGAGTAATATTTTTTTTCGTTTACTTTTATTCGCCAGATCTTGAGCCTATCCTCAATTTTGCTTAGATAACTTGCACTTCTCTTGAGGCTGTTTGCGAGTTTTCGTGTGATACCATGATGGCCGTATCATCAGCAAATGTTGGTATTATTATATTGTTAGTAACAGGTAAGTCTGCCGTGTACAACAAATATAAAGTAAGTCCCAGAACGCTTCCTTGTGGGATACTTGCACTTACATTACTAAGGGAAGTTGTTGAGTGAATATTTTTCGGCAGGAGCGCTTTAAGTTTATATATTAGTCCATCGTGTCAAATTTTGTCAAATGCTTGCTCTATATCCATGCAAAGGTCTGTCTGATTGCATTTACAATTCTATGCACTTGCCTTATGGTACCATGTTGGTTTCGGAACCCAAATTGATGGTCTAGAATGATTTGCCTTTGTTCTAATACTGGTTTCGGTTTTGTTATTAACACTTTTTCAAACAGCTTTGAGATTATGGGAAGCATGCTTATTGGACGATAAGACGAGATTTGGGTTTCGTTTTTCTCAGGCTTATGTATCATTGTGATCAAAGATATCTTCCACGTTTGAAGAATACGACTAGTTCGCATGATCGCATTAAAAATGTAGGTTATAAGTTTTATGCATTTGTCTGGTAATTCTTTTATCATTTTTCCAGTAATAAGGCCAAATTCGGGCGCCTTTTTCGGGCTAATGCAAGTTTTGATTGTGTTATTAACTTTCTTCCATTCAAACTTAATAGGTTTAAAGGATGAAACGTCATCCTTCTGGTAAGGTAGCACGATATTATTAGTTCCTTCGTGTGGTGAAAACACCGTCTTTAAATGTCCAGCGAAAGCATTGGTTTTTTCTTCATCGCTTCTCACCCAATATCCAGTTTGTAGTCTAATCGGTGGATTCGACTTTGTAGGCCTTTTTAGGTTTTTTGTTGCCTTCCACAAAGAATACTGATCTCTGTTGCCGCTAATTCATTTTTAAATAATTCTAGACCCATTGGTTTTCTTCTTCTGGCAGTGCAAATTTCAGGGTTTTGATAGCTCGATTTAATTTATATTTCAACAATGGAGCTTTTGTTTGTTGCCATTTCCGTCGAATTTTCCGCTTTTCCTGGATTAGCACCTTGATATTATGTGATAACTGATTAATTTTTTCAGAATTGTTGATGATTGGTGAAGCCTGTTCAGCGGATATTTCCAGTGCCTCTTTTAGCTTATCTGCAGCCACAACTATATCTGCTGATGTTTTTAGCGGGATATCAAGATGATAATTTTGTTCGACTAGTCTATATATTGGCGTCTCGGTGTTTCTGATTTTAAAGATCATAGCAACAGGTGGCCTTAACATAAGTACGCGCATTTCCTTTCTTTTATGCAGGAATCAATTAGATCGCAGGTACTTTCTTTTATCCGTGGGCCAGTAAGTAGGATGAGCGGTATATAAAAAATCCAGGGACTGTTCCTCTATGCTTCATAAAGTTGTTTGCCTTTAGGCGTTGTTAGTCTTGAACCCCATTGAGTATGTTTGGAGTTGTAATCACCCCCTGCGAGAAATGTATTACCCAGCTGACCAAAATAATCAATAGACTGCAATTTTTTATAGCGTGCTTTGGCGGACATTACACTGCTGATATCACAAGTTCTCCAGACCAATCCTGTAGACAGATTTTGATATGATGTTTCTCATATTTCATAAGTTCATAATGTTTTAGTCTTCTCTTAATCAATACAGCAGTGCCACCGTGTGCTTTGCCATCTGGATGTTAGTGTCATAAATAGAGTACCCATTAATTTTGAAGTAGTTCTTTTGGTGAAGCGTGTCTCAGATATTAACATAATGTCAATATTGTGGTCAAAGAGAAATGCTAGAACCTCCGCTAGGCCATTTGCAATCCATATCGCTATTTTGAGGAGTGTCATTTTTGATTTTTAACAACTATTTGCATCAGCGTGTTCATATTCTGCATCATTAGATTCATAGTTCTCTCAATCATTACCATGAAGCTTTGCATCATACCAGATAGCTTGTTTAAAGCTGATGAGATGTTTCCTTACTCACTTGCCTCCTTTTTTGAAACGGCATCAGTAACATTGAAATCTCGTGCACCGTACATTCACTCGTAATTAGTATTTATGTAAATAGAAAATGATTAGTATTATTGTTGTTGTACCATATCTCTTTTGGTAGTCTGTATAAATAACGATTTTTTTTTTTGTATATAATGTACATAATATAAATTTAAGCTGTGGATACAAGTTTATATAATTATAGGTTGTAGTATAGGTTGTAAAGTGCACAATATACACGGTTTTTTTTATGAAAATACGAGGAATAATTTTTAAAAGTCAGTCGAGTCTGAGAATTTAAGGAGGTTGATAAATTAATAATAAAAATAATATCCAAAAATTTATAAAAAAAAAATTGTTTGTGGCACGGTCATATAATAAGAGTATGCTTATAATAAATAAATAATAATTAAATAAATAGTGAAAAGTAACCAAAAAGTTTCAGTCGTATAACGATTAAAAAGTAAAAATAATAAGATACCGTGCGTTTAAATGGTTAAGAAAAACGTACGCGTAACCACATGTTAAACCGAACGAGGACGGTGTAATTCCCGTAATATTAAAACTAATTGCTGTAATCATAAAAGCCTCGACCAACGATATTGCTTCGACATGTAATTATAAGCTGCAACAGTTCCAGCGGTATTGCAAATATCGAACATTCCTCGATATACGGACTCCGCTACGACAACTATCGGATTACGCGTCATTGGTTATAAAAGAACAATAATTTCGTAAGGTACCTTAATTTTAAGTTAGAATAAGAAAAAAAATAAAAATAAAATAAAATATTATTAGTGACATAGAAAATGAATTCCAAAATGATAATGTTTTAATTAAGAAATATTTGTGAGATTGTGCTCCCCGCCAAATCAATTCCAAGCCATACATATCCATACATAATTTTCGCGCGCGTTTGGCTAAAACCTGATGAAACCTTTGGCTAAATCCTCTTAAAAGTAAGGCATTATTTCTTTTTAGGAATGTTTCAATTAATTTGACTCCTACACTTCTTTTGGGTAATGACGTTATTTTATTTGTTCCCTTGGTTAATAATTTAGGATTAATGTTAAATTCGAAACTTACATGGGATGACCATGTAAATTCTGTATGTCAACGTGTTAATTATAGTTTGTATAAGCTTAGATTGATAAAGAAATTTTGCCCAATTGATTTACGTGTACAATTAATTAAATCTCTAGTTGTACCAATTTTCACTTACTGTGATGTAGTTTTTGGTGTATGTGATGGTTCATCGAAACGTTTGCTTGAAGTTACTTTTAATAATTGCATTCGTTATGTTTTCGATCTGAGGAAATTTGATCACGTCTCAGAGTATAAATATTCTATTATTGGATGTGACTTGTTTGAGTATTTTTATTTCAGAACTGCTGTTTTTATTTTCCGATTAATTCATTCGGGTTTGCCAACGTATTTGTACGAAAAACTTAATTTTTCAAAATCTCTGCGCACGAGAAATATCAATCTGCCAATTAACAGAACCAATATATACAATAATTCTGGTTTATTAAGCGCAATTGGTACTTGGAATGGTTTATCAGTGGATTTAAAACATGTAAATTCTTTAGAAAGATTTAAAAAATTGTTATTTGATGTAATTATGCAGAAGCATGGTAATGGTTAATTATTATGTATATAGATATTATGTAAATAATGTACCTATATATGTAAATACTTTTGCTATGGTTTTGTGTTGTGCTTAAGTGTTAAATTTTATTTAGTTTTATTTTTTGTGTATCTTGTAAATATGTCTGTAACATAAAAGTTTATACTTAAGTTATGGTTAATAAATATTATATTATTATTATTATTATTATTATTAACCTGAAGCAACCTATTTTGAAGTTTGAAGGAGTTAACGCACACCAATCTAGTTTCTGGACGATGGTGATTCGGTTCGTTTTTTTTTACCCTCCCAGCCGGAAGAACTACTCTACTCCCAAGTGTGCGCGAGGACCGATATACCTAAGGTAAAGTCACTTCGTTACACATCCTTAAGTATACTAGCGTACGAAGCCCCGTAATGCATACTACTATTTACATTTATATTCTGTTTCCATTTGGAACTTTAGCTTCTGAATGTAATTTACGCAATCGTTGCTCAGCTCGCTGTCTAGGACTAATTCTCCTTTTCAATTCAATATGAACTGGGAAATTCACTGTGTGGTTTCCATCGCAGTTACTGCATTTTCTGACAGAAGCGCGAGTTTTATTTCTATCGCACATCGTTGAATTATGGACATAACCACAGATTAAACAAACATCGCGCAAAGTTCAATAAGCTTTAGTGTGGCTATATTTTTGGTACTTAACACTCTGTACCGGTCCAGATATGGGTTTTTCGACAGTAATTCTTCTATTGGATGTGTGGATTAATTCTTAGGCTCGAAATTTAGATGTCGCTACGTGAGATTGCGAATAGTTTGACAAGCAATTCCAATTGCACTTTGTAGCTGTCACAATTGTCAATTTAATGCGTCTATTCCATGGAAATAATCTGCTGTCAGCAAAAATAAAAGCGAGAAAAAAATATAGATTTTACTGGTTGTGTACGAAACAAAACATGTTGTCAGTAAATTTTTACTGAGACTGCGTAAACTTTTACTGCCATAATACTGCTATAAAAAATGTAAATTGGAGTATTTTTTATGACAGCATTTTTCATACATCTACAAAAAATGTATGTAAAGATAAGAAATTTTTTTCACACTCATACAAAATAAGTCGTTCGCCATTTTTATAGTCAAATGACGTTTCGTGTTGAAATTTGTTAACGTTAGTGGTTTTTTGTGGTATACATATATAAAAATTAAAATATATAAAATAAAATAAAATTGTGCGAAAATGTACAAATTAAAAATTTCATGAAATTTTTAGGTTATCCCAAAATGTAAAACCATAAAATTTTTCTATAAAATGAAATAAAAAATATTTCTGTTCTTTGTCACTCTTATGAAATTTTTTTTGTGTATTATCAGCAACAAAATTGCTGTTAGAAATTTTTTTCCATGGAATTAAAGCATAATTCAGAGCAGAAAGTGTTATTTTTCATATTACGTTATTTTTTTGTAATCGATTTAAAATGGATCGTGATAAGTGGTTTTTTCGAGGGGTTCTTCTTTTCTTTTTTGATTCCAAGAAAACTGCCGCTAAAGCTCACCGATTGCTTTCTGATACTTATGGTAATCAAGCTACATCGAGAGCAAGCTGTTTCAATTGGTTTCATCGATTCCAAAGTGGTGATTTGGACTTGGCAGAGAAAGAACGGCCAGGTCAGCCAAAAAAATTTGAAGATGCCGAATTACAAACATTATTGGATGAAAATGCATGTCAAACGCAAAAAGAACTTGCACGCAATGGGAAAGATTCGAAAGCTAGGAAGATGGGTCCCACATCAACTGTCCGAAAATATATTGAGAGCACGAATTGAAGCATGCAAAAAAAATCTTGCTGATTACAAAAAACATAGTTGTTTGCATCGAATTGTTACTGGCGATGAAAAGTGGATCTATTACGACAACCCCAAACGTAAAGCAGCTTACGTTGACCCAGGCCAAGCAGGACCATCGCAGCCAAAACGAAATATTCATTGCGATAAGGTAATGCTGAGTATTTGGTGGGACCAGAAAGGTTACACCACACCTGTGGATGAGCTGTTAAATCAACAAGAACAATTTGGCACGTACATTAGACGAAAAACGGCCAGCAATAGCGATCAAAAGCTATAAAGTTTTGTTTCATGATGACAATGCCAGACCACATCGTGCAAAAACCGCATCAAAACAAGGTAGAGCAACTCGGTTGGGATCGGCTTGAACAACCTGCGTATTCTCCAGAGCTTGCAACTTCCGATTGCCATTTGTTTCGATCAATGAAAATAGGCCTGGCTGACGTACGCTTTCAAAACGCCGGAGAAGTGCGAAATTGGATCGATGACTGGATAGCTGGGAAAGTTGAAGGCTTATTCAAACCAGGAATCCACAAACTTCCCAGGAGATGGCAGGAAGTCATAGCTAACGATGGTAAATATATTGGATAAAATATACTGTATCGATTTCTTTTAATAAACATTTTTTTTTTTTAACAAAACTCTAAAAGTTAATTCACACACCCAATAATTAGAAGATATTTTAGATCGGAATGGGTACAAAGGGCCGAATATCGAAGGGCCGAATGTCGAAGGGCCGAATGGGTCGTAGGGCTGATTTTTTTTTTGCTTTTAGAAATATAATGTTTTAAATTGGTTGTTTTATTGAAATAAAACGATAAAATAAAAAAAAAATCGGCGCTTCGACACATTCGGCCCTTCGACATTCGGCCCTTTGATATCATACCTTTAGATCATATATTTCATGCTTCCCTTTGTTTTTTTTTATTATCTGGTTCTAATTCCAGAAGGAATATTAGCTGTGGCACCTTTTCCCGATTTATAATATTATTTATAGATTTAACACGGAAATTTCTTTCGGCGAGTGCAGCTTGAATCTCGTTTGGGTGAACGAAGCTCTTAATTCCTTTTAACATCACAACCAACCCTTTTTTAGATTTTTTATTAAAATATAAATTTTAGATAAAAAAAATGGTATCTCTACATTCTACACGATGTAACGGAACTTTTACAGTAACTTCCGTTAACAGAAATTCGTCAATCTTTATTCTCCGAGCAGCCATTGGCCCGCCAGCTGAAGTCTGCATGGGAGTGGGGGTGGGAGAACCTTGACGAACCTTTAGAAGCTGCTATTTGGATTCCGAAGCAAAAATGGTAACAAACACAAAAAAATTAAGCACGCATGGTGCCTCACCAGTTCTTTGTTGAGACCCTTCCCATTTCCCCCTCTTAAAACACTTTAGCTCATAAATATAAACATAATTTATTTATTTAAATTAATTAAATATCGAGATAAGGAAATCATTTTAATAATTTAAGCAGATTTATTTTAAAGAGTGGTGAAATTAAATAATCAAATTAAATGGGAGGTTCATCTTCCCAAACAAAAATAAAAACATTTAACTCACTTACCCCAACATACCGGCAAAGCGCTTTACTGATGGATGCTGGACGACTATGGCTATCTACCAAAATTTAAATTGCTAAAAAAAATAATTTAATTTAATTAATTACACCACTATAACATCAATTGTTAGGAATAACTTTAAGAAATCCACAATGAAACTTATTTTAATAAAAAAAATACTAAACAAATTGCAATTATACCGAAAACAAAATATAAATTTATATGAATGACATAAAAGTAGACATAAAAGTATTAATTTTTGTACTTTTAAATATTTGAATTTCATACATTACACTAATAACATTCTTAATAAGAATTTTAAGTAATCAGACGGTTTTTCTACGTCAGATTTACCACAAAATAACACGTATCACTTAAATGAAAATGGTATTATAGATGAACGACCTTGACTCGAGTCGACCGCAATCTATCCTACACACGGTTTTTTCTTCTTTTAGCGGAATTTTCAGCGCGCGTAAATTTTGTTTGGACGGTGGCGGATACTCTATCACACCATCTCACCACCGTCGCTGTTTTGGAGTAATTAGGTCCAATTGGTATATATGTACCGCCAGTTAGTAAAACGAACCCACAAGAAGCGATTTGCGGTTGGATAGTTAATAATCAACGGTTATGCCACTATCCGCGATATAGGTCCCTGCTTCCTATAGAAACCAAACGGACATAAATACAGAAAACGGCGTTATTTAATTATACGAAAATCACTTGTAGAATTAAGTTGTTTACCTTAATGATTTTGGTACGTGGTGTATCAATATATTTGGAATATAATATAATTTATAGTCGGTCGGTATATTTCATAAATTTCAATAAAAATATGATAGATAGTGGGTGATTATAATTAGGCACTCAATTTCACCACCACAGTATGTACAAACACCGTACACAGTATTTTTAAACACTATTAACTTTACAGTATTTTTTTAAAACTATTAACTTTAGCTTCACTTAAATTAGAATTATGTTTCCACAATGAAAGTACTTAATAGAATGCCAATTTGCAATTCATTAGCAATTAATTTGCAAGTACAAAACAATTTTGTGTGTGTGTGTGTGTGTGTGTGATGTCAAAACAAGTAAAAGAAGAATCCCAGCTGATGAAAATTATTGATTTTGGTTAACGGCAAAACGGATGGCTGAATTTTTACTACATAACCATAATTATTAGGTTGATACGGAAGTAGCACCCTAACATGAAACAGGGTTACTCCTATGCTCAACGTAATTTCTGTTTCATTCGTGGGGAAACCTACCCCTGAGAAGTCTCAAAGTCCGGGCAAGGATCTGATCATAAAACTAGGAAAACCATACCTATTATGATGCAAAAATGTTATATATGTCGTATATCTTTTATGTGATATACCCCTAATTTTTTTCCTGTCTGGTCTATTATTTCAAACGCCACATTACCAATTGCTTTATGCACAACACCCTTAATTGCTCGAGGAGCCAATTTTGCAGAAAATTTCTTTGACGCCTCACTTTGAGCGAAGTTTTTAACCCACACTACATCACCCAGCTTAATATCACGCGAGCGACTGCGCAAGTTATAATATTTAGCGCTTCGCTCATGTGCGTTTTTTAAATTTTTCAGTACCTTCAGTCGTGCTGGGCTCAATCGGTTACATTTTTCCGTAATAGACACGAACTCGTTCCCGGCAAAACCTAAAGCTTTATGTAATTCGTAGTCGGTCCCATGAGTTATTTGTTGCATTCCAAAGACAACAAAATGTGGGGTAAAACCTATGGAGCTGTGTTTTGAATTATTCAACGCGGATTCGAATTCACGAATATGAGTATCCCACGTCCTATGGTCCTGTTTAATATAAGCGCGGATCGAGGCCAAAATAGTTCGATTTACGCGCTCAGAGGCGTTGCTCTGAGGGGAATACTTTGGAGTTAGGATGTGACGTACACCATATTTTTTTAGGAATTCTTTGAAAATTACTGAAAGAAACTGCTGCCCATTATCAGTGAGAACTGTTTCAGGAACGGAAAATCGCAGAAAAGTCTTTTCAAGAAAATTTATAGTGGCTTGAGCGGTAGCTTGACGTATAGGTTCAACACAAACGAATCTCGAAAATTTATCCAATAACATCACCAAGAAACAGTTTCCATTTTTCGATCTAGGATAAGGTCCCAAAAAGTCTAGATACAAGAATTGAAAAGGTCTAAATACGTCTATCATTTTTCCCATCGGAGGCTTAGTTAGGTAATTAACTGGTTTCACCATTTTACATGTAAGACAACTGTTAACATGGTTGCTGACGTCCTTGACCATTCCAGGCCAGAAAAATTGTCTTTGAAGTCTACTTAGGGTTTTGGCAATGCCAAAATGACCAGATGTAGGGGGCTCGTGTGCCATGGTCAACAAATCCTTGATCAAAGGCTTGGGAATTACCAATTTCCACTGTGGTTCGTCTTCTTCTAAATATGTGTTTCCGTGATTCAAGCAGATATACAGCTTACCATTTTCGGTAGTGACGTTAGATTCCAGGTTTGGCCGATCTTGTAAAAGTTTGATTTTGTGTAGATATTCCTCGTCCAAAAAATGAGTGGATGATAAATCAATGTGGAGCGGAGTTTCGGCATTAGTGGTAAGCTTCGCGGTGGCAATGATTTCATCCATATTTACTCGCGAAAGAGCGTCAGGTACAACGTTTTGTGAACCAGTACGATGTTGTATAGCAAAATTATATGATTGAAGCTTTAAACTCCATCGCGCTAATCGTCCTGTCAAATCTCTTTGGCTCATTAGCCACTTCAGGCTGGCGTGGTCAGTGATTATGGTGAAGCGGTACCCTTCCACATACGATCGAAAAGACTTAACACCATGAACAGCAGCATAGCATTCGAGTTCGGTAATGCTGTAATTTTTCTGTGCGGCGTTAAGTTTCTTCGATACATATGCGATAGGATGCTCCGCTCCATCATCATCCTTTTGTAACAATACACTACCAATTCCTGTAGTGCTGGCGTCGCATTGAATATAAAATTCACGCTCATAGTCGGCATTCTGTAGCACGGGCGCAGAAGTCATTGCGTGCTTTAAACTTTCAAAAGCTTTCTTTGCATCCGGAGGCCATGCCCATTTTTTGTTCTTCTTTAATAGCTCTGATAGTGGAGCTGCTAATGTAGAATAATTATGAATAAAGCGCCGGTAATACCCTGTCATCCCTAAAAATCTCCGAACTTGTTTTGTTGATTTTGGTGCCGGGTATTCTGTTATTGCAGTAACTTTTTCTGGATTAACACGGATTGCTCCATCCTCCACAATAAACCCAAGATATTTCACTCGTCTTAATACAAATCGACTCTTATCGATATTAATAGTCAATCCAGCTTCGCGCAACCGACGACTTACTATGCTTAGTAACGATAAATGCTCTTCCAGTGTACCAGATGTTATGAGAAGGTCATCGAGGTAAACGAAGACCCGATCATGGAGCTGGTATGGAATCACCCTGTCCATTAGTCGACACATTCGCTGCGGGGCATTGCATAGCCCGAAAGGCATTACCGTAAACTGGTATAGTGGGCGACCGGGCACTGTGAAAGCCGTCTTATCCCTTGACCGTTCATCCAAGGGAATTTGCCAAAACGCGTCTTTCAAATCCAGTGTGGAGATATAACGGGTTTTATCAAGACGGCTTAGCAACCCTTCGATGATTGGTAAAGGATAAGCGTCTTTCACAGTCGCCTCGTTTACCTTTCGAGCATCCAAGCATAACCGAATTTTTCCAGGCTTGCGAACTAATGTAACAGGGGAATTCCATGCACTCTCACGAGATTCTTCGATTACCCCGAGACTGAGCATTCTATCTATTTCGGAGTATAAGTCTGCTTGCACAGCTGGGGAAACCGGGTAATATCGTTGTTTAAAGCCTACGGCGGAACCGACATCAATATGATGACTGGTAAGAGTGGTTTTGCCTAAACCCAATTTTTTTGAATTTGGGAAAGAATCGACTATGGTTGCCAATTTTTGTTTCTCCTCCGAATTGAGTGAGTGATAGTCAGAAATCTGAGGATCAATATCAGGAGGGATAGAATTTAAAATTTCTGAAACTACTGAAGGAATAATTCCGAATTTATTCCAGAAATCTATACCAAGGTATAGAACATCGGTTAAAGTGGGAGCAACATAAAGTCGTAAAATTTTAGATTGCTTATTAAATGAAATTTTAGCCATAATATACCCTAAAATCCTTTGCTTTTGACCATTTGCAGTTTTTAAAAATGTTGGTAAATTGTGAAATTTGGTATTCGGCTTATTTAAGTATTTTTCCGAGCCATGTCCTAAAACGCTTATATTCGCCCCACTATCAAGAAGGCCAGAATAAGGTTCACCGTTGATTATCACATTTGTTCGAGGTCTCCCATCAGCAGAGTCGAGAATAATGGATGAAGCAATAACTTTAGAGCATTGTTTCCGAGTTTTCCAATATTTAATTGTTCTTATACGATGTCGTGAAGGATAATTGTTACCTTCTGTTGTTAATGATAATGAGTTTCGGCCTACATCTTGCGGTGAAGTTCGGGACAGGTGTTCGAGGCTGTCTCTTCGGTTACTATTGAGGGAGGTGTTGGAGGTCTCGGAGGATAAACTTTCCCTGTTGGTTTCCCTCCGGAAATCAAGTTTCCCGAACGGGAATGGCATCTCTTGCACGAGTCGGTATCCGTATTTGGAAAACCACACCGCTTGCAAAACTTATGTAATGTGCTATAAGGACATTTTAAGTAAATATGATCACGCCCCGCACAATTGTAGCAATATATTGTGCTGTATTTGGTATAATGACCGGTTGGAGAACTATTACTGTTATCATTCGTTTTATAACTCGCAGTTTGGTACAATGCGGCAACATCATAACCTTCTGAATGATCAAACGATTGCGGTTGGAATAAATCTTCACTGGTTTCTGGTATTGATCTTCTTGGTGTGAAATTTAAGGAATTGTTAAGAGGTGGTGGTAAATATTCGGGGCAATTAGATGACGCAAAATGCAGACTAGCGCTCATTTCAGGTGTTTGCGTAATTCCCTACTTACTTGGCAGTTTTCAGGTGTTTAAATGAATTTAAAACTGGAGAAAACTTGGCTATTTTTTAATTAATAATTGTAAAATATACAGGGACATTTCAGACAAAATTTATTGATTAGAATTCTCACTATATTTGTTTATTTTCTCTGGAGTATCTCAAAAACTTTCACTAGTGACTAATACTTTCTGTTGTTTTTTCAAATAGCTTAGGTCATACTGAGACTACATGAAAATTTTAATTACTCCATTAAACTTTCATTCAAAAATTGGTTATTTTACATTATTTCTTATGGCAACATAGATACACATTTTAATATTACGGCTCTTTAAATCGTAGATGGCTCTGATAATACTCATCATACGCACAGTTTGTTTATCTAATATTGTTGTTTCAAAAAATAGATCGTGTTTTTCGAATTAATCTTCAAAGCATTTCCCGCATTAACAGTGATCGTACGTGATCGAAAATTAACAATTTGTGATATGAGATAAATAAAAATTCTCAAACGTACTGGTGTCTCGCTCTAAAGGTTATTTCTAGAACTATTAAACCTTAGTTCTCACTCGATGTCATATTATCAAGTACGATCTGGTAAGTAGAAAGCATTCCTCACCCAGTGATCTCAATATGATCATTAAAAGTAAATTATTTGCATATTAAGATAAACAGCCTTGGCAGATCAACAATGATTAGCTTGAGGCTAACCGAGAAGATTGTTAGAAAATGTATCGCCCAAAAAAGCTACCAGCAATAACTTCAGTTTCAGATAATAATTTGAGTAGCAAGATAATTAGAATTTAAAACATTTTGTAAATTATAATTAAATAGACCAATAATTTGTTTACACAGAATAAGTTTTTGATTATCGTCGAGTCAAAATATTTTGTGGCTCGAAAACCAATAATGTCTGTATACATAACATACATTCAAATAAAATAAAAATTCTCGCTTTTATAATATAAATAAATTATTAAGAAAATCAATTAATTTCGCGGCACTATATGAAGTTTATTTACAAAATAAATGATTATTGGAAAATGAAAAATTAAAATTTGAAACAGATTGACAGGCATACGTCATATTATATTATAAAAAACTATATTATAAAAAACAGAGAGCATTCTAACCCAGTTCAACCGTAATTCGCCTTCATGTGAGTTATTTTTAATGTTCATCGTACAACAAGCCATGCGTATTGTGTATATGTATGTGTTGTATATGGGCTAGTATATGTTGATCAACTTTCTGTGAAAATTCTGAAAAATTGTATAATGTGTAACAATAAACATGTACAACAGGTTATTTTTCTGCATTATGAGTAATTGTGTAATTTTAATTGCGACAAACAGCTGTTTTTCTAAAGTATATACGATTTGGCATTGGCCCAACAATTTAGAGGAGGAGTTCGTTGTTTTTATATGTTTTAAACATTTTGATTTTTTAGATATGAGATGCAATACGTGTATATAGCTTATATGTTTTATGTTAGATAAACATAAAGCCTTTAAGCGTTTAATACCTCGTTTGCGTGCATACAGGAGTCGGCACTTGAAGTTTTACCAACTTCACGCTGCTGTAGCAATCGAACAGCTAATGAAAGCGCGCTCATTTTGACAAGCGTCAGTCTATTATGTTGTTTACAAGCCTACGGAAGCATATTGATTTACGTCGCAGTTAAAAAAAAGTTATCGAGAAGGAATTCAAATTGGAAAATCGCAACCAGTCATTGTTAATGAGCTACGACATTTACATGTGAACAAAAGAACTCAACGTAATCCACGACAAAGCGCAGTTCAATTGGCTCAATGAAAAATCTGAATGTGTTTGCTCGTAGCATGGGGTGCATATTAAAAAATTAACAACGATCGAAACCCTACAAAATACAAAACTGCAAGATTTAACACCTGCACAAAAAGCAGTTTGCACAGCAAGATCAAAGATCTAAAAACACTTGCACGTTGATGGCGAGCTTGAGATTTTGGCCTTTTCTGATGAAAAAATTTTTACGGTTCAGCAATATGCAAACAAGCAAAATGATCGTGTTTGATGATTTTGAAGATTTTAAACGATGCTTTGTTACCTAGGACACGTAAACAATTCGGTAGTACTCATTGAACGTTTCAACAAAATTCGGCAACTATCCCCGTGAAATCCAACGTTTTTTACAGGAAAAAGTTTTCGGTTTCATTTCTTCACAACAATGGCTACCATTTATCCAGGACTTAAACATTATCCACGCTAAAGGTAGCATAATACATCGAACACATTTTTGGTTAAATTTGAAATGTTTTTACGATGTACTGAAGTTTTGAGATAAAAAAACTTTGATAAAAATTGATAAACTTCAGTACATCGTAAAAACAGTTCAAATTTAACAAAAAATATGTTATTGTTCGATGCCCTGTATTATTTTCAGCCTTAAAATGTAAATAATGGTTATCATGAATTGACTAAATTCACAGAAAGATGAACTTGTACTCACTCTAACCAAATATAATATTGCCGATCTCATATAAATTTTTTCGACAACTTTTTTTTTAAAGAGGGAACCAATGCACAGTAACCTAACTAACTAGCTCTAACTAGCTCTAACTAAAGAAGGAATTCAGAGTGAGAACAAATCATGAGATCAGTAATCATAAAAATTGTAAAACACATTTCTTATGAGAGCCTCTAGGCGTCATTTAAAAACTAAATTTTTAATGCAATATAACTTCTCCCGAAGTAAAATAATTTTTATTTTCAAATACCGAACGGTATTAGAATTTAACGTTAAAATTGCTGTAACAAATATTTCGTGAACTGAAATTAGTGTAGGATAGGAGAAACATAGCCGGATTATAACAACAAAAAGTAACTTTCTAATTTGAATTCAAGTTTGTGGGTTCAGAGTTTGACCTTAAATTTGAAAAGAATTGCCAAGAAGCTGCGCTCATAATTCACCCATTTATTGCTATCATTAAATTAATAATTGTATTCTAATTTGTATTTTTGAAACGCGTCTGGCACCATCACGCACGAACTACACGTATGTGCAACTACTAACCTTATTTTAAATGGAAGAGCAACTTTGCGTAAAATATTTACTGCATAACAAACAGCCTGTAGATAATAGACCCGACGGAGTTGTGTCTATAACCTTAACCCTTACTAATCGTATTTTTGGGGTATTACTCGTATAATACGTCATAAATATTCCTGTTAGTAATAAGCGAAATAACAACAATTAAATTCAGGCCTTTCATTTGTATAGGTTGGAAATAAACGCTATAAAAAAGTTCTGTTGTTAAATCTTTCAATTTAAATAGTTTGTAGTCTTCCGGACTCACGAGACACGACATCACAAAATCCTTAATAAACGCATTTTATTAAACACTTGTTTTTTTATGTTGCAAAAAAAAATTAATTTGTCCAAAAAGTTTAAAAAATCACTCGACTGATTTCGACTTCTTAGGTCATCATCAGATTAGATATTTTTGGACAAATTTTTTAATTAAAATATTCAAAAATTTAATGTTTTTTTGCTAAATAAAAAAACAAGTGTTTTACTAAAATGTGTTTATTAAGAGTGTTAGTGTGTTTCGTCAAGTGTCGAGTAAAAAAACACAAAATCCGATATAATTTTATTTTCGGTGTAACATAAACTAGAATCTGATCTAACTATGTCATTTAAACGTTGTTTCGGACCTCGCTGGCACGTTATCAAGCGAATTTTGTAAAAATAAAAAATTGGTTACATAATTGGTAAGATATTTCCAGTGATTGGTCAGTGATAGGACATTTTTAAAACAACATACTAAATAAAATCATTTATTTCAAAGCTGATTTAATCGCATGTTCCTGGGTTACGATAATAGTTAATTTTAATTCAAACGTATTGCAGTATCGTATGCATAGGTTCTCAGTAGGAGAAATCGAAAAATTTAATACCGTTATTACAGCGCGATCTATCGAAAAAATCAAAAAAAATATGTTTCAAATAAATCCTTAGTACTTTGAACCGTAGAATACGAATCTGCGATAAAAACATAGGGATTCCTATTTCAATTTTAAAGTTACCCTCGCTCCTGTCACTATAATATTAAAACATATTAAAATACCTATCACTAATATTAAAATAACTGCCAATGACGTTGAATTAATGGATGAGTTCTCGATTCGAGTGGCACAACCCAGAAAGTGGCTTTTCGTTAGCCGCATACATAATTCAGTGCCGCATGAACAGTTCCGTAAACTAGTGACAAAGATCGCGAATACTGACGATCTGTTTGGCCCAACGCATTGTGCGTCGAAAGCAAGCTTTGGAATGAACTATGATTACGAATCATATAAAATCAATATTCCAGGTGAAGTTTTTGAAAGCACCATCAACTCTACTCAGTGGCCAGTAGGACTGTTTGAAAAGAATTTGATTGGGGTCAAAGAAAGGCGCTTTTTTTGTCAGCTCATACGTGCTACCAAATCCAGTAGCAAATTTTATTGCTGGGAAAAATAGTGGCACAAATTCGGAATGTAATCATGACACCCCAACCTTGTCACATCCACAAAAAACTATTAAACACACATTTTACTTTCAAAATGTAAATAAAATGTCTTCAAAGGCAACTCAATTTCATAATTTTGTTTTAAAAGCACTCTTTCTGGTTTATATCATCTATGAAACATCATTCAACGATAAAATTTTGAGTTCGAAATTCTTCCCTAGTCAATATGTGGCTTATAGATGTGATCGCTCACCACAAACAAGCATAAAACATCCGGTGGCAGAGTACTCATAGCTATCGATACATCACTACCTAATGAATTGGTTGATTTAACGAATCCATCGATCGAGCAATTATGTGTTAAAATTATCATCAATAATAAAACAGTTCCGATTCCACCTGATTCGCCTACATCATCGTATACCAAGTGCTGCGACACAATTATGGAAATTACCAATAAGGCCAGAATCAGACATAACGAGTACCTATTCGTCGACACCATATTTCACTCAAATTTTAGTCAAATCGGCGAACTAAAAAATGGACGAGACCGAACCTTGGACCTTATTTTTACTAATGAACCAGTTTTATTAAGAACAGAAGAATCACCAACACCTTTCGTAATTAATAATATTCACTACAAAGCAATAGAAATAATATTGGAAACGAGTGAATAAAAGGTTCCAAAATTACCAAAACCATTTGGTAATTTTGGAACCTTTTATTCACCTTTTATTCCCAATTGCTATTAGACCACTGAATCCTACAACATGTCATGATGATCTCAATATACTTACAGTTGTAAAACCTCGATGATGGGTGTCTGTCACGCCAGCCCGACGCACGATGCATTGTGCATCATTGAGCACTATATGATTTTTCAGCCGGAACCTGACAATTCCAGCAGCACCCCGATAAAGCCAGCCAGAACCAGATAACAACCAAACCAACTATGGCACAAGTAGGACAATGGATCGTGCATCATTGTGCAGTATATGATTTTGCAGCTGAATCGTATAATTTAATCCAGAACCATAAAAATACAGCCGCCAATCCAACCAGTACCAGCAAGGTCAACTGGAACCATATGAAGTCGGTATTATTGACCAATCGGAGCAATAAACAGTTAGCAACAAAAACCATGTGGAGACGATGAACGGCATTTTTAAAATGGCTCTTGCTTCCTAAAAATAAAGCCGAAGAAATAATGTCAATACGTTATCTTGGCAGTGTGGACATTATTGAGTCAGAAGTGTCGCTAATCGGTTTAGATACGGTCATCGAAGCCAAAGAAAATAGCTTGGAATAAAATTGGAAGGAGCTAAACAAAAACAGCAACTCACAAATCTTGTTGGAAATAAAGAAACGTAGAAGCAAAGCTTCCATATTGCAACCGCAAGATAGAAGCTACAGGGAAAAAATATCAATTTTTAAAAATTGGCATTTCAGTACTGACACTATCAATACAATACATCGTGTTATGTTACTTGTACAATAGTGGGTTTGGCTGTTATATGGTTCTGGTTGGCTTTATCAGGTTTCGGCTGGAATTATAAGGTTCTGACTGAAAAATTAAATAGTGAACACAGAAAACAGGATAAACACTCTTACCTTAAGTGAAAAATAGTTGTGAATACAACTAGGTGTCATACCGTATTAGTGTTGACGCTGCAGCATTTGACGTTATGATAAAACCAGCGAACTGGCTTCCCGGTTTATATGTTTCATTTCTGGTATAAAACTTTAAGTTCTTTAAGTTTCGTGGCGAGGAGACAGCAGATAAAGAGTCCGCAGAGCCAGCTCGAAAATGATGAACAATTCAAACGAAATATTGCCACATTTCAAGAAGCGAAAGATTTCAGCGTACTCAAGTATAAACCGTTTGTTGTTCAGCGGGAGACAGAAGAGGCGGTGTTGTTAATTGTGAATGACGATTACAACAGTAGATCACCTGGAAAAGATTGTCTCGATGATTTTAGTGCAAAGATTGTTTGCAACGCATGGATGATGTCGATAAGTATGCAAAAATGAGATACTCATAGCAAGTGCTATGCTTTCGGATGATGGCAAAACCAAATGTTGGCAGTTTTGCTTTATTAAAATAATGAGACGTAAATAAGATACCAACTTCGGCAAGTTCAGATTGGGGGTGGATTAGCAGTTGGCGTTTGCCAATTCGTAGGAAAATTATCGAGCGGCGGCATTCTGTATATTGCAACGGCCCAAAAATGGAAAGAAGTCCTGTGTAGAAATGGCAGCAGGCAGAGAAGAAAGACCGATTTTGCACAATAGTACTAGAGATGATCAACTTAAATCATAGTGGGCAAATCACAAGCTTTTTGGAGGAACTGGCAGAGAGCAGTGGTGAGCCGTATGTAGGGTGATTAACATGAAGGACGGCCTACAGAAGGGATGCAGAAGCGAACAGGCATTAAGAGGAGCAGCAGCGATTTTGAATGGAACAAAATAGATGGTATACCACTGAATTTTGAGAGCTCGAAGCTGGAAAAGATCAACGACGTAAGAAGGCTCGTCAAAGAGAGGTTGTTGAGGCAACATTTTTACCAATGCTGACGTTGGCTGTTTCCGAGGATGACAGTATGAATAGATGTGCGAGCAGGCGGCGCTGGATTGGGAGCTGTATTGTTATCGATGATGAGGCTGACACGGAAGTGACCATGGATGGTTACTACGAGTTTGGATAGTGTCAAGAGACTTAGCGTAGGATTGGTTACTTGGGCTAGACATTAATTCGACCGAAATTGATCAGTTGAGGGTTTGGAACTAAATTCAATAGCGACAAAATCTAAGCATTAGAAGTACCGGGTGGACTATCTGTTGGTCCATTTTTCAATCGATGAATTTTAGTACTTAATGTTATTTGTTCTAAACAATTTATTCTTTGACATATGAAAAGTCATAAATATGCCATTTATCATCATGGAGCCGATAACAACACAACAACACATTTTGATTGTCCAAATTAATTATGAAAATAATCGTTCGAAATCAACAACATTTCGTAAATTACGTGAGAATTTTGGTCGACATGGACGTGTCCTACTGAGCGTGCAATTGGCAAAATTATTGATCGTTTTGAAGAAACTGGTTCAATGGAAGGGCGTTTAAGTGAAAATAGTAGTTTGATTTAAAATATTAGTAAATATGGTGTAAAGTGGATTAATAAATAATTGTGGGAATTATCTGCTATAGTTAGTGTTAGTAAGATTATTGAGAGATTATTTATGGTAGTTCCAAAATACTCCGATAGTTGTGTAAATGGATCAGGACAAATTCGTACCAATAAACGTTGAAAAGGTTACGAAAAACATCCCATTTGAAGCACCTTAGTACATAAAAACTCCTGTCTTAGCGCATAAAATATCACGAAATGGTCACGAAAAATGTTCAAAATTTAACTTGAAACACCTTTGTACTCAAAACAAGCGCTATAGTTCTGGAGACAAATATTATTTTTAGTATTGAGACAAATGTTTTGTTCAAATATTCATGTGTCATATTATTGTTAATGTCTTGTAAATTGCCGCAAAACACATCGCATTATCTTTATACATAAATTGGCCTTAACTAAGAAGGCCTTAAGAAATCGTGGATGATGAAAATAAAGTGTTTACCAAATCACTATATGATCAGCATATTTTTTCCAGTGGCCTCCTACTCGTATACACATTTTGTTTCTGATAGTGAATTCTGACGAAATGTTAATCCCCGTAAGTATACAACAAAATCTGTTGTTTCCATTTCAGCAAGGTTTGGCAGCGTCAATTATATGATTTTAGACACCACTCCGTTTCGCTTTAAATCAATAAAATATTATTTTATTATCTCTACGATAAACAAATAATTTTCTAAATGAAATTAATTATCGATTACATTAAAAATTGATTACACAAAAACTTCTGAATTAAATTATTAAGGCAAATGCACTCAAAATTAATGTTATTATTTGAGTATGTTGAGTGCTATGTGAAAATAAATTCTGACTCAAAAATTTCTAAAAATAATTTGGCTTTCTGAGTATATATCGTCTCACCTATATACATTATTACGTATACAGCCTGGGCAAATTCTCGAATTTATACTACATGGTCAAACGACTGATGAAGGTTGTACGTACCTATATACGTGTCTCGGTACATTAATTAATAAAAGCAAGAGCAAACAACCCGAGAGCAAATTAATTAAAAGTAAACTTATCTCAAGTGGATAAGATTCGTTTAAATGTTTAATGTGGGTGGTATTCAAAATGTTATGTTGGCATCCTTATTTTATTATAATTTGATCAGTTGATAAGTGATAAAGCACTTCAAATTCTTGGTCTTTCAACTTTTATTTCATTTTGCACCGATTATAACAAATGAACAAATAAAAATAATTTTCTTTACACTTTACAATAAAAAATTCGAAAATCTTTAGATTTAGGCAATTTTCCAACAAATTAAATGAATTTGTAAAATACGAACGTTAAGAATTTGATCAAAAAAAAAATACATATTCAAAAAGAACTTCTTATTTAGTATGTGGGTAACAATAACATAAATATGTGGCCAATGCTAGTTCAGGATGAGTTAACACTTTGACATACTTGATTGTTGTGTAAAGTGCACGCTTTATTTGTAATTAAAGGTTTACAGGGTGAACGTTAGAATTTTCATTGAAATACTTGATGTGATAATTAATTATTTTTAATTATATGTCTAAAATTTACGTAGGTATATTTGGAGAGGTTGCTTGTGATGATTAGTGTTTGCTTAATGGTATACAAATTTAGATTTAAATTACAATAAAATTTCTATGTATAACATATTTCACCCACACTTTATAAAGACAATAAATACATATTTTTAGAGTGTGTGTGTGTGTGTGTGTGTGTGTGTGTGTGTGTGTGTGTGTGTGTGTGTGTGTGTGTGTGTGTGTGTGTGTGTGTGTGTGTGTGTGTGTGTGTGTGTGTGTGTGTGTGTGTGTGTGTGTGTGTGTGTGTGTGTGTGTGTGTGTGTGTGTGTGTGTGTGTGTGTGTGTGTGTGTGTGTGTGTGTGTGTGTGTGTGTGTGTGTGTGTGTGTGTGTGTGTGTGTGTGTGTGTAGTAAAACATAATCGGCGACATAATAGCACGTGTTAAACGATTAACGAAATGTCGTAAACTAGACAATGTCAAGTTTTCCAAAAATATAAAACTGTACTAGAGGTGTAGATCCGACAGTTTCAAATACAAGGTTCCCTAAAATTTATTTCAAGTACGCGGAAGGCCTTGTCCAAAAATAAATTTAAAATATGCGGGTAGAAATCTATTAATATTTGACTGATTAATCAGCAATGATTCGGTTTACGTATTAAAATGTTTCATGAGTATCGTTTTCTGCAAAATGTTCTTGGAAATTTTTGTGAAATATGCAGAAAACGTTTAAAGATTTCTCATTGGGAGCAACTTATCTAACTTTTCTATTTGAAAAATACGTTTTGATTCTGCTTAATGCAACAATTTTCTTGAATGCAGATTCAAAGTCTATTTCAACACCTATCCAGTGGTACGTTTTTTGTACTTATACCATGCCAAAAAAGCGATTTTTGGGGTCAACATCTGGAGTACACGTTTTTTGTGAATTTGTCATCATGAAAACTAGTGGTTAAAATCGAATTAAAACATGGAAATCAGCAAAAAAAAAAGAGTTTTATTAATAAGAAATATTCCCTCCAATAGCTGGAATGACGCTTCCATTCGATATTTCATTGATTTCACCAAAGTCTTCACCAAATTTTAGGTAACGTCTCCCATTCCTCTGCGATCGCTTGTTGCAGCTTCTGCAGGCTCATTGCAGCAATATCTCTAACTCGAACTCTTTAATTCAACTCGTCCCATAAATGATGGGATTGAGGTCCAGGCTTTGAGCTGGCCACTCCCTAAAAGGCACATCCACCTCTTGAAGGTACTAGCACACTATACCAGCCGTATGCGATCTCGCATTATCCTGCATGAACAGGCAGTTTTCTCCTCCTCGAGTACTTGCTCAACGTACCGTTGAATGTACCGTTGTATTCGCTCCGGAGATGAATACCAAGAACATGCACGATCCACTACCATATACGAGACACGTTATTCAATGCAACATTGCGCAAATCGCTCACATTATCTTCTGTACAACCTTCCTCGCCCATCGTTGCCATGTAAACACTTCATGCACTCGTCAAAGAACAGAATTCGTCGGTGAGCTGGGATCAATTTCGGTCCGTTTGCTGGTCTGTGTGCAGTCAGATCACCTTTTCGAAGTCACCTTCTAACTGTCCACTCACTGACTGCAAAATCGAAACGATCCTTGGCTCTCTATCGGGTCAACAAGAAAGGTAATGATCGCTGGCGACTGCAATGCTAGAATTAAAATGTGATATGACCGTTTAACCGATGAAAAACGGAAGAAAAAAAAGAGGACTTCGTGTCTAGACCTTTTAATAATGAACTTGCAGGGAAACCCAATGACGTTCTCGTCTAATGGGAACTCCAATATTGACCTTACAAAAGTCAACGGAGCCTTGCTGGGCTCGATAATTGGGTGGTGTGTAAGAGAAAGACATCTAGTGACATTGAGTCATCACGTTTGAGTTATCAAACACGCCACAGAATAGTCCACTTCTAAGTAACAAAACTGCTCTTAATGGTAAATTTAAGATAGGGCTCTTGGGACAGTGTAGAAGTTCTTCCAGAGATCAATTCGTTAGACGAAATTGATGCTTGTGTCGAGCTGATTGCAACACAGCTAGCCAATGTCTGCAACAAATCAATTCCTAGGAAAAGAGTAGCTAAAGTTAAATGTTCTATACACAAGCTTAGAAGAGCATACCAGAAGGAGAGGAACCAAATACCAAAAGAGTTGAAATTGTCTCTCTTTAGAGAGGCAACAAATAAATACTTTAATGAAGCATTTAAAGCAAAGCAAAGTAGTTTCCACAGTTATGTCACGGAACACGGTAATTGAGACCCATGGGGCCTTGTATACAAATGTTCCGCCGGCAAAGCAAGGCCACTTGAAGTTTTGAGCACCATTAGGAAGACAAATGGAGTCGCCATTGATACTTGGCATGACACACGCTTGGAGTTACTAAACTCACTTCTGCCGGACGGAACACGAGACGAAATTGAGCCTCAAGCAGAAATTCGCGAGATCGCCACCAACAGCAGTTGGACCACAGATGCTGCAGACCCCCTATTTACGTGGGAAGAGATCACCAGTGCCCTTACTTGATTTAAGCGTAACAAGAGATTTGACAACTTGAACGCTGAAATAATCCAACTGGCTTCGCCTATTATAGCGCTTATCATAAGGCCTATCATAGGGCTGAAATTTGGTTACTTCCCAAAGATTTGGGAAATGGGTGAAATGATAGTTGCAGGAAACCCGGCGATATAGATCCACTTTCTCCGATGTCTTATAGACCAATACTGTTGCTACCGTTCATGGGGAAACTCCTAGAAAGGTTGCTAGCCTTTACGACGTAGCATGTCTACTGAAGATGCGATAGTCCGCCTAATAATCACTGTCAAAACCCATAGTTCAAAATATATTATGGGTATATTCTTGCGTGAGATATCTAGGATTTGACCTCCATGAACGTATGGAGCATCTCACGTTCTAAGAGTCTGTGAATACGCTAAGTAGCTATTCCACTCCTTGGGGAGAGTGTCAAAGAGGGATGGGGATTTAATCACAAAACACTTTTGTTAATTTACAAAGGTGTGGCGGAGCTCTCTTCACGTATGCCGTGGCTGGTTGGTATGATAGGTTAAACTGTCACCACATCAGATCAATGGAAAGTGTTCAGATGAATATCCTGCTAGTAACAAAGGCTTACCGAACAGTGTCTAAAGATGTTGTTGTGGTTCTGGCCGGCGTGCTCTCGGTGGGTATTCTAATCAAGCAAAATAAGGTGGAATGAATCAGCCAATAGAAGGCATACATTAAGCTTCATTCGAGACGTAAAAGCACGTCTAAAAATGAAATTGCAACTAACAACAAAGTTATCTCTGGACATGGTAAGTTTAAAGCCTACCTGCAGAGATTTAAAATAATAAACCATTGTCCGCATATTTATGCGGCTCAAAAGTTGAGGGCGTAAACCACCTACTGTTTGGATGTAACGAGGTGACGGTCATGCCATTAAACAAAACTGGCTGAGTAACTCGAACCAACACGAATTACTACTGTCAACATAACTAAGTGACGAAGTTCTTCCGCAGTTTCGGGCATATTGTGATCCCTATCAAAAACTTAACAAAAACAATAACATCTCATATACGTATACGCTATATATTTATATGCATTGGTTAGATATTTCCCTAAATGTTGCTCTTAGGTAAAAAATAGAGTACAATTAGGCGAATACAAATAAAATTGTGTGACACAATCAGCTGCGTTTTTCTGAAAATAATCGAGTTGAGTTCGCGATAGTTTTTCCAAATTTGCCCAATTTAAAATTAAAAAATTAGTTTTTTTAATTAAATAATTTAGATTTAATAATCCTCTAAATATAACCGAAAAAATCCATCATAAAAGTTGTATAGTTTTCTTCTAATATCGCTGTTCTGCATAGTTCTGAACTACTCCGTTATTATACAGACTGCAACTATAGAGAACAACGATATTACAAGAAAACTAAACAACTTTTATGATGGATTTTTTCTGTTATACTTAGAGGATTATTAAATCTAAATTATTTAATTAAAAAAACTAATTTTTTAATTTTAAATTGGGCAAATTTGGAAAAACTATCGCGAACTCAACTCGACTATTTTCAGAAAATCGCAGATAATCGAAAAATTCATTTGAAAGTAAGGCTTTAATGTAGTGAATATGCGCAACGTAAAAAAACCGTGTTTGTAAGTTAAAGCATAACATAGTCTAAACTATAAAAATGCTAAATGGTCGGTCCCATATACTAAATGTCAAAAATGCTAACTGGTTGGTTCATATGAATAACAAGCAGTTCATATGAATAACAGTTGTTGCACGAAACTTAAATGAAAAATTTTATTCTACAGAAGTCAAAAGTCCCATATATAAACATGGTTTTTTATGATGAGCTTGGTATGTCATTTAATACAAAAATGTCAAATTATCGGTCCCTGGTCGTATGAATAACAAGCAATAACTGCAACAGTGGTTGCATGAAACTTCAATGAACAATTTTGTTCTACAGAAGTCAAAAGTCCCATATATAGACATTTTTTTTATGATGGGCTTGGTAAGTAATTTAATACAAAAATGTCAAATTGTCGGCCCCTGGGGTCGGTCGTATGAATAAAAGGCAATAACTGCAACAGTTGTTGCATGAAACCTCAATGAACAATTTTGTTCTACAGAAGTCAAAAGTCTCATATATAGGCATGGTTTTTTATGATGGCCTTAGTATGCACTTTAATACAAAAATGCCAAATGGTTGGCCCCTGGGGTCGGTCATATGAATAAAAGGCAATAACTGCAACAGTTCTTTGTTTTGTTTCCGTCATTGGCTGATGCCGCACGAGGTATCACAGAAACCGTATTTTTCATCGTTTCTTTCCCCGTTTACCTATGATACCAGTTTTAATTGTGACTTACGGTGCAACCACACTAACACAAGCATAAATGAAATAAAAAATATTTCGGGGTCATTTTTGACTTATGCCAGCTTTTCCCAAAGTGGGTTTCGCAGAGCCCCGGGGTTCCGTGGCAATTTTTAGGGGTTCCACGAGCTAGTATACCAGATAAAATCTGTGCCAAACCATGTTTATATATGGGACTTTTGACTTCTGTACAACAAAATTTTTCATTGAAGTTTCATGCAACAACTGTTGCAGTTATTGCCTGTTACTGATATGACCGGCCCCTAGGGACCCACCATTTGGCCATCATATAAAACCATGTCTATATATGGGACTTTTGACTTCTGTAGAACAAAATTGTTCATTGAAGTTTCGTGCAAGAACTGTTGTAGTTATTACTTGTTATTCATATGACCGAACAAAGGAACCGACCATTTGGCATTTCTGTATTAAATTACCAAGGCTATCATATAAAAAAACATGTTTTTCTATATGGGACTATTTACTCAATTAATTTTAGTTATTCATTTATTTTTATCACGCAACAATTGATGCCAGTATTCATCCTAAATGTATACTATTTGTATATTCGCACACATGTATAGTTATTGTTATTTGGTAGAAATTTGACTTCGGTAATTCTGAATTGTAACGGCTAAAATGTCCTAGCACTATTATTAGCTATAACTTGCTAGTTTATTAAGGAAGCAAAATGATGCTTGTGAACTGATATATATTTAAAAATTCTTAGTTTCAGGTTATACTTAGGTATAAGAATTGATGCAAATTTAAAGGAAAAGCTGACTACGATTAATTTTAAACAAAATGTCCACTCACTGACTTCGATAACACGAATTTCTTGTAGCCGCTTCCCTGTTACACCGCCTTCAAATGACGATTTCGCAATGAAATCGTCACAATAAAGCGGTCATCACGCTGTGTTTTAACACGAGGTTGGCCAGATCCTTGTCGCCATCTGATCGCAGACGGTTTCTTGATATCTCTGCCACAGTCGTCGAACGGAGAATCGGCTCAAATTTAGTTGACGAGCCACTTCACTTTGGTTCTGCTCCGCTTCAATTAGAGCAACCACTTCACCAGCTATAGCTGGTATCTATGGTTTGGTATTCATTTTCTTGTTCCGGATGAAGATGCATTCGATAGAAGACCGTCAGACTAAGCGTTAATATGAGAATGTTGACAATTTAAAACGTGCCTTTTTATACCTGTCACAAGTTCCGCAACCACTGCTACCTGGAACGAGCGTTTTTGGATTGTTGTATTCTATTGTTGGTGTTGTCCTGGTTTTGCACAGATAATGCACACACGTAGTATCATTGGATAGATGATGAAATGATCTTTAACGTAACATACATACTTTGATTCAAAAAAATATTTCAGTTCGCGAGAAAATTAAAAAAACAAAAGAAAAAAAGTCAAATTTTTTTGCATCCAAGTGTAGTTTCAAATTCTAGCAAAATCAACTATAAATTGGTTACAAAAATATTCCGCTGGGGTATTGAAATTAGTGAACGCTTTTCTGGTGTAATTTACTTAAAGTTGTGACAGGTCTTACACATTGTGTTGATGAAATTGTGTACCATGGTTTTAGACTCGGCCGAGAGCTCAATTGTAAAAGTCTCGTTGTATTCCTGACAGTGAACAAGAAACACGGTGAAACAGTTCTTCTTTCTTAGAAATAAAATTTTGTTTTACACACGCCAGCTTATATTTTATTCGTTTCACTGCGTATTGGACTGAAGATTAGGAAATTAACAGAATTAAAGTTAATTCAACAATTCGACAGGTTACGAGCCCAGTCCATGGCAACGAATAAATCGAATTAAAAAATTCGAAATTTTTCGAACACGGTACACGGTATAACTCAGTATATTATTTCTAGTTGACAATATGAGTCTCTTAACGTTTCAACAAAAGTGGGAAATGTTGGAAATTTACTTCCACAACAAAGACAATTGGTTCGAAATCGCAAAAAACGCCATACAAAAATTTGTCAAAACACGGGACTCACAACGGTATCAAGAAGTTTGTGCATAAAGTGCGTGACACGGGCTGCCTAGTCAACAATCCAACCCGTATCCGTTTTCGTCATGTTCGTTCAGCTGCAAATATTGCCGCGGTGGCCAAAAACATGCACCAACGGCCGAGAACATCAATTCGTCATCGTGCACCGGAAATGATCATCAGCCGGTCTTCTATGCAACGAATTCTGCGTAAATATCTTGGTTTGTGGCCCTATAAAGTTCAATTGGGCGAGCAATTGAAGCCCCGTGACTATCCGCTTCGATATCGATTCGCTGTGTGGGCGTGCGATAAACTTGAAATTGATGAGGATTGACAAGGATATGTGGAGAAGCCAATGCATCCATTGCGTGTTACTGTTTGGTGCAGCATGTGGCGTGGCGGCATTATTGGCCGTATTTCTTAGAAAATGAGAGTGGCGCGACCGTTATAGTCAACGAAATCAACCAACATCGCCATACCTTGAAGATATTGGTTTGGACGACCTCTGGTTTCAGCAAGATGGTGCGCCATGCCATGCGAAACTGTGTCAAAAATTCGATAGCCACATTATCAGTCGAAATGGTGACGTGAATTGGCCGGCAAGGAGCTGTGATTTGACGCTTTTGGATTTTTATTTGTGAAGTGCCGTGAAGGACAAGTGTTATTCGGACAATCCACAAACAATTGAGCATTTTAAAGCCAATATTGAAGCAACCATTGCCGTAATAGGTTCGCACACAATCCAAAATGTGCTCAAAAATTCGACCGACCGAATGGAGTACGCCAAGGTCAGCCGAGGCTCCCATTTGAATGAAATCATTTTTCACAAATAACGAGGAGGATTGTTCAAACAAAAAAATAAATTTGGAAATATATTAAGCCGTTCTTGTTTTATTAAATTTTTAAATCTGAACTTCTTATTGGGACACCCTTTATAATACAAGAAGAAAGTCGAACTACATTGTTAATCTTTTTGCAACAAATCGAATAATAACGCTCTTTAACGATGATTTCTGATCCGAACCAATGAGATCCTGGTGGCCAAGAAATGTCGAGATAACCGAAATTTGAAAACTTACCAAATGATGCTCTCTCCGCTGACCCACTACCAATTACGCTGGTTAGGTTCGTAGCTGCAGCTATAACCAGTCCTTAAAGAAATGAGTGCAGAACAAATAGTGTATTTTTACACTAAGTGGTACTGAAAGTGCTCAGTTGGCTAATCCACCCCACTAACGAGGCTGGTCAATGAGTTCTGGAGTGTATCGACCATTGCTACGCCTATACGTAAGAAGCTGAAAGTGGTTTATATTTTTCAGCAGGAACTATATGCAAAGCACCTAGAGTGAAATAGAAAAAATGGCAACAACAAAATCCATAAGTTAAAAAAAAAAGAAAAAAAGAACAGACAGAAGGATTATCTGGAGACCTTGTTTTAATTAAAATAGCTCCATTGCTTATATTGGCGATGAGTTTCATAGATATCGGAGGAACTTGCAAAAGAAACTGATTGGATTCATAAAGCGAAGAAAAAACAAAAACCAGAATTCTCGCCAGAGGTTGGGGAGCATTCACAAGCACAAGTTAAAGAAACTACCAAACCAGTATCTCAAGATCTCACGCCACCACCGCTCAAGCTCTACTGAAATCTATCAGTAGTGGTAGAAAGATCCTGATCCATAAAAGCTTTAGCCACAAAGTTCACTGTAGAAGGTAAGAAGTGGTATACTTACGGAGATAAACTTAATAAACACATTTTTATTAATCACTTGTTTTTGTTTCGCAGAATTCTGCGAAACAAAAACAAGTGATTAATAAAAATGTGTTTATTAAGTATAAGTGTGTTTCGCCAAGTGCCTACGGCAAATAGCGTAAAAAGTACGGAGATAAAAATAACCAAGCAATTAAGGTCGTGGCGGAATTGGAATAATAATAATTCATATGGCCAGGGGTTTTAATCTTACGTGCAACAAGGAGGATAGAATAGAAGAACTTTATGAGGGTTAAAATAGGACCACTAAAAAGAATACGCGAATAATTATACCTCAATGTAACAAATGCCTTTTAACCACAAACGACTTGAAAGACTGCACCATTAGCAGAAACGATCCTGCAAAATGTCTAAACTTTAAGGCACTAGCTGTCCAACTATAGAGGATGTGGATTAGCGATACAACTTCAAAGATTAAGAAATAAAACGTGCAACGAATTAAATGAGTTGAACACTTAGTATAGTCATTTGGAATACGAATATATTACCAGAGCATGCTCCAGAGCTAGAAATTTTTCTTAACTTAGAAAGCATAGATACATGTTTGGTATAGGAAACTCATTTAACAGGAACTTCATGTATTAAAATACGTGACTATGAATGCTACCATGCTATTTATCCAGATAGAAATGCAGATAGATCTACAGCACTTGTTAAGAAACAGAAATATTTGATGAATACACCATAAAAATTGAATCGACCAAAATAGGACCAAATTTTAACGTAGGTGTTGATTTTAATGCAAATAATACCTATTGGGGATCTAAACTCAAAACCTTTAAAGGAACTCGTTAAGGGGACATAATTATCCTCTTGAAGCCAGAGAAATAGTGACCGCAACATAAAGGATGACGATTACTCACTTTGGAAAGCAACGAAAGGGTTCAAAGTACCAAAATGCATTAGCCACCTTTCAGAAACGATGACGAATCATGGGCTCAAAGGATTATTTATTTGGAACCAATCAGCATCACAACAATGGAGCAACACAATGAGTAACTGGACTAAAAAATGGCGCATTTTATTAATGAAACCCAATCAGTACATTTCAGCTTTACAAACCAAATATCCATGGTTGTTAACTCAAACCAAATTACATATGCTGACACGGGTAAATACCTTGGCATAGCACTCAATGACCTTGTAAAAGTTAGCCGAAAGATTCCAGCCGAAAGATAATGCAGATAGTGTCTTGACTATTTTTAAACTCCCTTTATACTCTCGCTCCTATCGATTTTTAAATTCCTATAAACTGAAATAATTGATCCTTCATCCGAATGATGTAATTCGATCCTAAATTCTAATAAATTCGAGTTCATGACTGATTTTTGCTGTATTCAAGACACTATCTGCATTATCTTTCGGCTGGAAACTTTCGGCTAACTTTAACAGTATCACTCAATGGTAATCTAAGAAGTGCTATTTACAAAATAATGTGCTGCAATCACAACGCAGCATGGTACAATTATGGATGTTACATTGTCAGTCACAAACCATCATTACCTAAAAAATGGTCTATCTACTTTACTTTCTACACTTTTTAATCCCGCACATTATCTTTAATGAAGTGGAGCAAACTGGCTGAGAAGGTTCACAAATTGTATAAATGCAGTGCAAATAGGACTTGTGGCCACAGTGACAACTAAAATATCAGGTTACAGGATGTGAGGTTGAACTGTAATTAGAGTTAAACGAGTGCATACATTTTCTATTTTCAAATTTGTAATTTTCTGTACACCAATACTCACAATTGGAGCCCACCATCTATATAAATAATAAAACGTCGTTTAGGGCAACATAATTCCCTGCATGTAAAGACCAATTTGAGTGTTCAGTTCAAATTAATTTCATTTGAGAGTGGTTTCTTTTTAAAACGGTAATGTTTTTTTCAATTAAAATAATTTAGTAGAGAGAAGGTGACGTGACACTCATCTTTACACAACCAGGCATCCTTTAAATTGAATTAAAAATGATTCTTGGTTTTTATACTTAGTTGGCCTACTTTTAGTTGGCCAATTTCCAAATTTTATAGTTTTATCGGTCTTCAGCTTAAATGTCTCATTTAAATGAAATGTGGAAAGGAATCAATTTGGAGCCCGTGAAAATGCTTAGACGTACTTGCACTACTAGCTTAGATGGTCAGGGAGTTCGATTAATGACACCATTAATGGTATACGCTCTTCATTACAGCGGCTATCAGAATGGAGGAGATTTTCGTGTTGTCTTCTCATCCATCGGCGCATGAAGCAACTTATCATCGACTTCCGCCCTGTCAACATGGGAATATGCACGGTCATCAGACGAGAAATTTAACATTACGATCGTTATACCTGCACCGAAGATAAATCAGATGACGTCAAAGATCTATTATTTGTCGAGTTGGAGGAAGTCATCAATAATATCCCGCACCACGACATTAAAATCATCCAGAGTGCATAAAATACATCGCATACGGTCCTAACAACTTGCATCTCACTATAGTAACAACAATGACAATAATATAGACACTCCACCAGCATATTCGATCCCACCAGCATCCGATGGGATGTCAATGATTTAAAAGGTGAAGCATTCCTCTGGAGCTACCAATCAGATGTCACTGACTATCTAAACCGGCACAGTAACAACGAAGAAATGCCTCAATGAGCTATACAGTCAGCCATAACTAGTGCGGCGCAAAATACTAAGAAGACCTCCCAGTTCCACAATGACTGGTTACAATAAGTGCCGCCTGCTCGTAGAAAATAAACAAAAGCATCGTGAAAAATGGTGGGCCCCTCGAGAGCCACGAGATAAAACAATTTCTCGGGGGTAGCGATATCTTCAGATTTATCAAGTCTAATCGAGTTAGAAACCGGTGTGCGTCGCAGAGGAAGACCCTACGTTATCCTGGGCACTTCTCCAGTACTTGGTCCTACCTGATCCTACAATCAATCAATCAATCAAAGTATCCCTAAAATTTCCATTTCGTAAACCATTTTGGAAAAACAAAGTTGAAATATAGCTAGTTCAACAGGTGAAAGCGCAATTTATACCGGGCGGTATTACACAGGAAAATAACAAATTGTGTACACTGCTAACAGCTGTAGATAAAAGCATATTATCGTAAGTAAACACTGCGGTAATTGGGCTATCTAATGCTGATAAACACGATCATTTAAAACGCACTTTGGACAAACGAAACGCAATTTCCGAGCATTCTAAATTCAAAGATTTGCTCGAGGATATAGTAGCTTGGTAATAAAAACCCCGTCATAAAGGAAAGGAAATATAGTTGGGATTTATTAAAACAAGCAACGATCCTATAGATAGGCGATCTAGCTAAGATGGCGGATTGATTTATCGACATCAGCTAAAGAAATCACATAATCGCAGCAGTTCAAATTCTACGTCGTACGGTGTTATGTCAATAGAAAACCAAATTCGAATTCTGAAATTAATATATACGATCTTAACGGGAGACACGATGGTAAGAGATCATCGTCGACAGGGAAACCGAAATTTGATAAACGTTGTTGGTATCACAGATACGGAGCTTTAGCTAGATAATGTCGTCCACTGTGCAATTTCGAGAAGACAAAAACTAGATGATCAATAACTTGGGGAGACACAAGTGGTTGAACAAATGGAATTAAACCGGTTGTAAAGGGTTTTTCGATAAGAGGTTTCATTTTGATATTAAAAAAAACGAGTATTTTTGAGAGAAATCAATGAATGTTTATTTCATTGTAAAGAGGAAGACCATTAAAATTTGAAAACGATATCAGCCAAATGGCCGCCACGGCTACGCTTGCACCACTATATCCTTTTCATGAAACTGTCCATAACCAAATCGCACATTTGCGGCTTCACGAACTAAACGAATTCCATCTTTAAGGTCTTGAACCGATTGCGGAGCATTGGCATAGACCTTATCTTTCACGTGGCCCCAAAGAAAAATGTCTAAAGGTATTAAATCACAAGATCACGGTGGCCAATTGTGATCACCTCTTCGAGAAATAACACGGTCAGGAAACTTTTCTTGCAAAAATGCGATTGTTTCGTTACTTCTGATCAATATCTTCGAATTCCGGCTATAAAAAATCATTAATCATAGCTCGGTAGCGCAATCCATTCACCGTAACAGTTGCACCAGTCTCATTTTCGAATAAGTAAGGGCCAATCACACCGCCAGCCCAAAGACCGCACCAAACAGTGACACTTTGAGGATGGAGAGGTTTTTCTACAATAATTCTTGGACTTTCTGAGTCCTAAATGCGACAATTACGCTTATTAACGTAGCCTCCGAGGTGAAAATGTGCTTCATCACTGAAGATGATTTTTCGATAAAAATCCGGATTATTTTGATGCATTTGAAGGAGGTTTATGGAGGTCGACCGGCTTGAGTTCTTGTGTTAACTGAACTATAAAAGCCTTTGTAATGTCGTTTGTGGAATGTCTAATTCCAAAGATCGACGAGGAATCGACAAACCTGGGTTTTCGTCAACACTACCGGCTAGAGCAGCAATATTCTCAGTTGTTCTTGAGCGAAGCACACGGTTTCGATTCCTCACATCGCTAACTTGTCCCAACAGCTCAAATTTTTCCACCAGTTTCACTATTGCCGGCCGAGTAGGTGTTTCACGACAACCCAAAAATGCTTTAGTTTTGCGAACTGTGACTGCAAAATTTCACCATTTGAGAAAGATGATTTAGTTAACGTTACCATCCTAACACATCCTGCAGATGGTCTATGATGAGCCAGAACCGCTTGGTTTTTCTCAAAAGCTCTTTCACCAGCAAAACAACTTTACAGTACTTATGATAGAGAGCTGGAAGCTATACTCAGAGCGGTATAAGCCGAGTGACTATTCACCACCTTGTGAAGTCCAATATGTAGACTACAGCAGTCGATTCACTACGAACATACGTTATATCGTTGGACAAGAGAACAGTGTCGCGGATTTTTTATCCAGATTTAACGTGATCGATGAAATCAATTTAGAATGTATTGCAAAGTTGAGAAATTGTTCACATGTGTTCACCAGGGTCGACAGGGTACGGGCACCATTGCAAAATTAATATACATTGGCAGACTAAAGGCTGAATTTTTGGCTATCGCTTAATCTGGCGGATTGCTCGAAGCAGTAACGAACAACACTGCCCAGTCTTTTGTTGCAGGAGCAACTTAACCTCGCGCAACAAGCACCAACGACGAAGGTTACTAGAATAGGCAGAATGATAATTTGGCCCGCACGTTTTCTAGTCTAGAGGCGGAATTGTGTTGCGACATTTTATTTGGTTACAGAAGTTTCCAAACGAGCGCATACATTTTCTATTGTCAAATTAGTGCGTTTTTCGTTATTGTCATTCTCAGTGTGACAGATTTTTTTAAATTAACCGCATGTAAAAATAAATTGGATGTAAAAATTGTAAAAAAATAATAAAAATTTTAGTAAAAATTAAAATATTAAATCGTTTCACATCAAATACCCGTAATTTTACTTTTAAACATTGGCGAAGAATTTTTATTGTATAACAAATTGTATTTCAAATTGTTATTTATTTACAATAAATTATTTATTTATGAATCGAAGGCCAAAAATCGGATAAGCCTTAATTTAAAGCGGATTTTACACTGTCAGTAACAAACCATCATTATCTAACAAAATTGCCTTTCTATACTAAACTTTTTCCACTTTTGAATGTCACACGCTATCCTTAATGAAGTAGAGTAAACTGGCTGGGAAGGTTAAACATTTATATAAATGCAGTGCAAATCGGACTTTTTAAGGTAAGGCTTTTCTCAAATAAAATTGTTCAATTTTGAATTGAAGGTAATTTGGAAAACTTTAATTTGTTAATGTGGTCGAGCCGTTAAATTCTAACACAATTATGATCTGAATGGTTGCTATAATCGACTAAGCGGGATTAGATTCGAATCGGGCATAATTTCTAACTTCTTCCTTTTATGCAGATGCAAATTTAAAAACAAAAATTTATTTTATTAATCATATATGTAAATTATGAAATTCGAATGCCAACAAAATTGTTTTGTTTGTTCTTAGTTTTGTTGGCACCCAAATGTTGTTCAGTTTATCATCCGTGATGCAAAAAACAAATAAATTAAGAGCATGAATGCAAAAAAAAAGTAGGTAGCCTAGTTTGCCAGAAGCTCTGTAATGTCAATAAACATTTTTTTATTGTCTCAATAAAAGGTGCGTTAATCCGGTTGTTTATGAATACACAAATACGATTTAGATAGAACGAACCACACCCTTCTTTGTAATAATGCGCTACCCCCCAAAATAATCGCAACAAAAAGTTCAAATTGTAGGGATGATAATTTCTCGGTGTTCCATATACAAATGTCATTACTAATTCACTATATAAACCCCCTTATGTAATCCCATGAATATTACATTGCTTATATATAACAAAAAGTATATATTTAAAAAAAAAAAAAATTACCAAATCTTTGTGTAGTTCTTTGCTGATATGTGGAGTAATTTTCATGGTTCCAATGAAAATAAAAAATAATCCCAATAAAATCGAAAGGCTTTTTAAAACTATAGATGACGAAGCCATTTTTATTTATTTATATTTTATTAATAAACTTTTTTAGCACAGAACAAATATTTATAAATAAATTTTTATATTTTTTTATATAATAAAATCACAGAAAATTATATTTTTATCTTAAGCAAATTTTTTTTTTTTTTTTTTGCTAGAACCACCAAAATAATTTAAACTTTTCAACTAAATTTTATTTTACGCAAAATTAAATTACAAAACATATTTTAATGTTAATTTGATCGGATTTACTATTTTAGACTATTTCATTTGATTGAATTTTTATTTTATTTAAATTAGCTAGTTTACTTTAGGACACAACTTTACGTTGCGAAACCGAAAAAATCAATAAATATTTGATTTTTTGTATCCACCAAGTTTATGCCAGTAATTTTAGATTAGTACTAATATTCGTACAAAGATGGGGTAATAAAATCTGTTATACAAATAAATCTTGGATTAGGTTTATGTTTTACCAACTGTACTATTATACCATGTGCGTGCTGCATTTTTGACAGTCACAGTAGTTTATAAACGTCAAAATACTGTGGAGATTGTGTTTTTTTAGTTGAAAAGTAATTTATTTTTAATTTATATAAATGTGCAGCATCGTAGAAGAAGATTTTGGTGATGAGGGTGCTGCGCATGCGATGCCAGAAGATAAATTGATCGATTCCAATGATTTACCTGAGGAAATTTGTAAAAAATGTAATCAAGACAAAACCGTCGTTCGACTAAGCTTCAAAGATGCACAATGTAAAAATTGCTTTCTACTGTACGTTCGACACAAAATGCGAGCGACACTGGGCGCATCTAAAGTAGTTCCAAAAAATTCCAATATTCTGCTAGAATTTAACGGATCACAGAACAATATTGTGCTGGTTGATATGATAAACTACGCGCTTTGCCAAACAGCATTCAAACGGCTGCATTTCAACGTTACGGTACTATATGTGGACGATAGTTTTACTACGGAAACAGATCGTATAGCTAATTATAATCGAATAAAAGAACTATTGAACCAATTTCAATTCACCCACGTATATTATACATCATTGGGTGATCAATCGCGATTAGAACCGTTCCATAAAATTGTAATCACAAACGAGTCGAATACACACGAGATTGAATTTGCGAAATCATTAAACGTTTTTAAATCGCTTACATCGAAACAAGACTACATAACATTAACGAAGAAACGCCTTTTATACAAGCAATCTAATGCACTCGGTTGCGCATTCATCTTCACCTCAGAAATCAGTTCCGATTTGGCTAAAACATTCCTTACCAATATATCACTTGGACGTGGCAGTTCTGTAGCCTTAGACGTAGGATTTATTGATACGCGAGACGCAGATATAAAACAGATACGGCCGATTCGTGACCTCAACATAAACGAAATAAATAATTACATAAAACTAATCGAATTGGATTACCTTCGAAATGATATAACTTATGGGAAGAATCTCGGTGAATTTGCAAGCATACAAAATTTAACCGATTCTTTTATAGAAAATTTGCAGCAACATTTTGCATCTACAGTATCCACTGTTTATAGAACCGGGGATAAAATTACATCGGATACAGATGCCGAATTGAAATGCAAGTTTTGTCGTGCCAACATTGATTGTAACAACTCAAATACGCTGTTTGCGATTAAATTCTCGCGGGCTGTCTCAAATAATCCCAGATTAATAAATGATGGGAAAATTATGGATGAGGATATGGATCAAATAGTGAATACCGAGGATGAAAATGATATTTCCAAATTAAAATCCCAGTTGTGTCATGGATGTCGAAATATAGTTTGTGATTTTGATGGACCTGAGGATGAGATTATTTTGTAACAAAAATATTTTTTTATTTTCTTTCAATAAAATATAATGTTATTTAAATTAAATGCGAGTGTTAATTTAGGCACAGAATATACAATACAAACAGAAGGGACATAACCCGATTTTTCTATGGAAAAATGTCGAGCATTTTTTTTATCCTTGATTTGTATGGAAAAGGATAGAATATAGTGGTGAAAAAAATTGTGCACTGAACTTTTTTCCATTCAATAAGGGTATAGTCAATTTTTTTTTGGTCCACTTAGTAGCGTATATATATACTTTATAATATATGATTTAGGTACCTAATAACAATTTTCCGTCTAGTTTTAGGCTTGAAGAAACCATAATTAATTACTAATAAGTACTGAAAGGCATACTTGCACTATATGGGTTCCTCCAGTATTAATGAGCTTCTAGATTAGAAGAGCTATTATTTGAAGCCGTGCATTTGGACTTTCACTCTATAAATATCAAAATGCATCAATTTTGAATGGGCCTCAAACACGAATTTAGAGTTGGTTCTCTGCATTTAAACATTTCTCTTGAACTTTAACATACTTCTATTGTTTATAAATCCGAACAAGCAAATGATGCTTATTACAACAAATTTTTCGTCAAATTGCTCCTACGAGCTCGCATTCAGCACAATGAGGATTTCCCAGTATGCAATTATAATATATTGTTACTTCAAATTATTTTTTGTAGTGTTTTGTAATTTTTAAAAGGCGCAAAGTTTTTCTTTCATCAACTACTATTTGTGATAGGCGACAAAACTTAAAAGAAGCAAAATTTCCACAATAGTTAAATCGTTTGCTACGGCTAAAATCGGTTTTAGTACAAATTTTTCAAACAGCTTAGCGGGCCAATAGTCGGGTATATCGTTTACTATGGTAAAAATCGAATTTAAAACAGATTTTTCAGCAGTTTGCCATAGAGTTTTTAAAAAATAAATGAATTTACCGAAAAATTTACTTAAAATTGACTTTTACGCGGCTATTGACCCCGCAGCCAATGTAACCGTTTTGGGTTTTGATCTTCGCTGTATATCCCTTTTGTGTTTTACTAACACAATTGTGTGAGTACGGCAAAAGTACCATGTCAAAAATTTATTTTTGTATGTGTTTTGAACCAACTTACATATTTGTGTATTCCTTTCACACTTATTTTCGTTCGAAAAAAAACTATAACTATACACACAATTGTGTTGGTTGTACTTCAAAACAAGTGAAGTTTTTTATCAAAAACGCTATTACATACTATGATTTTTTACTCACACATTTATGTGGTTTGGACTTTAATTAAGCCATTTTTTTTTGGTTGAAAAAGGAATATAATTTTTACTGTTTCTGCTTGCCTGTTACTTCAAAAATATTTTGTCAAAAATATTTGAATATTTTTCTTTGGCTTTTTCTTTCTCTTGTTTATCAAAAAAAAATTGCTATATTTTGACCGACAAAACAATTTTAGGAAAAGCGATTTAGAAGCTTGTCATATTTAAATATACATAAGTGCAAACTATCATCTACGTTCAACAGACAAGCACAAAAAACCGTTCGATGGAATGTCGATGCTCTAAAACACCAAGCGTCACTGCAGAGTTACCAATCAGCTGTCAAAAGCTATTTAGAGCGGCCCAGCAACAACGAAGAAGCTCCCTCTAACATCGAGGGTATACAGTCAGCCATAACTATCGCGGCGCAAAACACTATCGGAAGAAGACCTCCGAGATCCCGCAATGATTGGTTCGATGATCAATGCCGCCTGGTCGTCGAAAATAAACGAAAGCTTCGTGAAAAACGGTTTGCTCGCAACACTAGAAGCACTCAAGCAGAATATATACGCGCTAGGAAGGTCACGATTAAATTCCTCCGACAAAAGAAACGTGAACATATGAAATCATGCATTGAAAACATCAGCTTAGGAAACTCAAGGGACTGTTTTGTCAATGCCAGGAATCTTACTAAAGACTTCCACCCAAGAAGTACAGCCATCAAAGTCGGGAATGGAGGGTTGAGAACAAACGTGGCTGATGTTCTCTCAGTATGGCAAACCTACTTTCAAAATCTGCTAAATCGAAACGACGACGTGACCCCCATTATAGCAATAGCTCCTCCAGGTGAAGAGGTCCTTGTCGAATATCCCACAGTAGAGGAAGTAGACGCAGCTATTAGTAGATTGAAAAATGGAAAGGCACCTGGTCTCGATAGAATCCCCGCAGAATTAATTAAACTCGGAGGCGCTACTCTTGCAACAAATCTTTACGATCTCATAGTATTTGGGACCAAGAAGAGCTGCCTGAAAATTGGAAGACCGCACTCATATGTCCGTTGCATAAAAAAGGCGACCGTCTTATTAAATGTGAAAACTATCGTGGCATAGCTCTATAGAACGCTGTTTACAAAGTGTTGACTAATGTTGTACTTGCCAGACTCATCCCTTTCGCCGAAAACATCATTGGCGACTATCAATGTTGCTTTCGTACCAACCAATCGACCACTGACCAGTGTTTTACCATGAGGATGATCTTGGAAAAATGTTGGGAGTACAACATAACCATTCATCAACTATATATAGACTTCCGGCAGCCATATGACAGTATAAACCGCGACAACCTTTGGGCCGCGCTCATATGCCTAGGTATTCCAGAGAAACTTGTTTCTCTGTGTAAATTAACAACATCTGGATCTGTATGTAGAATTGTAATTGAAGGAACTGTATCAGACTCCTTTCAAATAACATCTGGTGTTCGACAGGGAGATGCACTCGCGCCTGTGCTGTTCAATTTGGCGCTTGAGTACGTAGTGAGGAAAAGCAACATCGAAACTTCGCGCTGTATATTCAATAAATCAGGCCAAATTCTTGGATATGCAGATGATATCGTGCTTCTTGGCCGAAGACCTAGCGACATCAAGGACAGTTTCATCTCGCTCAATCGCTGCGCAAGTAGACTTGGTTTGGAGGTGAACAGTACCAAAACGAAATTGTTAACAACACCCAGGAACATCTCCATGGCAAATCTCGAAATTGGCGACCATAACTTTGATAGCGTCGAAAACTTTAGATACCTCGGGTCACTTATAACCTCCTTGAATGATATGCAGGCAGAAATAAAAGCCCGAATCGCTGCTGGACAACGAGTTTTCTACGCCCAATCAAAATTATTGCGATCTAAACATCTTTCGCAGTCGTGCAAGCTCGCATTTTATAAAGCACTAATAAGACCTGTGCTGACTTTCGGAAGCGAGAGTTGACCATGACCTCTAACGACTGTAGATTATTATCTACCTTCGAAAGGAAGGTCATCCGTTCAATTTTTGGTCCTGTTAAAGTTGCGAATAATGAATATCGGATTCGCATGAATCACGAAATAAAGCAACTTCTCGGAGGTAGCGATATTATCGGCTTCATCGATGACTCGGCCACGTTGCAAGGTCTCCACAACAACGAATGATTTACAAAGTGTTCCATCAACACCCAGCCGGTGTACGTCGTAGAGGAAGACCCCGACTGTGCTGGCGTGACGACGACGAGCAAGACCTACTCGCATTAGGATGTCGAAATTGGAGGACGAGAGTGATGAGCCGAGACGGATGGAGGACCATAGTGCGGGCGGCAAAATCCCTTCATGGGATGTAAATGCTAGAGAGAGAGAGAGATTTAGAAGCGAACAACAACAAAAATAGAATACACGAAGAATACGTTGCTAAACAGATGTCCGCTGGTGTGCTGGTATTGTTTCAAGAAATTGACAATATGGGTTTTGACCTTGCCTCTTTGTACTTGTTTCTGCTTCTTGCTTGTTTCTTTTACTGAAATTTTTAAAACTTTTTGATTATTTGCTGTTAGAACCGAGCATACATCACAATATCTGCAGGCTTGTAATTTTGCTTTAGAAGTTGAGAGTATAACATTTATGGGTATTGATCTAGCCTGTCTATATACTAATTCATGTTTCTGTTCGCGTTTTTAATTGCTTCTCTTCGCTGCTTATAAAATTATTTAGTTTTTGAAAGCCTTCGTTTAACTTTTTTGTTCGCAAAAGGCGAAATAACCCGCTAAAATGAATGGCAGCACTGTCAAAGTTCGCAATTCAATAGGTGGTCGGAAGATGACAAATCGGATTGTGATCGATTCTCTTAAAGTAGACTTGTCAATAAGTTTTGTTTCTTTTGCCTCGGCCTTTTCTCTTACTGAGGATCTAATAAATGATAGTTGTCTCATCCGACATACGAGTGTGTTAAGAATGCTGTTAATACCATACACATTCATAACGTCGATTGTTGTCATTCCCATTATTATTTATTACTAGAACATAATAATCGAAGCTTACCTCAGACTAGCTTATTGTTAATGGCGCCACTTCTTCAGGCTGAGTGGTACGAGTTAGCGTCGCAACCGAATGTGAATTTCTGGTGATGAAACTAACTATCTAGACTGTTGCAAATTTTATTTGTAATACTCCCTAGATAATTTAAACTTTATTAAGACCTTTGAGATATTTTAAAGACTTTTATAAGGACTTATTTTTTATTAGTGAAGAACTACTGCGAAGTATGCAGATGTGATGCAAATGCACCTCTAGTATTCCAAAAAGTAAAAGCGATAAGTTAATCCTACAAACTTTAACATTCTCGTGGTCTGTTCAGATTACATCAAGTTCCGCTCGCCTGTTGGCCATCCAATTCCAAAGACAGGATGGCCATATTCCAGAATTTAAACGAAAAATTATTTTAGAATCTAAACTCTATCTATGAAATTTTAACGTGATTGGTTAATAAAAGACCTAGTTCTATTCAGGGTTCTTCAAAATTATGTAATTTTATCTATCCTAAAAACCGAAATTATTTATATCGCTTGGGAAACGATTAAATCTAATTAGGAATTTTCAGAACTTAAAATAAAATTCGTTTGGTAATTTGAATTCCACCTTAGAAACCGATGTGCATTATGGCAGGTAAATAAATTTCCTAGTTTCGACCAAGATGGCCTTATTACACTTCATTCGTTTTAATATCCGAATTCCCCAAAACGAGTTAAGAAATTGGCCTAATTCTGTTTACGAGTTCAGAGAACACGGTATTCGAAGAACACGGATACCCATTTCCTCAAATTACACGGGATCAAACAACATGGTTTTCGTTATTCTCTTTTATTTTGTTTTTTGTATATCATAATAAAAAATAAAACGTAACGTTTTTTTTTACTTTCTTTTTTGTAGTCTCGAACAACACGGTTATAAAGAACACGGAACGGATTAATCGTGTTCTTGGTTGGTTGTCTCCAATGTAGAAGAAAGAAAGAAGTAAGGGGTGGTACCGGATCATTATTTACAAAGAACACCAGTGGCACTATTCTGGTAATTCCCTGGGAATAGGGAACTGCGGAAAGAATTCATATGTAAGCATCCCTCAAACCAACGCGATTTTACCGCAACGGAAGCGGGGCAAATTGTTCGTGCGTTTAAATAACATGGCGTATTATGAATGCGATTATACTAACGCGAATTCCTCACGGATTTTCAGCTTTTTTTCGCAGCGGATTTTATTATAGTGCTGACAGCGTTTTTTCTGCGAATTTCGCAGAAAAACAAATTCAAAAAACAAATTTCGTGTAAACAAATTGTAAAAGTTTGTGTCACAAAAAAAAATCAAAACTTTGTTCAAAAAATTTAAAAGATGTCAATTAAAAACAAATTAAACCTGTCAAATTTTATTATGTGTGATATCGAAATTTTCGTTCAGATGTGAGCATAAACACGAATTCCGCGCGATATCTGTTACCGCCGCGAATAATCCGTTTCCGCTGCGGTAAAATCGCGTTGGTTTGAGGGATGCTTAAACATTTTTTTTCTGGTATACTGAGGTAAGAAGTTAGTGTTAGTTTTTTTGAAAACAAAATTAAATGGGGAACAATTTTCCCTGCCAATTTAGTATGGAAAAATTATTCCCAATTTGAAAATATGTATTTACATCAAACTATTCTCCTCAGTAGGCCGGAAAAAAAATATTTTCATAGAAATTACATATAAATTCTTTCCCCAGTTCCCTATTCCCGGGGAACTACCAGAATAGTGCCACAGGGGGTCTATTATGAAATTTATCCGTCTCGGATTTTTCCGTTAACTATATTCCGTTAAATATTCGATTCGAGACGAATTTAACCTATTATGAAACTTGTATTATCCGAATTGGTAATAAACAAAATTTATTTTTATTTATTAAAAGCTTCTTATAATAAAATATTACATTTTAAATTTTTGGGTTTTAGTTATTTGGAATTACTAAAATTTTATTAAATTATTTATTTTATTAATATTATTAAAATATAAATCACTTTTCTATATATTTTGATGAAACGTCGAAATAAGTTCAACGACTACAAAATACGTCAACTAAATAGCAATCGAATTTTTTTAGTATACTCTGAAAAATACAATTCGATTTTGCTTTTTAGGTTCATAATAGCAGGAAAAATTTCATAATATACCCCCAGACCCCCCCAGCTAACATCTTTTACACTTACATGGTTTCCACGATTATAGTAACGATGTACATACATATATGGTAATGATAACGATTAACTAAGCCTCTATTACGAATCTCACCTCACCTGACGTAATGCAAATGTGACTAGATTTGTATGGAGTCACTCGGTGATGTGAGAACCATAATAGCGATATTAAGTTTAGAAATTTTTTTCTGCATTTATCATTGTTGGTGATTACCTGATAGATTTAATATATATTGTCACATTTGGCCAATTTCTAATAAAAATACTAATTAAAAACAATGTAATTTTTAAATTTTTTTTTTTTATTTATTTATTTATTTTACTTTTATTTTCTCTTCTCTTTCGTCTGGTTTTCTTTATTTTAATAATATATATTTATAATTAAAATAATATAACTATTTTTTGTTTGTTTGTTTTTTTCTGTTTAATCATAATTCATAATAAGAATAATAAAAATTAATAAAAATACTAATTATTTATAATTAATCATAATAATAATGTATAATAAATTATTATTTTATTCTGTTCACATTTTTTTTTATTTTCACTTTTATTTATTTAAGTTTAATCCTTAGTATTTTTTTTTTTGCTTTTTTAATATTTAAATATTTATAATTCATTTTTTATAATTGAAAGGAATGTGTTTTACAAACATAATAAAATATTAAATTAAATAAAACAAAAACAAAATAAAAATTGGACTATTTTGTTAAAAATTTATTTGTATCAATATTTTTTGGGGTTGGGAGGGAAGGTCGGGGTTTATAAAAATAAAAAATAAAAAAAATTGATTTAAAAAAAAGTTACTATTTGTTCCGCTTTTAAAATTCAATTTAATAATAATTAATCATAATCATAATAATAATAATAATATTCACACCTAAAGCTGGTTTAAATATATTTACTTTTAATATTTACCATTTTTTTATTAATTAATTTATTTAATTTTAATTAATTACTATTCTCATTTATTTATATACTTTTTGTGTTTTTTTTTATATTTATATTTATTTACTTAAATTAAATTTGTTTATATTTACTTGTATTATTATTTTTTATTTTTTTTTTTCATTTTTTATTTAATCACTAAAACATGCATCATTTAAATTATATATAATATAATATATAGTTACTTATTTATTTAATTTTTATTTTTCTGAATAAAATTGAATTATATCATTTGTTGTTTAATTTTAATAATTTAAATATATTTTTTGTTTCAATATATATGTACTAATTAATTTTGCTTTAATATGATTTCTTTGTTTTTTCTGAATTCAAATTTATTATCATTTCTAAAAAGTAGGAAAAATTAAATTACAATATTAGATTTAATTATTTATTACATCTGGTTTCCTTTCTAAATTTATTTATTTAATAAAATATATATATATATCGATATATACAAAATTAAAACAAAATATTTTATTTTATTTATTATAATTTTAATTATTTAGTTTATAGATTTACATTTAAATTAAATCATATTCATAGAATGAATGTAATTATTTTCGGTGTTTTGTCTTTGTTTATTACAAATAAACGATTTTTATTAATTGAAATTCGATATTTATGTTTATTTAGGAAAACGAAATTAAAGGAAAGGATTAATTTCTACGGCTTTATACACATTTTTTTTTATAGTATTAATATATTTTTTATATAAATTTTGATTAATTATGTAACTTTTGTTGTTGCCACGGAAAAATGTATCCAAGTAATAAACACCAGAAAATCATCTATCAAGCTATTAAATTGTGCCTGCTCGTATTATTATAATAATTAATAATTATTCATACTGATTTGGGAGGAGATTCTTTTTTAATAATTTAGTTGTTTACTAAAGAATGACTTCTTCTAATTTCTATGGCGGTATAAAAAAAATTTCTTTTGTTTTTGATAATTAATTAAATTTAGATTTTATAAGTATGTATATATATATATTTTTAAATTTAATAAAAATTTTAATTTTTAATTAAAGAGAAAAGGTACAAAAATATTTTATTTGTTTACTTTGTTTTTTTTAATAAACCAATAATCTTTTAATGTAATTATTTATATTAATAACACTTTGTTTTAACAAATTTTAACTAGACAATATAAAATATTCAACATGTTTGTAGCTTTGAAACACTGTAACGTAGGTTCTGTTAAAAATGAGCCTACGTATATTGCGTTCAGACTTGCGTTCAACTCTGAATTTATGGAATTACTACAGTCTTAAGAAATCGAAAACTTTGCTAATTGGCGTTTAGTTTAATCTAAAATAATGATAATTATCTGGTACAAACTCAAAACTATTCCAGTGTCTTGAACAAATTACGTGACAGAAATTCTCTTAAAAAGAACCTTTTATAGATGATTGTAAACTAAACTCCACTTCGGCCTAATTCCCATGGTCGTGGTACGTCATGTGAAATGACAATAGCAGAGTAAGCTACGACATATGAAAATTGATGATCGTGCAGTCGATTCAAGTGACGCGGAACAATTTTTAGACGCCATCTAACTCAAAACTAAAAATTCTATTTACTCAAAAGTAATAGATTCGACACAAATCATTCCTTTCACTTGAAAAAGTTGGGTGACATATCTCACATTACTATCATAGTGACATGAAATGAATTTATACGACTATGGGAATTGTCGTGTAAATCCGTGAGAAACAATTTCACTGAATTTTAAGATCTTTGAAATTAAGCTTAGGCTGGGGTCCAAGCCTTCAAAAGGATTCAATATTTTCGAAATCGAATGAATAATTTAAAACTCGTAGTGTCGTAAAATGGCGGAAGCCATTTAAATTGGAACAAAATCTATTTTTAAGTCTCTCTTGCAAAACTCAAAATTATTGAATATTTTCTAGTATCCAAATTTGAGTTCGGATTTTTAAAAATGGAAAAATACTTATACGATTTGTGAATCTTAGGTTAAATTTCGTCGCCAGAAATTGATTGACCACGTAATTGATTGCCCGGTATTATGAGGTAGAAGGCCAATGGTTCCTATCAAAAACAAATAATGCATAATAATCAATACTGGTGCAAAATCTATAAATTTTACGCTTATTCTTTTCATAACATACCGTCTTCAATGTTAGTAAAACTAAGAAGATAAGCTGGTCCTAATAACTCGTTAACTCGTAACATTTTTTTATAATTTATCATTCATCAACATTCTTTTCTCTGAATAGTAGCAGATTAGAACTTTATTATTGGTTATCCTTTGTGCAAGCTCAAATGTTTCAAAAGCTTAGTCTATAAATAAATTCATATTTAATCTAAATATAGATATTTTGAATGTGCGGAAGCATTGCCAATATATTTTCTAAGCATTTGATTTGGCTTGAAGGTTCGGCATGCGCTACATTTCGGAATTTACATGTTACGTAACGACAAGTTTGTCAGACATTGAGGGCTTCAACATTTTCTTTGGGCGCTTTGAAATAACGAATGAAAATTGAGCAACAAAAACTTAATGGCAGCATGATTAGTGGTCCTTTGACAGATCATTTTTGAGATAAGCGTTAAAAAATTAGGTATTTTAACCGAAACATCAATCACTGGTCGAGTTTGAATTATGTAAACGGTATGTATTCGAACGAGTACTTTGGGTTGATGAAATATTGTTAGCAGACATTTTGTTGAAGTCATCAATGTTTTCCCAGACCAAGGGATTAAGGTAAAGCGTAATTATGCAGAATGTATGTTTTAATGCGTAGGGAAGGCAATTTTTGGGAGATAAAATTATTTGTTGACTTTGCATTAAATCTAGACCGGAAGTTCGGTTAGTTTCCCCAACAGTTTGATAATTTATGAATTGCGAGGATAGGTTAAATAAAAATTGACGATTTAATGTCTGCTATAAAGAATCTACTGCCAAGAAATATTAAATTTTTGTAAATTAACAATGAAAGGGTTGTAGCAGCTTAATATTGCAGCATTTTACATTGCCCATAGTATTTTCAAAATTTTTGGGATATTATTAAATCATATCAGGATTTTAAAATATTTTCTGTTCGAAATTGTACATTAATTTTTGTGATAAATTCTTTAAGATTGTTACAGACGATCTAACCAAATTTAATGATGTCTTCACCATATCTGCTTTATTATCCAATTTTACGATTTTTATTTTGCTTTCGTTTCATTTTTTTTTTATTGCTTGGCTACACATAAACTTGGCAACACATAAATGTTGCAAAACAATGCACATTAATGTCCTTTATAATTTATACACTGTTAATTGTCTAATGATGGTGAAGTAATGGTTGTTTTTACATACAATATCTGAATGAACGTGCCAGTGCTACAAATAATCTAGTATGTGTTACTCTAGTATGTGTCATAGCTATATAATTTGTTTTGATTTAAAAGCATCAAACCGTTTTGTTAGCGTTGAAATAATTTCTAGATTTTAAAATTAAATGAATATGCTTCAGGAACTTTGAGTTTCTATGAAGTTAGTTAATGTCGAATTCCTTAGTACTCCCACATATTATTGTGATTTAAAAAAAAAATACCTTTAATCTTTTCCTGATTTTAATATGTAATTATAGAACGGCAAGGAACAATTTAGTTAAAAATAATATTTTGTTGTTTAAACCAAATAATTTTTGACCCGAAAGAATTCTACATAATTTAAGCCAAACTTACTAAATATTAATTCCTTTTTCAATAACCAAACTTTGTTTATCATTTTAATTAATTTAAGCCAATAAATTAATTCATTTAGAATAATATTACCGATGATAACCTGGTCAAATATATTGAGAATATATCACCTTCCACGCTTCAATTGAGTGAGGTTCAATTAATTTGAAATAATCACTTGACTCTAGAAATTTGGGTTCAATTCAATTTTAAAATAAATTTTAAACATAAAAAGTCTAAACACTAAATTTTCTCGACGGACTCAAAGCTACAAACCAGTTGCCGAACAAAATCGAGATATAATAATTTATATCAATCAAAAATCGATTTTGTGATGAATGAATATTTTATAATATTATATTATGTTATATACAGTCTGGATACCAAAAAAAAAACAAAATAATAATCAAAAAATTCCTCCCTAGAATTTAATCGGTTATTAATTACATTTTGCATTATTAATCTAAATAAATACACTTTTTTTCTAAATAATAAAAAAAATTTACAACAATTTTTTTTTCTTTTTTTTTGTAATTATTAACAATATTTATATATAAAAAATCGGATTGAATCCAATTTTAACATTTTTCTTTTTCACGTTTTGCTTCAACACTTTTTAAACGTTTTAAAACACCAAAAAATTTCGTCCTTATTAAACACATCTAGTTTTTTTTTTATAATCGTTAAGTTTATATAGTTTTTTTGCACATAACGTCCTTTTAAATACTTTACTTTACTCACACTTAAAATAACAAATTAGGTTTATAATTATTTTTATTATCACTGGCTTCATTCGATTTGTTAAAAATAAAATTAATAAAATGTTCTTAATTATTTTAGAAAACTTTACTAGTTTGGTATAGAGAGTAGTCGTTAGTTAGTTATTGGTTTTGTATTTTTTAGTTTTGTTTGGATTATTTAGTCGGTGGTGCCGGCGGAAATGGATTTATCACAGCAACCGCGGCAGCTTGTTGACTGGCTAATACAGCAGCTGGAAGCAGAAACAATAATCCGTTATTAGATTATTTTGAACTTTTTATTATTAAGTTTTCGTATTTCATTATTAAACTAGTATTATACGTTATTTTATTATTTTATATTGTTATATTATTAGTTTAAAGATTTATTTATTTTTTTTCTGTTTTATTTAAATGGTTAAGTTGGAAATTATTTCCGTTTTATTAAATACCTTGGTAAGGTGCAGGATACATTGGGTACGTAAGTCCAACATGGGTATGATGATGTGTATGTACATGCCTCTGTGGTGGTGGACTACGTCCATTATTTTGACCATCTTTAGTTGGTTCGGTTGATGTTTTATCACTAGTTGGCTTTGATGCATTCAATGGTACTCCCCCAACTACTGGGCCACCGCCCGATGGTGGCACCGCTGATGATGGTGGCTGGTGTGATAAACCACTTCCTGCTGTATTCTGCTGTTGCATTCCAACATTTGAATTTGTGTTACTCTGTTGAGATACATTAGGACTAGAAACGGCTACTTTAACATTACTAGTGGGACTTTTTAATGCCCTTTCACTTAGTTCATGTATTTTATGTGTATTGTAGTACTGACTTGCATGATGTTGAAGAAGATCCAGCGCCTTCGTGTTTGGATTCCTAGATAAATCTTCGGGTGGATGATATCTCGGCATTTGCAGATGATATGGTGTGGGGTTGTATGGTGCTGCAGGTACTAACATATTTCTATACATCTGATGCGCCGGATCAAAACCATATGATGGACTCATGTACGAATGATGTAAATAATATTGCGATGTCGGAGGTGGTGGAGGGCCTTGTGTTTCCATTGTTGGCTTTTGGCCCTCTTGTTTCACCTTCAACAACTCTTTTTCATCTGGCTTTTGATCTTTCATCAGGCTGGAAGATTTTTGTGATTGCTGTTGCGACATATTCTGTCCCGACGAATTTAAACTCGACGATTTCGACTGTTTCGACGATTGTTGTGAACCAACAGACTGTGACGATTGCTGATTCATATTTTGTGGTGGAAGCGTTTGAGATGGTGAGGGTGGTTCATCTTTCATGCCACCCTGTAAATTAGTCGACGAAGAATTACTCGACGTACTCGATCGCCTTTGTTCAGGGTAAATATAATATCGTCGAATGTCGTCTTCGCGGGAGATATGTTGAGGTGGTGGGGCAACACCCAACCCATGCCTTTGGTACATTCCTGGATAACCACACAAGGACTGCGATATCGAGTCTTTTCCGTGCATTGAGTCTAATTTTATATCTTTCGATAATTGGGGTTCGGATTTGATTAGTTTAGAAGACATCATTTGTGGGCTCATTTTAACGTGCTCACTTGGACTAGGATTTTCTTTACTTCGCTCTTCCTTAATGCCACCACCCATTGAATTTGGTTGACTCGAAGAGTTCATTTTATTTTCGTCTGTTATCAAGGAAACAGCACCATAATTAGGATCTATATTGTAAGGCGGATATCCACCTGGATTCATATAGCTGAAATAAAATTTATTATGATAAATTGATCTTAGTACAAAATATTAGAATATTCAGACTCACTTGTAAGATGGATAGAAGTGCGGCAATATTTTATTAGGTTGTGTTGTTGGTCCGCTCTCCTTGGCCTGCGAACTCAAATCACTCGTTTGGTTACCTTGTTTATTCATTAAATCTAATGGTGGGTCTTTATTCTTATTACTATAATCGCCAGGTGTTTGTTGACTCATCTGAGATTGAGATATAGGTGGTTTGTTCTGCGGATGATCTGATGGTACAATATATGGTGTTTGGGCATAAAACGGATACATTCCATAACCCCCAACACCACCTAATTGGCCAGGTGTTGTTTCCGGTGCTTTTTTAGTACTATCATTGTGCTTAATTGATTGTGATTTATCTGTAAAAATTGTATAATATTGTAGTATTTTTTTTTTTGGTTGTATGATATTTTAACAATTACCTCCAATCTCAGGTTCAGTCACTGGAGTAGAATCATCTGAAATATCACTGTATGCTGGACTTTGAACATCTTCAGCTCGTTGCGTCGCAGCATTCTCATAATCGCCGGGACCGGGAGATTTTCGACTCTTCTTCGTTTTTCCATAATTTTGAGGTTTATTTGTGATGGAATTTACCACGGTACCACCACCCACTAAAAATACACGAATAAATATAATTTTAAAACCTAATTTTAGAATGGTAATACTCTAGTAACTACCTTGAGATGGCATCAAAGACGCAGTTGATTTTACTTTGAAAGCTGCGACTGGCGAAGATTGAGATAAATTTTGCTGGCTCTGCTGCAAAGAATTATAGTTCGGCACGCCGTCTGGCGTCCCTACGGTTTGCTGTGGAACTGCATTTCCGGTTAACGCATTAACCGGCGATGGCCTAATAGGTCCAGGATTAGAAGATATTGCTGGCCCCGACTGAGTATTTGTAGGCGCAACTGGAAATAGATTGTTGAAATCTAAAGAAAAAACAATTAATGCAATGTTTAAGGAAATTATTTATAATAATAATACCTTGCAGTCGATCGTTTTCTGGTGGTGGTGGCCCGAACCTTAAAACTCCTGGTTTTACTTTACTTTGGGAATCATTTCGGGTTGGCGTTGATGTAATACCATTATTCATAGTCATTTGAGGTTGTGGTTGTTGCTGCTGTGGATTTAATGTCGATAAACTGGAATCCGAAATCGTTGGACCAAGTATACCAGGCGAGGCATTCACCAATAATGGATTTGTAGTTGCCATTATATGTTGCTGCACCATTTGACCCGAAATTCCTGCTGTTATGCTACCACCAGCTCCAGATGCTGGAGATGGTTGGGTTAGATTTTGAGGAATTTGATTTGCGGGCAATAGTGGCGGTTGTTGTAACTGTTGTGGAGGTAGCTGACTATTTAGATTGGTACTGTTATTATTAACAGTTGCCAATAAACTTGCAGTACTACCGGCATTAGATATTGGTGTTTGTATACTTCCGGGCTGTATTTGTTGCTGCTGTTGCAGCAATGTGTTAAGCGGTGGCTGTTGTGGTATTTGTTGAGGAACGGGAGGTGATTGTTGTAAAGGCAACGTTGGCCCTGGCGTATTTGTTGCACTTACAGTCGGATTACTATTTGTATTACTAGTGTTCACAGGAGGTATTATTGAAGGTGTTGTTGTCGTTGTTGTATTAGTACTGGCCACTGTACAAGTTGGTGTACTAATACTATCACTTGAAATTCCAACTGTAGTTGACTGGGAACTTGTCGGTGTGCTTGGTTGGCCTGAATTTGTTTGATTTATAGGATTTTGTGGTGTACTCGGTGGAACTGGCGAAGGTGTGGTAGAAGGAACTATTCTTTGAGGTGATTCTGGCGGTTGCATTGAGTCCTCGTCCATCGAACCCGATCCATGCGCATGGCTTTGGTGGTACCGTAGACCATTTGCATGTTTATACTTTTTACTACAATCTTGTTCTGGACATTCCAATAGTACTGGTGATACAGCACATGGAGAAGCAGTCTTGCATTTCTTTGTTGAAATTTGTACATTTAAACCAGTTACCGGATTAACCACGCTCTGTGTCGCAGAATCTCCATTTACCGGGGAAGGACTTTCGTCTTTTGATTTCCTCTTTTCGGGTCGAGGAGGAAGAAACGCTGTCGGAGACGACGATGGAGTATTCGAGGAATTACTACTAGAATTAATAATTGTATTGCCACTTGTCACCGTCGACGTCGTAGTCGTCGTAGTAGTAGTACTTCCTGTCGTTGTACTTGTTCTTCCACCTCTTCCTTTGGCTCCGCCATTCCTTAATTTACTATGCACCTAAACAGAATAAAAAATAGAAATTAAAAATAATTCAAATTTCATTTGTACAAAATTAAAAATTGAGAATTTTCAATGTTACACGAAACTCACAGAACTTCTGGTTTCGGTGAAATTACTGAGATCGTTGCAAGGTAATATTGTAGCGCTTCTACCACGTTTACCTCGCCCTTTGGGAGTTCTCGAGTCTAATTCTTCAGTCGGTGAATCACAGAATCTAGAAGCAAAAACATAATTAAAATTTTGTCAAACTTATATAAATTTATATTTACCTTGGAGGAGCCCAATCATGCCTTGTGCAATCTAATAGAGTTCCGACATAGGTTTTCCCCCGCCATGTCACATTTACAACTAGTACGCCTATAAAATAAAATAGTTTAAATTTGCTTGATATTTATGTTAATTGGTTATTTCTTACCTCCTTCCGTCTCATGCCATACTATCCCTTCTAGTGTAACGGACGTGCCGGGTTCACAAGGCCCTAGGCAATCCGGTTCCGTAATGGTACCCACTGAGGTACCCACACACATATCAACCATTTCTTTAGGTTCACACTTAATTTTCTTTGCTGGTGGGGGACTACTGCTACACTTCTCATCAATACTCGACGAGTTGGATGATGATGAATTTGATGAAGAATTTGATGTTAAAGATGATGCTGATGAAATAGATGTTGAATTTGTACAATTTTGAGATTTAATAGATGAAGATGAACTTGATTGATTTAGAGATTGTTGTTGAGATTGTGTTATATTGGAGATTTGCTGCGATGACGGTGTTGATGATATCTGTGACAAGGTTGGAATCTACGTTAATATTTTGTGTACTTAAAAAATAAAAGTTTTAAAATGGCCATTTTACCTTTCCTGTACTTTCTTTTGGAGGCCCCGGAGCGTTCGGTGTTCCGCCACCCGTATTTTGTGTTGAATTTGTATTCGTTGAAAATATACCGCCCGATGTATTATTCGACGATATTGAATTTGAATTAGATATACTACTAGAACTACACGGATAAAAAAATGTGGATTTAATATTCTGGGTGGAATGTGTGCGAGCGTATTAGACTTACTTTGAACTACTATTATTTGATCCAATAATCCTTTGCCCCAAAGAACTATTATTAGGATCTGTGGTGCGTATCCTAATACACGTTAAACTAGAGCATGGGGTTTGAATTCCATTTACTTGAATATCAAGCGAACAATTACATCGATCGCTATTATTTTGTGTCGTCGAACTATTATTATGATCGCCCTTTTCTCTCTGAGAATGTGGAGTTTTGTCACGGGTCTTAATTAAAACAATGTTTGGAAATATGTTTCGAGTTAACAAAACATGTTTTATGTTAAAATGAATAGAAAACTAAATTATACTTACTTTATCCCGTCTATGACTACTATTACCCCTTTTGGTTGCCTGCGGTGTCGTGGGCGGTGGCACTACCGGCGGTGCTGATATTTGTGAATGTTTTTTACTACCTGAATTAGAGCTACTATTATTACTATCATCTAAATTTGAAGATGTTCCATTTTGTTCAGCCTTAACAATTTCATGTTTTGCTTCGGATGTTTTTGTACCTGGTTTTGTTCGTTTAATTTTCATTTTAAGTCCTTTATCTAATGTTGCTTGATGGTCCATTGACATTTTGGTGGTTGCTTTTCCAGTTCCACCTCCTCCAGGCGTAGAAGACATTGTTGTCTGAATTTGTAGGGTTTTTACTAAAAAAAAAATACAAAAACCGATAACGAAAATAAGTTATCTATTCTAATGCTCACTGAAAGAAAATCTAAATTCCCTCGCACCAATTTCCGCGCGCTTATAAGTAAATACAGATGACACGTTAAGACAGTAACATTAAAAGAACGCAAACACAAGATATCATCTCCCAACAATTTTCATCAATTAAGTAAACAAAAGTACATAAATAAAGAAATAAAAACATAAATAAATAAATATATTACCTCTATCAGGATCTGATGTCTGATTTTGTAAAAGTATATTTGATGCGTTCCCTAGACTAATGATATTTTCGGGAACATTTATTTTTTTATTGCAACTATTCAATTGGGCTATTAAAGCCGATGGAACAATTGGTTTCGTATTATTTGCAATAGTATTTTGTCCCGTTTGCTGCTGCTTAGAATGGATTAATAATTGTGATTGAGTTTTACTCAATCCTGATGCAGTATTACTGCTAATCACACCACCACCACTGCCTGCCGCCGATTTAATAATATTGGTTGCCGTGAACGCACTGGACTTACTACTACTAAACTGACTCTGGCGTAATGGTGTTGCTGGCGTTGATGACGTGGTGTTAATTTTTGATGTGAAACCACCACCAACACTTTGATTGGTATTCGGTGTGTTATTACCAGTGTTTGTTGTTGAGTTCACCGTCGATAGTGAACCCGTTGTTGTCGATGATATTGATGATTGTGATGTACCCGTTGATTTTGCAATATCTGCATCTAAGTCTATCAATAAATCACCAATCCCACCTACATCCCACTCGTTATCGTCGTATTCAAAATTTGTTTCTTTTAACTCAGTTGATTGAATTGAAGCCGATTGTTTATTGATATTATTTATATTATTATTACAACTATTATTAGTTTGTTTATTGCTATCCGTTCCTAGGCTGTTAAGGGCCACCTAAAATTAAAAATTTAAAGCAAAAATTAATACTCGAATCAAATAATAATAATTATAAATGTATTCTTACAACCTTATTCTGGTGGTGGCTTGTGTTCGCCTCACCACGTCTCATTGACTCCATGCAGACGTTAAAAATGGGGCCAACGCTTGAAGCGGGCCCTCAATTCTCAGCACTTTCTTCTTGTCGTCTAATAAACACGAAGAAGAAGTTGACTCAGAAATTGACGAATTTAAATTTTTTAGAAACTGAATGTTAAATAAATTAAAAGTACGTGTTAACTCAAATTTATTTAATTTATAACATTTATTGTTGCGGCGGGATTCAGAGGGCCGCGGCCCTTGGGCCAATCCAATCATTTTAAAAACTGAAAATAAACAAAAATACATAAAACATAAGTACTACACTAATCGCAACATTAATTTATTATTTTTAACCTAGAATTTTATTTAACTATAAAGAAAACAATAGATAAAATACGTTTTGTCAATAATTCAATTAGTTCCCATTTGTCATCTGTCATTCAAGCACGTTTTTTTTCTGTCGAGTTTAAAATAAAGTTTTCATTTCACAAATCGCTGTTAAAATTATCTTAAATTTATCAACACAGATACACAAATACACATTACTTATCAACAAACGTATAATTAATAAATCAAATTTATATTTTTTTAAGTAATAAACAAAAAAATCGTGAAGTTAAGATGCGTGTGAAATCTTCATGTCTTGAATAAACAGCTGGTATTATTGATCTCACTCGCTCTCTCTCTCGTTATCTATTGTATTTTTATGAGGGGTAATATTTTCAAATTATTTTAGGGTTGCCTGAGAAATCATCTACACTTTAAATAAAACGGGTAGAAAATGTCTCCAATTCAATACATATGTGTACATAAACCAAACAATCGTACAAAGATGAAATTCTTATGTTCTTTGTTTGTTTAGATGTACGTTTGGTTCAAAATAAAACATCTATTCTCAAAAATAAGAGTTTTACACATACGTAAGATAAAAATAGAAGAAAATATACTAGGTATGTATCTACAGGGTGGTGTAAAAATGAGGTTGTTAAATTTAAATTGGTAAGAGTGCATAGGAAACAAATTCTACCATCAAAAACCCCGTAGTTAATTTTTTTTAAAGATTTCACTAGTGTAGTTGAAAGGCCAGATTCAAAGTTTTGTTACTTCGTTCAAACAATTTTTTGTTCATATCCACACTAGAGTAACTTGTATCCGGTAACCTCTTCGTTTCTTTCCCCTTTATCTATGATTTTTTATTTTATAGGTAAAGAGGAAAGTAGAAGTTACCGGATTCAAGTTACCGTAGTATGGATATGCACTTTCGACCAACCATCTCTTGCGAAAAAATGCAGAACAAAAATCGTCATTTTGAAGAAATATGATTGGTCGAAAAAACTGTTTGAATATGAATTAACGAAGTAATAAAAGATAAAACTATGAATCCGACCGAACTTTTGATATTTTCTGTATTATTGTAAATCATAAATGTCCCCAACAAAGAATCCAAACCATAAGTTTAATATGCAACGTGTTTCGCATTAATTTTAAAAAATTCAGCAGTTTTGTTTCAATAAATATCCCTAAATTAAAAATTTACTAGAAAAATGCTAAAGAGGATTGGGTTGACCATATTAGACATTGAATTAAACCTCTCATATGAAAAGAAAGAGTAAATGCCTTGTAGATGAAATCCCAAACCAAACATTTTATTTAGCAGATTTTTAGCACTAACTTTAAACTCTTAATTTTAATAACAGTAATTTTAAATTATTGTTCAATCCATGTTCGCGTCTTCGGTAAGATGCACGTTGGGTACACTTTTTCGGAAATAAAAAGCATCATACTCGCTAGTCGCTCCCGAACTCAAAACCAATGTAATTCCGTGAAATGCTTTATGCCCCGCCTCCATACTCAAGTTGAATACTCCGTAAAAATCGTAATATCTTAACATTTTTGAAGAACTACTGCTTTATTTAGCAAATATCTAATTAAAATTGTTCAAAATTGAAATATTTTTAACTTTGTTGTTGTTTTAATAGATTTTGTGTGATACCATGGTATTTTTTCCGAACTAACTCCTGATGTCATGTACGCAGTCTAAAGGGTGCATTCGCTTTTTAACAACGAAAACAGATGAATGCCACGTGTATGTCACGTGTGGAATTCCTAAAAGTCTTCGTCTTTAATAACGAAAGTCACTAAGAGAAAGCTCACAACAACATAGTGCTGTAGTTGATGCCATGTCTCAAAATATAATTGATACGGATTCTTAAGCCAACCAGTTTAAACTGAGAGTTTTGAACATCCTACTGGACTGAATAAATCGTCTTCTGTTGAGCATCTCTAAAGTATTCCCTTAAGAGAGTTTGCTCGATTACGTGATGCTACAATTAATGGTTTGGTCAACGCCATTTGTATAAGGTAGGTAAAAATCGTAATATCTTAACATTTTTGAAAAACTACTGCTTTATTTAGTAAATATCTAATTAAAATTTTTCAAAATTGACTCTGAACATTACAACGTATAACAAACGTTCCAACGAATACTGAAGCGGTTATCAATTATATTAACCGCACATATTTCAAGAATACCGTTTTGGGAAATTCGATAAACCAACCATTCGCTGAATCCACCGAGGATCAGTGAATACCATTAAAACAGCTGTAAACGATACGAATTCGAAGAAGAGCCAAGCACGTCAAGGAAATATGTATCTAAATACAGAGATTTTATTAAAACTAAATGACGGCGAAGAAATTTACCAACCGATGGTGCAGGCGGAGAAACAAAGAATGTTATGAACAATTGCAAAACATCAAAAATGAGTATATTAGAGATCGATGTCGCTGTACAATGAAATAACTACAGACTACTCATTCACGTAGCACCGCGGTCCGCAACGACTTAGAGAACTACAGGTGGTTACTAAACCCATCGTCAAAATATGGTGAAATAATTTTCCGATATCAGCGTCGAGATGGCTCCACCACCTGCTATAATAGGACAAATAAACACAAACGAACAACAACAAAGCACCTGTGACAGAGATATTTTGTATGAACAGAAAATGTCGTATTCATAAACATCATTTATAGATGAATTAGAAAAATAAAACGGTTATTAAGTTCAAAAAATGCATGCATTTATTTTTGAATAACTAAACATAATTCAGAAATCATTTAAAACCAGAATAAAAAAAAAGAAAATTATTATACAGGGAGACTGACACGAAGTGTTACCAACTTCAGACTTTCATTGCTGTCAAACCAGTTATGACTCTCTCTCTCTATGGCACTATATCCCATCAAGGGATTTGGCCGCCTCAAATGAGGTTTTATAATCATATTTTCATTTCGGATAATGAGTGATTAATTCATTGATCCAGTGATGACAGAGCGCTCAAATTTACACTAATGACAGTTTAGTCCATTGTTTACAAGCGTACAAAAGAATTTTAGTGGGGAATATTCAGAAAAAAAGTTATCCGCAATGGAATTCAAGCGTAATAGTGTGATTGCTCTATATTTGGCTGGAAAACCACAGCCGCAGATTGTTAACCAGTTAAAACATCTCGCTCGAACGAATGCAGCACATATTGAAAGATCATCTTGGACTAAAGGCTTTGAAATTCCATAAAACGCATTTGGTTTTCTCCGATGAGTCACCGTTCGTTATTGAGCAATATGTGAACAAGCAAAACGACCGTGAGGCCTATTATGAAATTTATCCGATATCGTAAAATCCGATCCGCCGCGGATATTGCTATTATGAAAATACAAAATCCGAACGTTAGCGTATTTTACGAAAATACAAATGTCATATCCGATTCGTATTTAGATGGCGAATATCGTAAATTACGAAAGAAGAAAAGTTTGTTTTAATTTATTTCGTGTAATTTTAATTAAAAGAAAATACAATAAAAAAATTTTAAAATGTAATTATAAATCATAATATCTTTTATTAAATATGTGGTGTACCTAGACATTCTTAATGAAAATTTTATTGTTATAGGGCTTCAACAAACGGCGGACAACAATTTGAGTTTCTAGTTTCCTTTTTGGAAGTTAATCAAGGAAACGAAAGAAAAACGGACGACTTCATCCGAGGGTCATCATCACTTGTGTTAACAAAGTACGCGATCGTATCCATATTAATGTCCCAATGGCAACGTATTAATTTTAATTTATTTTTATTTTGACAATATACAAATCACACGAAATTAGGTATAAAACCCGAGTATTTACTTTGACAGCAACAACAAAATTACAGAAAACAAAAAATATGACTTCACTCCCCTATATTTGGTTATTAGAACTAATTTCATTGGTCCACTTTGGACTGTTTAAATACGTGTTTCATAATATGAATATCCGCCTGGGATCGGATTTTACGATAACGTATTTTACGATATCGGATAAATTTTATAATAGGCCCCTGGATTTACTTGCCCGGAAGATCTACTGAAACTACGGACCAACGGATTGCCACTCGAAACCAAGCACCGCCGATGGTGATTGTTATGGGCCGCCGTAACGGCCGAAAGCCGTCCACCGTTTGTTTTTTTGGACGGGCATCAAGATAAATGCTTAAATTTATCGGGATCATGTGTTGGAGGAAGCGTTGAAGCCTTGGGCACAAAAACATTTCGGCCGTAGAGCCTGGAAATTTCAACAGGACTCGGCGCCGAGTTATAAAGCGCGCGTCAATCAAGATTGGCTGAGAAACAACGTTCCGCGGTTCATTTCAACCATGGACACAGATGCAAATCCCGTAGATTTCTCGGTTTGGGCCAAAATGGCGGTTTCTGTAGTCTTTTACAAACTTTAAAAGCAGTTTTCTTTTTTTTCGGAAATCGATGTTTTTTTTCTGGCAACTCTACCATTGTATCCCGAATTTCTTATAGTTTGTCTAATGGTTTCGGCTCTTACATTCTTGATCAGTTCTGTTTCAACTTACACTGCCATTTTTTGCGCACTTATTCGAGGATTTTTCTTAATTTCCCTCATAATATAACGGCTACCGGGTATTTAACTTTCCTCTTTATAGGGCTTAAAAATGTACTGAATAGTTGAAATTCTTCGCTGAACTATTTCACTAATTCATTTTCTTACCCTCGTTGTGATAAAAAATTACCAGCTTTCGGAGTTCTAGCGTAGTTTCATTTTTCTTTCGTCCAATTTTGCCAAATTGTGTAAATTACATATGCAGCGACCGTCACTTATTAATAGTTCAAGGATTATTAAATAAATAGATATGCGACGAAACAATAACAAAACAATTTAAAATGACGAACGATTGCGAGCGTTTACGATTAAAACAACACAAATTACGAATATAAAAGTGGCGATATGTTTTCGATAATTGCCGTGTTTTTTTGTTAGCGCCGTTTTGTTATATGTAGTTAGAAAAATTTGAAAAGGCTTTTATTTTGTAAACCCCTCAAACCATTAGAAACTTTATCTTACAATAAAAGTTTAAAACGCAGTAAGTTGAATTCTTGCTTGTAATTTCATGTCAAAATAAATGTTAATTATTCATTTTTATGGTATAGCGACACCGGTAAAAGAATAGCTGCAGTTTTAGTAGAAATTTAATATTTGGCTCCGGATAGTGCTCGAATAATAAAACACGGCTAATGTAACAATAGCCGTGTTTTATTATTCGAGCACTATCCGGAGCCGGAACAAAAATTTCTACTGTAACTGCAGTTGTCGCTATACCATAAAAATGAAAAATAAATGCATCCATAAAAAAAACATTTATCACCTGAAATATACTACATAATTAACATTTATTTTGACATGACGTTATAAACAAAAATTCATCTTGCTGCGTTTTAAATTTTTATTGTAAGATTAAGTTTCTAATGGTTTCAGGGGTTTACAAAATACAAGTCTTTTCAAATTTCTCATTGAAATGGATAGCGCTCTCGATAGCGGGTCCCGATAAATAGATAGAGCAAAATATTTGTATACCGATTTTTAACTAAAAAATTGAATGAAAAATCTTAGTTTAAAGTTAAATAAATTAATTGCATGCAAAAATAAGCTCGCTAAATATAAGTTTTGACATAGAAAATTGGGTGCTTTGGATAAATCTATCGGGCGCAAAAAAAAAAACACGGCAAATATGTTATCTGTTTTGTTTACATGTGTGGATGAATTAATTGATGAATTGAATTTTGAAAATAGATAACAGTAATCACTGCAAAACAAAAATATTTTTAAAATATTTATTTATAGTTTCTAGCGCAAAATGGAAATTAAAAATAAGTCAAGTAATTACGAAACGAACTGTGACACACTGTATGAAAAAATAAAATAAATTTGTTCGTTTCTTGCGTTTAATGGAGAGGGGAATATGAAAATCATATACATTTTCATATTTGCCCTTCTAATTGCTTGAATGGAAACAACACTAATCTGCCCATTACATAAGCCATAGTCATCGTGAAACAGCTCTGACCGATGTATGCTACAAGGTTCTGGCCAGCGTTGTTACAGCGAAACCATCACTTTAAGACAAATGAATTTTGGGCGACTATAAAAAGATACTATGATTTTTCCGCCCAAATAGAACCACAACCAATCAAACTTTTACGCTGAGAATGCTGCTAGAGAAATGTTATAAGAATTTCCGTCATTTTCTGTTTGTAAACTTCCAGCAGACCTACGATAGCATCCAAAGAATACAGACCACACAGTTTTATGAATGAATCCAAATGGTGCAGTGTGATAGTCGAAAGTAAACTCCCGGAGGTCCGAAATAGTCTTCAGTGGCCCTATTCTGTCTTTCCCTGGGAATAGGGAATTGGGAAAAATATTTTCATAGCATTTTTGTCAAAATTGTATTTTTCTGGCCTACTGAGGGAACAAGTTTGGTGTTAATATTTTCGAAACAAAGTTAAATGGGAAAATATTTTTCCCTAGAAAAATTTTGTGGAACAAAAGTTTCCCAATTAACTTTGTTTCAAAAATTTTTGCACTAAACTTATTACTTCAGTAGGCTACAAAAATATAATTTGGACAAAAATGCTATGAAAATATTTTTCCCAATTCCCTATTCCCAGGGAAAGACAGAATAGGGCCACAGATGAACGAAGAAAAAACCAATAATAATGCTTACTGTACAATAAAGGTATAAGCAGAACCAGAGATATAGCGAGAAGATACAACGCATGTCAAATCAAAATACACATAAACACGACCAATGTCGCTGGCGACGACGACGTTGTCGCCGATTTTTTTTTTAGAATCTATTCTAATTTTGTCGTCGGCGCTGCAGTACTACCAATATAAGTTTCAAATTATTATGTTGGTAAACGTTTTTACAACTGTAAATGAATTTCAACCAAATCTGAATGTTGTACACAATGTTTTATGTAAAAAAATTTAAATAGAGTTGACAAAAAGATAAATGAAATATTTTAGGGTTAATTTATTATTATTTTGCTTATTTTGTCGCTTCAACGCTGACGCGCTTGTTGTGTTTACCAAAGCGATATCGCCGGCAGACAAATGTATTTTGTCGCTGTATCTCTGGTTCTGTTTATACCTTTTGAGAAGGTTAAGGCCCGTCGCACATTTGGGCTATGTTTTTAAGCGAAGTGAGCTATGTTTTGAGATCAAAGCTCTCGTGAAGCTTGGCTGTTTATTTATTTTCTTTATTTAAATCTGTGGGGTAGAAACAGCTCGGATCGCTCATTTTCCGAGCTAAGTGAGCTAATTATTTATCTCCAAGGCGAAAATAAACTATCTAAATATATTGCTTTACATATTGGGTTGATCTGAGATTTAAAAAGTAGTGTAAAATAAAAACATAGCTCACATCAGTCAAAAAACATAACTCAAATGTGCAACGAGCCTAAAGTGTTTAAATACACTTGTTTAGAATCGGTAGTAACTGAGCAGAATCTCAGCTGGGTTAAGAGAATTCTACGCCATTATTAAAATTTTCAGGTCTCGTTAAATATCCCCGCAAAATTAAACTGGATATTTTTAAGGCGTTGATACGACCAGTTATTACATTTGGTCTTGGACTCTCACTAGAGCCCTGCCATATCCGTAATCCATAATCATATGGAATGTACCAAAAACGATTAAAATTACATAGATTTTATTGTTAATGCGGTAAACTGGAGAAAATGTTTTGATTTCAATTAATTTATATTCTATAATCAGGGTAATTATTTAAAAGCGAAATCATTTTATTTAAAATTTGCGAATGGGGATATTTTCATTATTTTACGAGTGCGGATGCGGATACTTTCTATTTGTATTGTAGATCAATACTGCCGTTAAATCGGTGATGATTACCCTACTCATTTATTTTCAAAAAAAAAAAAAAAAAAAAATTTGTATCGGATTCGGACTAAGATTTTTACTTACTTTTGACCTGCTAATGAAATAAGTTTGGCGTAAATATTTTGGAAAAAAGTTAAATTAGAAATTATTGTACACTGTATAACTGTTCCTTAGAACAAAAGTGTCCCATTTAATTATATTTCGAAAATATTTACATCAAGCGTATCGAACGCATACGGTTCTCATATTTTTTGTAGCCTACTAATAGAATGCTACAAAAATATTTTTACAATTTCCCAGGAAAGCCTGAACTGTGCCACAGTTTCGATAAGAAAATTATACCCATTTTATAAAAATTTACATTAAACTTTTATCCGCAGCAGTGAACAATTAATAAATGCTTTATAAATATCTCACTCTATACGGATTCACGCATTTCATAGCCCTATTTCTGAGAATTTATTAGCGGTTTAAACAAAATCAAATTGATTGCAACTAACATTATTTTTAATTTGAGCATACTTTCCATCTATTCTTAGCAAGAAAGAGCGTCCTCAGATTTTGAATTAGTTGTTGGCCTTTTAAACGCCGAGAGAAACCTAATACCATTTTTATTATTCTTTAAATTAATTAAGTATGTACTAAATGCTCAATTACGAGAAACATAATATTTAGCTGAATTAAAATAACTATAAAGTTAATATAAAAACTATACAATAGTTTTCTGACCACCTTTGGCTGTTGTTTTAAAATAACCAGCCAAATCTTAAGCACTTTCCGTTAAAAGGCGAATAGCGATAACAACAATATTTCTGAAATCTTAAATTAAAAGCTTTCTATAACGGGTGTTCAAATTTGAGGCATCTTTTTAAATATCCCGCTATTTATAATTTTGGTACTAGAGTATATGTTATTTGACAGATGATAAGTACAAACATTCCGGTTAGCTACAATGAAGAGGTATACGATTTAACGTTTTTTTCATTATAAAAACTTATTTTAAATATGGTGAAACTTATCCAGAAGTTGGAAGCTCCGAAAATACTCACAAACTGTGCTATTAAACATTTATAAATTTGAAAAAACATTTATAAATTTGAAAAAACTGGTTCAGTTCAAGATCACAAAAGCGAAATTTATAATCGTAGTGGTCATTCAAGTAAAAACATTGCAGTTTCTAGCACAAGTGTTGCTGAAGAGCAACATCAATTCGTCGTCGTTTACAGCAATTATACCTCAAACCAACAACTTTGTTCAATATTTTACACAAAGATCTTAAGGCTTACAAAATTCAGTTACCACAATAATTAAAGCCAAATGACGACGCATTACGTCGGCAATTCATTAATTGGGCCATAGAAAAACAAGAAGAACACGGAAAAAAAATTTAATAGATTTTCTCCTATTGGGGTATAGGAAAAAAATTATAGTATTTTGTGCAATAATTTTCACAAATGTTGCTATTTTCGTAGGGATCTTTCCTTTTTGCATAGTATTATGTACCATATGGTAATTTGAGCTATAATATAAATATTTTATTATGTAGCATAGGACTAGTTCTTACAACAAATGGTACATATATAGGATTTTATCCGTTTCATCATGTGACATTTAATTTTTTTTTTTGCTGTACTTCGCAAGTTTAATTTTTTTTTTTCAGTCATTCAGTCTTCTTCATAGTGCACGATATTGACTTGTGTTTAAAGTTGGGTATTTTTATAAATTTTAGTTAGTGTCTTATTATCCTTATAGTGTATATTATATTTTGGTGGAAACTTGGATGTTCGAACACGTTTTTATTATTAATTGGTAGTGTATGTGATTATTATTTGATTAAAAAGTTATTTACAAATTGTTAAAATAAATTTAAAATGGCAGCATTTTACATTAACATTCTAATTTAAGCTAATACACCAATTTTATGTCTATTCCTTCACAGAATATGAAAATGGACACCCAGTTACAGGATTTACTTTCGTATCTATTTCGTTTCTGTTGTTTTTGTTGAAAGCAAGAATATTGTAAATTTGTAAGTATAAAATTTACATGATTGAAAGTTTTATAAGTTACCATTTTTCACTACAGACAGATGGACGCTGACAGACAGATGCCGCAATTTGGTTTGAATCAAATATCTTCAGTGTTCCATATGTGAATGTGATGATAAATCGTTTCATTGAAAACCACAATCTTCAATTGGAAACTGATTGTAATTTTTAGTTGATTACTAATTTACTTACCGATTAATTAATTAGCTAAAGTTTTAGCTATCTATTATGTAAAAGTTAATTTAAAATAATAAAGAAATAATTAATGTAAAAATAGTGCTGAAATGAGTTTTATATAATAACTACGACTATATTAATAGTAATCCCTGCAATAAATATGTGAATTGATGTAATGGGTTATAGGACACACACCTATAACTATTACTAATCCCACATTACTATATTGGAGAGAATACGAAATAATATAGCAGAAAATCCTATTATTATTGACCCTCTTACTTTGCCTAGTGGTAATTGAGTTTTTATATTATAAGTAGTACATTTATCTATATGTATGGTAAACTTAATATAAATATGTCACTACCGTTACTATCTGCCATAATAATCAATTCATAATATTTTTTAGTATTCTTTCCGATAACAAGCCACTATTCCGTGGCCTCTGATTTTTTATAGAAATGTGGCCCTAATTATTTTTTCCCATGAAAATGAGATTTTTTTCAAGCAAATTATCTTCACCGATGAAGCTCAGTTTGAAATTGGCGGCTAGGCCACATTTGGGCTGGAGAAAATCCTAGAGTTGTTTGAAAAGACAATGAAACCAAAAAAGGTACTGTATGGTGTGGTGGCGTAATTGGCAAGATATCGAGAGATGATTAGAAGGTTGTTGTGGAGTTAATTGAAAGATATTGATTGGTACAGATGTGAATTCGGCCACCAAGAACATGTGATTTAACGCCATTGAACTTGTTTTCGATCAAATTTCTTTAGATACCATTGTGGACAACTTTGGATTAATCGAAAAACCCCCAATAGAAAGCTAGAATACACCCTGTAGATACAATTACGGTATGATTAAAACATAAAATTCAAAGTTTATGACAGTTTTCTAGAACGATATAACAGAGTAGCGTGCTTGCGACATATTCTAGATATTATAACAAAATATTTGCATTTACAGATATTTTATTTACCTAATTTACATATATAATTCAAACAAAACAAGCATATCCATTTTATATGACGTGCATCACGTTTAATTTCTCGATTTCTTTTTGACATAATTACAACTCATTACCGTATACACTAATTACTTTATTACTGTAGTGCTGTCTTTCAAAAATTGTACAGATAACCTTTTATGATTTCTAAAATCTTAAAGTAAAAGTAAAGTAAATTAATAAAGTCATAATTATGATAAGGGTTGAGATAAGTTAATTATTAATTTTGAATTTTTAGTACGCTCAAGTACATTCCTTTTTATATGTGACATAATCATAATCCGGCCCTAAATGATTCGTCACTCGATTCGACATGACACAACATCAACATTGTTAATAATCAATTAGTTACATTCGTATTTACAAAATATAACCTGTAAATAATGTATGTATGTACATATATAACATACAAAGAGCACAGCATTACTTCTTCATTTTCATAATATTATATCAAATTATTTATGCATAAGTAAATATAATAAGTAGATGTCACGTTAATTTAAATAGTTAAATACTTTAGCCAAAGAAAAAATACACAGAATGAAACAAAAAAACCAAATCATTAGAAGTATCGTGGGAGTAGGAATAAAGAGACTTGACTAAATTTAAGATGAGTATTTTTACTCTTTATTATTTTTTGTCGTTTTAACTAAATTATTAAATAGTAATAAGAAATTAAATTGAAATAATATCCGTAGGCGTTTTTCTTGTAAAAACATAAAGAATTTCATTTTATGTTGAGGAAATTTAATTTAATTTCAATTTAAAAAAGTAATCCTTTCTTCGAAGAGGCTTCTCTTCTGTTGTTTTGTTTAGAAAGTTCCATAAATTTTCTAAATCTTTTTACGGTTTTACTATTTATTATAAACAAAATAAGTTTTTGTTTAATTTCATATAAGTATTTAAAGCCAGATTATTAAACATGATTAGTTTAATGAGTATGTGTAAATGCCAGAGACAGACATATTAATACTTATGGTAATTTTTATAAAACTTAAATAGAATTAGTAGCACAAATTTACCCGATAAATTTTAATTAAATTTATTTAACCAGAAATAATTAATTCAAAATGTGGATATGATATGAATATAGCGAAACACAATAAATACTACTGGGTATTAAGAACAATGGAAATTGGAAACAATTTGTTGTAATATACATACTTATTGGATAAATTTATTAGTTAAGCTGTATGCTTATTAAAATAGCGTGAACAATGGTTGTGTGAAATAAACATTTAACGCTGTGTATTGTAATCTATGCAAAACAAAATGTATAAGTAATCGGAAATGTAATTACTTGAGATTCACAATTTAATTAACGTTATTCTATTTACGGTTTCATAACTATCTATAGGTTAGATAGACTCAATGAAATGACATCGACTAACTTTGAATGGATCTGAATCAAAGTTTTATAAAAATAAAACAGAACCGGAACAATGGATTATTTTATCAATTTAACTACTCGTACGATTGGTGACTGCTACATTCTTCATCAATTGACGTTTTCCAAATGCGAATTTGTTGTACTTACAAGCAACTCGGCATACTTCTACATACTCTTGGGATTTGTTAACTTAGTTTGAAATTCATAGGTAGGCTGCATACCTATATTTGAGTAAATCGTTTACTACGGTAACAATCGGTTTTAATGTAGATCTGTTTGCCAAAGAATTTTCAAAAATAATTGAATTTACCGAAAAATTTATTTATAAAATGATTTTACCCGACAATTGGTACGAAGCCCGTAGTAGCCGAAAGTACTTAAATCATACAATGACTAACATAGCGCAATATAGTTTTGAAACCGAACCGAAAAAAAGCAATCAGTCCCTGATTTTTCTTTAAAACCGACAGTTGCAACTAATGAAATCTTGAGGCTGCAGCAACAAATTCTGGATCCTTTTGTCGTATAAGAAAATATGTATTACGCTCTATCCATCATTAATTAGGCAAACGAGTCAAGAAACACATTTTAGGAAGATTATTCGATTTCAAATAATAAATCCGTGTCTGTCAGGACCGGTTTCTATTTGTGCAAGGATAATGATATTATTGGTGGAGTCACATGTGATGTGTCTTACGATACCTTAAGTAAGGGTGTTTGGTGTGATTATTTAAATTATATAATGTAATAATGTAAACTCGTCCGGACTTATCGAATAACGTTGTGAAGCACTATACAATATTTAAATGTAGTCTATAACCAATTAAGTTGTACAAAGTTCGGACGTAGTTTAGAAGTCGATGATTCAGCGGGCTGATACTGCAATACAATTAATATAAATATAAATGAACATATTGTAAAATACCGAAGTCGAAAACGGCTTCTCAGGGAAATATTCGTGGATATCGGATATGAATTGTTCGCACCATCAAACCCTTATTATGAATAACTACCTTTTAAGGCAAATTGAATACTAAGTTGTATGGATATTTGCTTCTATTTAAACTAAGCCGCTCACCTTGCTTACCCACCCGAAATAGTAAGCTTTCGGAGCTGCTCAATTTAAAATTGTGAATTGCGACAGGTAAGTAAGTCAGCTAAAAATTAAATTAAAAACCTCAATGATGTTCTTTCATAGAATTTAGAAGCCAAAGAGAATTAAAGTCAGTTGAGTTTATTTCTACTTCAAATATCATACTACATACTTATATGTATGATTAAGGAATTTACAAAAAATTTACAGGAACCCTTAGGCCCTTTCCGAAATGGTTACTTATTGCAAACTTGTTTACTTATTTTTTTCCATTTTAAATAAGTATACTATGGCTGTGTGCCAAACTTAAGATAAATCGTTTACTATTGTAAAATCCGGTGTTAAGACAGATTTTTCGATCAGTTTGCCATAGAGTTTTTGAAAAATAATTGAATTTACCTAAAACTGACTTTTACCTTAAGTTTGGCACGCAGCCTATATAGACAAAATCATACGAATTGAGCTTGCTAACGACCTCGCGAGCTTACTTATGTGAATAAAAAGAGTCTTCACAAATGATTATTAATTTCAGAAACGGCCTTAGTAATTGAACCAACTAATTATTTTCTCTTATTCTTAAATTTTAATATACAAATCTTAGACAACTTCCGGAGTTTTTTTAAGTAGTTAAGTAACAATGTAAGTATATATGAATTTTAATAGGCCAAAAAAGTAATAGAAAATTATTACAATTATTGATTAACATTTTTAATAATACAGGACGTTCCAAAATTAATCACCCGATTTATTTTTGATACGATTTTCTAAATTTTATTTTTAAATTTGTTTCAGATTATTGTTAATTACCTCGAAAAGTTTTAAAATGAATCGATTTACACCTCTCAGCAACATGGTGCAATGGTTTTAATGTACACCTGACACCATAACTGAACTATCGCTACGCAACAAGAATTCCGAAAAATACCGTCAACAACAAGCCCCTATACTGGCCAAACAATTCGATATTTACAGGAAGAATCGCACAAGTTGGTCATTAGAAAATATTAAGCGTATTAGGGTAAGTGTGGAAGAAGATTTAAGGTAACGATCCACACAGTTTGGGATTGAAATAACGATTTACACCTATTTTTCTACAATATGCAGCTAGTTCAATCTCTTAATGCAGCGGATTTCGTAACATGTCGATTATTTTTGAAGGACCCAGTATAAGTACGAAGCCACTTTTGGGAATTCATTCACAATCATGCGATCTGTCTTGGGGCTCGAGGCTCACCCTGCTCTTCCCCATTTATGCTTTTTACGTCCTTACTTTACGGCTCCTGGCCTACTCGATGACGTACGGCTATAGGACCGATTTAAGACCATCTGCACATTGCAAGGTCCATGCCAGCCTATACTGGCATGGAAGATGGATCGGCCGATGGGTTTTGCACACCAACAGGGGGTCATAAATGTATTACAATACATTTCATTACAGGTCGTAATCTGTTGATGAAATTTCACTTTGCATCCTGCCCCGATCGGGATTCGAACCCGATACCTCCCGATTCAAACGGCAAAACTTTAACCACTATGCCATTTGGTTGGTAATTTTTAAATTTGATTACACTTTGAATTTACCAAGTCAGCTTAGAGACTGTGGTCGTTTTCAAGCAAAAATAGTTGGAGGTATTATACGATAACCAACATTATTATGGAAAAGTTTTAAACGTCCTTCATAAAATTCAAGAAACTTTTTCTACCAAATACTTTGACAAAAGAAGACGCAATAAATTGATTATCGAGTCGATACTGGGGCTCTATACAATCTGGAAAACTGAAAGTTTTGCTACATAAATTAAATTGAAAGAACAGAATATTTACGAATTATATAAAATATTTCAAAAAAATGCCTTTTATCGAAATTTGCTTCGTTTCACCGGGTATTCTCAGATTTGACTTAATGAAAACTACAATAGTTTATTCAAAATCGTTAGAACAAGAAATCAGAGTTTGTCTGCCTTAGATAATTCTTAATTGTAAAAAAATACAAGCGACATATTGTTATCATAGTTCTATCTTGATACTACCAACTTTAATGTTTAGATATATTTTTGGTTATAAAACTTAAATTGTTAATCAGTAAGCCAACTATATCAGTAATACAATTGTTAATTTTATAACCAAAAATATATCTAACCATTAAAGTTGGTAGTATCAAGAAAAACTACGACGACAATATGTAGATTGTATTTTTATACATTTAAGAATTATCTAGGGAAGACTAGCTCTGATATCGTACTAAGCTTTGTATTTAAGAATAAAAGGGCTATTTAGGTCAAATTTTAAGATTGTGATTATTTTTGGTGAAAATTCCCATAAAATCCCCATTTATTCCCATAAAACAAAGAATATTTTAGATTGTTAATGTGTATGAGAATATAATTAACCGTGGAGATACAATACTCTCTCTCTCTCTCTCTCTGGCACTATATCCCCAAGGGATTTGGCCGCCTCAAATGAGGTTTCATAATCATATTTTCATTTCAGATAACGAGTGATTAATTCAATGATCCTAAACCAGCCGTGAAATTTTTTCCTTGTCACCACCTGGAATCAAACCCGGGACCTCCGGTCGCTGAAGCAAACGTGCTGACCAGTTTGCCACCGAGCGGCAATACAATATTCTAGTTTAGTACAAAATATTTGATTAGATCCAAGAGAACACAAAAGAGTTAATAGAAACTAAGGTGACTACCACCTCCGACAATCTTCAAAATATGAGCAAAGCATCTAATACATATAAAACAAAGAATCTTCGATTAATAGCAATATTAATTTTAAAAAAGTAACAGTAAATATATATTAAAAGTAAATAAAAAAAAATTACATTTTAATTTCAAAAATCTAAAATATTATGTATTTAATTAATATGCGTCAAATTTATTATTTTTTAATTTCAGCTCGAAGTAAATACTTAATAATTTTTTCGGCCAATTGAAAGTTAGATTATTTCTATTTTTATTGTGAGACCCAGAAAACAGGCGTTCGATTTCTGCCGATGAAGCTGGAATCGCCAGGAGCTTTGTAGCTAATCTGGAAAGTTGCAGATATTTCGACTGTGCCAAACCCCAAAACGGTTTAGCGATTTTAATGACTTTAGCAAAAAGAACACCAAACCGACCGTTTTTATATTTATAAGCAGAGTATGCTAAACAGCAGAGCAGCTAAACCCTTGTTGCCGAACATTTCAATGAAGTTCTAGACAACCTAAGACTCCTGTACTCCAGATGCTTGGAGGGTTTCTTTATTTAAGACCATTTACTGACGAATTTTAAAATAAAAATAAAATTTTATTTTATAAATTTAAAAATAAAATACGGTGGAGAATTATCCTCGAGCTGTATTCACATTTGGTGGATTTTTGAAGTTCGTTCACTTCGGATCGAGTGCATAATTTGGTCATCGCAGCTTTTTATAAGATCTGCCCAATACAACAACATTACGACAACTTCTTTCACATTGCAACTGACTTCGGCTGAAACCGTCTTCAAATGTTGTAGATTTTAGCGAAATGAACGAAAGGAATCGCGGTGTGATCACCATCGCGTGTCTGGTACAGTAAATGATTTTGTCCCGTTTAGAATGTGTAATTTTCTCTCTAAATCTGGATGTTTGAACGCAATAATCACGTCCGGTCCGAAATCTTTTTTGTCGTGTCTTTAATTATCATGTCCTTCGCAAGCAAATTTCCGATACGACTGCTGTCAGATAAGACAGCGTAGAGCGTTGAGGTCTCACATTCGGTAGAAAAGTCAAACGCTTCCAAAAATACACTCTGACCTTCAGTGGTTTGCAACATGGTGACTACATTTTTTGAGTTATTCCCGTATTTTTCATTATATTTTACTTTTTGGTTTTTTCGATAGTAATGGTGTTTGTGATTGTTCTGTATATTGGTATATTTTCAGTATTCTCGAATTAACCTGATGAGAACACTGATTTTTTCAAATCAATAATCTCATCCGTTCGAAACTGATTGTTGGGATTCTTACACATTTTCCATCAATAAATCGAAATTGAAACGTATATTTTTGTTCGTCAGTCAGCGTCACTGAAGGTGTTTCTATAATTTTAGAATTAGCAACGAATTGTTCATACACTTCAACTAACTTCATTGCAGACAATGTCTTACGTGTTGGGGATTTGTATGATGAGGTACATCGATTAGAAATTGCCCGAAATTGTTCGGCGCAACTACATTGAACGGTATGTTACAACTGAAAAAAAACTTCCCCAAACTAAGATTCAATTTAGCCAGTTGTGCTGATGACATTTTATCCACAAACCCGAGTTCACTATTCAAAGCTCGCTGAAAATCAATTGATTACAATCATCACACATACATTAATGGTGCATTTTGCATGTTCAATAATCCAGCATGTTCAAATAATTATCCAATTAAATAGAATATAAATATGTATTACATTCTCATCCAAATCTCTGTCATCGTCTTCCCACAAAAACTATTATATTAATAATTATAAAGTTAAATTTAAAATTTAGTTTGCGAAATTGCGATTGCTACATAACGATATAAATTTAAAAATATTAAAAAATCATTACATTAAAGACATCGGAAAGTAGAAGATCAACCGCTATCTACAAACTGCCATTTTGAATATTGTCCCTACAGTTTCATCCCAAATAAATTGGGTCAACTGCGCAAATAATTTGCAGGAAATAGTCTATACATATTAGGTGTGCTAGTAGAAACTCGGCTCTGAAGTTGGTTGCACTAAAATATACTTGAACGCATCCAAATGTTGTGTATATTGAATGTAAGTGGCTTAGTCATTGATGTTTTTATGACATAAGTTTCAGTCATTTACAAGCTTTCGTTGCGTGTGCATTAATTTTAAGAGATGGATGCCAATAAGCAACATTTAAGTACGTCATTGAACAATACTATTCTGTTTTCAAATGAAAAAAAATGCTGCTCAAGCTATAGAATTGGTTAATTCGACTTTGAGTGAACATTACTCACAGAATATTGAACAGTAAAAAAATGGTTTGCAAGATTTCGTGATCCACGAAACGACGATTCACGTCCAGGTGCAATAAAACAATTCAAAGACGAAGAACTTCAAATTTTACTGAATGAACATCCGTGTCAAACTCAAAAACACCTTGCAGAACAGTTAAGAGTTACTCACCAAGCAATATCACTTCGATTGTATGCAATGTGAATAATACATAGGAAGGGAAATGGGTTCCTCAAAAACTGACGGAAGAAAACAAAAACTGAAGAGTTGACATCTGCATGAATTTGCTTTCTCGATACAAAAGAAAGAATTTTTTTACATAAAATCATTACGAGTGATGAAAAGTGGATTTTGTATACGGTAATCCTAAACGCAGAAAACCATGGGTTGTTCCAGGCCAGCCATCAATATCAGTTGCAAAAATGAATATTCATGCCAAAGTGTTACTGTGCGTCTGGTGTGATTCGAAAGGAGTAATTTAATACGAGATTCTGGAACCTGGAGAAACTGTTACAGCTGAACGTTACCAGGCCCAATTGATCAAATTAAGTGATGCTTAAGTTGCTGCATGACAACGCTCGTCCACATACAGTAGAATTAACCCAAGAACTCAGCTTTTCCTTAGGCTGAGAAGTTTTACAGCATGCGGCGATTCTCCAGATTTGGCTCTCTCACTTATAATATTTGAAAGACCAGCAGTTCACGAAAGTTGAAGATGTGCAAAAATGGCTCGATGACTATTTTGCTTCGAAACCACCAAGTTTTTATCGCGAAGGCATTCATCATCTACCTGGTAACGCAAAAGACCATAGGTAGTAATGGCGAATATTTCAATAATTAATCTTTCAATAAAGTTGAATTTGACCAAAAAAAAAAGCCGTGTTTATTTATACTTGCACATCCAATATAAAATCAAATATTAATGAGTTTCGTAAAATAGAATCAAGCAAAACGAAAAAATCTAAAGTTAAACAATGCAAACAATAAGAAAACCGAAATTAAGGTTAAATCTGATATGACAATTATTGATCTAAATTCACATTAAAAGGAGCATTTTTTTAAAATTGCTTGGTTTAAAAGATGTTATAACAAATCATGACAAATTATTATGTTTTATAATTCAAACTTAAAGCGAACACGATACGAGGAGTTTACTACACAAACTCAATTTGTATTTAATTATATATAAAATCAACAATAAACCTTTAACCTCAACAAAAAATGTACAAAATTTTGCAAATTTACATTATCTTTCTCTCTCTGCTTCTTTTTTCTGTATAACGTTGTACGCAAATAGAATTTATTATAAATTAATTAATTTCTAAATATAATTTTTTTTTACATTTGTGAATTTTTAAAATATTTAGAGATAAATTTTTTTATTATTATAATAAACAAATAAATGTATACACCACAATTTATGAGAAACGAACATTTGTTGTTGTGAATTTGTGTTTATTTTTGTTGCAAATTAAATAAATTAATTATTGATTTTATAAATATTCAAAAATAGCAGTAATACCATCAAAATGTACAGAATAATACACACATGGATATGCACCGCATAACTATTTTTAGTACATATTAAAATAAAATATGAATACTTTTATGAATATAATTAATTTTTTTTAATTTTACTACTACATTATTTATTATAATAAAATATTTAGCTAACTGGTTTACGAGAAACATAGACATAATTTTAATTGTTGACAGATTTAGAAAGATTTATGTAGTTTTTATTTATATACAATTTTTCATTTAATTAATTTTATTATAAATGTATGTGGGTAGTCTATTAGTTTACGTATACAAACAAAAATCACACACTATAAATAAACCATAAGAACTGCGCTTTGTTGAATATATAAAAGGCGTGTAAAGCATGTCAAACAATTACCGGGCTACGGTATTTTTTATTAATGAAATTAGATTTGATTTATGTAACACAAAAATGACAAGAATCAACATAAGTCTCAAAATTAAATTAGTGCATCGCTCAAATATCGAACAACATATACTCATAAGAGGTATATGCCTAATAAAAGCAAACATAAATTGATCCTTGAGTGAAGGAGATTCAGGATTCGAATTAGACCAAAGTGTGATGTAAATTAGAATTTACTCGCTTTCGGTGTTTTACGTTAGTGTGGGGTGGGGAGTGCTGCGCTAGTGTAAGTATGTTGGGTAGAGATATTTGAGAGAATGGCAAACCAAAATGGTAATGATAGATGACACTGATTTAACTAAAACCAACCTTTTCGAGACACGTAGTTTTTACGGTAAAAAAATTTATTTTGATTTTTTATTCCTCTATTATGTGTCGATCAAAAGCAAAAGGTCATCTTTGTCATTTAAAAAAAATTGAGTTGACAGCGCCATATTGTTTTTTCACTACTTACGCCTATTTGAAAACTAGTATTTTAAACAAAAATGTCCCTTTGCCGCTAGAGATGCGTATCAAAAGGACTCTTTCCGTAAAAAGTGAAAAATTGCAAAAAGTATTCATTTCTATTTTTAATCGATGCAGTTTGTACATTTTCGAAGTATTGTTGAATAAATAGCGGTAAAACATCTAGTGCGTGAGACATTTTGAGGATTCCCAATTGAGATTTTATCATAGTTTTTTTTTTTAAATTCATTTTAGTTTTTGCAGCGGTATAGGCTGAAGTGTGTTACTGCTGTGCGTAAAATTAATGAATGTTTTTATAGTTAGTTTTTAGTGTGTATTTTATAATATGGAAAACAATTTTCTTAAAGTAGTACCAGAAGGGGCGAAAGCGAGAAAGCGGTTAATTAATAAAAAAAAAAATTGGAAAAGAGAGAAAGAAAAACAGGCAAGAAAGTTAAGAAACTTTTTGAAAAATTCTCAACCCAAAAGTACTACATTTAAGTGTAAATATCTACGCGGTACCGATTTGTACAAAATTTGGAAAAGCTTTTACGATTCAAATAGTAAAGCATCACAGGACGCATTTATTCTGGCGAACACAATTATAGGGTCTGCAAAGCAACATTTTTAAATGTTTTACGAGTATCTTATAAACGAGTTAAAGGGGTCTGGGCACGGCATTTCTATTCCGGAAATGCTCCAAAAGAGAACCGAAGGGGAGATAGAATTACTGCCAAATTTCTCATGAAGAAGGAAAGCGTTATTACATACATAAGCAAGTACAAAGCCGTAGACATTCACTATTGCCTGTCGAAGACATCTGCACGGCAATACTTACTAGGCGAGTTGTCTGTCACTCGAATGTACAGAGACTACATAAAAACCACATCTACGGAATTACACGTCAGCTCAGCTATTTTTGAAATGTCATCAATGTCAGAATTGAGTTTATGGTTCTACCAGATATCCTGAACGAGAAACCCGCAATAAAACCAGAGAAACTTGCAGATGTCAACAAACTTTTAATCAAGCATTGCGGAGAAAACTGGCGTGAAGACATCAGTATGATTTTTTATGAATCAATTATTGATAACGAGGAAGAAACGTACGAGCGTAAGAGAAAAAACTTTGCCAGGAACAAGAAATGAATGTGTTCTTCGTATTTAGTTTTATTATTTCACGTATCTAAAAGACTGAAATGTTCCTACTTGTTAAAAATTATAATAAATTAATTTATGTTACGTTAATAAACTTCTTTGCACTTAATATGAATTTTCGTTTAAGATTAGAATGAAAATTAATTAAAATTATTGGAAGCAAAATGGATTTTTTCCAAAATATTGATATCAAAACGTTGCAAATTTGAAAGCAATTTCTTCAAAATCTTGGTACATATGTTATTATCTACAAAATTGTAAAAAATTCAAAGGGAAAATAAATGAGGCTAATTTAAGCCATAAGCCATCTAAATCTTATTAAATTTAAAAAAATTAGAAGTTTTTTTTTCGTTTAATAAAAATTGGAAAAAATGGAGAACGTCCCTTTTCCTTTTGGCTGTCACAATTTAGTCTATCGACAAAAAAAAATTTCATGCAAATCAATTGTTTCATTTTATTTCCGTGAGTTATTTAATCAACACGTATTTTGAATATTTACGAGTATTTAACATCGTGCTGTGATTTTAGTTTGATAAACACTTTCTTGCGGTATGAAGTTATTGTCAGATGGTACGAGTATACCGCCTAAAATAAAATACACGACCTTTATTACCGTTATTTCAGAAAGATTTACCGAACTTACGTATTTTTTACCTTTTTTAAAAAAAAAGAACCAATGAAATTTATTGTTATATCGAAGAGAATAAGACTCAATTAAACGTAACAAGAAAAATTAAAAAACGAAATTTATTTTTTCCCTCACATGTTCTGTTGACCATTGTTGCCGGATTACGGAATTATCGAGTCAACCGGGAACTCGAAGAAAAGCACACAAAATGCAGGAGTTTCTCTCTAAAATTTTTTCTTGCGTTTAATTTTTTTTAGCTACTACATTTAACTTTCTTTATGAAAATTAAAATAAAAATGTTATTAAGTAGATCTTATTATTCCTCATCGCAAATTTTCTAAAAAGTTCTCTGATCTGTATGAAAATTTGAAATATATATGTGGCAAGTTTAGCTTGAAAGACGAATGGGGCGATTGATGAGAAATATTTTAAAAGCAAACAAAGTTTATATTAACTTTGCCAAATTCAAACGCGGGTGCAGAGATAATTTTTTCAAAGGTAACTGTTACCTTTTCAAAGGTAACTGATATAAACTAAAAAAAACGTAATCGTATTGGTGAAGGAGAGTTATAATAAGACTCAAATCAGCAATGCAAAATCAAAATTTACTCGAAGACTAAGAGCTTCTGACATGATTACTGTCCTAACTGCGAAACTGGACACCATTTGCTTTGTAACTAACTGTACTCTGCCCAACGGCATTTCAGATAAAAATACATTAGGTAAGTATGGAGAATAAAAAATTATAGGCAAAAACAAGTATTACATACATAATTATAATAAAACAACCTATGCGGTTATAACGTAGACGAGGCGTGTTATGTTCCAAGTCGAGTATCATCCATATTATTGACTGATTATATTTTCATATAACGCCGTGCAAGAGGCCGTCTTTGGTCATGGGCATAATACGAGAAATTTTAATCGTATTTTTGATAACATATCCGCAATAATTTTCATGATTTTTTTTCAATTTGAAAAGTATTAAAAAGATTTTTAGCATTTTCTCTGTAAAACAGAAAATTGCTGTTCTGAACCGCCGTAGTTTCTACTGTATATAATATAGTATTGCTCAATACCTTTTTGAAACTACACAAATTAAACAAATTGTTTACAATTTAAAATTTGATTTTATTAAAAATTATTTTTTAACGTGCTCATTCGCAACTGAGTTGCAAACAAATTTTTTCTGTAAATGACCACTTTATGATCAAAAACGTTAAAAAAGAATATTTTAATAAAAACAAATTTTAATTTGTAAACCATTTATTTAATTGTAATTTGTATAATTTCAAAAAGGTGTTGAGCAATTTTATATTATCTTGTCTCTATTTCAATTAAAAAAAAACTAAAAAAAAAAATTATGATTTCTGAAAATGTGGGCTTTATTTTATTAAACCGTAAACCCACCAAATTTTTATTGGTCGTGTATGTTTACGACGGATTCATTTAACATTTTTCTCTAAAATTTTAATGAAAAATATATGTAAGTAGTTCAATAAATATTTTATTGCAAATTTCAGGAATTTAATATAATAAGGCTATATTAAGGCAATAAGGCTATATTGCATTGCAAAGATCGAATATCATTTCCGTTAGAATTTACAATTAAAATTGTTAAATCTTCATTTATAAAGGAACATTTTTCAAAGGTCATATTTAGTCACAATCCAGAGAATTTTAAACTACACTCGTGAGCAGCTACATAAATCGACTAAAACCTTCAGCGCTCACAGAAGAAATGCGATTTTTCTACCTGATATTTTTACTTTAAAATGACACTATTTCCTTGAAAATTGAATCCGTGCTTTTTTGAATTTTGAATGAAAACACAACCAATATTGTTGATAATTTTTTATTGGTATATACTTATTGTCCCCTCTTGCTTCTACAACGGTATGCGGTTCCCCATTGATCTTATTTAGGTTTGGACAAAGACTTGGAGGATCGCACCCCACTCCTCATCCAACGCAATCTTTCACCGGACAAGTGGTGCAGTGGTTAAAGCTTCGGCACTTGGACCGGGAGATAAGTACTGGGTTCGAATCCCAGCAATTAGAGTGCAGAATTCAGCGCCGACCCACCGTCTATGTCAGTGTACAGGTTGACATGAAGCTTGCAATGTGCAGGTGGTATACTGTAATTGTGTGAATGGGTAGTGTGTGCATGAATGAAAAAGGAGGTATTAATTGACCATCAAGGGATCAAGGGACATTAAATCCACTGGACAATTCTTTTTAAAAAAAAAAAGACTTGAGGTCACTGATGCCACATGGTACCAGATTTCTGATTCGGACCCACCGTTTTAGTTCGTTTCATAAATGGTCCATTGGATTCATGTCTGTACTGAGGGCTGGACTCTTCATCATATCGAGTCCATCCTCATCCATGAATTGTCGAGTGATTCGAGCTGTGTGACACCGGGCATTGTCATGCATAAATATGAAATCTTCCCCTATATATCCTACGTAGAGCACTCACTACATGATCCAAGAGAATGTCCTCGATATATCTTTCAGCGGTCAGACCTCCTTTACGACCACCACCAGGCACGAAAACAAGATTTGGAAACATATTCAGTAACCGTCAGAGAACAGGACGGACCTCCATTTCTCGATGTTCAAATTGATGTGTTCGCAAGTAAATTCGAGTCGCTGTTTGCGAAGACGTGCTGTCAATTATGAGCCTCTAGCGAGCAGTCTTGGAGTGAGGCTGGCTCCATTCAAGCGTCTTCTTGCCGGCCATTGACTAACAATTCCATCTCGAACTAGTCTTAGCTCCTGCTGCATATCGACGCCTGTGAGCAGGCGATTTCGCGGTGAAGTTAGGGCGGTAAATCGATCGTTTCTCTCAGAGTACACCGATCAGATGTACACCGATATCGGCTGGTATGTGGTCTCCGACCAGTTTGCTGAAACCTTCTGGATACTCATTAAGACAGATTGGCTCATGTGTATCAGACGAGTGACTTTTCCTTTATTGCGTCCTTCTTGCAATAAAGCAACAACTTGTGCGGCTTTTTCTGGAGTAGTATTCATGGTTCTGAGAAAACAACGAGTGAAACTGATTGCAAATAACGTTCAACGTGGTATTATACAGGAGATTGCAGCACGCTAATTGTTTTCACCGAAACATCGCATTTTGCTTATAAAGGTGTCATTTTGCTTATAAAGATTTTAATTATAAAGGTGTCTTTGTAAAGATAAAATACTAAGCTGTCAAAACAAGTTGTTTTATGAAAATCGGTTAAGCCATTTTAAAAAAATACTCCTTTTTGTGAGTGCTGAAGGTTTGAGTCGGTTTAGTTGCCCGCGAGTGTACTTTATGTTTGATTGCTTATTTTCAAAAATATTTTTTTAGACATCCTGGAAAACAGTTTTTCATTTCGCCACAGCTACATAAAATGTTTCTATAATAACATGTTATTTGTTAAAGTTTGTGAGAATAAAGTTACTATCACACGCAATCTTTATACTTGTATGATAATGATGATGTATTTCTTCTCAAGTTTTTTTATAATTTTATTGCAGTTTCATTTAAGTCAGCTATATCACATTTTTATTCGCATTAAAATATAAAGGATTACAATTCGGTAAGTTTACAGAAAAATAATGTTTGATCTCTATGTATAGCATGGGATAGAATGGATATTTTTGGTTTACGACAAAGCTCATTTGTTTATTCGAAATTTTATCTGTTTATAAGAATAAAATTTATTCATCAGAATTTAAAAGAATAATTAATCAAAATTTTAAAGTTTTAAGAATATTATGAGTAGTAAAGTGGTTGTCGATTGCGAGTAGATTAAGACCGTTCGAACATGTGTCGGGGGACACATTTTCAACTAGCATATTTTGTCATTCGGGTAATTAATAATAAAATAACTGATGTTATGAAGATCGCAATTTTTTTTATTAAGTTTTAGAAAAAATTTACGATTCAAAAATTATTATTTTCAGTCGATTTAAATAAAACTAATAACTTGATAACGAGTAGAAGATCAAATAGTAAAAATTTTCTTTATCTCTTACATTTAAATATAACGTTTATAAAATAAATATTTCTTTATCACTAGCTTAAATAAACTAGACAAAATGCCTCATTCTTTAATTGCAAACAACTACAAAAAATGTAAGATAGTTTATAATACCGTTAAGTACTCCAAATTGTGTACATTAAAGAACTCGTGTTTATAAATTACAATTACACTTGACTTGAAATGAATGTTATGTTATTGTTAGTTTTAAGACAATATGATAATATTGTCTCATGTCGTTGATTATATTACATGTTAGAATTTCAAGGATGTTTATTAATAATAGAAATAAATAAAACCCCGAGGCTTATTGCTTTGTTATATCCCGACAAAAGTTCGGAATTATCTAAAATATTTTAGGATATAAGTAACTTTAATTATATAAAAAATAATTTGTAGGTGTCTCGTTTTCAATTGGCAACTATACTTATAGAAACCCATCTATTTATTGAACACGAATCTAAATGCCACGACGTCGTGATCTTGAAATTTCAAAATTATAACTTATTTCTATACAAAAAAAAACCGGATACCAATTAAATTAAAGTAGTCAAATTGTACAGTCTCATCAAGTATAGAGTAATCTCTATAATTGAAGTATCACTAATTTAAGACCCAAACTATCGACCCATTAAAATTTAAACAAGAAAATCATTATAAAATTAATATTTTATTTTTATAAATAAAAAATTGTTTATAATTTTGTATAGAGTCCCGTAACAGGTAAATGAAATATTTTTTTTTTCGTTTAGTCATGCTACTTACATTCTTCTAAAATATTTTACACTGTTTACGCTTTGTTGACTCTAAAAGTAGAAATGAAAGAAAAATTAAAATTTCTATACTGCATTTAGTAATAAAAAAAAAAATAATCTCAACATTATAAACTAAGTATAGAAAAACATTAAATTATTAAACATAAAGTAATATGCTGTTTGTGTGTGCTACAAATATATATGTAAATCGATGAAATGCTTGACCGATAATTTTACGTATGTAAAAAATATTTATATAAACAAAAACATTAGATGCATTATAATAGTTTCGAACGTCATTGTATGGAGCGTGAATTTACAAAATGTGTACATAACGGTACGTTTATACATAAAAGGATGAATTTGGAATTGGATAATCTAAATTCTAAAGAGTTCTCAGAAATAAGTCATATTGTTTATGTAAAAGCGCAACCGTATAACATTAAGCTTATATATGTGTAAAATTTCAATAAAAAATAAAATTTATAAATATACAGAACGATTTTATTTTTTTTGTGAACAAGTATGCTAAATTTTTCCCAGTTTTCTTTTAGAGAAATGTTAGTATGGTACACGAAAATGGTGATCAATCAAATTTAGCATCATTTGAACACACTTGCTAATATTACAAGCTGAAATTTATACAATCGTAAACAAGAAGCGCATATGAATATCTAACTGTATACTAATCAACAACAACATCAACAAGTGCACTGAATGGGACTGAATTCTAACCTTTATTCGCCATGATATAGCTCTTAACATTTCCGTATCTGGAACAGAAAAACAAAATAATTAATATTAGAGGTCGTTTGTCGACACGTCAAAATAGAAAAAATAAAGAAATAATGTTTGTTTGTGATTTGTGTCAACTTTATAATCGTATATAAGAATCCTTTATTGGAATCTGAATTGTTATGACCACAGACCGATATAGCGTCAATCGTTATTAAAGTGAAGTGTACATGGGTTATTTTTCGCTTACCAATTGATATGTTTTACACGTAACTTACAAGGTGGTACAATGTGCATAAAATGGCCGTTTTATATGTTAAAATATTATAATCAACTTTGAAAATCTTGAACTTACCTAAAACGAAAGAAAAAATAATATTTGAATTAATATTTGCCAGTTAAGTCAATATACTTCAGTAATAAAATAGTAAATAACACTTTTAATATCTTTTATTAAAATCTAAAAACATTGGCCACAAAGATCATACAGAGAAAACAAGTAATAAATTATTTAGAAGGCGATTTTCAAGTAGACGATTTTTTCACAGAGAAAATTGGGAAGACTTCGGCCGTCTTATGCTATAAACAGACTGCTAATAGCATACATGTATCGAGTTAACAATAGTTTCCACGTAATTTATCGTTTTATGTATGGCAAACCTAGTTTAAACACACTTCCGACACTTGGAAATTCCGGAAAACTAATTAAATTAAAAGCTCATGTACAGGACCTTCGTGTTTTTCATCACAATCACCAATGATAATTTGAGATTTGTAAAAGAAAGTAATTTTTTGTTTTGTGATAGACTATAATCAACAATGTATTTTCCATTTTGTTCACTGGCCTTTTGCCTTCTTTCTGGAAACTCATAATTCCGTGCTCATAAAACTTCTGATCCTTATCAACAAAAACTGAACCGAGTGCGATTGCCCGTCGTTATCATTGGTGAAAATTTTACCGTTTAAAGAGTTGGACACACTTCAAAATAACTGGTAATCAGATTAAGGGCTGTATGGGCAATGCAACATCAGTTGCCAACCAAACAGGCTTTGCATTTTCATGCTGAAGTTTCATCAATTTTTGACACTAAACATCAATCATGATTTCTTGAAAGCAGGCCAAAATACACAACACCTTTATAGTTATATCGACATTCCTTAAATGAAAGAAACTTTAAGGGAATGAAAATTAAAATATACCGAAAATGTTTGGTTTTACGTTCTCTCACAAATGCTAAAAGGAAAATATTTTAATACTGACAGAATTTCTTCAAAAAATGACAAAGCTATCAATTAATTACTTAGACTGTGGTTCAATTCGTGACTTGTGGGAATTGACTTATTTGAAAGTCTACTACTAGGAGATTTATCTTTATGTCTTTCAATCAAAAAACTGAAAAGGCAACTAAGCAAAATGTACCTCGCCTCTTTGGTTTTGGGAGTTTTAAAACATAGTTCAGTTGATGGATTCCCATATTTTTGGTACATGGTGTTTAAAAGTAATGGACTAGTTCAGGTCTTTTTATCTTAGACGTCAGACCTCTTCTTATTTATTGTTGCCCTATGGAATTTAAGTTTCAAGCAAGGGGCCAACTTAATCAAGTAAGAGTAAGGTACAAACTACTTTATTCATTTATTCGTAAGCAACGGTGTACTTTATTGAAACGAAATATTTTTGCAGAGATATTTGTTTTTATAAGCAAGATTTGACTTCCTTTTGCCCTCTTTAAAAATATTCTCATTAAATGCATTGTTCTTAATAAACACATTTTATTAAACACTTGTTTTTTATTTCGCAAAATTAAATTTTTAAATGTTTTAATTAAAAAATTTGTTCAAAAAGTTTAAAAAATCACTCGATCGATTCGACTTGTTAGGTCATCATCAGGATTCAGGAGTATCTACTTTGATGATGACCTAACAAGTCGAAATCGATCGAGTGATTTTTTAAATTTTTTGAATAAATTTTTTAATTAAAATATTCAAAAATCTAATTTTGCGAAATAAAAAACAAGTGTTTAATAAAATGTGTTTATTAAGTATAAGTGTGTTTCGGCCAAGTGCCTGCGGCAAATAGCGTAAAAAGTAAAAAGCTTTGTTCATCTAAACTTTCGTGTCAAGGTAATAATAAAATTTTCTTAGGTTTTAGTTGTCAAGACTTAGGTTACTGATAGTGATCTTTATCAAATAAGTTTCCTTCTTATTCGAAAGATCACTATCAGTAACCTAAAGGTTGAAAGGCTAAAGAAAAAAGATGCATGTTGAGATTTGGCCACCTCAAAATGTTCTACCTTACTTATTGCACATTCCTTCGAGATAGAATTAAAAAAAGGTCTCTTATATTTTTTACGCTATTTGCCGTAGGCACTTGGCGAAACACACTTATACTTAATAAACACATTTTTATTAATCACAGAGTAGATACTCCTGATGATGACCTAACAAGTCGAAACCGATCGAGTGATTTTTTAAACTTTTTGAAATATTCTGCGAAACAAAAACAAGTGATTAATAAAAATGTGTTTATTAAGGTCTCTTATATCGCGAATCTTTTATTTCCCTAAACGTGCGAGGAATATACAAGGTGACTCTTAAGTAAGAACAATAAATTCGGGAGCTGATGGAGAACTGAACAAAAAATTGTGCTTCCAACCAGGCTATTGTCATTCTTGCAGTATATCTGACTTGGCATTGTCATTCGTTAAGATGAATTCTGATCAACTTTGTGTTGATAATGGAAGCACAACAGGTTCCAGTATCTCATTAATGTAGCTGGCTGCCGATTAGTTACCTTCTGGAAAAACGAGATCAGTTCTTTCAACACTCATAATTCCAGCTCATACTATAACAGTGCCTCCACTGTACCCGTGCACTTCTTGTACAACTCTTAACGTTTTGTCGTTACCAGGTTGTCTTCATATTCTTGTTCTCTTAGTATCTGGGTGAAATCCGAATGTTGACTCATCAGTGAACAAAACTTTGGACCATTGCCCTTCTGTCAAATTTGTATGATTTTCACACCAATCATTGCTAAGCTCCCGATTTCCTATGTTGTATTGGTGGACATCTCGACAGATGGTGAGCGTGGAGATTGTTTTCGTGTAGTGTATTCCCTAGATGGTTTTGTCGCTAACATAAATGTTTTCCGTTGTCCACAAGCGTGACTGTAATTGTCGGGCAGTTAAAGTTGATTCTCGGCCGGCTTGCAGTTGAATATAACGGTCCTGTGCTGAAATTGTTAATCTTACTCGGCCTGGATGCTATGCATACGGACTCCCAGTCATACATTGCCGTTGTCATAACGTGTATAAAACGCTACGGCACACACTAAAATGACGGGCAACATCTGCTTGGCTTCCTTCACTTCGAAACATTCCTACTGCTTCGTCCATTTCATTATGAGTTATAATATACGATGTATATTGCTGTATTCCATTCTTTTAGACTAAATTTTAAATTTCAATATTTTAAAATTGCTGAGCTAAAACTAAATAAAGTCTGAGACAACAAATCATATTTGAGTTGATTTGTTGTCTCAGACTTTATTTAGTTTTACCTCAGCAATTTTAAAATATTGAAATTTAAAATTTAGTCTAAAAGAATGGAATACAGCAATATACATCGTATATTATAACTCATAATGAAATAAAACAAACACTAAAACAATTTTTTTCAATATAATAACCGTTTTTACCGTTATCCTTGAAATTTTCTAGATATTGTATGTGCAATTGTTGCATCTTTAAGAAACAAAAATCAAACCAAATTCAAGGCAATGACAAAATAAAAACCATTACCAAGACAATTAGAACAATTTGTGACTGGCCTAGATGATCTTCTGAAATTATAACATTCCGAACGGGTTTAAAAAGGTTTTAGTGCTGTTTTACATCGGTACAAAATTTATTGTACATCGTACGTACATAGAAATTTGAGTGAACTAGTGTGACTTGTTAAGGATCGGTATACGGTATAAGGTATAGGAATATTCGAGTGTTCCGGTAAAATACCGAAGATTGATGTTTTCTGCCCTATCTCACTTTTCACGTCACTACGTTTATTTTCAGTGTTTTTGTTATTGTGTTCTATTTCAAGTCTAGCTTTATCTTTGAGTTTCATCTGTAGAGTAACTGTAACTTTAAATATGAGATAAGTACATATTTATCATCGAACTAAAAATAATCTTTTAAGTAATTATAACATAGTTTAAACGTGTACTAGATAATTACATTAAAAATTAATTTAAAATATAAAATATTACTTATTTTTTAAGTGTTTAATAATTTAATTATATACATATATGTATATGAAATATACAAGAATATAATCAAATTAAATAATCACAATGTATGTAGTTTCAGGCGTAAATCGTAATTTTGTTTGGTTAACATCCAAACCACATAAATATACAAAACAAAAAAAATTATTTTAGAATGAATAATTTAACGATTTAATGATTTTTCGTTATGATATACCCATTAAAATATTCTTTGTTTTTATCATTCCACAAATATTTTTAGAAATGGAATGTTTTTGTGTGTATGTACAAATAAAATGTATCCACAAAAACATCCAAATCTAAGAAATTAATGTACAAATATGTATGAACGTAAGTAACGAGCTGTGTAGGAACGTATCGAAGAAAAAGATACAACTAAGATATTTCGTACGCAAATAACGTTTCTATACACACATAATTTTTTTTAAGTGTTGCAGTATAAACAGTTTCTTTTTAAATGAGATCTAAAATCGTCAAGTTGTCAAAATAAATTAACATTTTAGTTTTAATTTTAATATTTTTAGCTATTTAAATAAATATATATATGTATATGTATTTACAAAATTAGACAAAACAAATTAGAGCTAATTTTTCATAGAGATTCGAGACAAATTTTGTGGTGTGGTAATATTTACGTGTGCAATCAACCGCAAGAAGTGGGTATTTGTGATTTCTTAACATATGTTTATTACTAATCTGTTGAAATGTACAACATATTTATTACAAAATATTGTTTGTTAAGTCGGTAAGAAATAAAAATAATGTGAATTGCACTGATGAAATCTATTACATCGCCAGAAAAGTTCTGACACTTAGATGGTGCCACAAACTTAAAACCCATATGATTTTTAAATTCTACTAACCTTCAAATGATACCTATTAAAATTTCATGAGATTTCGATCATTAAGTTTGGAAGTTACAGTTGTTTTAGTGACCCTACTTTTGTTAATTTCAAAACAATGGAAAAAAAAAGAATTTCGTCTGTTGAATTTTACACTGTTTTTTGATAGGATGAAATACCGTTCAAGCAAAGCAGTGGCTTTGTAAGTGTTATCGGTACTCTGCACCAGGAAAATCAACCATCATTGACTGGTATTGAACCGTATGCTGAATTTAAACGTCGTCGTACAACCACCGATGATGCACCACGCTCTGGATGCTCAAATGAGGCTGTGAAGTGAAGTTGCGTGATATAGCTGACATTGTAAAGATATCAATGGAACTAGTTCGTCATATTTTTCACGAACATTTGTCCATAGGAAAGCTGTGATCGAAGTGGGTATCGCGTTTGCTCATAATGGATCAAAAACGAGAACGCGTCGATGATTCCGTGCGCTATTTGGAGCTGTTTAAGCGCAATAAAAATGATTTTTTTTATGCAATATGTGACAATGGATGAAACATGGATCCACCATCCACTACTATACACCAGTGTCAAATAGGCAATCAGCTGAACGGTGAGAGGCCGGTGAACCTCGTCCGAAGCGACCAAAACCATAACAGTCGGCTGGAAAGGTTATGGCGTCGGTATTTTGGGATGCACATGGTATAATATTCGTTGACTACCTTGTAAAAGGAGAAAATCAATAGCGAATACTAGATCGGGTTATTGGTGCGTTTGAAGGAAAAACTGCTAAAAACGTCCTAAAATGAAGAAGAGAAAATTCCGCTTTCACTAAGACAATGGGTCCAGGACTCGCCAGATTTGGTCCCAGTGATTATTACTTGTTTGCAGGCCTCAAAAAAAGCTCCAGGGAAAGAGATTTGGTTCCAATGAAGAAGTGATTGCCGAAACTGAAGCTTATTTTGAAGACAAAGATAAATCGTCTACAAAAAAGGCATCGAAATGTTAGGGGGCGTTGGACTGATTATATCGCCCTAGAAGGAAATTATGTTGATCGATAAAATGTATTTTTCCCCCAAAAATTGTGTTTTCTTTATACATATACATATAATTTTTTATTCTCATCTAGCATGGTTTTGAAATTTGTTATTATTTTTAATATGATATGATATGATATAGGATAAAAACTTACAGGCCAACCATAATGGTGATCCTAGGTATGTATAGCACATCATTCCTGGAAAATACGCGATACATTATCAAAATTCTGCATCTTACTATATTGCAAAATTATGCGGGACCAGGCCCTGCCTGCATCCTTGACATAAATGGTTTATGGGGATAGGATGTTAGTCACAGAAATAACCAGGGCGATAACCGCAGCAAAGTTATTGTCTAACTACATTGATAGGTTAGTTAATTTTAAGTTAGTTATTCTAAAAATATCACACCTTGGGGGAAAATTTATTAGTTTGTCTTAATGAGAATAAGGTATAGGATGTTCTAAATTTCATCAGATGTATCTATCGTCATCAGTCATTACTACTCATGCTGTATATTTTAAATTAAAAATTAAAATCTCATGCTGTATATTATAAATTCAGCTTAAGAGGGACTTTTATTCGTAAGGACCTGACAGCAAATATTTATACATATGATGCCCTAAAAATTCTACAGTCCATAAGGTCAAATATTAATTATATTTTAGTACAATATCGTAAACGTTTAATTTCAATTTAAAACGAAACTGTCTCGAACTAAGTAATACAAATTTACTCAATCTTAATCAACTATCAGGAACTATCAGGTAATAGCAGAAATATACATGACTCATTTAGAAAAACTACATTAATAGCAAAAACAGCAAATAGAAAGATAACGCCTATTTTGGTCCAAAAATAATGACAGGTGAGAAGAATTACCGGAACGCAATGTAGAATAAATGTGTTTTTGTATTAGTAACAAACAAATTTGTTCGGACGTTGCGCCACACCTACGCAATGTTTTGATTTTAAGTTAATAATTTTATATTTTGTAAATTAACAAATATTATATTTTATAACAAAAAACAATTGTAATACATTTCGTGTTAAATAAAACGTCACGTAAAACATAAATTCACTTTCCTCAAACCTTAGAATTTTGCTTTTGTCAAATTCCCCATCTAGATACCATGGGAAAATGTCACAAAACAGGACTGAAAGCACCAAAAATTTGAAACGATTCCACCCGGTTCGATAAATGTTGATGCCTATGGTCACAAAAACATTACACATATGTACATGTACAACCAATGACCGCACACTTATGCCTCAAACAGTCAGACTTAAGAGCTTAAGTTGTACTCTGTTTTGGAGAGCGATACAACCACCGAAATTTTAGAGGTCAGTTGTTTATTTGTGACGAGAAGCTTATAAAATTTTGGAGATTGTAGCACTAACCGAAGTGGTGCAATCGGCGTGTAACTTAAGCTCTTAAGTCTGACTGGTTGAGGCATTATTCAAAATTGTGTATTATACGTCGTATACTATACACATATTTGTGGTTTCGTCTCTCAATTTCCGCACGAAATAGGGATACTAGTATAGATATGTAGATGACGTAATACTTTTATTTAACAGAAAACAATGAATAAACTATGGACTTCACAATTAAAAATGACAACCAGTGCGGAGAAAAAATTTATAAGCATATAGAATACAATAAAATGATTCACCAAATAATAGAAAAGACTTAAAAAAAATCGGATATACGACAGCCCACAAAAAACAGTAATAAATTAGAAAAGAAACTCAAATTTAAAACACCCCAAAAAACAGACGCAGGAGTATACAAACTACCATGTGACGAATACCCAAAATTTTATATCGGGCAAACAGGTAGAAGCTCTCTTTTAAAAGGTTTAAAAAGTGCCCAAGATGAATATTCCCAAAAGTATTCATGTTGCGATCAGCATGTTTGGTTCTATGACAACTGAACTGATGGTTCGGTGGATAAATAATTGTTTTTTAAAACGTGGTGGTTTTTCAAACGAAAAATCGATGCTAGCAATGAATTCGTATGGATCTCACTTGCGAAAAGAAGTTAAGGATAAATTAAAGCAAACATGCAATACAGACGTTTTGTATAAACCACCAAAAACGACAACCTTTTTGCAACCAATTTACGTCTCCGTGAACTATCCATTTAAAATCGCGAAAATTAATAAATTTCGTCAAAAGTTCTGTAAAGAAAATTTGCCCTGATATCGTGAGACGATCATTCGAATGTTGCAAACGTAAACAAACGGCTTTTGCATGTCTTAAATTCTGACCGAACTGAAGTTGGCGGATTAACGATCCTGTTAGAAGAGGAGAATGAAGTAGAAAGTGACAAAGTGGACAATTTTGAGTTTGTTGAAGCTGATGAGGCGGACCATAATTCAGATGATTCTAGTGACACCGATAACGACTCCAGTGATGACGCTACCGAAAACAACATTAGTGAATAAAACTTTAAATAACAAATGTACTATTTTTTAACCACATAAATATATTGAGGTTATTTATTTTAAGTTCATATCTAATTTAATGATTTTATTTTTAAATTCAATAAAAACGTTGCAAAAAAATCTAAATTTCATGATTTGTTTTTATTGTACCTACTTTACAATAATCGCAAAAAGGGAAAAGTTAAGTAAAAAGCAAGTTACCTAGGAAGGCATGTTCTAAAAAGTATTGAAGGGTTTAATTAATATACCATACTAATTAGAAAATGCCATTTTGTCTGGAAAACATTGTGAAATTACAGCTCAACTAGTATATCATGATATTAGCACTAATTTTCCAAATAATAGACCGGTAAAGTATTTGGATTTCACGTTTTCTCTGAAAAATGGCATTTTCCAATTAGCATACCATGGTATTATAATAGGCACTCTACGGTATATGAATATACATTTCTGTTTCCGAAAAAAGAACAATATTCTGAGATGAGAGTCTTTTATGTACTCATTTCAAAAGCACGACAATAAAATTTGTGATCGTGAAAAAAAACTTTGAGAAAATATAGTATGTAAGAAAAGCAAAACAAAATCAAATGCAACACCTATCACACACAACCAAACTTTATATAACACTGAACGTGTACAATTGTACAAGAGCGCGTACGGGAAAAACCTAAGTAAAAATAATACTACGATTTTGAATAAAGCACTCATTAAGCACTCGATAAAGCACTCATAAGACCTGTTAGTACAGGCCTTATGAGTGCTTTATAAAGTGCGAGCTTGCACGACTGTGATAGATATTTAGATCACAATAATTTTGATTGGGCGTAGAAAACTCGTTGTCTGCGAATCGCTGCCAGCTTTTATTTTTGCCTGCATATATAATTCGACGATGTTATAACTGACCAGATGTATTTGAACTGTTCAACGCTATCAAAGTTATGGTCGCCAATTCCGAGATTTACCATGGAGATGTTCCTGGGTGTTGATAAAAATTTGATTTTGGTACTGTGATCACCTCGGATCGAAACCAAATGTTGACAAAAATCATGTGCACCCTCTATCTGTGTACCATTTAGTCGACAACGAACACACAGTGAACCAATCATTAACAATTTAGTATCATTTAATTTTTATTGTAAATGTGATCAAATAGTATATTATAACATGGATAGCATAACTAGTAAGATTCAATGGGCCAGTTACTCATCAATCCGAAGAGCACTAGATTATTGTAACCTCAATAAGGCGCCCAAATCCCTCCAAGGGGCGTAGCGCCAATGCAACAAATTAAACCTATTAATGAAAGCGATTGATTGAAACACGAATGTGAAAGTACCGGCTCGAAGAGATGACTTCATTGACATTTTAGGAATCGTTGTGCACAATTATCGTGACATTTAGAAATATTGTGCAATATTTCATGACACCCAATGATCTAGATCAGTTCAAATTCAATATATAAAATTAAAATTTCATGCAGGGATAGTACCTGCTCTGTCCGTACATAAAAAAAATAAATCCACAAATCACAATAAATGTCAAATTATGGATTTCAAATAAAGATTAAACACATTTGTGAGTAATATAGCCACATCATAAATAAATTAGTTCAAATTATTAAATGAATGAACAAGCACATTTTAACTAAATAAAATATACATAAATAAAATTTGACGTCAATTGAAATAATAGGGCACTCACGTAGATTGTTCGTATATATTTACCGTATCGAAATTATTTTAATTTGCGGCCTACACACTTAATTAATTTATTACGAACAAATATTACTTCTATTCGCATGAAACAATTTAGATGCGCTAGAAAATTTTATATGTCTAATTTAAATCAAGTTAACAAGTATTAAATGGTACTTATGCGAGTTTTTAAATTAGTCATTATCAGATTTACTGATAATTGAAATGTAGAATTTTATTAAAATAATTAAATGTATTTATTTATTTTTACACCCCATCCCCCCATTAATAGAAAAAATATATATTTAGCTATATATTTTTATATGTTAGATAGATAGAATCCGTCAACACATTAAAAGCTGCGTTTTTTTTTAAAACAATAGAGTAGAGTTCGCGATAGCTATTTTCAAAATTGTCTAATTTAAAATTAAAAATTTAATTTTTTTTAACTAAATAATTTAGATTTAATAGAAATCAATATATAACCAAAAAAATCCATTATAAAAGTTGTATAGTTTTCTTGTAATATCGTTGTTCTGTATAGTTCCGTATAATAACGGAGTAGTTCAGAACTATACAGAACAACGATATTACAAGAAAACCATACAACTTTTATAATGGACTTTTTTGGTTATACATAGATTTCTATTAAATCTAAATTATTTAATTTAAAAAAATTAAAATTTTCAATTTTAAATTGGAAAATATTTGAAAATAGCTATCGCGAACTCTACTCGATTGTTTTCAAAAAAACGCAGCTAAAAATATAATATACTGGGGTAGATACTCGATCGGCTACCAAGCAAGCAATTTGCTAGCCGAAATCCTGGCTACTCAATCAATTTTACCTAGAAAACTTGAATTTCAAATTATATTTTTTATAAAATTGTTGCAATTGCACAGCAAAGCAACACAAACATTTACTGTTCATTTTTTGAAGCCGCAAAATTTACTGTGCAATCGCAAAAAAACAAAATTTTTTTGAAAAATTGAATTTGAAATTCAAATTTCCTTGGTAAAATTGATTGAGTAGGCAGGATTTTGGCTAGCTAAAATTACTTGCTTGCTGGCCGATCGAATATCTTCCCTAATACCCGCAACTATGCTGTAATAAACATCAATTTTTTTTTCTAAATTTAAACAGGACTGGGCAAAATATTGAAAATTTATTTAAATGAAAATTTAATTAACTTAATGAAACCGAATGTCTAGTTGATATGGAGATGATACATTACAAATCTCTACTTTTCTGTAATCATAATTTTTAGTTTATTATAAATTCTCGAATAGGCAAATGTTCATAAAAGAGTATATGTTTGTAAATAATCGGGACATTTTGTCTGATAATAAAATTAAACAAAACCCTATTAAAATGTAGATAAAATAAAATATTTTATCCTAAATTAACGGTTACTATATATGCTAAACACAAAGAAATCACTACTACACTACTTATATATTAAACATAAACGTAACTGAAGAATAACTGTTCATTCTTCCCACTACTAATAAATAAAAAATAAACAAATCTGATCTAGTATATACTTAAGCAATAATATTCAAACCCCAAAGCGACGATATATCATTTATCGGAAACACATCACAACACACAACAGAAAAATATCTTGTAAATCCGAAAACGAACGAGAAAATCCAATCTATTTTATTATAAAAATTCCATCTGAATATTTTTAGAAAATTCCTTAAATAAAAATATTCATATTTATTAATTTTATAAAACTCAAAATAGCTCAGAAACCACAAGTCTAGAATATTTATTTATAATTTTTTGATGGGAAAGCTGTAATTTTGTATATGTATTGCTTCTGTGTAGCACACAATACAAATAAGCTTTTTACTTTCTTTAACAATTCGAAATTTGACATGGATCTACATCCACATGAGTAAGCAAAAAGGTTTTCGAAAAGTTCCCGTTTGATATTGTGTTTGTTCTTTGTACCTACAAGCAAATCGGACTAACCAATGTGCATTTTGCTTTTATCTCGTTTATACACACTACATAATGTTTATATCTTCTTTAGTCTAGTGAAGATTACTTAATTAATACATGTTGGAACTTAATTTTTTTTGCATAAATCAGCACCTTATATTTTTGGTTATTTTATTTGGAAAGTTTTGATCCAATGCAGAAAGAAAATTAATTCTTTAATTTTACTGGGGAAACTCAAGAATTGTGATGTTGGTTATTTGATATTTGAGATACACTCATAAATGTCGACATTTACCAAAGAGGTTTACTAGGATTAATTCAATTACCGGTAGTTTAGTTTAAAATGTGAAAAATTAAGATTTACTAGGTTTACATTTTTAGATATATACAATATCCAGGATTTGTCAAATTTGTATTTTTTTATTAAAAATTTATCTTATTCATGTAAGTTCATTATTTTACTTTTAACCATTAAGGATGTCTTACATTTTCAGTTTGTATATTTTTATAACTCAAATGGTTGTGAGAATTTATCATTTTTTATTTTGTTTTGATTGATTTTAATATTTGCTCTTAGTTCATTGGATCCAAAACCAATACAAACATTTATTGTCTCAGATCAGATAAGCCATATCTAAATCTGGTCCACCAGAACTCTGGTTATAGAGTTCGTTTTTAAAAAAATTTAAATTCGAGATATACACTTGGGTGCAAAAAAATCGCACATTGCTCAATTTTCCACAAAAGTTCAAAAATATCAAAAAAATCCAATATCTGTTTAATTTTTTTAATGCAGATTCAAAGTCTATTTCTATACCTATCCAGTGGTAGCTTTTTTGTACTTGTACCATGCCAACAAAGTGATTTTTTGTCAAATGCATATAGCAGGCTTTCGAATTAAATTCTAAAAATAATTCAACAAGATCAATACAGTAGCATGCCATGAAATATCTTGCTCGGAATTGTGATCAGTCGCATATCGACGCTTAGCCTGAATGATCCTCTATTGATTACGTCTTCAACCGGAGCAAAGAAATGCTATCCATTTCTAGAGGTAGCCGCACAAGTGGTTGCACTAATTTATGCGGGGCAGCACCAAAGTGAAGTGGCTCTGAGCCGATTCTCCGTTCGTCGAGTGTGGCAGAGATATCAGGAAACTGGTGGATTCAGACGGCGACAAGGATCTGGCCGACCTCATGCTACAGCACAGCGTGATGACCGCTTTCTTGTAACAACTTTGTTGCGAAATTGCCATATGAATGCGGTTCAACTGAGGCGGCGGCTCCAAGAAGTTCGTGAAGTCGAAGCCAGTCGGTGGACAGTTAGAAGACGACTTCGAGAAGTCAATCTTCTAACTGTCACAGACCAGCAAACGGGCGGAAATTGACCGCAGCCCACCGAAGATCCCATCGTGAGGTCGCTCGAAAGCATTTGAATTGGACAGAAGAAGAATGGAGAACAGTCCTGTTCTCTGATGAGAGCAGGATGTGTTTATATGGCACCGATGGACGCGGAAGAGTATACAGAAGAGAAGAAGAGCGATATGCACGATGTTTCATTGTTTCATTGTCTCGTATGGCGGTGGATCGTGCATGTTCTGGGGAGGCATATCATTAGAGGCGAAGACAGATCTTGTATTCATCACACGAGCCAATTCTGGCTGTCGATCAAGAGGAATGAATTCTCAACGGTACATTGAGGAAGTACTCGAGTAGTACGTCGTACATTTTGCCGGGTTTATTGGTGAAAAATTTCTGTTTATGCAGGATAATGCGAGACCGCAAACGGCTGGTGTAGTATACCAGTACCTTCAAGAGGTGGATGTGCCTGTTATGGAGTGGCCAGCTCGAAGCCCGGACCTGAATTCTATCGAACATTTATGGGACGAGTTGAAAAGAAAGGTTCGAGCCAGAGATGTTGCTTTAACGAGTCTCCAGGAGTTGCAACAAGCGATCGAAGAGGAATGGGAGACAATACCTCAAGATTTTGTGAAAACTTTATTGAAATCAATGCAGCATCGAATAGAAGCTGTCATTCGGGCCAGGGGAGGGAATACTTCTTATTAATAAAACTGTTTTTTTTTTGTTTATTTCCATGTTTTAATTCGTTTTTTAAACCTAATTTTCATGCTGCCAAATTCACAAAAACGGGTACCTTAGATGTTTACCTCCAAAAAACAGTTTGATGGCACGTATAAATACAAAAAAGGTACCACTTGATAGGTATTGAAATAGACTTTGAATCTGCATTAAAAAAATTAAACAAATTTGGATTTTTTTGATACTTTTGAACTTTTGTGGAAAATTGAGCAATGTGCGATTTTTTGCACCCAAGTGTATATTTCTCATGTGAGCTCTTAAATTTTATATTTATGACTAAAATTAAAAAATAATATGTATGTTTTAGAAATAAAAATTATTTCCACATAACAATAAATATGCTTTACTGCGATATATTTTATTTGGACTTGGTTAAAATATTTACCTCTGTTACACATAAACTGTAGAGCTGAAATAGCTAAATATGCACATATAAAACTATTGCAAATGTAAGAATTTGAATAACTTATTTTAATAAAATTCACGAGATAAGCAATAAGGCTGATTGAGATATATTTTATATTGAACTTGGTTAATTTTAATACATACACATGCTTCTATATTTATTTCCAAATCGGTCAAATGTTGCAGATAAGTCAATATATCTATATCGAAAATGATTTTCTTTTTCAATGTATACATCTAAAAATTAATCAAAAATTTAATTAATTAAAAAAGGTCCGTTACATATTTCAACTATGCTATGATTTGAAATATGGTTTAGCAAAGCATAGAGTAGCTAGCTAAATTCATCGCACGCATATTTCAACTAAGTGTAACATAGCTCATCTACACTTTTGTACTACTAACGCGCATAAGGCTTACATTGCACAAAATATGAATAACTTCAATGTATGTCTAAGCGGCGTTATAGTGGCATTAGCAAATACTACTCAAGGTAAGTTAATTTATATTGGACGCTTTCAAGCCCTCTATCTTGATTAGTGAAATCATTACCATTTTTACGCGATTTTACGCAACATGTTGCCAACTGCTGGGTGCCATTGCTCGAGACACAAAACATACTTACCTCAATTTTAGTTCAATGTGCAGCGATATATTTAAACATAGTACTTATATTACAAAAACTAACTCGTATCGCATAGCTTAGCTTAGCTAAAATATACAATGGGCATGCTTAAACGTTTATCTGCAATACATATATTTTGCTTAGTCTGGCGTAATTATTTTTATGTATCGTAATTCGATGCCCACTTTTTGAAATTTAATTATTATTAAATTAAAACTAGGGATTATTCAAAATCTGAGTTTTAGAAAACCTGAGGGTCGATTTTGTTCCAAATCCGAAACTTGACAAAATAGTAACCGCTGTATTATAGTAGTGGTATGTATGTTTATGTTAGTGCGAATGCCATTTAAAATTTGTAAATACAAATATGATTTTAAAAAAATTTAATTTATTTAATTAGGTATTTAATTTTAATTTTAAAATAATTGCAATATCTTACGTTTATTGTTATTAGTATGTTATATTTTCGCGTTAAAATCATTATACAGTGGTCTCAATAAATCAGTTGACGCCCGAATATGAGAATATTAAATTAAAAATGAATGTATTATTTTTCATTTCATTTATGACATTAAGATTTCGTATTAATCATTTTTAAAATAATTGTTAACATAACATAAAATAGATTAAAATTACACAAAACTTAGAAACATAAAATTCATTCATATAAATAAAAACTATTATATAATACGAATAAAAACTTTCAGTTTAGTTGGCAAAGAAAAATTGTTCAAACTTGTGAAGTATTTCTAATATTTGGTGTGGCCTTCTTTATTCCTAATGACTTCAGCAAGTCGCTTAGGAACAATTTCTGCTAATTTACGTAAAATGGATTTTCAATAGGCTCCCACACAGCACTAATTTGGCCTTTCAGTAACTCCTTGTTTTTAGATCTTTCCATTTTACGATCAATTTCATTCCACAAATACTCATCCGGATTTTAATAGCGAGACATTGCAGGCCAATCCAACACATTATCTGGAAAAAAGTTTTTCGTTATGCGAGCCGTATGTTTAGGTCGTTGTCGTGTTGGAAAATATAATCGTGGTGGAGACCCGTTTTCTACTAAATTGGTTCTTAGAATTTCGGAAATGTCGATTGCCATCAATCTAACGCCCACGAAATATAAATTTCCAATGCCTTCCAATGAGAAGCATCTCCACACCATCACGTTTCTACCACCACAGTTGGTGTTAGGTACTTGTCGGAATACAGATGTTTGCCTCTTTCGCGCCATACGGTGACCCTGCGAGGATTCTCAAACATTTGGAATTTTATTTCGTCGCGTCATACTTATTCCTTTTTTCAAAAACTCTGCAGATTTGTTTGCGTATTTTAATGCGAATTTCAACCCTATTGAAAAGGTCCGCATTATATAATCTATTGCTTATTTTATTGTATTTATACAAACATTAATTCCGATGTTCCTTAAATGTTCTAGCATATTCCGTGTTATTAATATTGGGTTTTGCTTAGACTTGGTCGCAAGTTAACAATCTTTCTTAGCGCTTCTTCAGTTATATCATATATACTGGCAACATGCCGTAGTGATTTAAACTGTTGGCATTGTTTCGCTATGAGTAATCCGTTCATCAGGCTGTAAGTGTCGTCTAACACACATTACAGCTCTTGCAATGTTGAAAAACTTAAAATTCTATGAAAATTAATACTGATTGTTTTCGTCTTTCGACTACAAAACACGATTGCACACACTTATTCAATTGGTTGCACGCACACTTTATAGCAACATTGTCAACTAGTTTATTGAACACAAGAAAAATTTACCAGTACTCTGATTCGATGACACTTTTTAACAGAATAGCTTTTAAAAAAAACTGCACTGCAATTATGAAAATTTAAAATACATACCATCATCCTAAAATAATAGAGGACACACAAAGTGGTATTTCTATGTGATATTGCTGAATAAAGTGCAATATTGTAAAACTTCAGAGCTGTCAACTAATTTATAGAGACCATTGTGTGTGCGTTCGTAGTCTCGAACACGGAACGAATTAATCGGGTTCTTGGAGGTTTTCATGTACTATACTACTATACTCCTTATACGCCGCCCCGATGGCAAAGTGGTCAGCATGCTTGCTCCAGCGACCGGAGGTCCCGGGTTCGATTCCCGGTGGTGACAAGGAAAATATTTCACGGCTGGTTTAGGATCAATGAATTAATCACTCATTATCCGAAATAAAAATATGATTAAGAAACCTCATTTGAGGCGGCCAAATCCATTGATGGGATACAGTGCCAGAGAGAGAGAGAATACTCCTTATACGTATATGAAACAGTCTCATTTCTCGAATTTCGAACAAAATTGATACCCTGTTTTCCGTTTTTGCATAATTTTTCCATAAATTTATTGGAAATACCTTTTTCAAAAAAGAACTAATAGAACTAAAAGAACTAATAAGGAACAAATTCCTCATAGACTTAAGACTTAAAACACGATATTTTAACACGAAGTTCATTTAGTGTGCACCTGGATGTACTCGTGATTTTGATTTATAAAATGTTTTAAATAAAAGAAAATCACAACATTTAACTATGTACAGCTTGGGTTGTGTATTCGCTTAATAAAAAAGTTTAAAACCAAAAACTGGCTTTAGATTAAAAATACCGGGTTTGAAAACCGACAAACTTGGTCTTAAACTAGTAGTTTCGAAAAATGCTATTTCGGCTTTAGACACGCGTAGATATTGCCATATTAGGAAATATCTGATCTAGTTTGGTACACAAATAGACAAACATGATTGTTGCATTTAGAAGAAACACAATTAATATCTGTTGTACAACAACTTGGATATCCGATAAGGTTGATCAACGTAAGGCCACTTATGAAAATGATCACATGAAATTTATCTGGAACTAAGTAATTGAACAGACAAATCGTATCCGTTTGCGAGTAAAATCGTACCATGTATCGTTCTTTCAACTCTCGTTTATCACTGGTCCCAACCAACGTAGAATGGTTTACATATTGTAGGTAATGTACCTAATCTACATTGTTACCGCTGTTGCCTGTACATGTCTAAATGTTGTGCTAGAAACAAGCTGAATAACGTGTGGTGTATGATGCAAGCAGAATGACCAAAACAACGAAACAGGTTAATGTAGGAAGGTCGCTTTCGGATACCCGTTTTTTTTTTATTGGTAGTGATCGCATCCGATTTGAAATAGCTGTGTTTTATTACGAAAAATCATACGATAAATAGAAAAAAAATTGACAACCAATCGCATACGTTAGGTTTATGTAGTAGTGTACCATATCAAGGTACTAGACCGTTTTCGTTTCTTTTGGGACATTTAAATTTGGAATCATGTTTTCATTTTATTTGAGAGGTTGAAGTGATTACAAGCTACTAAACACGTATTCATCTTCAATATCGCCTCATATTAAAAGTGTCTAAGTATAAGTTGGAGTTTATATACCCATTGCAAAAAGACGTATACCGGAGGTGAAGCGGAGTTATTTAGAGGGTCATCCTATAGATATTGCGTTTATTTTATAACCTTCATCATACAAAACTTGTGAATCGGTAAGAATTTTTTTTATGGAGGAGTTTAGTATGTAATACCTAAAAAAATTAACTATTCACTATGTTATTGGTGTCATTGATAGGATACGCGAGGATATTGCTTTGTTTATTGCCGCCCGCGATTATTCTGGATAGGGCGTACCCAAAATCGCGAAATACGACTAGTTATCCACCTCTCTCGATATGTCTGGTACCTACAGATAGTTTTGAAGTTGCTACACGCGGGAGGATAAGTTTCTCTAACGGACTCCTAACTAACGGATTACTAGTATGAGGGTGATTTAACTACCCAATACCTAACTTGGAAATATTCGGGTACCAGAAAAAAAAATATAAAAAAAAAAAAAAAATTATAAAAAAAAATAATTATATGTGGTGTTTAAGTGAAGTTGCATGTCATTAGCCATCAGTTTAACTTTAATATAAACAAAAAAAAAACAAATAAAAAAAAAAAAATTTTAAGCAAGAAAATAAAAAAAGAGAAAATTTGTTAAAATTAAGTAAAATTTAGGTGTAGTCAAGTTAGGGTTAATTCATATAATAATATTAAGTATTGGTATAGTTCCATCAGAGTGAGATATGGCAAAAAAGTGAAGTTCGAATAATAATGTTTTTTTAATACTCGTATATAGATATTATATACATACCGAGCGTTACAGCGCGGCATCCGTCAACCCTACGAAGAGTACTCTTTGGAGCAAATTGACTGGTAAGTGACCAAGATTTTTAGCAAACGATTTTTTCTGGGAATTCCCTTTGTTATTATTATTCAAACGGCATTTTTTTTTCCTAGTAGTTAAGGACATATAAAAAAAAAAAAATATAAAAATGAATTACCTTTTTAGAAATATATTTTGATTTTATACATACATTTTTTTAAGATGAATTAATCGGTTTTTTTTGTTGGTGAAGAATGGGGTAGAAAGAGACATGTGAATAGTCAGTAAGCTTCAAATTTCTTTTAGTTCTTTTTTTTCACACATACGGTTTGTTGAGTCTTTATTAACGCCTAGTGACTAAGCCCTCCCGAGCCGATGAGTCTATACCCGAATAATAAAACGTGTGAATCACTAGGTAAGGCAGCAACAACATACAATAATATCTTTTGTTCATTTAACCGTTCTAATAAACTCCGAAATTTGACCAACTCCCGAATTGCGATTGGAGGAGAGGAGCGGATGTTTCCCCATCCCTAAAAAATGTAGGTAATGTCGTCAACATACATGTCTATTCACTCTCTAATTTACTAGACCATCCATTAGATTTGTATAACATATTTAAATAACTATACCGCGCAATTATTAATTTCACCGCCACGATTTCCGGTCGAAGTACGAAACTGAAACGTAAAACGTCCAAGCAACGATTCGATTTTAACGTAAGAAAAATTAACCGTAGGTGCTGTGGTTTTCACCAACACAATGCGCATTCCTTTCTTCAATGGATGATTTGCTTTATTGAAGGATTATTAAATTTAAGTAAATTAACTTAAAATTCAAATTTTAATTCTTGGTCGATTCTAAAAATGGTGGATGTTCCCTTTATGTAAAGTTGACAACATTGTATGTGTTTCTAACAAATTTAGTTTGCTTAGATGTAGATCTTCTACAATTATCATTTGCTTGATACTATCACTTGCTTGATACACAAATGCAACCTGAAACAATGCTTACCATGCTATAGAACAAAACTTTAAACATTAGATTGCATACCAAAAAAATTACATTAAAATTGAAATGAAAACAACAAAAAGTATTAAATAAAAATACAACTCTCCATTAATGCTGCGTGGGCCCACGCGTTTATAAATAAAATGGGTAATGTGTATAAACAGCGTTCTCGTGTTGACACAATCATTTAAGAATCAAATAAATTTATTTTAATTTTCTTTTTATTAAAGCAATGCCGGTCGAAAAGAAATGCATGTTAAATGTAGTATTGTACATAAATATACATTTTCCTTGTCATTTTATTCGAATAACTAATGTTTAACAGCCATCCAAACGGAATATCAAATTGTATAATTTTATACATAAAATTTATATCCGTAAAGTTGTTGAATATAAAATATTAATTTATTTTCATTATTCATGCCTCGAATATAATAGACACTAACAACACAACGTTGAAAATAAAATAGAAAAAATCAAACTCAAGCTACCAACCAACTAAGCAAAGCAACACAAAAATATAATTAATGATTTTATTTATGGAAATATATCAGAGAAGATGAAAGATATTTTGAAGTTTAAGTACATTTTTTCTTATAAACCTACATATAAGCATACATACGTATTACGTACATGAATTTTAAATGGGTAACAAATAGAACAACAAACGAAGAAAGGAAGATTTATTTAATACTCTTAATAATTAAATTCTGTTGACAATTGAATATTTCAACACTTCAAATAATTAGCAACATAAATTAAATATTAAAAATTTATTATGAATTTTATTTATAATTATTAATTAATTTTAAATTCCCTACTTTTAAGTTACATAGCCGCATTTGTGATTCAAGACGTGCTAATACATACTTACAATGTTTGGTTTTGATGATTAAATTTTATAAATTTTATACGTTTCTAAGTCGTTTATGTAGACTTGATTGATTAGTACATTGTTGTTGTTGTTTGATGGCAGTTCACGTGTTTGTATGAATAATGCCAATAAATGTACGCGTTTCATAAATACGTGTTATTTAAATTTGCTTCTTTTACTATTTTAGCATATAATTTTAAATGAAGGTAATAATTTTATAATATGTATACTTTACACCGCAAATAATCGGTTGTTTTTGAAGATTATGTAACTGGTCATTGAAGTAAATTAATATTTATATTGATGATTTCAATTGTGTATGTAAATTGAAAGAGGTAAATCCTCTCCTATTAGCATAAGCCATTTAATTTTCCATTTATTTGTATTGCTAATATAATTGATGTAGATGAAAGAGATAAAGTTCTTTCTAAAAAACGAAACTCCCCTTACTTTTTGGACAAGCCTCATATTTTTAAACAGAGCAACGAAACACACGAAAACATTTCATAAAAACACTCTCGTGGCTTGTGCAATTTTAAAGGGTTACGCTAAACACTTACAAAACCATATTATACTTAATTTGATGTGCAAAACACACAAGCACGGCTATGCAGCGAAAACCATACAACCCCCGATTTTTTTTATGAAATTTGTTCTCTGTGTGTTACTCTGTCTAAAAATACACTCTTTGGTATAAGTTCGATTAACCCATATTAGCCCAGCGATCTATTTATAGATCAATACAAAAAATCTCTTAAAAAGAGAATTGGAGAAATTATAACGGAATATTTTTACTGCAATGTTCTGTTTAAATAAAAATCCTTTCGAAAAAATATTTAGTATGGTTTTGCAATCACAACGGTGCACAGGTGAATTATTCAAATACCATAATTTTACAGAACACATTTACTATTATATTTTGTTACACAATTTCAAGGACTTTGAAGGTTAAGTTGGTAATTTTTTGCATTTAAGTTAAGTTGGTAATTTTTTGCATCACACCATTTCATTTAATATAGATGCATTTTTCAATGATTAAAAAATTATTTATTAGAATGAATGTTATGAAGTTTTTTAAATTTTGGTTTTCGCCCTTCTTCCCGAAAATCAAAACTCGAAGAAAAAGGAAAAAATATTGAGGGCCGTGCATTAATTTTTGGTGATATAGCCACAACGTATAGGACCGTTTCAGTGTTTTCAAGCCCGTTTTGGCCGAACGTGCAATGAATAACTTTATCTGTTTCTGCTCGTATTGTGGCTCTTTCTTCTTCATTGCTCTTGGAGTACATTACATGGAGCTATTCCAAACAAATGCAAAGCCTCTGATGATTTTTTACGCTTGGTATCAATATATTTCAATATTGATCAATATACCTCGATGCAATACAGTACAAGTAATAAAATAGAAAAATAATACATACTTAAAAAGTTTTTCTCGGTATCGCTTGGATTTTGTTATACATGCATATTCTTTTTGTCATATCCAAATTGGCCTAACTAATTCTAGTTTTATACAACAAAGCTTTCGTAGAAAATAAAAACAATCATTTCTGACCAATTTTTTAAATGAATAGGTAAGTATGAAAGTTTTACCTTTACATCTATGTTTTTACAATTCTGCATTGGATTATTTTATACGAGTGGGCATAGGACTATGAGATTGATTGCGCTTTATAATATGAGTAACAGTGGTCAGTTCTTAATTGACGTTCTTCATTTTTCCTATAAGCACTTTAGAAAATATATTCTACTCCCTGTTAGTATTCGTAAACAAATTAATTCAAAGATATTTTTTTTTTTTTAATGTGGGTGCGTCATTATCAATTTTTTATTTAGTATTTTACTTTAATTAAATTTAATTATCAAATTTTTAATTTTATTGTTATTTCTGATTTATTTATTTAATATTTGTTCACTTATTGTATTAATTTTAATAGATGTACAGTTATTAAACTAATTTTGATTTTTAATGGTATATCAACACTGCATTTACCGGCTATAGTCATTTATTTTCTAGTGTTATATAAATGAAAAATAAATGAGAAGCTAAAAGTAATTAACCCGTCGCATCATATTGATCTACAACACCTCTAGCTAAAAAGCATAATGATACCGTCACACAATATCGTGATCATGAATGAATCTATAAACTAAGATGTTAACCACTGAAATCGTGATTAACGCCAATTCTCTACTAAACATGCTTACATTCAATTTATTTGTTGACTTTTATAATACACACATGTTTATTTATTACTTATATTTGATTGATTCGTTAACATTTAAATAAAGCCAATAATTTTAATTGATCTCCACAATATTATTTACTACTTATAAGTATTTGAATCTATCTAAAAATAAATTAAAATTGTTTCACAAACTTTGTGATTGATGTTAACCAATTTGTTTTGTTAACCGTCTGAATAACTTGTGTATATTCCTCATTTCTATTATTATATTTTATTATACACAGCGTTGACGTGTAAATATTTATGTGAAAGGTTATATGTACATATTTTAAAATGACAAATAATGATTTAGTAATTGTGATAAAATTACTTGCGGTAAAATAACTTTATTTTATTATTAGATTTCTTAAATTAGATTAGAAAAAAATGTAATAATTTTATTACCTATGAGTAAACGTGATTAACATAAAGTTCATGAACTTCTTCAGGAAATAATAAACTAATTTAAATAATAAAATTAAAAGTATCCGCAATTTTGATACCAAATAATATTTACAGAACATATAAGTAGCTTTATTTATGTGTGTAATTAACACAAAATACGGTCATCCGTAAAATTTAATTTATTAATTCATAGAAGCATGTACGTTCGAATAACCGATACAAACATAAAAACCAACCATATCTTAATGTTTTATGTAATATTATAATTGCGCATGTTCCAGTACAAATTGAGTACATATATACCGTACCTACAGGGTGTGTCAGTTTGTTCTATTTATATGTCAACACACCAGAAAATACGAAAGTAAATGATAAACAACAAAAATTAGGCTTAATGTGATATGAAAATTAATTTTCACACTATTAAATTTATACTGTATTGAGGTGATAGTTGTTATATTAATTACATTAAGCTTATGTATTAACTAATATTATTATTATTGATTAGATAATTGTATATGCCGTTTTATATTTAATATAATATATTGAAGCATTGTCCTAAGAATATGAAGCGATAATACAAATTGTGAATGCAATATACTTTTGGTTTGCTTTTATATTTACTCTACTTTAAGCAAGATCTGTAAAATATCCAAAAATTAGTTTAACCTCGATTCAAATTCTTATCAAATAAGCTTTCTAATTTAAAATTGAGAAAACTCATTCGTTTCGAACCCAGAATCAATATTAAAGCATACATCATTTTTCTTTGTGATTGAGACTATTCCACGGCGTTAACGGGATTTTGCTAATTGTATACATAACTGTGTGTCACTTAGAAGTTAAGAGATATTGGAACATATTAAATAATTACAAATACATGTTCATATTAAATTGTTCAGGGTGGACAATTTAATTTATAAAATCTAAACTTTGTGTTTTAATTGTATCCTAAAATTCCTATTCCATTTAAATATAAATACAACATAAAAATGTAAACAATAAACATGAATATTATACTTAATACATCACTGTGTATCCGCCATATTACTTCTGCGCGAGAACTGTCAGAATTCTAGCGAGATTTGAATACTTCTATAAAAACATTAAACTTTCTTGTCGATCACATTCCCATTCAAATTTTCTTATAATTTACGGTTCTGGAGTGCTACGAATAGACCAAAGATTTAATCTTTTTTAAACGGCTCCGGTTGTTTAATTTTTTTATAAAACCGTGATATTACACACGTACAACTGTACTTTTACTTAGTAAATTTGTGAAATTTTCGTAATAGAATTATCCGGTCAGTTAATGGAATAACATTTTTTGTCCAAAATTCGAGGAACTTCTATGTTACATTTCAGAAAACCAAAAACAGAATATTAATAAAATCTCGAAATTCAAACAAGAAAATGTCAAAACTAATAGCAATGAATAAAAAGAAATTAATTTCACATCACCCTCCTATTTCAAAGTCTCTGAAAATAAGTTATTGTATTGCAACGCCACATCGCAAAATGATAGCCTTCATTTCAAATGTAGTTGAAAAAAATATGTGTTTTATAAAAAAAAATCAATCTGCTTACAAGTTAGCGTCAGACACAAACATATCAAAGGACAGCTAACCTAAACCACATAACATATTTCTTACAAAAATGCTAAAAAAAAATCATAAACCGCCTTTAAATAATTTTTAATTTCCACTTTGAGCGTTATAAAATATAGAAAAATTCTTGTAATGTAAAGGAAAAATTTAATATTTTGTTGTTGTACACCAATATATCCTATTTCTCAGATTAAAATAAGGGATTTTGGCCTACGCTACATATTTGAGTTGGTAATCATTTCACATAAAAAATCATAAGAATATTAAATCTAATTGTAAATAACTTGGTATTTAGACTTATTTGCTTAAATAATTAGTTTCATTTATTTTTGTTGGTCAATATAAATTACGTTAATGTTTTTAAATAAATAAACTTTATAAAATCTGTTGATTTATCTTTTCATTAAATATCTGCTTTTAATTTGATCAAAATAAAATTAAAAACCTTAAATTTATGAATACCCTGAGTTTTTAATAATTGTGGGCATTCATCTGGGAAACGGTGCAAGATAAAAGAGAAAATTACTTATAATAATAAAAATTATTCAGTGTTGAGAGAGACGTTTAGTGTTGATCTTGAATGACATTGAATCTTATTAGCTACGGAGATATTGACGGAAGTTAGTTTTTTTTAATTGGAACCTATCCTTTTGAATGCAACTTTTGCTTAAACAGTTAAACATAAATAAATAAATATTTTTTGTTGATACAAAATTTTTCGTTTATAAGTTTATCGTTTCAGATATATGACCAAAAATTGATCTGCATTAGAGCAAAACAGTTTTCTCTAAGTTCTAGTAACGAGAGTAAGTTCTAGTTACTTCTAAGTTTCTTGTAACGAGAAACAAAAATAAATAAAAGGAATTCTTCTTTGACTTATTAAGCAAATTTTTAATTTAGCTATTGCTAAGTCAAAGAAGAATTGATTTTCTTTATTTTTATTTCTCGTTACAACGAAACCATGCTAGAACTTAGAGAAAACTGTTTTGATGTAATGCAGATCATTGTTTGCTATATCTCTGAAACCATACTTTACGAAAAAGTTAGTATGAACAAAAATTATTTATATACAGTATTGTGCAAAACCTAAGCAACTTTTGCTCGACAATCATTTAAAATACTTTATTTCTGTTTTAATGTTTTTTGTAAAAAATTAGTTCATATTTATTTATTTATTTTTATATAATGTTTACAAGTATAAACTAAAAAACTAAATAACGGTTAATTTTCAGTAAAATAAATAAAAAAATTCAAATATTCATCATAATTGGCTGTGCAAAACAAAAGCAACTTTTACTTCTCTTTACTTTCTACTTTTGTTTCTCTTTTCTGACGGGACATTTCCAATATTAATTGTTATACAAAAAACAAAAGAATCCTTTTCAGTTGGTTTTGTGAATGCAATAGGCATAGTTGAGAATATTTTACGTTGCATTATGGGTCGGAACAAATACAACAACATTTTAAAGACTAAAATAATTAATGATTATTATAGTGGTGAATTACAAACTAACATCGCAAAAAAATTTAATATCAACAAATCTGTAATTTCGCGATTAATTAAGAAACATAAAACAAGTGGAACGATTGAAAACTTAAATGTCGGCGGCCGCCCTCGAAAAACATCACCCCGTACTGATAGAAAAATAGTCAGTTTAATTAAAAAAAATCCATTTATTTCTTCAAGAGAAATTGTGGGAGCGCTAGGTTTATGTGTAGATCCTAGCACTGTCCGGAGACGTGCTGTAGAAAACAATTTGAAGAGGTTTTTCTCCATGCAAGAAACCCATTAGACATGTTCTAAACCGGTTTGTATACATTTGACTCCATTGTAACACATTTATTTAATTTTTAATTTATCTCCAGCTTAAATTTTGCTAGAACCCATCTTAATTGGTGGTGGCACAATAAATAAATGGAAAACAGTATTATTTAGCGATGAGTGTAAGTTTAATTTACTAAATTCGGATGGCAAGTGTCATGTTAGCTGAATAAACGGACAACGCCTGAATCCTCGCTATTGTAAAGGTACAGTTAAACACGGAGGCGGCAATGCAATGGTGTGGACGTGTTTTTCAGCTCAAGGTGTCGGCCCATTTTACGAGATACCTGAAAAAATGGATCGATTTCTTTATAAAAATATCTTGAAGACACAAATGCTCCCTTACGCGGAATGGGAAATGCCACTTCGATGGGTGTTTCAACACGATAAAGACCCTTTAGTAAAGTTAGAAGTTTCATAAAGATATCCATTCTGGGAAAAAAGAAACCAAAAAACACAATGTTGAAATTTTACTTTACAATAATTTTTCTATTGGAGATTTAAGTTTTTTAACACCAAAGTAATAACAATCTAAATTCGGTATATAACAAATTAAATCCATTTAGAGTTATTAAATGTATAGTTTATAAAAAACCAATTTATGATTTTGATTGACTTCCTCGCTTATACCTATCTAAAGAACTTAGCAACCATACAATATTACAGTACCACCAACAAACTAAAATTACGTTTTTAGCACGAATTAAATTGAATACTTAAAACATAAAAAGACCTGTTTAATAAATTTTTACATTTAACACGATCGGGAACTAGCGTTAATATAAACTTATGTATTTAATGATTTTTCCATTTTCTAATGTGACTCTAACATGCAATGATTTTTGTTGCGTTATTGAAAATCATTTTATATGGTCAAATATGTATAATTGTTTCTTTCTCATGTAAGTATTCATAAATAAATATCTAATGTACATGGATAGTTATAATATGTTTAGTCCATTTGAACTTTGATTATAATTAACGAAATACATTCAAAACTACTTGTAAGTATTCTACGAAGTAAATCTTACAGAAATCGAGCTAGCAACGTTTTGTTCAGTGTTTTAATTAACCGGTTGCAATTTTGGAAAGACGTCGTTGTTTTATCCCTAAAAATGGTATCTAAAATATGTCAGTCCAAACCCATGCTTTTCAGTCATATTTGCAACTCACAGTAACTGTTTATTAATAAAAATCAAATTCCTTATAAATCTCTCGGCAAACGAGTTATTACTATTATTATGAAAACCACGAAAATTGTTTATACTTAATCCTTATTTTGTGTTGAATCTGCCTGGTAATAGGTTCGAACCAAGTAAAACATCAGAAAATAAAATTCGAAATTTCAAGTACTACCAAACTTTTTTATCTGCATATAATTTTACACATTTTTCATGTTGTACGTTATGGCTGCTCTCAGCTATAAAAATTACTTATTTACAAAATTTTAACTAAATATTCATAAAACTCGACATTAAGTTTGTCTAGCTTTTCTAATATAACTGAAAATATTATAATAAATTTAATCTACTCACGAATATAATCGTCTCAGATTACATTTAAAGCAAGTTAACTTTGCTTACTTACCTAAAAAGAAAAGAAAAATATAATTAGTTTTGTATCTTACAAATATAAAATTAAGTAAAATTTTAAAAATTAGTTTCAATTTTACATACTTATAATTTAAAAATGCGTCCATATATACAAAAAGGCGGCTGCCGCAGAAATTAGGCATGACATTACGGTGATCAAGAAAATTGTTTACTTTTTAACTAAAGGCTCTGAAAGCTTCCTCGTCCAACCGCGATTGCAGTTTACGTGTAAAACTCATAGCTTATTTATAAACTAGCAATAATATATTACTTAGCAAAAAAGCAAATGACAAATTATTTTCTTAAGTGTTCCAGATAACGCCGGGCCTATTCCTACTGACTACATATAACACGAGGTAAGGATAGGAAACGTGTATTTGATTAGGACGGAATGACCTGGTTGCAGACACCTAGCGATCGTACAAAACAATCGTTTGCGTAAATGCATTTTATGAGATTTCCATAGCATTTAGTATGCAGGAGAGATAGCACGGCGAATCAATACACTTTCATTTTAATTATTTCAATTTACTTGTGACTAAAGACTTAAGGCATGATTTCGTTTGATCAAAACTTCGTTTCTAAGTTTAATATCCTTGTGACTTGTAACTGTCCGAGTCTATTAATACCTACATACAATTAATTAGTTTACACTCACTAGTGTATCACACCACCCAAAACAGTATTTGCATTGTCTTCAATCTTCACCACTTTGGCCTTTGCTCCAAAAATCATCAACGAACTTTCGGATCAAATTAAATTTTAATTCTATTTTGCTTAATTTTTCACATTTTGCGCCCCTCCCCCTTGTTAAAAGACAACACGTTTAGAGTATGTAAATTACAGTGTGTATGTTGCTAGAATACATTAAGTTTCTTTTCCATTGTGTGGGACATGGAGGAGAAAAAAAACGTTACAAATTTTAAAATCAGGCCCAACTTGATTCTTCAGTGCTACGTTATACTATGATTTAAATAACGCACATATGATTTAAACTGATAATACGGGATAGTAACAATAATCTGTTCGAATACCTATATGGGCTGGATGCAAAAGGAATTTTCATCCTCTGATTACGATCGGTGATGAAAATGAACACAATCATTCCCCCTGACAGAATGCGGAACTCGGATCGCCCTATCTTTCATGTAAACTAAAGGGTAGGTATTCGTATGTCCTCGATTTGGCCACTGCGTAATGTAAAACGTGAAAAAATGAACCGAGAAAGAGTTGATAGTGCTTAGTCCCAGAACAGATTGCAAAGATTAAAAACAAACAAACATAGCCAGCTGTAGAAAATAGAACTAAAATATTCTAATTGTTTACCACATCATGCATGTAGAGAATATTTAATACGGGGTTCTCCGGTTCACTCATAGTAGTATATTGTTGGTATTTTACTAAACGGCGAGTTTAGTTAGTACAGGTAGTTAGTATTAATTAAAAGTCTGTCAATTATCAAAGAGAATAGTTCCAGTTCATACATCTTTTGCATGAATATAAAATGTGTATGAAAAAATTGAATTGCGTTTATTTAAGACTGTGTCCGAATTGTGTGATAAATAGTTATTTGCACAAATATTTGACACTAACATAAACAATTTTGCCTTCTGCGAAATATTTATCAATTTGCTGTCCGATTTCTGTGATAACTTTTTGATAAAATTTCTCCGCCATACTCAGTTTTAATTTTAATTTGAAAATATTAAGTTTGATTAAGATTAAGAATACGTTAAAGGTTAAAAAAACTTTTAAATTCATAAATAAAATCATATTTATTTAATTTTAACTTTGTTTTGTATTTTTTTTAAATCAAAATACACTAATACATATTGTTGAATATTATGGTAATTGAGTTCAATTATTTTACATACGCTTCTAAAAATTCCTAAACAAGTCCATACGAATAATTTCGATACGATTATCACGTAAATATTTGTCAAAAATTATAGTACTAAAAAATATTTATCGCTTATTTTTTCCAAATCAACAGCCATTTTCGTATTTAGTGTTTGGTTTCATTGTTGGCTCTTTTAAAGACTTTTTCGTATGTACAATTTCATATTTCATAATTTGCTTGTGCTTGAAATATCACTTTTATATTTTAGTACAAACCTTAAGTACTAAACATTGCGTTAGATTTTCATAAATCCATTTGTTTTTGGATTTTTTATGAATCCATTTCGGATTAACATAAAGAGTGTTTCAAAAGTCGCACCTATACGTTTTTTTTTAAAGAAAACATGGAAATATTTAGAAGTTTTCTGGTGTTTTTTATTTTTTGTAAAAATATGGCTATTAACAATTATATGTGAAAAATGACATCATTTAAATGTCCACCACGGGCACGTCTACAGGCTTCTATACGAAAATCAAAATTTTTAAGAACTCGCTCACACATTACCTCAATAAGTTCATCAATTTCGGTCAGACTGTTGCTTTTCAGCTGTGCAATTGTTGTTGGTTTATTTTTATGTGAATTTCACTTTTCAAAAAACCACAAAGAAACTAATCTAATGGCGTTAGATCTATGGGGCTAGTTCATGTCACCATTACGTGAAATTACGTTACGTGACCTGGAAAATTAGACCTCAATATCTGGATGTTTTCACGTGTTGTGCGACTCGTAGCTGCATCCGGTTGAAAATAACAATACTCTGTGTCTGTTGAGACCACAAAAAATCTTCAATCATTTGTCTATAGCGCTAGATACGACAATTTTGTTTGTTGACTAGAACATTCACTTTATGGTCCTGCCAGACCTTTTTCTATCCTCGTCAGAAACAGTCTCTTCAAATTTTTTCATTAACCTTTGAATGGTTGACTCATTTGGACGATTATTTACACCAACAAAATCACGAATTTTACGATACGTATTTTTTAAAGATCGATGATTTTCATAATAAATGTGTAATGCGTTCTTCTGGCGTGTAAGTATCCATCGTTAAAATTGTACATCTGTATACTTCACAAATGTCAAAAATGACATAAAAAAGGTTGCGTTTAGATTATTTACTACTAACAACTAGGCATGCCTTTGAAAGATCTTTTATAATGCAACTGTTGATATAAATTGGCCAATGCAATACGCATAATCTAGGTGCAACTAGAGAAGCAAATATAAAAATGTATGCAATTTTCATATTTGCCTTAATCATCATTAGGCAGTCAAAATAAATAAATTAAAAATAAATTTTATTTTCATACACATTTTCAGTTCATACAAAATAACTCTCTGTAAGTCTGATTCTCTTTGCTATTTCTTACGTAGTTTTAATTTATTAGCAAAATAAATTTCTTCATTATTGGCAAATTTTTTACACGGCAAGGTGGTAAGTGGTAACAAGATATCATTGCAACTTAACAATAACTATATTAAGTAACTCTGTTTAATATGGTTACTTGATATCGAAGAAAAGGGGTATTATACCCTGAGAAATGTTAAATGAACAGCCATAGTTGAAGAAGAAATCACAAACTAATTCATTGTGTTACTTAATTGAAAACATTTTTTAATTAGTAAAAAACTTCTATAAATATTCTTATTCTTATTAAGCCAAATTTCTCCATCATTCAATCTAAATATTTTCAAACGCATTCACAAAACTATCAAATCTATCGACATAGTCCAGTTTTGTATTATTTTCATTCTATCATTTTCACATTAACAAAGTACATAATTACGTTAATTAAAATATATATAATTGAATAATAATCGTGAAAAAATTTCTGTTGAAATTTAAAATATGTGAACCTAAATAAACACAGCAAAATTTTTTTAATAAGAAAATGTATTTTAGATATACGTATTACAACAACAAATACAGCATAAATACAAAACAAGAAAGAAAATAAAAGGAAAACTAAAAATAACTACAAAGAAGTAACAACAATAAGATTTTGTATAAAGAAATGATAGTTGATATTGATATTAAAAAAATAATAATTCAATTCTATAAATAAATACATGATTAGTATGTAGAATTTCGTTTTTTTTTTTTGCTGTGTGTTAATTGATTAACGTTTAGAATAATTTTGTGATGTTGATTATTGATTATGGGTTTGTCCGGCTATTAACTTTTTTTACTGCTACGTAATTTATGTATGAATATATTTATATTAGATATGGTAATGAATAAACTGTTTATAGCGACTCGACGCAACTATTAATTATATATAAATCGTTTTTGTGAGTAGAGTATTTAGAGAATGAATATCAAACTTAAAAAAAAGTACGCAAGCAGCTAATACATTTATAAATAAGTATTATAATTTTGTTTCGAAGTTAATTGATTTCAATTAACAGTTAGATTATCCATATGCGTATCAAATACATGAAGTTTTTTTTTTTTTTTTTTTGTTTTTATCCGTGCAATCTGTTTTGGGGCCGAAGCACTCCCTGCTCTTTCGCGGTTTTTTATTTTTTCCGTCTTACTTTACGCATCACCTGCCAAATCGAAGACGTACGGCTATAGGGCCGATTTTAAGACAATTTGCACATTGCAAGCTCCATGCCAGCCTATACTGACATGGAAGATGGGTCGGCCCATATGAGTTTTGCACTCCGACAAGGGGTCATAGATGTATCACATTTCATCCCAGATCGCAATCTGTTATAAAATTTCACTTTTGCATCCTGCGACTATTGGGATTCGAACCCGGTATCTCCCGATCCAAATGCCAAAGCTTTAACCACTGTGCCATTTGGTCGGTAAAAAATACATAAAGTTTATCGAAAAACGAAAAATATATCGAAATATTTTGTAAGATCGACAATTTTCGTAACTGTCTTGTATCGAACATCCTATTTATCACAGAATGCAACATCGTAATTCGGAAGAGAAATATAGAACGTTTCCTGCAAACGTTAAAGAGAATAATTAATGCAAAACTCGAAAGCCTAATTTTATGTCTTCATTTTATATACTTAAAGTATTAATTATATTGTTTTCTGATTTAATTATAAAGCTTGATTTAAATGAATGCTCACTGAGAGAAATTATTGCCCACAGAGATATGTTTTACATAGATTTTTAGATATAAAATATATCTCGTTTCGGGACAAGAATATTTTATATCTGTAAAAACGAAAAATATATCTAAATTTTTATAACGTTTAGAGACATAAACATACCTCTCTTAGCTCGGTATATACTCCTCAAAGTTAAAAACAAATACTAAATTCGTAATAAAATATATCGATATAAAATATATGAATTTTCCCAATTTTATATAATTATAACTGGACAAGGTATTTTTTTATTGAACAAAGATTGTTGTATAAAAATTTAAAACTCAAAAAACTATTTTTTCCATTCAAGATATCAACCTAAAATTTTGAATGCAGCTAGTTATTGAGGTTAATATTTGTACGATATCGCGTTTTACACTATTCTACACATTTAATATATTTATATTCATCTTAAGTTTGGATATTTTTATAACTCAATTGGATATGACATTTTAACATTTTTTATTTTGTTTTGATAGATTTTAATATTTCCCATTAGTTCATTGGTTCAATCCAAAACCAATACACAAATTTATTGTCACAGATCAGATAAGTTATATCTGAATCTGGTCCACCAGAACTCTGGTTAGAGTTCTGCCTCAACCAGTCGGACTTAAGTTCTTCAGTTGTGCTCAATTTTGGACCACTTAGGAGAGCGGTACGACCACCAAAATTAGAGGTTAGTTGTTTATTTGTGACGAGAAGCCTATAAAATTTTGGTGATTGTAGCACTAACCGAAGTGGTGCAAACGGCGTGTAACTTAAGCTCTTAAGTCTGACTGGTTGAGGCATTCGTTTTAAAAAAAATTAAATTCGAGATATATATTTCTCATGTGCATATTGAGCTAGTAAATTTTATATTTATGACTAAAATTAAAAAATTATATATAACTTTTAGAAATAGAAATTATTTCCCACATAACAATAAATATGCTTTACTGTGATATATTTTATTTGGACTTGGGTTAAAATATTTATCTCTTTTACACATAAACTGTAGAACTGAAATAGCTAAATATGCATAAACAAAACAGATAAAAATATTGCTATTGTAAAAAATTGGAATATCTCATTGTAATAAAATTTACGAGATACGCATTAAGGCTGTTTGAGATCTATTTTATATTGAACTTGGTAATTTAAATACACATGCTTCTATATTTATTTCCAAATCGGTAAAATGTTGCAGATAAGTCATTATATCTATATCGAAAAGAATATTTTTTTCAATGCTTTATAGTTTTCTGGTTTAAATGTAAATCTTAATTTAGATTAATACTTTTACAGATAAAGTATCCATGTTGTATTAAACTATTATTTCATGAAAAAAAAATCAAAATTTGTATAACCGAGATATCGTCTTGATTTTGCTTATTGCTTGTTTGTTAATCTATAAGTTTTGAGAATTTTATAACGTGACGTGAGTTGCTGAGATTTTAGATGGAAAAACAACAACCCAGATATTGAAAAACCATTGAAAAAATTAAGACTATATGCAATAACCTGAACTTTCTAATTAAAATAAAATAAATAGCAGGCGAAATGAAAACGAAGACCAATTTGGCATGTTGCATGAACATCTGAGAAGGTCAGTAGTTCACTGGTTTCACTCAAAATAACCACAATTCCTCAAAATGGCATTTGTCTCGGCAGTAATACAGTCATTTGAGTAAAATATTCGGCCAGCTAGCAACCTCTGCTTGGGAGCATCTGCTGTGTGTATAAATAATCGCTGGGTGCCAAATCCGTAGAATACTAGTGATGAGGAAGCAATTTATAGTCCAATTCGGTCATCGGAAAATAAAAACTGTATGTACTACATCATCGAGCAATAAATATATAAGAGAAATCAAGTAGTGCAAAGTTTATAATTTTTCCGAGGTTAATCTTATTTTATAGTTAAAATATATTTATATACAAATACACAAATTTATTTTTTTTCTTTATTTAATATATATATGTACACGTATCTTATAAACATATCGGCATAAGTACTTAGTTATTTTATAGTTCAATGTTCTTGTTAGGCTTATGCAGATTGCCAATAGTAAAATAGATTAACCTCGGAATCTCTACATGAATCCTGTTATGTATATTTTGTCTTATGATTACATTTAGTCTAGACACATTTTTGGAGACATTTCTGTGTAGACGTACTTATTCAAATAAGTCTCTCTCGAGGTGACTCGTGACTTATTTGAATAAGTCAGTGTCCACAAATAAGTCGGTGTTTGAATTATTAAAATACCTACCAAATTGGAATATTTTTATTGAAAGCCTCAAACAGTAGATTTCAAAACATTTGGCTTCAAATTGATCGTGCCTGACACATAGATGGCGCACGAAACAATCTAATGAAATTAGAATTTAATTTGAATTATAGATAGAAGATTTGCAAGAATCGCAACAATCAGTTTCGAACTTAATGAGATTATTGATTTGAAAAAATCAGTCATCTCATCAGGCCGCGGCGACTGACTTTGATATTTTACATAGGAATATTGTCTATATATATAGAAAAATACCATGTATATGTAGCACTAGCGAATTACTACCTAGTCTACGGAATTCGATTCTTTCATATTATCCATCTATACTTCATTTTTACCAATTCGAGATATACTTACTGAAATAGACCAATGTACGGAACAATCACAACAAAACAATTACAATAAAACGACAACAACGTCAAGATTTTTAGAAAGTACAAAGCTTCAAACGATGTGTGAAAATCCACCCATTAGTTTACAAGCTACAGTTGTTTTAGTAACGCTACTTAGGAAATTAATTTCGTGTGTTGATTCAATACTGTTTTTGATGAGGAATAATGCCGTTCAAGTAAAGCAATGGCTTGATAAGTGTTATACGGAATTTGCTCCTTCGAAAACAGTCGAACGATAGTTTACAGAGTTTAAACGTTTAAAATGATCTGGTTACCCGATTTCTGGAGTTATTCCAGAAAAGATAAAAAAATTCCACGAAATCGGTCTTTAACGTAAAGTAAAGTTGCGTTAGATTGCTGACACCTTAAAGATATCAAAAGGCAATGTAACAGGGTTTTTTCGTCACGAAAATTTCGGCCGGTAATGTTTTCTGTATTTTGGGATGTGCAAGTCATTTTAGCCATCGACCATCATGAGAAAGAAAAGACCATCAACAGCGAATATGACATGGCGCGGCATGGTGTTATTGAAGTTACGCGAAAATGGCTCTAAATGTGAATTGAAAGTGTTTTTTCACCAAGACAATACACCGTGTCACAAGTCGTTCGCTACGATGGCAAAATTGTTTGAATTGAAGTTCGAATTGTTTCCCCATCCAACGTATTCTCCGGACCTGGCTGCGAACGACTGTTGCTTGACAAGGTATATACAATTCATCTCAACACTTCGTAATCTCGGGTTGTATTTACTTATGCGATGTATTAAGTATGAAATATTGGTTGTTCTGAATGCTAGCCATGTTGTAGGGGGTGAAATTACCAAGTGTTTGATAGTTGGTTTTGAACAAACAAGAAGATATTACAAAGTGGGTGTGACGAGACGATCGAATTATTTAATTAAAAAGATTTTTCTGTCATGTCTGTTCGAAATCAAACAACCAAACACTGAGTAATCACAGAGCATATTTTTTTCATTCTATCATTTTTTCACTTCTAACATTTTCATTGTACTTATGCCAACTGGATACCGATCTTCTGAGAAGAATTCAATAAAAACAATTTTAATCAAGAACTATTTCACTCTTACTTAAGTATTTGTTTTTATAAAAACGTTTAACATTTAAAAATCAAGTCTTTCACTAAAAGACAGAATTGAACAAAGCCTTTGGACCATTTTGCCTGAATATCTTAAGAAAATACATAACTAAATCAATAATGGTTTTTCATTCTTCAAATTTTAGGGTTCACAGTTTTCGATCTGACCATTTGTTCGATCTGCAGAATGAGAGAAAGATAATAAACATAATGAATTCTTCTACATATTTCGTACACTCAGTCTAACTCGGTGTTTGGCTCAATTTTAAAAATATAATTTTTCGGCGAACTTAGAGTGAGTGTTAAAAATATGGGTAACCAATTTAGTGCTAATGTATTGCTCTCATAGACTACAACATAAAAATCTTCCTGACACTAGCAGTTTCAAAAAATTTAACATAAATGTATTTTGGAACATAAAATTGAAAATTATTTTAAGTCGATAGTAGAACAAAGTTGAAATTGTAAGTGGTGTTTTTAAACTCACTGGAAAACATTCGTGTGCTAAAATTTTGGGTAGTTTTAATAGGTCTAAACTGAGACAGTTGAGAGTCAGAAACGGCACAAAATGACATAATGAAGGCTCATTCATAATTCATTTCATTCTTTCTAGTTAAACGAACATATCGAAGATCTCCCTCGAAGATTTGATTATTTAAAAATGGGTATGCGCAAGGGCGTGTATCACTGTGCAAATTTGTATGACCGAATGTGAGCAGCGCAGATGAAATTATAAAATGGAAGGGAAAGATAATACCTCTTTCCCTCCTGACGTGCAAGTATGGCCCTTACAGTGGCCTGGCACCTCGCTACAATTCAATGGAGTAACCAATTACTAATCCGAACATGACTTGATTATGTAATCTTAGAAAAATGTTTATTAAAAAATTATTTATTTAATAAAAAAGTTATTTTCGCACGTTCAAAACTGTTTTGATGAATAGAAGCTAAGGTAATATTAATAAAACAGTGAAAAAATAGTTGGTAGTAATTAATTTGCTATAGAATCAAAAAAGTGTACACTTTCGGCTGATAATTTCAAGTACGATTCACCGAACTAATCACTCGTTAATACAAACAACAGCACATGATTTCTTAAAGCCAAATATCTTCCATGGGATGCAGCGCTGACAACAATAACTGAAAATTGGTCGACGGCTTCCAAGTATTTATTGCAGGCTAAACTTTAGCTGGACTAAATATAGTAAGTATCTTTCGGATGTTGGGGAAACACCTAAACTTAAGGTTTTAATAATCTGAAATATTACTGTTCATGGTCGCTTTTAAGAATGATCCAAACTCCTATTTTTAAGGGACAATTTAGAACAACAAAATTTTCAATTTTTGATAACATATTATATTAGGAGGCCACGGAACAAACGAAACTTCAAGTACCGGGACGGAAACAGTAATATAAATTAAAAAAAATATAATATGTATGTAAGAAAGAATTTGTGGTTTAAATGATAGTAGTCGAGTAAATGATATTAAAATTCTTGTTCATCACCAACCAGAGAGGAATGGTTTAAAGTACTTATATAACTAATTGATTGAAACTTTAAACTGATTTTGATATGATATGATTAGTGACGTACAGGACAATCACAATGGCGATCCTAGGTTTGTATAGCACGCTCCTGGAGTAAGTGAAAACAATATCAAAAGCATATTTAAAAAACGAATCGATTATGAGAATTATGCAGGACCTGCCTGGATCCTTGCATCGAAGGTAATATAAGAAAAGGATGTTAGTTATAGAAACGACTAGGGCGTCACGCAGCAAATTCATTCATTATCTAGCTACTTTGTTAATAAATTAAGTATACATATTTACGATTGTAAATTATTTACACATCCACACTTTTCTGTAGATATAGGATTTGTTAGTGGATTCTATTAATAGGATTGTTAGGCCGTTTCCGCAAATGCTATAGCCGTCATATTGTTGGTGATATGTAGGCAAATGACGGCTATAGCCGTCCTGCATATTTTAATTAATAAAAAAAGGAACATCATTCGTACGAAGTGTATGCATGTAGTTGTTAATTATTCAGTAATACGTCGAAGATAAAAAGATGTAACATTCCAGATAACATATCAACTGTTTTTTATTGTTTTGATTTTTCATATTTAACAATTCGATATATTTGAATACAATTGAAAACAAGTGTTTCTGAGCACGATCGTCAATTTAAAAGTGTGCGGCAACGGGTTAATAACAAAGATTAATAGTGTTAGTTGTTACTAGGTATAGGATATCTGAATTTCACGAATAATTAATCAATTTGTTACAGGGGCCATCTCTGTACAAAGCTGCTGCAGTACACTCAACCCTAGACCAGAGAGAACATCGAATACAACATTCTTTTGCAAATCGCCTTTAGAAATTTGTTTAAGTAATTGATAAAAATGCGAGTTGCAAATAAAGAGGCCGTTTGATCTTAAATGCTGTAAGTGCTGTGGCTACAAGCTTCTCTTCAACTCTCACGTGTTTGCAAAAATCGTGTGTTTGCAACAAATAACAAATAAATTAAATTAAATTATCAAACACCGTTTATTATTTATGTTAAAATAATTCACCTGGCCAAAAATCATAATACAACATTTCACAGCAAAATCATTAAGATAAATCTAATTATAAACACATAAAAAACCTTTAGGAAGGGAAAACTATATCCGCTAAAACAATTCAATTTTATTAAAGAAAGTATTAATTATCCAGTGGATTTAATGTCCTTTTAAGGTTAACTAGTACCCCCCCCCCCCTCTTTTCATTCGCACACACACCATCCATTCACCTACTCACACAAAGCATTTGTTAACTATGGATACAGATTCCGTTATCATTGTATTTTATCATTACCTTGTATCAATTTTCTTCAAAACTTTTGAAAACCACTGAAATATTATTTTTAATGTTTTTTTCTGAAATAATAAACGAAATATCAACAAAATAATCGCTTTCGTAATTATTGTTTGTTCTTTTTATAAACGAAAGTACATATTTAATGATAATTATCTATGTGTGTGTGTGTGTTTACAAAACTTATACAGAGAGAGAGAGCAAGGAGAGCCAGTGGACCTAGAATACTAATAGCATCATTGCTTTAAAAATGTTGCTATATGACGGCAATTTATGTCGACGGTTCCAATTTTTGACTATACATAGTATTAACGTAAAACGTTAATTGCGGGCGAAAAAACAAAAATTCTACAATAACATCGATTAAAAATTATGTTAGGGGTTATTGGTAAGAATTAATTTCTTATTACATACTTATATTATTAAATTATGCATTCAACATTTCGTTAAATCTATAATTTTTTCAGATAACATAATATAGCAAATATGACAAATATGTAGTAAGCTTTTCAAAACAGCTGAGTTTGAACTATGTTTCCATTAAAATTTAAAAAAAATTTATGGACGTAGAGTAATTGTTAAGGGTTAAATGGTAACCGAAATAAAAAAAATTCTTAAACAAAATAGAATTCTAAAAGTGCTGTTTAACCCTCGTCAGGCGGCATAGGTACAATTGTACCTTTTCTGTTTTTAAATACTAATAAGTCTTCTTGTAGAAGCCGGAGAGAGTTAAAGATTTGTGAGATCTCTACATTTTAATAATGTGGAAATTCCAAATATTATGTATTTACAAAAATTATGACTACAGTGACGATTTTCATATAAAATATATGAAAGTACAAGTGTACGTCTGCCGCCTTTTAGCGTAGTAAAATTATGCCGCTGGACGAGGGTTAAATTTGAAATACTTTTTCACCAAATAGTCATAATTATTATACCTTATTTAACCTTCACTCTGTGTATGGTATAGAGCAACATTATCAGGGTATGGGATAAACAAATACCCCAATATATATTGTACTTAAAAATTAATCTCTATAACAAAAATTATTATTTTTACTTTACTTCTAATTAATTAACAATTCAATATGTATAGGATTCCGAGTTCCTTTAATGCTTAACAAAAGATACTTATAATTAAGTCATTAAATTTTGATTAATAAAATCATTAAAACAAAGAGTCATTAACTTCTTCATGTTGTTCAATTTAAATATCAACTATTTCTAAATTAATGCAATCATCACACACGGTTTGATGATGTGATGTCTTTTGCATGCTGGTTTATCGCAGAATTTGCAAGATACATACATTTGTTTTCACGTCAACAACTCTATGGGTATGAACTGTATTTTTGTGTTTTGCGACTTTTGGTTTATTGGTTTTGAGCGATTGATGCTAACCTCAATTCTATAACATTGTCCCCTATTTGACTCAATGCTATTTTTACGCTTTTTTTTAAGGCACTGGGAGTGGCAAGCCGCTTCTGGATTTTATTGTCCACCGGCTCCAATGTCATTTTCTTGAGGAATTCTTTGGCATCTAAGATGTTGAAAGAGAGTACCATTGGCCATCTTCTAATTTTTCGCTTGCACTTATAGTAAGATAAAAAAAATTCGATAGATGACGAACAGTATCAGTATAATTTTAGTTTGTTTTGTGTTGTTTTGTACAGATTTTTATATAGAAATGGGTTGAAATTTTTGACCCCGGTACACAGAAATGCGTTTAGTTTCATTCTAACGATAAAAAATGCAATAAAATTAATCGATTATAACTCGGTTTCTTTTTTATCTGGTGTATATCTAATTGAAGAATATCTAAATGGATTTTTAATAATTTTCAGTAATTAGTTTTTTATTTGCATTTTTGTAGGTCTCAAAATATTAAAGTTTCTTTAAACTGTGTTGAAAGGTTCCTCTTTAAACGTCTATAACTTGATAGGGGAGAGCTTTAACGGGGAGAAGAGGGGAGCATTAACAGGCGAGTGATAGAAGTAACCTCACCTTCGTTTTGATCAAGGAATCCAACGGTCCCAAGCGTGTCAGCTACTTTAGGGACACCCTGCACGCACAAAAACCTTTAATTCTTTCTATTTAACAGAAAATTGTGTGTCAACAACATATTATGAATAGTGTAAATATTATTGTTGATTTCGATAAATCATGTACCACAAGCAAAATAGAATACAATCCATGAACGTAAATATTAAAACAAAACATACCAAAAATAACAATAACCATTCTCTCGCGTTCAATAAAGTATACATAACACAACCTGTAAATTTAGGGAAGCTTTTAATATAGTTATATGTTTGGATTTAATTTTTTCTCCAATTTTGACCTTCTATATGTTAAATATAAATACAAGTTGAATAAAATGCGCTGATGAGAAAAATTCATTACAATTCGCATGGAGTGGATTTGTTTTTGAAAAAATCTGAGGTTTTTATGCCTAATGGAAGTATTTTTTTTTTTGTGTTCATTTATATTTATATGTGCTTTTCCTTTACCAAAATCTTTAATGGCAATGAATAAATAAATAATGAAAAAATAAGTGGTCACAATTAGGAGGAATAGGATCGATTATACCGGCTTAAATATTAATTTATTAATTATGATTACAGTTTCATGTCCTTCTGTGATTGACAATAATATGTACTTACTTATTAATAATTTAATTTACATCGCTATTACTGAAGTACTCGGTACGACTCTCCAGATGCAACCGGAAAGGGCAAGTCTGCGGAGGCCTATAGCAGCGCTCAAATTGACGCTCAGTAAAAAGGCAATCGCCTTGACAGATGAGAGGTGGACCAACACTCTCACGTGCAGGGTAGCAAAACAGGTTTGGCCAAAACTGGACCTGCGGCGCTCCAAGGCACTTATATCCCTGGGAAAACGAGATTTAGGATTGGTCGTAGGGATATTGACAGGACACTGCCTTTTTGGGGAACATGCGAGAAGGCTGGGTCTAGAGACGAATGACTTTTGTAGAAGTTGTATGGACGAAGAGGAGGAAGAGACGTTAGTTCACTTCTTATGCTCGTGTCCAGCACTATCATACAAAAGACATAGGTACTTGGGTGTGTACAACATGGACAGCCTTTCTGAACTCGCGGACTTTGGGGTGCGAGATATTTTACGCTACATCAGTAGCTCTGGTTGGTTTTAGCGGGAGTAAGGGGAGATTGGATCCTGTGGTATCACAATGGGCCATTATTGGCCTAAGTGTGCGATAGCAGCCACTCTAACCTAACCTAACCTAACCTACTGAAGTACTCAGGTTCATTTGAGATTGCAGAAGTATTTTAAAATTAGAGAAATTAATTTCTTCTCCCTGTTTTTTACATAATTGATCGAATTTTGAGGTCGAAGGGGAGGGACCATTTATCATTTAATTTAGGTATTTAAATGACTAAAAATGACAAAATACTTAAGCATTCAGAGAATAAATAAAATACTTCGTATTTATTTAAATCTGATTTAATGAAAAACCCTAACCTGACACCTTAAATCTTAATAACCTTAGATTATTAAGAGAGAAGGAGAAAAATCTCAATTTAAAAAGTATATTTTTACATGATAATATGAATATTGATATTGATCCAAACAGAAATTAAATGAAAAAAAAATTGAATTAAGCATCTTATCAAATTAATAAAAACAACGAACACAATAAATCAAATAGCAACAGACAATACTCACCACCACACCAAAACAGTGTGAAAGTACAGTAAATTTTTTAAATTGAAAACAATAAACAAATACGAAAACCGGCGAAAAAATGAATAATTAAATAAAAAATAAATAAATTTTAAACATGTTTCATATTTAAACTTAACATAAAATAAATTGAAATAGGAAAAACAAACTATATAATCGTACAACAAAAATTATTATTTTTTTATACTGAACAAAGAAGAATTTTATATTCTAAACTCTAAAAACATTTTATAAAATCTGACAAAACTTTATCGATTTCCGTTTCTTTTACTTTTTATTATTATTTTTCTCCTTCTTCTTCTTCGTTTTTTTTTTTCATTCTGTATACTAAACACGCTCTGTTATGTATAAATTTTATTATGAAGTTGTTTTATGTTTGCTTAATAGCACAGACTTGAAATATTTTTTGCTTTTACTTAACAAAAAAAAAAGATTCTTTTGGTGAAGAAGAATAGGAAATGAACAAAATGTATATAACAAATATGTACATCATACATCATAATATCTGAAATCTGACAACATTTTTCGTATTTCTTTACTTTGTGACATAAGAGCGAGCATTAAGTAATGGAAAATCAATAAGTCGATTTAAGTTTTCTTTTTGTGCTATTTTTTAGTTTTAATTTCACAATATCATCATAAAAGTAAATTGGTTGTTTGCTGAACGTTGCAGCAAAAAATCTTATCAAATTTTTATAAATTAATTATTCGCTTAAATAAATATCATTAAATTTTTATTTAGCGTTTGAACTATGGATTGTTCGTAATCGTCACGAAACAACAAAATTTAAAAGTTAAGTGTTAAACGTTTGTTAATTTGAATTTCGCAACAAATAATAAAAGATAGTTTAAATGCAATTAGTTATGTAATGGGCAGGCGATTCGATTAATAAATATCGATTACTTATGCACTTAATGATGTTATATCATTTCAGTAATAAGTATCGCAATTTAACAACAAGAAACATTTCCGAATCGGATTATTTCTTTTTACCGTGAAGAGAAGTTTCTTCGATATAAATTTACGGTAAAATTAATGAGTTTGCTAAGTTACGATAAGTTTCACAGTTAGTTTAAATATTCAAAACGGCACCAAATGACGCATCCCTTGATGTGCATTGATACGAAACGATTTAATATTTATAACGAAACATGATTCAAATTTTAGTTTAGGATACAAATTTATGTTTGAAGTTTAGTAAGCACCTTTGCGGTATTTCATGAAGCAAGAACGAAACTGGTTCAGATCAAACGTAAAGAAACACAACAATAATAAAATATGAAAACGATAATTATAAGTAATATAAAAAAATACTATTAAGGATATCATGGTCTAACAGAACAGATTTCTTCAGTTTTCCATTTCTGTGGTTCTTTTCACAGTGTTTTTAACAAAGTGAGTTCAATTGAAAACTAGTTTGTTGTTAACAATGGTAATTTTTATTCAAAATAAAGATAAACATAAATAAAAGAATTCTTTTGAACCAAAAAAAAATATGATTGAAGGTAAATTGTACTTTTAAAAATCAATAAATAATGGGCCCGCCCTTGGCCTTTATGATGCCCTAAGCCCGGACCAGACTTTTCTATGAGTTTTTTTGCTCGTTGACACTTTTCTGCTTATATTTTTTGATCGGGGAGCGGTACGACCACCAAAATATTAGAAGTCGATTGTTTGTTTGTGACGAGACCCCTAAACAATTTTGGTTATTGTAGCATTAACCGAAGTGCTACAAACAGCCTACAACTTAAGCTCTTATTCGCTGGTTGAGACTTATGCCTCCTCCTCCTAATAATTGATCCGTATTTTTGTTTTAAACATTTGGTAGGACGTAAGATATACAGTAAAAGTAAAAGGCATAAGGGAAAAACAAAAACCATAAAAAATAGTCTACCAAAGTATTAGGAAACGGAAGAATTGCATGAAATAGAAAATAATCTAAACAATACATTTCAATGACGCTGGGTGTATACACGAGCTAATAAAAAGTGAGAGTGCTAATAAAAAACGTCACAATTGGCAGATTTTTTTTGTTCATGTCAAAATCAGTTGTCATTAAAATTAAACTCAAAAGTAAATATATGTTACATATATATAATATATGTTGATATATATTTTACATACATAAGTATATTTTTTAATAGATGTTGTTGATTTATTTAAATACAAAAGATTAAATCTGTTTAACAAAATATTTTAAATATTTAAAATTGATATCTTATTTATAGATTACGGAAGATAAGATCCTGGAAGATAATATGTTAAATCATCAAGAAAGTGTCATCATCGAATAAAAAGGCAGCTTTATCCTGCATTCAAAATGTATCAAAAATTTTTAATGAGCCGGTTCGCGTTTTAGGGAGATATGTTGGAGTTGGTATTCAATCGCCCTACACTTTTTGATTACACGCTTACAATAAAAGCTGCACACCATCTATATTAAATCGTTTGATGGAGGAGATCGAGATAGAATTGGACACGGTAGAAATATCCCACTATTACGATTCACCTTGCTATTACAAAAAAATCATGTATAAAAATATGCGAAACAATTATTAAGAAACAGTTAAGGTAACTCCCAGCGGTTCAGCTTTTAAAGTTATGGCAGAGCCAAAACATTTGGAACAACTCCATAGACTCGATCAAGTGTTTTATTCAAGTGTATAAGTAAGAATTTAGTGTACTGGTTTTATATTAAATATTTCGTGTACAACGCCGTCTATAATACCTGGTGATAGTCAATTTAGGTAAAAAAATAACACCGTTTATTCGTATTCTCCTAAATCATATTTTGAATTTTGGATGATGGAAATATGTAAACATATTTTTATTCCGTATTATCCATATTATTCCGTAATTCTGTCACAACCGAAGTAGCGTTATAGCAGTCTTTTTTGCCAATTGGTGGGAATATCCAGCGTTTTTTCTTCAGTCACCGGAAATAATATGGCTTTCTTCTAGACTATCACGATTGACCAGAGTTCTCAGGCACTTGTATTATTGTTCAGTGCGCACAACTTCCATAATGCAAAAATTTTGCAAGCGTATTAAAGCTTGTACAATTTTGTAAGCAGTGTCTACAGAGATATTTAAACGCAAAATTCGCCATCTTGCCGTATATATGCAAAAAGTGTTCTTTATCACAAGCCTCGCTCTCGACTCGAGCGAGGCGATTAATAAATAGTAAAAGAGTTACTTATGCACAATAAATTTCATTATTTTAGAAAAACTTAATACTTAATTATCATTACAGTAATAATATAAAAAATAAAATAAAATTAAATTCATAGAATTGTTTTATAAAATCCCACATTTTCGAACTTTGGAACACACCATAAGCCCCTCCCCCCTTCTATTCTGGCGTCCCTGAACACCTATAACGAAAGCTTAAACTCGGTATCGATAATCGCAAATTGCCATTTACTTATATGATAGAAAACAAACTTTTATAATTAAACAAACTGCTCCCGAATCTGGTGTTGCCTATAATTAAATATGTGTAATAACATACAATAGACCTTATGTGCTTGCTATCTAAGGCTAAAATACAGTTCGGAAAAAATCATCTGTTTTTGAATCCCACTCCAAGAAATTAAGTACTCCAAGAAATTAAGTATTATTAAATATTTTTTGATGCGAAATGTTTATAATTGAACAAAAAACAATTGTAAATTTCTGAAAGGATTATAATATTGGAAGGAAGGTAGAGTCAACTTATTCAATTAATGCTAATCAAAATCATTTATTACGCCTACTTTGACTATACATACTAAGTTGAACATTAACAACTTCAAAATTACAATTAGAACTAAATCCGGTTAAGTTGTTTCATTAAAAGGAATGAAAAACATGATTAATTGAAAATCTAAAACTGTATTCAATTTAAAAAACGTATCCATAATTTACAAATTTAAGTATCGCTTACTCTGCTTGCATACAGTAAAAATCATTTTCAAGACTATGTCCGAATTGCGTGATAAATATTTTTTAGAACTAATTCTGTGAAAATATCGAACGCACTCTAATTATCAGTCTTTAGGTATAATAATTTTTGACAGATACTTGTTAATTTAATCGGATAAAAATTATCGATCGAGTTATTAAACGAATATTATTATTTACTTAGAATCTGAATATAATTACCCTCTGAATATAAATATAATATCGAACATTTGTGCTATAACAAATTTATCACACAATTCGGACCCAGTCTAAATCTAAGTTAAAATTAAACAAATTACAAAGATTGCACTGTTCACGGTCTCGGATAGTACGGTTTGATCGTTTGACGAAATATTATATGTATGTACTAGCTTATAAATCCTTAAACAAAAGCCTTCCGTTGTCGTAACCAGCTGTGAGCTGTGTTTACAAAGCAGAAACATCCATAAAATAAATTATTTATTTTCTTATTTGATTTTTTTATCTAAAATTTAGTATAGTTTTTGAGTTTATCAAAATAATTTACATGTGATTTAGTTTTGAGGATTAAGTAATTGTTCATAATTCACTACAACAACGGACTATGTACAGATTAATTAAAAAAATAATTATTAAAATAGGGAATTAGATGAAAATTGCGAATATCAAATCTTTGTTGTTATCATTTAGTAAAATGATAAGTTTGTGTGTATCATGACAAATTTTTCATTCAATAGGTACAAAAAAATGTCCATTCATACAAAAATGTGGGAAATATGCCAATCTGGGAAGGGTTTTCCCAATGTGATTATGCTTATCAAAATACTTATGTACTCAGACTTCAAATAAACCTATTTAATTTTATTACACAGGAATGAAGGTAACGTGGAAAATATTGAATTAAATTTCCTACTTTAGAATATTTTTAAGAAAATGTACAAAAGAGAAAAAACGAAAAAAGTTTATTGCTTTGTACATATAAACTTTGTACATAATAATAGTGACAATTATGTTGCGTGACTACTGCCTCAGATCAATTTTTCTAGTTAAATTATGAACTAAACTTTTTTGATGAACTATGTGACGATGTGACCTTACGCTATTCGCCGCCAGGTTAAACGAAAAGCCTTGTCGCGAGGTAACTTTTCAATTTAGCTGCCAAAAGTCATTTTTTAACATTTCTTTATTTCATTTATTACATTTTTAAAAATTTCGTAGTTTATAATAACATTACCTAATAATGCAAATTCCATATAAACTTCCATTATTTTAATTTAATTTCATATTTCCTTTATCCATGAAAAGTCGACAATTAGTATTTCGGATAGTCAGGCACAAAATGTCTTTTGATGTTACTGTCACCTATGAATGTTTATTGTGAACTACTGAGAAATTTAGTTTAGTTCATAATTTAATCGACAAAATTTGACCTGAGGCACACAGCATTAGGCCGGCTTTTCGTCTAAATTTCTTAGCAAAAAAGCATACAATCTAGAACAATCGACTAAAGTCACAAAGATTGGACGAGATGAGGCCATATGCATTGGTTTTGCCGAAGATGTCTAAAAGCTCCATAAACAAATCAAAAGGGGACAACTGATAGTGATACAGAATTTTAAACTTGAAAACTTAAATTGCTAGGTTTTATGTTCTTGTTCAAAATTGTAATTAATATTGTTAATTTTACAACAATAAAATGATATTTTTTGACGATTATTTCAAGGTTTTGTTCAGTTAAAATTTCCAATTAACGACACACTCTAAACGGTTTCTTTTTCTTAAATCTAGGCAATTACCGGACTATGTGATAAAAGGACCTATCATCAAGTTTTGACAATAATAGTGTCGTATCTCGTCAACTGCAATAGTTTGAAAAAGCATATTCAAAACCTTGGTTAATCCAAAAATGATGGTTCATCACTGAAGAATTAAGTCCACTCACTAATGGTTTAAGAAAACTAGCTGGAAAGTTTCAATTATTATGCGATTCTGTGTTTATTTATTAGATATTTTGAATATGATTTTAAGATCCAAAAAATTCTTAATAAGTATTTGAATAAGTTCAACTGATTTAAATTATTATATGAAACTTAAAATGGAATCTAAATCATTTGATTTTGATTTATAAAAAAATAATTGTTGGTTTAAGTAAATAAAACTATACAATCTAAAAATTACGACAGTTAAAATCTTTTAAAATACGGCTTCTTGTTACGAGATAATAAGATTATATTAGAAAAGTTACAAATTACCTTACACGTAAGATCTACTAAAGCCAAACAAAGAAACTCAGATAAGGCCAGAACATTATAATTCGCTTCAAATCCCAAGCTCAGTTCAGTTAGTTGAGCAATTTAATTTGTAAATGCTTACTTAAGTATGACATATTTAACATATTTATATAGAAATAATTAATCAAAAAATAGAATAGCTACGCATTTTATAGCTATTTTCCAAACAATTAACAATATTTTGACCATTTCATTAAAAAATTAATCATTTCGTCTTGTGTTAGTCGCCGCTTCAATGCCAATTATTAAAATGTCATTGAAATATTTATTTGGCGGTATTTTTAAATACATAGTATGTGATTGAGATATAACCAGGTCAGTTTAATTATCAAGTCAAGCAATCTACTTAATTAAATCAATTGATTTATATTTATATAATATTATAACAATTTAGGCACGTTAAGATTTAAAATCTAAGCCGATTAACAATGAAAATTATTTCACAGCGATCCGATGTCAATCGACGACCTTCAAAATCAAATGAAATTTTATATAGTAATATAAGTTTGATACGGTTTATCTAAATTCCTGACCTAACACATTTTAGCTACATGTTAACCAGATTCATTAAACATGATAAAAGTAACACTCAAGTAAGTATACCATAAACTTTGTTTGTACTATAAACTGTATTAATTTATGACATCAACTAAATATTATAAATTAATTTTAATTAAATTATATCAATAAGTTATACCGCCCCGGTGGCAAAGTGGTTAGCTTGCTTGCCCCAGCGACCGGAGGTCCCGGGTTCGATTTCCGGTGGTGACAAGGAAAAAATTTCACGGCTGGTTTAGGATCAATGAATTAATCACTCATTATCCGAAATGAAAATATGATTATGAAACCTCATTTGAGGCGGCCAAATCCCTTGATGGGATATAATGCCAGAGAGAGAGAGAGAGAAATAAGTTATACATGCTTATCAATAAATTATATATGCAATATTAATGATTATGCAATGATTTTAATTACCATAAAAACAACAAAACACGTTCATACACATTCAATTCGTATAATTTTCATTTAAAATTTTCTTTATATTCGTTGACAAATATTTATTATTTTATTTTTGCTTTATTTTCACCAATCGACAGATGTGTGAACAAAAACATTTGTAAAATAAATACATATAACACATTCAAGGCTTCTTTTGCAACGGTGTTTTATACGCGTTACCTATAATATAAACCATTTTATATAAAAGGGAGTAATAGGACGAACATTGTTAAATTATCGTTGAGGAATAAATATACAGAAAATAATATGTACAAAATTTAATTAAATTGCTATAAAACGTACATTTTTTAATTCTTTATGTACAGAATACACATGGATATGAACATAAAAAAAATAATTTAAATGAGAGTGAATGATATCGATCCAATTTTTTGCTAAGTAGTCTTTATAATTATATAAAATTAGCTACATATTTATTACTTATTTGCTTATATAATGTATTTTTAAGATGCATGTAATAAATTTAATTACGATGACCCACATTCAAAATTTTTTAATTGATTATTATAACTAATTATACAATTTTATGATGAAAATCAATTTAAAAACATAAAGTCGAGTTAATTGCACACCAATTAATATATTAATTTTCGAATATTAGGCGAAAATACTTTTTAATTATAGGCAAAATAAATTAGGGGATAAGTATCGAACGGCTATTAGAATTAGAGTGATACATATAAAATTAATTATTAATCGATTGAAAATGTGTCTCCTATACCACAACAGCAAATATTCATATTCAACCAAATGAGTTACATATCGTTTAAATGAAACATATACCCACGAATTTAGTCAAATTTCATATGGAAATACCAGTTAATATAATAACGTAATAAGCGTTAATACCCACAAATTTCCTTCATATTGTTTATTATAATGCAAAGAAATTTCTCAAAGGTATTTTATTTTCCTTTTCTGGAAAACAATGGAAACATTCACATTTACGCTAAAGCTTAATACAATGTAAATCAATTATAAAAACACAAGAGAATAAATAAAATTAAGTATTTTTTTCGTTACAGAAATTAATCGGAAACATCAAAGATACATTTTAATATTTGTGTAATGTGGTTAAAAATCGATTAAAGTGGAAACAAGAAAAATTGCGCTTTAGAATTATATTCTTTAAATTAATTGTGTTAAATGGAATTCAAGAAGAACTTATATATCACCAACCAATATCATTCAATAAACATTGACGTAAGTTTTTAAAACCTAGATGAAATATATGGTGAGAAGACACTTAAGAGCTTATATTTATTTGCAGTGTAAACAATAAATAAAAGCACAAAACCGATTGAAATGAGTATTAATTTGATACGCAGTTCAGTTCAGTTGGTTTCAACAAATATTTAAAATGAAAGTTATATTCAAGCTCTCACACTCCTTCAAAATTTGTAACAATTATGGTGGTTCAGAGCTGATACACAGCATTTGGGTCACCAATGTTATTAGTATTTTTTTCTTTGTGACATATAACAACCCAGATACACAGCATTTGGGTCACCAATGTTAATAGTTTTTCTTTAAGATTGATATGAAGCATAACAACCCAGTTGTAGGAGAGGTTCAATCAACAGTGTCGTATAAAATTTTAGAATTTATTTACTGTTCAAGTCTCTTTCAATTTTCATCTCAAAATGTAATAAGTAAACGCTTATACAGGAACACGGCGGTATATAAGATCTATAACTAACGGCTCGGAACTAATGAATATTTTTTTAATATATTATGGAATAATATTATGTTAAAAGTTTGTTAAAATAGGTACTTAAATACCAAATTTTAATTTAATGTTTTTAGTTTCTACAAACAAAAGCACAACTTTGTCGAAACACGTTCGGTAGTTGGATTCACTATTTTGTCATTCAGTTATAATAATTCAGTCTGCAAATAAAAAAATATTTGCTTAAGTATACAATAGAAAGCACATAATATTTATATACTTGAAAATATATAAATATTCTGGACTTGATTTCAATCAATTTTGTCTCTAATTAATTTACAAACCAATTTAACTCGTAACATTATATGAATTTTGCTTTGTTTTCGCTTGACCTTAAAATTTCGGGTCAAATTTTTAATCGCTTTCTTCAAATCGAATTGATTTTTGTGTAATGTAAAATTTATTGGTAGCGCAGAGAAAACAAAATATAAAATTAATAATTTATTGCTTTAAAACGTTTTTATGTGTTGATAATTTTTAATATAATTATTATAATTTGTCTAAAAAATTTAATAATTAATTTAAATTGTATTTTATTTTACTTAATGATAAGCATACCATAAATAATTAAAAATTTTAGCAATTTCATTTCAACATCCAGAAACGTGTTTGGTAAACAATTAAGCATGTGTTAAGTACGAAGAAAAGAGGCGTAATGAGAATTTAATTTTAAGCTTTGTAAACAGAAAACTAGTTTTTTAGATGTTCCAAATTATTATTATTGCTTATTTAAATTTTGAATTAAATGTCAAATTAATACATTTATTTGTTAAAGGTTAATTTCGAAAAATACGTGAATAAATAATAAAATGGCACCTAATAAAAAGCTCAGTACTCCTGGTTTAAGTACTAGGGATGGATTACAAAACGCTCTGGAAGCAGTAAGGGGCGGTATGGCGGTTCGCTCTGCGAGCAAAACTTATAGTGCACCTAAAACAACTTTATACAATCATCATATTAAAAACCTGAGTGCCGATATAAAGCAAGGAACACCAAGCATTTTATCAAAGGAACAAGAACGTCATTTATGTATTTGGATTGATCACATGGCTAAAATCGGGTTCCCTATATCAAAATAAATGCTGTTTGATTCCGTTCAAATGATCATAAAAAAATTGGATATTCCAAATAATTTCCGTGACAGTAGACCCAGCAGCCCTATTCCTGAATACGATACGAAAACGAAAGTTAAGATTCCTATTCAATTTTAAATAAGAATCGTACGAATCTGATTCAATTCAAATATGAATTTTGCATTTTCGTTTTCGTATCGTATTCAGGAATAGGGGGGCAGGTAAACTTCTTTCAATTTTGTTTTCGATTTTATATTCCGACTTGTACAAATATATCTGATTTAGGTCGACATTGATATACTTAATGGATATGTATTTGAAAATAAATCCTTCAATTTCTAAACGAGTCTCGCAGTACTTAGTTAAGTACACAAGTGAACGAAGCAAAAATTAGAAACTGGTTCCACGAAATCACCACATACAGGTTAACGGATATCTAACTATTTTTGATCACCCTGAAAGAATTTTCAATTACGATGAAACCGCTTTCTTCTTAAGACCTAAAGAAAATTCTGTTTTGGTTAAAAAAGGGCAAAAATCCGTATATTCTTATGCAGCAAACGACGAAAAGGAAAATATCTCTACTCTCGTAATGGGTAACGCCAAAGGAAACCTTGGTCCCCCAATGGTTGTCTTTCCATAATCCATATAAACGGATTCCTATTAACTAACTACTTTGTTAACTAAGAGCATGCCAGATAGTTGAGCAATTGGAACAAGTGAATCCGGCTGGATGACAGGCGAACTATTTCTCGAGTATATCGCCAATATATTCTACTCATGGTTAGTAAAATAAAAAACTATTTTTCCTGTTATTCTCTTCGTGGATGGGCATACTTCGCACATAAATTTGACCCTAAGTGAATTTTGCAATACAAGAGAAATAATATTAATTGCACTGCGACCGAATACTGCACTGCAATACTATACTGCAACCGATGGATGTAGCGTACTTTCATTCATTAAAGCAAGACTGGAGAAACGCCGTAAAAAATTGGCGAATGAAAAATAATGGAGCACGGATTCGTCGTGAAGATTTTGGGCCTTTGTTATCATCAATTTTGGACAATTTGCTATCATTAATTTTGGCGCTTTGAAGAAAATTTAAAAAATGGGTTCAAAGCTTGTCGGTTATGTCCTCTTAACGCCAATGCAATAAATTACGAGTAACTACTTAGCAGTGAACTAACCCCACTCGCAATAGAGAACAACAAAAGCTATGACCAACAAAATAGTGATAACTTAATTAGTCTACAGAAACATTTAGATCATTTGAATAGTTATTTAGGAGATCCTAAATTAAATATCTTTGAAATGGCTCATTTGTGCAATTCATGGACTGGATCAAAAGAAGATACCATACATGTTTATTCGAATATTGGAGATATTTGAAAATTAAAATTGTGAAGATAAATAATAATGAATCGAAGGATAACTGTGACGATGAACCTTTCAACCTCAACGTTCGAGGAAAAGTGAGTAATGACATTTTCGGCCTTGTTAAAATGGATGTTGATTTTTATAGTATTTTAGGACAGGAAACTGCTCTGACCCTAAATGTAGCATTGAATGGTTCAGTAACTGTCGAAAATACACATCAAACTACAAAAAAACTCGATGAAAACAAAATTAATAATGATTTACCTACTCCATTCAAACAGAATTTAATTTGGCCTACACCTAAGCTTGAAACAATTGCCAATAGACGGGAAAAATTACCGACAGTGATCTCATCACAACAATGGATTTTATATCAGCGTTCAAAAATACTCTTCACTTTGTTTCTATTTCATTTATATTCTCTCAATTGATGATTTTTTAATTTTTTCCCCACTTTTTCGATCGTGAATAATAAAATAAACGATTAAGAATAATATTCAGTTTTCAGCGAATAGTGAGCGAATAATGAAAAAAACAAAGAGATCGATGTTTTAAATAGATCGGAAAATATGTTTTTCTACTGACTGCTCCTTGCGACTGCTCCTTGCGAAACGAATAGTTGGCGAATACTTAATAAATTTGTATTTTAGAGTAAAATTTTTTCCATGTGGCAAACGATTTTACTATCTAATTTTTTTTGTTTGCGAGAACTAAAACAAAATTTTATTCTATTCTTTTGTTTTACTTTTCATATTTATTTGAATGGATAATAGAATATCCCACTACAGTGAGAGTAGAGAATACATACATTTTTTTGTTTTCTATTCTATGCAAGATGCATATAATCAGTAAAATTTTGCTTTCTATTCACTATTCGAGACGATCAATAGTAAAAATTATTTGTTCGATCAGTAAAGAGGATTGGAAGAGAGAGAGAGGAAGGATGCAAAATGGACAGTAGCAGATTTCCTTGATTTTAAAAGGACATTTAAAACTATTGAAAGGGCAATGTTGCTAGGAAAATTTAACTAATAAGGTGTGAGGAGCAAATTGCTAAGTTGGTTGGATAGTTATTTAAGTTATAGAAAGCAGTATGTAAAAATAAATGATGTATGCTCTGATCCTGTAGATGTAAAGTATGGAGTGCCACAACGACGTAACCTGGGACCATCGCAATTTATAGTATATATAAATGATATGCCACAGATTCTAAATAGAGACAAAATTCACTTGTTTGCTGATGATACGTGGTTGTATTTATCGGGAAATGATTTGGTCTAGATCATAAGGTGTATGAATGAAGAGTTAGGTGAAGTGGCAAAATGGCTTCGTATAAATAAGTTAATGTTAAATGTAAACAAAACAAAATGCATGAATAAGTATGGGTAGGGAATAATAGCTGCGTTTTTTTTTAAAACAATCGAGTCGAGTTCGCGATAGCTATTTTCAAATTTGTTCAATTTAAAATTATTATTTTTTTTAAATTAATTAATTTAGATTAATTAATTAATTTAGATCTATGTATAACCAAAAAAATCCATCATAAAATTTGTATGGTTTTCTTGTGATATCGTTGTTATGTATAGTTCTGAATTACTCCGTTAGTATACAAAACTATACAGAACATATTACAAGAAAACCATACAACTTTTATTATGGATTTTTTTGGTTATACATAGATTCATATTAAATCTAAATTATTTATTATTTATTAATTATTGTAGTACTATACTGTTCATTGTAAATACGTAAGTCTTATAAGGATAAAATGCAAGTTATCGTGAATATTGCATTGAGGATTATGTTAAATAGAGATAGATATGCAAGAATATGTGATATGTGGAGTTAGAGTTGTTACCAGTGGAAAATACGTTGCATATGAACGTAATGGCTTTTATTTTTAGGCTTAAAAATTTGTTACCACAATATTTATGTCAGTTGATGTGTAGGAGACAGGATGTGCATAGTCATAATACTAGGCATAAGGATAAGTTTTATTTAGAGTTTAAAAGACAATCTAGAAGTAAAAATCGATCGAAGTGAAAAATTTTTAATCGAATGTTAAAAGAAATTTCATAATTATTAAGTAGATGATGTATAAATATTGAATAGTAAACTTAAAAGCTACTTGAAAAATAAAATAAATAAATAAGAAAGAATAATATATTTTGTAGAGCGAATTTTAGAACCCCGTTTTATATACAAAAAATAAATTAGAAAAAAAAGACAAAGGAATTTTATGAAAAGGAAGAAAGAAAACGACAAAGACAAGGAAAATGTAAGAAAAGGTGCAATTTTGATTTAGAATTTGATAACCATGAAAAACGGAAACAGTAACGTCAATGGCCAATGCCGATTTCGGTTTGGAACTTAAAGTTCAGCAATATGTCATTGTTAAATATGAGGGGTAGCTGTTTCCGGGAATAATACAAAATATAAAAGATGATGAATACTTTGTATGGGTTTTGTGTATGTATGGAAATCATTGGAAGTGGCCCGACAAGGATGTTGAATGTTTTTATAGCAAGGGGAATATTGTTCAAAAAATTGATGAACCAGCATTAATTAATGGACAAGGAATTTATTCCGCCCAAGAAATAAACCCTTAACTTTAAATTAGCGAACCGCAATTGGGTCTTTTACCTTAAGTAAGTATAAAGTAGCTATTTTAAAAGTCTGTTAATTAGGTTTTTCGTTACAAATTAACAGTACAAAGTAGAACCTTTCAGTAAAATTAAAATCTATTGTGAAAATGGTGGATCTGTAAAAATGTTCTAAAATTAGCTTTATTTTTGATAGACAAAATCGCCCATCTGAGCCCGATATTAAAAAATTAGTGCAAAGATTTGAGTCTTCTAGTTTAGTAGCAAACATACCGCCAGCAACGCGTTCTCGGAGAGAAATCCTGTTTATCGATTTCACAACGTTCTCAAAAATTAATCGTATCCACAATGACGATATGACGAATTTTACGCAAGGATTTATGTTTACATCCTCGTAAGGTCCAATTAATCCAAGAATTAACGACGTAAGATCATTCTCAACGTCGACATTTACAGATTGGATCATTGAAGAAAGTGATTGTTTTACAAAAAAAATATTTTTTCGGATGAATTTCATTTTTTGGTTAGGTAAACAAACAAAATTATCGCATTTGGGCTTCAGAAAATCCAAGGGCAGTTCTTGAGCAGCCATAGCATTCTTCGTGCTACTGTATAGTGCGCGTTATGGGCCGGAGCAAAGATGTTCGCCATACATAGATAGAAACCTGGGAATAAAATGCATTTTTAATACAAATCCACGAACTAACCCACATCGTAAACAGAAAATCATGCGAAGAAAAAAATTTAAAAATAAAAATATTTTTATTCTCTGTTGTCTGTTCTCTCTCTTGATATTTTTTTTGTCTTAACTACTTACTTCTTAGTCTTATTTTTTTTTGTCTTAACTACTAACTTCGTTACTTATATTTTTTTTGTCTCTTTAACATGGCCATGTTATTGTTTTGTTATTTGTTTAGTAGAAATATGGAAATGGGAGTTGAAGGAAGACGAACAAATATACTTAGGTAAGTATAAAAAATTATTTTTATTTTTAATTTAGAGAAATGAAAATAATTTTTAAATTTTTCCTGTGAATGCATGCGCCTATAATAAACTTTTATTTAGTACGTACACACATTCAAAAATGTTTTCTTTTGAAAATAACAGTGGAATACATAATGTATTGGGTTTGTTTCTAAAAATTATTTTTCCTCGCCCTTTAAATATAAACGAAATTTTAAGTTGCTAGTGTTTCTTTATTATTTGTGTACTGCAAAATATTTTAATGATAATATATAAGTAGATGATTAATAACTAACATACATATTATAATATGTAATTTACATTAATAATATTAGTATGAACTGAAATATGGGCAAATTAAATCAATCTTGAATTTTTAATATTTCTTGAAACAGATTGAACAGATGATTAAATTATGTAATGAAAGTTTGATATCTGGAAATTTGATCCTTTATCGAATGAATAATTTCAACTTAGTCGGGATTATTTCATTTATTCAAGCGATATTCTGGAACATGGACATTTTTCACTAATTTTAATTCGAATTGAAAATCTAATTTGATTAGCAGATTTGAAGTTATGAGTTTTTATTTTAAGTTGTGGAATAAGTTTAAGCCAAATGGAACTGGTAAATTCAAAATCAAATTTAATAAATGATTAATTTGGATTAAGTATTTAACGATTGCTATTTAATTTTCTAGAATAAGTATCGAACAATTAAATTAATTGAATAAAGTAAGTTAATTGAATGAAATTTTAAAATTTGAGCAATTAAAAGTAGCTTGGAATGAAATATTATTGATTGATCAGTAAAATTTCGTAATACGGGTGAGAGGGTATGAGACTAAGTAACTACTTCGCAAGCGTTCGTTGGTTTTCCCTTTTTTATTTTCGCTTCGCCTAGTCAAATCATACCACGAAAAACGCAACGCTATCGTGCACTGAAGTTGTAATTTAAGTATTTGTCACGTATGTAGTGTTAAAGATTTTATTTAGTTCATGGATTCAATCGCTCAATGTTTCTGGAAAACTCCAGTGAAGAAGAATTTGATAGGAAAATTAGACCCAATTGTTCTCTTAATCTTCCAGAAACAACGATAGTAAAATAACAAGTACATATATTTTACATTTTTAGTGCAAATACATAAGTAATTATATTAGTTTCAAATAGTTATTTCGAGTGTCAAAAAGAGCGTTTAAATATTTGTTGGAGGAAATATCGAGGTAAATACTTACATCTTTACATCATAATATTTATATTTTCGCTCTTTTGTTCGCCATAAAATACTACGCGTTGAAAACATCGCTTGTTATCGAAATTGAGGTCGTTCGTTTCTCTTAGTAACCAAATTGTTTAAATTTAGGCCTGAAGCGATCAAATTTTCGCTTTGCGATTTTGTGGTACAAAAACGTAAAAGCGAACCAGCAACGAACGCCGGCGGAGTCGGTGGTAAGGCTCCAGTATTACGGAATTTTCCTAATCTTTATACTATGTAAAGCAAACTTTTGTTGAATTTTTTGTAAACATTACGCATGAGCCCCCACCGGACAAGTGGTGCAGTGATTAAAGCTTCGGCACTCTGACCGTTAGGTACTGGGTTCGAATCTCATCAGAGGCTAGATGCAAATCGAATTTTCACAATCGATTACGATCGGTGATGTTAATAAATACAACTAAGACTCTCTGTTGGAGTGCAGAATTCAGCGCCGACCCACCGTCCACGTCAATGTACAAGTTGATATGGAGCTTGCAATGTGGAGGTGGTATACTGTAGTTGTGTGAGTAGGTGAATGGGTTAATGATGTTGCGTGAATGAGTGGTATCACAATGGCCCAAAATTGGCCGAAGTGTGCGATAGCAACCACTGAAACCTAACCTAACCTACGCATGAACCCCGGTGTCTGCGCCGTAAATCTTATTGACACAAAATGCATTGATGTCAGAAAAACTTGTATAAATATGGAGGGGTGAATATGTTGTGGCTACCAAGATTTTCTTTTACCACGAATGTATACATAGATCTCGATTACACCTGACTTGATTTCTAAAGCGAAAAATTAAACTTACCGCACTTTTGGTAAAACTGATTTTATAATGAAAAATCATTATTCCTGCTTAAATTTGAGATAACAAACAAAGTCAACCTTTCTTGAAAATTGTGTCCTTAAATTAATTTGAATCTTTTAATTCCTTGTTGTTTTTTGTAAATGTAAAATTTTTCAGCATCACGTCAAAAATGGAAAAATGTTAATTAAGAATAGTCACAGATGCCGAATTTAGGCGCAAATGATTTCCGATAAAAATTAAAAAAGTAACTGATCTAATTTTATTTGATATTAAATTTACACTCTTTTTTTTTTTAATCGTAACGCTTCATTTTTGTAAGTAAACCAAGTTGTATGAGATAGCCACTCAATTTTTGTTTCATTTGAAATAATATTTTATTTTGTGGTATAAAATATGGAATATAACATCATTCAAATATTAGCCACGGCTTTGTTTCGTGGCACATTCGGGAAGTTTAATTTTCGATGACTTTGTTGTACACATCTGGTTGAATTTGCTGGATGGCGTTCGCTATGTTAACTTTGTGAGCATCAATTGTTTGCCGCTTATTCACAAGCATCTGCGATTAAAGATATCCTCAAACGAAAAAGTGTAGGCGTTAAATCGCCCGATCTCCGTGGCCAGTTCACGTCGCCGCCGCGCGAGATAATCGTGCTGTCAAATCTCTCGTGCAGGCTTGCCTCATCGTGATATCTGTGTGCGGTATGTAGAACCGTCCTGTTGGAACCACATGTCGGTATCCATGTCATCCAGTTTAGGCCACAAGAAGTTGCTTATCATCGATCTGTAGCGCTCTGATGGCCGTAGACATATTTGACGAAGGAGACCATATTCTTACTATTTAGTGCAGTGTCTTTTTGACGCCTGATTCAACATTTTCGGATCAGATGACCGTAGAACTACATGACGTCAAACAGGTACTGCACTAAATAGTAAAAATATTATCTGATATCCGATAATATACCCCAGTATACACCCAGTGCCATAAAAATGTACGATTTCAAATTTGCCATATGAATGTTGCATATTTTAACAAAAATAAAAAGCTACAAAACAATTTATTTATAAAAATGATAAATTTTTATTAAAGTTAAGCACTAAATCATGCCTAGGATTAAAAAATTACATAAAAAAAAATCGAAGAAAGGCAACCCCAATGAAATTAATCGCGAGTGGGCTCGCCTTTGGCTTTGACAACATCCTTAATACGAGTCGGCATGGAATCGTATAATTTGTTTAACTATTCGGTTGAAGGCGACTGTTCGAGTGCGAACTTTTGTGCGAATATTTAGAATCACACTTTTCTACCGATTTATTGAGCACAATGTAGCTCACAATTTAATTTTTTTTATGATTAGGTTGATCGTCTGCGAATACTTTTCTTAAAGTTGAAAATATTTCATCTTTTATGGGCGTAATTTAATTATTGGAAAAGTGTGATTCTAAATATCCGCACAAAAGTTCGCACTCGAACAGTCGTCTTGAAAGCAAATAATATCCTTTCCAATATGTTCCTTTAAATTTCAAATCGTACATTTTTATGGCGCTGGGTGTATATATAATATACGTCGGAGATCTGGTGTTTGTTGAGACTACCATGAATAAAGAGTAATATTTGCAAATTTTACAGAACTATTTAAAAAGCAGTGCGACAAAATTGGGATATCTAGACATTTTATCTTGGTTTAAGACCACGATTCCAAACATGCATCCCACTTGTTAAAAATTGGTTGATCATTCTACAATGCCAAATCCATTTTACCTCACCCTCCATAATCGCCAGATCTCAAACCCATCGTGGGATAATTATCGCTAGTGTTGATATAAGCACAAAAACCGATTTAAAATCTAAATTAATCGAAGAGTGGTACCAAATTACGTCGGCGGAAACAGGAAAACTTGTGCATTCAATGCCGAATCGCCTAAAACAGGTCAGAGGTCAGAAAGGGTGGCACACAAATTAATTATTGTATTTATTAGTAATAATACTATGAACTGTATGTTTTTTATGTATGTTTTTTCTTTGACTACGTTTTGTCAAATTTTTGTTAAGTACTCTTAAGTGAATTAATTTTTATATTTTTTCGACTTAATAATCTCGAACCGAGACGAGCCTATCACTATTATATTCTGGTAAGTATAAACAAATGTAAGACATCGAGTTCTCAACGATACATTTCAACCAATCTTTCCTGATCAAAGATTTCAGCCAGTCAAATAAAATAAAAAATAAACAACATTACGTTAGTATGTATTTATTGAACTACGCAGATTCAAATTCTTAAGATTTTAATTCTCGAGGCAATATAGCGATAGCTTAGGATTGTAATACTTTACATTACTTATGTTATAAATGAATCCTCAGTCATGATTTAGATTTATTTTTATAAGTAAGTGTTGAAAATAAAGAAAACAAGTATCCTAAAGCAAAACTGCCCTAAAGAAAAAATTAAGTTCTTGAATCAAATTCAAGTGATTAAAATAATATGTATAATCTGAATTAACATAAAACAAAACTGTGATTTATCATGTACTTAATAATATGTACTCTAAAATGGGCATTACAATTTTGCATACCATCGTAAGAAAATATGAAAAATCTCAAACAATAAAAATAATAATAATTGTCCTTATTCTACTTACAAAACGAACAAGAGAAATCCCATGTTCCTTTTATGTTCAACAACCAACAACAAATATTCCTTCAATTACGTTTTATTGTATTTTAATATAATGCCTGAAGGTTAAGTAAAACTTGTATACAGTAAATCAATTACAACAATAATATCAACTTGAAGAGACAATTTGAGCAAAGAAACCGGAAATATTTTCTAAGATAATATCATAATTACTTATACCTATACTTAAATACATAAATCGTTTTGTGTGCATACTCTAAACTCCACCATTTTAATTATCTTACATTTTTATTGATTGTCAAAACATCTACGTATCTTATGAATGCCTTTATATTAAAATAATATATACATATATGTATGTACATACATATCTTATTATTCTAACTAATTCAGATTATTAAAGAACAAAAAATAAAAAATAAAAATAATGTAAAATTTGTATCAATAAATAGGTAATTATTACCCCGAACACACGAAAGTAAAAAAATTTAATTAAAAATAATAAAAAAACTGTTTTAAGTATATAAAATGTAGTACTCCACAAAAATATATATGTACCTAAAAAAATATACCTACTGAGCAAATGCTTCGAGAGAAAGAGAACCGAAATCGGGCGACAATTAAATTCATTATGTTGTAATTTATTGTTTATTAATGATTATTATTATATGTGTTAATAATAATAATAATATATATATAAACAATTTCACAAAAAATGAATAAAATTACAATAAATAATTACATAAATTATTGTTCATATAAGGGTTTCATATAATAAATATACTATACAGCAATATTGGTTTCTATTTCATTTTATATACATTTTTATGAGAAGTGGGATAAAATATATCTGCTGTCTTTTTCTGTCCTATGCGGTATTTTACTTTACATCTATAACAGATTGATTAGTAAAGTTGCTTAATTAATTATTGATGATGAGAGAGATATTTAAATCGAATTATTATCTACTAAACTGTTATAATTATGAGTAAATTGATTATGTCCATTGGCTAACGGTTTATTATATTATAGTTGAGTAAATAAGTCCACATGGAAATGCAGTAAATGGTTTGGTAAAATATAATAAAAACCGGCAACCATTTTATGTTTATATATCCAAATTTATATAATGAAGGGATATGTCGGTTAAATTTTTGTGATTATGTACATACAATAATAGGTTTATATAAAACAGAGTTAGAGAGTTGATAAAACTTATCAGCACGAAAATTAAAATACATGAGTATAATCAAAACCAACAACAATATAAAGCCATGCTAATGCGACAAATACAGAAAAACTGCACTATAGATAATTGTATTAGAACATATGTGTACATTGTATGTGCGCACTAGTTTAATAAGTAGTGGTGCGAAAGAAAAAAATTAACATGGGATTGTTAGTGTAACCAACACAATCTTCTGTGGTTTGTTGCATATTGGTATCTGCGTTTTAGACTTTGTTCAGGGCTTTTAATTGTTGTTGGTTTTGGTATAATGTGATACACATACACACCGTGTGTGAAAAATATCCATTTTTCTTATAAAACAAATGAAATATAAACAACTACTACACACATGTATCAACTGCTACGGGGAACAATGAAATTTTTTATGTATGTACATGGTATATAATAATACGATGTATATAATGATTATTATTATGTACTTACTTAATAAAATGTAGCACGCGGTAAAGTGTAATCCAAATTTATGCGTATATCCAAAATAGTTTTAATCACTTTTCCAATTAAGTATAATTAATTCGAACATATACAAAACACACTTAATTTAAATAACGATAAACACACATACAATAAAGCTTTATCATATATTTTTTTTTATATCACAGAGATTTTGATAATTTTTTTTCTTTCATTTTCTTGGATATTTTTCACTAGAAACACTGAGAAACATAAACACACTACACAAAACACTAATTAAACCAATATAAATTTAATTTTTCATAAATAAATTTTCGATATTTTTCATATTTTGTATTCAATAAAATGATTTTGAATACACACTTTAGATCACACAAACACTCTCACATTATATTCCCATATAGAGATATTTTTCACTGTATTCCTTATATTTTTGGTAAATCGGCAAACAATAAACTAAATACAGAAAAAAATTATAATTTATTTTGCTTTTGATACTAAACTTTTTTGTTTTATAAACTATATCACTTTATTATTAAATACTACACTTATTTTAAACAAATACATTATTTTACACGTAATTTTTTGTAATTCTTACAGCTATTTTTGTTTTAATAAAGAAACTGTATGTAAAAAACAATAAATCGAAAAAAATTCTTTACTACACTTTTATTATAAAGAAAAAACTCACATATTATCCAAAGTGACGCGTTAAACTGTGTTTTGAATAAAAATGAATCGGCCACCACTCACAAATCGTATATACAACCATTTCATTCACAATTTATATACTCAACCGTAAAATAGAACGAGATAACTATATATTTGTATGTTCCGTTTATATTTAGTAAAACAGAGTTTAAGTTTTTACTTCTTTTTATGTTTTTTTTGTTTGTTGTTTTTGGTATTTTTTTATATTAAAGATTCCTATCTGGCTCACACCCATTACAAATACTTAAGGGATAAAGAGGACAATAAATAATGTATGTATATTTTTCAATAAATTTTTTTTTGATTCTTTTGTGAAATTGTATATGTACATTTATAAATCTATATAATTTCATGGTAATTTAAATTTAATAAACATTGATATTGACAAAAATATAAAATGAAACAAAAACAATAATTTGTATTATTTACGTTTCATTTCTTACTTTTTATTTATTTATTTGAGTCAATTGTAAAAAACCAACCGCACACACGCTAATCGTTAAATTTCTTGTTAATGAAAAACAAAATTGAATGTGCTATGTACCGTGTTTTGTAACATTGATTTCTTTGTTCTTCTGTGGCTCCTGGTTCAGAGGTTATAGAGGGTTTGAAGCAGCAGCTGGTAATTCATATATAACAGTAAATTTAGTACGGTTTGACAAAATTTATATGTTGAACCAGAATAAATAAGAAAAGGGAAGCTCCACAGCCATCAGAAAAAGCAGAAACCATTTAATTCAAAAGAGGTTTCCAGAAATCAGTTAATCATCAAGAAACAATTAGCTCTAGAACAGCAACGAGCTAAACCAAAAGATAAATCACCTCCACCAATAAATGTTGTCGGGATATCAAATTTCTCCACTATACAATCGATTATGAAATCAATCACGGTATCCGAGTACAAACTCGTATCTCTAAACAATGGCCTGTGGAAAATTAGTATTGTAGACTCTAAAACGTAAAGGCTTTGGCTACAAAACTTAATTTCAAGGGACACTCGAGGGGCAATGGTTTACCTATGAGGTTACGAATGATCGCCCAATCAAAGTTCTGGCTATAGCCAGGTCTTCACCCAACCTGCGCAAAAAAAGGAAATTATTGAGGATCTCAAGCAAAAGGATTATCAAATAGAAAATGCTGCAAACATCATTAAGAAAGAAAAGATCGAAACTGAACAAAGAGTTCAAATTAACAAAAGAGGGCCATTGAAAAAATAGCGGCTTAACAACGCACTGCAAAAAATGCCAAGGTTTTAATCATATACGCAGAAATATTGCCAAATAGAGACTAGATGTGTGAAATGTGCTGAAACACACCATGCCCGGTGGAAAAAATATTGCTGCAAAATGTTTTAATTTCCATAAGCTGCGTCCCGCAAACTACCGGGCATGTGAAATAGCTAAGGAGCTACAAAGAATAAGAAATAAAATGCAACCACCAAATCCAGGAATTTCAGAAACCAAAACTTCATGCTAGTAAAACGGCAGAACCAAAACTATACTCGCAAGTGGTCATGACAAAACCAGAAGATACAACAGTGCTCCAAAAGATACTAAGAAGCATGGAAGCTCTTAACATTAGTCTAGCTATACAAGCAAAATGCATTCAAGCTCTAAGCAACAGGTTAGATAAGCAAGACTCTATAAATGAAATGAAATCCATGCTCTGTTAAAATTATGCAAACAACAACAAATAAAACAGTAAGAATAGTAACCTGTGGCACTATTCTGGTAATTCCCTGGGAATAGGGAATTGGGAAAAGATTTTATATGTAATTGCTATTTTAAAATTTTTTTTCTGGCATACTGAGGTAAAAATCTAGTGGTAATTTTTTTGTAAACAAAATAAAATTGGGAATAATTTTCCCTGCCAATTTAGATATGGAAAAATTATTCCCAATTTATAAATATTTGCATTAAACTTTTCTTCTTAGTAGGCCGGAAAAATAATATTTGAACTGAAATTACATATAAAATCTTTCCCCAATTCCCTATTCCCAGGGAATTACCAGAATAGTGCCACTGGAATGCAAATAGGTTAGTTCAGCATATTCGAGAATTAGAAATTGTCCTAAATACTGTAAAAATAGACATATACCTACCTAGTATCAGAAACCCATTTTACTTCAACTTCATATCTTAAAATATATGGATATAACTGTTGACATGCCATTCATTCAGCAGGAAGGGCAAGTCGAGGATCGTCGATGGTTATAAAATAAAATATCAAAGACTTTATAGATCTTAAAATTGAAGAGCAATTTATGCCAGTAGTCACCTTAAAAGTATTTGTAAATAACAACAAGAATATAGTGTATTGTGGGGTGTTCATTCGATGCGGATAAATAATACGATTGTACACATTTCCTTATACAACTTGCACTTTATTATAATCACATGAAAAATTTATATTGATAACATATTATGATTAAAAAATTACACAATGCAAACTTATTATAACGATATACGCTTATTCACACACAACTTTACGTCCACTATCCTTACCGTGCATCTCGTTGTCGTTATTGGAAAATGTGAAGGAAGAATGACCGAGAAAAATCTTTTCGTCATATATATTTTATTTCGAACTAAAATGGACGCTCTAATCCGGTAAATTTCCGAGCGTATCAAAAATATATTTAGTGCCACCTATTGGTAGGTAATATTTATATTGTATTTTTTATTCAACGACGCTACATCACTCCCCCTTCAGTTCGATGGAACGTAAAGCTGTGGTGGTCTGATTAGGTATAATGTATACTGTTGGTTTATCATTGAAGGAGACAGTAAGCTTCCGAATAGGTTTACACTTATTGTCCGTCAAAGTTTTGGTTTGGTCAGTGTTGGTTGAATGTCCACCAAGGGTATTGTCGTTCGGAATACTCTTTGGCTCTGGAGAGAAATCGTTGGATTCAATGAAGCAAGGTTTCAATCGATTGATTGTAATATTTACGTCTTTGCCCTTAATCCTAACTGTAAAATATTTCACGCTACGATTTACTACGGGAAAAGGCCCTTCATATGGCGGTTGAAAAGGAGCACGATATGCATCGGTGCGTACAAAAACATGTGAACATTCTTTAAGTTCCTTGAAAATGAATACATTTTCTTTATTACGTCGTGCCGGTAGGACCGGTGAAATCGCCTTGAATGTGTTGTTCATAATTCTTGCGAAATCTGACTGCGAATACAAGTCTTCAGTTGATTGTAAAAAATCACCAGGCAATCGCAAATGTTCTCCGTATACTAAAAATGCCGAGGTACTTCCAAAATCCTCGCGAAACGCTGTACGTAGGCCCAACAAAACCGATGGGAGAGACCTTGTCCACTGTAGATTTCCCTTGCACATAATTGCAGTCTTAAGACTACGATGCCATCGTTCAATTAATCCGTTGCAGGCAGGATTATATGCAGTTGTTCTTTTTCGTTTGAATCCTAACAGCTTCGATAATTCGTTGAATAGGTGAGATTCAAATTGCGATCCGCGATCTGTAACTATAAATGTAGGTACACCGTAACGACAGATCCAACATCTAAAAACTGCTTCAGCAACGGTATCAGCTCTAATATCCGGCACGGGTATAGCTTCGGGCCATCTTGTGTAGCGATCGATGAGTGTCACACAGTATCGGTTTCCTTCTGATATCGGGAGTGGTCCTATTATATCTAAATGTACCTCAGCGAGACGGTCACTGGTCATTGGAAAAGTTCTGATTGGACTTTTCACGTGCCTAGTAATTTTCGATTTTTGACATTTCAGACAACACTGTGACCACTTCCGACAATCCGACTTTACTCCGGGCCATAAAAAAAATTTTGTGAGACCATGGCCACTGTAGCCTTAATACCTGGGTGAGAATGGTTGTGTATTGTGTCAAAAACTGCACGGCGAAATTCCTTCGGAATATATGGCCTTGTACGTTCAGTTGAAGTGTCGCACAAGATGTATTTGTCTGTACGAAATACTGGAAATTTTTCCATTTTAACTGAATTCTCCGTTTCGATGAGTGCTTGCAATTTGTCGTCTAATTGTTGTTCTTCCCAGATTCGTTGATAATCTATGTTGCTATCGATCGTTATTGCGTTGATTCGTGAAAGCGCATCCGCGACGACATTATCCTTTCCACTTGTGTGCGGAATGTCGGATGTATATTGAAATATCAGATCCAGGTGTCGAAGCTGCCTTGGAGATGTTTTCTCGGTATTTTTTTGGAACGCGTAAACTAAAGGTTTATGATCTGTATATAAGGTAAATTCCCGACCTTCCAGATAATGTTTAAAATGCTTAATCGAGGAATATGCGGCCAGGAGTTCACGGTCATATGTGCTGTATCGCTTTTGAGTTTCGTTTAGTTTGACCGAAAAGAAATTTAACGGTTGCCAGACATCATCAACATACTGTTGGACTACGGCACCTATGGAGTTATCTAATGCGTCGACTGTTACTGCTAGCTTAGCGTCGAGTGATGGGTGGGTCAAAAGAGTTGCGTTAACTAACCGTTGTTGAGACAGATTAAATGCATTCGTTAGCTCATCCGACCATACTATGTGTCGTTTATCGTTTTTTTTTTTGCTCCAATTAGCTGATCATTTAGAATAGCTTGCTCTTCGGCTGCACGCGGGATAAACTTGCGGTAGAAGTTTATCATCCCAAGGTAACGACGTAATTCTGCTACCGTTTCAGGTTTCTGGAATTGTTTAATAACGTCCACTTTGCTTTGTGATGGTCCAATACCCGCCGAGGAAATGTCGTGACCCAAGAAAGTGATTTGTTGCACCCCGAATATCGATTTACTAGTGTTTAATACGACTCCGGCGGTTTTTAGCCGTTGAAAAATTATCTTGAGATGTTGTAAGTGCTCCTCTTCTGTCTTTGATGCAACGAGCATGTCGTCGATGTATCCAAAGCAAAAATTCAATCATCGAAAAACTGAATCCATTAATCTTTGAAATGATTGCGCGGCATTACGGAGTCCAAAAGTCATCCTTGTAAATTCAAATAAACCAAATGGCGTTCGAATCGCCGTTTTCGGAATGTCACGTTCATCGATGGGTACTTGAAAATAGGCACGAACTAAATCGATCGCAGAAAAATATTTGCATCCATTTAGCTGGTGGGCGAAATCGGTTAAGTATGGAATACTATACATATCTGGTTTCGTTTGAGCGTTAAGAGCTCTGTAGTCGCCGCATGGTCTCCATTCACCGTTTTTTTACGAAATAGATGCAACGGGCTAGACCAATTGCTATTACTCGGTCGACAGATACACAGTTTAATCATCTCATCAAATTCCTTTTTTGCGGTTATAAATTTTGCTGCATCAAGGCGACGTGCTCGCGCAAAACATGGAGGACCCGTTGTTTCGATTATATGCGATACGCCGTGAGCTGCATCGTTGACGCCGTATTTCTCAACTGTTATCTCTATAAAATCGTTTAATAAATGTATTATTCGTGGATCACATATATTTGAGGATATTGTCGTAACTCCTGTTGAGTAACCCTTCGAAACGTTGGCCTTCGACGATAGCGACGTTACGGTATCTATTAGTTTACGATTCTTAACGTCGTCCAATAGACCGAAATGCTTTAAAAAATCCGCGCCTATAATTGATGTGTTCGTATCTGCGAGTATAAAATTCCATTCGAAATTCATACGTAATCCTAAACTGACACTGATTTTTTTGGTACCGTATGTTTTTATTTCCGTCTGATTAGCGGCAAATAATGTGAGATCGCTTTGTTTCGTGTTTTTAAGATCGTTGAATTTTATAATAGAGACGCTAGCACCAGAATCGATTAGAAACATTTGTAAGGACGGTTTATCAAAAATTGATAAGCGAGTGGAATCTAAGGGTCCCGTATATTCTGCTATACACGGGTAGTTGTTAAGTTTTTTGCATTATCCTTGTTTATGGTAGCCTCGGTGGTTGGGCTATGTTTCCTGAAATTACATGGTACTCTACATTTACGAGCTCGGTTGGCAAAGAAATGATGATAATAACAATTTCCATTAGGGTACTCTCTTGGTCGGCTGCCAGATCTGCTTCCGTTTTTACGTGCTTCATAATATCTCTGTCGGGAACGTGAACGGTTGTTCTGCTTGCTTAATTGCATTTCTACTCTTTCTATTTTTTTGATGAGATAACTATAATCGGCTTCGGTATGGCTCTTTTCCGTTTTTCCGGAATCACGCTACGGTTGAATTGTGTTTACGTATTTGGTGGTATTCGCCAACTGTACCTCCCAGATTTGGTCTGCAATTTGACATTGCTTACTAATTTCATCGTCGGGCCATGATGCTAGGAACGGTTGCAATTCGCCTGGTAAGTTCTGAAGCCATATTGATTTCAATAATTCCGAATTAACAGCAGCTAAGGATCCGCTTTTTGAATTTAATTTATGGTAGAAAACTGAAGGTTTGTCATCTTCAATAGTTAAACTACCAGAAAGTGTTGTTTAAAGCGTGATTCAATGGAAGCTGTGTTTCTTGTTATTATTGCGTTTTTCAGGGCACTAAACTTTTTTCCGACTTCCGGTGGTGTTGCTATAACATCCGAAACGCTTTCCAAGATATCTTGGTCGATCCTTGATAAACAATATCATATTGGTCTTCATTCGAGGTAACTTTGTTCAATCTAAATTGTCCTTCTGCGATTTTGAACCATAATTCAGGATTACGTCTCCAAAATTGAGCTAACTTAATTTTATCTGGAGTTGGGGAAGTCATGTCTTGATTAGATTCGCTGCTTTCTGAATTAGGAATGTTGTGATTGTTTGGAAAGCCTTCTATCGTGTTGAGCTCACTGTCTTCCCGTCTGAGAGTTGTATCTCGTGGGCAAAATAAGAAATCCGTCAACTCAAAATAAAAGAAGACTATTGCATATTATCTATTCTATTATCGGATCAAGTTTCATAATCGGAGGTAGTTTTAATGCAATAAATACCTTCTGGGGATCAAGAGTAACATCAGGACGACTAGAAACAAAATATTCAATATCATTGACTTCTTTATTAGCAAAAGGTATAGGCGAAAACTATATCTTCCTAGAAAGCAGCGAGGGGATTATGTCAGATCTGGATCTGTTATTATGACAATCAGTGCAACGATTGTTAAGAAAACTATAGTCAACCTTCGCTAACTAATAAAAACCCTGCTGGGAGAAATTGCAGAAACTAGTTGAGGATAATATAGATCTTCAGGTGCCAATTAAAAATCCGATATAGTAGAAGAAGAACTAGAAAAACTTAACAACAGCATACAAGAAGCGGCGTGGAGTAGTACTCGCTCGAGTTCAAAGGAAATGCGCAGAAATGCTATTTATCCTCTGGAAGTTAGGGAAATGGTTGCAGCAAAACGAAAAACAAGAAAGGGCTGGCAAAAAAGTCGAGCGCCAGAATATAAAGCAACTTTAAATTGTTTGTCCAATAAACTAGAGTTGCTAATTAAAGATCTTGACTTCTTCCATTTCTTTCCACGAATCCATTAATAAATACCTAAGTGGCCCTACTGGAGAAAAAGATACCGAGTACTTCCTTTGGAAAGCGACAAAAAATTGAAAATGACAACTACAAATTCCAGCAGTTAGAAATGAAGATAGAACATGGGCTATAAGTGCAAAGCAAAAAGCTTCGTTCTTTGCAACCCACCTCGAGAACACGTTCCCGCCTGACAAACTGCATAGGAAAACATATCACCAGCACACTGATTCTCTAAATACAAGATTAAACACATTGTAAACGTGAAAACCATAGTAAGCTTTCCGAATTTACACAAATTGCAACAACAATTCTGTGTGATTTTGCTTATTTAACCGTTTACACATTACCGTGTTTTTTCTAGAGAATCAGAGTGCAGTAAATTAAATGTATAACTGGAATATATTTCCTGTCACATTACAAGAATATAAAAAGAAAATCAATCTTAACCTAAATGCAAAGAAATCGCCAGGATATGACTTAATTACAGGACAAATAGTAAAAGCTCTTCCTTCAAAAGGACTACGTAACTTACTCCAAATAATTAACGCAGTGTTCAAAACACGTTCCAAATCAAAGAAAAATTGCTGAAGTAATTATGACACCTTATCCAAACAAACCACTAAATGACAAAAATTCGTATAGGCCGAATGGCGAGTACTCAGAAATAAAGAAAATATTAGCAGGAGTACCAAGGTAGCATTCTTGGACCAACTTTATATGTTCTATACGGCTCGGACCTGCCAACGATAGAAGAGACTAATATAGCGGCGATGTGGATGATACGGCCATCTTAGTTAATATTATAGAAGCATCCACAAGCAAATTGCAATTGCTAATTATATGTTTCAGCAACTTCACATTACTGCCTAATTTTGAAAGAAAAAAATCTTCACAAGAATATTAGGTATGTGATGCTAGGCATCAAATGCTAAATTTAAGAACAGAGTAACGTCATATTTCTACCCAGTTTTGTCACTCAATAAAAAGTTTTTCCAACCCTCTAAAAATGATAAATAATGAGTTCAGTTTAGGTCAGCATTCCCTAAAAAAAAATTTAAAGAAATAAAAATTTAAAGTGCAAATCTAAAAAATAGATATTTTTTAAAATTACCCATATTATGCTGATGAATTTTGCCTACCCTATGTAAAGAATAATACAATTTAACGTAAACTTTATTGATCAAGAAAGTTCATAAAGCACTATATTTAAATAAATAAAATAATAAATAAATTTAAATAAATTATGTAATTATGTTTAACATTTGTCCACCTGATCGTACATTTTGCCCACCCAGTAGTTTTGCCCACTCCCATTTTCTTATGTATAGGAGATATTAAAATTTCTACTAAAATTTATAACTCAAAAAATTAAGTGGAGGTTTCATTATTATGCACATATAGATTTATGGGAATGTGCAAAATTAATTATTGACCAACCGTCTCCACGTCAACTGGAGGTAACACCTATCGGTGGGTACTTTATAATGAACATCAATTCGAGATAACATCGCGCAACTCCATCTACAATTAGTATACAGTATCGGAAAACACCACTATACGCAGAGATGTCAAAATTAATATTTCCATGAAGAAAGTTTTCTTCCACAGATAAATCAACGAAAAGCCAACAAAGCAGCTTCAATCGCTTCAACATTTTTCGTCCTTCGAGCCGGATCATTCAATTCAGTGTGTGCCTTAGTTGAAGTTTAAGTGCAGTGAAATCAGTTATTAAATAGAGCTATTCAGGGTTGAATCATGAACGCTGAATGGAAATTTTAGACGGTGGTGAAATTTTATATGGGAAACAACAACAATACATATTATAGATTTTTTTTGTTTCACAAAAAAAATCAAATATCAGCTTCAAAAATTCAAATTCATTCGTCGGCTTTATAGTACATAATCGAACGAATTTGTAAAGTTTTTTGAAACAACCGAATAAAACCGGTAGAATTCTTGCTCCTTTGAAGCTCGCGTGAAGCAAGCTTCGCTACAGCGGGTCCTTGAAAGAGCAAGGAACACTCAAGTAATACATCAGGAGTAAATTACGAATTCGTACAAACAAAGATCAACCTCATGGCGTCTCGCTTCAAAATTTTTTGTGACGTACAAGACCAGATTGAGGCCAAGTCGCTTTGAAAAGACCATTCTCTTGATAGAAATTGACATTAGCACCGGACAGGAACTTTGGAATCACTCCTCAGACATAATAAGAAAAATATCTAATTAACTTAAAATTTGTGCCACCGTCACGGCCAACTTTGTTCTAATTAGAAATAAAAATCCTGTTATTTTAAATGTTATTTAGAAATTTAAAAGTAGGAAATTAGTATATTATCTCTCCGTCCGCCTTCTAAGTAACACTTACTTAGCTCTCTCTAAGCAAAACACCTCTTAGAGAAACCTAACCAAGCAACCTTCAATTTATATATATTAAAGACCTGCAATCAGTAAGTTCGTAAGTCGCTCATATAATTGGCAACAGCGCCAAGTCTATATTCCCATCATGTTCATAGTTTGCCGCTCATACGCACCAGAGATTGAAATAAAAAAAAAAGGAGCCCGTGTGAGCTACGTTAGTCGTTAGTTCCTACATTCCACGCGAACTCATTTTTAGTTTAAAAGAATTGCAATTTGAAAAACTATATCACATATTTTGTGAACAATAATTTTAACCTTAGTCGAAAGATAAACTGTTTTTATGTGTACATAACCATTTTTGATTGCAATATTTTTTAGTTGCAGTGTTTTTTAGTTTTTTTGTCAATATTTTTCTGTTTTTGTTAAAAAAATTTTACTAAATAAAAAATCTCAAAAAATAATACTGCAAAAATAAATCCCGAAATTTTGAAATCCTAAAAATAAAAATACTTAAAAATACTTAAAATAAAATTCTTAAAAATTTCGAAAAACTGAAATTCGTAAGAATATTACAATTGACAAAAATTACAAGAATTGGTTATAAGCTTTAGAAATTCGACTAAAATTTCGACGAATAAAAACTCGACGTTTTCTTTTTCGACTAACATTTTGCATATTTTTCGTCATTTTTATTTTCAATGATTTCGCAAAATGCTTGCCCAAATTGCTTTAGCCAGCTTTCAGACAAAAAATAATATTTTTGCTTACAATGTTTTATTTCGACTTATTATCGATCTGGGCTGTATATATGATAGGTTGATTTTTTGTTGAAAAGCAGTTTTTGAACTGTAAGCTTGAACTTCCGGTGAACCGATTTTAGCCAAGATTCACCGAGTTCTTTTAATTTGTGGTAAAAGCTTAAGTAAGAAGTTTCGACCCGATCAATCAATCCGTCTGGGGACAGGGTTGAATTATTATTAAAACCCGTTTTTTGTCAAAAATAGTCATTTTCGCTTAAATTTTGGAAAACTGATCTTAATTTAGAATATTTTAGTTTTTATTCTTTTTTGTCGTAGATGAACGGTGGACCGATTTCGGCCAAAATTCACTGGGATATCCAAATACGTGGAAAAAGTTTAAATATGAAGTTTCACTCCGATCAGTTAATCTATCTGGGCTGGGCTGTAGATAAGCTACATTCATTCAGTCGGCACGGCGCCACACACGGACACACATACGAAAGATAGGTTGGCTCTGGAGGAGTTTTTTTTTTAAACTATACATTTTTTTACTTTGGCGATATAGCCGTTATAGGAAAATCTATAAAAATCTCGAGGTCAAAATTTTTCATGTTTCTATATTTTATTTTACGACGTAAAAGAAAGTAAAAACCATAAAATGCTAAATTCGAAGAAATAAATGTTCGATATTTTTTTTTTACGATTAAATATTTTTTGATTATTTTATTTTCGGTTATTAATTTTTCGTCGCATAAAAAAATATTCGACGTTTTGGTGAAGTGAGGTTTTCGGTAAACTGTTATTTTCGTTAAATTGTTTTATTTTTGGGAAATTATTGTTTTCGGTGAAATGTCGTTCTCGCTTTAACATTTTTAATATATTATCGTGACACCTAAAACGAGGAATCAAAAATCGCGGAAATTATTGTGATTGACACATGTTAGAATAAGAATTTATAAAAAGCAAAAGCTGCTGAAAGTGGTTAACCGTTTGAGTCCCAAGCAGCGCGATCGCGCTGTTGAGATTTTATATCGAGAAAACCCAGCACATTTCGAACATTGTCGACAACTGACGGTGTGTTACCAATTGTCGAAGTCGCGCATTCAGATTTACTGGAGCAAGTACATCACATAGCTCCTTTTAATGTAAATAGTACATTTTACAATAGGTTTGTCTCAATAAATTGCCTTTTCATCTCATTCATTTCATCTTCGTCTCTCATTTAGAGAAAGAGCGGTTGCGCTGTTTGGGATTTTTCGACAGTGTTTTTTCAAACGGTTAAACCTTTTTATAAAATGATATTTTTCGTTGGTTGTGGATGGAAAACGGAAAAGAATGATCATGAATTGCAAATTCATTGCAAATTGTGATGATCGTGTCCCGATTCGAAAAGTAAAATGGCTAGACTTCCCACTTTGGATTAGATAATAAATTAATAATAAATAATTATTTATATTTGATAATTGGATTCATTTAGTAGTTTAGTTCACACAATACAATCAATACGCCTAAATAAGCAGATAGTTGAAATAAATATAAATCTGATACTGATAGCTAATTAATTTGCAATTTTAACGTTAAATTCAACTATTGACATGATATCAAAGCTTACATCACCCGACGGTAATGAAGATATTCCAAAATGTTTAAGTAGAAATATAATGATAGAGAAAATAATAAATAGTTTATGAAATAATAATGATAAAAGCAATAATTAATTTAGGAATTCTGGATCTGCTCACTGTTCTGGGGTATTGTTACAATTCTACGGATAGTGACTTTTGACTGGATCCTGCTCCTTCATGTTTACGGATGAGTATATTTGAGTATATTGCCCTCACAAATCCACAGGTACTATACTTTGATAAGTTTTTCAGTTTAAGTGCTTCGCGAAACTAATGAATGACTTAATGATGTGAGATGGTCTCCAAAATATAGTAGAATATTTTGTTCTGATTCAAAGCCAAGGTCATTGACAAATAGCGTTGGGTTTAATTGCTCTTTTTGTTGCATCGCCTTAAGAGTGTCCTTTACTAAAATAATAGGGTAAGTTGTACAGACAGGTTCGATTAGCATCTGTGGGAACATTTTCTGTTAGAGTTTTTTGATATTCAAATTGTATTATGGAAAATCCAGTGCTTAGTTTTTCCCTTTTCTTGAATTTTTTTAAATATTTTTTTATTAACCCTCAAATTGGAGAAATTGTGCAACCTAGATCGGAATACAACAAAAGAGTAACATTTTTCTCACAATAACAAAGTTAAATCCATAATCTCGTGCCTAGTTTTGTTTGTTTTTAAATATTTATTTTATTTTAAATATTTTTATATTATAGAAAAAATTTAAATAAAAACAGATTGCTCATAATTCTTCAGACAATTGTAAATACGGAGTTTTTTATTAGGTAAGTTTGAATGGTAAAGATAAAATATATAAATAGACTGAAATTTAATTTTTCGGTTAGGATCAACAACTAATTTAATTTAGTAAAGAAAGCTCTTAATTTTGGAAGCTTGATTTTGAAATTTTATGATTAATATGATATGACCAGACTTACTGTAGGGTCCCTTCTGACTGTTAAATTTGTTGGAGGACATGTGTTCGCAACTCGATATACATACTAACTAGTAATTCTTGGCATTGTATTGGGTGTGTGAATATGACCAGATCCATCAGCTTAAACTCCAGTTCGCAAATACGGATATCTTGTTTTTTTATAGATATTTTGACGATCACATTTGTTGGATAAAATCACATTCTCAGCGGTAATAACCTTGAGGTTAACTTTTATTCTAGTGAATTCTCGTGAATCTTGTATGCCGGAAATCATTGACTTTAATATACTAAATTCATCATTCATGCGCTTTAATAGATCATTGAGTGTAGAACTGAACTGGAGACATGATCCACTCGAGGCTGATGAAGAAGGATAAAAACTAGCTCTGGAGCAGGAGAGGCCGCTTCGAACAGTTTGTAGAGCAAACCCAATTCGATTCGGCTGTCTTTTTTTTTAGCTGAACCAATGATCCCTTTGTATTGAGTATAGTATACATCTTGCTAAATTGCTTGACATGATTTATTAGGATGTAAAAGTGGTCTTTGGTTACCTCAAAATATGGCATGAAACTGACGTATTATAAAATGGCACACATACGGTTTAAATATTCGATCAATCAAGCAAATCTAATCAAATTATACTATCACCGCTATCCGCGGATATGTCAACACTATAAATTACAATAATTTTAACTAAATTTTATAATAATTAACACTTTAATTTTTAGTAGAATTATTGTTTCCGTACCTTATTTAACATTAGTTGTAGCTTGTAGCACTGCACTATAAAGATGAAAGTATAATGTATATGTGCCTGTATTTTGTCAAACATATTTCATTTGACTTCCATCCGTTTTACTATCGGACCGAAATTCATTCCGTGTTTTAACTGGATTTCCCGGAACCTTTTGAAACTACTGATCCTCGTGTGAATCGGCGCATTTGTATGCTATATTCCATAATTGGCTACTTGTGAAACATAAAATTATGGTGAATATCTCTTGATGATCGGTTTGGTGGAGAACTCGATTTTTGACGATAAAAAGAAATGAACGCCTTGATTTAAATTAGGTATCAAGCAAAAGAAAAAAAACTAACCAATAAAATATTATTAGCCGGAATGCTAGCACTTACGAACACAATGATTTTAATTGCTTGGGCGGAGCAGTAATCAAACACAATCTTTAAAGTATATTTTAAATGTTTAACTATTCATCCATCACATCAATATAAGTTGACAAGACGAAACTCTTAACATATTTTGTTATAGATCCACATATAATATTTGTGGGTTATTTCAATAATCGTTCATTTTCTATACCATATAAGAGAGTTCTACTATATAATAAAATACATGTGAAAAGTGCTGTTTCACCATAAACATCCCAGATATAAATATAAATCTTTAAAGAAAAAGAAAACCAAAAATAAAACGTAATTGTGTTCATAAAAAATATATTTGAAAGAATGAAATACAACTTTTGAGAAGTCAATAAATTATTATTATTATTATTTTATTATTGTTTTAGTAAATCTCTAACCAAAAAATAAAAAAATAACAAGATGGAAAGTAATAAGAAGTTGTCAAGAAAAAAAAAATACTATTCTTAATCTCAAAACGATTTTTCTTTTGTTAAATTATCTGTGTTTATAGATATAGCAAGCATGTTTGGTAAATATATACAACAAATTGTCATACTGTAATAGTTTTCGAAATGTCAAAATAAATAAGTTACCACTCATACACAAAAATACTTATATTTACATATTTTCATATTACAATTCATTAAGATAATGATTAATTGTGTTATGGATATGATATCGTTTGGCTTCGAATCAAATATATGTTTTTATAAGACTATAGCGGGTATTAACCCTTTTATTCATATACATGTCATTTAATCTTGATAAAGATTAAGATGGGGATTTTATCTATTAAGTATGTATTTAAATATAAAATAGGAATACATTTTATGTATGTATATAATAAAAAGTCAATATATTATGAAATGACATTTCAAATTAATATAATTACGGTCCCCAAAAATAATATCGGGTAATATGTGGAATATCATACAGTGTGACGTCTATACATCATTAAAATGATTAAGAAGTAGAATGCGCCATATTGAACATGACAAGTAAACCGAAAAACTATTTTTTATAATTGGCAAGCGCGCGCCCATCGCTTTCTTTTCAGTATACGTCTATTTTTAACAGCTACCGCGTATATACATACATGTATTGAAAGATATTAACCTCATCTTAGAAATATAAACAAATCAATTAAATTTTAAAAACAACAATAAAAACTACATGATCAATTATAAATAAATTAGTTGAAGATAGTTTATAGCATATAAAAGAAATTCAATTTCATTTTGATACAATAATCTTATTATAATTCAGTTATCAATCAACAATCAATCAAAACGAAAATAGTTTATAGTTTCGATTTAAATAAAAAAATGAATCTATTTCACAACAAAATAATTTTAAATTATTGTGATTTGTTTAAAAAGTTTATTAGCACAAATAGCCAAAAATAAACAAAATATATAAAATTTATTTTTTCTATATAAAAATATTTTATGTTATATGGACATAATTCTGTAACACAAAATAGATAAAATTTTATTTGAAAAAAAAGTGTTTTATATTTTTTTTTAGGTTGAATAAATATTTATTTTTTAATTGAAAAAAAAAAAAAAATTTTGTTGGAAATAAATTTTAAATACATACATACATATTTTTTATAAATAAATCATTTAATATTTTTGGCAGAATATTTTTATTGTATTTCATATACATATTATGAATGTATCTGACATTGTATTGGTACAGTCGGGCCCAAAAGCGGCCTGGGACTTGAATTTGGGTCGTGCAGTATACAATTATTGGCCTTTGTTGCTATTGATAATTGTACATCAAACTTGGGAAAGAAAGAACAAGACGTTGAATATGAGAGGGTACAGATTCCTATCCAAACCATGAAGTGAGGCCAGTGCAATAGACCTGTCTATGACAACTATTGAACTTTCCTGTCGAGTTACGTAGAATGTAGAAGAAAATAATTTGGGTGGGGGTCATTTCATGATAAAAATGATCATGAATGATAATAGAGTGTTTTGGAAAAATTGTGAGTTAATGAACAACAGGAGATGAGTTAAAGATATGAAAAAGATTCTCAGAGAAAATAAAATAAGTCAAAGCCAGTTGGATAATGAAATTGAACGGGCAAATATTATTTGTAAAAAAAAAGATGGTGGATATGAAAGAAATTAAAGTGAATGGGTGGTGGAATAATGAAGTGAGTGCAATTCTGTGAAAGGGCCGTGCGTCAGTTAAATAGCAATAGGAGCAGTGAGAATAATAGTATACAGAGTGTCCCAAAATTCGCGTATCAAACGAAGCAGGGTGATAGGGGAGCTCATTTCCAACAAAAACAGCCAAGTAAAGTTTTTCGAATTGTTGATGGTGCAAAAGTTATTCCACTTTTTGTGTTTTTTTAGTAAAATCTTAGTAAAATAATTTTTTTTTTATTAATTTTATATATTATTCCAGGATTTCCCTCGAATTCCCCGGATTTTCCCCTGATTCCTCTGGATTCGGATTTCCCGCGCATTTCCACTGCATTTCCACCGGGTTTCCCTCAGAATCCGTGAAATCCGGAAGAAAACCGGTAAATCCGGAATAAGCCGAGCGAAATCCTGGAAATCTATGAGAAATCTGGAAAAAACCCGAGAAAACCGGGGGACATCTTAAGAAATTCGGGGCAAATCTGACGGAAATCCGGAAATCGAGAAAACCGGGAAATCTTGTTGAAATTCCCGAAATTCGAAGGAAATCCGTATAATAATATTTAAAATTAATAAACAAAAATTATTTTATTCATTTTGTTTTATTTCTGACAAAGCATCTAGTTTAAAACTCGATTTTTTTTAAGCGCGTTTTTAATAAACACGACTTACCTTGTGAATTTGAAAAACAAAAAGACTTTACAAAACCATTGTTTTTATTTCACAGAAGATAAGTGGAAGTGGTATTGGAAAGGCACACCCTTGAAAAGAACTCTTGGTTTCTTTTAAATTAATTTTTTGGTGGGCGCGCATGCGATTTTACTATAAAACACTAAAAATGGAATAACTTTCGCACCATCAACAATTCGAAAAAATTTTAATTGGCAGTTTTTTTGGAAATGAGCTCTTCTATCACCGTGCTTTATTTGATACGCGAATTTTGGGATACCCTGTATATGGTAGGACGATTGGTAAGTTGAAAAAAGCTATGCGTTAATATGTTACCCAGATAACCTTTGTAAAGATAGCCTAAATTTCTATCCCTGAAAATCGAAAAAGTTGCTTATCGCAATACTACACCAGTAGTTTATGTATACTATTGCGACATTTAAATAACAATTATAGCAATAAATCTAAATTCGGGTATAAATATTTCCGAATACAAGCTAAATAATAAATACAAATGTTATGAGTTTAATAAAAACAATAAAAAAATCTGATAAAACGTGTAAATAAACAAAAAACAACTAAATTCTACCAACGCCTTCTATACTACTGGCCTTTTACTACTCTCATTTTTCGCACATGACGTCAATTTAAGTCTATACCGAGACTGCGCAATAATAATTTTAGGATATTTACACTAACAAAGCAACTAGAGAAAGCAACAACAACGTCGACTTAGTGTGTCGTCATCATTTGGTGTAAGCGGCCAGTAGTTTAGAAGGCATTGATTCTACTCTCCAAAAAATATACTGAGAGCGAAAAACAAATATTACTTTGAATCTTCCTCTTTCACCAAAATGCAATATGTATTTTTACTCTAAACCCAGAAGTTTGTATCATGATAGTTTTAGCTGTCATGACAGTAAATATTTTCGGGGCTGAGAATCAAAAACTAAAATTTTATAAATAAAAATAAATAAAGTTTTTTATAAAATTTTGTATACGAAATTGGATAATAAAACTAGACGCATCTTTCAAAACATGAACAACATTTTTAGATACTATTACTAAGTAAATTACAGTAAACACAAAATGTTAACTGTCGTAAGAACCGACCAAATGGTACAGTGGTTAAAGTTTTGGCATTTGGATCGGGAGATACCGGCTTCGAATCCCGATAGGGGCAGGATGCAAAAGTGAAATTTCATAACCGATTTCGATCGGGGATGAAATGTAACACATCTATGACCCCCTGTCGGTGTGCAAAACTCATGGGCCGACCCATCTTCCATGTCAGTATAGGCTGGCATGGAGCTTGCAATGTGCAGATGGTTTTAAATCGGCCCTATAGCCGTACGTCTTCGATTTGGCAGGTGATGCGTAAAGTAAGACGGAAAAAATAAACCGCGAAAGAGCAGGGAGTGCTTCCGCCCCAAAACAGATGGCAGGGATAAAAACAAAAAAAAAAAAAACTATCGTAAGAAAATCGAATTAAATAGTTCGATTTAATTAATCGTCGGGACTTATTTGATCAAAGTTTCTATGCTTTTTTGAATTCAAAATGAGCTGAGATATAGTCCATAGAAGTCGGGAATTATTCGTTGGCCCAACTAGTGGTGCACATCGCGTGATAGATGACTATTTAAGGAGCATGTACGATTTTTAGAATTTTTCTATGTATAGGAGTTGAAATATAGTCCATAGAAGTCAGGAACTATTCGTTGGCTCAACTAACGGTGCACATCTTTTGATAGGTGACTATTTAAGACTAGTTCAGCCTCAACAGAATCACCCTTATATTCTCCTTTACCTTCTCCTGTCGACATTTCAAAAAACAGTATCCTTTGAAACATTCATCTACTGAAGATTCCTATTCCTATGACAACTCCCAAATTTCTACATTTATCCCATCACACTTTCAAATAAATGAGCCAAAACAAACCAAAACAAGTCGCAATTTGTATGTGGACATGATTTTTGAATGTGTTTGTCTCTGTCAACGTGATGTGACTATAAAATGGATCCCATCACATAGACAGATCGAAGCGAATAAACGAGCCGATATGTTAGCTAAAAAGGGTACTTCGAATGCTTCAGATGAATCTATGAAAGAAATGTAAGAGTGAATTTAACGAGAGAAGTCTAACGAAAGGAACGAAGTACTCTACACTGCATGGTACTCCTTTGAGAACGCCTTTCTATAAGGTGCTCAAAGGAGATAAGCAAATGTTGCGACCGATTGAGAGAATCAGGCTGAATCATGGAAATCGGAAGGAATGTTTGTGGAAACGTCAATTGGGAAAGGACAAAAATTGTGAGTTGCGTGGAAGTGTAGGGGATGTTCAACGTCTGTTACTACTGGCTTGTGCAAGATAGAACCAATGCAGATCCAAGTTCAACATCCTTCGGAATGCAAGAAATATAAGTGAATTAATGAATGAGGGAGGTTTAGCTCACAAAGAAATGTATGAATTTATTAGACTAAGTGGAATAATTATTTGATAATAAAATAAGTAATTGACGACAAATGTGTTAAGGGACTACCAAGTTCTTTTAGTAAAAATATTAAAATTATGTAGTTATGATTTTTGACAACATGTTTTTTTATGGAGTCAAGCCTAATAAAAAAAAAAAAAATGAACATCATGGATTCCAGTGAGTGGAATTTTTAAAAGTTAACTTATTTTTAAACTTAGTAGCTAGCCCTATTTGACGTTTATGCTGAAAACAGATGTGCAGATATTTCTCGTGCAGCGCCACATTCAGACCTGCGCGTAAGACATATGAGCATAATTTTTTGACATTTCAATTAAAGCTATCAATCGGAGTGTTGTGGTTTTATCTGTTATAGTTAACAAATCTGTCAAAAAATTTTCATTTTATTGACAAAATTTAGTGTCAAAAGTGAAAAACAAGAAACAATGTAGCATGAAGTTAGTGAAGATTTTTAGTTTTACTTTTTTCATGTTATCAACAACGACTGCTTCACAGTCATAGAAATAGAGACGACGTGCATAATTCTGCATGACATGCGTCATACATATATTTTAATCCATAAGTATAATACACTAGTGTATTCTAATTTTGATGTATGCGGAATTCTACACATGCGTGTTTCCAGCATTTGAAATTGGATGTGTTTCCAGCATTTGTATTTTTGGCGTCCCCTTTCCCTAATTATCGGTCGTTTACTGCATCGATCAAAATATTTCCAATATCGCGAAATAATGCATTTATTTTCTTAAAATATCACATATTGTCTAGTTGGAAGAACCAACGGTTGATTCTAGGCTATTATCATATTAAATAGAGAATTACTGAATGGGTGAGAAGGTAGAAAGAATCTCTAAAGACACGGAAATGTGTCACCCCAAGGTCTTGAGCACCCCAAGGCACCTCCGGCTGCTCTCATGCTCAAACTAAGAGCAGAGGAGGTAAATATTGTCCTAGTTCACGAACCTGTTGATCAGTACTTGGACTTAGCACTCCTAAATATAAACTCGCGAGGAAGGTAGCTAAATTCGTTAATGCAGTCATGCTAAAAATATTCTGGTCCCAACAAGCATTGAGATGGACGGTCAAAATCTCTGGTTTAATATCAGCTTACCTTCCACATGATATGGAAGATATCCCACGTATCATGTTATCAAGCGAATTAGAGGAAACTCAAAAACAAAAAATTGGAGTAGTTCTCGGAAGTGATACAAATTCACATCAGATAATTTAGGGAAGAAATAGACAAGCAGTATTAGGCATTACACTTGCCTCAGATACCACTATGGACAGTTTAGTAAATTGGAAGGCGCCGGAGGTCATTCCTTTCCTGATCTATATAAATAGGAAGAAAACCGACTGCGATTTATTTAGAACTATTTTAAATAATTCACTACCGATGACGGGTTCGAAACCCCCTTGATTCAACATAAGAGCTTGATTTACTAGTGAATCAGTTATCCAACGCCTTTCAAATGGCCATATTAGGTGCGTGACCTCTTAGTAGACCTCTGGATAAACCTCGACCACCATGATGTGAATCTCGTATTACCTAACAAATATGGCCGTGACTCCAACTCATTTTTTTTTCAGAAGTTCACTAATATAAATAAATAAAAATATCCCAAGTTTGAGCCTAAGGCTAAAAATTTAAACATCGAAGATGGGGCTTGAAATTTTATTTAATGCCTAAATAAAGAGCTTAAGCCTACTGATTTGTTTTGGGCTAGAGTACTTGTATTTATATAGACCTAAATATAAAAAACAAAAAAGTTTGAGCCCAAAAATTGATTTTCGGCTATGAAATTTTATTAATGCTTAAATAAAAAAATTGAAATATTACACTCACTAATTCATATCATAGGTGAGAAATAGGTGCATAGAGAGAGCACAAAACAAAATTGGCGCACCAGCGTATTTTGGTTCTCTCGTATTTACTTTATTTTTTAGTTTTATTTCGTTGCATATTCTTGGGACAAAATTTTGTTGCCTTTTCTATATAATGCGACGCCAAAAACATCTTCGACGTTAAAAGAAAACAAAAACGCTTCTGTTATTTTGTGGCCTGTGTTTTAATCGAATTCTCCATCACAACACTTAACAGCGAGAAGGGAATTGCTGTAGGAAAGATTTTAACTCACTCAAACTATCATTGTTTTACAGATATTTTATGGTGGGCTCCATTGCGATTCAAAATTCCAGGCTGGGCCTAAGCAACATTAAGTGTTCAATAATCTGAGTTCAAAGGTAGGGCATAGATAAATTTCGAAAAATCATTTGGTCAAATATTGTAAACCCTCTATCCAAGATGTTTGTTCCAGCAATACAGTTATGAATTTGCGGGTTCAACAGCTCATTGCGAATTTGACACTGTTAACTTTTAGACCAAACCAGATTAAAAGTTTAAGTATGTTCAGAACTTTTTGGATGAAGTTTAATTTTTGTGTATTTTCTCGGTTCAGATGATTAGGCGGAACCTCAAAATATTAGAAAAAACCCTTAATATTTAAGTTCTTTTTTTTTAATACACAATTTTTTCGCATTTGATTTTTTGGTTTGCAAATATTAAGCTTTTGAATATTTTAATTAAATTTTTTTTCCAATTTAATTTTTGCGAAACAAAAAACCAAGTGCTTAAAAAATGTATGTGTGTTTTGCCACGTGCCCACGGCAAACAGTGTTAAAAATATTATTTTTTTATTAAATCATTTATTTTATTAAATATTTTTATTTATTTATTTATTTGAAATTACTATAGACAATCAGTACATCTTTAGTTTCGAACTATCTTTTCTCCTAATCAAACATTTTATAAAGAATGGGTAAAATTAAGAGGGAGTTGTGATGGATAAGTTATGATAAAAGGATCAAAAATGGCTAAATGTATCCACTTTTATAACATTAGGACAAATATTTGATCTATTTACTTTTACCACATAATATTCAGCTAGTAGAAATTTAGACTTTAAATTTAATGTTGGTAGATGTTCCGGGAATATGACATCGTCTAAGAATAATCTGTTTTCAACTGATTAGTTGAACTCGATCTGTGTAGGATGGAATTAGCATTCTAGGTTTATTTTAGGCTGAAGTAAAATTAAAAAATAGTACAATTCTGAATGGAAATAGCCGATTTGTTACTCAATGGAACTGAATTTTAAAACGGCTTGTTTTCATATTCTGGAATATCGTTATTTGGATTAGAGCTGACCTATTTACTTTCAGAAGCCTTCTTCTATCCTAGTCCAGTCATGAGTGCAACTAAGCACGCCTTAGACTCAACATAAGACAAATGTTAATAGTGTAGTGAAGGTTCTGCGACGTGATTCACAGTTTCACATCCATCCCCGAGTAATAGCCCATCCCTAGACACATAGGCAAGCAGATGCAGTACATCCATTCAATCAATCAGCAGATACATAAATATTTCGAAAAGTTAGGCAATTTAAAAGTGGACGTGGAGTGGTTCAAGAGGTTGATGCTTTTAATCAACCCTTAACATTTCACGGCCCTTGCAAAGAATTATTTGGTTTAAAATGAAAATATATCTTACAAAAGCTTCAGTGACAATTTTACAAGTTGATGGCAGATAACGAGCTTTGACTGATAAGCTATAATGAGATACTTACCTGGCCAATTCGAAGCAAATTTGAGAGCTCCAATTAGCAGGAGAATTATCTACTGTCATTAATGCCGAAACAAATATCTACCGCAACCATCTATAAACAATTTGAGAAATAAACAATAGCTAGTAGTTCAGTATTAATGAGCATGATCAAAGTTATATTATTATTTACCAGCATCAATCACTGTTCCTGAACAAAATATTCCTGCAGAAGTCGGACATTTTTCCTTCAGCTCAACGAAAGGTTGAACTGTTGTAAAATATTCCAAGCAAATGACCGTGCGAGTAGCCGTATTACACTGAAAAATAGATTTGGATAAGTTAGAATCAAACTTCGTGCTCGAACATACAATTCAGTTGACGATTTTCTCCCCCATTAAATGACATCTGCTTGAGATTTACAGATAATAGGTAGCCGATGTTTATTTTCTTATAGATTTAGAACGGCGAGTCTACCTAGTAAACCTTTGAACAAAAGTCGGCTCATCCAAATCACATCAAAAATACAGTAAGTTTTCATAAAATTATGTCTTGAGATATTCAGAACACGCACAAGACGTTGTAACTTTTTGTCTATGTAGATTCGAGACCCCCAAATAACAGAGCACGCTTTCTTTTACTCTGCTATGGAGGAGGGCAGTTATCCCACGGATCTAAGTTCTAAACAAACTTATTTATTATCTTTTCTTCTAAAAATGTTGAAACAGATATAGGCTTGCGTTAATAAATTGGATCGAGCCGATTGGGGTTCCCTTCTTTGTGAAATTTGGTTATTAGTGAGCAAGTGGCGTGACTCGAACAAGTGTTGCTTGTGAGGTTTTTAACTCATCCTTTTTTAAAACAAAATCTATCACTATCCTTCACTGTAAAAAATTACTTTCGTGTGCATTTCCAGGACATCTGGAAACTATTGGCTGTAAGCCTTAAACTGTGAACTGAATAAATTGTTTTAGTGTAACTTAAACTGTTGAGCCTCATTTTTCTTGAAATCGATTTTTAGCTTAATATTTTGAATGATATTGTTGGAAACCTCCAACACACTTTGTAATCTTGAATGAAAATGAATCCTAACACAAACTCATAAACCATCAATAAACTCCTACTTGAATATGGATTGAAAAATGAGTCTCAGCTACATACTTCATAATTCGAAAGTATATTAAATGACCTTTTTCTTGGAAAACCATAGTTATTTCCACAAATATAATTGCACTTAGAAAGCTCGCAAACACTAAATAATAGTTCCAACTCACCTTACGATGTTCTAGAAAACTAAACTTAATTTTAAAACTTTGCTTTTTATAATAACAATGGTCTCTTGTTGTTTCTGTTAATCTCTACAATTATATAGGTCAACCACATAGCTACAAGTGCATATCCTACACGAGTTACATACAGCATGAAAATAATTTTGTTGTATGTAGTTGAAGATATGGAAAAGTAAAATTTTAATCATCATATCAAATATTAATTTGACTGTAAACTAATTTTTTACTTTCGGCGGAAAAGTTGCCCTGGTATCAGTGGTATATTATGTGGTGGTGCATCATACAATGTGTTCATTAAGAAAATATCCCAAGAATAATTGATATTCGGATATTCAAATCAACAATGTATAGTAAATTTGTTTACGTCATTTTTTCGTTAGAATCTGAACAATAAAAATGTAAAAATATATTTCTTTGTGTAACTTTCGAAATAAGCACGCGATTCAACATAAACAAAAATACTATTTTTTCACTAAAAGCTACATTATCCTATATTTTGCATCTTGAACTACAAGTAAATCTGGTAAATCGTATAATGTTATATACGAGTAAGAAGAACAAATTTCCATCAAGAATTTAATTTAACTGGAAACAAAAAATAAAGGATTTGTTTTACAGCATTCAAAAAAAATTAATTTACCTTCATCCCAACTTATAACATTTTCTATTAATTATGTATTTACTTTACCGAGTCTGATTACTTTCTAGTAGATATTAAGATGTAGAGTACATTATATTATATACACACACACAATAAACATTTTTATTAATAATGAATATTGCATAAATTTAAATTATTTCAAAAACATTCATGTATGCATGAAAATAATCAGATTTTTGACAAAAGTTTTATATTCAGATTTAAATAATAAATACATAAGGCAAAGAGATTTTCTAAACATTAATTTATAAGTAATTTAAGTAATATTTGGATTTGCATAAAACTATTTGATTTGATAGATTGTTTTGAAGTGTAAAATGAGCAATTTAATAAAATTTGTGAATATGATTAGTTGCAGTAGTAATTGGTAATAAACCGGACCAGTAGTGTAGTGGTTAAAGCTTCGGCTTGGGGTTCGAATCTCACCATATCGGGTAGGATGCAAAAGCGTTTGCTTTTGATGCTAGAAAACTGTGGTTGATTTGATTAACAGTAACCACATTTACACGCGTGTCTACTATACGGATTCGTTTTTGTAGAAATATGCCGCCTCACATGCTTAAGAATTCTTATGTTTTTATGAGTATGGTAATTTCTCCAAAATTTCAAAAACAGTGTCCAAGCAATTTTAAATATCCTTGAGGAACAGAAAAACTAAATAAGTTAATACTGGATCGACTTAATCTGCTGGAAATACCAAGTTTCAAAATACCTAAAAATAAATAATGTCTGCAATACATAGTTCAATTCATAATTTTGGAGCAGAAACCAGACATAAAAAATTACTAATTAAGACTAGCTATATGGAATGCAAACGGATTAACGCAACACCTAGCAGAATTAGAACTATTTTTAAATACTGAGAAAATTAATTTATCAATCTGGAGATATTCTTGTTACCATACAACACATCCAGCAGAACCACCATGATGGTTAACCTAAAGAAAGAAATTCATTATTGGACGTGACTTTAATGCAAAAAATTCCTTCTGGGGTTCAAGATTAACCTCTCCAAAAGGCTAAATATTACTTGCAGCTGGCCAATATTCAAACTGTGAATTTTACTCAGGAGGGAAACCAACGCATTGGCCAACTGATCCTAACAAAATCCCAGATTTTATAGATTTCTACATCTCTAAAGGCATATCGGAACGCTACATCTTCTTAGAAAATAAATATTAATAAAATGTGTTTATTAAGTATTCTTAGAAAATGATGAAAGTCTAATATTTGACGGTTCTCCTGTTATTATGACGGTTAGTGAAAATGTAAAATAAAACACAAATTCACTACAGATCATAAACAACAAAACAAACTGGGAATTTTTTAAGCAGGGTGTAGAGGAAACATAGAACTTCAAGTGCCAATCAAAAGTAAAAATGAAATAGAAGAGGAACTAGACAGGCACCTTGATGTCATACAATGGTCGGCTTGGGAATGCACCCCAAATTATCTACCACGCGTGCGCCGCAAGATAAAATCACTTTAAACAACTTGTGCATCCAACTTAAGGCACATAAAAGCAGTAAAAAATTAAACAAGTGGAAAATACCTTTGTTCTCTAGCTCGAACTAAAGATACCGCCTACCGGTAAAACGACCAAAAACGCAGATCCCCCAATCAAAACCAATGATGGGAAATGGGCTAAAAGTGAGAAAGATAAAGTTGACCTGTTTACTGCAGAACATCTTGAAGAAACATTTCAACCTCTAGGTCGGCAGACCAGTTACCAAAACACTACTGATAAGCTCAGAATACCTGACTTCGAAGATAACAGGCCTGTAACACTGAAAGAACTAAACGCTTAAATTAAGAACTTAAAAGCAAAGAAAGATCCTGGTTACGACCTGATAACAGAACACATAATAAAGGAGCTGCCTCACACCCAGAAAAAAAAAAGTTTTTAATTCAATAACTTTGACTTATTGAATCGTATTTTTCGAAAATCAGCAATAAAATTGTTTAATATAACTTAGTTTTAAGTTTAACAAAAACATATATTCTATCAATAAAATAAAATAGTTTTACTAATAAATACACTTATTGTAATGACAATGTATTAGTTATCAAGTCTAAACTTACTAAATTTATTGATCGAAAAATGTTCGTTGTTAAAATAAATATTAGGACTTGATTAAATTACTAATTCAATAACTAAAGTTATTACATTTACAACGTGACTGTTCTCGTTAATCATTAAAATTCGTAGTTTGGTCACTGCATCAGACGACCGAATTTTTAATGCAAAGAATTCAGTGTTTCGCACTAATGGAAACATTGAATTCTAGAGAGTCGTGTTGCTGATATTGCAGCTCTAACTTGGTGGTAAACTCCATCTCCAAGTAAATGCCGCAATATCAGCAACACGACTCTGTAGAGATTTCTTTTTCAGGTAGATTATAGTCTCTACACGGGCCTCGCACCCTCTATGGGCAAATGCCCCCATTCAAGATGGTCTTGAACATATATAGTATATATTCAAAATACGTTCCAATTCCAACGTCTTGGTAACCTCACCTCAACCTCACCCTATCAGGGTAGGCACCATCATCTCCCATATTATCCAGAATATTGTTTATTATGATTATTACGCTCTTTGTAAAAATTAATAATTAAATTTTTTGGAATAATAACTAAAGAACGTTCAATTAAAAACGTCAAGTTATTGAACGGAACTAAATACTTATTGATATAACAATTATTGTGTCGATTTAAAGGTAGTAAAATCAATAACTATAAAATTGTTACGGCAATAACTTCGTTTATTGGCCAAAAACAACCTATGTTTCTTATTGATTTTGCATATGAAAATTGTTATTTCAACAACTTTTTTCTCTGAGTGCAGGAAAAAAACATGTGCCAATGCAGTAGAAAGTATAGCAGAAGTAATAATGATTCCGAAACCGCGCAAGTCACCGAATTACAAAAAATCTTACCGGCCAATTTCACTCTACCAACACTAACGAAATTGTTTGAAAGGCTGTTGCTCAAAAGATTGAAAAGAACCATTGAACAAAGAAACCTTATCCCAGAATGTCAGTTTGGTTTTAGAGAGAAACACTCAACTATTGAGCAGGTTGCAAAATTTGCTGATGATACTTCAGTTCTCTCAGTAGGAGACGCTATCGAGGAATCGACAACGAAACCTCAAGAAGCACGTGAGAAAATCATAAAATGGACAAAAATGTGGCGTATCGGGCTCAATAAATCGAAATCAACGCATATAAATTTTACTAATCTAAAAGTCAGCTATAAACCTGTAATCATTAACGGTCAGCAGATTCCATAGGCAAATAAGGCTAAATATCTAGAGATGAACTTAGATAGTAGGCTCAATGGTAAGAGCACGTTAAAAAGAAAAGAGGTGAACCTTATATCAAATATCGAAAAAATGTTTTGGCTGCTCGGGAAAAATTCGAAATTGTCAAGTTTTCAAAACAAAGTGCTTCGTGGTATAGTTAACGCTCCGTGGTACATTAGGAATGATAGGGACCTAAATATCCAGACGGTTCAAGAAGAAATAAAAAACTTGCAGTAATTCATGGACTTTGGCCTTCAGTTTCACTATGATTACCAGTGCAATTAAAGGACAATGTATAGTACCTCATGGCGAGAATCCATAGTCGCTTGCAGAATACGAATAATTGAATCTTCCAGATTTGTGAGAAAAATTATCTTGTATAATAATTCATTAATCCTGCTTAAATTTCAGAAAACCAACAAGATTAACCCTTGGTACTGTTATTAAAATTTAATCTTCATTGCAATAATTGAAAAATCTCATACTGAAGCTGCCACTTCTGTTACACAGACATCCTCCACATTTCGCATGGATCTCCCAATTTATGGATAAAGATTTAGTATGAACTTTTATTCCGGATAGTTAATCCAGGGTCTGTAAAGATGAAGAATTTGGTTAAGTATATCGTTTTTTATCAAAACATCATCAAAATATGATCTGAATTAATTTTGTTTGAAATTTAATTTACAACCTTTTTATTTTTAATTGTTCTTAAATGCTATATAATTTTCAAAATATTTCCAAACACCAAAAAGCTCCTATGGAAGCTGCTACTTGCAGTGGATAGATCTTGGCCAAAAATCACTGTGGTATCCGGGGTTTCTTTATAAATCCATCAAAGTTTGTCAAATTGATCCTCTAACAATAAAATTTTAAGAAAGGTACACATCCCTTGAAAGGCACACAATAGGTCATGAACATGTCGAAAGTTATATGGCAGGGATGTTTACTAACAACCAACCAATAATTTTTTGAACAGAAATTTTACAATCGCTGATCATGATCACAATAATTTTATAAGAGTTCACAAAACCAACCCACTTAATAGGCTCGAAGTAATGATGGTCATAAAGAAAAAATAAGTATTCTGGGCCTGACGACTAGCTAACCTTTAAATGGAGCACGGGTGGTTATGGAGCTTCCTTTTGATAATGGAGCCCAACAACTGACGAGGTATTTTTTAAATACTTCCAATTCTTTTATTCGCATATTGGGTTTCCGGCATTTTACTTTGGCCGTCATAGGTAGTAGATCCTTTGAGTTTAGACGTGTGCATACTTGTGAACTTGTACATGCTGCAGTGATGCCAAGGTTGCAAATGTTGAGATTATGGTATTGATTGATTGGTAACTTCATACCACTTTAAATTGTTTACTATATTTTTTGTTTGTAGTGTAAGGAAGTTTTTGAGTGGTAGTCTAAGGAAAAGAGATTAGAGTTGTTCTGGAATTTGGGTGGTGTGTGAGTGTAATGTAGGTATTTTGGGCGTGGAGTGTTTACTTTGTCAAATGGAGGAGTTTTTAAGGTGAGGTTTGCTGGTGAGTAGAGGGTGCCACCCGGAAATCCTCGCTCGGGAACTCCCAGGAGTTGATTAAATTTTTGTGTCCCGTTTCCCACGGGAAATTATGAAAAATTCCCGGTTTTTTCAACACATTTTAATCAATTCAGACATAGCCTTAATACTCATTTTTCCCAATGATTTTTTCGTTATGCAATCTTACCAGCACAAAAAACATTATTTTATATTATCCCCAACCGGTGTGAAGTTTCTAACGTTAAAAAAAGTGTAGGTACACAAAAAAGTGGCAACATAAAAGTGTAAATGTTTATACGATTCTGACGTTAAAAAGTGTAGGTTTGTAAAAATTTATATAAAACAACAATTTACAATAAATTATACAAAAATATTTGAACAAAAGAGGAAATAGTTTCCAAATTTAAATTTAATCACCATACATAAGTATAATTTATGTCAAAATATAAAGTTGGGCACAAACCGGCGGAAGCAGCGCTACACTATGGAAATTATCGCAAAATCTAGAGATGTACTCGCATGGTGACTCTACGGTAATCAAAAGGGATGAAATGGGCTATCTAAATATGTGTGTGTTATTTCCTTAAATAGGTTATGGCTCTGGACATAAATTTTCGAAAATATAATATGCGAGCACATCTCCAGATTTTGCAATAACTTCCATAGTGTAGCATTGCTTTCGCGGAATTTAGAGGAAAACATTATATTTTTGAAAATTTATGTCCTGAGCCATAACCTTTTTAAGGAAATGACACACATACACATATTTAGATAGCCCACTTCGTCACTTTCATTACCTTATAGTCACCATGCGAGCACATCTCCAGATTTCGCGATAATTTCCATAGTGTAGCGCTGCTTCCGCCGATTTGTGCCGAATTTTATATTTTGACATAAATTATACTTATGTATTAAATTTAAATTTGGAAACTATTTCCTCTTCTGTTCAAATATTTTTGTATAGTTTATTGTAAATTGTTGTTTTATATAAATTTTTACAAACCTACACTTTTTAACGTCAGAATCGTATAAACATTTACATTTTTAAGTTGCCACTTTTATGCTCCACTTTTTTGTGTACCTACACTTTTTCAACGTTAGAAACTTCACACCGGTTATCCCCCAACTGTCAATAAAATATTTCATTGTTTCTCTGTTTAATGAGTTGAACGTAAGTTTTTTTTATAATTTGTGACATATGGGAAATATTTTTATTAATTTTTACCATTAAATTTTTATGTAGTAGACCTAGACAATAAAATTAATAAACAAGTTTAAAATTAATAAACATGGCAGATTCCGTGTGGACATACTTCGTAAAAGAAAAAAGAGGCAAAACGCAAAATGTGTCAATCACGTATTAAGTTAAACGGGATCGTCAACTAGAGGTTTAATTAGGTGTTTGAAATTTGTTCATCATTTTATGTTGAACTTGAAAAGAAATGTAAATGATCAAGTGGCAGGCCCTAGCAACGTTGAAAAGGTTTTGACGAAATGTGCGAATCAAACTTAAATGACATTTTTTACTAAAAGGCAAAATAACCAAAAGCGAATTAATTCGTCAAGCACTTCATGATAGGCAACTTAATTTACCAAAAGGTAAATCTAAAGTAATGAAACTAATCCACGATTATTACGCAATCGCAAAAAATAAAATATCATAAAGATTTATGTGGAAAATTTAGCCTCACATTGGATGAGTAGACCATTTTACGGAACAACAATAAACAATATATTAATGTATTAACTTAGGTTTGATAAAAATTAAGGAAGTTGTTCAGCTGATAAAATAATTGAGCTGGTAAACCTATCCGATTCTGGTATAAATTCATCAGACGTAGTTTCATCAACCACCGATGGCGCTGGGGCGTGATGGTAAAATTTGGAACATTATCTAAATATAACCACCAATTATGTTACAATCATTGCATACATTTAGCTCTTGTAGATGTGCAACATTAACGAATATACATATAGCTAGAAGCAGCGAAAAATTTTATGAATCTGATAGTGATAACGTTGAAGTTGATGAAGCAAGTGATAATGTAAACCAAATTTGTGAACGTAACGATTTTAACGCTGCATTGTATTTTTTTTTTTTTACATTTCACCGAAGAGGAACTCATTTTAAAAGAAAATGTTAAGGAAAAGCACGGAATAGAATTTAGTTAACTGTTGGATTACAAAACCAGATTGAAACATCTTTTACAATTATTGACTCAGCTCAAAAGGCATTGCATGATTTGGGTTTAGTAACATTAATTAATGACGAATATATTCGAATATATCATCGAATATTTTCAATGCACTTGATAAATGGTTTATAACTCGCTCCTGAAGATTTTAATAGACGCGATGCAAATATGATTACAGCTAATGCAATTTAAAAATTCCTATTTGATACATTAAGTGCAAATAATGATAATATTTCAACAGAGTTGTTGGAAGTTTTAGCACGTCGCATTCAGCATGAATAAACGAAAGAACCAAGATCTTGTAAGTTTAACAAAATATCTTCAGACTTTCGATTTATAATCTACTCCTAAAGCAAACTTGCCCTCATCATCAAAAACTTCAAGTTTTCGGTACGATACCTAAATATATAATAAGTTATTTTCTAGAGTTTGAATACGCCGAGGTTGGAATTGGAATGGAAATACAAAGTGAAGGTTCATCTGGGTAAGATAACGGACACATCTTAGTATCTGATATAAATGAGAGATTGCTGGTGCAATAAACGCAGCACTTAAAAATTCAAAAATTGTAGAAATATCGTCGAATTATCAGATAAAAAATTTACAAAAGGAAATTCAATTATATGAAAGTACATTCCCCGAAATAAAAATAAATCCGGGAAATGACACCCTCTACTTGTGAGACTCACCGACTAGGGAAATGAGGCGTTCCAGAGGAAGAGGCTGTTTCAAGTATTTGGATTTATATGTAAGACGATAGCTAAATTTTCTGATTTGATTGTGTTCTTCTATACCTGCGTTACAAGCAAATTAGAATAAAATTTTTACTCAAAACAATCTGTAATTTTTTGACTATAGCTTCCAAAGAGTTTTCAACAAAAAATACACATCGAATCGAAATAAAGAAGTTCTCACTTATAGTTCCCTTTCAGATTTTTTAGTATAGAGATTTTTCAAAATATTTCGGTGCCGGCCGTTGAAAGTGAATTATGAAGTCAGGCGCGCCGCCATCGTATGATGTATGTGAATTATAATTATAGATTTTTCAACTTGCCTTCTGAAATTTAGGGATCAAATTCAATTTCGGAAAACCTTTGGTTAATAATTTTAGGATTACACACAAACTAAAATTAAAACTGCTTCGCGTAGAATTAATTAATAGCAGTACTTAATTAATTTGAAATTACATACTTTGAAAGTTGATTAAATCAAACCTGTTAAAAATTATTTTCTTCTGCATTTTATCCTAATTTCACCGAGCCATTCTTTTAGTCCTACCTATTTAAATATATAGAAAGGTAAGCTTTACAAAAGCACAATTTGTTAGGTGAGGTCAAACCGCTAAAAGCCTAACTTTAATTATTAATTATTTCAATTAACCATTGAGCAAGTTGCGAAGTACAGGTTACAGGATTTTAAAGTGCAAATAGATGTTTCGTAATTTTACTTTGAGTTTTGGGAGTATTTTTTTTAAATGTAGAATTTTTGAAAGTGCTAGAATTAGTGCTAAAAATGTTTAAATAGTGCTAGATTGCACTTGGGTGTAATAACTATTTTTATGGTGGTAAAAATAATCTGAAGATCTAGCATCGAAAGTGCTAACTTGACAACACTGGTTACATAACATATTAATAAAGTGATTAAATACAATAAAATGTGTATAATAACATATTACACGTTTATTAGATAAGAAAAATCCTCATAATCCTATGTTACGTACGAGTTTAATGTGCACACACACACACACTTACAAATGTACACCATTTACATTTTAGATTAAAACTTTTATCTATTTAATTTAAGTTTTTCCTTTTGTGCAAAAATATATTTTTTTTTAACAAAATCATTTAAACAAATCGTTTTTACCGACACATTTGTCGTATATCTAATACATGCTTTACAAAAGCACGGAGATAAATTCAAATTAACTAAGGAATTAAGCTTACTAATCACATAATCATGATTTAAAAAAATTTATAAAATTTGTTGTTGTAAAATGTCAAGAAGTAGCTACTACTAGGTAGGCAGAATATAAATAAATAAAAAATAATAAATCGCGTAAAGCTATTACATGTTTGTATATTATTTAGCAAAATTCTACACACACACGCTAGGAGAGATGAGAAACTTATCTTTTATATTTAAAAAAAATTACTTGAAGTTTTATCTTTCAACAAAAATACTTCACATATCACATTTATATAAGATTATTATTGTTATTATTTTATTATAAAGAAAAGCAAATATATCATAATAATAATAATAATGTAAGATGTAATAAATAGATATTGCATGTAGTCGATTTTATTAGGTATGTTAAGATTTCGATTTGAGATAATCAAGAAGAAATTTATTTTTTATACAATTTTGTAATTTTTTGTTGTTGTTGCTTTTTGTTGAATGAAATCAATCAATCAATATTTATTTCACTTTTTTTGTAATATTACGAGCGTGTATATAGCAGCGCACTATACATGAGTGAGGTAGGTAGGCATGTACACTCGTACATATTTTATGTGTTCGAAATGGAATTTTAATTCAAATTTTATTTGATTAATTTATCTTGTTTGTTTTTAGATATTTGTCATTCTTGGTTTATCTATATAAAATATTGTATTTGTGTTGTGTTAATTTTAAAATGTTAAAAGTTTATTTGAGATAAATTAAATTGCAGTAAATTTTTTTTTTCGAACATGTAAATTCCAAACGATTAGATAATTGTCATAAATATGTATGGTGAAGAATTTATTATTATGGGAACGCATTATAGACTTATATACTGTTCACTTGTTTAATATACAGAATGGATTACGTAATGTAGTGGAATGACATTCATTCAGCTAATAGGCAGTCATTAGGTATTTAAAAAGTACACTTACAAGCATTACATAATAAAATTTGTTTAGTCGAATAACTTTTTGCGATAAATATAATCTTTACACCATAAATGATGCCTAAAGTGGGATTTGTCAAATGTGTCAGAAAATCGTTCATTCAACTGTCTTTGTTGTCTAATGGAATTGGGCCAGTTCTGGGCGCGTATTCTTGAAATCGGTGGAAATTTGCGCATGAGGAATATAATTTGCTTTAAAACTCCTTATATTATTCTAATTTTTCACGGGGCAACTTTATGCTGGAAACAGATGTGCGGAATTTACGCATGCGAATACGAATGAGAAAACGAAAACGTAAACTTTCTGACCTTGCGTTTCAGTACAGTTTTCAATACACAATATACAATTTGTTTCAATTTCTGTCAAAAGATTGAAAAGCCGTCGTCCGAGACCACTTGCGAAATAACGTATGTTATGCGAAATGCATGTGTTTTATTTCATATAAAGTACTGGATTCTAAATTCTCCGCATGCGAAATTTCGCACGTCTGTTTCCAGCATTAATCGTTTTTTCAAATTTGTTTCCAAGTTTTCTATTATTTATTTCCCTACTAAGGGAATAAATCCACATCCATTTACCCACCGAGTTCAACAATACGAGCCCTGGATTAGTATATATTCAGCCACTAAATCTTTCGAATGACAATGAACACATCTGATAGGTATATGAAGCTAGAAGTGCCAAGTTGAAAGGGTTCTAGAACATGTCAGAAAAACTTTTATTGGGCGACCTTTGTTGTTTAATTAAATTGGGCCAATTCTGGATTACCACAATATATGGCTCGTATTCTCGGGTGTCGAGTACTCGAGTAGCCGGGTATTATATCAATGTTTCAAATACCCGAATTCTTGGGTTATAGTTTTGAAAGATAGCTCTGGGTATTGAAAACAAATCATAGTCCATAGCGCAAACAAATTCCTAATCACTCACCAACCTTTTCATTTATTACTTGATTAAATTTTCCAATAAAGGAAAGTTTTTTTTTTAAATAATAATAAATCCATCACAGGTACGAAAAAATATTATTATTTGATTGCAAAAATTATGACTTTATCATTTAAAGGTTTAGTAAAAATTACAAATAGTTTTAATCGAATATGAAAAAAATCACATTTTCATCACTTTGAGTTTTTATGATATCGGTAACAATTTTGGGTTATTCTGGGTGATAGATCCAGATATTTGTTCAACATTGAGGTGAGGTTACTATGAAGAAGCTTTGGTTTCGAACTATTTACACATTGAATTCTTTAAATTAAAAATTCGGTCGCCTCATCAACATTTCATATGAAAATCGCATGTATGCGTTAAATACAATAAAATTAATGCGTTAAATACAATTTCAATATTCAATACATTTTCAATATTTTGGTAGTTCGACCACTGCAGTCTGACGAGACAACCGATTTTTTTAATTTAAAGAATTCAATAGCCCGTTCCACACTTTACTTTGAAGTTACTTATTTTTCGTTCCTTTCTTCGTTCGGTTTTAATTGCAACTCATTTTTCAACAAAATTCTTTTCGGTCAAGCAGCTCTAACATAAATAGAAATGAAATAAAAAAAAATTAAGGCCATCTTAGAGATGTCGAGAGAGTAGAATAAAACAATACAAAAAATTTTGTGTTTAAATATAAAATAAGGGTTTAAATTAGCAATAAAAAATTCATTACGTATTATTTTGAAGTAAGAAGTAGTACTTCAAAGAAGTAGAGTGTGGAACAGGCCAATGTTTCATTAGTTCGAAACCAAACTTCCAACGTCTTGGTAATCCCACCTTGATGTAAAGTGTAACAAGTTTTTTAAACTTTCACGGTATTTAACATCTTAACGGTAGAAAATTTGAATAATGCATAGTAGTAGTATTTTTTATTCAGGTTTATATGCCCTTTCATCCCCTTCAATATAATACCGTCAATTGCGGTCAACCTGTATAATCGACCGATGTGAAGTTTCTAACAAAAAATAACAAAAAAATCCAAATCTATATATATATATATATATATATATATATATATATATATATATATATATATATATATATATATATATATATATGTGTTAGTACTACTCAATATTAAATTCTTATTAGAATAAATTGAGTGTGATTTATTACACTGTTAAATTAATCTCCGAATCAAGTACATTTAAAAATTATAATTTTTAAAACAGAATTTATTTAAAAATGCAAAATATTAATTATTAAAACAGATAAGTATAATAACAAATTAAAATCATGTGTGAATTAGTTATCAACTAAACGAAAGAAAAAGCTATAACAGAAAAATATCAGAATTATTTATTACAATTTTTCGAACAAAATAAGGTGTATTTTATTTATCTGGGCCAATAACAAGATACTACCAGAGATCGGGGCAAGATACCACTATATAGATCGGATTGGCCTGTCTATAGAGGACATTTTCCAGTGTAAGGTTTTTCCAAGGGGAATAAATAAAAATTTTCCACTGTAAATTTTGAGTATTTTATCATTTCATGGAGTCACTCAGTGAGGTGAGAACCACAATAAGGGTATTACGGTGGAAAATTGTTATTAAACCTTATACCGGAAAACATCCTCTATAGTAGCTAATTTGATCTAAATAGTGTTATCTTGCCCTAATCTTTAAAAGTGGCTTCTTATTGGTCCATATTGATGAAATACTCAAAATTTTGAGTGATAAATTGCAATAAACATATTTAATATTTTTTTTTTTATTAAAGCTTTAATTATATTTATTTGTTAACTTTTTCTTTGTTATTTATATATTTCTTTAAAATGTTTTGTTATTATTATGTAAATTATGAATTTATTTAATATAATAATAATTCTTATTACAATTTTCACTAATTTGAATTTATAAAATATTAACAGTGTAAATCACCAATACTAAAACAATTTAATATGGCGGCTATTGGAATCTATTTGAATCCATTAAGAATTATGTTTTCGCCATGTTTTCCAATTGGAACCCTATACGTATACGTGTTATTTTTTGTTACTTTACGGGGTCACAAGAAAGCAATATTAAATGTTTACTATCCTTTTCCCTTTTGTGTTCACGTTTACTACAGGTGAACGATAACACTCTGTTTTCAATAAAAATGATCAATTAAAATTGTGCTTCGTTTTATTATATTTTTTTACGGGTACTCGGATACTTCACTAAATAACTACCCGATATCCGGGAAATTTAATATTCGGGTATTTTACGAGCACAAATGCACAAATTCAGCCACTATACTTTTCTAATGGCAACGAACTTACCTGAAAGGAGTATGCAATTAGTTCACTTGTTTCTAGAATATTTGAGTCAGAAAATCGTTCATTCAACTGCCTATGTTGTTTATTGAAATTGGGTGAACTCTGGACTAGAATAAATTTAGCCACTATATTTTCCAGGTGATAAGAAACATATCTCATAGAAATAAACAACCACAAGTGCCAAGTTCATTCAGCGGTCTTCGTTCTTGAATGGAAGTGGGCCAATTTTGAATGGGAATGAAAATATCGGAGTGAATTTTATTCCAAAATAACAAAATGTACACTATGACTCATAAGTAATTAAAATTGGAAAAAAACTTTCCAAAATTATACAAAAATTATACTTTAATAATAATCTTGAAACAATTTAACAAACATAAATTTTTCAAAATTATTAAATAGAAACATATTAATTTTTGGGAAATGTTTTGAGGGAAATTCACGATATGAAATTCTTTAAAAACACACCGAGAGGTTACTAGAGTGGTTCTTAATTAGTATTTGATGTAAGAAACCAATCTTACTTAGCTATATGCTCAGAAATATCTGCGTATTTTGTTAGTTGAGAGAGAATATCATTGAGAGTAAAACAAAAATTCTTAAAAATTTGAAATTATTTAACTCGGTCCCTACAGCCAAGTGCGATGGCGGTTAAAGTAGTACTTCGAAAACCATTTTACTTATTTGGCTCGGAAATCGTCAAATTTTTTGTTATTCGAGAGAGAAATTTAGATATTTTTTTTCTATTTTTAATGTTATTGTTTTAAGAGAATAGTTAAATTAATATTATTATTCTTTTCATTGTGAACTAATAGATAAGTGTCCATCGGTAAATTTTTGATGCAACGATATTAAAAAAGTTTTTCCGTCGAACTAATCTAAACTTTTGAACATGCTTTAAAATGTATGATTCGATCTAAGAGTATAACCTGTAAGCTTAGATTTCGAAATAAACGCTACTAGCGAAGGGGAAAATGATGGTTTGCACATAATTCTGATTAACTGTTTTCGTCGCATGTATATAGAATGTAAACGTAGCATTACGTAGCATTAAGAAACCAATCTTACTTAGCTAAATGTTTGGAAACCTGTGAGATTTTTGTTATTTGAGTGTAATCGAAGGAGTGTCATCTTATAGATTTTCGAACATGTGGCTAAGTAAGATAACTTTCTTACATAAATTACTAACTTGTTTTTTAAAACAAGAGGATAAAACCGGTAAAATTGTTGTTGCTTTCCCTTTAAAACTTCCGTGCGGTATTCATGATCCCGCCACTTGTTTTCTCTAGGGGCTTTTATTTTTATCACCTTTAAGGCGAAATTTCAAATTTCCTTTTCCTCCGCTTCTGGAGTAGCACTAATTTTGTCCTGTGAGCACTAATTAGCACAAATTGGGCTTAATCATTATGCCAAGTTACATTTTGAAATTCAAAAGTTTTCCTGCTGCAGTTGTTTTCGTTCAGGTATCTTGATGGAGAAATTCCTCCTGCAATTGATTGTGTTTGTCATCAAATCTAATAGTTGGGCTATATCATTAGCGCGCTGAATTTGTTCAAGTTGCTTTTATACTCTATTACTAAAAAGAGATATTTCTTGACTCAACTTTACAATTTTCCGCTGTAATGGCAACCTAAAGACTTCCAGAAATGGGACAGGTTTTTATTGCTTTTGTTACACTTAACATATTCGAGCTGAATTGGTTATAAAATATAATCACAGCATCTTTTGTAGATTAATTTCCCATGCTAATATTCGTTGATATACGAAATATCTCGAGCACCAGCAAGATTCGTACCATAGTTGATATTCGGTTAAGTAATAATAATGTTAGTAATTTGAACATACTTTCATGATGGGGATCGTCCACAATTAAGGAAATATGACATTTTGGCCAATAAGCCTTGTATATGAATAAACGGGCACGAATAGCGTATAACGAATTTTTATTCTGAGCTTGTTTTCGATGGAGATTTTCAGCTCATAAAGAGGTATTTTTCTGGTTCAATCTTCTTGGAACAAATTCCAAGCTGGAGTTGGTTAAGTTAATGACCTGGTGATTAGCGACCTCTTACTAAACAGCTAATAGTTTTGCTACCTAGAGACGTTCTGATTTTTTAAAAAGTTGCTACAAGTTTTCTTTGAAATACTTTAGAATTATATTATAATTAGCGAGAGAAGCTTGTTGGTTCATCCTAGTCGTTCATTCACTTAATGGTCCTCGCAAATAGAGTTAATGATCGTGATTCACTTCCTTTGACTTCGAAAACATTAATATCATTAATGGGACTCGAACCAGAAAATAAGGTGTGCGGTGAAGATTTAGTCTTGGATCGATGAGGTCTTTGGTAGCTTTATCTATATCACAATCGTCTGAGACTTTGTCTATTCTGGCGTTTTTCAATTTTTTTGATTAGTTAAAAATAATTCCGTTTTATAGCACTTTTGGTGTTAGTTTTTCCGTATTAATTTGTGGGGCAACTGTAATTGTGAGTGTATTTAAACTTTTAAAAATCGCTGATTTTTTTAAATATATATTTAAAAATTAATTAAACTTATAATAAGGTCGTAATTGAAATACACATTTGGGGAAGCGAAATGAATATTTTCGAATTAATATAATTTGTTATTATAGAAAAATATTTTCTAAATTCCACGGGAAACAAGCATAGGGCCACAAACGAGGGAACATTTGTTTCATATTGCACAGCAGTGAAAGTAGGCGAAGCTATAATTAGTAGAATAAAAAATGGTAAAACACCCAACACGGACAGTATGCCCGCAGAATTATTAAAACACGGAGGAGCTGCTCTTGCATCTATTGTTTATGATCACATCGCAATAGTCTCGATCCTGCAGGAGCCACCTGAGGCATAGAAGACCGCGCTCCCAAGTCTGCTGCAAAAAAAATTATGAAAATTCTCGTTATACACCGCCTATACCGCTATACACCACAAACTACTCGCTAATGTTGTCATCTTGCCAGCATCAGCACCACCGCCGAAAATATTATCAATGACTCTCACGGTGGTTTCAGCCTCAACTGAGCAACCACTGATCAATGTTTCTTGAGAAAATGTTTAGAGTACAACATATTGGCGGTTAGGTTGAAGTGCTGGCAGAGGGATTACTGCAGGAGTCATCTCTTGTACCGTCTCTGAATCACACATCTGCAAGTGCTGGAATCGCCTCCAGCGACGGTTACCTATAACTACCCCATAACAAGGGTAGACTAAATGTATGAGGGCTGTTGTTTTTCAACAGGGAGTTTGCGTTGGACTAACATTCCAACCTGGAAAAAAACATTTGTTATGAAACTTCAACTAAAGCCTCGGATAAATAACACGGGTTTACAACAAAAACCTCGGACAAGAAACAAGGACCATGATGTAAAATTTGGAACATGAAACGCATTCAGCTTGATAGACGTGAGTTGAAGTAGGTTTGCAAACCAGCAATCGTTTAAGCTAATTCGCAATGGATTTTAATAAAAGAAATCGGTACCGAATTTCATCTACGTAGTACTTAGTGGTATTCGCAACAAATCTGGAGAATTTCAAATGGACATAAACACAGTCCTTTAATATCGTGATAAAATTACTCTCGTGACTGTTAAACGGATATTCGTAATCTTCAAATGATCAGTCTGATATCAGTATGGAAATCACACAACCACCCGCTCCCTGTTATGATGAAGTGCGAACCTTGTAATGATGGTATTTTTAACGAAATGCTCAAGAACGGCGTTGATAACCTCTTCAACCGAATGTTTGAGGTGGTTTCATCGATTTGGTTTGAATAGAAAATCCCGACGAGTGGAAAATAGCACCAATCTGACCACTACTATCGCGGAATAGTCTTACTCAATATCGGCTACAAGGTCTTGGCCATAGTAGGTTTAGGTTTAGGTTTCAGTGGTTGACAGTTAGGTCATTTTTGGCCCATTGTGGTACCACGCATTCACGCCACATCATTAACCCATTCACCTATTCACCTACTCACACAACTACAGTATACCACCTGCACATTGCAAGCTCCATGTCAACCTGTACATTGACATGGACGATGGGTCGGCGCCGAATTCTACACTCCATCAGAGGGTCTTAGTTGTGTTTATTAACATCACCGATTGTAATCGATGATGAAAATTCGATTTGCATCTAGCCTCTGATGGGATTCAAACCCAGTACCTCCCGGTCCAAGTGCCGAAGCTTTAACCACTGCACCACTTGTCCGGTGGCCATAGTAGTAATTGAGAAATTATTAATTTACAGCGAGTGCATTTTGGGCGACTACTAGCGCGGGTTTCATCCATGCAGGACAACCATTCAAACTTTTTCTCTGCATTTAGCCTGAATGCCTACATATTTTGTTGAAATTGTATAAATAATAAGTGAATTAACGTCATCGGTCTTCAATGCGTTAACATTATTTGCCGTTGGCATTTAGCGTAACACATTTACACTTAATAAACACATTTTTATTAGCACTTATTTTTTTATTTCGCAAAAATTAAATGTTTAATATTTTAATTAAATTTTTTTTTTTCAAAAAGTTTAAAAAATCACTCGATTGATTTCGGCTTGCTAGGCCATCATCAGGAGTATCTACTATCAGATAGATACTCCTGACTTTGGCCTAACAAACCGAAATCGATTGGGTGATTTTTTAAACTTTTTCCAAAATTTAATTTTTGCGAAATAAAAAGTGTTAATAAAAATGTGTTTATTAAAACTAACATAATTGAAGCTATTAGTGCAAATTCCGTTATAAACAAAAGTTCTTTAAAATCATTTAAGGTGGTTCTTCCGTGTATGTTATAACACCAGTCGTTTTAGTTAAGCTGTTTCGCTCTAGTGAGTTGGTAAAGAAATAGAGTTCGCGAGCCCAGTTAATGTTTAAAATGGTTCGTGAAAGACAAAATGAGAATATCGATCCTCAACAACCATCAACATCAACGAGGAACCGAGAAAATTGAAATTGTAATTTAGAGAAAATACCACTATTGTGATTTGCAACCAATCTATTTATTCTTGTTTCAGTTAAAGAAAAAGAATTAAAAGAAAATAATGAAAAGCTATTTACTCTTGCCGTTCCACCTAAAGCCGCTCCAAGGTTCGAGAATAGATGAAATGAAGAAAAAGATACTGAACCGAAAATCTAAAAAAAGGTAGATTCGAGCCATTTTTTTCTTTCTCTCTCTCTGGCACTATATCCCATCAAGGGATTTGGCCGCCTCAAATGAGGTTTCATAATCATATTTTCATTTCGGATAATGAGTGATTAATTCATTGATCCTAAGCCAGCCGTGAAATTTTCCCTTGTCACCACCGGGAATCGAACCCGGGACCTCCGGTCGCTGGAGCAAGCATGTTGACCACTTTGCCACCGGGGCGGAGTTCGGGCCATCCAATTTAGAATTATCTTCGGATGGTGAAATCAAATACTCAAACACAAATAGTAACGAAAAGGCAATAGTAATCGAAATTGCTTTAAACCAGCTGCGATGCCTCATTTAATATTAATGAAAACAGGAAAGAACATATGGATCGCTCGAAAAATGCCAAGACAAAATTTTATTTGCACAACAGTAGCAGTTATTTGATCAGGCAGGTCTCTTGGATCATACGGACAGCGATTCTTGTACATGTATCTATTTTTCAAGGTAAAACTGAAAAACTTAAAAAGCCTGTGGCAGCTCCAAGAAATACGTTGAACATAATTGAATATGCTTTGGCGAAAGTTTCTTAAAAAGCAGCATTAAAAGGAAAATTACATGCCCCGATGTACTTTTTGTGAATCATCGAGGAAAATTTACACCCCACAATAAATGTCTCAAAGAAACCATGGATGTAATAAAAAAGCATATATCATGCGTATCTTTCCAGCTTAAGAGAGCCAGAGGGATTCAATGATGCAATACTTACATTTCGATTTGTCTAGTGAGTGAATTTTCCGAAATATGTATTTAAAAATGAGTTTAATGATTTTATTTGGGTTTTAAAATTTAAATTGTCAAGTGTAGTAACCTGCAGGACTTGCGACATCTTTAAAACCAAAATCGGTATTGCCGAACCGGATTCTGCTGAAAAAATTACCTAACATTGGAACAAAAAACCTCACCATTTTGAAGCAGGTCTAGCATACAAATCCACGGAGAATGATAAGCTAACAACAAAGAATAATTCTACAATTAAACATATGCTTTCGAGTTAAAACGGTGCCTGCCTACGCCATACCAGCAGACCTCGATCGATTTTTTATAAAACAAACAGCTCCGGACTTATCTGACAATCCATGATTGTGCTATAAATGACCCTTATTGCTACATATAGCATTACACAGAAAGAGCCCGTGGCGGAAAGAATATTGCGTCCAGTCTTTTTAAAGATTTAAATTCACTCGAAAGGTAATATTAAATCGCTCACATTTTACAGTGATTCGTGCCCTGGCCAGAACAAAAATTCATTGCCGGTATATTTTCGATATATATTGAAAATTGCAATATTTTTGACATATCACAGGGCATACGAATGCACTACATCGCATCCGGAAAAATAAATAAATGATCACTCCATTTATTTATTTTTTCGCAATTTACAATTTTGAGAAACGCACACCCCATTTTGAGTATCAAAGCTACTAAATAACGAGGATGCACTTCAGTTTTCTCCAAAAGTTTTAGGCTCTTCGATATTTCTAGATTTTTGAACTAAGAATTGATGGGTTCCGAAGAAAATCTGGCCCTGAAGGAAATCTTGTACAATTGTTTAATCCGGAATAAAAAGTGCATAACGCATAAATTATAAATATAATTTACCAAAAAATGAATTTAAGATCAGTGAGTGTGATATCGACCACGAGCGTGGTATCGAACATCGAGCGAAAAAAACCTGTAAAACCATCCGGGAAATTAGTACCACTTTATTCGGTCAGTTGGCTAAGCAGGAGTTTAAAATACTAGAAATGAAATCAGCTGATTTTTACGATTTTCCCGGGCTGGTTAAAAATAAATTTGTCTGGCGAAATGTAAAGTGAGTTCCAAAGGAAACTTTGTATAATTCTAAAGCTATACAAATAATTTAAACAGAGATGAATCCTTTCAACAATTAAATATACAACGACGAGGGCTCCGGAATTGAAAACTAATTGGATTTATGGTCAGTCATTTTCGAATAATGTATGTTTCTGATAATATGGCGCTCTGGCTCATTACATACAAATACAAGTACATCGGACAAATGCCTTTTCACTCATTTTTAAAGCAGTTATCCGTTTTTCAAAATTTGTTTTAAGAACTAAATTAGCTCTACTGAAAAATGACAGAATAATGAACAAAATTCTCTTGCAATATGAACAAAATTCTCCCACACTACTATACCTTTTTTGATTATAGCTGATTTATGGTTTGATTTTGTTATTCGTGTTGTGTACTTTTCGGTTTCAGACATCTTTAAAATAGATTTACAAGTTTACAACAAAAATTAAAATACCAAAAATTTAAAATAATCGATAATAATTGAGGTCACACAAATCACTATAAATTATGAAATTTTTTGGTTAGGTTGTCAATTGTTTAACTATAATAGTTTGCTATAAAAAAATAAACAAATCGTAGTTTCTCTTTCACTCTGTTGTAGATTTAATATCCCCTAAAGTCCGCCCTAAGCGGTCTCCCAGCAAGATAAAAAAAAAATATTTCGTGAAAATTGGAACAGCATTTTTCTTCGGCAAATTATATATTCTGTTACAATTTTTGATTTCGTCGAGACTGCGAGGAATCGTTTAGCAATAAAAGCTAATCATTCACATTATTGCTTCTTTTTCATTAACAATTTCTTTTTCATTAACCATTTTTCAATCAGCATAAAACATCAAGTTGACTATTGTAGATCCTTTCAAGGTTATCCTAAGACCGGACACATAGTCGAAATTTTGCATATATCATTATTATCTAAAACTCCATCCATTTATGATATTTGACCATTTCAGGGCATGAACGTATTTTGCAACAACTTAAGAAATTTCCATTCATATATACATACATACCGCAATACATAGAACATTTTGGATTCCTTACCTGTAAATAAAAAGAAAAGAAATATAAGTTAAACATTTTTGAAAATTAATTATTCACTATTAATTTGAGTTTATTGCGTGTGATCGGAAAATGAAAGTGGAACAAACTGTCAACAGTTAATTTCCATTATCATATATACTGTACTGTACTCGTTAGTGCTACATATTTTAATCTAAACTGTAATTAATCCGTTCGTTATTAAATCGATTGTGTATAAGTAAGAAGATAAATCAAATTGCAACAAAACGATTAATCAACTTTTAAATTTATACGTTGATATTCTTTTAAACTCTACAAACTAAAACTAGTCGAAGTCATACATTATAAACCATTTTTGTTACGCTCGTCTTTAAAACGTAAGAAAGAAACACACAAGTCGAGAAATTAACTGTCATGCTATACACAGAATTCACATTAATTTGTGTCCAGATCTTTATTCTGTAAGTGAATGACTTGCATCATGATTTATAATCGAAAATTAATTTTTTTTTTGTGTGTATTCATTTCAATTAAATGTTACAACAAAAATAAAAAAATAAAAAATAAATATTCTGAATATTTTTGAATTTGGTTTTGGAAAATCAACTTATACATTTTTTTTTGTATCTTGTGTATGTGCTTATTCGCTTCGTATGCGTGTATATGTATATAAATAATTTATTTTAATGTGAGTGATAAAGATAAAATTCAGCATAACTTCATTACAAAGCATTTTCTTTATTTATTTGCGCCAATATTTTCTCGAGCTGAGTAATTACGTGATCTGAAAACACCTTTAGCTATTTTATAAACACATATGTACATACATATCTACATAATATATGGGATATGTATGTAATTATGCGAGTATTTCTAGATACATAAAAAAGTGAATCTAAGTATTTCAAATTAACGTCAATTTTAAATTAACTGTGACACAGAATACAAAGAAGAGCTCTTCAAAACAAAGTTCCAAACAAGGTATTCGTACGTTTTCGTATACTTAAGGTAAATACAAAAATAATTCAACTTTGATTCATCCAAGTATACGAGTAAATTATAATTTAGTTTTATGACATAAATTGTGTAAAACTATTTTATCTACAAGACACATTTTTTCTTTTTTTTCTTTAATAAAATGTATAATTTAAAATGTAGAAGATAACATTTTATTGATGACATAATAAATTATAATTACCGACATAAAAAACTATTTACAATTTTTTTTACTCGTCTTCTTTTGATGATGTTGAAGAAAGAATTAAAATAAGAAAGGCAAAGAACAGTAAATTGCTTCTTGTTTTGGCAGTGATTAAGTTATTTAGATAGAAGTAATAATTTTCGTTGACATTTTTTATTTTACAGTTGTACGGTAATTGCTGTTTACAATTACAATAGCACAGTTTTAGAATGTTTGTGGTTTGTGCCGTGGACGTGTTACTTGACTTTAAATAATGTTAATTTTAATAAATATGTAATTACGTAGTAATTGGTGTATCGTTTGTGGTAATCTGGCAGGTAATTTTTAGTTGGGTTTTTGACTATACAGAATATAACAAGTAGAAATACAAACGGATCAGTGCAATAGTTTTCTGCAGATCAAAGATAATTTTAAAACGTTCAAACATGAATCAAGAGATTTGGCGTTCTGCATTTTACTTGTTAATCACTAAAATGTTGAACAGAAATATCCAGTGGATTATACATAGCATACGTAGTAAGTTGTAGCAACTCAATTATTCGGGAAATAATTGATTCTACAAGCATCGACGAATATGACATATTAACTCTTTGAGGCACACGATTTTAAAGAAAATGAAAACCCTAGCTGCACAGTTTTATTTATTATAAAAAAAGGAAATAAATATTCATTTCGATTATTTATAGATAAATTGATCCAATTCTTTATAAAGAATACATATAAATGAACAGCAGCTGCGCATACAAAAAATGGAAAAATTATGGTGCCACCATTTTTTACTACGCTGGTCAAGTTACCATTTTTTACTACGACGGACAAGCGACTAAAATATTATCCCCATTTTTCACCTTTCTCTGTACTGTTCCCACCTTGGAGCATGATAATTGGATAAAAGACATACTTCCCTATTATCAATCCATTGACATATATTTTCCTCGGTGTTTGCACTTGTATCTTGTAGAAGCAAATAATGGTAAAAATTTCCTTGTTTTATTTACAACCCCGCAAGCATTTATTTTGTTTTCTTTAAATTTTTTATAGAAGTAACGCTAGTAAAATAATTGTCAAAAACCAATTTGTGTTCTTTCCCACCGACATCAGCAGTAAGATAATTTACATCTTTGTTTCCAAGATTTTTTGTTACTTGATTGCTAATTTTGCCTGTATATATAACGAATTTGTAGCAGTAGCCGAAATTTATCAGCTAACCACACCTTATATTCAATTCTAATTGGGTTTTCATCAACGCCTAAATTTTCACAGATGAAAGTTGTTGATGAAATTTTTTCCTATCTTGTTCAGTTTCTGGGTGGCATTAATACATTGTCATTTAGATGGACGAGAGGCCATCCAAATCGATTTACACTCATTAGTTTACTGAAATATTCATTTCTCATATATGGTATGCTACTCCAATAATCACAATACCTGGGAAGTTTATTAATTCCCATTAGAAAATTTATTCCTATGAATGCTTGAATTTCTTTATCATCAGCTGGAGTGTATCTTTTGTCCTTTTGCTCGGCGTATAAATTTGTATGAAAGACAATCAAATCAATGATATCGTCACATATAAATTGACGACAAATATCATATGGTGATGGACTTTGAAGATCGATGATATGTTGAGCTTGGCCAGAATTAGAAGAAAATACTCCAAGTGATGCTGGTTTTCCATTTTTACTCTAATGTCTAATCACCTGGCTTTGTGTAACTTCATTTTTACATTCATCTTCTGATCTAGAAACGATCCTCGTTCTCTTCCTTCGCGTTCTAATAAATAGGTCTTCATCGTGACTATGATCAGTGGTTGTTTCATCAATGCAATCAATGGATCTGAAGGAATTTCTTCTATAATTTCTGTTTCGATAATGTGTTCAACATCATCTTTAGACACCAATTTTCTCCTCTTCATGTTTGCCATATTGAATCTAATTAAATAATTTGATATAAACCGCAATAATTTGATATAAACCGCAATTAATAAATTTGTAAGCTTATAAATTAAAAAAAAAAAATAATTTAAATGAATTTATAATAATTTATGATATTTTGGGTTATTCTGGATTGATAGCCAGTGGCACTATTCTGGTAATTCCCTGGGAATAGGGAATTGGGGAAAGATTTTATATGTAATTTCTATTTTAATTTTTTTTTCTTGCATACTGAGGTAAAAATCTAGTGGTAATTTTTTTGAAAACAAAATAAAATTGGGAATAATCTTCCCTGCCAATTTCGATATGGAAAAATTATTCCCAATTTATAAATATTTGCATCATACTTTTCTTCTTAGTAGGCCGGAAAAAAATATTTGAACTGAAATTACATATAAAATCTTTCCCCAATTCCCTATTCTCAGGGAATTACCAGAATAGTGCCACAGATAGTATTTTTACATCAAGGTGAGGTTATCAAGACGATGGAAGTTTGGTTTCGAACTAATGAAAACATTGAATTTTTTTGTATTAAAAAATTCGGTCGTCTCATCAGACTGCAGTGACCAAACTACAAAAATCTTGAAAATACTTTGAACTAATCAAAGTATAATCACAATGCCTTAGCGAATTTTAATGATTCGCTACGCAATTCCCAACCCCTTGGTAACCTCGAATTTTATTGTATTTAACGCATACATGCGATTTCTATATGAAATTTTGGGTTATTCTGGATTGATAGCCAGATAGTATTTTTACATCAAGGTGAACAAGTTTTACATCACCTTGATGTAAAAATACTATCTGGCTATCAATCCAGAATAACCCAAAATTTCATATAGAAATCGCATGTATGCGTTAAATACAATAAAATTCGAGGTTACCAAGGGGTTGGGAATTGCGTAGCGAATCATTAAAATTCGCTAAGGCATTGTGATTATACTTTGATTAGTTCAAAGTATTTTCAAGATTTTTGTAGTTTGGTCACTGCAGTCTGATGAGACGACCGAATTTTTTAATACAAAAAATTCAATGTTTCCATTAGTTCGAAACCAAACTTCCATCGTCTTGATAACCTCACCTTGATATAATAATTTATCTTATTATTTTAATAACTTGCATGGTGGGATATGTACAATGCGAAAGAATACATACCGTACTTCACACAATGCACCACCCTTTATCACAGAATCACACATAACTTACTGCCGCGTTTTGATTTGTATACATTTTTTTCACTTATTTACGCATTTACCGTTAGTATATAGCATTGCCAACATTATGAAAAATTATAAAAAAATATTAAACTTTATGACTATGAGTAACTTCGAATTTTCAAGGTGGGTTTAAATATATCCCACCATGCAGGAAAAGCTAGGCAAAAGGTGGGACTGTTTTTAACCCACATAGCCCCAAAGAGTTAATACGCGACATTCAATTTATTCGTTATTTAATAACCGACATCTGATAAACGACATTCATAAATCAATCGTGCACGAGCGCACTCATAAATAGGCCGTGCGCTTATAATGGTGCTAACGAAATCAATAATAAATAAGCGACATCCAGTGAAGTTGATTTATTAATTTTCAAAAAAATACACATCTTTTTCCGCTGTCTGAACAAAGGTGTTAGGAACCTGAAATTGCTGGGGTATTGCTCTTTGTAGATAAGCAAACGTTAATGTTAAAGAAGAAAATCTCAACTTTCTCGAAATGGCTGGTTGTGCAACGTTTTGTTATGTTATACTTCGTCCCAAAAAAGACCTGCGAGCCAGAGCTCTTGCATCATTAGCTTTGCGACGATTGTTATCGGAGCTAGTCAACAAGTTTTTTAATTTCCGAAAGAAAGATTCGTTTAGTTGACTTGCTGTTGCCTGAGATTGACCGAGAGATGTTATATTCAAAGGTGTCTGTAGGTAGATACCAGTATACACCAACAGTTTTTATGGTATTGTTAGTCAAAATTCCGACACCCAAGTATATTACGATTGCAAGTTGTTGTAATGTGTTCACAGCTAGGTATGTTGCGGCTGCTGTACCATATGTTACGGTAATTAAAATATAATCAAAAATAGCTTGCTCAGGATATCTTTTCCTAATGTACGATGGTATACTTGTGAATTTTTAGCAGGGCGATTTCCTACCTGAAGTAAGCGTGCCATTGCTAATTTACGTGAGCAGCTCAAAGGATTGAAATAATACAGCTAAAAATACGTAATACGCCATATGAATATGCAGCCCAATTTTGTTTGTTGTGCAATCGGATTTTTGGATGAAGACTTTAAAATTTTATTTAACAGCATTAATAATAATCGGAACCAATTAAAATGTCGGTCGGGCCATTGTTTACATTTCCAAGGATTTAGAGGCTACTGAAAACTGTTGTATTTAGATGGAAAACGTGGACTTATTGTAGACTCAACAGCTGAACTTGCTTTTTCGGCTTCTGTTCTAAAATCGTTATTTTGTTACATTGTTACAACAATAGATACAATCATGATATTTTAATTATTAGAAGTTTTTTACACAACTCTTTTTTGTATCGATTTATAAAAGTGGGAAATCTATGGTAGACTTATTTTCTATACTTTTTACGCTATTTGCCGTAGGTACTTGGCGAAACACACTAATACTTAATAAACACATTTTATTAAACACTTGCTTTTTATTTCGCAAAATTAGATTTTTGAATATTTTAATTAAAAAATTGTTCAAAATGTTTAAAAAACCACTCGATCGATTTCGACTTGTTAGGTCATCATCAGGAGAAATACATCGATATTCGTTTTATATGGGAACTTTGTAATTGTAATACGTCGTGCGCATGCAAATTTCCTACACGTCGCGTTCAGGTTTCAATGCAATTTTCTATATATATTGTCAACTTATGTAGCCAATATTTTGTAAGAGCCAAACTAGGGACGAGTGAAATCTTAGCTTGCACGATCCGCTAAAAAATTCATAAACCCAAGAAACTAACAATCAAAATATATGAGCCAACAGATTTGACTAACAAACGAAATACTCCAAATTTCAAAAACTAGCAGAAGCGGACAATTGAAATTGTCCGACAAGCGCTCGCCAAAATAGGAAAAATGCAATAGACGGACGGACGGAGGTGTAAAACCTCTGAAACAACTAAGGTGCTAATACAACAAATTAGCCCAATAGACAAAAAATGAATAGAATCTTAAGCAAATCAAAAAATTACAGAAACTAGTTTTGAAATAACACTCATTTTATTATAGATAATAGTAATATGTATATTAAAGTTAGTCAGTTGGCCTAGAATAATAATTGAAAATTTAAAAAAAAGTAGACAGCCGCATCTGTGTGACCTCTATTTTTAGAAAAAGTTGAATATCTCGAAAACTACTTGAGCTCTCTGGTATGTATAGTTTTTGCTGTGATAGTGCCAACAGACAGACGGCCTAAGTCTTTGTATAAGCTTGCTCGCTAGAGCGAGCGCTAAATCAAGTAACACTAACAAGCTAGACTTTTCTTTCGTACCGACGAAATGGCACAGTGGTTAAAGCTTTGGCGTTTGGATCGGGAGGTACCGGGTTCGAATCTAGATAGGAGCAGTGATGCAAAGTGAAATTTCATCAACAGATGAATAGACATCTGTGGTGAAATGTAACACATCTATGACCACCTGTTGGTGTGCAAAACCCATGGGCCCATCTTCCATGCCAGTATAGGTTGGCATGGAGCTTGTCGGGAAGCGTAAATTAAGGACGTAAAAAGCATAACCGCGGAAAAGCAGGGTGACCCTTGAGCCCCAAAATAGATCGCCATAGTTAAAAAAAATAAAATATAAAAAAAAATCTTATTACTAGTCAAATAGATGTTTTAGTATGTGTAAATTTTCTTTTCGTCACAAGAGGCGACTGTTGCCTTTTTTCATTACTGGACCTCTCCAGGGATGAAAGGATGTTTTCGCCAGAAGTATACAAAATTAAAAAATAATTATATTAACTTTTTAATGAACATACTAATAATGATTTATAATCATCGTTACTCAGAGGAATTACAATAGCTGTGTTTTCTTTGGGTACTGTACTTGAACTCGATAAAAGTGTATGTCTGTTTGATTGAGGCAATTTAAAGAGAAAATTGACGTGAATTAAGCTCATATTATAATAGTAGTTTACTAAGATTACACATTTGTAGTAAAAATGAATTTAATCATTAAGATTATAGCTTGTTTTTAAGTTAAACCAACCTCAATAATAAGTTTTCCGCATTCATCGAGTAAAATATATAATTTTTAATACGGCCTCAATTTACTTATTTTTCGGTTTAAATTACCTAAAATATGCATACACTTTTTTAAAAAGTTCTTTTGCAGTACTCATGGAAAGCACAGGCCATCTATTGTGGTTGCCCGCTGTTCAATATTTTGGAAAGTATAATGTAAAGTTCTGTGCATTTTTCCCTGTGCCGACATGTTCTAACTATCACTTTTTTCGCTTCGATGCATTTTCGATGGAATAACGGTATTTTAGAAGTAAAAATATTTTTTTTGTAAAATTATTACTTCTAAAATACCGTTATTCCATCGAAAATGCATCGAATACCGTTATTCCTTCGAAAATGATAGTGATAGTTAGAACATGTCGGCACTGGATTTTATCACAACCACATTTCACAACTGATTGTGTAAATTATTTTCGATGCGTATATCCATACTGCGGTGGCTTGAATCCGGTAGCTTCTTCAATCTTCGTTCCTTTCTTCTTTACCTGTAAAACTTATACGTTTTGTATTTGGGGGGAGGGGGGGGGGGGCTGGGAAACGGGCGGGGGGTTGCCGTAGAATGGATGTACGCGATAAGTTATATTGGGTGAACAATGTGAAGACATTTTAAAGTGATTTTTTCCGACTATTTTGTTCACATATGTACATAGAAATTTATCGTTGAGATGAGACTCATGTGACATGTGTGCGCGTGAATGGTTTTTTGAGGCCAGAAACTGGTCTCAAACGAGTCCTCGTATGGTTTTCCCATTGTAATTTAAATTCATGTACATATGTATTGTAGGTGTATTATTATTTATTTGCTTTTATTGTTTATTTAACTGGTTTATAATTTATTTAATTAAATTATTTTTCTGTCTAATTAATGCGCGGTAAAAATTTGTAATTTCAAATAATATAAATAAAACATATATTTTTTGTAGACTGGTTGAAAACGGTGAGACCTCACGTCGCACGTGGTATGGAGGGGTTGCACAACACAAAAAAAAATAAACTTTATCAGTCAGTTCACTAGAAAGATGCGCATAATCTTAGATTTCATATCCCGCAATAAAAACATTTTTGATTTTCCTTCACCCAAAATGATAGAGCGCAAAGTGTCATTCTTCGTTTTAGGAGTTTTGAATTTAATAACGTAATTAGTATTTTTTAGTTTTTGATTTGTGTTTCTTTTTCATGTCATGTGCGATATGGTGGGATATGTGTTACGGCATGGCAAAGAGAAAATGATTTTTAATTTTTATTTTCGTTGTAAAGGCAAATAAATCTTTGATGTGTGAGGGCTATTAATGTCGTCTATTTAGATTGCTTACTGCTGGCGCTATTTTATATAAAAGAATTTATCTAACTCAACAATATTTCTCTAAACAGCTTCGCAATTGCATGGAACGTCAGACTCAAATATCGATTGATTTGAGTTCTAACTCCTGTTTAACGACTTGCCCATGCACCAATTATGTAAGAAGCATTCCGCGTGGTTTTATTTTCCGTTCGTGCCATCACCTCACGCAAACCTTGATCTTTCTTGATTGACTGAGACAGTATACTGCAGAAGATGCATAAATTAATTGTTGCGTATGAATTGGGCTGGATTGGAATTCAAGCAAATTTTAGTTTTGGGAAGCTGGATTTGACTAGGTTATTTCTTAGCCGGCTAAGACAAGTTTGTTTCGGCTATGGTGAATGGAGGTACTGGATAGTTGGCCGATTGTTTTCGGATTTGTTTTGTGGAAAAATCCATAACTTCACCCGGGATTTATGTTGGAGTCGCGATTCAGCTAAACATATCAGATTCAAACATGATTGATTATGAAAGTTCCTAGCACGGCCGAACTCCAGAACTTCGCTAAAGGCCATTTTTAAATTCCCACCCAATTATGAATATCTGATTTGACAATATATATTTTTGGGATATGCTTCCCAAGTTCTATTCAGAATAGGCGAATTGTAGAGCTTCATCAAAAAGACACGTTAAAACCCCAATATAAGCTGACCTTTATTATTAGAATCCTAGCCCACCTTTTATTGAGAAATGGCCTACTTCCATTGCGCATATTAGATTGCCAATGCAATTCTGCATACCATATTTGACAGTAATTGGTTGAGGAACGGTAAAGCTCCATTGAGCATGGCATAATATGTCCTGTGCAGTATAATTTACTTGGTAATTAATCCAATATGTACCATTGCCTTTGAGATGCCTCACATATTTTTTGTTAAATACTAATATATTTTAGAGAAATTTTTAATATAATTTAAATAATTATGGTTTCAGAAAATTCGACTGTAAGTTATGAAATTGCATTAGGATTAATTTGATAAATGTTTATATTATTTAGGGAACCAGAAAATATTAATTTAGAATTACATTTCAGAAAATCTACAGATGTAGGTGAAATAATATTTCTTCGAAATATTAATTGGATGGTTCACAAGCCAAACCGATTAACTCCATTTTGATTTTTTTTTAAATTTCGTAACTGTTTATATTTAAAACAAATTTTGGTAATAATAAGTGTTAACACCACTAAATGACAAAATTAAAAGTAACTAAGGTTGCAATTTATGAGGAATTTAAGAAAAACCATGTTTGTATTTCCTCATTTTACGCAACTTCACCACTCAATGTGGAGTTAACCGTTTTGGTAAATGAAACATCCAATTGTTGATTGTGTAGATTAGAATTGCATTGTCATTGTGTTACTAACTATCGACTTAACCTAGGTCTCTGTAACCGGGCTGATTTAATCAATCAACTTGAAGCCGGAAAGCATTAATTTTGAATTAAATTTTCAGATGTACGTGAAATAATAAAATTTTTCCCTCAGGCTGCTGATTTTGGGAAGCAATTGTTGAAGACCAATACCATCGTTATCCATTAAACCTATTAAGCCTTTATCCTTCCTGTAGTAGTAGAAGTAGATTAGAATTGTGTTGTGCCGTACGATCGCTAGGTGTCTGAAACCGGGTCGTTCTGTCCCCAAAAAAAAAAAAAAATCTTTCCTATCCTTCCTATTGTTATGTGTAAACAGGCTGTAGGAATAGGCCCGGCGTTAACCGGGACACTTGTCAAGTACTTGGTCTTACAGTCCAATCAATCAATCAATCAATTGTTACAACAATAGATGCGTTTTTGTTGTTTTTTTGACTACTATGGCTTTTTGGTCTTGCAGACTGAGGCAAATCCTGATGCAAACCTCTTTTCCTATTTTTATGTTCGTTTTATCTCTGGATATCCTTCCAAATCACTAGAAGGGTAGTCGAAGGAAGTTTAGGAAGTCTTTTACAGTTTGAATATCCTTTAGATTTTTGAGTGAGGTTTCATACAAACGAAGTACTTTACTCAATTTTTCTACATATTAAAATTTTCACTAGTATGCCATCTCAAGAATCTGTGTTTATTTCTTGATTCTTTAGGTAATGAAGACATTCACAGACACAGTAGTATGTCATGTAACGTTCTTAAATGATTTATAGATTCTGTTTGTGTGGCAGGTAATTCCATGATCGTGTTGATAAAGGTATTTGTAATAAGCAGTTTGTCCTCGTATCTTGAGATTAAAATACTCCAGGCAGTGATACACTGAGGTGGCTTATTTATTAGTTTAGGTGATTCACCTCGAACTACTGACAAGAAGTAATGCATCTTCTTCTCATTATCTACCTTCTTTGAAATATTATTTATCTTACTCCTAAAAATAAGCGTTAGTTTCGGCTTTTATTGAAAGTATAACTTAGTTTTTTGGATTTTTTTGCAGAAAGAACACGTTTTTTTCTAAGAAATGATAAGTTTTATTTTATTCAAAACATTTTCTATCGTTATCTATGACTTTCGACCATCTTTATGGCAATTTATGTATTCCATCGAAAAAAATTTGTTTGTCTTTTGATGCGATCCATTCGTCGAGCCATTTTTTGATTTCTTCGTGGGTTCTAAAGTGCTGGTCTTGAAGATCGCTTTGCATTGATCGGGACAAATAGTAATCTGATGGGGCACATTCTGGTGAATAAGGAGCATGCGGTACAATTTCCCATTTAAGTATTTCCAGCGTATTTTTTATACTTGTTTTGCAACATGTGATCGAGCATTGACGCGCAGCAAAATCACTTTACGCTGTTTGTTGGCTGGAATCGGACGATTTTCGTTCAATGCATGGTTCAAATCTATCAATTGTTGTTGGTAGCGTTCACCAGTAATAGTTTCGCTCGGTTTTAGCAGCTCATAGTACACCACTCCTTTCTGACCCCACCAAATGCACAACATAACCGTACTTCCATGAATGTTTCGTTTTGCTGTTGATGTGGATGGTTCGCTTGGATGAACCCACGATTTTTTGCATTTAAGGTTATGGTAGTAAACCCACTTTACATCGCCAGTCACAATTTGAGACAAAAAATGCCATATTCGGTGTCTTGTAAGCAAAGAATTGCAAACCATTAAACGATTTTCAATGTTGGCTTAGTCAGTTTATGTGGTACCCATTTTCGTCCTTTTTGAATCATTTTAACGGCATGTAAACGTTTGTACGTCTGCAAGTTCTTTTCCTGTTTGAGCTAAGTTTCCCTTCAATAAAGCTTTCAATTCTTCATCTTCGATTTTTTTTGGTTGACCAGAACGTTCTTTGTCACTGACTTTTTGTTTTGTTTTTTTTTTTTGAATCGTTTAAATCAGTTTTCGCAAGTTTGTTGAGTTGGTACCAGTTTACCATACGTTTCTTGAAGCAAATGAAAACTTTCAGCAGCTTTTTTCTTTTGGTCACAGCAAAAAAGTAATGCTTCCCGCAAATGCTGTTTTGTTGTGGAATGTCAACACTTTAAAACGCGGTAGGTGTCATTGTAAAAGAATGTTTAGTACTAACGTTATGCCATCTCTTAGAAAATCCAAAAAACTAAATTATACACACAATATTTCATCAATTAACCCAAATCTCTTTCCGCCGAGCCATTTCTTTACGTTTGAAAATAGAAAAAGCCACAAAGGGTTAGATCAGGTGAATATGGTGGATGAGGAAGAAATTCGAAGTCCAATTGTGATGGTGCATTGTCAAGAAGGAAGAACATATTTTTCTTCTCCAAATGTGGCCGTTTTTCCCTAGTTTTTCTTAATGAAGATGCATAATATTCATCTGTGATGGTTTTACCCTCCTCAAGATTGTGCCTTGTGGATCCCAAAAGGCAGTAGCTACAACCTTACCAGATGATGCAACAACTTTTGTGCTCTTTGGAGTACTTGAACTAGCTTTTAACTATAGTTTTGATTGCTGTTTTGATTCTGGCGTGTAGTAATGAATTCATGCTCCTTCAACCGTTATGAATTGACGCAAAAATTCAGGTGGATCACGCTGAAACATCTCCAAGCATAGCATAGAATTGCAGGTTTATCATATATGCATCTTTCATTTATGCGATGCGATCATATCGTGATGTTTTTCGCGCAACTTTTTATGACGGTCATTCATAATGATTTCATAGACTTTTTCGACCATTTCTGGTATTGTTACCTCTTTTGGCCTGCCTGAACGTTCGGCATCACTTGTGCTTGGGTGGCCACGTTTAAATTCATATTTACACAAATATAAACGATTGCATTGGAGATGCATGTTCATACAACACTGTTTTCATCTCATCGATGATTTGGTTTCAAACCTTTCAAATGAAAGTATTTAATCACTGCATATAAAATTAATTTTCTCTGTATTTAAAAAAAATAAAAATGACTTAACATAAATGAGTTTTACTATTCAATGAAATGTCATAAAATTTTTTTAGCTTTTATTTAAAAGAACATACGGCAAACAAAAGATGCTAATTGTAATGCACAGATGACGTTATTCTAAACATTTTTCGATCCACCCTCGTATAAATGGTGTGAAGTAAAAACAGTGATTAGCAAACATATGAACTGCAAAAAGGCACAAGCTTTCGGTAAAGTAAGGTATAAAGGCCTTATACATAAAGTTAACGCAGAGCTACCAAATAACTATCATGTGATCATTAAAAATTACCTGCTAGGCGGGAAATTCTTGGTAAAATATAATAGCGCATCCTCCAATTTAAATGTAATGTTCTCATTTCTACAAACCACTGGGTCCAGTACATTTAATTTATACCGCGGACCTTCCTACATCAAATTATGTAACAGTTTCAAGATTTGCAGATATTACAGCAACTACACAAGAAAATTCTCAAATAACGCCAACAATTCTGCAAGAACACTTATAGAAGAAATACTAACGGGCTTTCCAAATGGAGAATAAAGGAATACGAGCGGAAATCGCCACACATTACATTCACTATATTCTCCGTAAACAAACTTGTCCTACGGTGAAGCTAAATAACCATAAACTACACCAATACGAAACCAATAAATACCTAGGTCTACTTCTAGATAGAAGATTGATATGGACGACACATTTCGAAACTAATTGCTAACAAACGACTTATGGAATACAATTGTGATGCTCAGCCTATGCTTCAAATATAATTAAATTGCAACGTATACAGTCAAAAATACTGCGAAGGATGGTAAACGCACCTTGGTACATACGTAACACAAACATACACCGTGATATTAACATAGAAACCGCAGCAGCTACAATACAGGAGTACAGAGAAAAACATCACCCAAAGTTAGATAACAACATTGCAACACATTACCTCGGGAAACATTAGCTAACTAATTCATATAAAAGAACTAACAAAACTTAGTCTTAAGCAATCGTGTTTATTTTGCTTGTAAGATTTGAACACATCTTCTGAGTTCCCCAAGATGGATAAAATTCAAGAATAAAGCCAAAGACAGCTAAAAAATTTGTGTAGATGAATGTGAAATATGTCACAAAAAAAAAAATCCAAACTTTGTTGCATGCAACAAATGCTGCGCAGAAATCTTAAAAAATATCGAACCGATTTGAAATAAAAATAAATGATATGAAACAAAAAATCAGAACCCCAAATTATAAGGAAGACGAGTATATGTGCGGGTAAGTTTTCGAAATGTTGGTAAATTTTCAAAATGCTAGTAACAAAAGTAAAATTCTAAAACACCCATACACAGGGTTTATTCCCACAAAATTCAAATTAGAAGTCTGTTAAACCAATTTTAAAAAATTGGCAAGTGTTAGGTGTTTTGGAATGCGCATGATAAGGTCTCTCAATGAGACAAACTGATCGTACGACTCCTGTGGTCGGCGATATAAATAATGGGCCTTTTATAAACGGGTTGTAGCAATAAATTTCAATTACGAAATAAGTTCAATAAATTTCAGAAGATTGACATGCGGGTAGGTTTTCTGGAATGCTCATGATTTGTATCTTACAAGGACAATTGAATGAATTCCCCGGTCAGCGATATGAACAACGAGTATTTTACAAAGAGGTTTTACAAATTACAAAAGAAATCTGTTCAACAACTTTCTAAAGTTTAGCCTACCACATGCTAAACTTGCCGAGACAAGCAAATCGAACCATTCCTACGGTCTGTGATATAAATAACGGGTGTCTTGCAAAAGGTTTGTTGAACAGATTTCCTCGTTCGATTCATTTTTCGCGGTAAGAGACCGTATCATTAGCATTTCAGAAAACGTGCCCACATGTCATTTTTTTAAAATTTGGTTATTATATCGCCGACCCAAGGAATCGCTCAGTTTGTTTGTCCCGGAAAGAGACTATATCGAATACAGTCTTTTGAAGCTTCAGAGTAGTCTGAATTTTTTGAACAGATTTCTTAATTGAAAGATTTTGCAACAACCCCTTTATAAAATACTCGTTTTTTATATAGCCGACCCCAGGAATCGTTCGATTCGTGTCTCACAGTAAGAAACCATGGGCGGTATGTTGCACCATCACTTCGAATCGAAATTCGAAAAAAGTCGAATGGCGGTATGTTGTATCACTTTCGAAAAGCAAAAATGATACAACTATCACTTTTTCGATTCGACTTTTCTCGAACTTCGACTTTTTTCGATTCGAAGTGATGGTACAACATACCGCCCCATATCACGAACATTTCAGAAAACCTACCCATATGCGTTCAGCTTTTGAAATTTGTTCAACATAATTCTTAGCTGAAACTTGTTGTAACCACCAAAATACTCATTTGTTCATTAGTACAAACGTTGCGCAAACCGTGTTCCTTTAAAGGCGAATCTCCAACCAATCAGTGGCCAAATTCGAGAGAACCGGTTCGGTAAACAATCAGCCAACACTCGTATGTCCAAGGAACGCCAGATCGATCGAAAACATTACCGCGGTCCGTGAAAGTGTTCAGGAGAACCTGAGGCAGCCAATTGCTCGCCGACCTTTCGCCGAAATTGACCTTTCACATAATTCAACTTGGCAAATTTTGCGTCGGTACTGGGATCTACACCCGTAAAAGATCCAAATAGCTCAGAAGCTCAAGGTTTAATGACCACAAACAACGCCGTTTGTCCGCTGGGCTTTGTAAGATGACACCAATTTCGGCCTCTTTAGCGACGAAGGGCACATTTGAATAAATGGCTATGTTAACAAGCAAAATTGTCGTATATGGGACGACGCCAACCAATACGAGCTTCACCAGGAGGCGATGCATCCACAAAAAGTTTCTATTTAGTGCGGATTTTGGGCCGGTGGCGTCATTTCCGTACTTTTTTGAAAATGACATTGGGGAGGTCATCACCATCAACGGCGAGCGCTACAGAACGATGCTAACCGATTTACTTTGGCTCAAATTGAACGATATGGAGGTAGACGAAAAGTGTTTGTAGCGGTAAGTGGCTTTCTGCCACAAATCAGACACAATGCTGTTGTATAAAGCAAAAACAACGTAACCCTTGAATTGAAATTTTGAGATTATTAATGGTTTGCGTTTTGATCCAGAATACATGTAGTAGCAGTGAACGAAACCAATTCGGGTGATCACGATAATAAATTATTACGACAGTTTTAATATAAAATTATAACATCACCGAGGAATTTTATTTATTTTTAGAAACGAAATAATACAAACATTATTTTAATTCGGATTTTATTTAATCAAAACATAAAATATTATACTAAATTAATTAAATAATAGTTGTTAAACTAATTATTTATGTTCATTAAAAAAAATTAAAATTTAATGATAAAAATAATAACATTTGTAATTGAGCCTCTTGTAGTTAATTTCAGTATACGTTACATTTTTATTTGTTTTCAGGCATTTCTTGCCAAAATATTTGTTTGCGTGAAGGCATATGCGGTACAAACTCCGTAATAATTTTTTGTTTTTTCATAGTATTAATGTCTAAGTATAATTCTGCTTTCAATCTGTCGTATTTTTTTTTTATAAAATTTCTTTTTATAAAACCTTACTCTGCAGCCTTTGCGCAACTCAACGATCTTAATTTGGTCTATTTGGTATGATGTTGTCCTTTTCGCCCTTTTTGTTCCTTGTCCGCATGTCACTGGAAAATTTATGGAAATCTATATGGCACATTTTAAGCACTTATATATATGTTGAATGAGGATTTAAGAACAACATCTTCCATGTCATCCATTGTAAAGACCCCTGTACGTCGTTTCCATTCAGTACCAATGAGACCGTGAATATTGTCAGCTCTCATGAATAAATGTCCTGACTCAAAATATTTTAATGTATCGACTGAGTAACCCCCATTCTTGGTTTACTACACATACAACCATAGTAAATAGTAACCAATTTTTGTTTTGTCCCGAGCAGTTGTCAGTTATTTTGAATCGTGCAGACAAGCGAACGTTTCATTGAAAAACAGCAGCCGGTTTACAAAGTAAGAATTTTTTAGTCTCATTTTAGGGATTATCACCACTTTCTACATATACTATAATAATACTATAAACGTTGAAATTTTGCTCCTATTTTTGCGTCTTGTCCTCTTCATATGCTTTTCTTGCTAAAGCTTAGTACTCAGTTCAAAGTGAAATGAAATTTTAACGCGGTCTCCAAAAATCTATTTATTTTCGCGTGAAATAGAAATGAAATTTTATTTGGAGAATTTTTAATTTTAACGTATAAATTTGTAGACATGCATAAATTAATTTCTTTATTTTACGTAAATAATTTAAATTAAATTGACTTTAATTAAAATTTATGAATTTGTGGTATTAAAAAATTTGTTTTTTGCCAAAAACAAACAAATGTCAAAATTTCGCGTGAAAATAATGTGCTGAGACATTATTTTCACATGAAAATAATTTGGAGAGTTTATGCGCGCCATCTTTGATGTATTGAACACACTTGGTTTTTTCGTTGGAGAACTGAGTACTACAAAACGAAAACAGAAATGAAATTTTTCATTTCTAATTTCACTTTGGTAAAATCGTATGGAAATTTCACGTGAAATCGAACTGAGTACTAGGCTTAAGGTGTAATTATTATGGTATTCCTTGTATTAACGCAATCTCACAACTAAGCTCGTCATGATTAGTGGGAGAAGATGAACCAACAGCTTCAGAATCATTCACATGATTCTTTTCGCATTTAAACGCTTTTCTGCATGTCTCATAAGAAACATTCAACTCAGAGTTTTGTTCCACAAAATCTGTCCACAAACACCTGACACTTAAGTCAGGTGTTAAGTACCGCCTGGTTGGAATGTTCACCAGTCTATAATGTGACACAATTGGACTAAAACTATTAATGTGTTGTTTCAGTTTACTGTCCATTGTTATCTTAAGCTCAACCATTTTGTTTCGTCTAACTTCTCAGTAACGACGGTTACACTCCTCTCTTTTAGATGTAGATTTAAAATGCTCCATGACGAATCCATCGTGTTTTCGAACTAGAGATCTTAGAACCATATTTTTACAAAACTTAGTCGAAACAGCATGTTCAGCTGCAGCTGATGATTTCGTTAGCGTATATGTCAGGCTATAATTGCGTACTTTTGCGTTTTCTTTCTGACTCCGAACTTAAAGTTTATTTTGTGTGTCCAACAATACTTATGTCCAAAAGTAACCGTCGCACGAAAAAATTCATGTTTATGAATGCGTTGTGTGTCTGCTCTCGAGTGCCTTGTGCGATTCCTTGATTAGTTTTTTTTTCTGCAGGTGCATTTTGGCGGTAGCAACGGGTATTTCTGTTCATAATGCAAATTTGTTGCGGCCTGTGAGCTTCTGGCTCTCTTTCTCGGTGGGGCCTGGACAACTGGAGCCAGCTGGGTAATATAACTTGAAACAACTTCTTCATAAGGGATGTAGTCCGGGTCAATATCGGAGTCATCGAAATTCTCCTCGGGAGAATATTCATTTTCATTATTTGGGGTGTTGTAGCCGAAGTGATCATGGTCGCATTTTGAACTTTTTGTTTATTGTGAACCAAGCTGGTTGCGGTTAAATAGTTTAATTAAAAATTATCTTATTATTTTAGGTTTAAAAAATTAATCAAATCAATATTTAAAAATAAAAAGTAATCATATTTACAATTACAAATCATAATATTACGTTATTAGCAGGAATGATGGACATTCTGCATTAACGATTTGAGGGTAGGTGTGAATTGGCCAACAATATCGTGCGATTTGACCCCGCTAGACTTTTTCTTGTGAGATTTCCTCAAGTCGCAGGTCTATGCCAATAAGCCGCAATCGACCGATGTCTTTCAAGCCATCATAACCAATACCATTGCTCAAATTCAGCCGGATCTATACGGCAGAGTCATTGAGAATTGGACCACTCGGATCCGTGTCAACATGAGAAGCCGCGGTGGACATTTGAACGAAGTTATATTCCATAAATAATGGCATACATGGGCCTCTCACATAAAAAAAGAATTTCAACAATCCCTTACACACACAGCTTGTTTTATTCCATTTCAACAACGACCCGCATAAATTGAAAACCCCTTTATTTATGTGTTCGTCATAAAAGAAGCCATGTTGGCGACAACATATTCACCCTTCTTATACGGAAGCAAATCTTTTCAAATCCAGACGGACAGGCACCAACTCGGAAACTTCTCGGATTTTGGCAACATCGCTGATGGTAAATCTCTAAACATCTTTAGGGTTACTATGCATCCTTTCATTTTGTAATCTGTGCCCGTGGTCAAATGTGCAATGCTTAGAAAAAATACAGAATATTTTCTTTAAGTTTTACAGTTATATTTAAAATTTCGGGATGAAATTAAACTTAGCTCGAATAAGCACATTATTCGAGATTAAGTTGGTAACTAATTAATATTCTTGTAATAAAATAAATTATTTACTTTTTTTAAATATTCGTTATATGTATTTATAGTAGTTTACGTGCTGCTTTATTTTTCAGTATGCAAAGCAATTACTACTTAAGATTCAAAAGTCGGAAATTGAAAAGCAGTCAGTGATTTAAATAAGTTGGAATTATTCTGTTCCTTTTTAATTGAAATACCTAGTACGCAGCTGACGTGAAATGAAATTTTCCATACAAAAATGATACAAACGAAAACCAAAATATAAATTCCGCTGCTAAATTTTATTTTGCGGTACGCAGTTTAGCTAGTGAAATCAGCTTCTCAGGTTTTCAGCTTTGGTAATTTTTGAGACCCTCTTTGAGGATTATTTATGTGGTAGGACTTTACTACACGGAGTTCGGAATTTTATGTTAAAACAATGAAATTCAGAATCTATAGGCATACACCCCAAACAAACAGTATAAATGTAAATTGTATTTACAGATCTCAACTATGGTTTAAATAAATTATTTAACTTTTAAATAATACACAACCAAACTAGTTATTCTGCAAAGTACATTCAGTCCCCTACGAATTAAACCGAACAGATTAACAAAATAAGCAAATCATCCTGCGGGTATATATCAATCTGCTGAAAACTCATTACGATTGAATACTTTATGATTTTTATTATCATTGCATACATGAAAAAAAAGGATTTTCTTTTATAATCCTATTCATTCAACCAAAAAAAAAAATTGTAATAAAAATTCAACAGTACAAAAACAAAACACACTCAAAAATGGAAAATGGAAAAATTTCGAAAGAAATTTTCATCTCTGATTTCTATTTTTATAATTTAATTTTAGTTTGTTTTCTCGTAATAGTAATGTGTGTGTGTGTGTGTTGTGCTACATACGAGTATGTTTATAATAGAAAATGAAAATGAATATTAATTAAGCATAAAGTAATTATTTAAATGATAAATTTAATATTTATATATGAAAATTATTACAAGGCATTATAATTGTATAAAATGAAAATGCAAAATAAAGGATTATTTATAAAATACTTTATCTAATTAATTATATTATTGGCATTTTATTTATTGTTTCATGTGTTTTGATATCTCTATAACGTAATTATATTTTTGCCTATGTACCACCGTACATAATACACAGACTATATATACTCGTATCGTACATACATGCTAAGCTGTCTATATAGCTCTTGTGTGGTGTATCTAGTTAAATATTTACACAGAAAACTTTATATATTTTCTTTTTGTTGTTGGGCACATGCATGTCTGGGGCTGTGTATAAATAAAAATATTTTCAATTTTTATTGATTTTTGTATTGGAAACTTTTAGATGTTGTTGTCTAATACACATAATATTTGTGTAATAAATTGAGGATGAAATTAGAAAATATTTGGATAGATTTATAACATCTGTTCATGTTGCTATGTATGCTCAGCACATCTATGAATTATAATAAAGGTACTATTGAAAAGTTATATATACAAACATTATGCTGAAGATAATAATTCCATTCGATTGTTAACGAAATTTTTATGTGTGTGTAGAATTTATACACGCTGGTTTTAATAACATTAACTATATTTTCTATTTGTAAAACTGTGTATAGCTGTGTCCATTTAATTTAATAAAGGAATGATATCAACATTTTTTTTGTGGTCATGGTATATAATTTTGCGGTCCTGTGATTATTATTTTTAATTGGTGATCGAGCGAAACATGTTTTTTGGTACATAATCTTAATGTTAAGTAATAATTTCACGTTTCATTATGAATGGTTAATGCGAGTTAATTTTGTGTATATTAACATTATGGTTTAATCAATTAACTTTAAAACAAATTTAACGATATTTTATATAGAGACGACATGGTTAAAGCTTGACATTTGTTTGTGATGTTTTGTGATTTAGAAGAGGGTAAGAAGAACTTGTCGTGATTCCCAGTACATATTTATAAAATTAAACATGTAAAATCGTATCTACTACAGCCCTTTAAAAAATACTATTGGAGGAATTTGTGTGATTTTTTCGACGTGAAAATGCCTTATAAATGGCTTAGAAAAGGTTCACCCTATTATGATTGTCGATGTCGCGCCGATATCATATCGACGGCTAAAATTGATATTATGAATCACGATTGTTAATCACCCGTTGTTGGAGAATTGCGTTGATCATATTTTTGTTCTTGACTAGAGGTCATGTGCGCTGTATTATTTGTCATTAAATGTAAGTTAAATTTTTTGTATATTACATATTGAATAACATCTTTTATATCTAAAGATATTTGTATTTTAAATCATAAATATATCCTTTATCTAAGATTGATTGTATTGTATAAAATATAGGGTTAACATCACAAAAAAGGAACAGTTTGAGTGCCTGTCGAGTTAATGAGACAAAATACTGATATAGCTCGTGGGCACATTAAATCAGGTAGTGATTAAAAAGTGGACCTTAGAAACAGATGCTCTCCCATCTGAAGAAATTAATAGTTTGGAGTACCCTATAAGATACGTAGATGGCTGGATTAAGATTTGTTACAAATTCCCAATAAATGTATATTTTTTTGGTAAAAAACATAATTATTATGTAAATAATTTGTTGTACATAACTCTAAACCGTTTCAAATATCTAATTATTTTAATAATTATTTTCAGGTTTAGACGGATTTTAGATTTAAAACCCGCAAAAAACTGGTGCATAATAAGTCAGAAATCAAAGGTACGGTGCGGGGGGAGGGAGGGGAAGGAGTGGTCCATAACAAAGTTCTACATTCATCGCATTAGAGGAAAGCGCAATCGAATTGCTTCAAATGCAACGAGCATTTAATCTGGGGGAACGTGGAAGTGACTTTGTTGAACCTCAAACTAGCACCAAAACTCCAACAGCCGTGACTAAAACAACACATAATCAAAGTTCATCGCTACTTAAGAATTTGAATATAGAGGTAATAGACCAGTCATACGGATATACAATTCAAATTGAAATTTTGAATCTGTTTGTCAAATTGAACTGGATTATGACACCGGTAGACTTGCCCTAAAAGAGAATCTCCGAACCATTCGGAAAAATCAAAAACTTTACCAGAGATTCGTCATGATCTATTACAACAACGAACGAAAATACAAGCTGAACTGTATAAGGAGGTTGCATCAACAGTTAATAATTGTAAAAAACACTTAAAAGATATATTGTATTTTATATGTAAAAAAAACTTATTATTTAAAAAAAAAAAAATTGAAATTTTTAAAAAATATTGAAAAGCAGAAGAAGAACTAAAACATAAACAAAAAGCGAACAATGAGAAATTAGGACTAAAGGCTAAAATTTTTTGAAATTCAGCAACAACAATTGGAAGTCCAAATGAACTTCCATTAAATTATCCCAAACAAAATGATTGTGATTAATTAAATGTAATAAAAATGAATTTTTATTTAATGAATTATAAATTAAATTTATTTTATGTATATGTTTTTTTGTATATTAGCAAAATAAAAATTAATTATGAGAATAAATTTATTATGCGATTTCGAATTGCAATTGCTTCATTTGTTAATAATATTAAATACGGTTGAAGAGGATATCCCGCATCGCCTTTTGTAATAAATGTAAAAGTATACATAAATTAAGATTAAGAATGAACATTTAAATTTCTATAAATTAACAAGTAATCGAGAGTTATCTCCACCTTCGTACATTCTATGCATAATGCCACTTAAACTTGAAAGGTTTCACACCGGGGAATCGTGGAAAGACCAAGCGTATTTACTGTTGCTAAAGCGTTTTTACATTTCATGATCGCAAATCTGTTGAACAAATGCAAATAACATCTTATATAGCTATTTAAATAAAGTTGGAATGCTTAATTTGTTGTACTTACTAGCATTTAGGCTATGAAATCCTTTTCGATTAAAATATAAATGCTGCAAGTCTTTGATTGGTTTTATAATGCTGATGTGCATTCCATATACACATCCGATTATGCCTGCTATCCCACTTCTACCGTAAAAATAAATTTTTCTAATTCTGAATAGTGAAGTTTAATAAATTTTCCAAAAATGTGGTCCTCACAAATATCAAACATTTCTTTTAAAACTTTAGAAATGATTGGTTGCGCCAAACCAATGTTATAATTATTGCCAGTGTCACTTTGATGTCCGACTTCTGCGAAAGACCTGAAACAACCTGCCAATTTTAATATATTTGGAACCGATGAAAGCCGCATAATTTTTTTCATATGTGGAATTAAGTCATCCAATAAATCTTTAAATGAAAACCGAATCTTAAACCAAGAAATATTACATAAAATACATACTGAAAGTTTCATCTAATTCTAAAGGAATCGATTGATCCCTTAATCTTTTTCTATTTCTTCTTATTTCATATTTCGCCCTAACCTCTTCGTCGGCATCGAAAAAAAATTCTCATATCATTTTATTTGAAATTTTATTTGACATTTCATAAAACGAAAATCACAATTGCTAATTTTAACATAAATATTCACAATATGCAACTTTTATTTAAATATAATATGGCAATACATGTGTCGTCTCGTTTTTCTTATATATAACAAAAAAAAAAAAAAAAACGACACGACAATGAATAGTCGTGTCGATTGTTGATACCGAAATGTTTTCGGAACTTTATCAACAGTAAGGGTCGTATCGACAGACGAAGCTAAAATCGCAATTGCGATTAAAGCCACTGTTTTATTATTTTTACACCAGAGTATCAATTTTGTACGCAAAATGACAGCGCGAGGTGAGCAAGAATTTCGTGTACATATACGGTGTATAAGATACAATTTTATATGTGTATTGTGTATTTCCCCCTCTTGTATATGTGCATTCTATTTGTCATTGTAGCGATGGTAGGTACCAAAATAAATGGATCCGGTTGAATCGGTGTAATTTTTTTGATACTGACGTCTGCTCACCTCTTCTATTCGCTTGCTTTTGAGCGGTGGAATGAACTAATATTTTATGTTTTTAGGATTTTATGTTTTAATATTAGTTTGTATGTTTATGATTAAATATTAAAATTTGTGAATTATTTTCAAATTAATTCAAAAATATGAAAATTGTGAAATGTTTACGCATAGAAATGTCAATCCAAAAAAATCAAAACATGACCATGCGCATGCGTCTCGCCTACTAATACAATCAAGATGCTCAATACTGTATTTTTCCGGTTTGCTCACCTCGCGCTTAGGTTAAAAAATCAAGATGAAGCCGGGATTTAATAAGTAGCCGGGATTAAAATCGCAGATATCGATGGTTTTAATCGCGGTTACAACTGACGTTTGACACCGAATTTTCCATTCCGAATTTCGATGATAATTTTTTTAATACATAAATATATAACTCAACATTATCATTTGTCAAATACGTAATTTATTTGTTGTGTTTTATTTGAAAAGCAGTTATTTCGTTCACTTAACAATACTAGTGTTATTATAATTAAAAATAAAGAAATTTATAGCATTTTTATTTTAGTGCGAAATTTGTGCTTTTCAATATCTACTCGTATATCCCGGTTTTTTCATGATTCTGTTTCGCACACGATTTTTACATACACAATTGTGATCGCGGGTTGGTAAAGGGATATTGTATTCTGTTTTTTAAAAATTAATATGGAATTTCTGTTTTCATCATCATCGTCGTCTGATGACTCAGATTTTTTAGAAAACATAAAACAGAGCGCGAGTTTTGTAAACGTTCCCGTTTTTCCAAACAAAACTTAAACTTTTTGGAAAAGCTGGTCGAACGCGATTTAACACACGTTGACAACCGACGGCTTCCACTAACAGTGAGGCAGAAAATAATGGGGTAGCATTACTTTATTATGCTACAAGTTGTATTCAAATTGTTTCTGGCGACCTAATTGGAATAACACTGCATGTCCTTCTCGCTTAAACGGCTCATTTTTATTTTTTTCTAATTTCTTAATAAAAAAATGGTACTTCCCCAAAAATGGTACTTGTATTTCTATAGAAAACTTAATTGAATCAATAATTGATTTTGTTTTGACAGATAATTCATTTTTTTTATTATGTTGGTTTCTTGTTTTCGAAAAGTTGTACTGTTGGTTGCTTTCAAAAATAACAATAAATTCGCGATTTTAGCCGCGTTTAAAAATACAGTTTCTGAACATCGTTTTCCAAAAATTCGCGACTGTGGCTAAAAATCGTAGTCACGTTTGTCGATACGACCCTAAAATAAATTTTGTTGGATTTTGCTCGCTTGTCTTTTTTATTAAAATCATGGTTGGCCGTCTGACTTCTGCAATTAGTTTGCTAAATACTTTATGTCGGTGTGAGCCATTTTAGGAATTTATTACTATTACTATAATACCTGGTCGAGCCAGAATTCAATTTTGCTCTCTTTCATTTTTTTACTGGCCCTCATTTAGAATTCAATCTTCCATTATATTTTTACTCTCTTTTACAAAGTAAATGGAAAAAAGGTAAACATAAAAATTTCCTACTTCGAGATAACTGCAGATTCACTATTCGTTATATCGCCGAAATCTGAAAAAATTGTTATCGAGATGCTGTATAAGATAGCGGAAATTTGCCAGCGGAAGCTAAGAGGTTACGCTCTGAAATCTCTGCTGTTATACCCATGCGGAAATTTTTAATTAATTTTAGTTCCGAGTTTTGGAAATACGTAATTTTAAACCTCCGCAATTTCTTAACGATTTACAATGAAATTTGGCTAGTAGATCCTAAAGTGAAGGAGGAGGGGGGGGGGGCGGATTCTAAAGTGATTTTTTCCGCAAAACTCTGCTATAACCAAACTCCGCTATATCGCAACCACACATAATGATATTTAGATACCAGAATTTGTATTGGCTTCAAAAAAAAATTTTGTTCTAGTATCTGTCCATGCTATATGATTAAAGAGGAGACTATATATTGAATTATAGATACATATTGAAGAAAGTTCTTAAATTTGGCTATGCTGAATAGAGTTAAAGAAATTCTTAATCAATAATGGTGTGATTTGATAATAAGTTTTATTAATATCTAAAACTCAAAAACTGCCACAGTTAATCAATATGTACGATTACTTTTTTGATTGCTAAGGTCCTACTGACCCTACATAAGAAATTTGAGGAGTATTTACCGTTCAGAATTTTCTCTATAAAGTTTTGAGTTTTTGGGGCCATATGATGAAGAAAGTTTAGAACGAATTCTATATGATAGATCTCCCAATCCAAAATAAAAATTCAAGCCTATTCCTACGTATTAAATTTAATATTTAATTGTCGATGAGTGGTTAATAAAAATAGGAATAGGAAAATTCAGAGCCTCATCTACATGTTTGAGTCCCGGGGAAAAACAGAGGTTCCATCAAGCATAGACAAATTCCAGAATATAAACCCTATATCCAATACTAAAAACAAAATTGTATTATAATTCGTTAAGAAATGACCGAGTTCTGGGACATTTTATGTTTCCACAATTCTCTATACTGAGTCCCTCGACTTAGTAGACCAACCAATATGGCAATTTAGGAACACGTTTTTAAAATTTTACTTTGTTATGTTTCCTTGAGTACATAAATGAGTTGCAAGAATAAACTAAAAATTTCCGTTGATTGTAAAATAACAAAAAAAAATAACTTCCGTTATGATGCTCGCCCTCTTGTGGCGAGTAGCGAAACCTCTTATTTTCCGCTGGTAAACTTCTGCCAACTTAACAGGATGTTTACCAGGTGGTGTTTGTCGGTCTGTCTCCTCTCTACAGCTTAGATGGATTGGCTGATTTTGTAAACCCCATATTTAAATTTGAAGGTTCCAGTGACATTTGGGTGAAATTGCCCCACCGAAAGTGGCAACTTATATAGGAGCCTTATGTTCCAAGAACAAAAGGATTCTAGATTTACAACATAACCGGTCTAATGTCGATAATTTTTTCCGGCATTATCACCATTTTTGTCACTGTTTTTTACCTAAATTCGTTCTCTCAATAGCACACACAGGTTGGCCTGATTTATTGAATATAAAGAGTTACACATCCTTCATCATAAGAACAAGACACAAGCGGAACACAAGTTCACATTTGCGGTCACAATTTGTAAATGATAAAATAATTAATTTTTGTCGCGTCTAATTATTTTGTTAAATTTAAAGTGGCGAACCAAACTTTGTTCGCCAAAATTACTGCACCGATTCGATTTTTGACAAAAACTGTTCCTAAAAAAATTAGGTACCTGTACAGCTCAGATAGATTGATTGGTCGGGATGAAACTTCACACTTAAGCTTTTCTACCAATTTGGAGATTCCAGTGGGTTTTGGTCGGAATCGGTCGACCGAAAGTGACAGCTTCCATAGGAGCTTTATCGTGTTTTGCAAATATTTTGAAAAGTACATATACATATAGCATTTACGAAAAAAACGATTAAAAACATGAGATTTTAAATTAAGTTTCAAATAAAAATAAAAAAAATCATTATTTTACTAAAATTTGGAATCTCACAGTCCAGGAGGATTTATTGAAATTCGTGAACACACTCTTTGGTGTAATTTACTTAAAGTTGTGACAGGTTTGACAAATTGTGATTATAACAGTATGCACACCAGACAAGTGGTGCAGTGGTTAAAGCTTTGGCACTTGGACCGGGAGGTTCTGGGTTCGAATCCCATCAGAGGCTAGATGCAAATCGAATTTTCATCATCGACTACAATCGGTGATGTTAATAAACACAACTAAGACCCTCTGATGGAGTGCAGATTTCAGCGCCGACCCACCGTCTATGTCAATGTACAGGTTGACATGGAACTTGCAATGTGCAGGTGGTATACTGTAGTTGTGGAGTAGGTGAATGGGTTAATGATGTGGCGTGAATGCGTGGTATCACAATGGGCCAAAAATGGCCTAAGTGTCAAACCACTGAAAAATAACCTAACAGTATGCACCGTAGTTTTAGACTCGGCCAGTGTACTTAATTATTAGAGTCTTGTTGTATTTTTGACATCGAACAAGAAACACGCTGAAATAGTTTTCCTTTGTTAGAAATACAATTTCGTTTCACACGCGCCAGCGTTTATTTTACTCGTTTTGCGGTTGGACTGAAGGTTGTAAAGTTAACAGGAAGTGGTGGTTTCCATTGGAGCTTTTTTACTTTTTGCAATAATGTTGAAAAGGTTAGCATTTACAAAAAACGAGAACGAATTAAAAAGATTCAAATAAATTTAAAAACTAAATTTTAAACAAGTCTTGACCTTTTTGGTTTTCTGAGCAAGGATTAATAATTTTTGATTATAGAAGACAATGACAAGTTCGATAAGTAAAAATTTTTCCTTTTAGAAATCAAGTCTGCTATCTTCGAGATCTATGTATACATTCGTGGTAAAAGAAAATCGGGCGTTGGCCACAACATATTCACTCTTCTATTTTTTGATAAAGCATAGGAGTTTTCTTTTGAAAAGCTAGCTGAGCCCAAATTTAAAAACCGGTCAAAAATCTACTTTAGAACACCACATGTCTAGACCAAAAAACTTATCTCTACAAGAGATAGATAAAATAATTGAAAAATGGCCTGACAGTAGCGAGGAAGATGTAAACGGCGATGTAGGTGATGAATTAATGAATGATGAATGAATTCACAGTTCAGGATTTATATTCCAACAATATTGGCCAGCGAGGTGAATATATAGGAGGTCTATGTATTTGAAAATATGGAAATAGACGGGGAACAATAAGGTATAGTAACGAAAGCGAAGTAAAACAATTAAGAGAACAATATCAAAATACTGCTTTTGAAAACGTTCCCTTCGTTCTTAATCTAAAGACGTCTATACATTTAACGCAAACAATGGATTACGAAACTCCTTTATTATTCTTCAATATGTTGTTTGACGATGAAATGGTGAATCGTAGAGCATTCAAATTTATATTCCGCACGGTCTGAAAAAGTTCCTCGGAATTTGTTTGATTCCTTCTATCCACCAAATACCCGACAGAGGGCTGTATTGGAATGCCCTTGAGGAAAATAAAACAGTTCAGGAGGAAATGTTTTAAAAAATCAAAACCTGCATTTCGTAGACAACCAACATACACTACACCAAAAACCCACCCACAGTACGATCGATTATTTCAGCCATTTTTAAGTCTTTTGCAACAAAAGTATGCTCAAATGTCGATGGAAAGCACATGTCAGTCGATGAGTAAATATGTGCAATAAAAATCCGAAGCTTCATGAAAAAGTACCTCCCATCCAACCCGCATAAATCGGGGTTTAAAATATTTGCATTAACAGGAATTTCGCAAAGTTGCCACGGAACTACTTTTTTCCAACTTTTCTAAAATTAGTGCAGGGGTGTGGCGATCTCAAAACTACATTGCCTTAATCCGACAAATTTTTACTTTTGACGTGCCAAGTACCTTTATCGGATCTAACGTAATTTTAATTCGTACAAATGCGAGTTCTATTAAATATAACGGCTACATGGCTAAAATTATGAGATTTAAAAGTTACTATTTTTTTCTATTTAACGTGATTTTTATTAAATTCTGGGCTGGGCTAATTTTACCAATTACTGTTTATTTTGAATCAATTTTAACAAATTCTGGCCTGTGCTAACTTCACACAAGAGCAAATGGGGTTTTTATTGATTAGTGTTGCCTGATGATTTTTTTTTTATTTTTTGGGATAGATTCGTGGGAGTGGAATAACTTCACATACGTTCATTTTGGTAAATTTTCGCTTCAATATGCGTAAATAGCTCATTGAGTGTTAACAATACAATAATAAACCTATTTGAATATTAGTAGTATTGTTTTGAGTTTTTACGTAGATTTCTAACGCGATTAATTTCTTTTAAGTAATCATGAAAATTTTTAACCTCGAGATGTTTGCCCATTTATCATTTGCTATATCGCCGAAGTCCGAAAACGTAGTTCCTAAAATGTGATCTGTGTATGTTTGGTTCAGATAAATGTACTGATTGGTATGAAACTTCATACTTAAGCTTTTGTCATAAATTTGGAGATCCTTTCGAAATGTGATGGAAATTTTAGTACCAAAAATGGCAGCTTCCGTAGGAGCGTGTTGGTCGCAACAATGTTTTAATTAGCTTAAAATCAGGCTAGTATTTTTCATTTAGCGTTAAATCTTGTTTTGATATGGGTGTAACATTTTGTGCAATTGACTACTAATTATTTATCCTGTAATTTTCCACATGCAAGGTTCTCCTAACTTTATGGACATTCAAATCATATCATATAATCTTTCAAACCTGTTTAAAACTATAAAATTTTCAATTTTCGTTTTAGAGGACCATCACGATTAACTAACTACGTGTAACACAAAACGGCACAGTAATAAAAAATACAATACCACCATGTATGCGGTAGTTGATTTGAACAAATAAAATTATTTAACCTAATTTGGCTCCACATCTTTCTTATGGTATATATACAAAATACAAGACAATAATATAAAATCAATAAACATTTTATGGTTTTAATTGTTTTTATTATTTTATTGTTGTATTTTTATAAAATTTTAATTAAATTTTTTTTGTTCTTAGAAAAAAAAAACTATGTTTAACTGCAAGACTGTAGCATTATATATTTTTTTTATTAAGATAAAATTAAAATAAGAAGTTCGTACCATAGTTTTTCTTCCTTATACTGTTCTCGATTTAGAACGGTATACGAGAAAACAATAAAACCAGACAAAAAAAAGTTTATTTTAATTTATTGTAACAATGTCTTAATAATAACTTGGTTATGTACGTTTATGCAGTATATACAAAGATGTGTATTACATAAAATTTATTTTGTACATAACATACACTTTATGTCGAAAATATATAAAATAATTATCCAATAATAATAAAATAAAAAAATGTTATGAACATTTTTGTTCAGTTTCTTTGTTATGTGCCGATGATCTTAAGCTTTTTATAATAAGGTATCCCTTCCTCTATTACAATCTCGTAAATATTACCTTCATTTATGAAGAAAAGTTCTAAGAAATAAAAATATGAAATTGTTATTTTCTTGTAATTTTTATGTTGGTCAAATGGAGAAGAACAAAAATTTAAAATAAGTAGAAATCAAATAAAAAATTATACAAATTTATTTAAGTGTTCCTCTTCTAACTGCATTTGATGTCTTTTATAAGCACATTTATTTTAATAAAAATAACTTTATTACATCTTAATTTCATTTCAAAAATTTGTATATAGAGTTTATACCTCGATATATTCTTACTTTTGTTTATTAGATTTTATTTTGGGTTTATATACTTAAAAGATATAAGGTTCAGTAATGCAGCCCGGGACGGCACTAGAAATAGTTTACTCAAGGTCAAACAATATTCTGAGGAAGCATTCCTTCAGTCGACAAAAAACAATTAATTTGTTCGACGAATTAAATTTTTAAATAAATGCTAAACTCACAAATCAGGCTACACGAAAACCTGAATCACGCCATTCACAATGTAACAGGTCAGCGTTGATAAATATTTAGGTACATAATCACTTTGAGAGATTGAAAGAAAGCCATAAGATTTCAAAAACACTATATTCCCATACATAATTTATTTAAATGGCGACTGTTTTAGACAACAAGCAACTTTCATCAATTTACGCAAAGTCTTTGAAGCATGGTAAAGTTCTAAATTTCTCAACTCCGTTACGCCATCATTGTGGAATTTTAATTCCAATAGTATCAACAAGATACTACCACCGCGATAAGAGTTTAATATCCCTGTAGCACTATTCTGGCTTTCCCTGGGAATAAATAAGAAATTGGAAAAAATATTTTCATAGCATTTTTGTCTGTAGCTACAGCAGCAATATTCATAGTTTGTTCTTGAGCGACGCACACGGTTTCGATTCTTCACTTCTGAATGTTACTGGAGAGATATACATTGGAAAAGCTGAATCGTTAACGGTTTAACATGTAGCATAATAAATAAATATAGTTTAAGAATTAACTATTTGTGTTTTGCTTCAGTTTCTCCAACAGAACTAAAGGCGCCTTTATGGTTGATCTTTTGTCTTGTGTTCGATCTTTCTGACTATTTTTTTGTCCAATCATATTGCTAACATCGTAATTTTTGAGCAATTTGATTGGTCAAAAAAATAGTCAGAAAGATCGAACACAAGAAAAAACATCAACCATAAAGGCCCCTTAACTCGAAAGAATTAAAAAATCTCGTCGGAATTCTTTTGTTTATTGGGTACCCGATTTCCAAGTATACATATGTACTGGAGTGACCTTCTTGGCAATGGCTCCGACCCAACTAGAGTTTGACGAGAACCTTAGTATATAGTATCGAAATAATGCGTTTCAAAGGCCGACTAAAGGTTAAGCAATAATAAAAAATAAACCTAATAAATGAGGAATCAAATCGTTTGTCTTGTGTCTTATGATTTTTTTTATATATCAGGGTACCAAGGGCACAAAACTAGGCATTAGGCAATTTTAACGCATAATTAATTAACATTTATTTTTATTTTATTAATTTTTATTTTATTTATGTTTTTATAATTTTTATTATATGGATTTGTGATACAATTATGAATTTTTGATAGTTAATAAGTAGGTACCTGTTCTATGGCACAATTTTTGGTGAAAGATGATCTGTGATACCTGTTTCTTATATAAACAATGAAAAATATTTTTTTAAGTAGTCGGGTTTAATTGAGGAGTGAAAGGGTTAATCATCTAATTTTTCCCAATAATATTCGTGTTTTCATATATTTTAGTAATTGGGGTCAACCACTTGCACCACAAGCTCCGGAAATGTTCGAATTATTATAGCAATTTAGTTTATTTCAAATAAATTATGCACCTCATTACAATAATCCGTTTCAATCAAGTTGTAAAATCTCCAAAGTAAATTTCTTTGGGACCCGAAAAATTTTGATTTTTAAACATGGCCATTTGTATGGGGAAATATATTGTTTAAGAGTTATTCGTCGATTTTGATGCATGACGATAGTACAAATTCATATCTCAGCTCGTACTTAATAAATCGGCAAGCGGTTTACTGTTCTAGATAGAGGAAGAACTTTAGCATGTTAAATAACATATTTATGTGAATTACCTGGAATTTACAATGATTTTAAAAAAATGGGCGATCGAACCAACGCGTGACAGAATTTATAGAAATTTAACACAGGTTTACCATTTTTTTTGTCACATTTAGTATGTCGTAGTTTTAGATTTGGATTTTCAAACTAAACTTGAATCCATCGCCCTATGTTCCCGAAATGTTCGAATTATCATAACAATTCAGTTTGATTCAAATAAATTAAGCACAGAATAGAATTGTTTCCGTGTAAAATTGTTTGTATTACAATTATTCTTCTCTGAATTCATTTCTAACAATTGTTTGTCGCACTTTTGTGATTGTGTTAAATTGTATTGCGCATAATTTTCGGGTTGCCGTAAAGATTGGTTTTATTATTTGCCTAGCCAGATAGACAGGTTAACTTTCATTGATATAAATCGCATCATACCAATAAACTAATGAATCATACCACAAGCGTTTACAAAAAACTAAAATATTAATCAAAAACTTAAAACCCCAAATCTCCATTCTAAACTGAAATTCCAATTATTATTTATTAAAGCAGTAACAATATAATTCTAATCTAATCTTATTAAAAAAAAATCGTAAAAAATTAAGTTTTCTCAACTCAACATTGCTATATGTATGTACATACTGATATCTAAGATACAATAAAACAATTGTGTTCTGTAAACTCGTCTTGTATACAAAAACCTCAAGAATTACGAAAGAATAACAAAACCAACTGAACAAAAACCTAAAACCACAAATAAAAAAAAAATTTTAATTTTTTCATCTATTTAATTAATTCTAATTCTAAATATAATTACGAGTATGTGTGTGTCTCTATGTATCGTACTCGTACAAAGAAATTTTGTGTTAGTTTTCTATATTTTTATTATTTAAATATTTTTATGTGTTTCATAGAATGTTTGTACGAACATAGATTGTGTTTTATTATTGTGGGAGTTTTGTGGCTACTTTATTACTAAAAAAAAAAAATATTGTTACAATTTTAAAAATCGTTAATAAATTAATTTTCCAAAATTTTTATGGTTATCCCAATGGCTAAGTGTGTGTTTATATAGCACTGAATATATGTACGAGTATATATATACATATTTATAAAACTAAACTTAAATTTATTGTAAACGTAATAAAATTAATTATTTTATTTTCAAACTATTTTAAATTTTTTGAGTTATAATTAAATTGTGTTCGACAAAAAATATTTTTTTTATAATTAGTTTGCATTTTTAGTGGGTGATGTAAGTACGTGGGTGTGCAAATTGCTGATTGTGCTTAAATAATCACGTAGCTTATTTATTAGCAGAATTGACCTAACTATTTCTAATGCTCACCTCCCAGGTTGGTAACAGAGCTGATCCGGGCATTGTACTGATAAACTCCTAAATAACCAAGTTGATGAAGTTTACCTTGAATCTGTCCTAAAAAGCAACAATAACAAAATATGTGTAGATGTGTTTGTATAATGCCTCGATAGAAGAAATTTTGTGCAAAAATCATAATATAAAACTATTTTGTTAAAAACTGTTAGATTTTCTAAATTTGGCTGCAAGATTCCTACAAACGCGTGTTAAGTGATGTATATACTAGGAGTGATGTATATACTAGGATGCTAATCGGCCCTATCTAATACAAAAACTAGTTTATTTTGATCAAATTTGGGGTGGTTTAGGGTGTTTAGAACAGCCAAATTGCTATGGTGTACTATAATTCTAAAATACAATTTTCTGAATTTTTCAGAGAAACTCCAATAAACCAGCATGCTAAGTGACGTATATTCTGAGATGCTACTAAGCCCCATCTTATAGATAAATATGTTTATTTTGATCAAATTGGAGATTTAGGGAGTTTAAGCAAACCAAATTTACTTTGGAGTACTAGGTTCTAACGGAAAATTTTCTGAATTTATCCGAGAAACAGTGACGTATATTGTGAGATGCTACTAGGCCCCATCTTATAGAAAAGTCGTTTATTTTAATCGTATTTGGGGAATTAGGGTATTTAGGGCCTTGGAATTTGCCTTGGAATACTATATACTCGTATAGTCCTAACATACAATTTTCTGAATTTATCGGCGAAACTTCCATAAACCAACATGCTAAGTGACGTACACATGCCACTAGGTCTCATTTAATAGCAAAACTCATTTATTTTGATCAAACTTGGGGTTTAAAGCAGTTAGGACAGCCTTGTATTTGCCTTGGAGTACTATAAATCTTACGTATTATTTTCAGAATTTTTCAAAGAAACCCCTATAGACCAGCATGCTAAGTGACGTATATTCTGAGATGTATCTAAGCCTCATCTAAAAGAAAAACTCATGTAGTTTGATCATATTTGGTATTTAACGTGTTACGACAGCCAAATTTGCATTGGAGTATGATAATTCGAACATACCATACAATTTTCTGAATTTTTCTAAGAACCTTATAAAACCATCATGCTAAATGACTTATGTATATACTGAGGTGCTACTAGATCCTACAAACAGAAAAAAACGTTTATTTTGGTCAAATTAGGGGTTTAGGATGGTTAGGACAGCCAAATTTATTTATAGTGCTCCAAGGTAAATTTGGCAGTCTTAAACACCCTAAGCCCTAATTTGATCAAAATAAACGGGTTTTTCTGAGCCTAGTAGCATCTCAGAATATACGTCACTAAGTAGTAGTATACTGGTTTATAGAAGTTTCTCGGAAAACCTCCGAAAATTTACGTGATTGTGGCGAAAAGAGCCACATGAGTATTTCCTGATAAAAAGCGTCGAACAAGTAAACTTTTCGGAATCGAAACTTATCATAACGATAAAAATAAACGAAATTTTAGGTTACTCTGGGTGATAGCCAAATATATCTTTTACATCGAGATGGGTTACTAAGATGTTTGAAAGTAATTTTTAATTAAACAATTGAAAGTTCCAGTAGTTCGATACCACCTTGACAATCTAAGAACGAAAATTTAGTATTCGAAAATAAAAATGGTTATTTCTGAAGATATTGAAGTTTCTTTTACAAGGTGGTTATTTGGTTATTTCTGGTTATTTCTCAATGGTTATTTCTCAAGATATTGAAGTTTCTTTTACAAGCTGCTATGTTGGAAGGCTCCTCTTTAAACGTCTATAACTTGATAGAGGGGCTTTAACGTGTGAAGAGGAGTAACCCCATTAACCACGTTATATATATATATATATATATATATATATATATATATATATATATATATACAATATATATATATATATATATATATATATATATATATATATATATATATATATATATATATATATATATATATATATATATATATATATATATATATATATATATATATATATATATATATATATATATATATATATATATATATATATATATATATATATATATATATATATATATATATATATATATATATATATATATATATATATATATATATATATATATATATATATATATATATATATATATATATATATATATATATACGAGGACATAAACAATTGTAAACCTAAATAAAATAATTTTTTATCAAATATAAAGTTTATTTCAAAATAACAAAAAAATATAAAATTTCAAACAAAAACAAATAATTTCAGTTTAATTTACATATAACTAGTTAACTTTCTCTAAATTTGCATAACTTAATTTTTGGTTAAATATATTTTTCGTTTGATTTTGCGCATTTTAATACAGCCTTATCTTTTTTAACTTTATTATAAAACTCGTTGCAAGAAAGTGCTATTAAAATAAATTATTAATTCTGATTTGATCGGATCTAGAAGCGCTCTATTTCTCTCATCACGCCATTTAATGTTCATAACGCTAAATACTCGTTCTATATAAGCGGAACTATTCGGTATGCTTAAAAAATATGAAATAAAATTAAATAAGTTTGGGAAAGATCTAGTTTTGAACAGATAGGACCATTTATCGACGCAATTAAGCTTTTTAAAATCTTCAGATAACCTTAAAATATCAAAAATTTGTGTTGCTGAACTAACTTCGTCAAACAATAGATTGATATCAATGCCAACAATGGTTTGTAAATTAAGCGTTTCAACTAATTCGATGGCACAATCAAATGATGGAAATTGTTTATTTAAGTCGAAAACGTCCAACTTTTTTATCAGATCCATTGAAATCGTTAAATTCTGCTTCAAGTGTTTCTTTTAATTTAACGTCATTTATTTTATTGAAACGTAATCGAACTTCGTAGCCATAGAATTTTTAGTTTTTCTTTCTTCTAATTGCAATAAAAAATTTGACAAAATTTCGAACAAATTCAAGATCGTTGTGGTTTCCGCTTCTAATTTTTTTGTGGCTTCTTTAAAAATATTAGTTATGTGCTGTATAAAATACATATATATTTCTAGTGAATCGTCTATTTAATTATTTTTAATATTTAAAATAGTGTAGTATAATTTTGGCAATTCATTTTTCACTGCGACATCTTCGAAGTACAGTTTTAAGGCCGGCCACGATTCTAGAATCCGACTTACTGCTGGAAGCAAGGAAACCCATCTAGTCGGACAATGTTTGAGCAGCTCTCTAAATTCGAGATCACAATAATTATGAAATGCGATTAGATTTTCTCGTCGCTTTGCTGATTTCGTAAAAAAATGAAAAATTTTTTGAATAAAATTATCAAAATCAAACGACAGTGTATTTAAACAATGCTTCAAAGAATTGTGAACAATATGGCAATAACAGTTTGCTTTTAAGACATATGGATTCAGTGATTTTAACTTTTGATAAAGCGAATTTTTGTTTCCAAAATTCGAATTTGTATTGTCCGCGCTGAAAGCTGTAATTTTTCTAGAGGCAAACCCAACGAATTGAAAGAGTTTTGTATTGCACTAAACATACCACTTGCGGTTTCATCAGCGTTTTCAAAAAAGTCTACCAGTTTATCTTCGATTTCGTTCTCGATGGTGTAATATTGTAATACAATAGGAAAAAAATTTCTATTTTTGTGATTCGAAGCATCCACTTGTAATGAGTAACAAATTTTATTAGAAGAAACAATGTTACTAATAACACTTCTGTTACAATTGCCTCAGCTTTGGTTCGACCGCAACTTATTTTATTTTCAATTTTAAAATCAAAATGAGTAGCTTTAATTAATTTTAGATTGCAATCTAGCGAATTATATGATTGGTGGTGTTTAATACAATGGTAAATATGAGCAAGTTCTGCTGTTGTAGTAAGATCATCTTAGATTGTATCCTTTATTTTAAAAAAATTAGTGATTGCGGAACTACAACCGGCAGCTGTTAATTTTGCCTGGTGGGTTTTTGTTCTTTCATGATCTTCTAAGGCTCGAAACCCCTTATTAGAAACTAATATTTCAACACTACATAAATTGCAATATCCTTTTTCACTTGAGAGTTTTCATAACCAATCCTTTAATTATAGCCAAGAATCGTTAAAGTTTGTGGCCCGTTTAATTTTTTTTATATCAGGTTGGTTAGCGTTCGATGACATTTTTTCCCTAAAAGTAATGAGTTTATAAAGGTTCTCTCAAAATCAAATATATTCATATAATACGACTTACTGATTGAACTTTATATATTTAAATTTTGTAATAATTGGAGAAAAATTATTCTCTTTCAATAAAATTTTTTGAACGAGGATTTTTCAGTGTCGACGAGGACGCGAGGACAAAATAGTGAAACGAGGACAATCCTCGCAAAACGAGGACGGGTGGCAACACTCTCTCTCTCTATATATATATATATATATATATATATATATATATATATATATATATATATATAGAACACTCTCTCTCTCTCTATATATATATATATATATATATATATATATATATATATATATATATATATATATATATATATATATATATATATATATATATATATATATATATATATATATATATATATATATATATATTAAATATATATATATGTATATATATATATATATATATATATATATATATATATATATATATATATATATATATATATATATATATATATATATATATATATATATGTATATATATATATATATATATATATATATATATATATATATATACATATATATATATATATATATATATATATATAACTTAATATTTTGTTGTATTAAATTATTAAAAAAAATCAATTTTTGATTTTTATTTCTTTTCTTTTTATTTATTTATTTAATTTAATTATTTAGAACTTTTAATACACAATGTTACTTATAATTTTAACAACTTAATATTTTAGAATTTATAATTTTAACAACTTAATATTTTAGAATCTAGATTACAACTGACTTTACTGTTGCCAATAACTTACAAACTAACTTATTACAATATGCGCGTTCAGCATTATTGCGGAAATGGTGTTAACATGCGCTTATGATAATATTGCAACTAAGGCAACCTGATATTTTTGTAACCGTGTGAACCCAGTTGTGTCACGTGTTAACTCCAGGCGCGGGGTTTCGGGATAACGCATCCGCTACAATGTTCATTTTTCCTGGTTTATATTTTAATTCGTGATCGTACTCTTCAAGGATGGCTTTCCATCGTTTCATCTTCGAGTTGTTGTTTTTATTACTAAGGGCATAAGTTAAAGGTTGATGGTCTGTATATATTTTCACTTTTCTTGCTCCGTACAGGAAATTTCGTAGCGTAGTTAATGCCCAAATTATCGCGAGCATTTCTTTTTCATTTGCCGCGTAATTTTCTTCCGTTTTGTCGAGAGTTCTTGAGAGAAATGTAATTGGTTTGCCATCTTGGGCCAATACTGCACCTAGTGCGAAATTAGATGCATCGGTAGTTAACTCGAATTCTTTTTTGAAGTCTGGGAACTGAAGCATAACTGCGTTAGAGGTAAGTGAATTTTTAATTTTTTCGAGTGCCGTTATTGCTTCATTGTTTAACGTAACTGCCTTTGTCTTTGAAATTACTTTGGACACATGTCCATCCTCCCCTCTTAAAAGCGAGGTCAGAGGCTTCGCTAATTTGGCGTAATCTCGAATGAATCGTCGGTAGAAACCGGCCATTCCGAGGAAGGATCTTAGTTCTTTTACTGTTTTAGGTACTGGGAATTGCCCTTGTTTTCTTTTGGTTTGTCTTTATGCCGTCTTTGGATATAGTGAATCCCAAGAATTCTACTTCATCTTTCAAAAATTCGCATTTGTCTAGCTGAATTTTTAGATTAGAAATTTCCAAAGTTCTGAATATTAACTCGAGATTCCTATGTGTTCTCTTAAAATATCATCAAGAGTACGTTGGAATATAGACGGAGCGTTTTTGAGCCCGAAAGGAAGACGAGTGAATTCGTACTTTCCATGATTGACGGAAAAAGCAGTCTTTTCAATATCTGATTCTTTTAGTGGAATTTGATGAAATCCACTTTTAAGATCGACAATTGTGAAGAACCTATTTTCACCTAAGTTCATTAGGATGTCGTTTATCTCGGGTATTGGGTATTTGTCCGCTATTGTAACTGTGTTTAGCTTTCGATAATCTATAACCAGTCTATATTTTTTTTCTCCTGACGCATCTTCTTTTTTTGGCACAATCCATACCGGAGAATTGTAGGGAGATTTGGAAGGCCTGATGATGCCATCCGAAAGTAATTGTCCGATTTGTTTCTCTACCTCTTCTTTGAGGCATATGGGATATGGATATGGTCGGGAGTAGATTGGTTCCGAGCTATTCGTACGGATTTCTCCCTTTACGGATGTTACGAAAGTTAACTTCTCATCCGGATCTGAGAACAGATTTGGGCAGTTATTTATGATTTTATCTAGTTTATATCTTTGGTCGGAATTTAAGTGGCTAACTCTAAGGCTTATGTTGTTTACAGAATCAGAGATATGTTGTTTTAGTGGTATTTCTAAATTTGGATCAATTGTCATAAACCCTTCCTTGGTGTGTATTGTCGCACCGAATTGTTTCAAACTGTCGTTCCCGATGATGCCATCAAATGACTTGAGGCTGGGTAATAGAAAGAATTTTAGTTTTTTCTCCGGACCAAATAGGTCTATCAGGGCATGGTGTGTGACTTTGATGCTACCTGCTACGGAGTTTGCTGTGAAAGGTTTAATATTTTGTAGAGGATTTCGTACGTACCGTGGTTGAATATAATTTTTATTCGACCCTGTATCTATTAGAAATTTAAATATTCTCCCGCTCCTCCCCACGTGTTCTATATAAGGTAGAGAAGAGCTCCTTAGTCTAAAAAATTGATGTCATCTAATTGCTCAATTTCGCCCTCTTCTTCGGGGTATCCGCCGATATTTTCGTCATTAGTTAATTCTGGAATGTCTTGTGTATCTGTGTATTCTAAAAGAGTCTGTTCATATTGTGCATCATATTCTGATATTTGTTCTTCATATTGTTGAACATTTGGTTCGTCGTGAACCTGTTCTGTATGATAAACTCTTTGGAATTTATTCGGTCTATGGATTTGTTGTGATTGGTTAGTTTGATGGACATAGGGTCTTTTCATGGGGTATCGGTTGTCTTGTGGCCTATTCATGTAATTAACCTGCTTCGATTGACCGCTACCGTCTACTGACATTGGTGCGGGTCTTGGTTGAGGTTTTGGTGCGTATCCAGGTGGATAAGTTGGATATCCGAATTGTGGTTTAAAAGACTGTTGTGGGAATTTTGGAAATTGTGGATTTTGGTACCCAAATTGGGGTCGAGTAGGTTGAAATATTCTTGGTGAATTTTGAGGGTTGTGAAGTAATTGTGGAAAGAAAGGTTGCATTTCACTGGAAGGCATAGGCATGTGGTTCTTTCGAATGAAGGGGGGTGGTTTACGTTGTGTGCTATGTGCACTATGGTTAGCATATTGCGCTCTGAAATCCATATTTTGCAGCTTCAGGCATAGCTGTAACGCTTGGGGTAGATCGCTAGGCTCACGAATACTTAATAGTCGTGGTAAATCTCCCTTCAAGCCTCTAACAAAAGTATCGAGTGCTTTATCTCGATATGTTTCAGTTAGGTTATTTAGGGATTCTTGCCCCATATCTATGCAGGACAATTTATTTAATATTAGAGACAAATGCTGGTAGACCTTTTGATAAAATTCTGGTATTGTTAGATTGCCCTGTATTAGGGTCATCATTTGATATTCAAGGGTGCCTAGATCCCTTTTGTCTGCATAATGCAGAGTTAAGCACTTAGCAATTTTTTGCCAATTGAGAGGGGTGTTATATGATTCTAGTGCCACGTCCGCGTGACCTACAATTTTATTGCGTATGACGCTCAATATGCCATAGTATTTAGGAGTGCCTTGCAAGTGCTCATACACGTGTAGGACTCTATCTACGCTCTTTTTCCACGAACTAAATTCTCCTGGCAAACCGGAGAATTCCCTTAAACATTTCACTACGTCTGGTATTTTGTCTAGATCTGTAAGATTCCCTTTATACCTGTCTTCTATTGTTTGGTCTATGTCATGTCTAAGATTATTGTGAGCCTGGCTCTGTTCGTTTACGATTTCTGTGATGATTTCTGTCAATTTAGCAAGGTCAAATGTATTTTCTGTTTTTGTATTTGTGTTAGCTGTTGATGTCGAGGTCGAGGGTTTTGTTTCATTAACCATTTTGAGAATGAGAGAAAATTTGCTATTATTTTGATGTTTAAATTCGATTATAATGTATTAAGGCGCGCGAGCGATTGTGATTTCAATTAATAAAGATTTAACTAATCGAACTTTATGATACAGAATTATGTACAATATATTGAATTCGTGTGAAATTTTGTTTTGTAGATATGATTTTAAATAGGTATAAGAGATATACGGTGGTTTAAAAATTTATATCAATATTCTTAACAAAATATAATATAACTTAATATAAAATAAAATCGTATTAATGATTTTGTTTGTGTAATTTTTATAACAAAATCGTGTGTTTCTAGTATATTATTTCACTATTTTAAATATTTCGGATAATTCCACATTTCATTTATATTATGTATTTAATCAACTTTTAATTATTTATTAAAATTTCTTTACTTTTGAGATTCTACTTTATGTTAGATTTTTTATAAAACTTTAATAATAAGTCTACGTGATTTTGTTACACTTTCTTTATTTTTTGTTACTTTATATATTTAGCTTCGAAACTTTTAGAATATTCTAATAACTTTATAGAAATTGGGTTTAATAATTTTAGCTAATTTTAAATTTTCTTCACTTTTATACTATTTCGTTTTTTTTTTGATTCATAGAAAATTTCCTTAATATAAGTTTACAATATAGACTTACATACTAATAAGCAAATGTATGGTTAACATTTGGAGTTGTAATCCTTGCCCCCTGCTCATGTGTCGTTAAAGGTGATTAGGCCGCTGTTGAAGAATTATAGTGGTTCGGCTTGGTGTCCGTCGTCTTACTTCAACTTCTGTTTTTCCTTGGTTAGGAGTACTTAGGCGCTTCGTTTCCTAATTCTGCTTCTTTAACTGTGGTTGAATGTGTGTGGTGTGTTCACATTCAAATTTTTGTTTTAGTATGGTTAACTAAAATCAATTTCACTTTCGATTATAATCACTGGTTAGATTATTATAAATGGTATATTATTGACACCTGGCGGGGTCCCTGTTTCGGCGCCACTTAATATTTTGTTGTATTAAATTATTAAAAAAAATCAATTTTTGATTTTTATTTCTTTTCTTTTTATTTATTTATTTAATTTAATTATTTAGAACTTTTAATACACAATGTTACTTATAATTTTAACAACTTAATATTTTAGAATTTATAATTTTAACAACTTAATATTTTAGAATCTAGATTACAACTGACTTTACTGTTGCCAATAACTTACAAACTAACTTATTACAATATGCGCGTTCAGCATTATTGCGGAAATGGTGTTAACATGCGCTTATGATAATATTGCAACTAAGGCAACCTGATATTTTTGTAACCGTGTGAACCCAGTTGTGTCACGTGTTAACTTATATATATATATATATATATATATATATATATATATATATATATATATATATATATATATATATATATATATATATATATATATATATATATATATATATATATATATATATATTGGGGGTACAAATTGAAAATGCGGGATTTTTTTCTATTTTTGAACGTTTATTCTGAAAAAATGGTAACAAATGAATTATTCAAAATATTGTCCATCGCTAGCCACAACTTTTTCCCATCTTTCTGGCAATTTACGGATACCGTCGCGAAAAAATTCGGCCGGCTTGGCTGCTATCCAGTCATCGACCCATTTTTGGGCTTCTTCGTAAGAATGGAAGCGCTGGTCAGCTAGGTCATGTGTCATCGATCGGAAAAGGTGGTAATCGGAAGGAGCAATATCTGGGCTATACGGCGGGTGGGGTAAGACTTCCCATTTCAGCGTTTGTAGGTATGTTTTGACCGGCGCTGCAACATGTGGCCGAGCGTTGTCATGTTGCAAAATTACTTTGTCGTGTCTTTGCTCGTATTGTGGCCGTTTTTCTTTGAGTGCGCGGCTCAAACGCATCAATTGAGTTCGGTATAGTGCTCCTGTGATGGTTTCGTTTGATTTCAATAGCTCATAATACACCACACCCAGCTGGTCCCACCAAATACAGAGCATGAGCTTGGCGCCGTGAATATTTGGTTTGGCCGTCGATGATGATGCATGGCCGGGGTAACCATATGATTTTTTGCGCTTCGGGTTATCGTAATGGATCCACTTTTCATCACCAGTGACAACGCGATGCAAAAAACCCTTCCGTTTTTGCCGTTCGAGCAGCAGTTCGCATGCAAAAAAACGGCGCTCGACGTCTCTCGGCTTCAGCTCATACGGCACCCAATGTCCTTGCTTTTGGATCATTCCGAGGGCTTTTATACGATGGGAAATGGCTTGTTGTGTCACTCCCAATGAATCTGCGAGCTCTTGTTGAGTTTGACACGAGTCTTCATTGAGTATTGCCTCCAATTCAGCATTCTCAAACTTTTTCACTTGGCCCGGCCGCTCTTTGTCCTCAACGTCAAAATCACCACTTCTAAACCGCACAAACCATCTCTCGCACGTTGAAACCGATGGAACATGACTCGGATAAGCCTCGGAGACCAATCGATGTGCTTCAGCAGCACTTTTCTTCAAATTAAAGAAGTAAATTAAAACTTCCCGCAAATGCTGTTTTGTTGGCATGAAACTCGACATATTGAGAGCTAAAAAAAACTATGAATTTGACACTGCGACAAATTGACACATACTGAAAATTAAAGCTATAAGACGTAGCTTTGACATGAACATAGTCACAGTACTGCCTGATGCGTATAGCGTTAGTAACGCCATCTGTTATCAATCCCGCATTTTCAATTTGTACCCCCAATATATATATACTTTCCTTTTCCCTTGCGGGTTCTAGTGCACTGACATTCTCGTTATATACTACTTATTACTTCGTAATTTTTTCAGCGTATGGCCAGGCCAATCTATCTCCACTTGTCCTCCACTATGTCTGCTGATTTGTTCTTCTATGTAGTTCAATGTTATTCATGAACCATTTCAGTATTCGTCGAAGGCATTGGTTTACGAACACCTATATCTGATTTTGGTGAAGTATTCAAAAAAGCTTTCAAGAGTCAGGAGAAATATACCAGTTATGAATTGGAGGTACTTGCGATTGTAGCCACTCTGAGAAAATTACGGGTTTACCTCCTCGGTCTTAGCTTTAAAATTATAACTGATTGCGCAGCGTTTAAAGGTATGATGAAGCGGAAGGAATTAAACCCGATAATTGCAGGATGGGCGCTCAAATTACAAGAGTTTAATTTTCAATTGGAACATCGACCAGGGTATGCAGATGCACCCAGTAGAAGTCCATTACTTCTACGAACTGTTTGAATTTTCAGCTCAGAAGAAAGATGTCGAGTCGCGGCCGATTTTTGATTTGCTGAAAGTCGGTAAGTATCATGATTATTTTGTTAATAATGATTTCTTATTCAAGATGCAAGACGGAACGCCTGTGCTAGTTGTGCCGAGAAAAGTGGAACGCGAAATAATAAAAATCTACCAGGAGCTGTTCACAGAGGAACTGATTAAGCGACAATTCCACATCCCGAAACTCACCGAAAAGGTTAAAGGTTCACCGAAAAGGTTAAAGGTTGCATTCAAAATTGCATTCGATTTATTGTCGCAGAACGGAATATGGGAAATCAGGAAGGATTTTTCTATTCGCTACCTAAAGGAGATAATCCGTTGGTAACATACCATATCGACCACTTGGGAGGCTTGTCGCCGACTCGAAAGTTGTATCGGTACATATTTTGTGTGATGGGCAGCTTTTCCTAATTTACTTGGATCTACCCTTCAAAATTCATAAATGCCAATGAAGTAGTCCAGCGACTAGCTGATAACAGAGAGGTGGCACTTTTCGGTCAAGTGAGCTCAGTGAGTACTGTGCTAAGGAAGGGAGTGATCTTCAAATGGTTACGGCCGGTGTTGCGACCAGAAACGGTTAAGTGGAACGACTATTTCGAATTATAATTCCAGTTTTATCAAAATTATGTTCTAACAACTCACAAGAACGGTACAAGAAAACAGATAGTCCTTCAATGCTACCTAAACAATTCGGTACAATGAGCTATTGGAATGTTACCGTTCGAACTATTATTTGGAGCGAAAATGCGTACACCTGAGGATACTAAGCTTAAACAGGTTGTGGATGACAAAATGATGAAAGCTTTTGTCGATGACCGGGAACAACTTCGTGAAGATGCGAAACAAAACATTGCCGCCATTCAAAAAGAAAACCGACGAGAGCACAACCGAAAGCGAAAACCGACGAAAGTGTACCTGGTTGGAGAATAAGTTCTTATGAAGCGAACCCAGTTTAGCAGCGGTGAGAAATTAGAGCGGAAGTTCTTGGTGCCATACCAGGTAACAAGAGTAAACGCATATGATGATATGATGATGAATTTTAATAGTCATCACAAAGCATTGCTTTCGCTGACAAATCAATATGAATTCCATAATGATGCTAATTATGATTACAGTCTTCATCCAAGTTTGGTTGTTGGGAAAATTTCTTTGATGATTTTGATTATTTAAAAAAAGACAATACATATTAAGTGTATGTTTTCTCCCTTTGATGACATATCATAGAAAATCCGTTACAATGTTTTTCATCAAACGTGACTTCTTCAATATACTTTATATTATAATACATAATTATCATCCCTAATATATTTATAGCATACAACAAACAAGTTTACAAATCTAACATTTTATAAAGCCAAGTAATAAAATTACAATTTTAATTTAAAACCGCTGTGTTGAGTTGTTTTAAACCCTTTTATCCAACTACCATTTAATTTATAGTTTAGGGTTGTATAATGGGGTCATATATTCATACCACGCTTTACCATCTAAAATAAATTTGTCGACGATTCATTTTCTTTTCACATATACGAAAATTTTCACATTTCATAAATTGATTGAGTAACAAATAACATGATATGTACTAATTATTTCAAATTGAATTGTGTGTGTTAAAATGTTACATATATGATACACATATGTATAATTTATCTTGATTCTCAATCAACTGGAATTCGTACGTAACAGAAAAAAGTTAGTGTTAATTAGACGAGATTGATTAATTTGTACTGCGAATATATAATTTTAATAGATTATTTTAACAATTCCGAATACAATTTGTTTTCAATTAACTGTATATATAGTGTGTGCACATACAAGTATCTATACATATGTAAATAGTATGACTTGACGTAATTTATAAAAAAAAAATTACCTACTTAATTTAATCAACCATGTACACATATATAATTAAAATACATTACACACATGCCATAATTAACTCCAATAAATTCGCCTCTGAGCAAAAATTAAATTACATCATTTAGTAAGAAAATAAAATTTATACGTTTAAATCTAAATTATTTTATAAATAACTAAATTAATGCTAAATTTGTCACAATCTCGTGAAACTTTAATTATATATTTAATATATGAGTCGTATGTGTGTGTGTGTGTGTGTGTGTACCACATATTATGTAGAATTAATCATTTTAAATTGAAATGCGCTGGCAGCTAGAATTTATGGGCGATAGGATATTCTAACTAAAATGCATTCACCTTTTGCTTTAATCGTGTGACTGTGTGATCTGTAATAAATCAATAAAATAAAATCGAAAAAAAAAAATTTAAAAAAAACTTGTGTGAGAAAAATGAATATTTCCAATTCAAAACGCAAAACTATATTTTATGATTTATCTGATTCATTTCCAACTTTATATTTTTTAGTTTTCACTAAATTAGCCTTAATTGTATGGAGTTTATTTTTATTTGTAACGGTCGACCTTATTTTTTGACGATTGATAATTTTATCACATTTTAATCTTTCTTGTCAGCATCTTAAATGTTCATATCATTACATTAGAAAGACATCAGTCAATTTCGTTCTAATATTGTTTACCAAATACCAATACGAGTACCATAAAACTATAAAATATTTTTAGCCCCGATGTATATATAGATATATGCTCATTTCAAATTTGATACAGCTTGGAACGAATTTAACATTTTCGAGGGGAGACAAAAATAAAACCAATTTTTTGTATGTAATGATATCCTTTTGTATGCACAGCTAAATTTATCCACTTAAAACCTACATATGGTAAAAGAGTATATGGAATGTGTGTGACCGATTATTATTTTTAAATTTAACCCCTAAACCAAGCCTTTTAAAAAACTGCAAACCCAAATTTTTCGAGAAACCTTTTAAAATGTGTCGAGTAACATTCAATGTCATTGTAGCATTTAACACTTCAATCCCTAAGATTAGATTGTTATAGATAGATAATTAATTGCATATCGGTAATACAAGTATAATTAATTTTTAAGTAGTTTTTTGTGAAATCCAATTACATAAGTACCTAAATTTTCTAGAAACATTTCAAAGTATTATAGTTTCATACCTCCTCGCGGTGCTTCCTGGGTAACTCTAAATGAATCAGGCAGTATAGTGAGTAGTGATGAGCAGAAGAACTTCTGTTTATTGTCATGGACACTACATGTCACGGGGAACCATTTGTGCTCTAACCGCGAATACCAAATCAGCGTCCGTTTCTACAGGTTAGGATGTCTGAAGAGTTAAGCTTCTTAAGCCCTGGAGATGTCCAAAACCATTCGAATTAGGCAAGGATTATTACAAAATGGATTCGAACTACAAGAACTTCGCGCACTGTAAGTTGCATCCATAACACCTCCAATGGGTACATTCTCCATTGGAGCAGCCATCAGAACGAAGGAGAATGTAGCCGGCTTACTCATTCATTGGCACGGTCAGACTCCGCACCAAGAAATTTAATATTACTCTTTGTGGGTCGAGCGGTTGGAGGAGGTCATCCATAACATCCCGCACCATGACATTAAAATTATCGTTTACTGTAAAAATCGGTACGAGTGCAGAAAATACAAACATATCGGACCTAATAATGCACAATTTATTTGTTTCTAGTATGTTTTTCTCCCCTTATTCACAAAGTAATCTGAAGATCGACTAACGGAAAAACGGAAAACGAATTTGATCACATCATGATCTCTAAGAAACTTTCCACCAATATATCCGACGTTCGCTCTTACAGGGGTGCAAATTTAGACCGCGGTTACATGCTTGTCGTTTCCAAATACAAGTGCAAATGGTCATCTCCATTCAATGAACAAGCATAAAAGACCGTTCGTTGGAATGTCGATAATTTAAAACACAGCAATAACAAAGAACCTCCACCCAACATCCAGAAGCAGCGGCTGTATAGCGAATCAGCTATAATTACCACGGCGCAAATATTTGCGGAAGAAAACCCACCGAGTGGCCGCAAGGATTGGTGCGGCGATCCGTCGTTTCTGCCGGAGAGATCGAACTGACGAAGTGAGCCCTATTAGAGCATCTGCTTCGCCGGGTAAGGAGGTCTTTGTCGAATATCCCATAATAGAAGAAGTGGCACCCAGTCTCGACGGCAAATCAAATCTATACGAATCATCGTTAAGAGCTGCCACAGAATTTGAAAACCGCGGTCATATGGCCGCTGCACAAAAAAGGCGACTGTCTACAGTATGAACACTATTGCGGCATAGGTTTATTGAACACTGCCTACAAAGTGTTGGCTAATGTTTTACTTGCCAGACTCATGCCAGGTTTCATCCCAACCGATCAACCACTGACTAGTACTTCACCATGAGGTTGATTCTGGTAAAATGTTGGGAGTACAATAAAAGAATACATCAACTATAAATAGACTTTCAGCAAGCATATGACAATATCAGCCGCGAGAAACTCCGAGCCGCACTCTCAATTTTAACGAGAATAATACACAAATATGCACAATTTCGCGTAAAAGAAGTTACAACCACAAACGAATACCCCTTTGTCGTAAAAGCCCATATGCTCGTGGTCTGGGACTCAATTCGCCTGCTTGTTCATAGTAGGAATAATATAAAACGGAATGAACACACAGTTGCATTGGCCAAGTCAGCTTCGTGAAATCTTGGGTTCCCCGATAGATGCAGCATGTTTTTTAAATCACATAAGGTCCCCCAAATATATATGGCATTTATTACACTATGCGTATACAGCAATACTATGCTGGGAAGTTTGGGATGGGGCATATTATATTGCCCTCCAGTTACTGGATGTGATTCAGCGGCGTTACATCCGAATAATACGCAACCCCAGAAGTACAAAAGATCTAGAAAACCTACAACGGATAGAAGAGAACTGGAGATGTTGCAGAACTCTGCATGTTCTGAAAATTATTGCATGGTAAATATTCTGCAGAACTAAAGCACACGAATTAATTTATCAGACATCCAAGAAGCCGAATTCGCGAAACGGTTTAGAATTTCCGTTAAACAAATTTTACGTCAGCTATGAACTATTACTTGATGGATCGCGCATTGGATGCCGGTGCTCTGACAGTTAGAGGAACCTAGGACAGTCTAAAAGTCTGCCCTGCACCCTGTTTCAGGCCTTTTGAAATAACATCTGGTATTCAGTGTGATGCACTCACGTCTGTGCTGTTCAATTTAGCACTCGGACACGTAGTAAGAAAAGCAACACCGAAGCTTCGCTGATCTTAAAGAACTTAGGAAAACTGGTTAGGAAACTTAAAAATTGGGACAAAACATCTAATCTTCAGGTTGATTGGGATAACTGCAGGACTTCTTGGATTCGCTTCTGCGAAGAAATTAATAGCCTTCGGTCTCCGCGTAAAAATGATTCCTGTAGACTTGATGTACTATGCTTTCCTGTCTTAATAAGAAAATTCTTGAGCTTCTGCTTGCTGTTCAATTTCGCAGTAACAACGTTATCAATCCTATTTTGGCTGCTTTCGAGCAATCTAACAATACTGTTAATTCACCCGATTGAGACGTAGCCTGTAGGTTTGGAACTCGCGACATTTTGCGTACGTTTATTCTTTTTCAACTTTCCTCAAAGCTTTGGAAAGAACTGTTGCCAGCTATAATAGAGACAGTCACTTATCTATCTTCCCACTCAGTAGCACTCAACATGCTGACAGAGTTGGAAAATCGTGTGAACCTGCACTGCTTGAACTTGTTGTATTAAAAAGTTTCTTCTGTCTTAATCTAACGCGCGGCTCTTCAAGTTGTAGAAATGTGGTGCATTGAGAAATGTCTCACGACGTGTACGACTAATAGTAGAAGTATTGGGGTACTGTCTGCTCCAGCTTTTTATGAGGAAAATCGCCAGATCCGACATCGTAAACATCTTGGTGTTACTTTAGGCAGTAAGCTATTCTGGAAATTTCACCTTGAAAATAAACTTGTAACAGCCGCTGCCGTTTTTTGACAATGTAGATTTGGGAAACAATGAGGCTCGACTTCTAATATACTGATGTTTATTTAGAAATCTGTGGTTTCACCTCTGCTATTTGTTGTTTGGTGGCCTGTGGTTAAATCAAACTCCGTTGTTGTGAAACATAACAGTCTACGCATGGCTTAATGAAAAATTGCTACCAGAATTATGCGTTGATAATTCTTGCTCAGTGGTTTATGGATGTCTAAAGATTTCAGTAACTGGGTGTTTGAGTCGTTAGTATTTTTTGTCTACTCTGGGTTTAGGCCTAACTGTGCACAAACGTTGTGCGATTGATGCTTCTAATCTCGCTGTTTCAGGCGAAGATATAATTCCATGTTCGCAGGTAATAGATTTATGCACAATTCTTCACGGCATCATATCACTCCCAAATTCGTCAAGGACTGTGAAATGATAGCTGATTTAGCCAAAGCGGGTTCACATCTGGAATTCATTTAGTCTGAACCGGCTGTACCCTTGACCTTTAATAACAGTAAAAAAGCCATTAAGAGCTACACTCATTACCAGGCTAAGCGTAATTGGCTTGCTTCTTCTACTTACCGAAAGACAAACAACTTAATTTGTGAAACTAACTTGAGGTTAATAAAGTACGCTTTAACTTTGAAGAAAAACCACCTAAGGGTTTTAGTGTCTATTTTGATAGGCTACGTTTGTTTTAAACGAAGTTTACAACGAATGGGCGCAAGACTTGCAAGCAAATTTAAAAAAGCTGATTAAAGTAGCCGGCGAAAAAATCGAATAATATGAAGAATTTTAATGCAAATTATAATCGGTCGACGGAAATATCCACCGAGTTCAAGAGCGGCCCTGGGACCCAATTTTGGTCGAAAAACGGGGATAAAATGTATGAGTTTTACCTTTGTTTCACATACGTGCTAGAAATATTGACTTTTTCGTTTGTATCAAACAATTATATGATTTAATGTTTTAGGTCTAGTAGGTAAGTAAAACAACTGTAATTCTCATAATTTTTATTCCCATTTTTGGACCAGAATTCGGCCCAGGGTTCGCTTTTTACATTTCCTCGAATTGAACGATTTTAATAAAAACAGGTGTGAGGAGGTTTCGAGTTCCAGAAATTTTGCGATGAGTTCTAAATTTGGGGGTTCTCAGAAATTTCAGCTCGTTGAACATGATTTCAGGAAATTTAAAGAAGCCATTTCTTAAACGAATAGAATAGAACTCGGTTGCCATTATGAAAATATCCAATTGAATTGCAGAAAAAATCCTTTATCCAGCAAACTACGAATGTGAAAAGGTCTGAGATACCATAGAGTGAAGCATAGAAAACGATGATCCGTGAAAATAAAATAAATCTGTTTTGGTGATATGGTAATTTTTCAAAAGATTATTTAATTGTTTTGCTTTCAGTCAAGAAGCCACTGATATTCGTCGTCGGCATACAAACGGTTGTATACGGATTGCTTAATCGGGATGAAACTTCCTAATTAACTTTTACCATAGATTGGGAGATCTCATTGATTGTGGCCCATTGGAAGTGGGAGCTCCCATAAGAACTTTTTCGTTTCTTGAAAATACATACATATATTGAAAAGTGTAAAGCATTTACGAAAACACGACTAAAACAAAAAAATTGTAGATTTTGAATAGTGTTTTACATTTTACCGGAAATGACGTGTTTTGATAAAAAAAAAAACATTATTTCACCAAAGTTCGGCATCTCGGCAGTCCAGGCGGATTGACTATTCGGATACAAAATATTTTTTCATAAATTGGGAGATCTTCATAAATTGGGAAATGTAGTGGGTACGTATGTACCGGAAGTCGCACCTTCCTTTTTTAATTTTTCAATTTTTACAGTGAATAATGACTTTTTATTGTAGTTGACAGTTTGTATCAAAAATTCGGTAGGTTGAATGTTTTGATTTAGAAATTAAGTGTGTTGTATTCGTGATTTATCGTAAAAGAAAGTCAGCGTCACAAAATATTTACCCCTTCATTTTTTGATAGCATTTATGAACGAAATGAATTTTTTATTTCGTAAAATGTATTTTTATAGAGTTGTTATTTATTTTGTTTCTTATTAATTTTTTTATTTTATTTTATATAAATAATAATTACTTGAAAACTGTGATTAAATCAACAAACTTTGAGTTGAACTGAAATAAAGTCTGAATAAATATGTATATCTTAAATTATTATAGGTTTATTTATTACTGGAATTTCCAACAACTGAGCCGATTCGGCATCATTTGTTGCCAAGCCTAACTTTGCCGGGAGTAACCAGAATTTAATTTGATAGCAGATTTGAATCCTTTAAACTTACTTTAAATAAGCGAATTTCGAATTTAAAATGTTAAAATAAACATTCAGTTCTGAAAGGGTTAAATCTATTCCACAAAGCTTTCATAAAATTGAATAAGTTTATTCAAATCAACGAATTTTTTATTTGCTTCAGACACTCTGGGTCGCAACTACACTGTGCGTTAATGAGCATCTGTGTGCGAGGTACTGTGGGAAGTGTCAACTCCTACAGTTGCTCGATAACGATTCGGATAGGGACAATACGCTCAAAGTTTCCGTCATATCTTCATCAACGCATCAAATTCGTACATATTGTGCGATTATCATATCCTCGTGTTCCGCTTCAAATGAAAACGATTTTAGGTGAAATATAAGGACGACAGCGGAAATCCACAATGAGGCATGATATAAGGCATGTGTTTATTGATGGCGAATAAAATGTTGTGGTATTTAGGCATGATATCACCTAATCGTTCCATGCACGACGCATTCAGCCACGAATTACAACGAGAACAACAATATGACTCTGAAGCATTAGCCGAAACAGTTCGTACAAATGTTCCGCAATTGAATAAACAACAAAAGGCTGCTTACGACTCTTTGATAGGAGCTGTGAACAACGGAATTGGTGGCATTTACTTTCTGGACTCTTCGTTCTTAATTTCATAGCTTTTGGCATTGAAGTTACCCTGACATTGGCTTCATCTGTAATAGCAGCGACTTTGTTAGGAGGCGAAAGAACTGCACATTCTACACTAAAATTGGCAATGAACATGCAAATCAACGAGATAACAACTTGCGACATAGCCAAAAACAGCGCAATGACAAAATTTCTACAGAGCTGCAAATTGTTCGTTTGAGACGAGTGCACGATGGCCCACAAAAGGGCACTGGAGGCGGTGAACAGAACGCTGAAAGATCTTTGTGGCAATCAAAACATTTTTGTTGAAACCAAATTCTGTTATCCGGCAATTTTCGTCAGACTCTTCTTGTTATTCTACGTCCAGCTTTTAATTTATTTCACCATGATGTTACATAAAATATGTCATGATTTTTGGCACAGGTGTTCAATGTTAGTGCCCAATACGACAAACTATAAATATGGGATCCAGCAGTGTACGAATTGGTCTAACTTCACCCAGTTTACAACCTTTAAACATTCGAATTATGTGATATTAATTTTTCAAATTTTTTTCGGCGAAAATTTACTACTATATCTTCACTAACATGTAATTTTCGGCTAATATCAACAAAATTTTGTACTACCACCTGATCAAAATATGTCGATAATACAGGTTTTTTCGGCTAACTTCAATAGCATACAATTTATCAGTTCGGCGATAAAATATTCTTTTATCGATGCTACTGAAGATAAATTCAGAAATTCAGCAGTAAAACTGCACTATCGATCTCTTTTATGGGGTACCGAATTAAAAAAGTTTGAATTAAAAAGTTCTTTAAAAATGAATCAAAAAAGTTGATTTTTGTATGAACATCTGCTACTTATTTTAATTCAAATTTTTAACTTAAAATTATGAATTAAAAAAAGCGATTTAGAAAAATGAGAAAACTCAAAAATGAATTAACAAAGGCTTACACTATTTCATTTTTAAAACACCTACCTTAATTCATTTTCAAAATGAATTAAAAAAGGCACATTTTATTTCATTTTATTAATTAAGAAATCTTAATTCGACTTTTAACAAATATTCAGAAATGTGCATTATTTTGGGCTAAAGTTTACTTTACGTATACATCGGGAAAATTAGGTAAGGAGTATAAATTTTTAAATGCAGGATTGTTTATCAACAGCTTTTAGGAGGGGAAAGCTAAATTTTTCAAGAAAATTGTCCCATTTTCCGGGAAAATTTTCACTTTTAAAAAACAATTGTGTATTATTCTATTCAAAATACGTACAAATGTGTTATCTTTATAAAAATTTGGATATTAGGATTGTATCTTAACAGTTTTTCAACAGTACAAATAATTTTTCTGGGAAAATTTTTCAATTTTACCAGGAGAATTTTGAAATTTTTTCAATTTTTTTTTTTTACTTAGTTTGACACTTAAAGAATTGTACAAATTGTGGAAAAGCGGGGGTTTGTGGGTGGGGGCAGCCCCCATCCTCTAAGGTATAAACGAATTAAAATTATATTAAAAACAAATTTATATATATGAAAGTTGAGTCTTTTAACATTTGTGGCACTATCAGAAGAAGCGATAAGAGCAAGAGAAACTCTTTGATCTGTGTCTGCAAGGTTGACGAAGCAATTATTATTAATAAAAATAAATAAAACTAAAAATAGTATTGAAAAAATAAAAAAAGTAAAAATGTAGCATCCCTTCCCCCTAAAAACTGATAGTAAACAATCCTTCATTTAAAAATATCCAAAATTTATATTCCTTACCTGATTTTTCCGATGTATACGTAAAGTAAAATTACGTCGTATTTTGCATTGCCAAATTTTTACGTGCAAAATTCAAATTTAAATTCCAAAAAATTTTCATTCATGAAAATAGCATTTTTTTTCATTTTATAAAGAGGCTTATATTATTTCATTTTATAAACACTTATGTTAATTCATTTTAAAACTGAATTAAGAAATGCCTTTTTAAATTCATTTTATCGAACTTTTTTATTTCTTTTTCAACTCTGATTTTAATTGATTTTTAAAATGATTTAAAAACACTTATTTTAATTCAGAAAAAAAAACTTTTTTAATTCTTGTAGCCCTCTTTTATATACATTGGTAGAAAAAGGCTACCCGAATTAAGGACAAGTTGAATTAAGAAAAGTGAATTAAAAAAGTGGTATTTGTATGAAAATTCCACTTATTTTAATTCGTATTTTGAACAAATTTCCTGAATTTAAAAAAGCTATTACAATAAAAAAAACTCAATTGAAAATGAATTAAAAAATGCATATCTTATTCCATTTTTTAGAAAATTTATCTTAATTCATTTTCAAATTGATTTAAAATACGTTTATTTTATTTCATGTTTTGTCCACTTTTCGTAATGAATTTTAAAACTGAATGGAAGATTATTAGGCTAAAGTTTACTTTACGTATAGACCGATAAAATCAGGTACGAAGTATACATTTTTAAAATTTTTAAATGCCGGATTGTTATTGATAGTTATTAGGAGGGAAAAGCTAAATTTTATCCGGGAAATTTTTATTTTTTTATTTTTTCAATATTTTTTATGTTTTATTTATTTTTATTAATAATAATTGCTTCGTCAGGCTCCCTAAATTAAGAAATGTTGAAATAAGAAAAGAGGATTAAAAAAGTGGTATTTGTATAAACGTTGATTATTTTTACACGGTTGGCACATATCACAGGTTTGGGTGTATTTTATTTCACATTATAAACATAAAATTTACATTTGTTTTTAATAACAAAGAAATACATGCGAAATTTTATGTTTTTAAGAAAATGTTTCTTCTTACAGTTTTTTTGTTGTATTGTAGAGAAAGATAAAAACATGCATTTCATAAATTTCATTTGTGATTAATTGCGAATTAAAATATACATTTTTTAATTCATTAAGAAATTTGCATTTTTGCAAATTTTGTTAATGAAAGAATTAGTTGAAAATTTTGAATGGCTTTTTTTTTAGAAATAAAAGAAAATATTGATTCTCATTGGATTTAATGTCTTTTTAAGGTCAATTAATACCTCTCTTTTCATTCAAGCGCACACAATTACAGTATACCACCTACACATTTCAAGCTCCATGTCAACCTCCACACTGACATGGATGGTGGGTCGGCGCTGAATTCTGTTGGAGTGAAGAGGGTCATAGTTGTGTTTATTAACATCACCGATTGTAATCGATGACGAAAATTCGCTTTGCATCCTGCCTCTGGTGGGATGCGAACCCAGTACCTCCCGGTTCAAGTGCCGAAGCTTTATAACCACTGCGCTACTTGTCCGGTCGTCCAGTTGTTTTTTTATTACAGTAAAAGCCCGATTATCCAGCATACAATTAATCGGAACATTCAGTTAACTGGAGTTCTTTTGTTTTTCAAATGCTTTTTGTAATTCATTTTCAAATTTTAATTTTTAGGATTTTTTTCTTTGTAAGAAAAAATTCTCTTTCACAATTGAAATTATTTTTTTTATTATTCGGGAAGTCACAGAAAATATACATCCGGAATGCTTTCCGGATCATCGAAAATTCCGGATAATTGAATGTTTCATTAAAACTAGAAATTTTACAAGAACTTCGCTTGATTTCATTATATTTTAGGATTCTCATTTATTTATTTTCAAATTTTGTATCAGAAAACATTTTTTTATACATTAGTTCATTGAATTTTTTGCAAATAATAAATACATACATATTATCTATATGAGTACACCCATACTAGTACCCAAAATTTAATAATATTTTCAATATTTCACTAACCTAACTGTAATACGACTTTACACATTCAATTCAAACAGAATAATGAATAAAACAGAAAAAAAGTAAAGGGAAGTATATTTTCTGTGAATCCCCGAATAATAAAAAAAATATTTCCCTTGTGAAAGAGGGTTACTCAAAAGTTACAGAACATTTCATTAATTTAGTTTCGAAAAATTCGGACTTTTTGGAACATTATACCAAATTACACCCCGCTATCCCCTTCAGATTTGCTTCAAATTTCGCGTGGGTTTACCTAGGCCTATGACCTTTCTAATAAGCATAGTGGGATCGATGGTGAAGTGGGTTCCTCAAAAGTTACAGGACATTTCATTAATTTAGTTTCGAAAATTTTGGACTTTCTGGAACATTATACCAAATTACACCCCCCTATCCCCTTCAGATTTGCTTCAAATTTCGCGTGGGTTTACCTAGGCCTATGACCTTTCTAATAAGCATAGTGAGATCGATGGTAAACTGGGTTCCTCAAAAGTTACAGAACATTTCATTAATTTAGTTTCGAAAATGTTGGACTTTCTGGTACATTATACCAAATTACACCCCCTATCCCCTTCAGATTTGCTTCAAATTTCGCGTGGGTTTACCTAGGCCTATGACCTTTCTAATAAGCATAGTGGGATCGATGGTAAAGTGGGTTCCTCAAAAGTTACAGGACATTTCATTAATTTAGTTTCGAAAATTTTGAGCTTTCTGGTACATTATACCAAATTACACCCCCTATCCCCTTCAGATTTGCTTCAAATTTCGTGTGGGTTTACCTAGGCCTATGACCTTTCTAATAAGCATAGTGGGATCGATGGTAAAGTGGGTTCCTCAAAAGTTACAGAACATTTCATTATTTTAGTTTCGAAAAATTCGGACTTTCTGGTACAATATACCAAATTACACCCCCCTATCCCCTTCAGATTTGCTTCAAATTTTGTGTGGGTTTACCTAGGCCTATGATCTTTCTAATAAGCATAAAGGGATCGATGGTAAAGTGGGTTCCTCAAAAGTTACAGAACATTTCACCTTGTTAAAGTTAGCCGAAAGATAATGCAGATAGTGTCTTGACTATTTTTAAACTCTCTTTATACTCTCGCTCCTATCGATTTTTAAATTCCTATAAACTGAAATAATTTCTCCTTCACCCGAATGATGTAATTCGATCCTAAATTCTCCTAAATTCGAGTTCACGACTGATTTTCGCTGTATTCAAGACACTATCTGCATTATCTTTCGGCTAACTTTAACAGTAACAGCCGAAAGATAATGCAGATAGTGTCTTGCATACAGCAAAAATCAGTTATGAACTCGAATCTAGGAGAATTTAGGATCGGGTTACATCATTCGGGTAAAGGAGAAATTATTTCAGTTTATAGGAATTTAAAAATCAATAGGAGCGAGAGTATAAAGAGAGTTTAAAAATAGTCAAGACACTATCTGCATTATCTTTCGGCTGGAAACTATCGGCTAACTTTAATAGGCTCAATAGCTGCATTATAATATTTTGGCTGGAATAGCAAAGTCACTATCTGCATTATCTTTCGGCTGGAAACTTTCGGCTAACTTTAATAGGGTTTTTTTTTGAATACTATTCTAAAATCTAAATAATTAAAAAAAAAAAAATCTAAAATTTCCTAAATAAATTTAAAAAAAAACATATTTTATTTCAGTTTTTTTACTTTTCTTAAAATATTTTGAAAATGAATTAAGAAGAGTGCACAAATTAAATCAACTTTTATTATTTCATTTCTATCAACTTTTCTTAAATCATTTTGATAATGAATTAAAAACACTTATTTAAATTCAGAAAAAAACACTTTTCTTAATTCAACTTTTTTTAAGCCTTTACTTAGCCGTAGAAAAAGTCAGCAGACATTTTTTGTTGTTTTTGACATTTTTCTGTAGAAAAACTGTATTTTTGACGTATTTAAAATAGTCTCGTAGACAAATTGACTCAATTTTCTTTATGTAAGCATGTTTTCGTCCAATATTCGAGCAAATTTCAATTGTTTACTATAAAAATGCATTCACACAAGCAAAACAACAGTTTTAATAATAAATTAGAAGTAGAAAGTAGAAAAATTATCCAGTCTTAGGGTTTCAAAGGTCCACAAATTTGTTGATTTATATAAGTTTTGAACTCCTAGGTCTAACTGCCGAGCGAGTATGACGAACCGCTGATCGTGAGAATTCCCGCTATTCGAATATACGTGACATGGGAAATGTATCGGTTCCGTTGTAAATCGGTTTCCGTCCTTTGCGTAAAATCAATCTTCAATTAAAAGTTTCAAAATTGCTGTTAATGAAGGCAAATCTCTACTTGTCAATATTGTAATTTTTGGATATAAGATATTTTTATATTTTGTTCGGTGGATTTGGGATTTTAAAAATATTTTTGGATGAAGTTGAAAAATTGAAATTTACTGGAATTTTGGTCGAAAACATGCTTATATAAAGAAACTTGAGTCAATTTTTCTACGACTATTTTAAATACGTCAATAACACAGGTTTTCTACAGAAAAAGATCAACACAACAAACATTGTCTGCTGGCTTTTTCTACCGTATATACGTGAGGTCAGTAATGCAGTTTTTTCTACTGAATTTTTCTGCTAACAGTAGCATCTTTTATCGTCGACTTTTCTTCAAGTTTACTGAAGTTTTATTCAGTAAGTTACTTTTAATTGCATGTTGGTAGGCTTTACGTCAATGGTTTCATGATTTTCCGTGAATCTGGTAGGGCCAATTTGGTTGAAAGATCGAAGCACAAAGGAACTCCAGAAATAAAAGGTGATTACAAAGGCATAAACATTTCTAGTGGGTCCAATGTTTTTAAAGATTTATTAGGTAACGTTGCATGTACTCTGAAGCCTTGAACTAGCATGGACACCCAATTTTAGGAATATATAAAATTTTGCATGCATAATGAATTAAATTAATAAATTTAAATATAAATAAATTTAAAATTAATCAACAAATTCCAAATCCAAAATTATCAGGTAATAAAAAAATAAAACACCATATATAGGTGTAATCGAAACTAATGCAGTATTCATACAAAATTCCGCGTATTACAAACCATAAATATCCAATTTTAAAATCACACCAATTAAAAATCAACAACATTATTGACCCGCCATATAAAATGCAGGCATAACATTTTTATTATACTCGTATTATCTCCATTAAGTACAAATAAAACAAATTCAGCACAGCATGAAATATTATTACACATTTATTAAAATCTAATAAAAAAAAGTAAAGTAATTGCTTAAAAAAAACAAAAGCAAATATAAAAAATAAGTAATAATAATAAAAATATGGTTTGATATTTCAGCTACTAGACGGTACCTACACTTGAATTAATATGTACAGAAATTATTTACAATTCTTCGTACTTAATTCACTCGTACCGTCGCTACACTTTTATATTTTTCATGGTCAAATTTAGTAAGAAGCAAAAACAAAACAAAATGTAATAAATTAAATTAAATTGTAATTAAATATAATTATGGCAGTGGTTTGTTTCAGTAGAAAAGATAAAAAAAAAAATCAACACAACTTTGTGTGTGTGTACGAGTATATGCTTATATGGCCTTTATAGCTTGATGAAATTACGCGAGGCACTTTATACGAGTATGTAAAGTTAAAGAGAAAGTGTCTAAGCACATATAGTAAGTATTTATGTACACACAATAATTAAAATTGATTATTGGTTTCGATAATCAAGAAATTATAGCTTTGGCGTTAATACACATTTTATATGGTTAATTAACTTTTTTTTTATTGCTATTAATTGATTAATGACGTAGATATTGTACATCGACGATTATTTGCGTAAAATGATATTTTCCTGTGCTATACAAATTTAATTTGATTATATAAACATTATAATTTCTCTGCCTGCACACATATTATTATTTTTTAAACACCCACATCATATATGTGAGTATGTGCTCTGTATGTACATTATATAGACTAATCTCTTCTTGTAAAAAGAATAAAACAAGAAAATTAAAATTACATAATATATGTGCTGCTGCTGCTGCTGTTTTATGACAAGATGTGTAGGCAATAAAATATTTGTTCTTAAATTAAATTAAAATATAATATTCATATAGAAAATATCATGCCATAAATAATACATAAATTCGTAAAAGATTATCTTATATTTAGGTTTTTTGTATTTGAAGATCAAAAGTTCTAAATTTGAAATGTTGTGATTACTTTTGAAGTCTTTGTTTAAATTTTCCTATATAAGGCTTGTCATATTCATATATGAAGTAAGAGTATTATGCTTATTAAAGAAATTAATTAATTTGTTAGTGTATAAATATCATTTTGTTGACATTTTACAATATTGCCCTCGTGATCCAATTACAGAATTTGTATGAAAATTACAAAATTTGTATGGTTGACTGGCTCGTTCGCGTCACACCGAAGTATGTAGCCAATTTCTTAGAATGACATTCCATGGGTTAATTGAATGCCGAAAAAATGGTGAACGGCGGTGTAAATCATTGGGCATTAAGAGAAGAATACCGAGACTGTGAAAGAGTAGCGTGATAGTAAGACATACACTACCGCTAAAAGTGTTTAGGCACTGTCAAAAACAGCATTCATATAACGCAGACACGCTTCTCAGTTGTGTACATTCATTTGCAATGCGGATTAATAAGTGCATTGAAGTCGAGGGCCATCATTTTGAGCACTTAATTTAATTAAAAGATGATGAGGCGAGGGGACCTACGTACTTTCAGCTGTAGAATCCGAATTTCCAATAAAAAATAGGGGTTCCTATTTTAATTTAAAAGTTACGCCCCGCCCCACCTACAAGAAGCGGAGGAAGGGTACCAGTTTTAGCAGTAATGTATGTCTAGCCATTTCGGGGGGGTAGCCCACAGGAATTTCAGTCTGCTAAGCGTTAGACTAGGGAAAGTGCAAAGCAGATACAGTGTCTCGTAATAGCACTCACCAATATACTGACATGCCTCCGTCGCAGCGATACCAGCTGACTGGATCTTGACACGTCTAGTTTTGGCCAGATCTGCATAGTTATTGCGCATGAGGTACTATTGAACCATCTGTCATTCGTTGTTCTTCTATAGTTTTCTCTAGTTCTCTATAGTTTCCGTAGCGGTATATCAACATCCGCCCCAGTTGGTGAAATGAAGCAGGTTGTGCTTTGTCGAGCGAGTTCATCCGCTTGGTCATGATCTCGTTTATAGATGGGGAGATAATTCTGAATATGATTTGAGGGTCTTAATTGAAGCCTGGCTATCCGTAACATGCGAATATGTATATTACATTATACCTCAACGTAAATTAAATCAAATTATGGTGATGTGAGAGTTAGGAGGGTGGATAAACGTATCGTAAGTCAGATGTAAATATTGTGCTTTGCCAAACCCGATTTTGACCAATGAGCCCCCCTTACCAACGAGTAGACCCGAAAACATCTGACGGGTCAAAAGCAGGCAAGGTTACACACTGAGACATCAAGCTCTTGTGTAGAAGCCAGGGATGTTTGGACCGTCAGTGAATTACTTGGAATATTTCTAAAAAGACGGGAAAGGTTCGGAGCCGAACTCTATAAGCATTTTTGTTGCCTATAAAGTACTTCTATGCAGTGTGATTTGCGTATTTCAAATACTACGACCACCCACTCCCACACCCACATAACCCCATCTACACCCACCCCACCCGATTCCAATCCACCATATCTCAACTACCCCAATCAACCACAAACCACCACATCTAAACATTATTACCAAACTATCCAATTCAAACCCAAAAATCCATCTCACCCGCACCACCCTATACTTCACCACCCATATTATCACCCTTTAAAACCTACATACCCACTTCCACACACACATACACACACACCACCCACACAAACCCTCATCCACCAAATCAAAATTCCGACACCAAACCCAAAACGCCTCATCCCACCCCCTCCACCTCCCATACCACCACTCCTACCACACCACCCACACAAACTCACATTCAGACGAGATATATTATTATCCCACATTCATATGCTCGATGAAACCAAAATGGAATAGAAAATAAAAAAAAATCTACCAATTTTAAGGAGGGGGGTTGACAAAACCCCACATATCTCCAAACACCCTAAACACAGAAATGTCCAAATCAATAGGGATCATTCCCATGAATTGCTTGAACTTTTAATGAAGAAATTAAGTTGATGTCTCCATCCGTTCTCAAGTTATCGTGCACACAGACGGACAGACGGCAAACCGAAACCATATAGCATTTTTTTAACAAAAATGCTTAAAAATATCCCAGTCAGTGTTCCTCCTGTTTCTATACAGCAGACTTTTTCAATGGATTTTATCTCCAATTCAAATTGAAGATAACAACGATTAGAAAAGGAATGACCACCGATACTTTCCAATTCACTAAACTATCCATAATGATATCTGAGACAAGTGAATTGTCTAGTACTTCTTGTCTATTTCTAGTTAAATACGTTGTTTTACAGCTAATATTGCACATATATAGGTCAGTACTAAGAATAAAATCAAGGAGTAGCTCACCTCGTTCCAGGATGACCCCAATTTGTTGTTTTTGAGCCTCCTTAAAAGCTTCCTAAAGTTAAAGGTGGGATATCTTTCCCATCATGTGGAAGGTAAGCTGGAATATGCCTGAGATTTTAACCATCCATCTCAATGCTTGTTATGCCGGAACGAATTTTAGCTATCTTCTTCGCGTATAGCAGTTTATATTTAGGAGTCCTAAGTCCATAAGTCCAAGTACCCGGTCACCATTTATGCAAGGTTCTTGGACTAGGACAATGTCTGTCTTTTCTGCTATTTATTTAAGCATGAGCGCAGCTGAAGCGGCCTCAGACTGATTTAGGCTCCCCATTGACCCATGGTTTGTGCTTGTGTCCCGTTTTTCAGTATGTCTTAATGAATAGGTCTAATGGCCAAAGTCCCATGTTGTTTCCGTTTTTTTTGTACATCTTGTGCACTAGGCCTAATGGCCAAAGCCTCACGTTAGTTACCTACGCCTTGGAAATTAGGTCAAAAGGTCAAAGTCCCATCAGCATTAGTTTCCGGGTTTTTCTAGTAGCACCACGAGTAGCGGAGAAATAAATGTCCATCTGTGCAGAGATCCGCAGTACATAGACAAGGTAGTTTGATCCTGAGAGTGCCGGATATCCGGATACACCATTAGAGACTGACAAGAAACAAAAAAAGTTTGGTTTGAATACAAATTTTTTAAAAAAATAAATCCCGAATTTTGTTAAAACCATAGATTTATTGAAAAACGTCATTTCCGATTGAATTTTAGAAAAAGGGTATGGACCAATTTTGTTGCCAATTTAATTTAGTCGTTTTGTCTTTAATAGTTTATTCGTAAATCCTATAACAAAATATTTTCAAAAGTGTTTTTAAAAATGTTTTTAATCAAAAAATGTCCAAAGCAGGACCTGCTTGGGATTTAATTTTCAAAATTTGTGTTCATACTATAGGTTTTGCGTAAACGCTATACTTTTAAAAATATTTGCAAAAAACGAAAAAACTCATATGGATTTGTGCTACTTCCCGTACACGAATTTCCGCCAAATTACTAAGGGAAATGAGTCTGCCAATTTATCAAAAAACCTTAAGTATGAAGTTTTATTCGGATCAGTCAACCTGTTTGGACTCTAGAGTGGCAAAAATTTGGTGAAATAAGAGTTTATTATCAAAAATTATCATTTTGTCTTAAATTGATGAAAAAATGATTTGGACCAGTTTTGTTGCAAATGTATAATTTGGAATCCTATGCTCTTAATCGATTTTTTCGACAGATACTATACTTTTCGAAATATTTGCAAAAAACGACTAAAAATCGAAAAGATCCTAGTGAAGTCCCTTCCGGTGGGCCGATTTCCGCCAAATTTCACTGGGACTTCCCAATTTACGAAAAAACTTAAGTATGAAATTTTATCCAAAACTGTTAATCCGTTTGGGCTGTAGAGAATAAGACTACGGCGGTGTACGAATGGTAAATTGAATGAGGTCGAAAATTTTCATGATTGTATGATTATTCTTACTCTATAGCTGGTCGATCCACCTGGTAAAATTCGGGAAACAGCTTCCTTTGAAATTAGCGAAGTTTAATTTATGAGCTGCTAGCCTTTAGCATGAACATCACTCCCAATTTCGAAATTAAACAAGGTCTTTCGAAATTGCAAAAATTAAATATTTCAATGTCGGATGTGATGAACTCAATTTCTCAAATATTGTACAAACGACAATATTTTTGATTTAATAGTAAATGTTGAATATTTCAATTTCGAATATGAGGAACCACAGATGAGTTATGAGTTTATAACAGTATAGAAATTTTACAAGAAATGGTCGTTTGTGCCTTGGAAATTTGGAGCGATATTCGTAAATATATCATGCTTAACTTTCGCAATTTTAAAAGACTTTACTATTTGTAATTGGGAAATTGGGAGTGATGGGTAGCACTTCAAAAATCAAAATGCACGCATTTCGTGAGTTCACAAATCAGCTCATTATATTCGGCATTGAAATTTTTAATTTCACAATTTTATAAGAATTTGTTCTTCTTACTTGACAAATTGGGGGTGATATTCGTGTTAAAAGGTAGAAGCTGAAAAATCAAAATGTACGTATTTCGTGAGCTCAATATTGAAATTTTATTTTGGCGATTTTAAAAGAACTTGTTCCTTGTTTGAGAAATTCGGGATGATATTGGTGTTAAGGGGTGTAGCTGAAAAACCAAACTGCACCTATTTCGAAAGGTCAAAAATATAATTTTCAATTTTAGGAGTTTTGTCGTTAGAACTTGAGAAATTAGAGGAGTCAAACTACACGTATTACGTAAGCTCATAAATCGTAAGTTCAGGGTATCCGTCATTGAAATTTTGAATTTTTGTAATTTTGAAAAATCTTGTCGTTTGAGAAATTTGGGTGATATTCGTGTTAAGGAGTAGCAGCTCAAAAATCAAACTGTACGAATTTCGAGAGCTCAAAAATTTAAGTTTTAGCTTTTGGAATTTTAAAAGTTTTGGTCGTTTTGACGTTTCCACAAACTTTTATAAAATTCAAAAAATTAGACATTACATTTTTTTACTCACAATATACGTACAGATTTTTTAGCTTCTATCCGTTTTCAACGGATAAGAATAAATTCTTTTAAAATTGCGAAAACTAATAATTGCAATGTTGGATGTGATGAACCGATTTATGACCTCACAAAATACGTGCAATGTGAATTTTTGAACTACTACACCTTAGCCGGAATAGCACCCATTTTAAAATTCCAAAAGTTATAAATTAAATTTTAAAACTTTCGAAATACGTTCAGTTTGATTTTTAAGCGTACGAACGACAAGGTGTTTGAAAATTACAAAAATTATAAATTTCAATGTCGGATATAATGAACAGTTTTATGAGCCTACGAAATATATGCGATTTGATTTTTGAGCTTTTGCCCCTTAACAAGAATGCCACATCAAGTTTCTCAAGTGCAAAGAACAAAATCTTTTAAAATTATCAAAGTTAAAAGCCTTAATGCCGAATGTTTTTTGCCGATATATTACCACGCGAAATACTGCAATTTAATTTTGAGCTACTACCCCTTAGCACTGATACCACCCCCAATTTCTCAAGTACAAAGTGTAACGAAAAATTTTTTGATTTCTTTTTTTACATTTTCTTTATTGGCTCTGGTTGAATGGATCATCAAGGTGGGTATCGGTAAATTTATTTAAATTATACTCCCATTTGTTGTTTTTTTTTATTGCAATAAAGAAACAACAATATTTGTTTTTACTTTGATTTTTTTCCAATAAGGTTTTTTTTTGTTGGTGATAGCTTTTTTTATTTTTGTGGGTTTTTCTTCTAAGCGATGCATCGTGCCACCTAACTTTTGTGGTAAAATTTTATTTAAATACTAATTAGGGTGATGAATAAGAAACTGCAAAATAATATGAGGTGAGCTCATTCAGCATAATAGTTATAGTCCAGTGCCTGGGAACGAACTTTATATAAGTCGTGTTAATAAAAATTTAAGGCTTCTTGGATCTTACGACTGGAATGAACATCTCTTTATATATTATCTCTTTATATACCCCTTTATATATATATATATATATATATATATATATATATATATATATATATAAATATATATATATATATATATATATATATATATATATATATATATATATATATATATATATATATATATATATATATATATATATATATATATATATATATATTTATGGCAAATCAGAAAAACAACTTATCTTACCACCTAAGGTCCTCAGATAAGTGGTTTTTCTGAATTGCCACAGATATATATATATATATATATATATATATATATATATATATATATATATATATATATATATATATATATATATATATATATATATATATATATATATATATATATATATATATATATATATATATATATATATATATATATATATATATATATATATATATATATATATATATATATATATATATATATATATATGTATATATATATATATATAATATATATATATATATATATATATATATATATATATATATATATATATATATATATATATATATATATATATATATATATATATATATATATATATATATATATGCGTGCGTGTGTGTATGTGTATGTGTATGTGTGGCCTTGATAAAAATTTAGTGACAACGGAAACAAAGTCATACACGTTTAAAGGTGGATTGTGCCAGAATATTGTCAGTCGAGAAGAGTGCCCACCAGAGTTACTAACGTGAAGAGTGCTAATGGATCCTTTGGTATTGTAGAAATGCAATAGTCTTAGTATCAAGACCGAACACTAATTTTATTTTTGTGAGGTGAGCTATCACATTTATCTTGTTATTTTTTAAATTATCGGTTTTAAACAATTTCCAAAAATTAAATTGTTGAGTTTTCGATATACATACGTGCAGAATGATTTTTGAGTTGCTACCCCTTAGCACTTCTGAAGTTTCAAACGACAAGGCCATTGAAAAATTGCAGAAATTAAAAATTTCAATGTCGGATTTGATGAAAGAATTTATGAGGTCGCATGCTTAATATTGTAAATATTAAATCAATCACCTTATAACAATCACCCTATAAATTTAATTATCAATTTTATTTATAAAAATAGTATATCGAACCAACTAGTTCGCAGCGAAGCACAACAGCTTATATTACATTTCAAAATCAATTGTGTTAGTTGCTATCATTAGATTGAATCGGTTTCATTACATTATACCACATTAATTATTGGTTGTTAGCACACATATATTATTGTTTGTGGTCAACAAAAGTAAATTTATGCATAAACGAGATGCATAATTTTGTTGAAGTGTTTACACATTGTTAAAATTATTACGAATTGCAGAACTGTGTTTACATTTAGTCGGAACAACGTGGGGAGTCAATCATCTTATATGCCACCCGCAGTTCCAACATCGCTTTTATTACAATCTTACTCGACATGAATTGTATATACTCGCATAAATCAAATGTTGTCGTTTTATTATACCAAATTAATCTTGCCATACATATCATAAAAAAATCATCTCGTCATATAACACTAAAATATGGTACACGAGTATGTATACACAACATGTAATTTAATAAACTACACGACCTTATCAGCGTCAACTCCATTAATCATTCAATCTACCCTCCTTCTGTCGATAAACTTCACGCGTCAAAAAATTCTCAACCATATGTCTATTTGTTATGCTTGTACGAGGTACGTTTGTGCACATATCTTATACTAGTACTGCTTAGGGTTTTTGACACTGAATTAAAAGTTAAATAGAGGCAAAGTGAAACAGAAACCAACAAAAATAAAATAAAAATCGACGGTTGGTTGCAATTTTCATTCATACCACGCCATGTACATATACTTAGAGAGTCGAACAACATAAAAAACGGATTATGTTACAACAACATAATAACATAATGCTGCAACAACTAAAAATTTAATAGAAAATAATGTTACAATTAAATTTTACATTTTACTGTTGTCAAATAACTGCGAAAACATGACAAATAATAAAGAGCTGTACAAGATCGTTATTTGTGTTATGTATCTGGTTTTTTGTGTGTTCAGTGCGCTGTCTTAAAAATATAAATAGAATCTTAAGACAGCAAAAAAAAAAAAAACTGACAAAATATTTTATACTACAACTACTTACCACTTTAGTCAAATAGAGCGAAAAATCAAGGTTTTCATTTTCACTTTATGATATCATAGAACATCATTTATCTAGTGATGAGGTTTAGAGAGGTTTTCCTTCTCCTTTAAACTAATCTGTAACGAGAAAAAAAACCACAAACAAATTAAGAATAAGAAAAGTACGAAAGAATCTACATATGTGTTTATGTATGTATAAAACGTATATAGAAGAATTAATTAATTTGTTAAGGTTACATATATGAATTTTTCACATTAAGAAACTAGTTTTTGTAGCTTTTCACATATCATCTCGTTGTTTTGTTGTATATACAGTCTTCGTCGTCTTCTTATTGAATGAAATTTCATCTTTGCTTGAAGTTTTTGTTTAATTTGTAATGACATAATTAATGAACCATTCATAATTGATTTGTAATTTACATGAATTGAGATTATATAACAGAGTTTTTTACAGACTATTTATAAGTAAATGTACTAAGGCGATCGTATATTGCAGGCAATGAATGCTGTGAAGATGAATAAAAAAAAAGCCGATTTGAATGAGATGAGAAATTTGAATTTGTCTTTGTATCACCAAGAAGATGGAACGAATTCTGAATTTTATTAGTTTTATAGTTTCAGTTTATTTTTTTTTTTCAATGATCGAGACGATATTTTTATGTTATATGCATAAAGCTATTTACTCGGATTAAAAAGATAATTAAGATTTAGGTTGAATTAGATATGAAGAGTACGGAGTTTGCAAATTATATTTACTTTATAGTTTAATTGATACTTGAGTAAAACGTGAACAATTGCGAATTAACCCTAAACTAAACGGAATTTAGAACATTGTCATAGTTAAGCATAATTATATGCATAACACGATTTCTGGAGCTACAAGCATATTGTATGTACGGTATTGTACATCACTGCTAGCACGCCCCTCAGCCTATAGTACTCGGAGGGCTTTGGCGGTCTCTGTGTTCACCTAGGTAGCACCAAGGCAGCCGTGTCCTCGTCGCGAGGGTGGTTACTGCTTCGGCAGTAGCAAAGTTCTAAATGCCAGTGGTTTAAATTGGCTAAAACAAACAATGAGTACAACAAATACGGAATGTAATACCCCAGGTGGTACAGCAGCAGTTATGCCGACAAATCCACACTCTTCGGAAGCAGGCCCAATAGATTCTGGGGTGGGCCAATAATTGTTTAACCCATTTGGACGAAGTTCCAAATTACCAAGAACTTCAACTGAAAATATAGTTCAGTGCGAGAAGTAAAATGCCGAACTCCGTGAACACCTAAGAGAGATAAGGGATTTACAACTAAATTTATAATTTTAAAGAAAGAGAACGAAGAACTCAAAAAAGCAATTGAAACACGAACAAAACTTGGGACGACACCTAGCCCTGCAATCGATGATGACATGAATCCGTTCTATAAGGATGAAGAAGAATTAGAAAGAGAAACAAATTGGATGTTGAAATGGAGTAAAAGACCAAGTAAGAAAAGGAACGCTCAACAGTCACCAAAAATGGCAGAAACTTCACTATCAACTTTAAAAGAGGTTTCTAGAAAACAACCACTAGCTCTAGAACAACAACCAGCTAAACCAAAAGAGTAATCACCCCTACCAATAAATGTCGCTGAGTCCTCACCAGATCTAGAAAAATCAACACAATGTCAACCAGCTGAAATGGTAAAATGAAGCACAGCCAGAGGTAAAAGTCCCATTACCGATTTTTATAGTACGAGTAACCAACTACTCAGAAATCCAAAGTGTAATGAGTTCTGTCACGGAACAATAGTATAAAATTACTGCTCTAAACAATGATATATGGAAGATTCACACTTCAAATACAAACGCATACAGAAACTTGTCAATGGAGTTGAATACCGAAATATATCAGTGGTACACGTACGAAAATAAAAATGATCGGTCATGGCAAGAGGCCTACATTCAACCTGTGAAAGTAATTCAATAATGGAGGATCTAGAAACAAAGGTTTTAAAATCTTTGATGCCGTGAAAATTATTAAAAAATAGAGACGTATAGCGGAGAGAACCGGAAGCCGTTTCAAAAAGAGGGCTTCCCCTGTTCATGCTAACGTTTGATAAATCCGAGTAAATAGAAAAAATTTACAATATAACTGGCATACTCAACATGTGAGTCTTTACTCGAAGCTGTTAAAAGAGGCAGTACAAGAATAGTACAATGTAGAAAATGCCAAGGCTTTACCCATACGCAACGATATTGCGCGCGCGATCAAAGATGTGTGAAATGTGCTGAAAAGCACCCTACACAAACTTGCAAACTATCAAAAGAAGAACCAGCAAAATGTATAAATTGTAATGGGCAGCATCCAGAGGTTGCCATACAGCTAGTGAATCAGGCACGCAAACCCCCTCTTAGACATCCAAACCGAGTAAGAAATGAAGCATCTATGCGTAGGGAGAATTATACATATTCACAGGCCTCTTAAAATTCGAAAGACAATGAGACGAACGGTACCGAAAATTTCAAAAACACTGTCCAAACAATTTTAAATAGCCTTGACGAACAGAATAAACTAAATAAGTTAATTCTGGATCGACTTAATTTACTGAAAATACCAAGTTCCAAAATAGCTAAAAATAAATAATGTATACATCAAAACTACTCATTAAGAATAGCCAAATGGAATGCAAACGGATTAACACAACACCTAGAAAAATTAGAACTATTTTTAAATACCGAGAAAATTGATATATGCTTAATATCAGAAACATATTTTACCAGCAGCTCCTATCTATCATTTCGGAGATATACTTCTTACCATACCACACATCCTGCAGAACGAGGAAGAAGAGAGTCAGCTATATTTATTAGGGATAATATCAATCATAATGAAGAATTAAAAATAGAAAAAGAATCCAGGCAAGCACAACACCTGCAATATATTGCCTCCCACGGTATAGCCTAAAGAAAGGAGACTACATTAATTTGTTCCAGAAATTAGGTAGAAACTTCATTATCGGAGGTGATTTTAATGCAAAAAATACCTTCTGGGGTTCAAGGTTAACCACTCCAAAAGGCAAAGAATTACTTGTAGCTGGCCAATACTCAAACTATGAATTTTACTCAGGAGGGAAACCAACGTACTGGCCAACTGATCCTAACAAAATCCCAGACCTTACAGATTTCTACATCACTAAAGGCATATCGGAACGCTACATCTTTTTAGAATATGATGAAAGTCTAATATCTGATCATTCTCCTGTTATTATGGTGGTTAGTGAAAGTTGGCTACTTAATGTCATACAATGGTCGGCTTGGGAATGCACCCCCAAATTATCATCCAAGTAAGAAAACTCCGTTATTTACCCAATAGAAGTAAGAGAATTAGTGCACGAAAAGCACGAAAGAAATGGCAAAATACACGTGCGCCGCAAGATAAAACCACCTTAAACAACTTGTGCATCAAACTTAAGGTACTGATAAAAGCAGTGAAAAATGAAACAATTGAAAAATACCTTTGTTCCCTAGCTTCAACTAAAGATACCGATTTTTCCCTCTGGAAAGAAACAAAAGGGTTAAAAAGACCCAAAACGCAGATCTAGACGGCTAGAAGTGCGAAATTAAAGCTGAAATGTTTGCTGAACATCTTGAAGAAACATTTCAAGTTCTAGGTCGGCAGACAAGTTACAAAAACACTGCTGATACGACCAGAATATTTGATTTCGAAGATATCAGGCCTATAACATTGAAAGAACTAAAAGCTGAAGTTAAGAACATAAAAGCCAATAAAGCTCCTGAATGAATATTCCGAGCTAAAAAAGAAGCACATTTGTGTTTTGAGACCTATTCTTTACCTGCACTATACTAGAGATTTACCTCAATTAAACGATGTTACCGTTGCAACATTTAGTGATGAGTGATGACACTGCATTGCACTCAGTAGGAGACACTTTCGAGGAATCGAGAACGAAACTTCAAGAAGCATGTGACAAAATCATAAAATGGATCGAAACCACGCATGTGAATTTTACTAATCTAAAAGTCAGCTACAGACCTGTAATCATTAACGAGCAGCAGATTCCGCCAAATATCTAGGGATGACCCTAGATACCAGGCTCAGATGGAAAGAGCACGTTAAAAAGAAAAAAGATGAACTTAATATCAAATATCGAAAAATGTATTGGCTGCTCGGGAAAAATTCGGAATTGCCAACCGAAAATAAATTGCTATTATATCAACAGGTGCTAAAGCCTGTATGGACTTACAGAATAAAGCTCTGGGGCTGTACAAAGAAAACCAACACCAAAATAATACAAACTTTTCAAAACAAAGTGCTACATGGTATAGTTACCGCTCTGTGGTATATTATGAATGACCTTCATAGGGACTTAAATATCCCGACGGTTATAGAAGAAATAAAAAAATTTGCAGTAATTCATGGACGTGGTATGTTGGATACTTCACACGAAGTAAGACGATTGCAGAGAACCAAATCATTATTAAGGAAACCAGAGCAAAGACTATTTCAGTAAATAACCTATAAATGGAGCTGTCCGATGGGCCTCTTCACATTCACAAAAGACTAAATTAAGAAAGGAAAATTACTAGATGAATTGCATTCGTTATAATAATTTAAATAAATAAAAAAAAGAAAAACTGCTAGCACGCCACGGGTCTCTTCCATACTCGGTACCACCTACTCAAACATCTCTTCATCCATACTGTCGTTCTTGCACACAGCCAACACATCCATTGCCAACGCTATTTTTGTTGCAAAACACAAAACCAACTAATTTTAATGGCGAAACTAACTCGACGACGACAAATTCGGCGACGACGGTAAATTCGGCGGCGGGCAACTCGGCGACGGTCAACTCGGCGACGGGGAAAAATCATAAATGAAGATGAAAATGGACTGATTTCGGGATTAACTTTTTTCTTAAAACTGTTTTAAAGTAACTTTGGTTCACGAAATTTAACTAAACTCGGCAATGTCGTAATCGATTAAGATGAGTTTTGGTATGTTGGATGGTAATGGGATTCTAATAATGGGTAATGGGAATATGTCCACTTTGGATAGAACTCGACCATAGAAATGGGATTCTGAAATGAGTTTTGGAAGCAGTTCTGGAACAGTTACCTTAGTAACTTAACTCGGAAATATCCATTTAAATGTCCCTGTACTATATAACTGTCTATGGAACTGAAAAAATTGGAGTCACTCAATTAGAATTTAAGCGTATGTGTGTTGATTTTCACTAAATACATGTATACTTATGTAATTGAAAAAATTGAAATAACTCTGAAACTTATACTTATGCCAAAAAATTAAAAATAATAAATTATTTTAGCAAAAAATAAACAGAAAATCAAAATCTTCATTCTCTTATTTAATTATTTATAAGATTACAATTGTTTCATTCAGAAAAAAAACAAAATATTTAATCACGCATGGCCACATTATACCAGAATTATCCAGTCTATCGGCGAATTTCCCAGCCTCCTTGATTATCCGTTCGATATCGAAATCTGACTCAAACTATTTTGGCCGATAGTACTGAAAATATTTTCTCGGTGTATGTTTCCCTTATCTTCGGGTGATGTTTGTGTAACGTTTGAAAAAATACCCCAATTTGTGGGATACACTTAGCTGGTGGTGGAATTCCAGTCGATTTGGCTTTCCCTAATAAATCGGTACATTTGATCATTGAACGTTCACCTTCGAACACATGGATAGTTTCGGAAGTTGGATAGTTGATATGGTTGATAAAATTTTTGATTGGAGTTACCGTTTTTCGTGGAATTAGTTTTGTCAAGACACATCCAACAGTTTCAATGCACTGAATATTACCGAGTTCCGTTAAAAATTCCTGACCATATTCCAGAACTCTTTCTAAAACTCATCTCAGAATCCCATATCCACCCTGAATACTCAATCCTATCATAATCGGTTAAGAAATGGCCGAGTTCCGTCCCAGGTAGCCATATTCCACAACTTCTTTCAAAACTCATTTTAAAATCCGATTACCATCCAACATACCAAAAATCATTTTAATCTATTAAGACATGGTCGAGTTTAATATAATTTCATGAACCAAAGTCACTTTTAATATTTTATTTAAAACAGTTTTTAAAAAAATGACGTCACTCGAACCAATGGTATAATCCCAAAATAAGTCAATTTTTATCTTAATTTTTGATTTTTCCCCGTCGCCGAGTTGATCGTCCACGAGTTGCCCGTTGCCGAGTTGCCCGCCGCCGAGTTGGTCATCACCAAGTTGTTGAGTTGACCATCGCCGATTTAACCATCGCCGAGTTTCACGTCGCCGAGTTGACCTGTTTCGGTCTCTCTATCCCGCGATTACCAAAAATCATCTTAATATATCTATATAGACATGGTCGAGTTTAATAAAATTTCATCAACCAAAGTGTTTGGTTTAAATATTTTATTTAAAACAGTTTAAAAAAAATGACGTCACTCGAACCAATGGTGTATAACCCCGAAATTAGTCAATTTTTATCTTCAATTTTGATTTTTCCCCGTCGCCGAGTTTACCGTCGTCGAGTTGATCATCGCCGATTTTACCGCCGCAGAATTTGTCGTCACCTAGTTTGACGTCGCCGAGTTGGTTTCGCCGAGTTCACCTGTTTCGGTCTCTCTATCCCGTCTAAACGTAGCTGCCACAGTTGCTCCTCGGCATCATCACTTGCAACGAGTTCCTCATTTCTCTATCAGTCATACTTATCAACATCATCCATTAGTTGCAACCCGTGATTGATTTTGTCCGTCACCTCAACACCTCCAGCAACAGCATTATCACTTTCATCAAGTTCGCTGCACAACCCTGGGTTACTGTCGTTCTCCGTTATACATAACAAATCACTGTACCAAAATCGTCAAAACCACAGTCATCAGGTGATCGGCCGTCAACCCCGTTCATTATGGGCACCAACTCTATTGGTTCTTGCTGACTAATAAAAGGCTCACTATGGGTCGTCGGTTCTACATCAGGTGGAGCATTCAAGATCCCGAACAGTTCGTTCCTCTCTTCTTGGACTGTGGCAATGTCCTGATTAAATTGTGCATCATTTTCGAGTTGGCTCAACTAATTCTAATTATCTGCTCTCTCTTCGGCAACACTCGATTCCACAATGCCCAATGGTTCCTCCTGACCATCCGGTTCCACCTTATTACCGACAGCCATTTCCAGCATCTGCTCCCAACGTCATGTGAATACTCGCTCAGTATCGCCTACACCAGTGTTTCTCAACGGCGGCCATACTTGTTGCGCAAAATGACTTATAGCTGTCATTATTTGCGCCATATCAACGGTTCCAGATAGCCCAGGAACTGGCTCCACTATCTCACGTTTATCATCTATTCTACTCTATTGCCTCTTCGAAATCATAATTATCCAGATCTACTCAAGATTGAAAGCGCAAACACCATTAGGATTGAGGGCGAGCTCAGACTTCCCGATACAGTATCTATACAGTATTGGTAGCCTACACTCAACAGTAGTGAAAAGCTGAGAAATGCCACAAACAATAAAAGGCAGAGCATAAGTGTCATTTCAACTGTTCCCAGCATCACTAAGATCTGGAGAATTTCAGAGTACCGCTTCGCAGACACCGAAATACGTATAACCCTATGTACCGGAACAGGAAGACAACGGCAGAAGCAAATAGCCACTGAAAAAAGGCGAAGATTCTAAAAATTCCTGATGAAACGCCATCAGCGAATTTCACGACAGCCAGGAATAGCAAAAAGAAGGAAACAAATGATATGACCATTCTAGTCTCAAAACGGAAGGAGATGAGTGGTGAGATCCTTAAAAAGTGAAAGCGGAGATGGACATCGATGAAATTGGAGTGAAAGTGGTCGCCTTGCAAAAGACCAAGGCCTACGTTTTGATGATTCATGTAAAAGACTAACGCTACTTCACTGAAAATGGTGATCCAGAACAAAGGTGTCGGTGTAGAGCTGAACCGGCGAAGATTGAAGGACGTGAATAGAAAGTAAACTTAGAAGGTAACGCAACGCTCATCGTACTTTCAAGAGATACATCAATTAGAAAATCCGAGTCAGGAAAACCCGGGTCGTATGGCTAGAACAGGATGATTTTGCCATTTTCAGATGTTACTTTTCGCCCAATAGATTTTGGGAGAATTCGCCAAAAGACTCGATTATTAAGTTTCAAATATCCGGGACCGCAAGAAGGATGTGATCATCGCCGGTGATTTTAATTCTAAATCACCAGAATGGGGCTGGGCGATATTAGACCACAGAGGCAGCCAGTTGCTCAATCGCTCGCGTCATGTAATATTTTCTGACTAAATAGAGACGCTCCCACTTTTGAAAGAGGGAATTATGGATCCGTGCTGGTCGTAATTTTTGGCTCAGAACAAATCGTATCTAAACTAAGAAATTGAGAGGTTAGTGAGCCCTCAGTGATCATCAGCCCTCAGTTGGATCACGTTCGAATGGATTCATTTTTTTTTTTGAAACGATCGTTTCACTGGTGATGAAAAGTAGGTCGTTTACAGTAACATCGTTCAAAAACGATCATGGTTAGTTAGTATGTTGTTAGTTTTAATTGAGACTAGAAACTGACGACCAATTCAGATGTTTACCGTAAATAACTGATCAAACTAGATGAAGCAATCAAAGAAAACGAGCAGAATTGTTAAATAGTAAAGGAATTGTGTTTCACCATTATAATGCAAAGCCTCGCACATCTTTTGCGGTGAACGAAACAAAGTTGATTGGGAAACTTTTATTCCACAAAACTTTTAAAGGGATAAATAATTCTCAATATATGTTTGTTGCAAAATTATTTACACTAAAATAAATTCAACAGTAGGCCCGAAAAATATAATTTAGCCAAAAATGCTATGAAGATATTTTTCCCATTCTCAATTCCCAGAGAAAGACGGAATAGTGCCACTGAGCGCATATTTTTGAAATTCAATCGAATAAAATCGTCTACGATTGTTTTCGATTAAAAAACTAAAACTTGGAAATACAAAATCTGACTTGACAGATAAACGTATGCGAAAATGAAACTCACCGGTTTTATACCAGTATAGAACATTTTCGTTTACTTTTTAATAATTTAAATTTTCGTGATGTTTTCGGGAAGTCGTCGACGATTTTGTTCGATTGAATTTCAAGAATATTCACCCTGGGGTAGATTCTGACAAAATGACAATTTTTCGTGACATTTGCTTGTTGGTACAAATTGAAGTCATTGAAAATTTACTACATTTACAGCAGCTACATTTTTAAGTTATATCAGATATATTATGAGGTTTTTAAAATTATAAAGCCTCACACATATTTTGTATTAAAACTTATAAGTCACGACAACAAAAAACAATGACAATATTATTAAAATTGTCAGCTTATTTTTGGTGACATTTCGGAAAAGTCACTCCATACGAATTTTAGTACTCACAAGTATTTGTCACAAAATTGTAGCAGACTTTTTAGAACAATGTAAAGAAGGGAAAAATGACATGGAAAAAAATTGTCATTTGTCACTTGATCAGAATCTAGGGCCTGGGTATGAATTCAGCAGGTTCAATAGCTCCTGAGAATGAATAATGACATTGTATTTTTGTCATTCAATTAGTTTGAATTTTTAAAATATTTAAAGGGCCGGACTTTAAGGTAGCTTCAATAGCCCGGTTAAAGAAGCAAAACCAATAATTATTTGAAAACTAAGGCAGAATTTACCAATAAATAATGAAATTATTACTCATTGTCATTTATCATTAAACCGGAATTTGTGCCCTGGACTGTTAGTGAAAACCCTCCTTGCCATTTTTTCATGGGCATTCTCAACCTTGTGCTGGCCGCGCCAATAGAAACAACTTTAATATATTATTTATAAATTATTCGTAGGGCAATATTATTCACTAAATTGCACACTGTACATAATGGATTTTAGTCAATGATGCAAATTTAATGTTCCTTTTATCCATGTGGAGATGGGTTTTTTTTTAGTTTGAGACTCGTTACTCTATTAGTACCGAATTAATAACTAATTTTATTCCTCACGACCATTTTTTTATTTAAATTCTATATAGCCATTCTAATTGATTCGATTACGATTATTCACACCTTCATCTTAACAGCTTAATGTAATTTATACAAACAGACAAATTAATTACAAATTTTAATTACCGCAGCTTAATTTCATAACAAATCAAATCGCGTATACGTGTATTTTATGTTTACAAAAATTCCCCTGTTCGACCTTACCGTATTATATACACTTAATGTCTTCTTTTTAAATGTTATAAGAAGCAAAATAATTTAAATTGACCCGAATCAAAAAGGTCTTCAACGATCATTTAAAGGCGTTATTTATACATCTTGTACAGAATTTCCATTAACATTCTTTTAATTTATTATCATAATAATAATTACAAATTCATTTATGGATATAAATAATTAAATTTATTATTATTTGACATCTTCACACCGAAATTCATTATAAGCAATGATGATTTTTTATTTGAATTCCACATAAAAAGTTAATTTATGTAAATTCAATAATTTTATTACTCCTGTGCCCTAAAACAAAAAAATTAATGACGCGGAGTGAGTAGTCTGCGCATGCGCATTTCAAATTTTTAACATTATTTATGGGCTGTCAATGATAGTAATCTTTTTGAAATAAAATTTTAATTAGTAATTTAATTCGTGTCGTGATTAGACCGATACATTAATCATAAAAAAAACTTATGTCGCTTCCAATTAAGACTGCGATCGTCGCGTAAACAAACCGATTAGTAATTTTCTTAATCTCCTCGGCAATATAAAGAATATATTAGAAATACAGAATGAATTATACTCGTATATAAATTTATCTTTTATTAGCATATAAATTAATTTGTTTTTGTGTTAATTAAACAGACAACACACTCAGCACAGAGAGAAAAAAAAAAGTCAAAAATAATTTATAATTAAAAGGTTAAATTACCACATTTCAATTTTTTTCTCTAGTTTTCTGCTGTGCGAACGAAATCATTGTATGGTAGTAGCACATACGTATACTCACACTACATACAATAATATGTATATGTATACTAATACAGACATGACTAAAAAATTTTTTATGTTCACATTCTTGTGAATAGAAATTAATTATAATTGCTTTTGTCGTTGAAAGAAAAGAAATAAAAAAAAAACATTACGGTGAATTATGTTGCATATCATTAAAAATTCATTTATTTTAATGGTGTTTTTTGTGTCGAGTTTTTATTTTAAATTAAAGTTTAGTATTTCTGTGTCCTAGAGAACGACACATTACATTTTTATGTAATGTTTTTTTGAGGATGGGATTTTGTTTGATTAAAAGTTTATCTTCGTTTCTTTTGTAAAATTTCCATTTGGTTTGAAATTAAACTTATGACAAATATAACCAAGTTTTCTTCATGACACACCAATAGAACTAATTGAATACAGCATACTACACTACTGTATTCTGCTATCTACCACCTAACAATTCGATTCGGTAGCCATACTGGTTAGGCAATCTGATCCTGCGACGTTATTTAATTTTAAATGCTAAGGATTTTTAATACGTTAAGAACCCTGTTGAGCTGCCCCACCCTACCCCACCTTGTAAAAACGAAAAACTACAAAAAAATATATTCAAAAGTTCAGTGCCTAAAAAACAACAATAATTTGTTATATCCTTTTAGAATATAGAGAACATTTTTTCTAAATTTCATAATAACTGTAGAGATGCGAATAGAGTTACTAGTTCATCTAAGAACTTTAGACAAGGAGTTTAAGCTCGTATACTATCGAACCTCTTGACCTACATAGGAGTCCTGCATCAGACACATTTAGATTTAGCATTACACGGTTAATCACAGACCCAACTATAAACGAGGTTATGATTGTGAAATACATTCCAAAAATAATATTACAAATTTACACTGTTAAATTTAAAAATATTCCAATTGGGTATGTTTTGTAGTGAAATTGAAACATGTTTAGATAATATTTAACATTTATATTAGAAAAGTCCCTGAGCCCCTAATAGTGTTGCTGTAAAGATCAAACAATTTGAGATAAACACGAGAAAATTGTGATACAATTTACTAAAGTTTTTTTAATTCTAAAGAAGGCTAACTTAGACACTGTTTCTACTTTCATCTCTCCGACCATAGAGATGTTCACGGGGTCTCACCTATATGACCGAATAGCTAAATCAAAACCCCACGTGCGTGGTGAACAAAATGTATGTATGATGATTTTTATTTTGTCCTGTAGATTTTAAACAATTGTGGTTTTTCTGTTACCGCTCTTAGAGATGTTCGTAGTTTTTTGAACGTATTTTGGGATAGCAGAGATAAAGTTTTAACATAAACACGAACATCGCTAATTTATGATGACTTTACTGTGTTATACAGGCTGCTTAGGAGTTCCATGAATTTGAATAAAGTCTCAAATTTTATTTCACCGTTCCTAGAGATTTACACGGAGTCTCACCTACATGATCAGATAGATTAGTTAAAACCCTATTAGTGTGGTGAAGGGGTCTAATTACAATGATTTTTACCTTGTTCATGTTCATGTTAGAACTTTGTCTCTGCTATGCTATGTTGCGAAATGGTGGATTGAAACATTTAAACACACGAATGTACTAATTTATGTAATTGCAATATAATTATTATTGAGTTTTATTCACTTCTTATTACAATCAATTTTTAGTTATAAGTATAAAATATATAAATTGAATTTCACAAGTTGAAATTTAGAAATAGGAATTTAATAAAGGGTTTTTAAGAAATTAGGAATTTTATTATGAAATTTAGGAAATGTTAATATTAGAATAATTACCATGTTATCACGTCCAAGAGCGAATCCCAATAGAAGTTATTTTAATTTTATTTTAAATATAGTACCCGTAATTATTGCTCTTCAACACCAACACATACATACATATCTATGATAGGTAAATTATAGGGGACAACAAAGATGAGTGGTACATCACAACAATCCTCCCTCCTTTTAACAAAAGACGACCTATGGTTGTCTTTTGAGATATGTGTATATGCCTAGATGTTTTGGACTGATATTATATAAAAATACATAATTTTTTTTAAATACTAATATTTATAATATAATAATCGTAAAAATACAATCCTGAAAAATTATTGTTTTTTTTTTTTTCATTATGCTAAATTTTATTTTTCCTTTATTTGAAATATAAAATAATTATAAAGTAAAATTAAATGATTATATATTTTTTTTTTCTTTTTTTTTTTTTTTTTTTTTTTTAATAAGAATTAATAATAATAATAATAATTATAATATGAAATTTTAAGTTTACACAAACTTCAATTTTTTTTTTTCTTAATTCCATTGATCCAAACTTTTGAGAAAAATTTTAAAAATTATTCTTAATTTTTAAAATATCAAAATATAAATAGATGTTTATTATTTATTTTATAAAATTAATTTAATTCAAAAATAAAGATTTATATAATTGCTAACGAGAGACGAAACTAATTATCATATCTCTTTAAACGGTTGTTATGAACTATCTTTTCACGACGACCAATAAGAATTTTAGTATTTTCTGGTGAAATTATTTCTACAACTGAATATGGACCGAGCCAAAGTGAATCGAGTTTGGAATTTCTACCTTCATTTTTTAAAAATACTTTATCGCCGGTTTTAAATAGTTTGTATGACGTATTTTGATCATAGTATTGTTTTGACTTTTCTTTACATTTTACAAGTTTATCATGAGCTATTTTGAAAGAATTCTGAAGTTTAAATTTTAGATCATAAAAATAATCGTCGTAATTGTATAGAAGATCTACATTTTTAGAAATGGAATCTGGAATATTGGGTTTATAACCAAAAACTAATTCATATGGCATGTAATCTGTGGCTGTATGTGGGGTGGTGTTGTAAGAAAACGTAGCAAATTGCAACCAAGAGTCCCAATCTAGGGGATCATTTTCAACGTAATTCCGTAAGTATTCAATCAGAGTTTTATGACTTCGTTCAAGTGCCCCATTTGTTTGTGGATGATAGGCACTACTATTAAATTTTTGAATTTTCAAAAGTTTGCATATGTGTTTGAACAGTTTTCCCATAAAATTTGAACCTTGATCTGTTAATATTGAAAAGGGAGATCCAAAGGTACAAATAAAATTTTGGACGAAAGCTTTAGCAACTGTTTCAGCCTCTTGATCAGGCAAGAGAATGGCAAAACTAAACTTTGTTAAGTCACATTGCATTGTGAGAATATATTTGTTGCTTTTATGTGATGTTGAAAGTGGTCCAACAATGTCTAGAAAAATTTTTTCGAAGGCTCTTGAAGACGTAGTTGTAATTTTCATAGGGATATTTTTATTTACCAAGCTTTTGTTCTTTTGACAAAATGCACAATTTCGGATATAATTTTCTATTTTTGCGAACATTCTTGGAAAATAATAGAAATTGCGTAATCTTTTAAATGTTCGGTATATTCCTTGATGAGCTCCTAAAGGTCCATCATGGTATTCCTTGATTATTGTATTGATATCGTCTTCATTGGATAAGGAAATAATTGTATTTTTATTCTCATTATTGGAGGAAGAAGTACTATTAGAAATTGGTAAATTTGCATCAGTGACAGAATTTGATGTTTGTAAATTTGAAGAACTTGATGAATTTGGAGAAATTTCAGTGTTAGAATTTTGACAACCTGAATTTAAAGAACTGTCGTGTTGAGAAAATTGTTTAGGCATTTTTGATTTTGAACGGGTTACCACATTGCATTGAGGATTATCCGGAACGATTCGACTTAAAGCATCAGCGTTGCTATTTAACTTTCCTGGTTTGTGAACAATAGTATAATCATATTCATCTAACCTTATTCGCCATCTTGTCAGTCTCGACGATGGGTTTTTGATATTGCACAGCCAAATTAAGGGTTTATGGTCACTAACAATTTTGAATTTTCTACCATAAAGATATGGCCTATAATGATCTGTTGCCCAGATTATAGCAAGAAGTTCCTTTTCTATGGCCGAATAATTTTTTTCAGCACTGTTCAAAACCCGACTAGCATATGCGATAGGCAAATCGGCTCCGTTTGACTCTTGAGACAAGACCGAACTTATCGCAACGTCACTAGCGTCACAGGTTAGCACAAATTCTTTTGTAAAATCCGGAAATTGTAGAATAGGTGGATTTATTAAAAAATGTTTCATTTTCGAAAAAGCTTCGTCGCAAAAAGCATCCCATACGAAATTTGTATTTTTCTTTAGAAGGCTTGTCAACGGTTTTGCTATATTTGAAAAATTTGGACAAAACTTCCTATAATATCCGATAAGACCAAGGAATGTTTTTATCTCACGAGTGTTTTTTGGAGTTGGATAATTTTGTACTGCTTCGATTTTAGTTGGGTCAGGTTTAATGCCAGATTTAGTTATAATATGTCCTAAATAATATATTTCTTTGCATAGAAACTGACATTTTTCGGGATTAATTTTTAAGTTGTATTGTCGAAGACATGAAAATACATCGTTTAAATTTTGATTATGATCTGCTAAATTTCTGCCGTATATCACAACGTCATCCAGGTAAACTAGGCACTTTAATCCGTTTAATCCACATACAACGTTATTCATCAGCCTTTGAAAAGTACTTGGAGCATTACGCAGCCCCATACTCATACGAGTAAACTGGTAATGTCCTGTTTCTGTACTGAAGGCAGTTTTTTCACGGTCTTTGAAATCGATTGGAACCTGGTGGTATCCATGAGCAAGATCAATGGTTGAAAAATAATGGGAACGACCTAATTTGTCCAAAATATCCGTAATGTTTGGTAATGGAAACACTTCAGGAATTGTGATGTCATTAAGCTTCCTGTAATCAATAACAATGCGCCACTTTTTTTGATTTGTTTTTGATTTCTTAGGAACACATAATAAAGGGAAATTCCAAGGAGATTTAGAATCTTCAATTATATTATCGGCTTTCATTTCACTTACTTGTTTATTAATTTCATTTTTAACAGAATGAGGCAATCGATATGGTTTGCAAAATATTGGATTTGAATGTGGGTATGTATTGATTTGATGAGAAGTTGCATCTGTTACTGACAATTTATCCCCATCAAGGAAAAAAACATCATTAAATGAACGACATATCGTTGAAATAGAATGTTGTTCCTCATTGTTTAAGTGACTTAAATCAATTTTACTTTCGAGTAATGACAGACGATTTTGTATATTAGGATTTGAAAAGTTTATATTAAAAACATGAAAATTTTCTAGAGATTCGGATTTCAAATTTAAATTTGATTTCAATTCGACATCGTATTCATTAGAATTTATTAGACTAACATACGTAAAACCGTTTTCAATTTTTAAAATAGAACTTGCTATGTATACCCCAGGAAGTACTTCTGCCGAATAGCAAACATGCTCCGAATTATTGGTTAGTGAACTTGGTATTTTGACGGATTTTTCTGTTCGGGCCCTAATTATATTTTGAGTTGGATGTTTTGAAAGCATAAAGGTGACCGCTGTGTTATTAATAGTTAACTGAATACTTTTTGAAGAAAAATCCAGTTTGCAATTAAAAAAACCTAAAAAATCTTTACCTAAGATTCCAGAATATTGACTTGGAAAATCATTTTGAATAACTTGAAAGTTTTGTTTAAATGAAAAAGTTGAATCAGGAAAGAATAGTTGTAAGTTAGATAATCCAAGTGTCTCAAAGGATTCCTTTGAAATTCCGGTGATTTTACATTTGGAATCAGGATAGTATAGAGAATCTGGATCTAAATGTTTTATTTTAACTATGCTCAAATCAGCACCAGAATCTATCAAAAAATGCAAAATTTCCTCTGGTTTATGTAGTAAAGTTAATTTTAAGAACATTGTAGAATTAGAGTTGGTATTCAAATCTTCTAAGGTCGAAATGTTGTATGATTTTCTTAAATCGGATGAAATAGTATTTAAAATATTAAGATTAGAATTTTCAAAAATCAATTCAGACACATTTGAATTGTTTGTTATCAGGTTATTTGTAATGTTAGAATTAGTAGTTTCAAATCTAGCGTTGTAAGAATTATCATGTTGTTGGCACTCTATTGGCAATCTCGGATCCGGTGAGGAGTACCTGGCTGTTTGGATCCTTGCAAGTTTCCCGTGTTAGATGAAGAATTGGTAATTACATTTTGTTCATATTTGTTTAATTTTTTCTTTTCATTAAATTGTCTCTTCATACAATTTTGAATGTGATGTCCCTTATTATGACAATAAGCACATATTGAATTATTTCGGTAGTAAGTTGTAGAATCATTTACGTTTGAATTTACCAATGATTTATTCTGTTTCAAATTTTCAGAAGATTGTAGTTTAAAACAGGTTGACGCTTTGTGACCGGTTTTATCACATAATTGGCATTTTGGAACATTTCCAAAGTTAGAGAATGATGATTTGGGTTGTTGCGAAAACGCGGAAATTTGTTTTGAAGTGGACGAATAATTTGAAATTGAATATTTTTGGATTGCCTCCTCTTCCAAGGCTTTAGTAATGGCTTCTTTCAAATTGATAAATCGGCAAGCTTTTATTAACCACTTCATCGGTTCTTGTAATCCTTCCTGAAACGATCTGAGGGCCATTTTATGATTTATTTTCTTGACTTCTTTTATTGATTCAATGCCCGGTTCTGAAAGACACGCCTCGTTTAACTGGTAAAGTAAAGTTTCAACGCGATTTGAGAAAGTTTTCACATCTTCGGATCGTTGTTGCTTAATAGAATTTAATTCTACTTGAATTGATTCGAGAGAACGTTTAGAACTAAATTGAGTTTTAAGTGCAACTTTAAGATCTTTCCATTTCTGAAATTCTTCGAACTTAACAATTTCATACGCTTTTCCGATAAGTTTAACTCTAAGTAGATTCAAAAATTTACTTGTTTCAGTAGGTTTTAACGATTCAAAAATCATGTCACTGCAAGATAAAAATCTATGTAGGTTTTCGGAAGATCCATCGAATTCTGGAATTATTTTTAATGCTAAACTAATATCTAGGTCTGCCATTTTAGAATTGGTTTAAGGTTTTAAGTAGTTTGTAGAAAATTCAAGAAAAATAGAAACTCAATAATGGTGATTATGATAATAAAAATTTTAATTAAATCAAAGTACTTCGAATTATACCCAAATTTACTGTTATCATACGTTGTTTTTTTTTCTTGATAATACTTGCGACCGTGCCAAATACGAAATTACGAGTATATAATAATAAATAATAATGTATTATGAACTGTTTATATTTTGATATTTTCGTGCGATGATAAATATTTGTAATGGAAAAGAAAAAAAATTAAAATTTGCATACCTTTAACATAGAAAAATTAGTAGAGATGTTTCCATTTACAGTTGAATAAGGTCCTTGTTGTGTCCAGTTACTACTTCCATTTGGTTTATTTTGATGACGGCATTGCCATGTATTGCCGTGTAATTATAAAATTATTGATGAAATCCCAAAATTTATGATGATGTATATAAATGTATATTATATGTACTAATATACAGATGAATGTCCAAAATTGTTGAAAATATTTTTATCGAGCAAAATTCCGATGTTGAACATTACTTCTTAAACTGGTAACTGTTTTTAAAGATGTAAAATTGATTGCACTTCCACAATCGCAATAATATAGGTTGTTTATATGTTGCTTGATGTTTATATACTTAGGTAGCTCTTGAATTTTCGTGTTTGTGATAATGCAATGGTACAAAACTAGGATTAGGAATTATTGATAAGGAAGTTTAGAAAAATTATTTAATTTATTATTATTGTTTTTCTTATTAGGTATTAAAATTATTATTATTTGTTTTTTTTTTTTTTTTTTTAGAATGTGTGTTTAAAATTCGAAAATTCGAATCGTACAATCAAAAACTGTAACTAACTATGTGCGAGTATAAGCACCACATAAAAGTACAATTTGTAATTTTTAAATTACACTAAGGTTGTAAACGTTATTATTATTGTACATACTTTTTATATACACTGTTATATATATTATTCGTTTATTCAGATATATTTTTTTTTAACTGTATGTAAATATTTGCTATTAATTTTTTTTGCGTAATTTGAATGAATGTTATTTATCACTGGATATCAAGTTATAAAGTTATCATTGATTTCGTACTTTATTTTAACATTTTTGAATGTTTTGTATGCACTTCTATGAGAAAAAAAAATCCACAAATTTCACAATATATAAAATTGATTAAAAAACTTATAGTCCAAATCCGCTGCCACCAGTGTTGCGAAATGGTGGATTGAAACATTTAAACACACGAATGTACTAATTTATGTAATTGCAATATAATTATTATTGAGTTTTATTCACTTCTTATTACAATCAATTTTTAGTTATAAGTATAAAATATATAAATTGAATTTCACAAGTTGAAATTTAGAAATAGGAATTTAATAAAGGGTTTTTAAGAAATTAGGAATTTTATTATGAAATTTAGGAAATGTTAATATTAGAATAATTACCATGTTATCACGTCCAAGAGCGAATCCCAATAGAAGTTATTTTAATTTTATTTTAAATATAGTACCCGTAATTATTGCTCTTCAACACCAACACATACATACATATCTATGATAGGTAAATTATAGGGGACAACAAAGATGAGTGGTACATCACAACAGCTAAAATCCATACAAAAAACTGCAAACATCTCTAGGAGCGGTAACAGAAAAATTGGAAAATACAGGTAGCCTCCAAGGACATGGTATTCGAAAACCACAATTACTCATTTCCTCAAATTACACGGTTTCAAACAACACGTTTCGTTATTCTCTTTTATTTGTTTTTTGTATATCATAACAAAAAATAGAACGCAACGTTTTTTTTCTTTTCTTTTTTTGTAGTCTCGAACAACACGGTTTTAAAGCACACGGAACGAATTAATCGTGTTCTTGGAGGGTTTCCTGTATATTGAAACCAAAAATCACAATTGTTTAAAATACACAGGACAAATAAAAAACCATCATAATTACATCTTGTTCACCATGTACGTGGAGGTGTACTATCTCAGTCCAACAAAGGTCAAATATCGTGCGAGAAAAGATATTGTACTTCAAGGCCACATTAAATCGAATCGTAAATAGACTGGACAGGCCAAAATTTTTAAATTGGGGTACTCTTAAATTAAGGTTTTATTTTCACAATTAATCCAAAATATTGGTTAAAAATCCCAAAAAGCGGCATGTTGGACTATTTCTGAATTAATTTTAATATAGGAATTTCTTTCTTTTATAGGGTAAGAGTATAAATATGAGGGCACGGTTTTCGATGTCGTGTCTGGCTATGTGTTTGTCCATGTTCTTTCTGCAGCCCAAGTGGAATGACTAATTTTGATGAAGCTTAATACTTGGGCATTTTTCATGTGTTGGGAGGTCCAAGCGGGCCGAGCTCGGCCAACTGGATGTGGCAGCTTATTTTATCTTATCTTGGCTTACGTTTTCTCGGGTTTGGAAACTTTTTTAATTATTTTGGAAGGTAGCATCTGCGAGGGAATCGTTTGAGAGCGGAAGGGATTTGGACTGGTCCTGATCATTTTCCGCAAATCACAAATTTTCATAGAAACAGTTTTTGTGGGAGCTTGTTCTTCTTTGCACATGTTTTGGAGGTTGTAGGATTTGCAAAAGACCTGGTAGGCGCGGGAATGTTCTGGATTAGATTTGGAAGAGGAATGGTTCCTGTTAATTGGGCGAAAGTGCGAGTTTTGGTTGTGAAACTTTTACATATGAACTTTCTTCTTTTTTGCTAGTATTTTGTATTCTATGGGATGTACAAAAAGGTCAGACTGATTCTAAGTTGACTTTCATCTTAATTGGACCATTACATTTTCTGGGATTTGATCGGAAGTGACGATTTTTATAAAAATTTGGTTTTCTCCAAAATTCGTCGAAATTTTCCTTTTATTTTTGAAATATATTGTTTCTGAAAGAAACTTTCCCCTACGGTTAGAGATTGTGTGAATGCGCAGCATACACAAACACAACACTTGACGTTTTCGACTTTGCTAGAGAGAACACGGAAAGCAGAGAGTCAAATACTGGGAATCTTTAACCTCTTTCGTCGCCCATTCGAGGTGGGGTAGGGTCGTATGTTGGCCAGAACATCAATGAAGAATTGTTTTTACTAAGCGGCAAAAGATACGTATTTTCTTGTTGAACATTTTATACTGCCGTGTACTAATGTGGCATATCGTTCGGAGTGGCCAAGAGAACTGATTGAACATTTTTAAATGCTTTTATAGGTATTTTTTCCGTATTTTATATTTTTGAATTAAGGTATTTTGCAAATTGATTGTCGGAAAGGGGGAATCGCCATCGTATCGTAAAACCAAAATTTTGTCATTCGAGCTTTATTGGATTCGGGATCCCAGGACAGCTTCATATCGGACAGTACAGCAAATCGCATAGGATTAGGGAGAAAACCAGCCACAGTCACGATCAATTTAATCTATGTGAACGAGGCACGCACGCCGCGTTCAATTGCCAAATACGTATCACACACCCTAATCGATTAAACATTTTTCATCTCGGCATATCACTTAACCAGAAGCTTCGGATTGGCCTTAAGCTCCAATAGAACATCTTTGAAATACTAACCCGTGTTCGCAAACATCAATGTGTTGTCATTTCAGACACAAAGCCAGATGCATCGCCCGATATTATGGTGCCCGAACATAGACATTATCAGCGGGTCGTCTGGCGACTTTCTCTAGGTGACCCAGTTCGAGACTCTCGTTTGGGCACCGTCACGTACAGTACTCAATGATGACCGGCTTAGATAATGTCGCGGATTTAATCGAGGCCCAGAGGGAAACGGTGAATTACTCAGATGTGGCAGCTTCGAACTGAGAAGGCGGTCCTCGAACAGTCAGCAGTTTCTCAATGAGGTACCAAACGAGTTCCGCAAGTATCAGTATAAAAGTGGAGCAAAACTGAAATGATTCAGTCAATACACATGACCTACATTGGTTTCCTTTGGCCGATTATTTTGAACTCAACATCAGGGCGTCTTCGGATGTTAGTGCACCAGTCAAACGAACAATACTGTCGTGGGCATCTATACTCGGCATAACGTAGGATGAGCGGTCCCAAAATGAAACTCTTAAAGATGGCTCGCTTATCGAAATTGTATGAAATCACGAGAGGTTCTCAGAATCGATCGCAAGATAAATTATTCTACAAATCGCAATCGTCTTCAAGTTCACGTGTTCAGCGACGCCTCTGAGAAAGCATACGTAACTGTGGCGTATGCTCGAGCAACGTTAGCAGATAGATTCACAAAAATCACAATACTGGCATCTATATAGGCCCCAAGATTGCACCACTGAAAACGGTCAGCCTGCCATGTCTGGAGCTTTGTGCCGGCGTATTCTTCGCCAAACTCGTGCACATCATTGTTAAGTTGCATACGTACCATAGGTTCAAATGTATGGAAGGACCGACTCGCAAGTGGTATTTGGTTGGCTACGCAGCTCGCCTAGTTGCGTAGCCAACCAAATACCACTTGCGGAAAAGTTTGTGGCTAATCCGGTTTCGCAAATCTTGATTACATTCAACCCGCCGATTGGAATTAAGTCAACACCAAGCAAAACCCCGCAGATTGCATGTTTCGAAGTGTTAGCCCTTCATTACTACACAGTCATCTACTGTGGTGGACATATATGGTTTGGCTACGAGAAGATCCACGTCAATGGCTACGCCAAAGAACTAGTGAGGCTAACTAGTGTGGTGCAATTTGCAGTGTTATAATATAACTTTACAAGTGCTACATATCATAATAATGTCATTTACACATGTACATTAGATACACTGTGTATCAGTAAATTACGCACATCCCCACAACAACTATATTGGACCTACAGGGTTAAGCTGTTTCAAGAATTAAATTTCGCTAAGAAGATATCAATCTGGAGAACGTCTATTAGATAAGAGCCCACTTCTATGTCTGAGCCTTTTCGCCGATAGTGATGTTATACTACGGGTCGGAGGGCGGCTCAACGAATCGAACTTGCCATACACACGGAAGCACCCGATCATTCTTCGCAAAGACAACCAGCTTCCAAATTTACTCATTTCGCAAGCCCATCGCACAACTCTTCACGGTGGGCACTCACGGAAGTACTACTGGATTTTGAACGTCAAAACTCTGGTACGCTCACACGTACATACATGTGTTGTTTGCTTTAAAATATTAAGGACAAAGCCGTAACTAATATGGCTGTAAATCTGAAAATTTGAAAGTGGACGAACATATATAAATAACATATGACACGTTAAAAACACCCAGTCGCAACTTTTTTTACTGGTCACCACTAGGAATCGAACCCGGGACTCCCGAATAACAGAGCAAGCACTCTACTTACTAAGCTAACGAGGGCGACGAGCGTCATCGCGCAACGATGAGTCAGCAATGTAACACCGCATAGTGTTACTCCTTCGAGACCGTTTCTGCACAGTCGTGTGGACTAAAGGTCGTAGTGGTGCGCCAACAAAGGGCTACATTTGTATTTTCATCTGCCAATTTACGAAGGCACTACATTTGAGCTGGTATCCGAACTCAGGACAAACGCATTCATCACCTCGGTAAAAGGTTCACCGGCCGATGAGACAACATTCAAATCCTGTACCGCGATTGCGCAGCCAACTTCGTCGGAGCTAGTCGTCAACTGTTATTCCTCCATCAGCAGAGCACATGCAGCCATGCGGTTACCCAAAGTTGTACTAATCTAAGCAACGGTTGCTTGGCCTCTATGCTGTAATATGTTTCTTTTTATTATGCTTTGCTCGTTAACAATTTTTTTAGATAATGTAAGAATATTACAAGAAACATTAATAATATTTTATAAATTTTGAGATCTGATCCTATAATATATTCTCAGGGCACATTTTTTTTCAATTTTGTTTAGGATTCTAACCTTCTATTACTGAATCGAGTTAAATTAACATAAATTAATATTTTGATTTGCATAAAAATTAGCATTTAAAACATCCCAGTATGCTATTTTTCCAGTATGTGGAAAATATTGTTTTAATTCCATACTAAATTCCGTACTAAAAAATACATATATGAAAGACACCAAAATATCGTTTTGAAGAAAAATATTTGTCTTTCTCTTTCTGTTTCGCGGTAATATTATTTTTCGTTTTTATAAGTTTTGTTTGTACAATTGAATCATTTATTTTCTCGTCTCAGTTTCAAGTAACAAGTCGACGGGTGAATACGCACTCGATTGTGCATGCTTGTGTTTTTGTTTATTTTATTTTCTCGTGTTGTTTTAATTTAATAATTTTTAATTGTGTTGTCAATTGTAATTTTAGTAGCATTAATTTTATTTAGTTTAATTATAAAATGGTTGCGATCAGATTGGGCTAAAGAGGTAAAAAATGAGTGTTGCAATGGCGTCGCCATTTACATATCTATGCAATTTTTTTACATAAAACGTTTTTGTTTTATTTTTTTAAGATGCTGTGTGAAAATCGAACAGGTGGATTGGATAGCACGTGAACATGTAAACCAATACCCTACATATGCGGATTTTTAAAATTTAAATACAGAAATATGTATTAAATATGTGAATAAAAATATAAAAATTACAACAAATAATTCTTTTTAACTATTAGTAATCGCATATAAAATGCGATATTTGCATGCGATAAAATGTGTTAAATTAGTACGGAAATATATATGGAATATACCCGAGTTTCCGACGAAATTCCACCTTATTTCCACTTTCTCTTTTTAGTCGGAATTCTCACCCGCACTGAAATTTTTGTGACATTTTTCTTTGGCGAGTAGTACGGATTTCCGTGTACATAACAGGGTTTTTTTCATAGAAAGAGTGTGCTTTTTGAACGCGACTATAAACGGAATTCCGTCGGCATTGCATATTGGGAGATACTTACAATTTAACCTAATTTAACATTAATGATTTTGCACCAGTAGTTTTATTTTTGTTCGATGAATTTTCGATCGTCTAATTTTTTAAAGGCAGTACTATATCTCGCCTATGCTTCCGGATTATCGAATTTGGTGAGTTTGAATCCTTTCTCTTTTGGTTGCCTTTTCACGTGGTAAATTGTTGGTATTTGACCATCGTTCTGTATATACCTGGAACTTTATTATTTTGGATACTGTCTCGTAATATTTTCTTTGCTGTGTGATGTGGACCATAAATTAAAGAGTTTATGGCGATAATCGTGGTTCGTGCCAAATAATTTCTGATTAATTTTATAATGTATAAGTCGATTATTTCTATGCCAAAATTATTGTATTCTGTTTGATTTGAAATATACTTTATGTAACCAGATCTAGCATTTCACCATTCACCTTGACATCTCTGTATACAACATTGTTCGAATTTTCTTATTCCTTCCTTTCTTATTCCTCCATATTCTTATATAGCTGGAGGAACAATTATACCAGATTGGTCATCCGAATGTTATGATGGGCCGAATGAGTGTTTGGTAACAAATTCTCTTCACCTTCGAATCCAAGTACAAATGTTTGTTTTATAATTTAAGTATATTTTCCGTTATTTCCTAGTCCACACAGCCCAATTGGTATTAGCGAATTGATAGAATAAATTTTTCTTTAGTCCATGTTCGTATGTGTCGGTCGGTTCTCTTTCCAAGCAGTTGATCTCAATTGCAATAATTTATTTTTGTATATATTTTGGACCAACATACACATTTGTGCATGCCACTTAACTCGTTTTCGTCCGAAAAAAAACACTATAACTATAATAACAGTAAAATAATTAATGTGTTATCAAAGACAAATAATAAATTTTTTATATAATTCAAATTTATCAAATTATGCTTTTTCAAAAATAATTCCGATTTAACTAACATCCGTTAAAATCCGGAAGACGTTACAACGTGTAATTTTTCACGTACACATTTGTGTACAGTTGACCTAAATTTATGCAAGAAAATAATTTGTCTGGCCGGAAAAGGGATATAGAATTTATTGGTATTCATTAGCTCCAACGTGTCAAACATTCTCGTCCATTCCATGTCAAAGTGTTGAACAACTTCTGTAGTATTGTGACTCGAACAATATACCGATATAACATAGAGCTGCTTGTTGTTCTTTAAGTTAATTTTGTTGATAGTATTCTTCAGGGGCTCTATTCTTGAACTATTACGAAAATTTTTGGTACCGAATTAGTGTCAAAGTATAACGAAAATCTTAAAATTGTATTCTTGAAATTGGTACCTAGGTATTAAAAAGGGAGATTCCATTTTTTTTCTTTATTACTATGGGTGATCGTTTGGAAAATTTGGATTAATTTTTTAGAATTACCCCGGTTTTATTTGTTTTTTTTTAAATACAACTCTATTTCTATTTGATGTCCAACTTAATGTTTTGTTCGCGATAATAATAAATATTCAATTTTTGCCTTTACATTCTATTTCCTGAAACAAAAGACATTTTTATTTATACCCACCTCTATTCTTAAAAATATGGGAATATCTATACAATTGGTAATTTGGGATGCGAGGGCGATTGAACGTCGTAGAGGAAAGATGTGTTTTTTGTCTCTCCTCTAAATTAATAAATAAAGAAATAATTTAAATGTGTTTTAATCAATTAATTAATTAACTAATAATATATATGTGTTCAAATAAATATTAATATTAAAATTAATAATAATAATTTGTGTGTTCTTAATAATTAATAAGTAAAGTGTAAATGATCGATCATTTACACTTTGAAATGTGTGTACGCGTTGTTTTTAATTTTAAGTTTAATCTAGTTTTCTAATTATAACAGTTAACTATTTTCAAAAATAATCATATAATAATAATTAAAAAGTGGTGTCCAGTGGATCAAATGTTTTTATATACAATACATAAACTGTGTTGAAATATTTGTAACGGGATATATTTCTACGCGAAGTATATGTCGTTTTAATTTTTCGATATTTGTATATGTATATATCTGCATATGGAAGTGCAATTCAGAGAAGTTTCTTTTTTATATATTTTATTATATACATAGATAAATGTTGTATATATTTATGAATGTTTATATGTGTGTGTGTAAATACAGTGAGGCTTCTGTAAGTCGAATTATTACTTAAATCGAATTTCGATTTATGGTAGGGACATTTTTCATCAAAATTTCCTGTTTAAATAATACATACATATATACATATATGTATAATATCTAATATTTGTATATATGCTCGGGTAGTTCGATCGAAACTGGTTTTTGATTTCTTTTACTCGAATTTTCTCTATCTTAAGCATATTATTTTGGCAACTAAATGGATCAACTTGTAGAAGTTTTACTGTATAATTTAAGTAGGAAGAATTAAAAGGTGTTTGTGTGCGCATGGATGTTGTTTATATGTAAATTATAAATTTCTTTTTCTTGAAGCTCTCTTCGCTCTCTCTATTCATTTTGTATTTACACACAACGATGATTGTCTTAAACAAAAGTATACAAAGCAAACGTGTGTATGCATATATAAATGTATGATCCACGATATCCCTTTTTCTACCAAGAAAAAAAAAAAATGGCACTATTAAAGTCCAAACCACACAAATGTGTGAGTGAAAAAAAACATAGTATGTAATGGCGTTTTTGATAAATAATTTCGCTTGATTGCGTAAGTTGGTTCAAAAACATATAAAAATAATTTTTTTACATGATTCTTTTGCCTTACCCACACAATTGTGAGTCAACAAACATGCCTTTTTTTTTTTTTTTTTTTTTTTTTTTTTTTTTTTTTTTCTTAAAAAACCTTATTTAAGTTTGTAAGTATAGTTGAACACATTTCTTAATTATTATCTGATTTTCAAGTCCCAAACACTTTTGGACCCTTGAAAAGACACCATATTCTAACAATCCATGCTTTATGTTTAGGATAATTGTCCTGATAAAAATAAAATTTTTTTTCTATATCTAGTTTTCGAGCTGATTCTTATAAATTTTTCTTTAAATGTTTAAATATTTTACCTTGACGATAATCCCATCAATAAATTCTAAATGACCAACTCTTTTATGACCCATAGCTCCCCAGAACATTACACTATTTCCACCGTGTTTAAACGTTGGACAAACATTTCTAACATAACACTCTTCACTGCGTTTTCTCAAAACTTTTTCTTGCCTTTTACCACTTTGAAACATGGTAAATTGACTGTCATCGATGAAAATCAAATTTTTCCAAAATTCAATACTTTAGTTTTTGTATTTTAAGACAAAATCTACTCTTCTTTTATTTTCTTTACTAATAAAAGGCTTTTTCCTTGCTATACGTGAAAATAACAATTTTTTCTTAAAATTTTAGTTAATTCCACTGCAGTTAACTTAGGATTTTGTCTTATTTTGCGATTAATGAATTTTTCTTTTGATGGTGATATTTGTGTCGGACCTTTTGTGCTGGGTGTATTTTGTTTCCGGCCTTCTTTAAAATATCGATCATAAATTTTTGTACTTTTGATTTACAAATTGTTAAGTATTATCGCGATTTCACTCAATGATTTCCCTTTTCTTCTGTGAATGATCTAACTAACGATCTAATATTAACCTACGTACTCTTAACCATTTTGAAAGACCACAATCAATTAAATTACGGGTGTGAAATAAATTAGATATGGAATTGCACTGATTGAATAATAAACAAAAAGCAAAGTAAAGAAAATACGCACTAAAAAATTATAGCTCAAGTGTTTTTCCGTGAAGTCGTATACGACTGAATCAGCCAAGCTACACACGATTTCAGCTTCTGATTTCAAACTAAGTCGTAATAGATTTTTATTGTTAATTGGAACCCTTATTTTATATTGAAACACCAAATTGTTTTGTATTGTTTTGTTCTGTTCTAGCGGAAAAAGGTGAAGCCGGTCTTATGAAACCGTGTGTAGCATGGCTCAATGTTTGTAGCTTTTGAGATCTTCTGATTGGTATTAAGGGGTGAATCCTTTTTTGTTATTGTTGTCTAGGATGGTGGATGGACTAGGATTGTAGGGAGGGTCTGGGGAGATTTTCGTTTTCTTATTAAATTTCAACACTGTGATAGAAGAGACGTGCCGTGTACGACTGAATGTTTCTGACTGTATGTGTGTATATGTATATGTATGAATATATATGTATGTAAGTGTTTAAATATGTATGTATACATGTATATATTAGATGCACAATTGAATGTTTTTATTTATAATTATTTTAGTTTATTATATTATATTTTTTTTTATTATTATATATTATTATTACTTTTTTTCTTTTTTTTTTTTTTTTTTTTTTTTTATTTAATTAATAAATGTTCATATTATTTAGGTTTAGATAAGCAGCAATATATTAATTTATTATTAGTTTTATTATTATTTTATTATTAATTTATTATTAATTGTTGATTGTGTAGTTTAGAGTTGTATTGCCTTTGTGTTACTAACTATTGTCTTTATCTAGGTTTGTTTAGGAAGTCGAAAAGTATTAATATAGTATTCAATTTCAGGTGATTTCCAGATACATATGAAATAATAACATTTTTTCTTAGGTTACTGTTTTAAAGAAGCAATTGTTGATGACCAATTCCATCATTATCCATTTAACATATTGAACCTCTATCCTTCTCCTAGTAGATTAGTTTTGTGCTGTCTTTCCGGACCTTACTTATATTATTTTTAAGTTGATTAGTAAATCTTTTAATTTTCATGACTATAATGAATTAATGATCACTTATTTGATACACATTAATTATAAAGTATTTGCTAGGGTCAGTTAAGATTGCCGAATTTAATTGTCATTGCGGCGTAAACAAACTCTTTTCTGTATATCTTTCTTGATCGAGTAAAATTCAAATTTTTAATGATTTTAACAAAATTTTTATTTTCTGTCATTTTGCGCGTGAAATACATGTTTTAGTATCTTGTTTTTATGTTTCATAATAACTTATGTAATAAGGTAATAAGGTTGAATATATTGAATACAATTAAGTAATCAATAATAATCATACAGTTTGTTTTCAGGTTTAATAATTAATATATGTTTACTGAGTTATTTTAACGACCCGTTTGCAGTGGATTTATTAAATGCTAAGGGTTTTAGAGAAATTATTAATAGTTTAATATTAATTGTTAATATAATTCAAATAACTATGGTTTCAGGAAACTATATTGTAAGTTGTAGTGGATTAAATTAATAAATATTTATATTATTTAGGAAACCAGTAGATTAATTAAGAATTAATTTCAGGAATCTTTAGGTGGTATGAATTAATATTTCTTTGAAATATTAATTGCTGGTGGTGTAGATTAGAATTGTGCTGTCACTTTGTTACTAACTATTGGCTTTACCTAGGTATTTGTAACCAGGCTGATCTAATTAATCAATTTTGTTAAGGTAGCTGAAAAGTATTAATGTAGAATTATATTACAGAAAACTTCCAGATGCACGTGAAATAATATTATTTTTCTCAGGTGGTTGATTTAGTGAGGCAATTGTTGAAGATTAAAGCAATACCATCGTTATCCATTAAACCTATTAAGCCTTTATCCTTCCACTAGTAGATTAGAAGTAGATTAGAATTGTGTTGTGCTGTACGATCGCTAGGTGTCTGCAACCGGATCGTTCCGTCCCAAAAAAAAAAAAAAACCTTTCCTATCCTTCCTATTGTTATGTGTAAACAGGCTGTAGGAATAGGCCCGGCGTTATCCGGGACTCTTGGCTAGCACTTGGTTCTACAGTCCAATCAATCAATCAATCAATTGGTAATTTGGGATGTGTTTTTTTAGGTTTGGCCACTTTTTTCTTACGTTTACTACTACTAGTTTATATTTGGGAAATCCACAATTTTTATTTAAGCACAGCTGATTTAACTTTTAAATTTAAATATCTGGCATTTTGAATTTAATTAATTTATTTAAATTTAAATATCTGGCATTTTGTTGTAAAAAGTACTAATGAAAAAATAATAACAGTGTTGTGATCAATAAATTTTTACGTTATTTTAAATTTTATATTCTACTATGGATAGAGAAATTATTAAATATAAGACTTAAACAAGACACGATACCCACAATAATTTATATTATAAAATAAAATATTAAAAATTTAATAATAAAATATTTAAAATTTAATAATATTAAGCACAAAAATACACAACAATAATTTAAAAAACATCCGTTTCGCTTAAGATTTTCAATTGGTATGACATTTTTAATCACCTCATTACGAAATGTCATTATTTTATATTCCCCTCTTTCTTATTTTCGTAATGGTTTCAAGAATATCAATTTATTTTTTCTCCATTACGATTACGAAAACAGTGTTACGGAAATTTTCGGTACCGAAAATTTTCGTAATAGTTCAACAATAGAGCCCCAGATCATTGTAATTTAGCAATTTGCTGATTTTGATGTTCAATGTTATGCCGAAAATTTCATTTAGTTTCGCACATTAACAAAATATCCGGTTGGTAAGAAATTAAAACGTTTAGTCGCCTATTGATGCTGATGATCGAATTAACATTTAGTGCCAAAATTTTTAATTTATTCATAATGAATTAATTACACTTAAAAGTTGAGTAATTTGTTCTGTCTTTGTTGTTTGCCACATTATTTCAATTTTTTTGCCAAATTTGCGATTGTCAATTCGTTTTCATTTTTTTGTGATAGAATTTTTGCGTATGCATCGTTTTCTTCATTTTCCGACGTTGTCTTGAATGATCTAGGCGGATTCATTTTAGTTTCTTTTATTTTTTTTTTTAACTTTTCTAGTATTTGTTGATAAATTGGACGGCCTTTTAAGTATGCCGGATGGCCCAAATTCTGACAGTTAACACAGAAAATGTATTTAAGTTCAATCTTATTCGTAATTGTACACTCTCCTAGCATGACTCATATGGCATTTAACACACCGATATATTAAATTGCAATTACTTGCTGCACGTCCAAATTTCTGGCAATTCCGTCATTGCATTATTTCACTCTTATTTTTGAGATGCTCCCATGATACTCTTTGGTAATTAAGGGTTTTTATTTTAAGGATGTCCACCATATTTATATTTGGGTCAAATTGCACCAAGTATAATTCTCTTCCACTTCAGTTTTTATTCATGTCTTCTTCTTCGGTTAGTTCTCGGAGTACTAATGTTTTAGGTTTTAATCCTTTCGGAGTGTTAGAGTGAAATACTGAGTGTTGAAATTTTTCACAATTGTCTATGCTTTAAAATAGTCATACATCGAGTTGACCATGATCGATAACGTCTTTATTCGGATTTTCTTGGTCGGTGGTTTTGATATTCTTCGCCGGACGCTTCAATGAATACGATTTGTTGTCATTTTTCCGTTTGATGGCTTGTTTCACTACGGTGAAATGTGTGACTGGTATTGTATCCTCACTTGTTGCGTGTGAAGTCGGCTTATCATTTTCATCTACATTTGAACACATCAACGGTTTAAATTTGTTATTTCCAAGTAACGTCAAATTTTCGCTTGTAACATTAGGATTTGATTTGAATACATTTTCAATGAACACAATACATTCACGTAACTCTGCATTTTCAGAACATAGTAATGTTATTTTATTATTATTCATTCTCTGCTGGGCAGAGATCAAATTGGGTTTAGATTTCCATAATTTCATTTTCCCCGACATTAAAGATTCGGTTTAAAGATTCGGTTGATGCAACCTCGCCGATTTTAACTTTTTGTACTGCGTTTTGCACGTGTACCGATTAAGGCATAGCGTTCATATTTTGTAACATTTTATTGGGTGTTTGTATAGTAAATGGGTTATCCCACTTACTTTGTAATTTTTTACGTTTTTATTATAAATTTAATTTTGATTTGTCATCACTTTGTTGTATATAAGTATATAAAGTAACTTACTATTTTAAATTTGTCTATTTACTTTCTTAAAAGAGGAAAATTAAAAAACTGTCTATTTTTGCGACACAAGAAAGACCATTTTCTTCTTTTGGTTTTCGGTTTTGAATTTTTCCCCGTTGGAAAATCTTCTTTCTGATTCAATTTTCGAGTATTACGCACTATTTATAATTATATTCTTTATTATTTAATGTTGATTAATAGATTATCACAATAATAAAACGAATTTAAACGAAATTTATTAATATTTTTGAATATCTTTCAGTTTTTGTGCAACGTCACCCAATCACCGAGTCCTACGGCATTCTATTATCTCTCCTGGTATGTGCCTCTCTCTTGCTACACTAATAATTTTATATAAACAAATAAAATTAATCAAAACAAAAAACGGCGGAAAAATCCGTAAAAATTTTCTTTTCTTATCTACCTTTTGTAAAAAATCTCGATTGTACAAATGACCCTTTTTTTAAATTGAAGGAAGTTAAAGATTCACAATTACGAAATCATGATTAATGAAAACATCCGCACGAATATGTTTTTAAAATTTTGTAGCGCTAGCTACTTTTATAAAGTTGGGTGTCCTGAAAGTGCCCAATGTTTTAGGTATTAATGGTATAGGTATTCCAATATACATAAACAACGGAAGTAACTAATGTGGCACATCAAATTGGATTAGTGTTAGTCCTTTATTAAAATAGACTGCCCATCTTGAACGGAAACCAAAGCAAAACCAAGAAATTAAAGATTTTTATTGTGTAATATAATAATATGGTGGACTAACACTACACATCACAAAAAATATATTAAATATCTCTGCGTAACTTTACGGTCATTTTACGAAATTGTTAAGTTTTATTCTTTCAGCGCTCTAGAAAAAGAAGAAATTTACAACTCTTTTTTTTATTACATATTTAAAATTTTATTTTGTTGGTTAGCGTATTTTTCGGAAACTCAATTTCTTATGTACATACATTTTATTTTCTTTCTAAATTTTAAGTGCTTTCTTTTTTCCAATTTTTTTTTTGTTCGAGATCATAAATTCTTTTTTTAATGTTATACATATACATCTTTGAATTTTAAATGAATACATAATAATAATACATATTATATTATAACAACAACTTGCCACATTATTTAGTAATAAAATTATCATGTTTTGTGTGGAAAAAACTGCTAGCCAAACATTGTATCTGATTCTTTTTCTTTGAAAGCAATAAAAAAAAAATCTAACAACTTTATATATTTCCTCCGTTTTATGTTAGAAAATAAATAGAAATTGTGTACTCTCTTATGCCATGATTCATGTCAAATTGAATTAAACCCCAAGAGTTAACATTATAAAAAATATGATAAGTATATTTTTAGTTCGTTCAATTTATAACAAAATATTATATAGTGCGGGAAATATTTGTATGTGCCCGCTTTAGACTCGGATATCTCGTACCATTAACATTAACACACAGGTATAAAATATATCTAAATCAATTGGAAAAATCGATTAAAGTTTACTTTGCAACATTAAAATTTATTGATCGTACTGGTTTTTATTTAGTTACAGAAATAAATAAATATATACATACATACATATATGTATTATGATATTTTGTATTTTTTATGTTAAATATATGTACATAAAATCCAATTTTTCACACATATTAAATTCAAATATTTTGTGTTTCAATTATGTGAAAAAGTTGTTTGGATAGAAATATTTACTGATTCAATATGATAGCAAGCAAAAGTATATCAACATGTGATGATAATTGAACTGAAAAATGTGTGCGTGTGTAATAAAATGATGGACGCGAAAATTATTTATGATGCGTTGAGTTATGTGATGGGCACTTAATACGATATTAATTTGCACTTTGCAGTTTTTATGTAGTAATCTATAAATCAATCAGGTTCGAGCATTATTAACTTAATGAATTGATGACAGTTATCTGTTCGTTTCTTAAATATTAGAAATTAAAACAATTAATAGAGACTTTCATCGGTTTACGTGAATAACGTCGTCATATTGTTAATAAACAACGAGATTTAAAGAAATATTAACGTGCGAAACTTAATCGTGTCATCGTTTAAGAGTATAGTTCAACAATTTACTAAAAACGACAATTCAACGAAATGAAAATTATCTTAAACGCAATTAACCGATAACCGAAACAAACAGTTGACTGAAAACGATAATTGACCGAAACCACAATTTACCGGCAAAAAAACGACAATTCATCGAAACATACAATTGTTCGAAAAACTTCATCGCCATAACTTTGTTGATTTAATTTATCCAAACTAATAAAAAATAGGAGAACAGCAAACTTATTTTGCAAAATTTTTTTTGTCCACTAATTCTTTTATTTGTTTTTATATATTCTTTAATTAACATAACAATATTTAGATCGTTTCATTTATCTCGATTTTGCAAATTTTAGTGGGGTATGTAGACTTTTGTGACAGACTGTAACTTCAAATATTTCCTCAAACGTGTACAAATCAGTCATTTTAACACCAATTTCATTTTTATGCTACTTTCTGGCGATTTGGGGGGAAATCCGACAATCTTGTTTATAAAACAAAAACAAACATTAAATATACTGATTTAATTCATATGAAATTAGTTGAAATCATATAAGATGAAATTATATGATACGCAATCATTGAAATCGAAATAAAAACCAAATCAAATGAGAGAAAATGAAATAAAAATTAAACCAAAACAATTCAAATCATACCAAATCATAATTAATCATATCAAGTCACATCAAATCATATGCATTTATAGTGGGTTTAGAAAAATATATTTGAAACGAAAATTTTATGGGGTAATTTATAACTCTTAGTTAAATTTATGACTCTACCAATATTACTTGAATTCATGCTTGAAGAGTATACGCCAATGCTCGTCTTTAACATATAATTTAACATTTGATACCAATAAAAGCGTGCAATTCTGAAACTTATCTTAATTCAAACCTTCAAAGGAATATTTCGTTAGTTCTGACTGTACGGTATTTGATTTTTATTTTTATAATTTACTAACTAAACTCGATAATGATTTGCTAATTGAACCCTATTACCATATAAACAAATTTTTATGTACCGTCATTCGCATACCATAAAACTACATCCATTTAAAAAAGTTTTAAAAGTAATATCTTCTTAAAGGACCATAAAATGTACATAAATGCATTGAACAATAAAGTCCCAATGTAAATTTTAAAGAAGAATTTCTTCTACATATCTACAATATACACTATACATATAATTCTCAGAAGATTCATTTTCTTCTTATACTTAATTTTATTTGCATACACTGCATAATTTACAAAAGTTCTCGTTTCTTTAGATTTTTCGATCATAAAATCTATTGTACTTTGTACGAGTACCTCTCTGTATATAGAAAACTTTTTATTATTCTTTTATATAGTAAATAGTTTTTTTTTGTAATTTTCTTTATATACTACATACTATAAATTAATGGTGTAGTGCATATATATCTACAAAGTTTGTACCTAGGCTATATATATATATATATATAAATAGATACTACAGTTACAATACATAGTGGATTTTTCCATTTAAGTAATGAAGAATTTTCTTTAATTTGAAAATATAACAAAAGTACAAAATGAAAATTATAAAAAACCTAACTTTACGGTACTTTTCAAAAAGTGCTAACCAAAAGCATAGCAAAAACAATATAACAAGTGAAAGACATGACATGAAATAATTGAAAATTATTTTATTTCTTCTACTTCTTTACATAGTTGAAGAAAATAATAGCGCAAAAAAAAAACAGAAAAAAATTAAATCAATTATGCAATTAAATTAACACTAAAAACAGTTGAAATAAAATTAATAATAGATTCTGAAATAAAAATAGATATTTTCGTAGCAGCTAGAAAAATGTGTCTAGTCTAGACAACTTTAATAGATTTTCAATTCATTTTTTCATAATATGTAGCAATTAATTTCTAAATGACCTCCATTGCACAAATAAAAACTTTGTATTCAAAAGAAAACTATACACGAACACACTTTCAAACATATTCATTAAAATGTAAAACAAGATGTAGAGAAATAAATTAATTTTAAATTTGGCTCGTAACAAACTAAACTAAACTACGTATACTGCAAATCAAGTATAGAAAATAATCTGAAATGATATAGATAATTATAAGCTAATAAAGAATTAATTTAATTAATATTTATTTAAATTGAGTGAAATTTTAATTTTGTTTTAATGCTGCTTGCTGGTAAAGTGGTGAGTAACTTTTTACGTAAGTAAATTTAAACAATGCCATCAAAACAAATTCCAAATGTTATCCTAAATCCTTATATAGACTTATTATAACCCCTAGAGATTAACTGTAAATTTGCATTGCTTCCAACATTTTCCAATGGCTTTTCCGAGATTGTTAATTTTCGAACCGAAGCCCTAATTACTTTTACAATCTTTTAGTCAATTTCTTACGTTTTGATTAAACAGTTCTTTAGTGCATTATGTTATGGCCATGGCAGCAAATATGAGAATTCGAAATTATTTTAGGACCTTATTCTGGAATTTTGCTAATTGGGAGGAAGGACACTTTTAGTCCATACTAGAATCTGCTATTCTATAATTTAACTCATGAATAAGTTTCAAACGAAGTTCTGGAATATCGATAACTCATGGGATGAACTTTTTTGCGGTGACACTTAATTTTATATGGTGAAATTCAGGTTAATGAAAATGGGATTTCAAACAATGCTCAAAATTTCAAGCAATGGTAATAACACAAAACTATATGCGTTTTGTTCAATAATTATGATGAAATTTGATTTATTAGAACTCCTTTATAATCCTTAATAATAAAAGGAGTCCTGAAATATGAATAAATTGGATTCACCCATGTTAATTCTTAGCCGTTTTAACCCAAATTCGGTATGCTTTTGGAAAATTAAATTATAAAATAATTAGACAAGATTAAGGAAATGAAACAGGCTCAGATTAAACCTTTTCAAGGGATGCAATTCATTTTGTACGATATACAACACAATGTATCAATCACGAATTAGACAAATACAAAAGAGATTTCCACAAAGAGTGAGCACATTTATTCAAGATCAGGGGTGCGATAGGATCGGGAACTATCCCGCTTGTCGTGTTTAAACCGTCTAAAGCAATTATAATATCTGAAGCATCAAATTGAATAACTGTATTAAAATTACCGCAGTCAACAAAATTACCTGGCGAGAAAAAAACATTATTGTCATAATCCTCGGACAACCATGTGATTTTCTTTTATAATATATGAATGAAAAAAATCGTTTCGGGTCAAGCGAAATTTCACTTCCAATTTTTAAAACATACATTTTAAAAATTCAATCATTAAGAAATTTAAACTCTCTACATAATTCGCGATGTGTACGTTTGCTAATTTCGCTCTCAGAACGCATGAGTATCTAGCCCGACAAACAATTTGTAACCATAGACTGTGTTTCGTTAACAATGTTACTGATGTACGGTAACAATAATACGAAAATAAATCGAAATATTTATTTTTACCATTTCCCATCCACAATTATTTGTTCAACAAATAATTTTTAATTTTGCTTTTATTTTAGTCGATCTTTCTCGCTCTCACGTTAACTTTCTTTCTCATTCGCATTAAATTATGTCGGTCATATTTCGGTAACACTAGGAAATTTAATATATTTATATTTGGGTAATTTTCGGGAAACAAATCCTTTTTTATTTACTGCATCCGCCATGTTTTCATTTATATTTTATTTTAGTTCAGTGTTCTTGTAGTCGCAGGTTGTGAATCGTTGTGCTAGGCATTTATTTTGAAGAATAAATATCAATTATTATTGATAAACAATGTAATTAATTGTAAGTATTATTTTATTGATAATCATCATGAATTAAATTGTTTACTATATTTTCATTACTTATTTTTAAAATGTTCATGAATTTATTTAGCAGATTTGCAGTAACTATTCCCGGTGCATGGGTTAAAATTTTTCAATATGGCGAAGGAAGGTACGTACGAATGTGTAGACATAAAACTATTTTTTCTTATATTTATTGTTATAAAACCGTGAAAGTAGCCTTTTCAATATTGTGTTAAGATGTAAAGTTATTTTAAAACAATAGTGATTTCTAGCCCATTTTAATTCTATTATGTGTTACTATAACGAAGAATAATTAAATTAACCAAACTAACGTTGTTGGTTCTGGTAATTTACCGGTAACTCTTTATATGATTCAGTAATTTGTCGGTACCCAGTAGCTTATTTATCTCTGTCTTCAGATTACTTTATCAACATGCTAGTATTTTTCTTCTTACTTAAAATAATTAACTCGATTTTTGTTAAATTATTTTAATAATCAAATAATTTAAAATTTTAAATTAATTTAATAAATTACAATAATCCGAAGAGTTTTTTTTAGATACACAATTTTATTCGTATTTTAATATTATATTTACAGATGACTTGGCGTTCGTTGGTGCTCGCTGAAAAAAGATGTAAAGACAAAATACCAGATGCATTATATCTCAAAAATCCGATTTGTAATTCTATTATTTTTCTAAAAATGTAAATATATTTTAATGAAAACTATTTAACTTAAATAAATTAATTTAATATGCTGTTAATTTTTATTTGTTTTACATTTATATAAATATTTCATGTCCCTATATTGATCTAACAAGTGTGTGACTATAATTATTACTTTTAGTGAAAATTTCTATTTAATTTTGTATTACAAAGTAACGTTATTAAGACAGTAACAAATTCTCTAAAATAACATAAAATTTCACGTTTCAATTGTAGTAATATATTCCACGTAATTACCTAATACTATTGCGTTATCTTGTGCTAAGGTTTATAGGGAAAGTGGCATGATAAAATATTGGTAATTGAAGCGTAACAAATACCACGATTTAACCGATGGTAACAAAACGGTAACAGTTCCAACCCATTGTGTGCCAGAATTAGGTAATTTTATGGAAACCGATCGGACTCGTAGACGACTCGGTCCCCGGTAACATCAAGGTTTTTTTATGGGTTTAAATTTGAAATTGTTTGTCGGGTAGATAGCCCCAAATTTACGGTTTGCAATATTTTTTAACCGACTATTGGCCACGGCCCAACAAAAGTTGAGCGCGCTCTTTTGGTCCGAACAAATAATTCGAAACCACTCTTAACACTTCTATACAACTCAAAGGCAGCTAAAAGAATGTTCAGCCCGTGAAATACCGCTATCTAATTGACAGTTTCGAGAAAGCTGTTTAATGAAGGAAGATCCGCTTTCCAAAAGTCATATCTAAAATCAACTCTAACAACATCAACCAAATCACAATCTAAAGAATAAAATTTAATTAAAAGCAGTTTGTGGTATATTCTAGTGTCCCGCAAAATCCGGACAAGATTCAACTTCAATAAAGTTCGGAATAAAAACTTCAATCATCAGATATGTAAGTTTAAGTTCTTACCGACAACATCTGCAACAACATCGTGATCCAAATAATTATAATTATTGGCTACTAGGTAATTACTTTTAGTTTAATACTTACCTCTAATATTTGAATTTTTGACTTATGGGTGACTCTTATTTTTATTTCTTAAATTAGGAGACTCTGGATACTCCTTAGAACCGTGGCTTTTGAACGGCGTTTTCAGAGTGGCTGCTGAACGGCGTTTTCAGAGTGGCTGCCGAAGGTAGTACGGAGACACCATTTAATACGCTCCACTCCAAAACGAGGAATATTATTGTATTGGGCTATTAAAAGCTAAATTTAGATGTTTTAATAGGAGCTCGCGAGCTGCCCGCAAAAGCCTCACAGATTATTAATGTTTGCACGACCTTCCATAATATATGCCTACATTTTAAATTCTAAACTAACCAGAAGAACCGATTTTACATGATGATACGGCGACTGAATCAGAAAATGCAATAGCCACGACCATGCGCAAAAATATTCTAAATTATATAACGTAAACTTTAATTTTTATATCACATTTATTTCATATCCATTCCAGTATAGCTAACTACTTATTATTAATATTTATAATACAAAATATTATTTAATACTAAATTCATAATTTTTATTTCTTTAATTCATTTCGTTATGTATTTTATTCTAATTCATCACATTTTCTTTATTAAGGTACGATAATTAAAATAAGTACAAAGCTATACATCTTTCGATAAGACTTCAAGAGATTCAATTTCAAGTTTTTCCTTTTAATTTCTAAATCTTCCACTTTTAATTTCCGTATTTCTAAACTGTCCATTTCCTTCAAATTTATCTCGTTTTCCCGCATATCCAATTCCCGTTCTTTTATTTTAATTTCCTTTTTTTAAGTCTACTGACTTTTCTTGCAGACGAACCACTCGCTTAATCGAATCGTTACTCGTTAGTCACTGTTAGTTAGAGATTCCAACTTGGTCATAACTTTATCGTGAAATAATTTTTGATTTTCAATTTGTTTTTGTATTAAGCTCTTTGTTAATGATATTCCCGCTCGTCTCTGTGGCTCTGTATTTATATGTGGTAAGCACCGCTCGGTATTTATATATGGTAAGTTTTCATTGTTATTGGTTTCCAATGTTTGGTTATTGTCTGTTGATGTTGGATGGGAATCCTCAATAAAAAGGGGTCCTTCAAATTGCTGTGACCAAGCGATTGTGTACCAGCGGTCGTATCAACAGCACTATTGGGTGGGGTCAATTAATCTTATTACGATTTCAATGATATTCGTGCATCCGAAGAAGAATTATAACCCCTTGCTAACAATGAATATTCCTCTATAAACGACCCCAATTGGCAAAACTGCAATCTCGAATCCCGGGAAATTTTACATTTATTCTCGGGATTTTAAAATTTTATTTCTATTATAAATAAAAGCAAATCCAATTTCAAAATAAAGGAAACAAAACATTCTTATAGGGGAAAAAATAAAAACAAAGTAAAAAAGTACTAAAATAACTGACCTGAAATAATTCCTAAAAAAATTCTAAGGAAAAATTCCGTATGTGAATTAGAATTATACAAAAACAAACATTTAGGCGTAAATAAATTTTTAATACAATTTCAAAAATCCCACCCAAAAGTAAACATGTTGTATAATTTTAATAAGTATATCTCTAAAATCCATAGCACCAGTACGTTTAAAATACCATAAACAATTAATATTGTGATGTAAAAAATACCGTAAATATAAACTTAAAATTAAATTGAAGTTTGTTTATTTTTCTTGATTTCATAGAAACATTATAGTCGGGATTTAGCGAATTGGTCATCAATCTCACCATGCTCACCATGTTACTTCTATCCATGTTAACTTTACAGAATTTTGTCCAATTTCTGGCATTATGGTGTACCGTATTTTTGCAAATCAAAGATTACTAATCAAGATTTTCCCTGGTTCTCATCGATCCCGTTATGTTTTCCAGAAACATATATCAAATGCCAATATACATGTTAATTCTCAGAATTTGGTCAAATTTCTGGCATGGGCAAATATGACCCTGAAACGTGTGAGTTATGATTTACAATATTTTTGGAATTCAAACGATTACTAATCGAGACTTTGCCCGGTTCTCATCAATACCGATATGTATATTTGCCCATCCCAGAACTATGACAAAATTCAGAAAATTAACATCGACATTGGCATTCTACATACCATTCTGGAAAACATAACGGCATCGATGAGAACCTGGCAAAGTTTTGTTAGTAATCTTTTCAATTTCAAAAATATTGAATATCATAACTCACACGTTTCGAGACCATATTTGCCCATGCCAGAACTATGACAAAATTCTAAAAATTAACATGCACATTGACATTTTTTATATCTTCGTTCAGTCTTCAACCTGTAGTAATTTCTTATTTAGAAAAATAGTGTAAATTCTGTCTAAAATACAATCGAATCCCAGCTCTGAGTGAACTTTTACTTCAGTTCCTCTCTTTCACCATCACCATATTTTATTTCTCCATTTGTAATAAAATGGCGGTTGATGATTCAATAAAATTGAAATGGTAAAAAGTAAAGTTGGTGGTGGATGGTGTTTCAAATAATTAAATTGATTTTTGATACTAACCGAGAAACAAAGTGGAATTTATGAGTACTTGGCAAAATCTCCAGCAGAGTTTAGTTGAAGATGTTTTTTGTGTTCATTAGTTTATATTTTTTAATTCGTTTCTAACTGCTAATTTCCATATTTTTTTAAATAGCAGTTTCGCTAAAATATCGTTTTGCCTGAATGTTTGCTTTTAAGTTGATGTCACTGACACTAGGACACATAGGATACATAGGATTTCGTTAAGAAATATTTCACGGATGTGTGTAGGAGCAAATATAGTAGGAGTGTGAAATTTTTTCTAAACCTGTAATAAATTTGTTTTACACTTTAGTATAGATTTTTTTATTATTATTATTTTTTTTATTGTTAACTATGCGTTCTGTTTTGGGGCTCAACGCTTACCTTGCTCTTAAACGGTTATGCTTGTTACGCTCTTACTTTACGCCCCTAGATTTAAGACCATCTGCACATTTCAAGCTCCATGCCAGCCTATACTGGCATGGAAGATGGGTCGGCCCATGGATTTTGCGCACCGACAGGGCGTCATAGATGTGTTACATTTCACCACAGATCGTGATCTGTTGATAAAATTTCACTTTGCATCCTGCCCCTATCGAGATTCGAAACCGGTACCTCCCGATCCAAACGCCAAAAGCTTTAACCACTGTGCCAGTTATTCGGTTAGTATAGATTAAGTAAATATTTCACGCGCACCTGAAATAAAAAGTACTAAATTGATCGTGTATGCCATGTCTTAAAGGATACAACACAGTCTATTTCTAATTCCGATAGATTTTCTTATAATGGTTTTTTTTCTGTTTAAATATGAAATATTTGAATGTTTTCCAAAAAAAATATGTACTTAAATTATTGATAGGAAAAATGTTCATTATTTGTTTTTTACAAATTCAATTTTAAACGCATATACGTATAACTACGCCTACATATTTAATTGAAGCACGGCGTTGTTGTGTTTGGCCCCTTAAATGTTCATTTTAGTACTATAACGTTCAGTTGTAAATATCAAACGGGTAATAGTAAAAATTACTTCTGCCAGCCTATTAAATAAAATAAACCGAATAAAACCGAAAACGAAATCAAGATGTTGTTTCCCTTATTTATTTATTTAGTATTACATATGTAATATGTACAAACATTAAATACAAATAAGTTTGTGAGATTCACTTCTTATTTTGAGCACTGACAAGCTCATTTATTATAAGTCGTGCATCTCATATAAATCCGTAGGAAGTTAAATCCCCCTATCCTCGCACCTTGTATGATTTTGTTCGGCTACCCATAATTTTCCGGTGTAACATGGTTCTAAATTACCCACAACTATTCCTTTTAGTGATTTATTCAAATACACAATTCAACCAGTATAGCTTTCACGATTACTTCTGTCTTGGTACTTTAGGTTTCAGGTTTCAATTATGAATAATTAAAAAATAAAATTTTTATTTATAAATGAAATATATTTTCACGATGAAAACTAAAACAAACAGCTGTATGTATGCTGAATACATACTTGTGGAAATTGTTGCGGAACTAATATATCGCACTCGCTCCCGCAGGTAAATATTTATACCTGCGGAGCGAGTGCGATACTTTAGTGCCGCAAAAATTTCTACAAGTATGTATTCAGCATTAAGCGTTATCTTCAAAACAAAGACATCCAAGTTTCTGATGAACTGCCAATTTTGTCGAAACTTAAAATAATGAAATTGGCTACAGACTTACTTAGTAAAATGTTTCAACAACTAGAAGTGGGTACTGAGATAGATTTGAATTCTCAAATTGGAATCGTAAGTATTATACATACTTTTATTTACTATCAATTAAATAACAATAAGGATTTTCATCATATTGTATTTCTTTTTAGTCGAGCAACAATGATTTAAACTCAACCATTGTAAGCTCGAGCCTAAATGAAAAATTGAAAGACGCAATAAGTGCTTCACTTTAAAGTAAATTTGTATATCGGTTTTGTCTCATGAGTTACTCATTTAAAACGAGTGAAGCAAAAAAATCGAATTCGTACACAGTGTATACACAATTATGTCTTCGTATTTGTATTTTTTTTGTGTTCGTATTTGTGTCATTTGTATGATGAACAGTACTAAAATAACGCGATCCGGGCGAATCGGTATAATTGTTCCACCATTGCTTATTTCTTTTTCTCAGCACATTATGTCTGCTCTCGAGCTGTGGAGTGTCATTATTTAACATGCTAATATATTTTATATTTAACATTTTTTTTATCATAAATTAATTTTAGATGTAGTAATAAAATTTTATAAGTAAATTTATTTTAAATTTTAAAAATAAAATGTGATAATAAAAAAAATCGAAAATACATAAACAACACAAAAATATGGCATTTACAATGGTTAACCCTTTCAGTGCCAAGAAGCGAGATCGTGCACCTTCATATACTAGCCGAAATCATGTTGGCACTCAAAGGGTTAATATGAATAAACAAAAGAAGAATGATACGTGGCTTGCATATGCAGTAAAACAGTCATACGCACGAAACCAACACAAACACAAATGCTACTACTATATCTTTTCGGTTACACTCATTTCTTTTCACACATTTCGACACAAAATTGCTATACTGATTTACTTCGAGGACCTATTAGTTGCAAAGAAATGCCCTTATATGATAATGAATGTAATTTAACATTAAACTTATCAAAATTGTTAGATGGATTGAAAACAATTCAACCAACTTCCACCGAGTGCGAAAGAGTTTTTTGGCTCCCTGAATTAAAAAAAGTTGAAATTAAAAAGGTGGACTTAAAAATAGTGTTTTTATATGAAAAAATGGGACCATTTTTAAGTCATACTTTTAACAAATTTTCTGACTTAACAAAGGTGTTTTACAAAAACAAAGTTAATTTCAAAATGACACAAGAAAGTCATATTTTATGTCATTTTGCAAATATATTTTTTAATTCATTTTCAAAATGACTTAAAAAAGGAATATGTTATTTCACATTATAAACATAAAATTTACATTTGTTTTTAATACACATAGAAATGCATGCGTAATTTCACGTTTTTGAGAAAATGGTTTCTTGTTTTTCTTGTTAGTTTTTTGTTGTATTGTAGAGGCTAAAAAACGAAGAAATGCATTTTCATAAATTTCAATTGTGAATTATTATTTGAATATGAATTCTGAATTAAAATATGCATTTTTTAGTTCATTTTGAAATTTGCAATTGTTTTTTCTACATTTTCATTAATGAATGCATTAGTTGAAAATTTTGAATGGCTTTAATTTGCGTATTATAGTAAAACACGATTATCCGGCATCCAATTAACCGGAACACTCCGCAGTTAACCGGAATTTTGATTTTTAGGATTTTTTTTGCTTTTTCTCTTTCTTTCTTTTCATATGAATTTTTTAATTTGTTTTGAAATTTGCAATTGTTTCTTGGACATTTTCATTAATGAAAGCATTAGTTGAAATTTTGGAATGGCTTTAATTTTTATATTACAGTAAAAGCCCTATTATCTGGCACCCAATTAACCGGAAATTTAATATTTATGATTTTTTTTGCATTTTTCTCTTTCTTTTCTCTTTATGCATTTTTTAATTCATTTTTGAATATGAAATTGTTTTTTGCACAGTTTCATTAATTGATTCTTTAATAAGCTAAGAATATTGAAATCTCGAATAAATTGCTTGTTAGTTCTTACTTAAAGTGCTCATACTTGTAAAATTAATGAATAATTCTGTTAATTTTCATTATTCGGAACTAACATTATTGTTGTAATAATTGAATTACCTTTTTATCTTGGACACATTAATTAAAAAGAGATTCGCGGAATATAGTTAAATTACCCAATGAAATCATTGCGGCGTAAAACAAAACTTATCGTTGGTGTAGTTATCGATAAGATGGAATTTATAATATTTTACTAAATTTTGAAATTTTTACGTTATTTCGAGACTGATCTTGAAAATTTTGTATATTTCGATTTGTGTTTCTTACCAATTTGATGTTAAGTGTATCGCTGTTTGACGATGGAATTCTGAGAAATTGGTTGTAATTTTCAAAATATTAGTCTGACAATTTAAGTACTATACAGCCCAACCATGTTTACAGTATAATTTTTAAATGCTACTGGATTTCAGTTTAGTTTTATTATTAATATAATTCTAATAACTATGATTTCAGGAAATTCTTTTGTAAGTTGTTGAGTTTTAGGAGGATTAATCAATAAATGTTTGTATTATTTAGGAAGCCGAAAAACATTAATGAAGAATTAAATTTCAGGAGTCTTAAGATGTTTGTGGACTAATACTTCTTTAAAATATTAATTGATGATTGTGTAGTTTAGAATTGTGTTGTGTTTGTATTACTCACTATCGGATTTACCTAGGTGACTGTATTCGGAGTGAATTAATCAATCAGTTTTATTTTAGGAAGCTGGAAATTATTAATGTTGAATTATATTTCAAGGAATTTCCAGATGCTCGTGAAATAATAATATTTTTTTATCAGGTTGCTGATTTAAAGAAGCAATTTTTGAAGACCAATATCATCGTTATCCATTGAACCTATTAAACCTTTATCCCCTCCGTAGATTAGAAGTAGATTAGAATTGTGTTGTGCCGTACGATCGCTAGGTGTCTGAAACCGGGTCGTTCTGTCCCAAGAAAAAACCTTTCCTATCCCTCCTATTGTTATGTGTAAAAAGGCTGTAGGAATAGGCCCGGCGTTAACCGGGACACTCGTCAAGTACTTGGTTCTACAGTCCAATCAATCAATCAATTTTTGAATATGCAATTGTTTTTTGCACAGTTTCATTAATGTTAGCATTAGTTGAAAATTTGGAATGAATTTAATTTTCAAATTACAGTTCCATCCAATTAACCGGAACACTCAGTTAACCGGAAATTTAATTTTTTGGTATATTTTTCTCTTTCTTTTCTCTTTCATATGCATTTTTTTAATTCATATTGAAATTTTCAACTGTTTTTTGAATTTTTAAGTTTTTGACATTTTCATTAATAAAAGCACTAGTTGAAAGCTGTGAATGGCTTTAATTTTCATATTACAGTAAAAACCCGATTATCTGGCATCCAATTAACCGGAATTCTAGCTTTAGGATTTTTTGTTGCTTTTTTCTCTTTCTTTTCTCTTTCATATGCATTTTTTTTTTGTGTTTTGCACATAGTTTCATTAATATCAGCATTAGCTGAAAATTTGGAATGGCTTTAATTTTCAAATTACAGTAAAAGCCCGTTTATGCGGCATCCAATTAACCGGAACACTGAGTTAACCGGAATTTTAATTTTTAGGAATATTTTTTCTTTTCTCTCTTTATTTGCCGGAGAATTGGGCTTTTACTGTAATATGAAAATTAAAGCCATTCCAAATTTTCAACTGATGCTTTCATTATTGAAAATGTGCAAGAAACAATTGAAAATTTCAAAATGAATAAAAAAATGCACATGAAAGAGTAAAGAAAGAGAGAAGGCAAAAAAAAAATCATTAAAATTAAAATTCACGTTAACTCAGTGTTCCGGTTAATTGGATACCGGATACTCGGGCGTCTACTGTAATATGAAAATTAAAGCCATTCAAAATGTTCAACTAATGCTTTCATTATTGGAAATGTGCAAAACACAATTGCAAATTTCAAAACGCATATGAAAGAGAAAAAGCAAAAAAAATCATAAAAAATTAAAATTCCGGTTAACTGAGTGTTCCGGTTAATTAGATGCCAGATCATATTTCATTAATGAAATTGTGCAAAAAACAATTGCAAATTTCAAAATGAATTAAAAAATGCATATAAAAGAGAAAAAGCAAAAAAAATTTCCTAAAAATTAAAATTCAGTTAACTGACTGTTCCGGTTAATTTGTAGCCGGATAATTGGACTTTTACTGTAATATGAAAATTAAGGCCATTTAAAATTTCCCACTATGCTTTCATTATAATGAAAATGTGCAAAAAACAATTGCAAATTTCAAAATGAATTAAAATATGCATACGAAAGAAAAAAGAAAGAGAAAAAAGCAAAAAAAAAAATCATAAAACTTAAAATTCCGGTTAATTGTCTGCCGGATGGATAATCGGGCTGCTACTGTAATATGAAAATTAAAGCCATTCAAAATTATGAACTAATGCTTTCATTAATGAAAATGTGCAAAAAACAATTGAAAATTTGAAAATGAATTAAAAAATGCATAAGAAAGGGAAAAGAAAGAGAAAAAGCAAAAAAATCCTAAAAATTAAAATTACGGTTAACTGTGTGTTCCAGTTAATTGAATGCCGGATAATCGGGCTTTTACTGTTGTATATTTGTACGTTTTATTTCAATCTTAAACATTTTCAGATTTTATTTCATTTTCTAAATGACTTAAAAATACACATTTTATGGCATTCTTAAATCAATTTCAAAATGACTTATGATATGCATAAATAAAGTCAGTTCTTCTTTATTTCATTTTCATTACAGATTTTTAGTCAATTTTAAAATGAAATAAAAACGCTGGTTTTAAGTCCGAAAAAACACCATTTTTAAATCAGCCTTTTTTAATTCAGGGAACCGAGTTTTTTCCGAATTTATCTAATTTTTGCACGAAGAGAAGATCTAGATTAAGTAGCAAATCACTAAATGCGTTATGCTTCCTTAAACACTATTTCTTGCAAAATTGAGATTTATAATTTGAATATATAGAAATGTAGAAATAAATTAATTTAATTTATGTATGAGAATACGTACTCGATAAATACTCGTTAATTTTTGTTATTTCTTGAAATTTTATTTTTTATCGAATAAAACGTAATTAAAATATGACGTTTTTTTATTTTTTACGAACCCTGGGAATTCCCGGAAAATTGTAATTACCATGTTTAATATATTGTAATTTGTAATGTGAAAATTGTAATTTCCCGAATCCCGGGAGCGCAAAGTTAAGTATTGTTTGTTTGTTGTTATTTTTGCCCTAAAATATACATGAAACATGTTTCAAAACATGTTTCAAATACATAAAACATGTTTCAAAAAGTGAAACGATATCTTGCTCTAGTTATTGGGGTCGATTCCGGGATCTAAAATTTTATGTTATGTTATGTTATTTTTGTTTTTTCAATACAAATTCCAATAGGAAGCGGGGAAATAAAACAACATAACATAAAACTTTAGATTCCGGAATCGACCCCATTATTTCTATATTATTTCTCAAATTAACAGAAAGTTTGTAAAAATTTGTAATTTTATTTTTATGTAAAAGTAAACATTTTAATTACTTTAAAATTTAAAAATATTTGTCTTACATTTTTATTTACGTTGTTGTAATTTTGGCGTCGATATTGACGTGAATTCAAATTGCGGAATAGAGGAAAATGTTGAACGTATCATTCATATAAGAATTCGTATTAGAATGACATGTATTCGTATTCAGGAATACCTATGATACGAATTCGTACATTTTTCATTCGTATTCAGGAATAGGGCCTCTGACTACTCAAACTCAATCAATTATACCAAGAAAAATTAAATTTCAAAGTACTTTCAAAATAGTCAGGATTCTGACTAGCAAATTGCTTGCTTGCTAACCAATCGAGTATATACCCCAGTATCCATAAGACATTTGTAAGTTATATTATGAAGTATTTAAAAAATCTAATAGATTTAAAATCATAAAACCATATTTCTAATTACGAGAAATATTATTTAGAGGGCACATTATTCAAGATGGGCGATACACTTGCACAGCTTAGATGGATTGATCACTTTCTATCGCATATCATTTTCATATCCGTTACCAAGTAACCGTTTGGTTTTGATGTAAATCACCAAGAGGTGTACCCTCTTGTACCAACAATTAAAATTACTTGCTCGAGCCAATTAAATCTTTAATTCTCTAACTAGATTGAACCAAGCTAAGTAAACTTTTAAAATCTTGACATTGTTATTTATTTATACATTTATAATTGTATTTAGTAATTTTATGTATTTATATTTATTTACATTTATTATTATTATTATTATTATGTTTAAACAAAGGTCAAAAATACAATAACATTGATTTATTTAATAGTCTCGTAAGAAAAGAACAAAAAATATTTTATTTTTATTTTAAAATCGGAATAATACACATTTAAAAGATATCTGAATATAAAAGGAATAAAGCAAAGCAAAATAAAAAAAAACACTTAAAGAAAGACTTGAAAACTTGAATTGTAATTGTTTGTTGTATTCTTCGCGATAAGGAATGCTTTAGTTTTGCGATAATCGCGAACGTTTTAAATCATTTTATTTTATATTGTGTGTATTTTTAATGTAGATTTGTAATATGATATTTTTTGGTTTTCAAATGAATGAAATGAAGAGTTGAATAAGAGATGATCGGAATTTTTGTATTATTATCATGGAACCTACATATATGCCACTTAAGAATGAGAATATGTTATGTATAATATGTAGTATTGATATTTACTTATTATTGATTTGAAAAATAGCTACAACAAATTTGTGTTGAATGTCGCATCATTAATTATATTTCGGGGCTATGATGAAAGGTATTTTATTACATTACCAGTATTGATACAAATATATTCGTGTCGCGATATGTGACTAGAAATAATAAAACTAGTTTTGATTGAAATGAATAACTTTATTACACGCCTCAAAGATATTTATAAAAATATAATGTATTGTTATTTTTTTTTGTGTTTAATTAAATTGAATATGAAAATATAATAAAAGCGCAAAAAACTAAGCCTTGGAAACGGTATATATATTTTATGGTGGCGAAATCGTATGTATGGCGGTTTAGAGGAATTCTGCCTTTCAATGTGGAAAAAAACCGTCCAGCCAATTTGATATTTAACTGAGATTAAACACACTAATGGCCATGGATAATTTTTAATTTTTGTAAATTGCATAATGCATAATTTGTCAGATTATAATTTGATCAATGTAATTTGATAGCTCGTTTGGAATATGCATTGTTAAATATTACCCGGAAAACTAAAGACCAAACCGAAACATATTATGAATTGGCAATAAAACGAATAATCCCCTTTAACCAAAAGAATCATCATACACAAATATTTTATTAAGTAATAAATAATCTCCCTCGTAGCAATTTGTAAACTACATATATAAATATATCATCGATTATTTATATTTCGAAATTGATTGCGATAAAATTTCAATTCCATAATGCAATTAGTCTTACTATCGTGTAGTATACACCCAATTGAATAAAACTAAAATACAATAAAATATATATATAAAAAAAAGTTCAATAACTTATTATTGATATCTATCCCAGTTTATCACAAAATGTAATATATTTTAATTAAGTTTCAAATTCCGATTATAATCATTACAAAATATTTTATATTTTATTTATTGAACGTATAATTGCGCGAGCGATTTGTGTACGCGAGTTGTTATGCTGATATCACGTGTCTCTCCTCTCTCTCTATGTGCACATAATTTATTTTTTTTACGCTAATATCGAATATTTGTTTTATCTGATATGTTTGTTTAATTGTCATACAAAATAAAATTATTATTATTTAAATACAGTAATTATTATTTTTATTTATAAATTTTTGAATTAATCTCAATTTAATTAAAAAATTATTACTCAATTATTATTTATAATTAATTTTGATTATAAATAATAACTTCATCAATTTTTGTTATAGTTTATTTAATTATAGCGTAAATGCATGCATCATTAATTAAATGAGGTTAGTGGTATCACATAATGTTAACATGCATAAATTGATGTTATAACTATTTATTTTTTTTTATTATGATAACGGAACCTATTTTGCCCATATTTTTATCACTTAATCGGAACACGAGTTCAAAAAAGTTCATTGATTTATCGTGAATCAGCAAAGCCAAGTGGTAAGAATTGTGTCTGAAATACTAATTTTATAAGTTAAAAAAATTAATCCTCGGTGAAGGCGTGTCTTGATTACCGTATTATTCAGCACTTGGGTGTGAATGCGCTACTACTACAGCACAGAGTGTTGCTCAATATTAACCAACCCAGCCGGATAAGTAATTTAAAATCCAAAAAGTTCCAAAATAATGGTTCTCAAGTTTTTAAATTTCTATCCGCCTGCTTGGTTGCCTGTACCTAAGATATCTCGGGAATGGCTTGTGCGATATGAATTTCGTTTTCGCCAGAATTGGTGAAAATCTGAATTGAACTGTTAGCTGAAATTTTAACTCTCAATTGAAAAGACTTTGCAACATGTGCGACAACGAGGTCGGGTAGCTCTACCATAAGTAATGTCCTCAAAAAAATGCGATATGACTTACTTAGAGTTTTTCCCCATATAGTCGAGTTTCGCTTGACAGATCACAGATCCGGCAAGAATTCGAATAATACTATTTTAGTTCACAAATCCACCACAATTTGGAGACTGGAGGCAAACTGCACTAGATGAGGCATCTCAGTACTGAGAGTTACCGTTTTTAGTTTTCTCATACCCATATCGCACATGATATGTAAAAGTGACACAAGTCAAAAAATGAACTTTTTGAATTAATTCATTAGAAATAAGCGCAATGTTAGATTTCATATCCCGCAATAAAAACATATTTTTTCCTTCGCCGAAAATGATAGAGCGCGAAGTATCGTGAAAAAATTTTAATTTTTGAGTTGTGTCACTTTTCCATATCAAGTGCGATATATTCGTGTAGTATACATATGGAAGGTCTTGGCAAAACAACCATTATAATGAAAAGTCAGGCATCTTCTCTGATTTTGTTTAATACTGATTATTTGCACTGATTTGAGACCCCAAATTCATTGTTTGTTGATATTGGGTTGGGCTACCTATAGCAATTATCTGAACATCAGTTTTTGAGCAAGCAGCCGGCCTCGATTTGCACTATAACGGATCCTAAAATGGTGTAAGATTAGATGTTGGAACCAAATATGACATCGATTGTGGATTCGTTGGGTATCACATATATCATTTTTTTTTTGGTAGTGTGAAGTTTGAACGAGTGATTAGATGATTTTATTGTCCCTAGTGCTGCATGCTAGTGGTATCTAGTCCATTCGTGCGTAGTAAGGTCGCTACGTCGCATTGCGTTTTGCTCCAAAACCACGTAGAAGTTTCTGTAGAATGGCAGTCCATTATAAACCGGCTGTAACTGTGTTGGCTATTTTAAAGTTCACAATTCTCTCCCAGTAAGAAGTCGTAAGAAGGTTGTAATGGACAACTGCCTAATTTCTCGAAGCATAACAATTTTAGGACTCTGGAAGTCCCAGTATGCAGCACATACAGAATATTGCTAATGACACTTGATTTGTTCTCCCTAAAAATGTTTCGCTTGCCTATGTGATTCTCAGCGCTGGGCTGTTGTTGACATTTGAACTTCTATCACCGGACTTGCTATGAAATGGCGGCAATCGCTTCTTTGAGTTCGTCTTCGATCGGTAGAATAATTTTATAATTGACCTTTTAAATGTTGCGTCTTGGCATCTCATTGTGGCGACTCGAAATCATTCTTAACAACGTGTCTCAAGAAAATCTGCATTATCGTCAGCTAAAGCAAAATTTTAAAATGCTTTAGTTTTTGATTTTGACATGGTGGTGTTGTTGTAATAGTCTCATCAAAATACAGCTATAGAGGCAATGTCGCTCGGTAATGTTGTTACGGCTGTGTGATAGTTATTTTTTAATACAGCGTTTGCTCCGACAAGGCAAGTTTTATTGTCGGAGTAAATATCGGTACACTATCCTCTAGTTTTAAGGTAGCTGATATTTCGATATGAATCGTCTTAGTTACCCTTCAAGCAATTCATGCATTAAAATCCATTCATTCCACCCTTGTGTCTCCTTCTTTTGGTTACTCTCAACTGGACGGGGGCCGGCATATTCGATTACAGTTTTAGCGGAAGCATGTTTAACATTTCGTGGCTTCTTACCGTCAATAGTCCAGCTGCTCAGAAATTTAAAATGGTAATTTAAATGGTGATTTATATGAGAAATTACAACATTTTTACCGGTTTTGTTTCATTGCTTCAGAAAAATATACAAATAGCCATAAATATTGAAAATGATTTGTTAGCTTTAAAGCAATTGAACATTTGTAAGGTTATTTGAAACACCAGAATAAAACCGGTAGAATTTTTGCTTGTTTTTTATATACGATTTGAATACCGTCTAGAATTTCCGACCGTTGTTCATGATTCCGCCCCAGTATTTGTTCCTTAAATTTGCTACTTAAGATCAATGCCGCCGTACAACGTGCTATGGTGTGGGCTTGTGTTTGTCCAAGATTATTGGATTTCGGCTGGCAAGCGTAAGATTATAATTCTGTAGCCGACCATTCTTAGTATTCTATTATTATCTAAGACTGGATACAAAGATATGAGTCTTCCATGTTTCCGTGTTGGCATGTCACTACTATTTACTAAAGGTACAAGCCATTAGGTAATTGAGTTTTAGTCATTAATATTTAATAAACTTATTGAAGCTATGTTTTATAACTGTTGTAATAATAAAAAATGTTTATATCTACATACAATACTCGTATACATTACATACGGAGTATATTATAAATTCATATTCAAGTTCATTGTTACGATTTCGAATATTGGGCATCAATTCAGCATTAATTGGTCGATAGGGTGCGGCTTCGGTTCAACGAAATTAGTTAATATTTTGATGACATTTATTAAATAGTGACATCTAGATTTAAACATTATAAGTATTTAATAGCAGATTAGTCTAAAAGGGAACCATTGTGATTGATCGTGTAGAACCTCTAATATTCCACGGTAATACGAATGCGATAATCAATAAATACGAATGCGATAAACGCAATGAGCTAGTCATTTAGGAGAATCTGATAGTTTAAAAACAAAGTGTTAAGTAAGTGCTTATTGGGAATAATTCTAATATTATCTTCAATATTTTCAGGGACATTTCGGAAGTGGTGTAAATTGCGTGAATTTTTGTTTTAAACAATCAAATTTATATCTGTATTCATAATCCAGTGATACGAGCCGGATTTGACAGGATAAATTGACCGGATTTGACAGGGCAAGAAATTGTCTCTATTTAGCATCCTAAAAATAAGTTGACTGATGTCGCCGAGGAAATCACGCAGTCCATACGAGGTTGTTATCGTTGACAATTGGTAATAAAACTTTAAAAGCGTATCCCAAGTATAACAAAACGAAAGTAAAAATTGAGCATAGTATTTTCCTTCGTTTTCATCCCAAATTAACGAAAGTTAAACTTCACATTATAATGATAGTGTTTGTGTTCACATTATAATGATAGTGTATATGTATACTGTGTTGTTACTACTGTATACTGTGTTACCGCAATTTTTCTTTCGTAGGAATGAGTATAGCGTGTAATGTACATGGTTTGTTTTTATTTTTCATGTTCACGACATGAGTTTGGTAATTTTATAAAATTTTGTTAAAAAATTTAAAGATGTGCGTTAATTTAAATAAAATTACATCAAAATATATTTTATATCTATTCAAATATTGTTTTCATAAATTAATTAATTTCTAGTTCAGTTTTAAGTTTTTAGGTAGAAAACAAATGCGAAAATAATAAACTTGATGTGCAATAATCATAGTACCTATTTGGAAAATTATTTAAACTTTTAATATTACAATCAAAGAATAATTTCAAATTGTGTAATAATAAAAAATAATTAAAAAATTTACTAAAATATAATTTAGATTCGTATATAATATGTATATATGTATGTATATTTTTATACCGCAAATTTAATAAAATAAAAATATTCATTTTAAACCTAAATTTTTATTTTGCTCTCACATTTGGATGCCGCCATCTTTTTCTTCTAACATTTTCAAATATAGCATTTTACATTCATGCACAACCTCGCTCCCGCCATTTTGTTTTTTGTCTTTTCTGTTCACACATTCATGTATACAATTCTCCTTTATTGAGTTTCGTTCAGTTTCGAATAATCGCGACACGTTTCATACGTTTTATTTTACTAAATTGCAACTCAAACTTAGAAAAATACTAGACTAAGTTTAGTACTTAAGTACGAATATCGCCAGGAAAATTGAAAGTAAAAATACTTGGGATATTATCAAACACGTTTGCAAACGTTCATATTTCACAGTTGAATGTTCAATACTCTCGACTTTAATCAACAGCAAGAAATAAACAATTATTAAAAGGTTCAACATTTTTCAGAAAATTTTGGAATTCCGTTTTAAATCATTTCGTTTTATGATATGTTATTTTTAGGATTTCATTTTCAGGATTCCTTTGTGTGTTTCATGTACAGCAAAAACTAGCCGAACAATTGTCCTAAAACGACCGTATTATAAAGATGCAGAGAAATGATATTCGATGATATTGCGTTGATTAATCTCGCAAATCTGAAATAGACGAGAACATTTGTTAAACACAAATGTGAATCGTAAATATAAAGCTGGTGGAAGTTTATCACATTTTTAACGAACCCAAATTTGCCCGACATCACTATTGAGACTTGCTGTATATTTGACAAAAAAAAAATTGAAACAAATATTTATTTAGGGTAACACAAGGAGAAAAGATTTATTGCTTTTGGTTGTTATAGTTTGTTACAACAACTTTTCAAGTATCACTTTTCTATTTAATAATAGTATTCAATTTGTATTACCACGGTCTTTTGCTTCTGATAGTTGTTGTATTTACCTGTAATGAGAAAAAAAACAGATGGATTATAGTAAAGATTTTTTTTTGATTGGTTTGAGTATGATTTAAAGCACATCAAATTTATAATTCTATAAACTATGATGCTCTATTAAATTTTTTTTTGTCCAAAAAATTATTACTGACTCACATTAATGTAAGATGCAAAAAATTGAGAAAAAATGCTGTTTAAAAATTTTTGCAATTCGTTATGCTCAGGGAGTGCCAGAACATTGTAAGGAGCATTGCAAGGGAGAAATCGAATTAATTAAAACTTGAAATTGCGATAAACGAAACTACAGAGAAAAGCTCCATATAGGAGTGTCGTGGAAACGCAAATGTAATCATCTGGATTTCGTCGGATGTCATACTAAAACTAAGTTTATAAATTAGTGGAGGGGTGTAATTAATACAGGGGTGTAATTGTTGTAGCCGACACTAAACTTTTTTTACGACAAATGTACGATAGACCTCGAATAACCAAACTAAATTTATATAGGGAAAAACTGAACCTACCGAATTTGTCATAAAAATTGTGTTTCCTGCTTAAATTTCAGAAAACCAACAAGGTCAACCATTGTTAAACAATTTAATCTTCGTTGTCAAAATTGAAAAAGCTCAAATGGAAGCTGCCACTTCCGTTACACTGGTTTCGGCCAAAAATCATTAGTATATTTCGATTTATGAAATCATCCCGATCAGTCAATCCATCTGAGCTGTAGAGAGGGAGAGGAGACATTTAGTCAAAAAACTCGAAACTTTTACACAAAAACCGACCTTTGCGCTTAAATTTTGGAAAATTAATCTGAACCGATACTGTCGTAAATTTTATTTAGAATCTTTCAGTGCATATACTTGATCTTATCATAATTGAGCTACATTTCAAAATAATACCGAAAATGCACTTAGAAGGTGCCAATTCCGGTGGGCCGATTTTCCAAATCGGCCAAATATTATTGGGATCTCAAAATTTGTAGAAATAGCTTACGTATATGAAGTATCATTTCAAGCTATAAAACGGATTTTTTGTAAAAACGTCATTCACGCGTAAATTTTTGAAAAATAATTTGGACTATTGTTGCAAATTTAATTTAGAATGTTTTAGTTCACGACCGTTTATCTCGTAAGTGTGGTACTTTTCAAAATATTTACAAAAAACGAAAAAGCTCTTACGGAAGCTTTCACATCCGCGGGATCGATTTTGTTCAAAAATCACTAGGATCTAAGAAATAATGAAAAAGCTTAAGTACGAAGATCATACCGATCGGACAAACCGTTTGGGCTATAGCGAAGGCACATACATTTAGTCTGCACCGAGTCATAAACGTTCAGACAGGAATCTTTTTAAAAACCACTTTTATGGCTTCGCCGACATAGCGAAAGGGAAATCAGCAAAAATAGCGATTAAATACTACCGCAAAGTGAGAGCTGTGGTTCGAGTAAATTTCGGCATTGAGGCATGAGACACTCAAGAGTAGAGCCTTTTGTAACTACAAAATTTAAGACAATTTAACTACTTTATATATTACCTGTTAAACTAACTACATGTAATACTTTATTATCAGAGCGTCATCAGAGTAATGTTACTTACTAATGCAGAAGAGAACATGTTTCTGAGCCGAGTCTCGATATTGATTCTATGTAGCTGCAACGATATGTGGTTTGCATTAACTGCCACTTTTTAACTGCCAGTCACAAGTCAAATATTTTCTGATTTTTTTTATTTTTTAAAATATTTTTGTTTTTGTAAATACAAGGTGGGCCAAGAGTCACACTTGAGTGTAAAAATTGAATAACTTTTTTGTTTTTTTATTATTTTTTATTTTCAGATTCTATTCATCGAACACCAACATGCAAAATTACACGAACGAGCAACGGAGCAAAGTTGTAGAATTTTACTTTTCCAACGGGCATTTAATTTTACGCACACAGAGCCTATCAAAATTATTTCAACACCAGAAAGGCACCTAGCCAAAACAGCAATTAATCGTTTATTTAGCAGGGTGCAAAGTGAAATTTCATCAACAGATTACGATCTGTGGTGAAATGTAACACATCTATGATCCCCTGTCGGTGTACAAAACCGACTCATCTTTTAAGACAGTATAGGCTGGCATAGAGCTGAACATAAAAACGATATAAAAAATGTTTGAATTATTCTATTTGTTTATTATCCCTGCAATCTGTTATGGGACCAAGGCTCTTCCAACTCTTTCGCAGTTTGCTTTTACCGTGCTCACTTTTAAGCCGTTGCCGGCCAATTCGGGGACGTACGGTCATATACGTGTTCCATTTCATCACAGATCGTAATCTGTAGATGAAAATCCCGATCCAAACGCCAAAGCTTGAACCACTGTGCCATGTGGCCGGCATGTTTGAATTATTCTCGGTGATAGCCAGGTATTTCTTTTACATCGAGGTGACGTTACTTCAAAGGTTTGGAAAAATGGTTTCGAATTAAAGATATTTGGAATTCTTTATACTTTTAATTTTCAGCAAATAAAGAAAAAGTAGAATAGTTAATACGTGCAGAACTTAGGTATATAATCAATTAGAACAATGATGAATTCAAATCAAAAGTGCTGAGCTCGTACTGTAAATGATCATTTAGCAACCCTAAATGAGACATATTAAGACTGTGTCTGAATGAAAATATTGATAATCGAATTCGTTAATCCAGATTAATTCAAGTTTTGACAATTTACTTTTATAAACTACCGTCACCGAGCAGTATTGTGTACATTAAATTTTACAATTTTAATTAAAATTTATTTATTAAATTAAAATATATAATTCTCTCGCAGGGAAAAAAACAAATTAAATTTTACAAAATTATTTCCATTTATTAATACACCACAAATACGATAAGTAATACTAATATATAATTAAGTGTGTAAAACTATTTGTTGAATTCAGTATTCCGTTTTGTTCATTTTTTTGTTGCATATTCTTTCAATATAATAAATTGTTGTATATTTTTTTATGATAATTTTAATTTTTTCTTACTGTGCAAGAAAATAAAGAGCATTCTAACAAGACGTAAAATAAGCAAATATGTTGAAAAAGCGACAAAACCGCAGATTCGCATTAAATAAAAAATTAATAAAAATCATGAATATATCTAGAAATAGATAAGAATAAGAATAAAAATAAAAAATACAAACTACTTTTAAGATAAAAATGAAAGAACATCATTCAAGAGTAAAATCACAGCAGTTTTATGTATATAAGACGAGAAAACGAAACTGATTTCTTCTTAAATTTATAAATTACAACCATTTTATAAACTCGTATATTAACAAAAAAGAAGGCGAAGAAATAAAAGATATTATTTTGTCATTCTACGCATTAAAGGTTCAATTTTTGTTAAGTGTTTTTGGAGTAGTTTGGAATACGAATAAGAAATTTATTTGATTTGATTTGATTTTATATTTGTATAATATTTATATCTTCGTAACAAAAATCAATTTACGAGCTGATGTAAGATCTATCCAGAATTTTGTTGTGTATACACAATTAAAACGAGGAACATAAAAAATCTATCGCTACTGTAGAGATTATCTTATATTTTTAAAGGCAAAAAAACAAATATATATATATATATATATATATATATATATATATATATATATATATATATATATATATATGGCAAATATATTTATATATGTATATATATATATATATATATATATATATATATATATATATATATATATATATATATATATATATATATATATATATATATATATATATATATATATATATATATATATATATATATATATATATATATATATATATATATATATATATATATATATATGTATATATATATATATATATATATATATATATATATATATATATATATATATATATATATATATATATATATATATATATATATATATATATATATATATATATATATATATATATGTATATATATATATATATATATATATATATATATATATATATATATATATATATATATATATATATATATATATATATATATATATATATATATATATATATATATATATATATATATATATATATATATATATATATATATATATATATATATATATATATATATATATAATTTACAAAGTTGTCTGGAAACTACTTCTCATAAAAAATTTGTATAGATATAAAAATAACACATTTGGATGGGATAGTATATACTCGTATATATACCTATTACATACATATATAAAAAATGTAAGACGTACATTAAAAAAAACAAACTTTAATAAGAAAAGATTAAATTACCTTAATTTTAGGAGTTTTTTTTCTGTAAACGTGAAGGAATCAGTTTTCTGAAAGACAAGCGTTTTTTGTTTTGTTCTTACCGTGCTATTCGTCTTTATTGTGTATTGCTGTATTCTTTATTTACCCCCTGCAGGTAATTGCAAATTGGTAAAATAACACAACAAATAATTTCGTTGAATTATGATATACATAATACGTATATTGTGTTTATGGTAATATGGGATTATCTGTCATTTTCTGTAAATCAAATAATCATCTTTTAAACACTTGGTTTATAAACACAAAACAAAAATAAACGTTTATTGTATTGGGTTTACATTATTGCAAATTTAAATTTAATAAACACATGGAGAAAAATCTGATCAAACACATCATCATAATTATCTTGCAAGTTATTAATTACTTGCACTGCGCTATGCTTACTTTTCCTTAACTAGAGCACTTTCAACGTTTGAATTTGATATATTCACAGTTAGAAATTTGTCAACATATGTACATTATTACATTTCTTCTGAATGTGTGTGATAAACTAGTTTTTGTCGACTTTGGAAAATTTGGACAAGTCACATTAGTTTCTCAAATGGTTCGTCCAATGACTGTCCACGTCCGATGATCTGTGTCAGACATGTCATCAACATTTCTTCTTCCATATTAAATTTTATGCGAAACATGTTTGACAAGTATTCGATGTTTCTCATTCAATCACATGCTTTTAATATGGCGTAGACAAACAAGGGAGAGAAAGAGATGTAAAAATTGTACATCATTTCAAGGTTATTTTTATTTGCAACGTCTTCGATATTAAGGGTTAACATTTTGTTTGTCAAATTGGTAAGCAAATATTTTGTAATTGTTTTATGAAAAGAATTTAAACATAGCAAATATAACAAATATATTTGGAATGAATACAATTGTGGCTGCAAATTACCTTTTCGAAACCAAACACAAATTAAATTTAAAACACTAAATAAACTTGACTTGACTAGTAATTCGGTAATGTTTCTTGTTGTACATGTGAGTTGCTGCTATGTGTTCCTCGAACCGTTTTCTAAAGGTTTTGCTTGTTTGTCCAATATACAGTGCGGTTCAATAGATTACCGACACTAAGCGAAAGTCAATTTCCAGCCGGTGTGCATGAGATAGAAAAAATTGTGATATAGAGAAAGAATTCTTTAGTACTGAATACAATAGCAAAAAGCAAAAATCGCAGACATCAGGATAACTGTGTTTTTGTTTTGAAAAATGAGCCACCACCCTTATTACCACCACTTGAAAAATTACATGAAATAATAGTTATTATGTGTGATTTCTTACAATTTTTTTTAACACAATTTTAAAATATAATTTCTAATATTTAGTGGAACTTCCATTTTTCTGAATAAGTTCGAAAATACGATGCTTAAGAGTCAAATTGAGTGAAATTTCTGCTCAGGCCGCTCTAATCCCTAGAATCAGCTCTTCCATAGTAGCGAGTCATACTGTTTCCCTCCTTCGTATACTTTACGTATAAGCCAGCCCAAACATTTTTTTGTTCTGTTTGAGTCTGGCAAATATGGTGGCCAAGGCAATAGCTGACATTTTGGCTTGTGATGTACGACCTTACAACGCGAGCTGTGTGTATTGGCGCGTTATCTTTTTTGAAAATCAATGAATGTGGTGTAAAAATCTCATTGTAGCAGTCTTCTGTAGCAGAGTGGCATAACAACGATAAATATACAAGAGAAGCAGTCAATCAAGAATAAACAATTTAAGAATAACTGAAGTTAAACACAAATGACAAATCTCCTGAAACCCTAAAACGCCATCTACAAAAAACGGATAAAGAGAACATTTTTGTTATTCTGGACCAAATAGAATATGATGATAAAGTTCAGAAAATGATCGCAGAAGGTCCATATCTGGAGAGGAAATATAAGGACGACAATACAAAGAATCCTCTACCACAAATGATAGGCTCAGCCAAACAAGTTGCCAACATGATCAAAAGTTAATTAAATATGCCGAACCGAAGGAGACCGATTATGTCAAACATTTTTACCCGACACAAAAGCTCTAAAGATGGCTAATGAAATAACTCAACAAAATGAACCAACCCGATGGAATCTATGAAGAAACACAAGTGATTTCGTTAATATAATAAAATAAAAGATTTCAGGCTGACCAAAGGCGATGAAATCATCAGCCAAATGAGTCAGTTGATCTAGCAATTAAATGCTTGGTTGATACAACAGGGTCTGGACGACGAAGTGGCTGAAACATGCTAGAAACAGGATTTCTTTAAATTTGTGGGAAAAGTGTACAAACCGACTTTTCGAACTTGCATGGGAGCAAGAAAACACTATATCTGTATCTGTTTATGTGCATCTTCGAACAAAATGCAAGCAACTCTTCTCTGTTGCCGCTGATCAGTATATAGATGACGTAATTGCTGTTGTAAGTAAAAAGGATCAGAATGCGACTATTTCGATGTTGAACTCGTATTACCCTAGAATTAAGTTCACAATTGGCAGTTTATGAAAAAATATAGAATAAGTCGATTATCGGCCCGGACCCAATTCAGGCATATATAAAACTAGCTACAAGAAATATGATCAAACATATATTGGACCAACAAGCAGACGCTTTGAAAAAATCTTCCAGGAGCTAAAATAAATCAGACGTGGGCCTCAACCCCTGCATATTTTTAAGATGACTTAATATTATAGATAAACATAATCCTCAGCACGATATTCATTGGCGACAGACCGAATCATTAATGAATGTCTCCCATGACAAGTACATAAGTATATAGAATTTTTCAGAACAATTAGTATCATAATTTTCATATGACATTTCTTAAATGATCGCACGTGAATTTTATGAATCATAAATGGCATGTCCAAGGCGGTTACTGGAATCAGTTATCATATTATTTTAATAGATAAAAAAATAATTTAATTATGTAAATGAAACATAATTTATTTGATTATTATAAAATAAATTTAGTACCTATAAATACAAAATATTAAAACTGCTGCACGACAACAAATAAAAATCTCTTAAGAAATCAAAATGGCTGCGCTTTGACGAATTATATGTTACCGAATATAAAAAAAATAAGAAAAATATTAATTAAGTATCAAAATAATAATAATATTAAAATATAATTTAAAAATGTTTAATTGGAATTTGGACGAATAATGTATGAAATAAAAACTTATTTAACTATTTTTAAAACCCTCTTGAATCAAAAGAGCGGGAAGATCAAAAAGTATATTATTGAAATACATATTAATAAAATTTAACACTCAAAATTTTATTAAGAGACGAGATTATTTATATACGACAGTAATTTCTACGTTCATACAAATCTGAGAGTTTTGCAGCACCTGCATGCCTAGACCTATAAACAAACCGTCAACGAAGTGGTTTTGGATGGAAATCGCGGTGCAATGAATCATATCATATCTGTAACACAACATGACTATATAAGAGAAAAATCCCGCAGAAAAAATATCTAAAAGCCGATAACTATGGCATGAGATTCAGTTCTAACTTTTTGTTTTGTCACCACCGGGAATCGAACCTGGGACCCTCGAGTAGCAGAGCAAGTGTCCATCTATAATTCAAATTAAATTCTAATTTATCCGCGATCCAGCGTTAAAGGAAAGAAAAAGTATGGAGTGGTTGGGAAGTTGATTGCGTATAAGTAAGTATGAATTATCATAGTCGTTGTCACACAGATTTGACGCCAAATGGAAGAATTTCCTACGAATGTGTATTTAATTCGAGATATACTGAAATAGACCAATGTACGGAACAATCACAATAAAACCATTACAATAAAACAACAACAACGTAAAAAATAAAATGAAGTACTAAATTTTTTTTTGGTTCGGTATGATGGAAATTTGATTCTCATTTCGTAACGGTTCCAGATTTGCAGGCTGGGCTTGTCAGTCACCATCATTTCCTTGGCAGGGCATCCATAGGAGTGGAGTGGGGAGTCCAGCATATGTGTCATTCATTCGGGGACGATCGTAAAATCTACGCGGTCTCCTCGTGGCACACCTGTAGTCTCTGTCTGTCGCAGTGTGAATTGTGGGAGATTGTCAACATGTGGGATGTTGACACTAGATTATGCATAGTCCTAACGGAAACATCAGTTGCGATGAGAAGTATTGCCAAATGCCCATCAATGCCCAAGGCTTTCAAGGCATATCTCGTGTTCTCTAGTTGTTTCTAAGCTACCAAACGACTTCACAGTGGATTGTGGTTATATAAATTTATCTTTTTGTCTGCATTGTGTCTAGAATAAATACGAAATGTATGTTATGTTAAACACAGTTATCTAGATTACCTATCCACCAGGAGCTGAAAACATTTATGTTAGCAAGAGAACAGGCTTGTTTACTGAAAAAACAACAACAACACTTAGTTTTAAAGATATGTGAACGGTGGTCTGAAATACATTTCAGTTCCTGTCAAGAGGCTAGGTAAAATTAATCTGCGTGTCTTGCTTTTCGAGCTTGATCAAAAGACCGGTTCTAGTTATATCCCCACCAATTATCTTTATAGAGACCCGATACTAGTATTAAAATCACAACAAAAGCCTCTTTTTAATTTAGCAGTCTGTTTGGTTGTTATTTGTAATTTGGCTCTTTCACCTTTGGTTGAACCTTTGGCTTGTTGGTTGTTATTTGTAATTTGGCTCTTTCACCTTTCCGAAGTTTCAGTAGGAAGTTCATAGGTCTGAATTGCCAGAATAATTTTCGGAATCTTATTTAGATCGCTGGGCTCTACAACCCAGCACAAAATGTCGGCAGCAAATTATTATTAGTTATTTATTGACTGTTATTGTTATAATAAAAATGAGCAGTTCTCGAGTTTTTCCCATCCTAATTTAGTTAACACTATTTCAGACTATACAAGTCATCACGAGAAAACAAAGAACGACAAGAAACGAACTACCTAAATTTCAACCACTGGCTATGAGCACAGTTGTAGTTGATTATTATTTAAGGGGAATTACACCTGCGATAAAATGGACGCGACTATTTATTCTTCAGTAAGCTATGGAAAATAACGTTTTTAACTTTCGAAAAAGTCTCAGTTACGTTGAGCATATCTCAACGATAAAGCTTTAATATTGCTTCTGAAAATCGTAGTAATATAAAAATCGTAAATGTGCTTTGGAAAATAATAATCCTACTTTTCTGTAAATTGCTATAATTTCATATAAAATATAACCCTATCAAAATGAAAATCTTGTATTTTGGGATGTGTAAAAAACCGAACCATACTAAAACATATCAGATTTCAAATCACTGTAAAAAGGTTTAAGGCTAATTTGATCTGGATGATACAAATAAATAAAATATCAGTTAACACTTCACAACTAAATATATTTATTTATTTGCAAAATTATATTATGATCTAATTCATCTCCTGTTTACAGATAAAAATTCACATTTGAAAATAATGTATACATATTATGTTTACACAATATACATACTAGACAGGTTCAGACATTGCATGCAAATTAATTTATAAACACAACATTAAAATGCTATGTATTATACTCTAAAATATTTAGAATCATATTTCAAAAGAAATAATATACGAGTATGTATACATAACATATATGTAGGTAGTTATTCTGATGTATGCATAATATAACAGAAGCACTCACGTTAAGAAAACTATAGCAACAACATACGAGTAGTTTATATGCATGTACGTATTCCATTATTCAGTTTAATTATTTTAAAAGCGCATGTTTTGTCTTTCTAGAACAGCAAAACTATTTGATAGACATTATTGCTAGTGTATTATAAACATAACATGTGACAAACTATGATACATTACAACCATTAGGCCTAACATTGCTAACGTACTGATTGGTGCGTTCACACTGAAATGATTAAATCACCAAATTTTTTTTAACATCTATCATCTCTTCGAAAAGTAAACACCTTCAAATAATAATCAATATTCTGTTCACCTTGTATTTCCAACCCAAAAATTATCATCCAATTACCAACATAAAAACTATAAATAAAATAAATTGCCACAAGCAATATTACCACTATATGTTATATGTACATACAAATCACATTAATATTATCTCTAAACTAAATAGTAATAATAATATTATTGCAATTTAAAAAGGCAGACGCTAGGCTGATCTACACAAAATATATACATATGTAGATACTTGTATGTCTGTTGGTATATACATAAGTAGGTATGCATATAAGCTAAACGAAAACAAGATTGACAGATATATGTTAAAGGCATTATTTGTATGTAAATTGAACAACAAAGAGCAAAAACCGAAAACTTAATTGTTGCCTGTCAGCATGTAAGCTCCGTCTGAAGTTAATTTGTGACATGAATAATTTAATTTATCATAAAATATTTTTTACTCGTATCTGCGATTTGAACAACTTCGACTTCGTTTATAAATTCATAATTTAATAATTATAGCGTTTGTGTAATTATAAATCATAATAAATCATTTTTGTATTAATTTTTATACATTTGTTATTGATTTATTTATTATATCTGAGTTTTTTCCCATTAATATTTCACTAACAATAACATTTTAATTTTACATAACACAAAAATTTCCGACTTGATTAAATGAATTAGAACTATACATTCATTGTTTCTCCCGATTTGGTATTTAACGGTTAAAATTTTTAAAGATAGCATAAAGTTTTTTGGTTAGATTTAGTAAAGTAAACTAATAAAGAGTAAATTTTATGAAACACGTTACGCTTACTTTCCCGCTGAAAATAATGGGTATGGGAATAATGGTCTTGTCTAGGTTAAGAAATATGTATTTGGAATGAATTATATATATATATATATATATATATATATATATATATATATATATATATATATATATATATATATATATATATATATATATATATATATATATATATATATATATATATATATATATATATATATATATATATATATATATATATATATATATATATATATATATATATATATATATATATATATATATATATATATATATATATATATATATATATATATATATATATATATATTATATATATATATATATATATATATATATATATATATATATATATATATATATATATATATATATATATATATATATATATATATATATATATATATATATATATACAATATATATATATATATATATATATATATATATATATATATATATATATATATATATATATATATATATTATATATATATATAGTATATATATATATATATATATATATATATATATATATATATATATATATATATATATAATATATATATATATATATATATATATATATATATATAATATATATATATATATATATATATATATATATATATATATATATATATATATATATATAATATATATATATATATATATATATATATATATATATATATATATATATATATAATATATATATATATATATATATATATATATATATATATATATATATATATATATATATATATATATATATATATATATATATATATATATATATATATATATATATATATATATTATATATATATATATATATATATATATATATATATATATATATATATATATATATATATATATATATATATATATATATATATATATATATACATATATATATATATATATATATATATATATATTATATATATATATATATATATATATATATATATATATATATATATATATATATATATATATATATATATATATATATATATATATAATATATATATATATATATATATATATATATATATATATATATATATATATATATTATATATATATATATATATATATATATATATATATATATAATATATATACAGGGTGGCTGAGACCAAGTGTTACCAAATGAAAACGCTATAATTTTTTTTAATTTTGATTATTTTTTATTGGAATTTCGTGGAATATGTTGAAAACATATTACATTTTATGAAAAACATGTTACTGCTCGATGTGACCTCCTTTGGCTCTAATTATTTGATTCAGTCTTCCATAGAAATCATTGCATGCTGACCGAACGTGGGCTTGCGGAATTTTATTCCATTCTCGAACAAGAGCTGACTTCAATGCATCAACACTTTCGTATTTTTTAGTGAACACCTTACTCTCTAAAATGGACCATATGGAGAAATCCATTGGATTCAAGTCTGGTGAATATGGTGGCCATTCTTTCGACGAAATCAGCCGTGGAACGCAATTTTGTAAAAATTGCTGTGTCGCTCGAGCTTTGTGTGACGGTGCCGAGTCCTGTTGGAATGTCCAACGGTTCGTACCAAAGTGTTTACGGGCCCAAGGTAGCAAAGCATCGTTTAGGATCTTTTGGCGGTACACCTCTTGGTTTACCTTGACTCCATGTTCGATGAAAACCAGAGGAGTGCGTCCATCTGCAGTCACTGCAGCCCAAACCATAACATAAGCTGGTGATTGCTTGCGCATAGTACGAAATATGTAATTGATTTAAATTCTGTATGGGATTAGCTTGAGTATGGCCCCTGAATATGAATAACTTTCAAGTCAATGGATATATCAGAGCATTACACGATATAAACATTTGTTGGGAATCGGAGGTTTAACGGGCCCTCCTTGTCATTATTCCAATGATAGTACCATTAAACGAAATATGTTATTGGTTTAAATTATTTATTGGATTAGCTTGAGTGTGTCTGTCCCCTGAATATGAATAGCTTTCAAGTCAAAGGATATATCATAGCGTTAATCACATAAACAGTTCTTGGAGAATCGGAGGTTTAAGAGCTCCTCATAGTAATTATTCCGACAGAATTGAAATCAATAACACATTTCGTTGAATGGTACTATGATCGGAATAATAACAAGCGGGGCCCCTTAAACCTCCGATTCCCCAACAAATGTTTATGCCGTTTAATGCTCTGATGTATCCTTTGACTTAACAGCTACTCATGGCCCCTGACATACTCAAATCAATTGAATACAGAATTAAAATCAATTACATATTTCGTTGAATGGTACTATCATCGGAATAATGACAAGGGGGGGCCTTAAACTTCTGATTCCCCAACAAATGTTTATGTCGTTTAGTTTAATGCTCTGATGTAACCATTGACTTGAAAGCTATTCATATTTAGGGGCCATACTCTAATTAATTCAACACAGAATTAAAATCAATTACATATTTCATTGAATGGTATTATCATCGGAACAATTACTATGGGGATCAAGTAAACCTCCGATTCCCCAACAAATGTTTATGTCGTTTAATGCTCTGATGTACATCCTTAAATTTGAAAGCTATTCATATTCACGGGTCATACACAAATTAATCAGATACTGAATTAAAATTAAATTGCATATTTCGTTTTATTTTAGTATTTTGGGTTGACAGTAATATTTTTCTTTAATGATAGTATCACGACAGTTTTATTTTGGGCTGACATTAAAACATGGCGGATTTTCTTTCTTTGACAGAATAATTTTTGGGTTGATATATAGAAAATAGAGTCTTTTTAAACATTTTTGGGCTGACACTTGCCTATAGCCAAGGTTTGTATATTTTAGTATTGCCATCGATTTTTTTCCGGTTAGAATTTGGGAAAATTTCATATACATCAAAATAATTAGCTTATATATTTTTGTCGTCCCTTGATGTTTCCACTTCTTCTCATTCCCAAATGGCAATTTATTGCAGTTACCGATACCTGCTCTTAGCCTGGCATTTATTAAAAAACTTACTCGGTATATAGGCTTAAGCTTTTTTATTTAGGCATTAAGAAAAATTTCAAGCCCCATCTTCGATGTTTAAATTTTTAGCCTTCCAATCGGTTTCAAACATTGGATAAGGATTTTATACCAATGAGAAGGGTTCTAAAAGTTTTATGAAGGGGTCGGGTCCCTGGGTGTGGTACTCCATACAAATATTTTCCAAAATTCGCAAAAATTGCATTGCAAATTAATCAAGAAATTGTATTTTATATTAATTGATTGGTCCGTTACTACATATCTATCTAAAAAATATGGATGGACTTCATAATAAACGATTTATCTCTAAACGGATGTAATCGTTAGTAGTTGTAATCGCTTCAGTGAACAGAAGAGCATAATGTTGACCCTGAAATATTGTGAGAAACGAATTGTTTTATCAATGAGTTGAATATTCAAAAAGATATTTATTATTTTAAAATTAATTAATTTGAATTTAAAATTAAACTTTGGCAAATTTTAAGCTGTCTTCTAATAGTTAAAATGGTGAAGCTTAATCAAATATATGAAATAAAAAAAAATAATAAGTTAGACTAAATAAACGACTAACTCGGTTTTCTAATTATTTTAATAAATAAAAATTAACATAAAAAAGTTAAAATTATAATTTCCATATAACTTCAGAAAGCAATCCATGCAACCGACTCAGACGATCCAACGTCTCCGTGCATGGCAAATGGAAAATTCAGAAAAAATACCCAAACAAATTATTTAAAGAAACCATCACTGGCAACGACGGTTATCCACTCTATTGACATCGATAGTCGCTGGAAGGAATATTGCAATTCGGTCAATTCGATCAAATATATATCTGCAAATTTATCAACAAAGGATCGGGCATGGCTGGCTTTGACTTGAGTAACAGAAACGATGAAATCACGAGATAACAAATGGGTCGCTAAAATAAGTAGTAATCAACGTCATCCAACATTTGGTTGTTCATCTTGAAAATGGACAGCGTGTGTATTTCACTGCAGAGAAAGCACGACATCGAGCACATACACCACTAGCCACAACATTGACAGAATTCTTCACATTAAACCAAAATGATGAATCCGCTAGGACCTTGCTATTCTCACAGGTGCCAACATACTTCAATGGAACGCAAAAAAAAATTTCATAGACGTAAACAGGGAAAAGCTGTAGAAGGATACAACAATTTATTTTCAACCGATGCATGAGAAGAATTAATACAAAATTATGCCAAACTTAACGTGAAGCATGACGCACGCATGCAATTCTCATCGGAAATGTATAAAGAAGCGCTAATCAGGATTGAGGAGAAGTGTTTATCAATCGTGAACAGAACGCTCATTTAATTAGGAATGGTTTCATCAAATCGATTAGCAGACGGTGTTTACGATCGAGATTTGCACAGAGAGCAGCAATTTAATGTCAATGAGCTGCAAAAATTAATTCAAACAAATCTGCTAAAAATGAAGGTAAAAAAACACAATGCATATAACTGCAATATGAATGCGATTTCACGACAAATTGGTAGTTTGTTTTTCCTCGATGCAGCCGGTGAAACAGGCACATCATTTCTGTTATCATTGATTTTGGCGACCATTTGCTCACAAAATAGCATTCCATTGGCTGTCGCATCGTCTGGCATTGCAGCAACTCTTTTGAATGGAGGTACAAAAGCGCACTTTGCATTCAAATTGTCATTGAACATGCAATTTACTGAGACACCCACATGTAGCACGAAAAAAGACGGGAAAGGTTCGGAACCGAATTCTATAAGCATTTATGTTGCTTACAAAGAACACAAACCCTCATCCACCAAATCCCAAATTCCCACACCAAACCCAAAACACCTCATCCCACCCCTCCACCTCCCATACCACCACTCCTACCACCCCGATAACCACACCACCCACACAAACCCACATCCACACGAGATATATTTGTATTCCACATCCACATTCCCTATATGATACCAAAATAGAATAGAAAATAAAAAAAATTCTATCAATTTTAAGGAGGGGGATTAACAAAACCCTACATATCTCCGAACAGCCTAAATACCGAAACGTCCAAATAAATATCATCTGTATCCCATGAATTGCTTGAACTTATTAGTTAACCCTATCGCGGACGTACAAATATTTAAGGGTGTTTGTTACAGGACACAATGAAAACAGAAACGCTTCCTCTGGGGCACAGAAACCACATTCAATATTAATCATAAAAAAAACAACGTCAGGTATTACCGACATGTACGTATTTATTTGATATTTTGTTTGTGTCGGTATATCCCTTTTTCAACAAAAAAATACAATGGCTCTATTTAAGTCCAAACCACACAAATGTGTGAATAAAAAATCATTGTATGTAATGGCGTTTTTGATAAAAAAATTTTGATAAAAAAATTTCGATTTGAAGTTAACCAACACAATTGTGAGTATAGTTATAGTGGTATTTTTTGGACAAAAATAAGTTTGAAAGGAAAACACAAATGTGTAAGTTTGTTGAAAACAAATATAAAAATAAATTTTTCACGTGGTACTTTTGCCCTACCCACACAATTGTGTTAGTGGGCAGCAAAAGGGATATACCGACGTGTCCCACTGTAGGTGAATTAAAGCGTCGGTATATACCGCCGTGACCGCGAAAGGGTTAAGAAATTAAGTTGATATCTCCGTCCGTTCTCAAGTTATCGTGGACACAGACGGACAGATAGGCAGACAGACGGACAGATGGCAAACCGAAACCATATAGCATTTTTTAAACCAAAATGCTTAAAAAGAATTCACGAATGGGAAAAGTTTTGCAAACATGTAAAGTAATAGCAATTATATTTATTTTATTTTATTTTAATATAAATGTTTGAAGTTCTTATGAACTTATTACATCAGTGGCAAACTCTCTCTCTCTGGCACTATATCCCATCAAGGGATTTGGCCGCCTCAAATGAGGTTTCATAATCATATTTTCATTTCGGATAATGAGTGATTAATTCATTGATCCTAAACCAGCCGTGAAATTTTTTCCTTGTCACCACCGGGAATCGAACCCGGGACCTCCGGTCGTTGGAGCAATCATGCTGACCACTTTGCCACCGGGGCGGCAAACTACTTTATTTTAATTTATTTCTAATTTTATTTATTAAATTAACGTATAGGTGTGTAGCAACATATTAGCGATTCTTCAACTTGAAATTGGCAAAAAATGATTTAAAAAAATAAAGAAAGGAAAGTAGAATTTTGAAATTATTAAGCTGAAGAAAAGTATTTTTTCCAAAACACGGCAGGGGATTTAGATTTTTTAACGTTATTACTTAACGAATTCCACATGCTAACTCCCCTCACAAAAAATGATGAATTCATCAAATTACATTTATTAATAGCCGGAGTCAAAAGATGAATGCGACGATTGAAAGACGAAACTAATTTCTCTACAATATAGATGGGCTGTTTATACTTTAAGAACTTGAAAATGTAAAAACAAACTCGAAAGCGAAACTCATAGAATTCAGCAAGGGAACAACCAAGTAATGATTTAGTAAAAATCGAGATGTGGTCGTACTTTCTTAGCCCGTATACGTATCTCACACAAGAATTAAATGACAATCGAAGTTCATTAAAGTACTTGTTCTTTAATTCAAAGAAGACAATATCTCCCTACAAAAAATGTGCAAGGATGTAAGATTTCACCAATTGGAGTCTAAGATTGGTATTAAAGCACTTGGTGGTAGCCCATAACATTCTTAATAAAAAAAATTACTCGATTTTGTAATTTGTTTCGATGTGGTAACTCCAGCATAAGCATTTGTCAAAAAGTTAAGCCTAAATTATTCACAGAATCAGAGAAATCTACCCGCAAGGGATGAATACATAATACAAAAATCTTTGGAAGCAATCAACCGGACGGTCTAAGATTTAAGAGGTAATACAGAGCCATTCGGAGGTGCACTCATTTTGCTGCCAGGTGATTTTCATCAGACTCTACCAACACCACGTTCCACATCAGCCGGTGAACTAAACGCATGTCTCAAATCATCTGTTCTTTGGCAAAATATTCAGAAAATTATATTGACCACCAACATGCGTGTCCTACTGCCACATATGAATCCCCTGCTCGGTCCGCCAAGCAACTTTTGTATCTTGGAAACAGGAAAATGCCAATCGATGACACCTTACAAATTAAATTACCATTCCACCAAATTTTTGTAACTTTACACAGACAATTGGCGAATTGATTTACAGCGTATTACAAACATTAATTGCAATTACAAAAATTACCAATGGCTAAGCAAACGTGCATTATTGGCGGTCAAAAATAATGATGTCAATGCTATTCAAAATCAAATATCAGGTAATGCAACAACGTATATGTCAGTTGATTGCATCATGAATCAAGAAGAAGTTGTCAATTATTCGGTGGAATTCCTAAATTCACTTGATTTGTCAGGATTACCACCACACGAATTGATATTGAAAATTGGTGCACCCAGCATTATGCTTCGAAATATCGATCCACCACGACTGTGCAATGGGACCAAAGTTGCAGTTAAAAAATTGATGAATAACACAATCAAAGCAACAATATTGAATGACAAATTCAAAGGAGAACACGTCTTATAACCACGAATATCAATGATACCGACCGTTATGCCATTCGGCTTTAAAAGATTGCAATTTCCAGTGCGACTTACATTTGCAATAACAATTAATAAACCACAAAGACAGTCGCTTCAAGATTGGGGGTTGAATCCACAAAATCCGTGCTTCTCACATGGGCAGCTTTATGTGGCCTGTCCACGCGTCGGAAATCCCGCCAACTTATTTGTGTACGCACCAAACAGCAAAACTAAAAATATGGTTTACCTCAGACAATGACAATGTTAATTCAATAAAAAACACACAAACCTACCCAAATGTTAATATCCTTTGCTACAAAAAGGCATTGCAGCGTACGCCGGGTATCCGCTAGTTTTACATAAAATGAAAATAAATATATAGTGAACTCCTAATTTATACAAATGTGCCGGAGTCACGATTCTCTAACAAAAGCAAAATAAAGCATTTTTCGCTCATCTATACGATATTGAGGAAAATTTGTAACGGTTTTTGAATAATACCAATTAAGGTGATTGGCATTAGGTATTAGATGCAAGGCCATGTTAATTCCGGTCTATGAATCATGTTGCACAAGACTATTCAAAAACTTGGAACAAAAGTCATTCCCATTGAAGGTTTTAAATGCAACCCACATGCGAATGTGAACTGTCAAATAAAATAACGTAAAGTAACCCTATTCCCCTAGTCGCATCACTTCAAGTGATGTGACTACTCATCTTCTCGGTTACTAGATCATTAAATCAAAACTTGCAAAATAATTGTTCATAAAAGTCGTTCTGGCTGTTCTTTAAATCTTAGTATGCTGCTTTATAAATATTTCCTATCGACTGCTGTCACTTCAAATGACAATTTCTATCACTTGGAATTTTGACGTGACAAATAAATCAAAAATAATACAAACTAATGCAGCCAACTAAGATCTAAAAAATTTTCATTGAGAGTTTTGCACAAAACTATTTAGTAAATTTTGATTTTAAAATCTAGTAACCAGGAAGATCCATAGTCACGTCGCATGCAGTGATACGTCTAAGGGAATTGAGTATATATCAACAAATTTTATCAAATTACCCAAATCAGCGAAAATTATCAAACGGTTGTTTGATTTTCTCAAACTATTAGTTACAGGTAAGTCACGTCATACATACATTAGTTTTTAATTATTTATATACTTGTACAGCAACCAGGCACGCGTACTTATATACTCGCACACACCATATACATATTTCTATATTTACTTCTATTTAAATTCACGTTTCAATCGATTTTAATTGTATTTAATTAGTTTTTGAATTCCATATACGATGTATTCCATTTTCATCATTTCCATACAACAATTTATTATTTATAATACGAATACATTAACAATATAGTTATTCTCAGCTAAAAACTATACTACATATGAATATTTATATTTCCCCTTATTATAGAAATTATAATTGCATATTTCTATTGTAATGCTCATACATATATTCATAATAAATTCAGTAAAAACAATTTGCATGTAAAAATATTATTTTGTTATTTTGATAAATTAATTGATTTAATCTGAATACATTTATGAATTATAAAATTAAAATACCAATAGAACAGTAAATTAAACATCTCGTAATTCGAAATATTTTATTAAAAATTTATAGGGCCTTTAATATTATGTCTTTCAAAATATTGCACGTATTGCCTGTCGTTTCAATGCCATTCAAATGCCAGGCAAAGCGCGAAGTACAATAATTTCTTCAATTTTTATTTATTTATTTACATCTAGCCGTTGCAGATTCTATAAGAAAAGATTCACTGGATTTTGAAGCATACATTTTCGAGAACTCCTCACTTCAATCGCTGTAGACCCCTAGTTGAATTTGTAAAGGTCGTGAGTGTATGGGGATTTCCCAATATTTTTTTTTACTTAGGTTGGAATTACACTGTAAAAGGTTTTTGACAAAGGTTTTGATCAAATAATTTTTGCAAATTACACTACATAAAAGATTTTATCAAAATTTTCCTCAAACTTCGGTAAAAATGGAACAACAACGAGCAGCGTGTGCAGCAACATTAAGCGCTTTTATTATTATGTATGTACATATATCGTTAGAAACAGAAACAGAAAAAAAGAATCTGGGTGAAATCCTGGGTATCGAGACGAGATTTAAGAGGTGTCCATCAAATAAATAAAGGGGCTGCAGACCCGAGGACATGACGTGCTACAAAAATTATTTAAGGATAGATGACAATTCATTTAATTTTATTGTTCACAAAATTTCGCTGTTATTTAAACGAGAGGAAACACACTGACGAATTTCAATAAGTGTGGAGGACATACTAATGGCCACAATTCGCTTTCTAGCCAAATTCATTCGCCTCGTATTCTTGAATTAATATTTTTATGGTTTTTGCTATCCAATTGTATTTGGTCGCCATTTTGAATAAATAAATGTCAAAAATAATTTATCAACTTTACCTGCATGAGGCTAATTTTATAAAAACATTCTATAAAAGTGATAGTTTTATAAAACATACATATTTCACCACTATCACAGAAAATTGATAAAAATGTTTTATAAAACACCTTTATCAAAGATCTTTTATAATGTAATTTTGGCCGTACTATGACTTAGCACTTTGTAAATAAATTTTTGGTACAGATTTTTTTTATCCTCTTTGCTTTGAAAAACAAAAAGGTTTTGAAAACTTTTGGGCCATCTAAATGCGTGCTATTTTATAAAATAGACCGTGACTCTTGACATACATTTGCAAAAATATAAAGTTCACCTCTAAACTTGGCGAAAGTAATGATACACATTACCACGGTCTATTATATGAATCTATCACTTTTTTCCATAATTTGGTAAGTCCTTTTGAAATTTGGCAAAATCGGTGTATCGGAAGTGGCAGACCAAAAGTTTTTAGATTTTAATAAATTTAAATATTAAATTTTCCAGAAAGGTTGTCATTGAAGGTTTTCTGAAATTTAAGCAGTAATGAAGATTTTTGGTTAAGCGGACAGTTTTTATGACCAAATCATATACACCACTCAGTTTTTAATTGGTTTTAATTAAATTTTGATTAATGGTGCTGAAATTCATTTTACCTTCTTTTACATAGTAACAGTAAGTACATACAGTAATCATGAAAAATGTCGACCTCGAGGTTTCCCGTCCACTATATCGCCTGTCAAAAAAGTGGTTTTTATAACATCTCTGTGTGGTTCCGTGACGACTCAATGTCTGTTGGCGCTCTACAGCTCAGATGGGTTGTCTGATCAAGATGCAACTTCCGACTTAGGTTAGGTTTGGTTAGATTAGAGTGGCTGCTACGCACACTTAGACCAATAGTGGCCCATTGTGATACCATAGGATCCTATATCCCCTTTACTCCCGCTGAAACCATCCAGAGCTACTTATGTAGCGTAAAATATCTCGCACTCCACAGTCCGCGACTTCCGAAAAGCTGTTCATACCGTACACATCTAAGTACTTATGCCTTCTGTGTGATAGGGTCGGACACAAGCATAGGAAGTGATCTAAATTCTCTTCCTCCTCTTCGTCCATACAATTTCTACAAAAGTAATTCGTCTGTAGACCCAACCTTCTCGCATGTTCCCCAAAAAAGGCAGTGTCTTATCAGTATCCCTATGACCAATCCTACCTCTCGTTTTCCCAGGGGATTCATTCCTCTGTCCACGATGCCCTCCACCTCTATTGAAGGTGTTCCTGAGTCATTAAATGTTCCCGGTAAATGGGTACTTCTACTTAAACCTTAGGAAAAATCGGTCCACCGGAAGTGGGAATTTCCATAGGAGTTTTCTCGTTTTTTGTAAAAATTTTGAAAAGTATAGCGTTTATGAGAAAAACGATTATAAACTAAAACATTCTAAATTAAATTTGAAACAATATCGGCCCAGATCAGTTTTCCAAAATTCCAAAGCGGAAGTTTTGATAACTTAATCCCTTCCCTCATAATCGTTTAAGAAATGGCTGTGTTCTGCCCTAAATGGCCATAATGTAGAACTTCTTCCAAAAAGCATTTTTTAATCATATTTTATCCAACGTATCTAATCCTATCATAATGGGTTAAGAAGTGGCGGACTTCCATTCCAAGTGGTCATATTCCAAAACTTATTCCAAAAATCACTTTGGAATCCCATTTTCATCCCACATACTTAATTTCTTCATGATATATTTATATTGAAAGTGTCAGCTTCCATAGATTGGGTGGCGCACTTAATATCAACATTACGGGATTCCTAGGAATCGATAGAATACGGGATTTTTAAATACGGGATTTTGGAATACGGGATTTTGATATACGAGATTTTTAAGAAATACAGGATTTTGAGCCGCTCCCATTTTTAATATGTAGTGAATTTATTAAAATTTATTAACAAATAAAATAAATTGTAAATCAAATTATATATAATGAAATATAAAATAAATTAAAATTAAATTGTAGAATTTAAATGTGGGCTCTTTCTATAAAATAAAAATAATTGGTGGGTGGGCATATACTTTTACTTTTCACAAAAATATTTAAACATTTTACAAATTTATTTTGATATTAAATGAAAGCATTAAAAGAATTACTTGCAAATATTAGGATTGCGCCTACTGATGAATTTAAGAAGAAGAACAATTATGTAAAAAATGATGTAGCTGCCCGTAACGTTATTGCTAAATTTGTGTGATTCTTTGGAGAATAAAAACTTGACAAAAAGGTACTATACGTTTAAAAAGCTAAAAAAGTTACAAAGTGGTGACCAAAATCTTGCAGACGTTTCTCAGAGAGCCTGATTGTCTGATATTCACGTACAGGAATATAAGAGTGCTGGTGGTACTATGTCGAATGATGGAATATTGAAGTTTTTATTGGGTGTACTACGAAATCCCGGTTTCAAAATCCAGGTTTTCAAAATGTAGGTTTTTAAAATCCCGGGTTTCTTTTCTTCTAGTTCTAAAGTCTTGATTTTAAAAAAAATATTTTTAATTAATTCGGGCCAGCCGGACTATTAATATTTTAACATAAGAATAAGATATCTGGCCCAAAAATGTACTAGAAAAAACCACGGCTGCAACATTTTGTAGTTGCAATAATTGTAGAAGCTGACGGCTTCGATAACTCTCACGGGCACGCAGGAGGTCGCACTGCGTTCCGCATGTAGGAGTAAAGAGAGGATTATATAGAATCTATTAATGACCACTGTTAAAAAGAAAAATAATTGTGCCATTTTTTTATGCAAGATTTTGTACTTGCATCATTTTAGAAATCTGTTTCCATCGCACGTGTAGAATTTCAACAAAATCGGTTTAGAAATAGCCTAATTCTATCTCTATTGACCGCTTTATCGAAAAATCATTTTATAATCATATTTCCATCGCACGTATCAAATTTCAATAAAATTTGTTAATAAATGGCCAAATTTCATCCCTATTAATCATTTTCTAAATCATTTAAGAGTCCCATATTCCCACATGTCAAATTTTAACAATTCAAACCGGGAATATTTTTTATGCAAAACTGGGATTTTGAAAACCGGAATTTTGACACAAATTGTTCACCAACAGGAGCGGTTAAACCAAAACCCAGTTCGAAATGTGGTAAGAGCGATCACTAGTCCTTTCTCATCTATCTTTGAGAGCCTTAGCACATATCCCGATACAGGACAGACGAGGAAAGCTATCAGATAGAAGTTCTAAATATATTTTTATTGGATATACTAATACTTGATATCGATTATTTGATAAGAAAAATGGTCGCATATTTAGAAAATGGCATGTAGTCGATGAATCGAGTGCGGAATTTTAACACCACAAATTGGTGCAAGCAATTATACATTTGCAAAAATATAAAGTTCACCTCTAAACTTGGCGAAAGTAATGATACACATTACCACGGTCTATTATATGAATCTATCACTTTTTTCCATAATTTGGTAAGTCCTTTTGAAATTTGGCAAAATCGGTGTATCGGAAGTGGCAGACCAAAAGTTTTTAGATTTTAATAAATTTAAATATTAAATTTTCCAGAAAGGTTGTCATTGAAGGTTTTCTGAAATTTAAGCAGTAATGAAGATTTTTGGTTAAGCGGACAGTTTTTATGACCAAATCATATACACCACTCAGTTTTTAATTGGTTTTAATTAAATTTTGATTAATGGTGCTGAAATTCATTTTACCTTCTTTTACATAGTAACAGTAAGTACATACAGTAATCATGAAAAATGTCGACCTCGAGGTTTCCCGTCCACTATATCGCCTGTCAAAAAAGTGGTTTTTATAACATCTCTGTGTGGTTCCGTGACGACTCAATGTCTGTTGGCGCTCTACAGCTCAGATGGGTTGTCTGATCAAGATGCAACTTCCGACTTAGGTTAGGTTTGGTTAGATTAGAGTGGCTGCTACGCACACTTAGACCAATAGTGGCCCATTGTGATACCATAGGATCCTATATCCCCTTTACTCCCGCTGAAACCATCCAGAGCTACTTATGTAGCGTAAAATATCTCGCACTCCACAGTCCGCGACTTCCGAAAAGCTGTTCATACCGTACACATCTAAGTACTTATGCCTTCTGTGTGATAGGGTCGGACACAAGCATAGGAAGTGATCTAAATTCTCTTCCTCCTCTTCGTCCATACAATTTCTACAAAAGTAATTCGTCTGTAGACCCAACCTTCTCGCATGTTCCCCAAAAAAGGCAGTGTCTTATCAGTATCCCTATGACCAATCCTACCTCTCGTTTTCCCAGGGGATTCATTCCTCTGTCCACGATGCCCTCCACCTCTATTGAAGGTGTTCCTGAGTCATTAAATGTTCCCGGTAAATGGGTACTTCTACTTAAACCTTAGGAAAAATCGGTCCACCGGAAGTGGGAATTTCCATAGGAGTTTTCTCGTTTTTTGTAAAAATTTTGAAAAGTATAGCGTTTATGAGAAAAACGATTATAAACTAAAACATTCTAAATTAAATTTGAAACAATATCGGCCCAGATCAGTTTTCCAAAATTCCAAAGCGGAAGTTTTGATAACTTAATCCCTTCCCTCATAATCGTTTAAGAAATGGCTGTGTTCTGCCCTAAATGGCCATAATGTAGAACTTCTTCCAAAAAGCATTTTTTAATCATATTTTATCCAACGTATCTAATCCTATCATAATGGGTTAAGAAGTGGCGGACTTCCATTCCAAGTGGTCATATTCCAAAACTTATTCCAAAAATCACTTTGGAATCCCATTTTCATCCCACATACTTAATTTCTTCATGATATATTTATATTGAAAGTGTCAGCTTCCATAGATTGGGTGGCGCACTTAATATCAACATTACGGGATTCCTAGGAATCGATAGAATACGGGATTTTTAAATACGGGATTTTGGAATACGGGATTTTGATATACGAGATTTTTAAGAAATACAGGATTTTGAGCCGCTCCCATTTTTAATATGTAGTGAATTTATTAAAATTTATTAACAAATAAAATAAATTGTAAATCAAATTATATATAATGAAATATAAAATAAATTAAAATTAAATTGTAGAATTTAAATGTGGGCTCTTTCTATAAAATAAAAATAATTGGTGGGTGGGCATATACTTTTACTTTTCACAAAAATATTTAAACATTTTACAAATTTATTTTGATATTAAATGAAAGCATTAAAAGAATTACTTGCAAATATTAGGATTGCGCCTACTGATGAATTTAAGAAGAAGAACAATTATGTAAAAAATGATGTAGCTGCCCGTAACGTTATTGCTAAATTTGTGTGATTCTTTGGAGAATAAAAACTTGACAAAAAGGTACTATACGTTTAAAAAGCTAAAAAAGTTACAAAGTGGTGACCAAAATCTTGCAGACGTTTCTCAGAGAGCCTGATTGTCTGATATTCACGTACAGGAATATAAGAGTGCTGGTGGTACTATGTCGAATGATGGAATATTGAAGTTTTTATTGGGTGTACTACGAAATCCCGGTTTCAAAATCCAGGTTTTCAAAATGTAGGTTTTTAAAATCCCGGGTTTCTTTTCTTCTAGTTCTAAAGTCTTGATTTTAAAAAAAATATTTTTAATTAATTCGGGCCAGCCGGACTATTAATATTTTAACATAAGAATAAGATATCTGGCCCAAAAATGTACTAGAAAAAACCACGGCTGCAACATTTTGTAGTTGCAATAATTGTAGAAGCTGACGGCTTCGATAACTCTCACGGGCACGCAGGAGGTCGCACTGCGTTCCGCATGTAGGAGTAAAGAGAGGATTATATAGAATCTATTAATGACCACTGTTAAAAAGAAAAATAATTGTGCCATTTTTTTATGCAAGATTTTGTACTTGCATCATTTTAGAAATCTGTTTCCATCGCACGTGTAGAATTTCAACAAAATCGGTTTAGAAATAGCCTAATTCTATCTCTATTGACCGCTTTATCGAAAAATCATTTTATAATCATATTTCCATCGCACGTATCAAATTTCAATAAAATTTGTTAATAAATGGCCAAATTTCATCCCTATTAATCATTTTCTAAATCATTTAAGAGTCCCATATTCCCACATGTCAAATTTTAACAATTCAAACCGGGAATATTTTTTATGCAAAACTGGGATTTTGAAAACCGGAATTTTGACACAAATTGTTCACCAACAGGAGCGGTTAAACCAAAACCCAGTTCGAAATGTGGTAAGAGCGATCACTAGTCCTTTCTCATCTATCTTTGAGAGCCTTAGCACATATCCCGATACAGGACAGACGAGGAAAGCTATCAGATAGAAGTTCTAAATATATTTTTATTGGATATACTAATACTTGATATCGATTATTTGATAAGAAAAATGGTCGCATATTTAGAAAATGGCATGTAGTCGATGAATCGAGTGCGGAATTTTAACACCACAAATTCACAAAACATAACATTTCACTATAACGAGCAATGAGTCGAGAGACGTCGAAAATATTAATGTGAACACGAATCAGAAAAATTCGATCACCGTAGAAAACCCGTCGTGCGTAACTCTTAATAACATAAACGTCTGTGATGCTGCAGATGAAGAAATAAGTGAAACTATCGTGTTAAATGATAGTCCTGACATGAACAAACGAATATCCCGAAGAACGGTATATCTCGAGCAGTATGAATGCGAAAGTCATATGTCATTTTGCACTGAAATGCCACAGATTCCAAAGGACTATCAAGATGTATCTGGACAAGAAAAAGAGACTGAGTGGCACGAAATCCGAAGACGTATTATGAAAGTTTCTGAAGGTATTAACATTCTCGATTGTAATGTACTAAATTGAAGAAATCCTTGTATGAGCTGAAGCAGTCACCAAAGTGTTGGAATCACCGTTTTCATTCATTCATCACTAAACTGAAATTTGAAAGATCAAACGCTGACCACTATGTACACTCGAGCGATCTATCTAATTATCTAGGTTGATGATAATTAAAACAAATTTGTTCGTTGAATTTGATATGAAGGATATGTGTATTGTCGAGCAGTCCATATAGGACTGAATACGTTCACGCCAATGATCAAAAATTTAAACTCATCGTAATCAAGCGCAGTCTGATGTACTTAATGTTGGGAATATACCCGATATTTGCTTTGCACTTGGCTACTTAAGTCGTTTCGAAGATTCTGCAACCAATGAACATTACCATCACTTGAAAAACCTGCTTCGATATCTAAAAGGATCTCCGATTTTTGGAATGAAAATGTTCACGAAATGTTAAGGATGTTTTGACTCAAAGTAATTGATGACAATGTAATTGATAACATAACACTCCCAAAGTATGAGGCGGAATTTGTTGCAGTTTGTACCGTAGCGAGTGATGTTTTGTAGTGAAAAAGGTAATTTGTGATACGATGATGATTTTCAAGGATCCCGAAACTCGCCACAGTAAAGTTGGCGAGTGGACATGGGATGGTATCATCAAATTGGAAAATGTAAGTTTGCAGGACCAGTTGGGTGCAATTTTCACAAACGCATTGGACACGTAGGCGCAAGGGGCCACTCGCCTTTGTCGACGACTAATTAGAAAGAAAAAATTAACTGAAAGAAGTTTTTATGTAAAATTTGGTGAAACATCTACATATTTTGGAATATGTGGAATACATATTACATGTATGATTCTTTATTATATTCTAATGGTTTAAAAAAAATAAGAAAAACATAAAATACACAAAGTTATGGAGCTCAAACACGACCACACCACAATATAATATTACAAAATGACAGTGAAATAGTTAACTTTAATAACAAACATAAAAACACAGATTTATTGCTTGGAAATAGAATTTTTTAAAAATTTGTAATAACAGCTATTGGAAAAATGAAAATTATGTGTTATTAAACTTGCAGATGAGGTTTGAAAATTGTCATAGAATATGTTTGTAATTTAATTGGAAGAACAATATTTAAAAATACTGAGATTGAAAAAACATTAAACTCTATCTAAAATATGCTTTATTCCATTAAACAAAGCAAAGACAAACAAGCTTTGGCAAGCGTGTGCTACCGATACAGAAAAGTATTTTGCCAAAAGTATTTTGTTGTATTAAAATTACAGGAAATACCTAACCTTTGGATTAGTCGTGAATTAAAATATCTATGAGAGAGTAAAGATAGTATGCCACACCACAATTTATTATAAGGCGGCTTTATAGACTAAATTAACTAAAGTAACTTTTTAGCTACTGTTATTGCTGCCTAGGCAGGTGACTAATTAAATTCGAATGTCAAACTAATTCCATAAATCAAAATCCAACATTATAACACCATGTATGATTAAATGTAAATAATAATAAAAATTTAAAAGTTTTTAAGATTGGACGTGAATTCTTTCCCAAAGGGGAAATTATAATTTCCCCAAGTAACAATTTGAAACCTTGTTTGCAGAATAACTTGAGATTTAAGGTAATAGTCCAGTTGCAGAGAAGTGATACATTAACTTTAAACTTACCGGTAAAATTAAAACCAATTGTAAACCATTTCGAGTGCTACGCAACTTGCTGGTATCAACAAAACGTTGCTTCTACGTTATAAACTAACGATTATTTTTACAATATAATGTGAAAATTACTAATAGCCAACGAATTGGTGAAATTAAAACATTTAAGTAAACAAATAACCACTGATTTAAAGTCTCTCAGGATATCAGGTAATTAAAATATTAATCAGTTGCCCGACGGTTTAGTAATTTTGTAAATTCTAAGTTGAAATGTAACCGAAATGCAACAAAAATAAACTTTTAGGTTTACATTGTTAACGAATTAGTATTTTTCCAACTATTTAGTTGCAAAATATCCGATAATTATAACTACACAAAATTATTGGTAACTAAGTTACTAATTTGTTGCCAACTAATAAGTAAATGTATAACTTTTAAGTAAAAATGGGACTCCAGAGAAACGTAACAGTAATTTTTTTAATTTTTTTCACCGCAGTTGCATAAAATTGTTTTAAAGTGAGAGGTTGATTTTTATGTGGGTGTGAATTTTTTAGTGCAAAATATATATAATATTATAATTTATACATTACTATAATAATTATAGGTAACGTAAAGTGTAACCCAGTGTTTAGTGTATAATAAAAAACATTATAAATTTTAAAATGCAAAGTATATTTAAAAGAAAAATTATAAGCCGTAGAACGTTTAATCGGCGTGTTAAAGAAATAACTGAAAATCGTGACACAAGTTTTACCAAAAACATCAGAGCTTTTACTAAGTCCTTTGCAAATCGGATTTCAATCTAATGATAACCATAGTCTTGCAAGTAGTGTAGACCCCATAAATATTTCTTTATCAGAAGCTAACTCGGACCATAAAACCGAGTCGTTTAGTTGTAAAATTCGTGAATGGTCCTTAATGACTTACTAAAAATGTTGAAAGATGAAGGACATAACATCCCACAGGATTCTAGAACCCTTTAGCAAACCAGAAAAAGTGTCAGTGATATACACGATGTTACACCCGGCTAATATTGGCATTTTGGATTGAAACCTGCACTCGTTTATATTTTAGAGCAGTCTATGTTGAAAGTTCCACAAATTTTTTGGACTTTAATATTGATGGTTTGCAAATTAGCAACAGCTCTAAAGGACAATTTTGGCCAATATTGTGTAAATTGCATTGCTTAAATTACCCGCCATTCATTATAGGAATATACTAGATTTTCTTAAATTGTTTATTGAAGAAGTAAAAAATATTATTGAATATGGCGTTGAAGTACAAAATCATTTAACTAATTATAAAATCAGAAATTTTATATGCGATGCACCGGCCCGTTCGTTTTTAAAGTGCATAAAGGGGCACAACGGATATTTTGCATGTGAGCGTTGCAATGTAGAGGGAGATTATTTTAATACCACTCATCAAATGAGCTTTCACGAATTTTCAAACGCAATTAGAACTGATAAGTCTTTTAGAGAAAAAATCCATGAGGAAAACCACCTAGCTCGATCACCTTTAGAAGATCTCCAAGTGGATTTTATTAAAGGTTTCCCTTTAGATTATATGCACTTAGTTTGTTTAGGAGTTACCAAGAAACTTTTGTTATACTGGATAAAGAACCGTAACAAATTTAAAACAAAATCATCTGCTTATAATCAAAAAATTATATCAGAAAAACTTTTGAATTTGGCCTCCACTATTCCAAAAGAATTTAACAGAAGCCCAAGAGGATTTGATGTAATAAGTTTCTGGAAGGCTACTGAATTTCGTATACCTTTCTCTTTTATGCCAGACCAGTAGTACTAAAAGATCATACGAATGTTGATGTTTATGTTAATTTTTTGATGTTACATTGCGTGATGACAATATGCATGAGAGAGAGATATTTTGCCTTTTTGGCTGACCAAATTCTAAAAACTTTTATTACGGATTTTATCAAAATATATGGAATTGAGAATGTCAGCTATAACGTTCATAATTTATGCCACATTATAGATGATGTCAGAAAAAATGGTCCTTTACACAAAACTAGTGCATTTTGTTACGAAAACCGACTACAATTTATAAAACGGTTTATTCGATCTGGAAACAAACCTTTAGAGCAAGCTGGGAATAGAATATCTATATACGGATTTTGTCTCAAAATGTGTGAACGAAATGAGTGTAACCGGAATGATATAGTAGTAGCATTCGTGTTTGTGTTAGTTTCGTGCGTATGATTGTTTTACTGCATATGCAAGCCACGTGTCATTCTTTTTTTGTTTATTTAAATTAACCCTTTGAGTGCCGACATGATTTCGGCTAATGTATTGAGGAGCACGATTGCGCTTTTTTGTACTCAAAAAGTTAACCATTGTAAACACCATATTTTTGTGTCGTTTATGTATTTTTTTTTAAATAACATTTTATTTTTAAAATTTATGGAATTTAAAATAAATTTACTTATAAAATTTTATTAAAACATATAAAATTAATTTATGATTAAAAAAATGTTAAATATAAAATATATTAGCATGTTAAATAATGACACTCCACAGCTCGAGAGCAGGGTAATGATTTTATACGATTTTCTCATGAAAATCTCACGAGAAATTGTATACGTACACAGTGTATAATATTCAATTTTAATATGTGTGCTGCCATTTTCTATCTTTGTGTGTGTTCAATTTCTCATGACCCAACATGCATTATCGGTTGAAAAAAATGCATGTGGATGCAACACGAGAATTTTTCTCATGCTCGCGAGCAGTGGAATAAATGAAAGATGATAAGAAAAATACTGTTAAAGTTAGCCGAAAGTTTCCAGCCGAAAGATAATGCAGATAGTGTCTTGAATACAGCAAAAATCAGTCATGAACTTGAATTTAGGAGAATTTAGGATCGAATTACATTATTCGGATGAAGGAGAAATTATTTCAGTTTATAGGAATTTAAAAATCGATAGGGGCGAGAGTATAAAAAGAGTTTAAAAATAGTCAAGACACTATCTGCATTATCTTTCGGCTGGAATCTTTCGGCTAACTTTAACAAGGTATAAGAAAATAGATGTGATTGAATTTTTTTTTGTGTATTTTCATTTATATTATATAATAATTATTAATTTAATTAATTAATTAGCTTGCATCTATAATTTTTATTTAATTAATGAAATAATTATAAAATGTATTAATACATTTTATGCGCTCATTAACGCTTGAAAAATAAAATTATTTTTATTCTCTGTCTGTTCCCTCTCCATATTTTTTTTTTATTTTCGTGCCGATCGATGTTATTTGTTTCGTTTAGTAGAAAGAAGTATAAAAATGATGCAAGGAAGACGAACGAATGCATAAAATATTTTTTATTTTTGCTTTCGAATTTATGAAATTTTTTGAATGATAATGATTTACTTTTAGATTTTATTTACTAGGAATTAGATTAAATATATAGGAAGTTCTATCGAACACTTTATTAATTTAAATGGTATTGTGAAATTTAATAAATTCACAAATTATGTACATAACATATTTTTTTGTGTTTTTAATGACGTCAAAAACACAAAGTTAAACAAAACACGTACACCAATACGCACACCACTACTATGACGTTCCGGTAAATTTCCAGTGGGATGGAAAAAATCGTACAAAATGCATGCCCAGACGTAATGTGCTAAGAAAAGGAAATAAGCGATATAACAATTAAACCGATTCGCCCGGATCGCTTTATTTTGGTACTGTTCATCATACAAATGACACAAATACGAACAAAAGAAAAATACAAATACAAAGACATAATTGTGTATTATACACAGTATACGTATTCGATTTTTTTTGCTTCACTCATTTTAAATGAGTAACTCACGAGACAAAACCGATATACTGAAGTTTTTTACAGCGAAATCAAGCACAGTGACATAAGAAAATATCCGGTACTGGGGAAAGAAGAGTTAGCAACGACATGTATACTTGCTAATTGTAGTCGAATATTTAGAGAAATAACTTTTGAAACATTTGTTTTAAGCACAATGAATAAAGACCAATATTTTTTGACTAATTCAAAACATATAGTATGTCTTAAATTTGCAACATATGTGGAAAATATTTTTATGATTTACGGTGAACGTTTTGAATCAAAAAACGACCTGTACGAACTACCATTCAAATCTTTCTTCCTGGATATATACAAATCTAATGAAAAAAAAAAACTATTGAAAGACTATGGAATATCGATGACGTACTCTGTAAATTGTTTCGCATCAAAATAAACGACGAAGAAGCTGGCTATTTTTCTTTATTGCATTCACTATAACATTTTATATAATATTGGTAATATGTATTATCGATGATAGTATATTCTACACATAACTAAAAACTTCAAATTAAATAAAAAAACAAAAAACAAATATCATAAAACAAGAGAATAAGACGGAAAGGGAGTTGTAAAATGTATTGTATTGTAGAAACAGTTGAGGGTGGAGAAAAGAATTGTACGGCAGTACCCAAATGTTGGGTGAAAGAGAATATATTTGTTTAGCCTTTGAGAAAATCAGATGCAACGACAGGATGAAAAAAATGTTTGCCTCCACATGATAACTGGACGAGAACGCAATGCAAAATATTACGGATGTGAAGTTTTTAACAAAACGATAAAATTAACAAAAAACAAATTTGTTAAATTAACAAAAAGAAACAGTCGGTAAAAGCAATGTTAACAATAGAAACCTGACAACAGACGAATTTCATTTAACTGAAAACTATTGATATAGTAAATAAACTTGTTTTTTAATGAAAAAAAAAATAAAATTACAATTTAAAAATATTTTCATAAGTAAGACAAAACATTTTATGTAATTTAATAATGTTAATAAATTTAAGTATGTATTAAAGATTCAGTTATATGTATATTGCAGCAGCAATGCAAAGAATTGCACATACGTATACATGTTAAAATGATGGCATAAGAGGTGCTCTTTGAAATAAAATTGGTCCCATCAAAAAACTACGAGATTTTCCCATTTGTTAATGCGTTGGAAAATCCGCTAATAAAGGGTTTAAATTCTCAAATTTAATTAGCCTCGAGTTAAAGACCAATTTTTTGGGTTTTGAAACCATTACCTTGAGCAAAATTTGATTAAGATCTATGATTTATACTGAATAGTTCCTATATGGTATTCAAGAATATAAGACTAGATTCCTACATTGACCGCAATATGAATTAACAATTTCATAATTTGTTTTTTTTTATTTTACAATGTAGTTTTATTTTTTTACGTGGCGGGAAACAACGAAGTGCACGACAACGTAATCCAAAATGAGACATTGGCCTCTTCATCATTTATGGTAAAAAATTTCACTTTATTAATTATGTACCAGCAATTTGCCGCGTTACATTTTGCTAATTTTAACTTTCATTCTCATATTATATTAACAATTATGTATGAGATGTTACTTTAAAATTAGCTATTTACAAATAATTTATTTCCTCTAATTTTCAGCTACCGTTTCTCCTTGCGTTGTAGAAAACATTACATCACCACATATTAGGTAAATATTTATACAATGCAATGCGTATACCAATTTAGTTCAAAGTAGGCTGTGTAAGAGGCAGTGACCCTAGTAATCGGAAATGAGTAACGTGAAGTGATTGTAGATTTCTAACAGCAATTCAATACAGCCGTTTATTTCGAACGCCATTATTGATATTTGTATGGTCATAGCGGAAACCCCAATGTGGCGTGTGATTTTTGAATGAGGGTTTCAACTGTCCTGGTTTGAGCCAACTTGGCCTAATCGCTGTTGGATAAAAGTTCAAACACTTTTGTAACTATAAAAACTCATTTTTTCTAGTTTTAGTAAACAATTCGGAACTTAACAGCCTTCGAAGTGATATAAAGGAGCTTCAAGGAATTATTCAGCAGCACGGCGCCAAAATGGAAGTTTTAATTAATTTAATTTTGACAAAGTTGGTTCCTGTGCGGAAAATAAAGAAACTAACGAAAGCGCCTTTAACGAATTTCCTCTTAAAATAATTGGAGAAATTGAAGATTTGGAAAGGAAGCTTAGAAGTGATTTATAAATCGAGTTTGGTGAGTACATTTTAATATAAGTTTGATTTTTTTAAATATTTCCATCTCTTAATTGTGAGAAATATTTTGGTATTGCAATTATGTAATTCAGTATTTCACTTATAAATAGTAATAATTTCGTCCAAAATATTATAATAGACGAAGAACAATTTTTAATCGTCTAATTTTATACGAATATATGAAGAAAACTCAATTTTCTCACCAAAAATCCATGGTAATTCCTTTTATTAATTTGCTTGTAATTCTATGAAAGTAATAAATGCTTTTTTAAAGAGGACGAATTTTCGTATAACTTTGGATTTATGGAGAGCCGTTAATAATCATTTTCGTATTTCGACATTTAAATCACACCCTAAAAAACTATTCAAAAAATAGCTAATTTGATGAGATTTGTTTAATATTTTTCAAACGCAAAAATTATCGAAATTTGGAGGAGTAGATGCGGTTAAAACTGCAAGAACTATCGTAAAGTTCCTTATCACTGTCGATGTTTTGGTTGATTTTTCTTGGGGTGGTACAGCAAAAGAAAAAAAACCTTCAGTTCGTTTATTGAAATAAATGATCTGATAACAAATACAGTTCGGAAATTATATAATAAATTTACGGCTTGCGATAATGCTAATTTTTTTAAGGAGCATTTAACGCATGCTAAACCAGATTAGCTAAAGGTCCAAGGTAATTCTAGTTCATTATTAATAATAATTATCAAATAACATAAATTAGCTGTATTAAACCATATCAAATAGCTTTTTTAAACCTAAATAGCATTTGTTGGAGCAATATGGCTTTAACATTGTAACCGCACTTAAAATAATTCTGCAATTAAACATTAGCATTTATGCAAACAAAAATATGGCACTTTTATGGCAAAATGTTTCTGTTGACGTTGAAAATTTGCTTGGGTGTAATTGCAACAACAAATCTATAGTTATGTACATACATAGTTCAAATAATCTTGTGGTTAATTTTGGATTAACTTCGAGTTATTCGTATCTTTTTAAAAGTTGACATGGTTAAATTTGTGTTATCATTTTTTAAAAATGCTGCATAATTAAAAACTCTTTAACAAAAAATTTTAAAATTCTATTTGCCCTTAAATTTAGATATATATTTTTTACATCAAAGAAATTAAGAATAATTGATATTTCTTTTTGTTCTTGTTTAAAATGTTCCAAATGAATGATGCATGTATTTTTGTCAGTGGTCCAAGTGGTTTACTCTAGTACAAAAAAATATCATAATTTAAAGCTAATGTTCCTCATAAAAAATTTTACAGTGGTACATAGATCTCGCGATTGGATATTTTTGTTTAATTTCAGACAGGTGGAAAGCCGCGACTGTGAAAATCCTTCTGGTTTAGAGTAAGACTAGTCAAAAGTATGAAAATAGTGTATATTATAAAATGAAATATGAAATGTTGAAAAATATAATTTAAAAGGAATATAAAATTTTTTATTGTTTTAATGAAATGTAAAAATTTATTAATTTTTTGTTTAAAAATAAAAGTTGTACTATTCACAAATCGAACTTTCTTTAATTACATTTCATCATTAAATCGATAGACATTTCGTTTGTCACGTTTATGCGAAATTATAATACAACGTTTCAAAAGCGTTACGAAATAACGCCTATATAATGTTAAAACGTAACGTGCGTACTAACTTAAAACGTAACGCAACTACAACAGCACAATAAAACCATAACGCAACGTTAAAATGAAACATTCAAACACGGTAGAAATAAAACGAATTTGCAACGTATTATTTAAACTCTTTCATAACTAAAGTTGCAAAATAACTGGGCATTTACGGTTGCAGACACGTGTCTGGAAGGTGCAGCAACGTTATTACAACTAATGGGCAACTTCATAGTCACCGCAACTCAAGTTGCAAAACGGTTTCTCTTCGGTTTTGGAACTTTAAAATGTTATTTGTTCCAGTATACTGAAATTTGCAATTTGCTCGAAATTCTAAATTTCAAAACACCAAACAGAACATGGACAAAATAAGTCAAGAAATGGTCGGATTTTATAATTCAATCCACTCCTATTAATTGAAGAATTTCGTTTTAATATAGAACGTTGGAAAACCCTCACACTCAGTCAAGTCCAGTATTCTTTTTTGAAATTCCCGTCTAGTCCTATAACCCGAATTTGACCATATTCAATTAATAAACATTTGGGGTATAGGCACTGTATTAAATTTAACTAAACAACGATATAATAAATACTAGGTGGGTGAGTAAAACAAGTGTACACTACCGAGTGTTAGCATTAGCGGGTTCGAGCCCAGCCGGAATCTATAGTTTTATAGGGTTACTAATAAGATAAATATTCGACGATGTCATCGTCTCTATGGAATACTGGAACCAGCTACGGCATTAATCATCACGACAGGGGAATTAATAACTTGAAATGTAACAAATGCGATACCCATACATCGGTGGATACAATAAATGACATAATTTCGAACAGCGATACACAAGTATACAAGCGCGAACAAAATGTATTGCTGAACAGTTGTAATTTCAGAGATAATCGTAAATCGTATTCGTAATGCCGAAAATGCATGATCAGTTATCTAAACTTTACTCAAAATTTTATGTTAAAATTATAATCGTTCGCAATGTTTTTTTAATTATAATCGCTTACGATATGATCGAGTTCCAATCATCATAGCAAATTTTTAAAACTTCGCCCACACCGCTGTCGGAGTGCAGAACTCAGGGGCCGACCCCATCTTCTATGGCAGTACTATAGGCTGGCAACGACTACCTTAATCGGGGTGTTACTATAGAATCTTTGGACAACATTGTCACAAAAAATTAATTTTTTTAGGGGGCCTAGGTCTGACTTGCCTGAAATTTGTTTATAAAGCTGAAGAACTATAAGGATTCCTTTCCAACTAACTCGGAAAAATTTCATAGAACTACGGAGTACAGCACACGTTAAAAACAATTTTTTGCCAAATTACGAAGGATATTTAAGAGAAATATTTTAAAAAGATATTTTATTTTTATAGGCATATTTTTCAGAGCCATTTTACAATGCTCTTTTGAGTGGAAATTCTCGATTTTACCGTATATCCATGAACTTTGTTGGTGCGGTAAATAGTTATAATTTGTAAAGAAATGTTTGTCTTCATAAATTCATCAAATTTTAAGTAAATCAGAACAGTTTCAATTTTCCGCCCCATTGTGTATCATGAAAAAGGTTCAAACTAGAACGTAACATAAATTTTTCCAAAATTACAAATTTTACAAAATCACTGCGTAGACTAACTATTTGACGAGCATATTTTGCTGAGTCGCTTTTCAATAAATTTTCCAAGTGGGAAACAGCGATGTTCCAAATGTCCTGTGATATATCTGAGTTGTCAATTTTCTTTATGCAGTTTTAATCTCTTTTTACAGATTAAATTTGATCATAATGTGCGAATTCCCTTCAACGTGACTATATAATTTCTCGAATTTCGCCCAATTTTAGGTTGAAACCCCAATCCTATTCTACAAACTGATCATAATATTTTAAGAAAATGAGTTTCTCCAATTCATTTTTCTATCATGCGTGTGGGGTTTTCTAAACAAGTTTCACAGTGGTTAGCTGTACCCTTTGGAACAGATGGTTTGAGTGAACTGGTGGTAAACACATAACAGAATTTTCATTAAATGATTACGGTTGCAGAAGCAGCATGTTGTACCTTGTACCATCATTCCTTTTGATTTTCGACTTAGTTTATGTCTCTATTTTCAGGAATCAATTAACATTCTATCTCACGTAAACAATTATGTGTTTTATATTGCAATTTTAACCTTTTGATACAAGTTTGAGCTTTCTCTCTTTTCATAAACGTATCACGAAAAAATTATTTGATGATAAATAGAGTCGATTAATCAAGTAGTCTTAGAAATCGTAGAAAGGAAATAGAGTAATGTTTTACTCAAGCAAGCTGAGAACACATTAGAAAATGCGTGTTTTTCGAAGTGAAATACATTTTACTCGTGAAATGTCTCAACTAAGCCGAAAGTCGAAAATAATGATGGTACAAAATGCCGCCCCACATTTCCGACACAACCTTATCACCGTCAAAATTCATCGCCAAAAAAGAATTTTGGACGTTAAGCTAACGTACCTGATAAGTAGTGAGGGAAGCCAAGTGGCCAATAGTTTTTAATGGTATTTTTTACACTCCAGATCTTTTTGAAGATTCTTATATATCCTAAATGCTGCTACAACCAATATACTTTATGAGTGGAGCTAATTGACGTTATGACATTATCGTGATGCATACCGATTAAATTCGATTTATAACAAATAATTACTGATCGTCAATAAAAATCACTTATTTTTCCATTTATTCTGTTAAAAATATTAAATTCTAGTTCTATTCATATCAATTAACTGTAATTATCAAAGTGTCATTGCTTCAAGCTCACCCAGTTTGTTAAACATTTACAAGTTTACAATCACTCAATAACTTATGTAAACAGGCTAATATAGGTTAATTATTAATGCAATTCACAAATTTTATTACACCCGTCTATCTATAGAGATTTATAATATCTATTGCATAATCTCTAATATTATAATTGAATGCTATTCTATTTCAGTTTCAAAATGTATTTATAATACTCATTTACATATCAGATATAAATCAAATAAGCTTCTGACGTGTGTCTGTGTATACAATTTAAAATTAATTTAAACATATAAAAATCAAATTAATTTGGTTATTAAGATATTTATCTTGCACAAGCTCTCTCTAATTATGACATTTAATTGCTTAGATAAACTTTTTTTTATGTCTAAATGTATTATCTCTATAGATAAAATCGATAGTAATGTTAAAGACAATTTTTAACATTTGATCCCAATAAATTCAAAAATAGAAATAAATAAAAACATTTGTAGCCTTATCTTAACTTATCTTATCTCTGTTTACGTTAGTACTTTACCGCACGAGTAATTTCAAATACATATATATTAAGTCAATTTACGAAATTAAAAAATAATTCCCTTGGTTGATGTATATATAATCATGTTTATATCAGGATTACGATGTAATATAATTAATTAATTCGTGTCCATTCCATACAATATAATTCTAAATTAAAAAAATCCAACCTACTATTTTTAATAGTACAATAAGTGATTAGGCCCCCCCTGTTGCGATATATAAATAGCTTATAATATACAGAAATTATTGTAAGGCCTAGCGCATAATAAAACAAATTTAAATTACTTTATTAATTTATTGTAACCAAGTTAAACACGAAACTAAGATGTAATAGTTTAGTAAATTAAATTAAATTACAAGCCCTCTCTAATAAATTCAATAATGTAATCACACTTTGCGCGCGCACCGTAAAATTTAATAATTTTCACATGTCATCTTACTTGGGAAATGTACGTGAATAAATAAATTAAAAAATACGGCAAACATTTTCTCATGTCGCTCTTAATTATTCCGTGTGGTGTTCGTATATTTTGTTTGGGATATTTAGCAAATAACACTGCAATATGTCTTAACAGCTATAAAGTTATATTTATAACAGCATATAAATTGAAAGAACTTTAGCACGTGTGTAGGCGGTTAATTTTATTTTATTACTTACGTTATATACGTTTTATATAGTACGCGACTTGTATAATTGGATTTGATTCGGGAGTCCTACAGTGCTTATACAAAGTGTGTCACACAAATTCTAAATGGATTTTCCAATTTACCTTATCCATATTATTTTCTAACGCGTGTCCTTCTAATTGGAGCATATTCGATGCGCTATTTTAAATATTTTTTTCCATTCTATTAGGATCAGGGTCACCGACGGTCTGACGTTGGCCGTCCGCGTACAAATTTCCTTGTCGTCTCTTTTAAACAGTTAATTAAGATTATCAATAATGTAATTTTTTGGTGATTTTTATAGCAGCAGGGGAACGTTTACAACTCGGCATTGAGTGGTCTCTGTTAATTTATTACGCAGCAATGCAAACGTTGATATCAGAATGAAATAGAATGAAAAACAAATAAATTTACTTCGGTTTCTTTTATAAAGTGCATTTTTACCCCCACCTAATCACGTGTTGTCAGTTTAATTTAGATTTTTTTTTCCATTTCTATCAGTCTTCAGATTTCAGCTGAATTGGGTGTTGGTGTATAAAATATTCATTGCACATTGTATTATGATGTTTGTTTGAGATTGAAATGGAAAACATGGATTCAGTTATAAAACTAAGTTTTAAAAATATGTAGTTGGAATTCATACATTTGCAAAAAACGAAAAAAATATTAAAATTAAATTTTTTGAAGTAAGTTCAAGTTATGGATGAAATTCCAACCTTTACTTTTTTTCCACCATCGACGTATTCAATACATTGCATTCAATAGTTTTCAAAAATTCTTTTATACGCTTGTACGGAATGGGTACAAAGGGTCGAATTTCAAAGGGCCGAATGTCGAAGGGCCGAATGCCAAAGGGCCGAATGTGTCGAAGGGCCGAATGTGTCGAAGGGCCGAATGTGTCGAAGGGCCGAATGTCATAAGGCCAAATGTGTCGAAGGGCCGAATGTATCAAAAGGCCGAATGTCGAAGAGCCGATTTTTTATTAAACATAAATGAATTTCTTATGAATTTATGTATTTTACTATTTTTCATCTTTGGATATTCAAGAAATTCAACGTATCCAGTTAGCGATACATTTTGGTAAAAAAAAATTTGGGGTTGGGGTCGTTTGCCCGACTTTCAAAATCCCGAAACCAAAATCCCGACTTTTAAATTTCCGACTTTCAAAATTCCGATTTTTAAATACTCGATTTTCAAAAGCCCGAGTTTTTAATTTTTTGTATGAATTCGGGCGCCCGTGGACCGGCATTTTGAAATGCAATAATTGTAGAGACTAATGGCTTCCATAACTCTCACGGGCATGCGGGAGGGGTCGCTGCGCTCCCCCCCTTTGCTTAGCCCTCCGATGGGCTTTAAATTTGAACTTCGGGGGACATAGGAACCGGGATCAGCAAACGTGTCGCACTGCATGCCGCACGTACGAGCGAATTATATAGGATATAATAATGACACCTACTCATTAAATTATGTTTTTTATCTAAATAAAGAACATAATTTAATATTTAATATTTTAAAAAAAATCCCTATTTAAGGTTTTAGCAAAATCAGGATTTCGAAAATCGGGAGTTTGAAAGTCGGGATTTTGAAAGTCCCGAAAGTAGGGATTTTGATAATTTGGTCTTTGAACCGACCCCATAATTTTGTCATGCACCACCTGAGACATTCGGCCCTATGTCAGTATTCAGATAATAGGTATATGGTACAAAAAATAAAAAAAAAATTAAATTAAATACAAAATAAAACAAAAATTCAGTCCTTCGACATTCTGCCCTTCGATATTCGGCCCTTCGACACAATCAGCCTTTTGAAATGCGGCTCTTCGACATTCGGCCCTTCGACACAATCGGCTCTTTGAAATTCGGCTCTTTGATATCATACCGTTTGAACACTAATAGAAGAATCAACTTGTTTGTTAATTTTTAATGTTTGCAATCTATTCTGTGGCCGAAGCATTCCCAACACTTTCACAGTTGACTTTTCACGTCCTACCTAACGCAGTAGCCAAATCGAGGACATACGGCTATAGGTCCGAATTTACATAGAATCATTTGCGCATCGTATAGCTTTATGGCAGCCTACAGCATTGGCATGGAAGATGGGTTGGCACTACTGAGTACCCGGGTTTTATAGTTGTAATATTTTTTATTCTTTACTAGAAAATGCTTTGCAAACGCCTGAAAACTTCTTAAAGACTTCCATCCAGATACAAAGCCATCAAAACGTGGCGGACGTTGTCTTAGTATGGCAATCCTTTTTCCAAAATCTATTGGATCGGGCTGACGTAGTGATCCCTGTTCCAGCTGTTGTTCCACCAGGCGAGGAGGTATTTATCCCATATACCAGCAGAGAAAGCCGACGCAGGTATTAGTAGATTAAAAATGGAAAAGTACCGAGTCTCGACGGAATCCACGCAGAATTATTAAAACACGGAAGAGCTACTCTTGCACCGTATCTTTCTGTTCTCGTCGTGATGATCTGGGACCAGGAGGAGCTACTCGAGGAAAAGAAGACCGACCTTATTTTCCGTACATAAGAGGCATGATCCAATTTCCCCAATCGGAATACAATTTGTTTTGAAATTCTCTTGAAAATGAGTTTTTCGCCTACTACTTTAATCACATAACGAATGATACGAAAATCGTTCCATCAACAACCATGCGATGTACACCGTAGGGGAAGACCGAGACTGCACTGGCGCAACGACATCGAACAAGACCTTCGTATATTATTCCGACACTGGTGGGAGCGTGCGATTATCGAGATAGTTGAGAGATCACCGAGCTGGCAGAAAAATTCCTTCACGGAATGTGAAAGCTAGAGGGAATCTATAGAACACTTTCATGCTGTTAGAGCCGAAAACTTACAACAAAAGGTGCGTAATTATAGCAACCTTTAAACGGAGAAATGTTTGAACTCAGAGTTGCAGGATATTAATGTACCTTAAGGTTTTCATTTGAGCGCTTCATTGGCTAAATCTTACAATTTATTTTACCTGGTCCAAACTTTTCGTTCATATTATAATCCAATCTAAGAACTGTAGTTGTCTCACCTAGAATGAAAATTAATAAGGAATTTTGTAAATACACGAAGTTATGTTAATACGGATATTTGCGGAAATTTTAAAGTTATGAGATGTGGGTGTTACAAGTGCCAGCAATTAAACTTCAGAGATCAAATCGGTAATATCTCTTCGTTAAAAGCTGGTCTAATGAGTTTATTGATCTTTGTGTAATTAAGGTTCGACGTTCGTTCGTTGTCTGATCGAATATGTCATTCAAGTATGAACCTTTCATCACGATTTACATACAAATATAATCGAGACTGTGCAGGATACACAACTTGCCTTCTTACCTGGATCGTTTAAAGCTGATAAACCTTCAACTACTAAGTAGCAGACAGCAGCGGATTTGGTTATCATTCATCAAGTACTCTCGGGCAACATCAATTGTCCTGCTCTTCTCAACAAAATAAACATAAATATCAACTATCGGTACTTGAGAACGATGGCTGCATTTAGAATCATGCTACACAGAGCATTTTTAGTTTATTATTATTTTTATTTTTTGGGATATTAAGTAACATACCCAATTTTATTTATTTTGTGATTGCATTTTATTTTCATAAATTCTGTATCCTTTTTTCGATGATTAACTAAAATTTAAGGTTTTTACTAAGCAAACTCAACTGCCGATTCCCTTTTCTCTCGCGATGAGTAATCATCTTTCTGAACTAGTAGCGTTAGGTTGGTGTTTATATTTACTATAACTCAGTTTATTTTCCGTTAACTTAAGTTTTGTCTTAATTTTTCAGAAATCAATTTTATTTGTAGTTTAGCATAAAATCGGCCGTTGCGAGATATTTTTTTTTATGGTTCCTAGATGTTTGAAAAATACGAAATAACAACCAAACCACCATAAACCAACAACCCCACCAACAACCATAACAAATAACAATAAACTGTCTCGGTATTCTTACCCTTTTCAAAACAAGGATTTCGTCTTCATTTTTGCTAGTTTCATTGTTGTGTCTGGGGGCTTCTTTCCCAATATAGTAGCACGTACATACTAACAAAGTTAATTATTTTTAAAATTATTTTTATTTAATTTAAATTAACTTTTATAAATTTTAGTTTTAGTACCAATTTTATTTTTGACAAGTTTTTTGGATATTTAATTTATTTTTATTTCTATATGTTGGTAATGAACGCCTAATTGCAATTTAGCAATTAAAGCGCACATTATACTGAAATATTTTAATACAAGAAATTTTCGTCTTATACGGACAATCAACTTACAGGTCATCTCTAATGACATCATCTCTATTTATCTTAAGAAGAGCTTACCAAATAGAAACTTAAAGAAAAATACAATTCGAAATGAACCACACTTAGTTACTATATTTGAATACAAAATTTTGATATACTAATTTTTAACTCAAGCAAACTCAACCGGAATGTATTATTTCTGGAATACCATGAATAATATTGTCCAACTGCCACTTACTTAATGGTCAAATTAGAATGTATGTGGACGTCAACGTCCTTTTTTATGAATCTAAAGATTATCGTCAGGCCATGTAACACATGATGTACGATATAAAAATACTATTGGATTTCTTCAAAGAAAAAAAATTTCGTTTAATTTCAGTGAAACGAAATTTATAACTTTTTATTCTTCACAACCACCACTGTGATCTACCACCACCAAATAGCAAACAGTACTCTCGAACGTGTGGATAGATTTAAATATCTTGGATTAATTTTCGGCAAGCATACGACTTGATGATGTCAACTGAATATGTGTTTAAAAGTTATCTATGCTGCGTTTGTATCAAACTTCCTATATGCTATGGAAACTTTGGAACCGAACCATTATAACCAAAACCATTACCAAACCCAAACTGAAAACATTACAAAATAGGAGCTGTAGATCAATATATAAATTCCAACAACTGTTTCCTTCTGTGGAGCTTTATCGAAACGTTGCTCTATGTATCTTTCCAAATAAGTTAGGTCTTTCCACAGACCATGAAAGGGAATTTTTTGTTTGAACTAAAAAAGTAAAAGAAAATTAGAATGTCATCGTACTATCTGTGGGTCTGTTTTATAAATCATCCCGAGCGAGCAGAGTGTATTGTACACTACCATTGTATCGATTGTTGCTGGTTACCTAGTACACTGACATTCATTTAAAATAATTTAGAGAACCAAATATGTACGGTACGGGTCCCATTTGAAACGCGATATTTTAAGAACACGAATTATCAAAACTCGATACGGTACAAAACGCGATATGGTTCAAAACGCGATATTTTAAAACTCGATATTTCAAAATGCGGGGTCGATTTTTTCCAAAATTCGAAAAGTTGTCGACGAAATAACCGCAAGTATATATGTGCGCCATTTAATTTTCTTGGATATGACATTTCTAGATTCATTTCCATTTATAATTGAAAATTTGTAAATGCAATGCAAATATGCTTTAAATAAAATTAAATTTATTTAATTATTTAATTTTAGTTTTAAAATAATTTCTAATTCTGTGTTTCTGCGAAAACAAAACATTCTTTCGGCATCGCATTAAAAAAAATTAAAATATGTGTAGTTAAAATTATTTTTTCTTAACACATTGACGCACACATTTTAAATGTGTGTGCTACTCAGGAACACATTTGATAACTTTTGTAATTGCCATGATATTTCGTCGCGGAAAGAAATGTATATAGTGAGAATTGAATAATATGTCGAATTATTCCTTAAAAAATGAATGTTGTTTGCGCAAACGTGTTAAAAATCCAAAAAGTTGTATGACCGTTATAGCAGTTATTTGCGCGAACGTGTTAACTCACCACTCAAATACTTGGCGAGATGAAGAAAATTATGACGATCAAAGGACATAAGCACCAAAAAACTGAACCGATTTGTACCGATTCATAATTTTTGATGCTTGCATTCGCAGAAAACAAACAAATTAAGCACAGAAAAATTACACACACTAATATAAAATTATACTCCTTATACGTGTACGAAAATGTCATTTTGAACCGCGCGATGTGGTACAAAACGTTAAACTAAAACCAAAAAATTATTTAATTGTAATATTTGAAATATCGCGTTCTGATAATTCGCGTTTCAAATGGGACCCTAAAAAATCGATAGGAGCGGGAGTATAGAATCGGGTAATATCAGGCGGGTCGCTGCGCTCCCGTCGCTTCGCAATGTACATTCTAGAAAAGAGGAAATTTAATTTCAGTTTATAGGAATATAAAAATCGATGGGAACGAGAGTTTAGGATCGGGTTATATCCGGCAGGTGAAGTATATAGTATATAAGATGTATATAAGATGTGCGATTATATCAGGCGGATCGCTCCACTCTCGTCAATTCGCTCCCTAGTTAGATATTTTTTTCAGTTTACAGAAATTTAAGAATCGATAGGAATGAGAGTATAGGATCAGGTTATATAAGGCGGGTCGCTACGCTCCCGTCGCTTGCACCTGATCGCGTTTTGTCATAACTCGTTTCGAAATATCGAGTTTTGAAATATCGCGTTCGAAACGCGGATCCCGCACATACAATACATATTCATTTATTTGTAATGTGTTTGAATATGTTAAATTCCAATAATCAATTGTTTTACATAAGTCCGGTAAGTTCGCACATTTTTGCGTAATCCTGTTCATTCATGTACAATGAATTGAAACATAATTTCTATTTTCTTTGTAAATTTCAGTCTGTGGTAAATTGTATCAGTGAGTAGAACTATATAATATACCGACCAAATAACACAGTGGTTAAAGCTTTGGCGTTTGGATCGGGAGGTAAAGGGTTGGAATCCCGATAGCGACAGGATGCAAAGTGAAATTTCATCATCAGATTACGATCTGTGGTGAAATGTAACACATCTATGACCCCCTGTCGAGGTGCAAAACCCATGGGCCGACCCATCATCCATGGAGCTTGCAATGTGCAGATGGTCTTAAATCGGTCCTATAGCCGTACGTCCTCGAGTTGGCCGGGAGGCGTAAAGAAAGGACGTAAAAAGCATAACTGCGAAAGAGCAGGGTGAGCCTAGCATAGTTAACAATAAAAGAAATAAAACAAAATAAAATAAAAAAAAACTATATAATATACTACGAAACGTGTCCATTGCTTTGAAAATGGGAAGTGATTTAGGCGAGCATTTATCCGCAACTGGTGGTGACGAGAGCGATGCCATAGAAGTTGAAGATAATTTGTCAGAGTTTATTACTGACAAAGAACTTCCTAATGAGAATTAAATAATCATATTGGGAGGGAGTATAACTTAGTTTTTTGGATTTTATTTCTAAGAAATGGTAAATTTTATTGTAATCAAAATATTTTCCATCGTTATCTATGACTTTTGACCACCTTTCTGTTAATTTATGAATTCCATCAAAAAAAATTGTTTGTCTATTGATGCGATCCATTCGTCGAGCTATGTTTTGATTTCCTCGTGGGTTTTGAAGTGCTGGCCTTGAAGATCGCTTTGCATTGTTCGTAACAAATATTAATTAATGGGACACAATCTGGTGAATAGGGAGCATGCGGTACAATTTCCCATTTGAGTACTTCCAGCGTATTTTTTACTTGTTTTGCGACATGTGGTCGATCATTGACGTGCAGCAAAATCACTTTACACTGTTTGTTGGTTGGAATCGGACGATTTTCGTTCAAAGCATGGTTCAAATCTATCAATTGTTGTTGGTAACGTTCACCAGTAATAGTTTCGCTCTGTTTTAGCAGCTCGTAGTACACCATTTCTTTCTGATCCCACCAAATGCCCAACATAACCTTACTTCCATGAATGTTTCGTTTTGATGTGAACCATCCACAGTTCACCTGGATGAACCCATGATTTTTTGCGTTTAGGGTTATGGTAGAAAATCCTTTTTTCATCGCCAGTTACAAAGACAAGAAATGCCATCTTCGGTATCTTGTAAGCAAAGAATTGCAAACCATTAAACGATTTTCAATGTTGGCTTAATCAGTTCATGTAGTACCCATTTTCCTCCTAATTTTTATCAATCATTTTTATTGCATGTAAACGTTTGCCTATGGCTGCTTGAGTAAAATTTAACTGTTCTGCAAGTTCTTTTTCTGTTTGAGCTGAGTTTTCATTCAAAAATGCTTCCAATTCTTCATCTTCGAATTTTTTTGGTTGACCAGAACGTTCTTTGTCACTGACATCAAAATTACCACTTTTGAATCGTTTAAACCAGTTCTCGCAAGTTTGTTGAGTTGGTGCATGTTCACCATAAGTTTATTGAAGATAACGAAAACTTTCAGCAGTTTTTTTCTTTTGATTAACGCAAAAAAGTAATGCTTCCCGCAAATGCTGTTTTGTTGGTACGAAATTCGACGTGTTTAAACAGTACTTTTTACGCTATTTGCCGTAGGCACTTGGCGAAACACACTTATACTTAATAAACACATTTTTATTAATCACTTGCTTTTTGTTTCGCAGAATATTTTGAATATTTTTCAAAAAGTTTAAAAAATCACTCGATCGATTTCGACTTGTTAGGTCATCATCAGGAGACTTTTTTTTTTTTTTTTTTTTGACGATAAATTACGGCGAGGGTGGCCAAATCTGCCAACTTAATACTTTTTACGCTATTTGCCGTAGGCACTTGGCGAAACACACTTATACTTAATAAACACATTTTTATTAATCACTTGTTTTTTGTTTCGCAGAATATTTTGAATATTTTTCAAAAAGTTTGAAAAATCACTCGATCGATTTCGACTTGTTAGGTCATCATCAGGAGACGTCCTGAGACGTTGAGACTCCTGATGATGACCTAACAAGTCGAAATCGATCGAGTGATTTTTTAAACTTTTTGAAAAATATTCAAAATATTCTGCGAAACAAAAAACAAGTGATTAATAAAAATGTGTTTATTGAGATTAAGTGTTTAAACAGGATTAAAGAATATGTTGTTTACGCTTTCAGGAATAATGACAAACTAAATTTTAATGTGGAACGTCAACACTTTAAAACGCCGTAGGTATCATTGTAAAAAACGTTTAGTACTAAAGATACGCCAACTTTTAGAAAATCTAAAAAACTAAGTTATACATCTAATACATCAGTAGATGATGAGGACTTTGTTTTATCCAAAAATGCCAATATTCGTTGGAAAACAATTCCTCCTAATCATCAAGGGCGAGCTTTAAGATAAATATAAAACCAGGCGTTACAAGGTACGTAATTTCCAGAATCATGGATATAAACTACTGGATATAATATACTGTTTAAGATAACAGGAATGACAAACAAAGGAGTTTCAGTATTACAAGCCGAATGGAAACCAATATCAACAGAAGGATTTTAGGGGAACCGTTCAAAATGCCGCGTTTTAAAATGTCGCGTTTTAAAATACCGCGTTTCAAAATGCCGCGAAGTACAAAATGTCGCGTTTTAAAATGTCGCATTTCAAAATGCCGCGAGGTACAAAATGCCGCGAGGTACAAAATGTCGCGTTTCAAAATGTCGCGTTTTAAAATGCCGCGAGGTACAAAATGCCGCGAGGTACAAAATGTCGCGTTTTAAAATGTCGCGTTTCAAAATGCCGCAAGGTACAAAATGTCGCGTGGTACAAAATGTCGCGTTTTAAAATGTCGCGTTTTAAAATGCCGCGAGGTACAAAATGTCGCGTGGTACAAAATGTCGCGTTTTAAAATGTCGCGTTTCAAAATGCCGCGAGGTAGAAAATGTCGCGTGGTACAAAATGTCGCGTTTTAAAATGTCGCGTTTTAAAATGTCGCTTTTCAAAATGCCTCGTGGTACAAAATTTTCCGATTTTCCTAAAATTTTGTATACAGATGAAGAAAAATATTTAAAGAATATTTCCCATATACACCAACCCGGAAAAACTACGGGAAATGCGGAAAAATTGCGAACTTCCACTTGGAAAATTTTCCCGATAATGACTCAGAAAAATATGGTGATTTTCCAACATTAATTTTCGGGAAAATTTTCCGAGTGGAAATAGAAAATCACAGTTTTTCCGGATTTCCCGTAGTTTATCCGGGTTGGTGTATATGGGAAATATTTTTAGTTTATTTTTCTTCATCTATGTACAAAATTTTAGAAAAATCGGAAAATGTTCGGAAAATTTTCCCGCATTTTCCGAAAATTTTCCGAGTACATAGATGAAGAAAAATATTATAAGAATATTTCCCTTATACACCAACCCGGAAAAACTACGGGAAATGCGGAAAAATTGCGAATATACGTGAGTTGTATAAAAACAATATATTCCTTCACTAAAATGTTAAAGTTAAGATGCTGTATAAGATAGCAGAAAATTTCCAGCAGAAAAAACGTGTTTTGCTATTCACCGCTAGAGGCATCATGATCACAAAAAAGAAATTTTTTCTGCTGATATTTTTCGAAACCAGCAGAAAATTTTTGGAATTTTTATGAAAATTAATAATTATCAGCAGAAAGTTTTATGAAAAATCAAACAATTTATGAAAAAGAAGAGAAAATTTTTGTTTAAACGTTTTGAAGCAAAGAACGTTAATTTTCTTTGAAAAACGATTTGCGTATGTATAGTGTAAGGACTCTCAAAATATACAAAAATTATCATAATCATCATTATGCAAATACAGGGCAACATAAAAAAAACGACATCATTGATAGCACTCCTTACATTTTTGAAGTCATTTTAAAGTGAAATGTTTTCAGTTTTTTAACAAAAGTGTTAGAAAAACCCCCCTGTAACTACCCTGGGTGTATGTTTTTATGGTAGTCTAGATCATATTCTATATACATGAGCAACATAAGATTCACACCTGGCGTCAGTAACCTTCCATACATTTTTGAAGTCATTTTAATGTGAAATGTTTTCAGTTTTTTAACAAAAGTGTTAGAAAAATCCCCCTGTAACTACCCTAGGTGTATGTTTTTATGGTAGCCTAGATCATAATCTATATGCATGAGCAACATAAGATTCACACCTGCCGTCAGTAACCTTCCATACATTTTTGAAGTCATTTTAATGTGAAATGTTTTCAGTTTTTTAACAAAAGTGTTAGAAAAACCCCCCTGTAACTACCCTGGGTGTATGTTTTTATGGTAGCCTAGATCATATTCTATATACATGAGCAACATAAGATTCACACCTGGCGTCAGTAGCCTTCCATACATTTTTGAAGTCATTTTAATGTGAAATGTTTTCAGTTTTTTAACAAAAGTGTTAGAAAAACCCCCCTGTAACTACCTTGGGTGTATGTTTTTATGGTAGCCTAGATCATAATCTATATGCATGAGCAACATAAGATTCACACCTGCCGTCAGTAACCTTCCATACATTTTTGAAGTCATTTTATTGTAAAATGTTTTCAGTTTTTTAACAAAAGTGTTAGAAAAACCCCCCTGTAACTACCCTGGGTGTATGTTTTTATGGTAACCTAAATCATAATCTATATGCATGAGCAACATAAGATTCACACTTGCCGTCAGTAACCTTCCATACATTTTTGAAGTCATTTTATTGTAAAATGTTTTCAGTTTTTTAACAAAAGTGTTAGAAAAACCCCCCTGTAACTACCCTGGGTGTATGTTTTTATGGTAGCCTAGATCATAATCTATATGCATGAGCAACATAAGATTCACACTTGCCGTCAGTAACCTTCCATACATTTTTGAAGTCATTTTATTGTAAAATGTTTTCTGTTTTTTAACAAAAGTGTTAGAAAAACCCCCCTGTAACTACCCTGGGTGTATGTTTTTATGGTAGCCTAGATCATAATCTATATGCATGAGCAACATAAGATTCACACTTGCCGTCAGTAACCTTCCATACATTTTTGAAGTCATTTTATTGTAAAATGTTTTCAGTTTTTTAACAAAAGTGTTAGAAAAACCCCCCTGTAACTACCCTGGGTGTATGTTTTTATGGTAGCCTAGATCATAATCTATATGCATGAGCAACATAAGATTCACACTTGCCGTCAGTAACCTTCCATACATTTTTGAAGTCATTTTATTGTAAAATGTTTTCAGTTTTTTAACAAAAGTGTTAGAAAAACCCCCCTGTAACTACCCTGGGTGTATGTTTTTATGGTAGCCTAAATCATAATCTATATGCATGAGCAACATAAGATTCACACTTGCCGTCAGTAACCTTCCATACATTTTTGAAGTCATTTTATTGTAAAATGTTTTCAGTTTTTTAACAAAAGTGTTAGAAAAACCTCCCTGTAACTACCCTGGGTGTATGTTTTTATGGTAGCCTAGATCATAATCTATATGCATGAGCAACATAAGATTCACACTTGCCGTCAGTAACCTTCCATACATTTTTGAAGTCATTTTATTGTAAAATGTTTTCAGTTTTTTAACAAAAGTGTTAGAAAAACCCCCCTGTAACTACCCTGGGTGTATGTTTTTATGGTAGCCTAGATCATAATCTATATGCATGAGCAACAAAAGATTCACACTTGCCGTCAGTAACCTTCCATACATTTTTGAAGTCATTTTATTGTAAAATGTTTTCAGTTTTTTAACAAAAGTGTTAGAAAAACCCCCCTGTAACTACCCTGGGTGTATGTTTTTATGGTAGCCTAGATCATAATCTATATGCATGAGCAACATAAGATTCACACTTGCCGTCAGTAACCTTCCATACATTTTTGAAGTCATTTTATTGTAAAATGTTTTCAGTTTTTTAACAAAAGTGTTAGAAAAACCCCCCTGTAACTACCCTGGGTGTATGTTTTTATGGTAGCCTAGATCATAATCTATATGCATGAGCAACATAAGATTCACACTTGCCGTCAGTAACCTTCCATACATTTTTGAAGTCATTTTATTGTAAAATGTTTTCAGTTTTTTAACAAAAGTGTTAGAAAAACCCCCCTGTAACTACCCTGGGTGTATGTTTTTATGGTAGCCTAAATCATAATCTATATGCATGAGCAACATAAGATTCACACTTGCCGTCAGTAACCTTCCATACATTTTTGAAGTCATTTTATTGTAAAATGTTTTCAGTTTTTTAACAAAAGTGTTAGAAAAACCTCCCTGTAACTACCCTGGGTGTATGTTTTTATGGTAGCCTAGATCATAATCTATATGCATGAGCAACATAAGATTCACACTTGCCGTCAGTAACCTTCCATACATTTTTGAAGTCATTTTATTGTAAAATGTTTTCAGTTTTTTAACAAAAGTGTTAGAAAAACCCCCCTGTAACTACCCTGGGTGTATGTTTTTATGGTAGCCTAGATCATAATCTATATGCATGAGCAACAAAAGATTCACACTTGCCGTCAGTAACCTTCCATACATTTTTGAAGTCATTTTATTGTAAAATGTTTTCAGTTTTTTAACAAAAGTGTTAGAAAAACCCCCCTGTAACTACCCTGGGTGTATGTTTTTATGGTAGCCTAGATCATAATCTATATGCATGAGCAACATAAGATTCACACTTGCCGTCAGTAACCTTCCATACATTTTTGAAGTCATTTTATTGTAAAATGTTTTCAGTTTTTTAACAAAAGTGTTAGAAAAACCCCCCTGTAACTACCCTGGGTGTATGTTTTTATGGTAGCCTAAATCATAATCTATATGCATGAGCAACATAAGATTCACACTTGCCGTCAGTAACCTTCCATACATTTTTGAAGTCATTTTATTGTAAAATGTTTTCAGTTTTTTAACAAAAGTGTTAGAAAAACCCCCCTGTAACTACCCTGGGTGTATGTTTTTATGGTAGCCTAGATCATAATCTATATGCATGAGCAACATAAGATTCACACCTGCCGTCAGTAACCTTCCATACATTTTTGAAGTCATTTTATTGTAAAATGTTTTCAGTTTTTTAAAAAAAGTGTTAGAAAAACCCCCCTGTAACTACCCTGGGTGTATGTTTTTTTTGGTAGCCTAGATCATAATCTATATGCATGAGCAACATAAGATTCACACTTGCCGTCAGTAACCTTCCATACATTTATGAAGCCATTTTATTGTAAAATGTTTCAGTTTTTTAACAAAAGTGTTACAAAAACCCCCCTGTAACTACCCTGGGTGTATGTTTTTATGGTAGCCTAGACCATAATCTATATGCATGAGCAACATAAGATTCACACTTGCCGTCAGTAACCTTCCATACATTTTTGAATTCATTTTATTGTAAAATGTTTTCAGTTTTTTAACAAAAGTGTTAGAAAAACCCCCCTGTAACTACCCTGGGTGTATGTTTTTATGGTAGCCTAAATCATAATCTATATGCATGAGCAACATAAGATTCACACTTGCCGTCAGTAACCTTCCATACATTTTTGAAGTCATTTTATTGTAAAATGTTTTCAGTTTTTTAACAAAAGTGTTAGAAAAACCCCCCTGTAACTACCCTGGGTGTATGTTTTTATGGTAGCCTAAATCATAATCTATATGCATGAGCAACATAAGATTCACACTTGCCGTCAGTAACCTTCCATACATTTTTGAATTCATTTTGATGTTACTATTACTTTTATATTACTTTTGTTAAAAAACTGAAAACATTTCACATTAAAATGACTTCAGAAATGTATAGAAGGTTACTGACGGCAGGTGTGAATCTTATGTTGCTCATGTATATAGATTATGATTTAGGCTACCATAAAAACATACACCCAGGGTAGTTACAGGGGGGTTTTTCTAACACTTTTGTTAAAAAACTGAAAACATTTTACAATAAAATGACTTCAAAAATGTATGGAAGGTTACTGACGGCAAGCGTGAATCTTATGTTGCTCATGCATATAGATTATGATCTAGGCTACCATAAAAACATACACCCAGGGTAGTTACAGGGGGGTTTTTCTAACACTTTTGTTAAAAAACTGAAAACATTTTACAATAAAATGACTTCAAAAATGTATGGAAGGTTACTGACGGCAAGTGTGAATCTTATGTTGCTCATGCATATAGATTATGATTTAGGCTACCATAAAAACATACACCCAGGGTAGTTACAGGGGGGTTTTTCTAACACTTTTTTTAAAAAACTGAAAACATTTTACAATAAAATGACTTCAAAAATGTATGGAAGGTTACTGACGGCAGGTGTGAATCTTATGTTGCTCATGCATATAGATTATGATCTAGGCTACCATAAAAACATACACCCAGGGTAGTTACAGGGGGGTTTTTCTAACACTTTTGTTAAAAAACTGAAAACATTTTACAATAAAATGACTTCAAAAATGTATGGAAGGTTACTGACGGCAAGTGTGAATCTTATGTTGCTCATGCATATAGATTATGATTTAGGCTACCATAAAAACATACACCCAGGGTAGTTACAGGGGGGTTTTTCTAACACTTTTGTTAAAAAACTGAAAACATTTCACATTAAAATGACCTCAAAAATGTATGGAAAGTTACTGACTGCAGGTGTGAATCTTATGTTGCTCATGCATATAGATTATAATCTAGGCTACCATAAAAACATACACCCAGGGTAGTTACAGGGGGGTTTTTCTAACACTTTTGTTAAAAAACTGAAAACATTTCACATTAAAATGACTTCAAAAATGTATGGAAGGTTACTGACGGCAAGTGTGAATCTTATGTTGCTCATGCATATAGATTATGATTTAGGCTACCATAAAAACATACACCCAGGGTAGTTACAGGGGGGTTTTTCTAACACTTTTGTTAAAAAACTGAAAACATTTTACAATAAAATGACTTCAAAAATGTATGGAAGGTTACTGACGGCAAGTGTGAATCTTATGTTGCTCATGCATATAGATTATGATCTAGGCTACCATAAAAACATACACCCAGGGTAGTTACAGGGGGGTTTTCTAACACTTTTGTTAAAAAACTGAAAACATTTTACAATAAAATGACTTCAAAAATGTATGGAAGGCTACTGACGCCAGGTGTGAATCTTATGTTGCTCATGTATATAGAATATGATCTAGACTACCATAAAAACATACACCCAGGGTAGTTACAGGGAGGTTTTTCTAACACTTTTGTTAAAAAACTGAAAACATTTCACTTTAAAATGACTTCAAAAATGTAAGGAGTGCTATCAATGATGTCGTTTTTTTTATGTTGCCCTGTATTTGCATAATGATGATTATGGTAATTTTTGAATATTTTGAGAGTCCTTACACTATACATACGCAAATCGTTTTTCAAAGAAAATTAACGTTCTTTGCTTCAAAACGTTTAAACAAAAATTTTCTCTTCTTTTTCATAAATTGTTTGATTTTTCATAAAACTTTCTGCTGATAATTATTAATTTTCATAAAAATTCCAAAAATTTTCTGCTGGTTTCGAAAAATATCAGCAGAAAAAATTTCTTTTTTGTGATCATGATGCCTCTAGCGGTGAATAGCAAAACACGTTTTTTCTGCCCGAAATTTTCTGCTATCTTATACAGCATAAAGTTAAGTCCTTATATATCGGAAGTTGATATCGGATACACAATTTAATCCAAATTGAAACATTTTTTAAGAATTCTTGTTTATTATTAATCAAATTTTGTACATATGTATTTAGATATATAATTATTATATATATTTGTATATATATAATATTATTTTAGTGCACCATTTAAATAAATAACCCTTTTCAAATGGCAATTATACGCGAACCACTTTGATTTGTATGGTTCTCGAGAACTGTCAGACCACAGTTTTTGCACTTTACGGTAATCAAATTTTGTAACATCTTTCCATCGGATTAGTTTCAACAAATCATCATATTGTATGCCATTTACGAAGCAAAATGTGACAACAGTTAAACGTTTCTTGTATGTACAATTATCGAAGAACGAATTAATTATGTAATCTGGTGCATGGTCGAAGCTAAAAAGGTCATCCGCATTCAAACGAATTATACGTGCTCTCGTTCGTTGCTTTTGGAATGAATTCATTCTAAACACAAATAATATTAGAAAATAAAATAGTTTAAAATAAATCTGAATTATAAACTATATTACCTCATATATATTGAGAAAGGAAAATTTTGAAGTTGAACCCGTAGTGAATAAAAATAAAATGTATATTTTCTATCAACTTAGAAAAAATAATATATTGTATTTCACGCCAACCAATTGATAAACTTGAACTGTATGGTAATTTTTTATTTGTCAAAATAGGACACAAAGTACAGCACAATTAAAGTGTTTTATTACGATAACAGCAATCATCCATAATTTAAAAATTATTTTTACCTACCTGCCCATTATTTTTTAACGAGGGGACACATTTTTGAAACGTTTGTGGCTATTCTGCACTGTCGGTGTAGGCGTGTACAGTTGTAGTATTTTATATACATGGTAATATATTAAACTTTAAAATTCTCCTTCACTTAAATGTTTAATTAATTTTAGTATTTGTTTAATAATTCAAATACGACCTAGTATAAGCACTTAAAGAAATGTATACCTTGCTTATTCAAATCGGAAAGTAATAAGTCCAAAACTTGGGACCTTACTCATTACGAATTGACCAACCAAATCAATGTAAGAACCGAAGTCATGTCATAATCAAACAGAAGAAGAATTTTGAGAGAAAATTCTGAAATTTAAATAATAACAACAATAGAATTATGTTTTGGAAAGAATATTTATTTATTTATAATATTATATAAATAAATATCTTCTAAAAAAACTTAAACTTAATAATTAAAATAATCATAAACTTAATATCTAAATCAAAAAATTAATTTAAAACTAATATTTAATAATAAAATTAAAAAGAAATATTTCCTGCAATTGCTTTCAAAAATCCAAATTTGCTGAATTCTTTTTTTTTTAGATAAAATCAACTCAATCCTTTTTTCTTTTAAAATAAATTTTTTGTTTTTTTTTAGGTGGAAGATTTCCCCTTGTTAATTTTTCTATTTCGGCACTTGTAATTTTTGTTTGCTTTTTAAGTTCGTCTATTAAGTGGTAAACACTAATATGCGGCCGACCAATTACAACATTAAAATAATTATGGAACGATTCTGCATAGTTCTGTGTGCGGGGTATTTTATTCTTATTTTGTTCACTGATGCTCCATAAACTCGGTGGAAATAATGGTGTTCTATTATTTTTGCCGGAAACATAGTTTTCATCCATCCAATTGGTTAGCGGTTCAAATTCTGCGCCTAGTTCTTCTTTAATATCCTTGAACCATTCCGGTATCTCTTCAGGTTCCAGGAAACATAAAGCAGCGACCTGTCTTACCTTCATGGCAAACTCTATATCTGTGCCATACCGCACTTGCCAACCAATTTTTTGGATGTGTCTATATATGTTCTGCATGAAGTGAAAATTGCAACCCTTGACGTTGACTCTCTCAAAGACACTCCGAATGTTGCTGATTGCTGCTTTTTCAAAATCAGTTATTACCAATTTTGGTGCTAAACTGATACCAACTCTTATTGCACTCTCTTGTAGAGTTGTAAACAATTTATTGTATATTGCCGAAGATTTGCCGCTCATTAAAGCGTACACCATTGGGTGTACTGTTTTATGAGGCGCGATACTGCAATGCACAGTATAAAGTTGATAAAATAATTTTGGTACAACTTTGAATGTACCGTCCATCATCCAAAACTCTGCATCGCGAAGCTTGGTTAAATTATTTTTGATAGTAAAAATAATTATCCGATTATCGCCCTCTTTGATATCCCCGTATACAAATTGCTCTCCATCAATTTGGAGAAACCTTTCTGGTATATCGAATGCCAGTGATACTGGCTCCTTGTCCACTATTAATTTTCGTTGCTCACGTTTGATGATTTGGGTTAAGGCGGCCTTAGAAGGTAGGCAACCACCTACATTCTCAGGAAGTTTTGCAATCTTTGATTGTAGTATTTGGCAAGGTAAATTGCTTGAAGTGCTTGCTATATCTTTAATACTATTTATGACATTTAGTACTGGTAACGTTTCAGGATCAGGAGAGTGATTATGGGAATTCCACAATTTTTGTAAATAGAATTTTCCATCTATTTCTTCGGCTCTCAAATTGCAAGAGCATTTCAAAACTCTATTTTGTCGCTTTGTACATCTCCATTTATTCCTGCGGGCATCGGAAGTGTAACTAAATCCATTTAAAATTAGGATTTTAGAATTTTTCTGAGATATTGTCAACTCAATCAGCTGTCCCGAATAAATCTCCTTATCCTCCATTTGGGTGCAATATTACTTTAATGCTTCTCGTACTATATTACTTATTTAATTTTCTATTATAATTAATATTTTCTTTGATATTTTTTAACTTATATATTTTTATGAAATTTAGTTTCACCAACTTATGAAAATTAATCGATTTATTTATATCCTGCTACTTTGCAATTCATTAACAAACTGATACCCAGAGTAATGGAAATTGTTATTTATATATACCTTGATGTGCTGTTGTTTTTTAACCCTTATTTAAAGATCGATAAATGAAACAAAGGAGTTGGTCAAAATTTTGAAATCATAAAAATGTTACTTTTATTACATCATCAAACTGCCTCTTTGGTACATTGTATTTATTCTCCGATCTGAAAAAATTACGTTTTAAATTTATAATGCGCTGTTTTATTGCTGATTTTTCCAAATTTCATATAGTAAAAACATTTATCTTTAATGTCTAATTTAGTAATAAAACTGAAAAAATACTTTTATGAGAAATGGTCAATTATCTGAAAAGGGGTTCAATATTTGAAATTAGAAAAATATTAAAAACGTACTTTTATTATGGTATCGCCCTCAAATTTCAAAAATGTGTAGTGTTTTCAAACCAATTGTTCTAATTGATCGTAAAACACCTGACGGTTTTCCTTATCCATAAAGGAACATCCATGAATTTATATGACAATGAAACATCTTTGTAGCTAACTCTTTACAAAAAATTCATTAACGAAATTAACAGTGGGAAAAACCATATTTGGAAAAAAATTAGAAAAATATTAAAAACGTACTTTTATTATGGTTATCGCCCTCAAATTTCAAAAATGTGTAGTGTTTTCAAACCACTTGTTCCAATTGATCATAAAACACCTGACGGTTTTTATTATCCATAAAGGAACATTCATGTATCTATATGACAATGAAACATCATTTGTAGCTAACTCTTTACAAAAAATTCATTACGAAATTAACAGTGGGAAAAACCATATTTTTCAATTTCACCCAAATCATTTATATTGTTTAATAATACACATTTCTTATTATCTCAATATAACATTTATTTTATTCCTTCTTTACAAACGCAGTTTTTTAAAACGCGATATTTTAAAAACGCGACATTTTGTACCACGCGACATTTTCTACCTCGCGGCATTTTGAAACGCGACATTTTAAAACGCGACATTTTGTACCTAGCGACATTTTGTACCTCGCGGTATTTTGAAACGCGACTTTTTAAAACGCGACATTTTGTACCACGCGACATTTTGTACCTCGCGGCATTTTAAAACGCGACATTTTGTACCACGCGACATTTTGTACCTCGCGGCATTTTAAAACGCGACATTTTAAAACGCGACATTTTGTACCACGCGACATTTTGTACCTCGCGGCATTTTGAAACGCGACATTTTGAAACGCGACATTTTAAAACGCGACATTTTAAAACGCGGCATTTTGACCCGGACCCGGATTTTAGGTATACATCGGTATTTTGTTATTGGCTGGTGTGTATAGGTCTCGCAACGGGCCAAGGTCAACTCAAAGCTTGTGAAATTCTTGTCATGTCTTTGACAAGATTTCATGTTATATCGCGGGTTGTAAAAGATTTGGCAACAAAGACGATGTTTTTGTAAAACTGAACGGCGCCAAAGGGACAAACTTGCTCCTATTCAAGAGGTATGGGATAAATGGATTGAAATTATGCGAAAACTTTATAATACATAAGTATAACGGAAAATCTTACGGTAGAGGAGCAGCTGGTGCCTTTTCGCGGGCGTTGTCCCTTCCGACAATATATTCCAATCTAAGGCCAAAGTATAGGCATCGTGTAACTCCAAAAACGCTTATGCCTACAATTTGTAAGTATATACTGGGAAAGTGGGGAGCTCTAATAGAAAAAATTAGGGTTTGAGAGAGGTTTTGGACCTTACGAGTGGTCTACCTCGAGGGTATAATATAACATGTGATAATTTTTACGTCATATCCATTAGCACAAATGTTGCTAAAGAGGCATCTGACAATGCTAGGCACCATTAGAAAAATAAAAGTTTATTACCAATAAATTTTATGGATAACAAAAAAAATGTTTATCTTTTAAAATTTCTCTTCAATGAAAATGTAGCCATTGCATCTTATATACCCAAAAAAACAAGTCGGTGACCCTAATGAGTACAATCCGCAGAGACAACCTAAATAAGTTAATCATCAAATAGACATGCAGAAGACAAACAAAAGCGATGACCGATGACTTTGGTGTGCAATAAACCCAGAATGGCAAGTCGGAAAACTTTCAAAAAGACGTTTATTTTTAAAGGAGCTGGGAAGAAGTCTAGTAGAGCAATTGATTATAACGCGACCCAGGATGCCTTATTGTGAAAACGCTTCCAAAATTGTAAAACAAGTACAGGCTAAATGCCTCACAAATGAAGCAAACAAAAGACGAAAGCAGAAAAGATGTAATTTTTGCCCATCATCAAATGATAACAAGACAAGTATAACATTTATGCAAGTTGCACGAACATCATTTTTACCCTACTTGTGAAAATACAGAGTAAATTTTTATGTGTACATATTAAGATTTTAAATTTTTATTTTTCATATTTTAATATATTTTTCTTATTATTATTATTAATGTTTTATTATTTGTCGAATTCATGAGTTAATAAAATAATATGTTTATTTAATTTAATGATTTTTGATATTGGAAAATGTTTAAATTGGTTCAACGACATTAATAAAAGTTCGATTCATATTGCCCCGACAGACAAAAAGTGTATAAATAATTTGAGGAAAATAGGAAGGCAAACCGCACATTATATGATTTCTGGCTTGTTCGGGATAGGGTAGCTTTAAGAGTAATTGTTCATAATTGTTTTTGACACCATCATTATCCCTGTTTATGTTCCGATTTACTTGTTTTGTGTAGTAAAATTATACATTCTTGTAATGATTGTAATGATGTTGTAATGATGAACATTTTTGACCCGGAAATTATTGCAGATTTTTCATAAAAGTAGTATCAAAAAATCTATGTGTGTGCTGTACAAAATAAATGTCCGTGACTCCTTTATAGCCCAGACGGATTGACTGAAACTTCATACTCAGCTTTTTCTACAAATTGGAAGGTTCCATCTAAAACTTCCATAGCAGCTTTTCCGAATTTTGTAAATATTTTGAAAAATACGTAGAATTTACGAAAAGCGGTTCAAAATAAAAAGATTTTAAATTAAATGTTGAACAAAATATATTCAGATAATTTTTTAAATTTTGTCGGAAATGAGTTTTGATAAAAATATCGTTATTTCACCAAAATTCGGCATCTCTATAGTCCAGGCGGATTGACTGATTGGAATGAAACTTCATAAGTACTTAGGTTTTTTTCATAAATTTGCAGATTCTTAAGAAATTTGATGAAAATTAATGTACCGGAAGTGGCACCTTCCAAATTAGATTTTTCAATTGTTGAAATGATATTGAAAAGTATTGCAGTTACAAAAACCTCAAAGAACCAAAAGATTCAAATAAATTTAAAGATTAAAATTTCAACAAGGGTTGACCTCGTTGATTTTCAGAAATTTAAGCAGGAATAATGATTTTTGATTAAACAAGACAGTTTTTACCAAAAGTCCGGTAAGTGTAAGACTTCACTTTAGAAATCTAGCTACTTTAGAAGGCCAACGTTTCATCAGCGATAGTTCCCAAATTTGTTAGCGAGTCGGACTATTTTTTTGTTTGTTTTATCTAGAACTATAATATACCCAAGAGTAGCAGATGATATGGTTATTTGATGTTTTTTCTTTTTTCATTAAGGTGATCTGAATATCGGTTCTGTCCCATATGAGTTGCAAATTTAAATGGAGTTAAGAAAAAAAAAATAAAAATGCATAAACTATTTAAAAACTTACACTGTCTTACGCAGTAAAACAAGTCAAAAATACGCGCAAGTCAATAAAGAAACACAATTATTAGTACTATACCATTCCGGTGAAACTCATGTCGCTTAACTCGTTTGGAATAAAATCGACACCCTCATTAGTTTTTCTCAACCGTCTTAGTCCCAAATATGAATTGTTTCATAATAAATCGAACGAACACAAAAGTATTGTATAGTGAACAAAATAACTGTTTACTCTACATTTCTCGGTACATCTAATTGATATAAATAAGTAATCTATGGTAAAACTAATCCTAGAATGGAAAGAAGCAACATATCAAAAACGATATTTTCAACTTTGCTATCGAAAACAATTAGACGATATTATTTATTAGTAGTTATTTTTTAATATATAAATTAAATAATAATTTATATTTCGTATATTTCAAGAGAGAATTACAAAAAAAAAGGTTTTCAATATTTTTTATAAAAATCAAATCCGCCTCTGGTCAAGATTTTTTTTAAACCGAATAATAAATTTTTGATGAATGAACACGACTCCATGACTTTCATTCGTCATGATTAAATTGTAATTTAATTTATAATTTTTTTGTTTCGTTTTTTTTAATCAAATATCACAAAAAAATAAATTTTATGTCGTGTCGACAGTTTGGAAGTAAAACAAATTATAAAAATCATGAGAATTTCAAATGGAATAATTGGCTGTAAGTAATATTACAATAGTTGACGGAATAAATAATACATAATTACATTATCTCAGCGATATTGAAGCGTAACAATTTTTTTTTTTTTGGTATGTCGCGGGCTGAGTTCAACAATGTTTAAATAACTAAATAAATAATGTTTTATCAACATGCTTTGATAAATATTTAATCAGATAAAAAAAATTTTAGTCGACAATTATCGCATACTATAACTGTTATATGGATTGACAGGTTTATAGAATTATTACAGAAATGTATAATAAAATAAAATACTACCGAATTATAAATAAATATAAATAATTGCCCAAATATTGTTATACAGGGGTCTCGTACTCCCTATATGTGCTAACTTATATGTATTTGAAAACTAATTCATCAAGTTCTTTATATTGTACTGATGTATACTGTAAAATCTACGTGTACTACATGTGTAAATAAAAGGGATTCAGAGAACGATCCCCTGTGTACAATTAAAATAGAATCATCATAATTCCATGCGTTGTTTGTGCACACACTTTAGGGTGTAACTCGACTATTTATCAAAAAAACTGAAAATTGTATATTTTACTTAATTTTATGTTAAACAGAAAAAAGAAACTACACACACAAGTCGATGTAGCTATATCGCCTCGTTGATTTCGATGACGATAAGACGGCATAAATTCAAAGTATATAAACAGAAGAAAACGCAAAGAATAAATAAAATTAAAATTTATTCAATTTTAATTTTCACTTTTATTTTTATACTTTATTTCTGGCAAGTAAAAAAAAATTGATTAAACTTTTTTTTGTATAATAAAAATTTATTTTATTGTATTTCAACTACTTTAAATTAAATAATATTTTTGTGTATACATATAAATTTTTTTGTTAATCATGTTCAGTTGGTTATTTTTATGTTTCTTTATCTGAGGTATACATTTTCTTGTTATTTTTCTTACTTATTTTTTTTTTTAATACTTTTCGTAAATAATTGTTCATTAAAAAAATGAGAATGAGACGTGAGTTTGTGTGTGCGATAATAACACAGTTGCAAATTGCGTTTACAATTTTACAGTTGGTTCCTTTTAACTCATCGCGATTTTTTTATTTTCAATTTTTATTATAATTAGTGTGAAATGCTACCCAAATGGACATAAAAAACATAAATATATCTTCTGGTTTTTTGGCAAGTGGTGTGAAAAATAATGTTGCGATATAACCTTGCGGAAAAAGATTTCCGTTTAGATTAAGAATCGTTCCGGCCAGTGTACGTCCAGAATTCTGATTCATGAACTTATTTTCATTTTTTGCATGTTAGATTACCGAATATTAAAAGCTATAACCATTAACGTAAGGTAATGGGCCTATTCCATGGAAATAATCTGCTGTCAGCAAAAATAAAAGCGAGAAAAAATATAGATTTTACTGGTTGTGTACGAAACAAAACATGTTGTCAGTAAAATTTTACTGAGAGAATATTTGTGATAGGGGAATTTTATTGCCATAATGGGGAAGTTTACTGCTATAAAAAATGTAAATTGGAGTATTTTTTATGGCAGCATTTTTCACACATCTACAAAAAATGTATGTAAAGATAAGAAATTTTTATCACACTCATACAAAATAAGTCGTTCGCCATTTTTATAGTCAAATGCGATTTAATTTTTATTTTTCGTGTTGAAATTTGTTAACGTTAGTGGTTTTTTGTGGTACATATATAAAAATTAAAACATATAAAAACAAATCGAATTGTACGAAAGTGTACAAATTAAAAATTTTATTGAAATTTTTAGATGATGCCAAAATGTAAAACCATAAAATTTTTCTATAAAATGAAATAAAAAATATTTCTTTTCTTTGTCACTCTTATGAAAATTGTTTTTTGCGTATTATCAGCAAAAAAATTTACTGTCAGCAAATTTTATCCATGGAATTAAAGCTTTATGGGCCTATTCCATGGAAATAAACTGCTGTCAGCAAAAATAAAAGCGAGAAAAAAATATAGATTTTATTGGTTGTGTACGAAACAAAACATGTTGTCAGTAAAATTTTACTGAGAGAATAATTGTGATAGGGGAAGTTTACTGCCATAATGGGGAAGTTTACTGTCTTAAAAAATGTAAATTAGAGTATTTTTTATGGCAGCATTTTTCACACATCTACAAAAAATGTATGTAAAGATAAGAAATTTTTATCACACTCATACAAAATAAGTCGTTCGCCATTTTTATAGTCAAATGACGATTTAATTTTTTTTTCGTGTTGAAATTTGTGAACGTTAGTGGTTTTTTGTGGTTCGTATATAAAAATTAAAACATATAAACGAAAATCGAATTGTACGAAAATGTACAAATTAAAAATTTTATGCAATTTTTAGGTGCCAAAATGTAAAACCATAAAATTTTTCTATAAATGAAATAAAAAATATTTCTTTTCTTTGTCACTCTTATGGAATTTTTTTTTGCGTATTATCAGCAAAAAAATTGCTGTCAGCAAATTTTATCCATGGAATTCTTTAAATGTACCAATTACCTACAGTACAAGAATCTCGTTCGTTGATGTTTTGTTAAGATATTTTTTTCGGGTTAAGTTTTTTTTATATAATTTTACGTATAAATTTATTTTTATATATAGTTTATAATATGAATAATATTATAAAAGTTAAGTTTCAATGATTCTTTTATATTACATAATCATAAAAATTAAATAATTTCTTTGCATAAAGTCTGTGTCTATATGCGATTTATTTTTGATCTAATTTTCGGCAGCTTTGTTCGTATTATCGGCACTGTAAAGTTTAAGCGGAAGATATACAACAAAAACTTATTTTTCAATAAAAGAAACTTTTATTTTTCGTATTTTTTATTTAACGTTAAGTGTTATAAACAAATTATGTCCTTCTAATTCACAGCTAGGCTATTAACTTTAGAAAATCAATCAAAAAATAATAAAATCAGACGATAACAAAAGTAATACCTGAATTACAAAATAATAAAGATAAGTAATAATTTTACAAAATAGGTTACAAAATAATAAAGATAAGTAATAATTTTACTAAAGTTAATTAAAATTATTCTTTGGGAAAGCTACGATTTCAGGAACCGCATAAATTCCTCTGGCATTTAATAGAGAAGGTGGACCAGACCATTTCCAGTTTTGACCACTCATTTGCATTGTTCTAATGTATGTTTCTTTTTCTTTTACTTTCGCTACAGACCCAGGGAAATCTCTCCTATTTGCATACAAAACTATGACATAATCACCAGGACATTTTTTTTAAATTTCTTCTAAATTCGATCCCTCATCTCTGTTGTTGAAAATCTGTTTGAAAATTAGTTTTATGATCTTAGTTGCAATTTCGTTTTATAAACTGTTCCGTTCTTTTCTCTTTTGCTTCTTTCAGTTTTTTCTTTTCCTCTCTCTCTTTTTGGCCTACGCCAATTTTTCAGATCATGCCTTTTGTTCATCCATTTCCATTCTCTTTAAGTGTTCAAAATATTTATTTGATGTCAGATTGCACCAGGAGAAATGTTCCCTTTGTCAATTTTCTTCTTTTCCGTTGGAGCCTCCGGATAATAAAAAGATTTTTTGAATGGGGTGGGAAAATCCTCTTTAAACGGCAAACAAGAGCAACCCGGTTGTTGCGTTATGTTATTGTTTTGATCAGCAATATTTTTAATTGGCATACTCGTAACTACTGCACTGGATGTAATTTGGGATTTAACTTCCGGAACATTGTTCAAATGAAGATCTTCGTAAAGACGTACCGAGCCATCATAACCACAATGAAATCCAATACTTGTTTTCCGGCCATACATTTACGTTTAGCGTTGCTTCATTGTCAATCAATGATTGAATTTTGCTTGTGTCTCCACCTGCGAAATCTATTTCTTTTTTCAAATTTCGCACAAATTAAAAGACATTTTCATCTTTTATATTATATATTACCAGCCCACACTTCACGACTTTCCTGAAATTCTAATAACTTTTTCGGCGAAAACCGTTTTTCTATTAGTGGTAAAAGGTTGCATTTCTGGTCATTATTATTTTGGGTCTGAATGGTTTGGTTGTTGATTAGATGTTGATTGGGGAGGGTTTTTTCTACCAAAAGCTTAGAATAGTCGATGGCATCAGCATTCACACACGAAACACAATTTTAGCATAGGCGCAAAATTTTCCCGGTTTATCTTTAAATTTTTGGAATCAATTTTCATGTTCATCAAAATATTCTTCCATTCATTTCTTTTCTTTACTGGATGGAAACATGCTACATCGAGAGGTTGCGTTGCATTCGTCAGCAATGCTATTAAAATTATATTATGGTATTTTCTAAATTCCGCTTAAGGTAGCGATAAGTGGGAAGTATGGTCATCCAGAAACAAGCAAACCCGTAACTTTTTCGATGATTTGATTAGTCACGGATAAAAAAACATTTGCGACATATTCGAAAAATGTTTGGCTAGTCAACCAACCGCTTTTGGACTCAATAATTCCCCAATCGGCAGGAAACTGTTTGATAATATTTAGTGAAATTCGTTGATAAGTGTAAACGATCATTGGAGGCGCTAATTTCCCATCAGCACAAACGGTAGCTAACACAGTAAGACATTCTCTTTCGTCGTTGGCGATCCTGTTGTATACCTGGTTTGAGCCTTTACGCACTAAGACCGCTTTCTTTTGCAATTTGCTGAATATAAATATTACCACGCGAAATGTAATCTTACTTTTGTATAGCCAGGGTAACTTGAGTAATTTTTGCTACCAACAGTAAAAAAATTAAAATTACTCAAAAGTTACCATTGGATATTTCTGAAAACGCCTAATGTAGTAGAATAATTTGACGTTGAAAAAACTTCCCTAACAACTCATCCTGAAATAAAATAAATGTTAGAATTCACTGAAAAAATGAATATCGTCAATCGTCACATTTTAATGGATTATCGTCATTTTTCATCTACAAACCGTCCCATCGTATTATAAAACTGAAAATGTCAAAATGACGATATTAACGCAATGGCAACGCTGCTCCCAAGAGAGCAGCTGTGCTTGTCCGAGGCAAAGAATTTTTGCAACCAAATATTGTTAAATTTCTGAAATCTAAATAAAGAGACAACTTTGATCTTTTAATGGGTTACTTTTTTAATTCAAAATGTCTTTTAAAGGTACTTAAATTTATTTATATAACATAAAAAATGTAAATCAGCCTTCAAGCAAATACCACGAGATAAATTCAAAAATGGTTTATTATTTTATAAATAAGTTTATAAGTTTTATAAATGAGTATTTGTAATCAAATTACAAAATAATCTGCCTTTACAGCTTTGATATTGGTAAAACGCCTTCTTGGCTATTATCATAAAAATTCGTTCATTATTAACCCTTAAATTTGAACTTAGATATATCAAAGTAAGAAAAAATTAAAGAAATAACCAGTTCATCATACAAAATTAGCCTTTTCTCTATTTCTAAAATTTTTTCTTCTTTTATTTTTCTCCAGAGCCAAACTGCTTCTTTTTTTGGTTATGTCGCTTGGTACCTTCTAACTGGGCTTTTAATATTTGATTAGCCTCTTTATGACGGTCACTGAGTTTTTCAACTACCCTATACATATATCCTTTTTTGATGTAAATTGAATTCCTCCATGAATTTAGCGATATTATCATATAACTTTTGTTGTATGTCGATTTGCCTTTCCAAATGTTTCAGCTGTTTTGGCCCCTTAGTTTGCGGCGCTTCGGTGTTTGTTTCAAGGTTTCCAATTTCGACTTCGATGTTCAACTAATGACGATGCCTCTCCGACCAATTCATCAGCGGCTGGTAAATTTTCGATTTGCAAACTTTCACTATTTGCATCGTGTTGTCCGCCTTCGGGGAACTCCGAACCTATTTGTGTTCGATAAACCGTCAACAGGATAACTAGAGTAATAAATAAAATACAACTAGGGTATTTGTACCGCCTCCAGTCCTTTTAAGCTCTCGCTTATTGTGAGCTAGTTTTTTTTCGTAAACTGGATTTACAATCACTCCAGAACTAAAATTCAAAATTTTAATTTTATTCTCTCACACATCTTCTTACCAAATCCTTACCTTTTTCCAATCCGCGCACACTTTTATTGGTGACCCCAGCGCGTTTAGTTCGTGTTTCAGTATAGCTCCCATAACTCTAAAATTATCTCTGGACCATCTTTGGAAAGGTTTTTGGCGAATCTGAGTGCTCCTTCATCAACATCACCATCTTGCCAAATTGTAGCCGATTTGTTGTACGTTTTCTTTAAATTTTTTTTATACTATTCTTGTCTATCTCTTCACTTTATTTTGTTTAATAAAATCAACAACTTACAATTTTCTAATCGTAAAAAAATGTTATACACCGAAATGTAACGCAATGAAAGTTTAAAACCACCACACAATAAGAAATCCACTTTGAATTTGATGGGTATTTAAAATGACATTTATTGCATACAGTGCGTTTTCACTCGCGAGTTCTATAATACGTATTTTTCGAACTGCAGTACCGTCATCCCTTCACTTTAGAATCGACGTTTTCAATAATAGCTGCATTTCATGACACCACCATGATCCAGATCAGATCAAATTTTACATGTGAAACAACAACAACACGATCACGTGTTGTTGTTGTTTCACATGTAAAAATTGATCTGATCTGGATCATGGTGGTGTCATGAAATGCAGCTAATATTGAAAACGTCAACATCGAATGATACTCCCGCCGCAGTACATCTGGCGAGTTGTATAATCGGTATGAATAAAACCTTTAGTGTTCAGAAATAATAACGTAATCGTACGTTAAGCGTTTTCCCAAACACCAAGTTATTCAAACAAATCACCTATCATTTGAATAATTCAACTCAATTCTCACAGAATAGTTTCCAAAGTGCCAATACATCCGTGAAAAATGAAATTTTCCTCCAAATAACATAAATAGCGTTTTGAGTTTGACAAGTCAATGATAAATCAATTTCTTATTTATTTAAAATGGCCGTGAATAATCAAATAAGGTTTGAATTTGAGCGTCTACATAGGAAACAGCCTACGGTTCTCTAACGGATTGCGACATTCTCAGCCTGTTTAAAATATATAATTATAAATTTAGCTTAAAGCTCAATGGATCCACCATACCATACCATTTCTCACCATAAAACACAATAAATACTCCAATTTGTGCAAATTGAATTTTTATTTGAAAAATCTTTCAAAATCATCATAAATAATGGAAAACATCCGAGTCATTGAAATACTGTGCGGTTATACTTTATTAATTTTTACCCTGCATGATATACATACATACGTTACAATATACAAAGTATACAATATAATATAAAATATGTACATTATTTTCTGACGGTTAAATAACTAAACTTACGAGTAATTCCTTTATCTAGATATGTAAATATGTATGTAGCTTTGTATATTTATCCAAATATTATTTTTGTATTCAAAACGTCACTCGTCCCTTATTTAAAATTGTGTTTTTTTATTATTCCTCCTCCTCTGCTCTACTCTCTACTACTGAATAGTCATATCCATTTTTTATCCTGTTCTGAATACACCGATTACAAAAACATATACAGTACCTATCTCTTTCACGCTCTAGCAGCAATGTTAACCAGCACATGGATTCTGTTGCCTTTTTACAATTCAACTTGAATTTTACCGGAACGTAATAGTAGTGGTGTGCATATTGGTATATGTGTTTTGTTTTGTTTTGTGTTTTTGACGTCATTTAAGAACACAAAATAATATGTTGAGTACATAATTTGTGAATTTAAAAAATTTCACAACATTATGTAAGTTAATAAAGTGTTGTGTCCCTATTCCTATATAGTTTAATTCAATTCCGAGTAAATAAATCAAAACGTAATTACATTATCATCAAAAAATTATTATCATAGTCAAATGTAAACATAAAAAAAAATTTAAGCATTTGTCCGTCTTTCGTCTATCATTTCCATTCCATATTTCTACTAACTAAACAACAAAAAAAATAACATCGATGCGATCGACTGCAAGACAAGAGAGAATAAAAATCTTTTTCAAATTTATTTATATGTATTTCCTCAGTTAACACGTTAATGGCCGTACGTATAAAACTTGTTCCGACTATCACACACATGCTGTGTGAGCGGCAATTAAAGTGTTAATTCACTTTATAATTTATTAATCTTTTTTTTTTCAATACTATTTCCATAAATAACACATAAAATATAGGCAAATGTACCTACAATTAAACTGGAAATATTAATTTTATTAAAAACAATAATAAAATTCATTTTATTTAAGTTTTATCTAAATATAAATGAAACATTCACAAAAAACATATTGAAAGCGAAACTATTTGCTTAACATGTCATTTTTTCCTTTGCTATCGAGCAGAGGAAATGTATTGTTTCCTCTACCGATAGTATCATTTATAAAATCGGGTCAACATTTTGGCGAAATTTCATGTGGATTTGCCCACACACAATGATACAAAATGACAGCACACAATATTAAAAGTGTATATTATACACTGTATACGTACACAAAATTCAACTTGAATTGATTTTGAAAAGGCAACAAAATCCATGTGCAGTATGTCTGCGCATTTATTGATTATTTTTCTCTGTGTTCATAAACATCATCATCAACATTACAATACATTGTATGTATGTATGTATGTATTTAAATAAAAAACGTTTCTGTTCCACCGAGAAAACGACGAGGAGCAGCAAAAAAAAATCATCATCATGTTGTTGCCATTGCCATCAGCAAAATAAATTCGTGTACAAAACAAAAAGCAAAAAGACTCAAATGATGATTATTATTATTATTCACAAGAATGAGATTTTATTTTATTAATTCACACCTTTTGTCACATTATGTTATCAATATTGAATTAAATTAAAAACGGCATTTGTTTTATACGGATACGTAAACGGTCGTATTTTAACGCATAACTTTTAATTTATGTACACATTTTAACTAAAATATTGTGTACGTTTAAAAATGGAAAACTAACTAACTACCCGTTAGTTATGTTCATGTTTAGTTATGTTGTTATTCAATCGGTTCGGTATTTTATAATTCATTATCTGATTAAACCGCGGCATTAACGACATACAGAAATATGTATATAAATGAAATGAAAAACATATTTTTTATGTGTTTATGGAATGGTTGAATACACACACACATACGTATATTAATATCTGTATACGTATATTTTTGCATGATTTTCCTTTATTTTATGTTCGCTATAAAACTTATATTTAAGTAGCATAAGTATAGAACCTAGAGAATTACGTAAGCCATTTTACGAACGTTTGTTTCATTCCATTCTTTGGAAAAGATTCTTTTCTGTTTGATGTGTGACTTATTTTGTTTTAAAGTTTATTGATTTATTTGCGGGTTTACTCAAAAAGTTAATTTTGTGTAAATATTTGTCCTAATGGTGTTAATAATAAAGATATTTTTAAATCGTAAATTTTAATAATAATAACACACAAATTATTTATTGTTTTTTTTTTTTGATTTTTAAGTATTGAATTCTTGGAAATTTTTCGATGAATAACATGTAAATATCTAGATTTAATGTTAATTGTTATACCATATGAATATCTAGATTGCAGTGGTCAAAATTACTTATGTACAAACTGAAATTATGTCATTTTAAAAAGGTGTGCACTAGGATGGTCCTTGTTTGTATGGGGCGGAAAAAATGTAGAGATATCTAATGGGGTCACCCCCTAGAAATGTGAGGTTATGTTAAAAACTTAAATAGAAAAAAAACCCGTCAATCGAAGACGGCTTAGGGACCGCAACTTGAGCGCGAAGTTCGATAAAAACGGTATTTTTTCAAATTTTCACTTTCAAACGAACAGAAAAATGATTTAAAATTTGTTCTCAACCTGAATAAAAATTGTGTTGAATAGAGCATATAATTTATCTCTATCTTATCTCTATAATTTATCTTTACCTTTCCAAAACATCAAAGATATCGAAGATCGGTTAACAAATCTCGAATGTAGTGCCAATTTCTGAAATTAACAAAAACCCAAATAATAAACGGGTTTTTTTAAATCCTAGAATTGATATTTAAAGTATAACGACTAACCAAAGGAATGTTTTATGATGTTATAACAAACCGTATGAGTCATAAGGACTTAACATACTTGTGTTTTATGATGTTATTATCATTTATGATGGTATAAAAACAGTATGAATCATAAGGACTTAACATAGTTGTGTTAAGTCCTTATGATTCATTCATCTCATTAGTTATTGTATTTAAGGCAGCCTACCTCATTAATTATGATCTGCTATGACCAATATGTCCCATTTTATAATAAATTATATAAACAAAAGAAATGCAAATTAATTTCAGTTTAAATCCACCGGAGTGAAGTTTTCAACATTTATGAAAAGTGTAGCTACACAAATTAACAAAAAACAAAAATGTAGATACACAATTCAATAAAAAGTGTAGAACTACATAAAAAATTATGGCAGGGTTGAATTAGTTATTTATTCCACTAGAACTTTTTCAAGAAAATTGGAAAATCGCTAGAGTGCAAGTTCGATTTTTCTTACCATCTATTCTTCTAAAATTTGCTAGGAAACTTGATGTTCAATTCAAATTTTGAACCTGAATATATAATTTTCTCGTGTATTATGCACCGGATTTTCATAGTAGAAACGGCAGAGTTGAAAAAAATATAAATAGAAGATTTTCACTGTTTCACCAATTATTAATATTAATTATTAACACCAAGATTATTGATTCATAGTCAGCGTTTACCACAATGATTTCAGGTTCAAGATACTGTATGTGTAGAGATTTGTCCCTTAAACTATTATAAGAACTCCATTAAATATATTAAAGTATACTTGAGGTTGATGATTTCCGGAAAATTAATGCGACCTTCCGGTAACCTTCTACAGAATCTATGAAAATTCAAAAAGTAAAAGTGCACATGTAGAAACTGAAAACCGGGTCTTGTGAATTTATAAGGGCCATTAACACTAAATTCTAGAGATAATAGCGCAAGTCTGAGTATACTGGCATTTCGGGGACACTTCCACACTTCCAAGAATGTTTAGTGATAAGCGGCATTTCACTGTGATCTTCGGGGATTTTTTCTTATTTGGTGTAAATGAAAATAATAATAAGAAAGTGTAAACTATGGTGCTTGTGGATGCTTAAGGGCCATTAACACTTAATTCTAGAGATGAGATAGCACAAGTCTGAGTATACTGGCATTTTGGGGACACTTCCAAGAATTTTTAGTGATAAGCGGCATATCACTGCGATCTTCGGGGAATTTTTCGCTTTTTTTTGTGTTCTTTTGTCACGATTTTCACTTTATTTTTTGTGTTCTTTTGTCACTTTATATATTTAGATGAAAAACTTTTTATTTTTAATTTTATATTACAGTTTTTAGTTCTTACTTATTGTGCCAATTTTTTAACTTTTTCAGAAATATCGATTTCGAGAATAATCTCTTCTTCAGTTTATTTTTTACTACTGTTACATAATTTATTTTGAAACTCTTTATATACTGTAGCTAGGCGCTGCTATTTGGTACCTTCTTTGTTTTTAAGTAATGGATAATAGTTCGTAAATTTTATTGGGTTTTTCTGTTGATTTTGTGGCCAATTAAATTGTTGGCGTTTTTGTTTTTGAATATTTCAGGGTGTGAATTTTGGCCGTAATTTGACTCATGACTCATGAGAAATTTGTATACGTTTAGTGAAATTGTACCCAAAATTTATACCCTTGGCATTGGTCTTCTAAAATGTCTAATTTCAGTTCTTTTTTGATTCTGTGCAAAATGGTTACATTTTTATTGCGAAACTTGATTTTATGTACTTTTTAAATTTGGTTATGTCATTGATGTGTTCGTTGTATCTTATCTGAAATGAGCGTCCTGTTTGGTATAAGTATGCCGACTTTCAGTTGTATTTGGCCTTACCTGTGTACCCATGTTTCTCAAGATGGCAAGGTAGGAGACGGAGTCTTCTATGAGATTCTTTTGCCAAAACTGACAAGACCCTGCCTTTTTGAGGAACATGCGAGAAGCCTGTGTCTACAGACGAATGACTTTCTTTATAGTTGCATGGACGAAGAGGAAGAAGAGATTTTAGATAAGCCTATGCCCGTGTTCAGCACTATCATACAGAAGCCATAGGTATTTGGGCGTGTACAGTATGGCCTGCCTTTCAAATCTCGGTGCCTGTGGAGTGCGAGATATTTTGCGGTACGTACGTAGCTCCGAATGGTTTTGAACAGGGGTAAAGGGGAAATAGGTTCCTGTGGTATCACAAAGGGGCACTCCTAGTCTAAGTATGCGGAAGCAGCCACTCCAACCTAACCTTGGCCTAAGTAAGACACACATATATGGTGAAAGTGGTTTTTCGGTCTTGATATGTTCAGCAAAGTTGTTGGCTTTGACTTGCGCAACAACTTTGCTGAAGAAAGCATAACGAGAATCTTAATGGTTCAGGAGCTATCAAAGTGAAAATGAGGGTATGCTTTGACTCAGAGCCAAAACATGTCGAAAGCGATATCTCAAAAATGGGGACTAATTTTGAAATGGGGCTAGCGCCATTGAATTCAGCGTCCTCGAATTAGGTTTAGCCCCCGGGTGTCCAGCTTGTCACATTTTTCAACTAGCACAGTGTAATTGGTGAAACAGTGAAAATCTCCTATTTATCTTTTTTCAATTCTGCCGTTTCTACTATGAAAACCCGGTTCAAATTATATATTCAGGTTCAAAATTTGAATTGAACATCAAGTTTCTTAGCAAATTTTAGAAGAATAGACGGTAAGAAAAATCGAACTTGCACACGGCATCGACAAAAATAATTCTGTAAAATTTAGGTTATTTGAAATTTATCTCTAGCGATTTTCCAATTTTCTTGAAAAAGTTCTAGTGGGATAAATAACAAATTCAACCCGGCCATAATTTTTTTATGTAGTTCTGTTCTACACTTTTTATTGAATTGTGTATCTACATTTTTGTTTTTTGTTATTTTGTGTAGCTACACTTTTGATAAATGTTGAAAACTTCACACCGGTTTTAAATCCAAATCTCTCGAGAAACGTACACAAATTTGTAATGATTAAATCTAGTCCGTTTAACAGTTTAATTCATATTTTTAAGAAAGTGTTGCTTAAGTTGACGAAATTGCAGCTAATTGCGGTCTACTACAGAAATGTATCTTCTTGGCCATGAGTATTGTCAAATTTTTGGTGCTAAGTTACTCTAAAAAAAGGAAGTGTTGTGTATACTTTTTTAAAATCACCGTACTGTATAATTAACTATTGATGAAAGTGCAGCTCTGACAATCCAGGAAGTTTCTATTTTTTGGCCAAAAGCACAAATTCCAGTGAAATTGCATGATGAGTGGAAAAATCTTCTAAAGAATAAAAAAAACCTTCAAAAGTTTACCGTGAAAGAGAAATTGTCTTTAATAGTAAACTGGAAGATATTTTCGATAACTCACATACCAATACCTTGTCCATGATGACCAGTGAAGGCGACAAGCGATTCCTCTTGTCACAGCGTGAGATAGTTTCCCTTTAATTAGTGCTGTTGCCGAAAGTCTTGGACATTCTATTGATGAGCACGTTTTGGATCGAAAAAAACTGAGGCATCTTCGTGAAAAAAATAGAGTAGAAATAGCAGCATCAGTTATATCGAGTTTCAAGTTTACAACAGGCGTAGTACATTGGGATGGAAAATTACTTCCGGAGCTATCTGGACCGAAGACCGTGAATCGTTTGCCGGTGATCATTTCCCATTTAAGTACATGGAGAACAATTATTGGGCGTTCCCAAAGTAACAAGAGCAACTGGTTTGGAAATGGCGGAGGCTGTTTTCCAAAGCTTAATCGATTGGAGAGCAGCTGACGGTGTCGTGGCGGCTTGCTTCGATACAACATATTCAAATACTGGAAGATTAAATGGAGCAGTTATAAGGTTATTATATCTTCCTTGCCCGCACAAAGAATTGGCAAAGGAATATGTTCGGGATGATTACAAAGAATTATTGGAAATCATTCTAATTTGTTTGGACATGATACCAAATGAAAGTGTCCGTTTTCGTCTGCCGGCCTGTGCATCATGCTCACTAAACGTCCAAAGCCATTTATGTATTGAAATTAATTATCTTACGTGAAGAATTTAAGTTAACAGACGATTTTATGTAAAAATTTAGTCCCATTACACTAAAGCGGAAAAGCACCAAAGCTGGATTTGAACTATTTACGAGATATTAATTTCTACAAAACACATGACGAAAAGTTGGCGATGGCTGTACTAAATAAATTATGTGGCCAATTGTGGCATTTTTCCGACAAAAGCATCGAATTTTCTTTTTCAATGGAAACGTCTCTAGTGCAGAGAAAATAAGAATGGTGCTACAGTTGGATATGAAGAGGGACGTAGAGGCCGAGTAGAGTAAGCGCGTCGAGTTGAAAGTTGATGATGTAAAAACATTCTGTACGAAACAACTAGCAAATTTTGTTACACCAAACACTGGCGATTTTTTTAAACGGTTTAAGATTTCCACAGATTTCTTAAACAAAGATCCGGATATGTAGCCACCAGGATGATAATTTCAAGAACGGAATGAAGATTATCAGTCAAATAAAAGTCGTAAATAATATCGCAGAACGTGGTGTTAAGTTAATACAAGATTGTAACAAAAATTTAACTGACCAAATGGCACAGTAGTTAAAGCTTTGGCGTTTGGATCGGAAGGTACCGGATGGGGTTGGATCCCGATAGGGGTTGGATGCAAAAGGAAGTTTTCATCAACAGAATACGATCTATGATTAAAAGGAACGCAACTACGACCCCCTATCGGCGTGCAAAACTCATGGACCGATGGGTTAGAAAAGGCTGGCATGAAGCTATGCAATGCGCAGATGGTAACTTAAATCGGCCCTATAGCCATACGTCTTCGATTTGGCAGATGATGCGTAAAGTAAAATCTCGAAAGAGCAGAAAGCGCTTCGGCCCCAAAACAGATGGCATGGATTTAAAAAAAAAAACAAGAAATTAACAAGAAATGAAGATAACATGCAGTATGTAATTACTACAAATCGTACACAAAAATTTTCAACATATCCTTAATCCAAAACATCTAGGAAGATTATCCTAGATTGAATATTTTCATCATAGAAATTATATCTTGTTTTGGTATTTTGCAAATTTGGCAATTTAGTCGCTATTTGTTACCGATTTTCGATATCATTATTGTTTTTTAAAGATAATTCACTTTCTATCTCTCTATTGACCACAATTTTCATTTAGGTTCAGAAAATTTTGAAAAAAAAAATCCGTTGTTAACGAACTTTGCGCACAAGTCGCGACCTCTAAACTATTTTTGATTGACCCAATATTTTTCCTGTTTATGTTCTTAGCATAACCTCACATTTATTTATTTATTTGTTTAATTATCAATAATGACATTCTATAATACATTGTTATTTAAATTAATTAAATTTTATTTTATATATTAAATATCTACTTTTTCTTTAACAAATATATGCAATAATTTAATAAATTGGCCGTACTCTAATTCTTGAAGTTCATTTAGCATGCAATAGTCACCCAATGAATTATACAACTTTACTCCATTATATCCCAGCGACCTTTGTGAAATAAATTGGTAGTCTAAAGTGTGTACTCCGAGTATTATAAGTACGAACATTTCTATTAGAAGAAAGCAAAGTATCTAAATATTTTGGCAGATCTCCCTTTTCCAGCCTAAACAAGAATTTTAACACATTAAATTGTATTGAGGTACTCGGAGATTATTTTGTATTAGTGACGATGTGAAATTATCAATTTTCGTATATTGTTGCCTCCCTTGAAGATAACTGTTAAACCACTCTAGTTCTTTTTCAACAACTCCGCATTTGGTTAACTTTTTAAGTAGAATTTCTCTATCGATGGCTTCAAAACCCCTTTTAAAATCTAAAAAGACTACAACGATTACTTTGTTGTCATCTATTTGACTTTTTTCCAGCTATCCAACATTAGGGTTAAGGCCGTAGCACAAGAATGTAATTCTCTAACTCCAGATTGTTGATCAACCAATATGATTTACCAGTTGGTTTTTAATTACTCGTTCCAGAACAGTCTCATACAGTGGGAGCATATTTATTGGCCGAAGCTCTTCTGGCGTGGTTGGCTTCCAAATTTTTGGAATGGGAACTGTTAATATTTACCATGAATCTGGTACCACTGCTTGCTTTAAGCTACAATTAACTATATCAGTAAAATATTCAGAGAACTTTTGATTCTGCGTTGCAACCAGCATGGCAATTTTGTTTATACCATCTATTCCATATTGCGATTTTATTCTGGTTATTATTTTTTAATATTTCGTTTTGCGATATTTGTTGGAATTGGACTCACATCTCTAAGGGGTGTCCCGTTAGATATTGAAACTTTCGAAAATAAGGTCCACTCTGGTGTGCTCAATTCTTTGTGACTTACGAGGGTTGCTTTTATATTTCGGGATTGGACAACCCTAGTGTTGCAATCTGGCAACTGACAGCTGTATCGTAAAGTTTGACATTTTTGAGATTATACGTACTCAGAACGTTTTGATATTCGAGCGCTATTTGTGTTGTTTACAGTACTCATTAACTCAACATCTCGGCGAAAAAATGGAATTAAATCGTGAACATTTTCGTGCGATTATTTTTTACAACTTTCGACGTGGATTAAGGCAGCAAGAGTGCATGAATGAACTTAATTCAATTTTTGGAGATGAAGCTCCATCAAGGACTAGTGTTTATCGATGGTATATGGTGAATTCAATCGAGGTCGTTGTTCACTCCAAGACGAATTTCGTGAAGGTCGTCCAGAATCAGTTGTTGTTCCGGAAACCATTGATGCTGTGCGCGAACTAATATTGCAAGATCGTCATGTAACCTATCGTGAGATTGAGACAACTTTAGGCATTAGTGGGACTAGCATACATTCAATATTGCATAAACATTTGAATGTCAAAAAAATTTGTTCGCGTTGGATCCCACACAATTTGTCAATCGCTCAAAAAACGGCTCGTGTCGATTGGTCGAAAGAAAAGCTCAAAATATACGATCGCGGTGCTTCAAAACACATCTATGACATAGTGACAGGTGATGAATCGTGGATTTACGCGTATGAGCCCGAAAGTAAACAGCAGTCGACTGAATGGGTGTTTCAAGATGAGCCGAATCCAACAAAAGTTGTTCGCGCACGAAGCACTTGCAAGCAAATGATCGCCTGTTTTTCCGGAAAAAATGGACATGTCGCAACCGTACCACTAGAACAACGCAGAACAGCCAATTCTGAGTGGTACACAACCATTTGTTTGCCAGTTGTCTTCCAAGAAATCAGAAAAACCAACTGCCGAAGACGGATCACTCTTCACCACGACAATGCGAGCTCTCACACATCGGCTCAAACAACTGCATTTTTGAGCACTCAAAACATCGATTTGATGACTTATCCGCCGTATAGTCCTGACTTGTCACCAAGTGACTTCTTTTTATTCCCGTACGTAAAAAACAAACTGAGAGGTCAACGTTTTTCGACACCTGAAGAAGCGGTTGCTGCGTTCAGAATGCATGTTTTGGAGAAACCTCAATCAGAGTGGAAAAAGTGCTTCGACAATTGGTTTAAACGCATGCAAAAGTATATAGATCTTCATGGGGAATATTTTGAAAAACAATAAAGCGATTTTCGATGATTAATATTTGTTTTTGTTCTCTAATCCCGAAATATAAAAGGCAGCCCTCGTATTATGCTATATCGAGTAAATCTCCAATAAGGGGACAATATGCTATCCTCGCCTTTTTAAAACATTTGCAAACAATTTTTAAACGGTTTTTGTAATTAAATAGGTAAATACCTTTTTTATTTGTTTAGTGCTTAAGCTGTGTGCCAAACTTAAGTTAAAAGTCAATTTTAAATAAATTTTTCGGTAAATACAAGTACTTTTTAAAAACTCTATGGCAAACTGATCGAAAAATCTGTGCTAAAACCAGTATTTTCCGTAGTAAACGATTTACATTAAGTTTGGCACACATCCTTAGACAATTCTACATTTTTAAAATTTAAAATTTTTATTATTTTGAATTGTTCAAATGTCATTCTTTTGGTCGTACGAAACAAAAACTATTTACCTAAGAAAACTTTTATTAATTTTTTTAAAATAACTTGAATCAATATGTTATTGTCAATAGGTAGCGCCGTGAGACCACCTTCCTCGGACCTGCCAACAACAGACGAGACTAATATAGTAACGTTCGTGGCATCCACACGCAAATTGCAAAGAGCTACTAATATGTCAGTTCCTGGGCGAAGAGATGGCGAATAAAACTTAATGATACAAAATCTGTTCACGCAAACTTCACCAACAGAAAGGCGAACTGAAACAACTGAACTCTCAGCAAATTTCCTCAGCAAACACGGCAAAATATCTAGGCATGACTCTAGACTTAGGACGTAACTTTTGAATGACTGGATGATATTGACATTGGTTTTCTTTGTACATTCCCAGAGCTGAATACCATAAGTTCACACAGGATTTAGAATTTTCCGGTAAATTTTTTAGGTGTAAATTTATTTAATTTGATCAATATTGTTATTGTCCACTAAGTGGAAATTCGACATTTTACTCTGTAAAAATTGAGCCCTTCTAAGTAGAAATTCAAACAATTTCTACAGGCAGGAATCGCCCGAACATTTCGGAGAAATTACGTCGAGCTATTTTTGACAACTCGGCATAAAATTTAACATTCAATGTACGAGCAACTCGAAAACACGAGATTTTCCAAATGTCACCAGATAGATCTGGACATATCCATTTAGATATTGTTGGACTATTTCCACTATCTAATGGATACACATATATCTTAGCCAGCGTAGATCGTTCCACGCAGTGGCCAGAAGCCACGGCATCAAAGACATCTCCGTACCAACAATCGCAAATACACTCGACGAAAACTACATTTCCTCAAATCGAATAAGAACTACTACCTACTATCCACAAGCAAACGGTATGGTTGAGCGCTTCCATCGCCAACTTAAAATAGCCCTCGAAGTTCGTGCAAATACCAACAAGTGGAGTTCAGAGAACCCAAACATCTTATCGAGGATCCGAGCAACAGTCAAAGATGGCCTAAAATCGTCGCACGCTGAACTGATATACGTTCAAACTATTAAGCTACCGGTAGAATTGTTCGTGGAACATTCACTTCATCGCAACACAAGTTACCACTGACACAGTGACAGATCAACAGCGCTCCACGATAAACAAACTAATCCCAACAGCCACGCTCAAACCCAAAACAAGCGACAATATATCAATTTCAACAAAACTGATGTTGGTATGGAGATTTGGATACAACGCACCTAAATGCATCAAATGATGCAATTTTGTCACCAAATATAAGAGATCAGCAAAGACCGGGATTCGGTAAACAATATCACATCCCTGATAGATATTGGCGCTGATTTAAGCACCCGTATCGCAAATATTATAGCTGCGGAACCAATCATAAAGCCAGTTTAGCTCTGACAGCAGGAAATGACACCGTAATAAATACTTACGCTACCAAAATATTAGAAATTGGCATTAATTGAGCATCTTATCAATTAAACAGGCGTTCGTCATTGCTAACGTAAATCGGGCAATAATTGGCGCGAATTGTTTAAACAAAATTTGGTTTGTTCCGAACCAATTCCACACACCATTTGCTTATTCGAGTTCACCCGAGAATGCCATTTGGTCTCAGAAAAGCTGCATAAACATTTTGTGTTTGTTTATATTACCGACATTGTTGTAGCATCAAAAGATGAGAAGCAAGGTCTACTACATTTGAAACAAATTTCCTAAACGTTATCAAATTATGGCGTCAATACAAAGCGAAATATGTGTTTGGAACTATAGGGTAAGCAATATTGACTTTCTTAGTCACAAGATTACACCTAATGGCATTCTGCCATCCGAATAGCCAACTAATGCAATTAGGGAATTTCCAGCACCACAAAACGTTAAGCAACAATTTGTCGGCATGGTAAATTACTACCATCGATTTATCCCAAAACTCTCAAAAAACCCAAAAATTTTTTTTTTGGGTTTTTTGAGATTTTTCTTGGCCTGAAGAATGTCAAAATGCATTTGTTTCAGCTGAAGAAAATCTTGGAAAATATAGCCCTTTAGCACATCCCGCAAACAATACCAAATATAGCATCAGTAATTAAACAAAAAGATGTAGAAAGATACTCGACATTAGATCTCAAATACATATTTTGCTTTTAATTTATTTTTAAAAATCAGTTGCTGATTTTTAAGGTTTTTAAATGAGGCTGTGTGGTTTTAGTCGAGTTAGTACGTCAAAGGACGATGCGGGAAATTCAATCCATTGGTAGGTGTTTTGTTTTATTTTTTATATATTTTACATATAATCAATTTGAGTAATAGTTAAATATAGTTTTTATATAATTCTGTAAGTTTGATTGTTTTGCAAATGCAATATACTTTTCAAAATATTTACAAAAACAATCGATTCGGCCAAACATCACTGGGAGCTCCAAATTTATGGTTTATAGGTTATTAAAGTCCACACTTTGAAAATAAAACCAATAAAAACCAATGGGAATAGAACAAGCTAAATTGTCAAAATGGCGAACAATTTTCAAAATGTTGCGAATATCCACATTTTATTAGTGAAATATTTTGAACTTTAAAGTTTTCGTCGAAAATATCTTTCATTCAAATCACAAGATCTTAATAATTAAAATCAATTGTAAGATAAGAACCAATATACTTTTTACGCTATTTGCCGTAGGCACTTGGCGAAACACACTTAATAAACACATTTTTATTAATCACTTGTTTTTTGTTTCGCAGAATATTTTGAATATTTTTCAAAAAGTTTAAAAAATCACTCGATCGATTTCGACTTGTTAGGTCATCATCAGGAGTATCTACTGATTTGTATTAGTAAAAATTTTGTTATATAGTAGAAAAAAGAAAAATATAAATAAAAATAAAAGAAAGAGGGAAAAAAATAAGCAATAAAAATTAATCTACGGATCGCGCAGGTAGGCGATGAGTCATAGGTTGAGTAACAAAATTCAAGGTATATTATTGCGTACGTGAGAATAGAAAAGGGAGGGGCCTGTAATTGGTGAGAACCGGATTTCTCTCTGTTCGTTAAGGATATTTTGGTTAAGAAATATTGATTTTCGAATTTCGTAAGATTCTAAGGTATCTAAACGTCTGCCTTTGGGTTGTATATGTAATATGTCTAAATTGTTCAAGCTAGCTGTATGATTTTCTGAAGTTAAATGGTTATGGAAAGTTGATTGATTGCAACCAGATAAATGTTCTTTAGCTCTAACTCCAAAATTGCGCCCAGTCTGACCAATATAGGAGAAACTACAATCATTGCAATTAATCCTATAAACGCCAGACTTGGAAAGGCAATCAACTCTAGGTTTATTGTTAAAAATCATTTTTTTTATTGTGTTATTATTATAAAAAGCAAAACTAATATTGGTATAATTGGACACGATGTTGCTAATCCGTTGGCTCGTTTTTCCTATAAACTCTAAGCGACGCCAATTTTCCTGCGTTGGACTATCCGGTGGATAAATACTCGTTAGAGTTTTACGCTTTTGCTTTTTATTTAATAACTTTAATATAGTCCTAGTTGCATATCCGTTATTCGTTGCTATTTGAAGAATTATGTTAAGCTCAGTGTTATAATTTGAATTTGACAGAGGGATGTTTATTAGTCTATCTATGAGTGAGTGGAAAGCTGACATTTTAATATTATGGGGATGGTTTGAAGAACTAGGGATAACAGCGTCTGTATACGTGGGTTTCCGATAAATTTTGAAGTCTAAAGTAGAATTAATCCTGGTTATTGTTATATCTAGAAAATTAATACATTTATTTTCTTCTTTTTCTAACGTGAAATCAATGGTGGGATATTGAGAATTTAACCAAGTAAGGAAAGAGTCTAACAGTCTATCAGTTCCATTCCATAGACATAATATGTCATCAACATATCTATACCAAAAGATTATATGACGAAAATAAGGATTGTTATTTGATATGATCATTTGTTCGAAGAAATTCATGAAAATTTCAGCCAACAAAGGTGACAGAGGGGAGCCCATGGGTAGACCATCAGCAAATTTGAAATATTTTTTATTTTTTTCCCTTAATTTATTTTTTTCCCTCTTTCTTTTATTTTTATTTATATTTTTTTTTTTTCTACTATATAACAAAATTTTTACTAATACAAATCAGTAGATACTCCTGATGATGACCTAACAAGTCGAAATCGATCGAGTGATTTTTTAAACTTTTTGAAAAATATTCAAAATATTCTGCGAAACAAAAAACAAGTGATTAATAAAAATGTGTTTATTAAGTAAAAATATTTTTGTTAATTGTTTGACAACAATTGAACAATTGAAAAAAATCATATTTCCATTCAACATTCCCAATCCCATCATAAACGGTTAAAAAATTGCTTCTGTCCCAGATGGCTACATTCCAGAACTTCTTCCAAAAATTATTTTATGATCACATTTCCATCCCACATACGTAATCCCATGATAATCGGTTAAAAGATTTTTAGACTTCTTCCTAAAATCATTTTTTAATCACATTTACAAGCAAACATACCCAATCCCATCATAATCGGTTAAGAAAATGGCTGAGAAATTCTTTCAAAAAAACCTTTAATAATCAGTTTTCCATCCAACATCATACCCAATCCCATCATAATCGATTAAGAAATTACTGAACTCCAGCCCAGTAGACTATATTCCAAAACTTCTCCAAAAATCATTTTAAACCCCATTTCCAAGCAACATTCCAAATTTATTCACAATTGGCTAAGAAATGACAGACTTAATATCAACATTACGAGAAACGGAATTTTTAAAACTGGATTTTGAAATTCGAGATTTCTAGCACAATCCATTTTTACATTTTCAGAATTGGACCAAAGGTTTTGGTGTTTTTTTAAGGTTTTGGTATTTTTCCCTTTTCATTCACGCACACACCCACCCATTCACCCATTCTCCTACTCATACAACTACAACATACCACCTGCACATTGCAAGCTCCATGTCAACTTGTACACTGACATAAACAGTGGGTCGGCGCTAAATTCTGCACTCCAACAGAGGGTCTTAGTTATGTTTTATTGGAATGGGTACAAAGGGCCGTATGTCGAAGGGCCGAATGTGCCGAAAAACCAAATGTGAAAGGTCCGATTTTTATTTTATTTTTAGAAATATAATTTTTTAAATTTGTTGTTTTATGGAATATTTTGTATTTTTTTTTTATTAAACATAAATGAATTTCTTATGAATTTTTGTATTTTACAATTTTTTTTCTTTGGATCATAAATATCATATCCATTTTCTTTGGATCATAAATATTCCACGTATCCAGTTAGCGATATATTTTGGTGAAGGAAAATTTTGTCATGCGCCACCTGAGACATTCAGCCCTATGTCAGCCTCCTGATAATAGGTATATGTACAAAAAAATAATTAAATTAAATAAAAGATATATTTCTAAAAACAAAAAAAAAAAAATCAGCCCTTCGACCCATTCGGCCCTTCGAGATTTGGCCCTTTGATATCATACAGTTTTATTAACATTACCGATCGTAGTCGATGACAAAAATTCGCTTTATATCCTGACTCTTGTCCGGTATGTTTCATAGATTTACAACAAATAAATTATCTATAACTCAGAAATCTTAGAATTTTCTGAAAATCTAATCTATTTTACCATAGTATCTATCTTAAGATAAAATCGATTAGAGTTTCAGAAAAGGTAAGAAAAACTAGGATTCTGTACAAAAACCGAAAATGTTATTTTGGCATTTACAACAAGATTCTACTTTTAAAGTAATACACATTAACCCATTAAAACCCGAACTATGTTCTAGTGGCCCGATTTCTCTGAAAATCACAATTCACGTATATTTCAAGTCGGAAAATGTAATTGTAAGAAAAAATCCAATAAGTCATGTCAATGGGGCTCTGGAGCTGGTATGATATATCATACAATGGGCAGAAACAGTATATTTTTTTATATTGTTTCACCTTATTTATTTATTTATTTCTGTTTCTAATGGTAAGTTTAGCAAATAATAATATAAATAAAACATATTACAATTCATTTAAAATTAAAAAAATAAGAAATTTTAACACAATAATTAAGCATTTGAAAAATCTCTTAAAAAAATTGGAACGGAGTTTATGTAGAAGATTCTCTGCAAGTATTAAGCGAACCAAATCTCTAGTAAATTATAAGAATGGGATCTTTGGATGTGCTTGTCTGTACCAAAACCGTCTGTTAGTAACAGCTCCATTTAACGTGAACGTCATAGCCCATTGTTTGATATACTATATACCATCGAAAATATGTCACTATAATTCCTTTAATTGCGAGTTTTTAAAGAGAAAAAATTACATAACACACAATAAAAGTTAATGACACAACTAATTTTTTATAAAGTCTCTACTTTCCAACGACGATCCATTTTGTCCTTAATGCACATCGAACAAAATGCAACTAAACATTTTTTTATCCGTTAGGTTTTAAATTATTTTACTAGTATACACCATCCTCAACCACTTAAGATAAAAAACAAATTTGTATGTATAGTATTCAAGAGAGAAGAAGTTAAGAAAGTAGTGATTTGCGTATGATATATCATACATCGGGCTTTAATGGGTTAAAATGAAATACCGAACTAAAGGATAAAAGCTTTTTCTTTAAGATTTAAAAGCATTTTCAGCTGAAAGTCTGAGAAAGCCATATATAACATTATTCTCTACAACAGAATAACGAAAAATCAATAAATAAACCAGAAATTTTTAGTTATAAAGAAAACTACATTAATTGAATAATTAAAAAGAAATATCGATAGTGAAATTTAATACATGTAAAATGTAGACTTATTGTAAATATATAAACACAATATTCGAACGAGCACAATGAATAAAACTAAAACGATAAAATATCCAATTTCCTTAAGTGAGGACAAACAATGCCGTCTTTTTTCATTTGTATTATTCCGCATGTAACGATTACGGTGACAAACTATCTTACATGTTTATTAAGAATTTTTGTACCGAAGTACATTTTGTTCGACTCTTTAATCATATCTTATGAGAATATAAAATATGTAATTAAAAAATTGAATCGTTTAATTGCTTCATAAATAATAAGAAAATGAAAACATGTTTAATACAATACAAAGTGATTAACAACTTGATTTGCCATAATAATCATTTTATGGTTAATTAATTAGAAATAAAACTTACTGTGTTTTTTCATTGCCATGCCAGTTAATGAAATAATAAATTAATACCAACAGATAATTAATATCATTTCCAAGCAAAACATAACTAACAAGTTGAGTTTAATTTTCAGTTAAATGTTTTAGTTTTATTTCTATTCAAATAGTTGTTGCATAGAATTACAAAAACTATATATATTCATGGTTTGTAGTTAATTTTCTATTCAAAATTTGTATTTCTTTTGTGTATTTTATATTCTTCGAGTTCTCATCGTATGCATATACATATATTGTATCGTTATATAAAATGTACATACAGTTTCTGTTCAGTTAACTACAAAAAAGAATAAATCTTCAATTTATCACATTCTACATCTTTCCATCATCGAAAACGTTTTCTTAATTTTTTCGTTTGGTTATATTTTTGTTTTGTTGTTAAAACAGCAAAAGTATATATGTAATAACAATAATAATAAAATAAAATAAAAATTCTTTTTTAGTACTCTATTACTTTATTCTATCATGAAGAAAACCAAAATAATAAAGAAAATATAATCAAATAAAAAAAGTTTTTTTTGCAAGGAAGAAAAATATCATCATCTCATCATCATCATCATCATCATCAATTTTCCATTCCACTGTCGAGATTTTTATTCAGAATACGAAAAAAATGGTTCGTTCGTTATGTAGTGAGATACACGAGTATGTACATATAACTATAAATGGAGATATTACACAAAAAAATCTTTCATCTACTTGTAATTTTTTGTTGACTAACATATCGAACAAGTATGAATTTTCCTTCCGATGTTTTTCCATATTATAATCACGTATTACAGAAACGCTCTATCTTTAAAACATACATTAAATCTATCGGTCAAACACGGAATATGTAATTATTAAATTAAGTATACACAATGTCAACTTGCTATATGGAAATGTATTCGTGTAAATCACACTCGCCATCAAATGTTATAAAAACAATTAGATAATGATTATACTTTATCGAGTGCTCAATGTATACAAAATGTTAATTTTATTTACGCAGTGACGGGAAGAGATAATATCTTTAAATCGCTTAATTTAATACTGATGATTAAGCAAAATATAAGCACAAAAAATAATCTTGCTAGTTTATATATATTAGAGACTGGCAATCCATGTACAAAATGAACATAATCATCATAAAAAAATACAAGTATAAACACCAAAAATACATTTCGAGAATATTCCGATGTGTCCCTGTTAATGTACCCTAATTAGGAGAGATCTGTGTTTTTGTAACGAAACTCCGTCACATAAAAAAGTATCGGAATTTGTATTTTAACCTAAAATTAGAGGGATTGTTCCCAAAATTGACTTTTGAGTGTACAGGTATAATTTTGTTTTACATAACTCGAAGTATGAAGTGAGTAACTTACGAGATATAAATGAAGTAGCAGACTGTCTTGAATAAAAATTATTGAAACGAAATAAAATAATAAAATATACAAATTGAATTGCTTTGAGGGTACAATGTTTATTATAATTCCGATTCGTAGTGATTATGTAACAGTTGCTACTGTTTCTGTGTTGATCTTGCTAATGATGTCGGCTGTTAATTGTGGCAATCATAGTTGACCGTAAAAAAACAGTTGTATGCTACGTGTAAATGTAATATTATCGTACAATCCCATTCCCACCTAAAGTACCTAATTTAATCATATTTAATTGCCGGTTCTGAATCACCTAGTTCCGCCCAGCTTTCAATTATAATCGAAAATTTGTTACAAAAATTATTTCTGAATCATATTTCGCCTCACACAAAATTTCATTATGATAAATTACTAACATCTCACAAAAATTATTTTAGCATCTCTATTTCCATTTATGATATCCAACTTCTTCATGGTCAGTTAAGAAATTGTTTAGTTTCGATTGGGATCGGTACATAATTCTGTTTTACAAAACTCTGTTTTTTCGAATTTTTATTTTCTCGAAAAATTATGTTTCAAAAAGTTCTGTTTTGCAAAATTCTGTTTACAAAAAATCCTGTTTTACATAATTCTGTTTAACAAGTTCTTATAAAATCAACACACACATAAATCAAAAAATTTATGGGAAATGTTTGTTTAGGTAATCGAATTTTAACAAAATTATTGGTTTAAAAATTTTAAACAAACGATGAAATCATACCAAATCTTTGAGTTTGCGACCCTTTTAAGAAAATCAAATTTTCCCAACTGGCGACTATTTTTTAACTTTTTCAGTTTTTTTGCTTTTTTGTATGATCGACTTTTTATTTCTGATATAACTCCTCAATTTTATCATGTCCTTTGACAAATCACCTATCGCCCCGTATAGCGTTTCCCGACTACAACTTTCAAATTTTCGTGCCATGCTTCAACGCCGTTTTGCGTTCTTGGGAAATACTCCGTCTCGACAAACTTCTATTTTAATTCTAAGTATGTAATATGAATATACTTCATTTTCCGGAACAAAGGCTAGGCTCTTTATCATCCTAATTTCCTACGAGAACGCGAGAACGTTACTGAATTTCCATTAAGTTTGTTCATCAACTCTTGAATTTTATGCCATAAAATTTGCCCCGGAAGTGGAACAAGCATCCCTTTACATTTGCGTAAAAAAATCGCCGAAGAGATAATTGCTTTTTAAAATCACAAAAGATTCATTGTGGATTTGGTTCGATTTCGAATTTTAAAAATATTTTTTTTAATTCAAAAAATAAATGGTCGTATAAATTTAAAGTTTTTCGACTCATTAAACAAAAAACTAATTGTATAACTTCACCTTCAATTATCCAGCATGTTGACTCTGCAAGGAGTTGTAGAGATGATGTAGTATCCATTATGATAATCTTTTCTCCGTCAACTTCAGACACACAAAAGACAAAATGCTTCCAATTGACGTAATTCTTTAGGGATGTCAATGAGGGCAAGATTTTGTGGCTCAGCAATTATATACTTTCTTATCCAATGAATTTCATTTTTTGGGCTTCTTTTGTTGGTAAAAACACTAACATTCGCAAGACATTGAAAATCAGAATTTCTTAATGTTGTTGTTTGCGATGAAAAATTTCAGATCACTGGCCACTGGTGGGTGCGTATGCTTATCAAATTGTTCTTCCACAACTATGTGTATCCCATTTTCTATTATAGTGGTCACTCTGCCTTTACAATGCAAGAATATTCTTTTAGCACAAGCCCAGCTAAAAGGCTGTTTCTTGTGCTTCCTTTCAAAATAGTAGAAGCAGGGTTGGCATGTTTAAAACATGATGGTTAAACATGTTTTAAATATAAGGCGCTGTTTTAACCCATATTACCTCAGAGATCTATATATAGATTACTGCAATATTTTGTTTAAATAAAAATCTTTTCATAGAAATATTTAGTATATGGTTTTGCAATCGCAGCGGTGCACAGGTGAATTATTCAAATTACCATAATTTTACAGAACACATTTACAATTATATTTTGTTACATAATTTCAAGCATTTTGAAGGTAAGTTGCTGTTTTTTGCATCTTTTTTATTTTTTGCATTTCAGTTACCTAACGCGGTTGTTTGTTATTTTTCCAACAATTTTTTGTTTTCCAAATTCATCATTCGAAATACTTACTAAGCAGTTAAGAGTGTATACATTTTTTTGATTAATTCGATTAAAATTTAATTTCCCTTATCTCGGAAACAAAAAAAAATTAATCCGTAAGATATACATTCCGTTATACACAAAGACTACAGTAGCAATTTTTATTTCTCATACCTTTCATTTAAGTTGTCACAAATTGATTTATCATCATTATTGCAAAATTAAATACAGATAATTTATTTGAATTTTTTCTGCCACTTTGATTTCATGCCAAAGTAGAATATATCTGTTTATGTGTACATCTTCGAATATTCGTTTAGCATGAGTATTAAGAAGAAAATAGCAAAGTAGAATAAAACAGAAATCTTTTATTATTAAATAAATATAGGAGATTGAATTAATTTTGTGTAAAATGTTCACAAAGGAATACAGCAAAAATGTGTATATTCATCTTCGTTCGTTGGGGTACTTTTTGTGTAGAGCGGCCTTTTTTGTTTTATTGTATTCTCTCTGTCTATACTTAGGTATATATAGACAGTATCTTACCAGCTTTGTACAGTAAAAAACATTCCACCTCGTTTCTCTATTAGATCTGGGCACAAAAAATCGGTATTCAGATTTAAATTTAATTGAATTTGTGTATGTATAGTCAAATTGCTTTATATAGCGTAGCGAGCTTTAAAAATTCAAAATTTAATTTTTTTTTATAACTTTTCAATCAAATGGAAAACATTATTTGTAGAACGAAAAATGGGTGGATTTGGGTAGCTCCGATTATTCGATATTTCATTTTATTTATGTACGTAAATATACCTCGCGTTAATTGTCACGAATTAACCGTGTTTTGTTGTAGTGTTCATTTTAATTTAATAATACAAAATAAGAAAAATGAAAAATTAATTTGATTTTAAATGTCATGAATGGCATTTGTGTTTTTATTTAACTTAATCCTCGATTACACAGCAGATTATAAAAAAAAATGTTAATTACTTAACATGTCACGCTGCTTTATATATTTACCTAAATATACTTAATGTGCTTAATTCATATTTTCTGTTTATAAAAATTCTGACATTTTAGGTGAACATTGGGATTAGTTCATATCAGTGAGTAATAAGCTTAGACTAACCGTGTTTTATGCGAAAGACGATATACGGTGTGTTTTTTTAATAAATGCAGGACTTTTATCGCGGAATCTCGGAAATGGTGCAAAATAGGAGTAAATTACTTGAAATGAAAATTGTAGTGTTGGCGAAGGAACGTTTAGATCTTGGAATTCATTTGTTTGGGAGATATTAGTGAAAATTAGTTTTTTAAAAATTAGAACCTATCCTTTAATTTTTTTCGTAAAGTGTATGGTTTCAGAGATATGGGCAAAAATATTTGCATTATCGAGAAATAAGCAGTTAAAAATTATCTTTAATTAAATTGGATGCATTATGTTCTTGTTTAGCCGACCGAATTTTGGGAGACACAGTATTTCTAAATGCATTGGGCACGCAATATCTGAGTAAACGTTGGTCAGAGTTTGATCGTTGAATCAACTAGTTTTTATGTATTAGATTGTTTTCTCAACTAGTATTTTTATATTGGTTTCAGAACATTTTATTTAATTGTATTTATAATGATAATAGTGATAATGATAGATCCTACAAGCGCTGGGCGTCATTGAAAACTATAAAGGAAAAATTCTACGAACACAAAAACAAATGATTGAAATTTGTTTAAAACTAATCTCGCGATTACGACATTAAAGAATTAAACATGGTACAGTTTTATTTACTTTAACCAGACTTCAGAACTTCAACAACAATTTGTGTTATTCCAAAACTTTCTTCAAATTAGTGTTTCACCATTGCATTCAAGATGATACTAAGGTCCATTATGCATAGATTTTTAATCGGAATTTGCCTTATAGTTTAGATTGTGGACTGTACAACGAATTTGTCTTTAGTCGGTTAAGAAATAGTAGAATTCAGTCAACATCACCAAATTTTAAAAGCACTTCGATAATTCTTAGCAGGTTGGTTTTATAATTCCTGAAAAAAACTTAGGTACTTCCAAAATAATAAATTCCAAATTTTCAATTTCTATCTTAGAAAAGAAACAGGCAATTCGTAGCCGATGTTAAAAAAGAGACAGGTGGAGTTTTTCATTGCTCCAATTAAACAAGGCAATATCCGCGAAACCAGAAATCAAGTCTTGAGTATCGAAGCATATCGCAAAATTGTTGCCATCTTAGAAGCAGCTAATAAATAGTTTTACATATACAGATAGAAAAGTTCGAGAAGACTAACAGTAGTAATAAAAGGAATCTAGTCACCTGTATCGCCACTAGAAATACGTGAGGATCGAACTGCCAAGAGATTCAATATAAGAAGCGTTATCAACATTATTAATCGTGAGAAAATCCTTCAACCAATGTTCAAAGTTGACCTGAAACCTGAAGCAGCAAAAACCAAAGGGGCACACGCAATCTACAGCATGAGGTATCTGTTGTATAGAAGGGTGGTAGTGGAAAAGCCACACAAACGTAAGTCAGTCCTACAATACACCATGGAATGAAAAGGGGCTAGCGCAACATAAATTAGTAGTAAAGCATTTTCTTAATGAACACAACATTGACATCATGATGGGCTCTGAGACACATTTTACACAAATGAGTTCTGTAAAATTTAATGGTTATACAATTTATGGTACCCAACCTCCTAACGGAAAACCTCGTCGGGGATCAGCAATTATTATTAGAGATAGGATAAGACACCAGGCAACTAGCATCTGCTTAAAAGAATGAACGGTACAAGCACCATATCCGCAGCTCACTCCCCACCGAAACATTGAATTAAAAAGCAACAATTTAAAAATTATTTTAAAACCTTGGGAAATAAATTCCTTACAGGAGGAGTTTTTAGCTCCAAACACAATCCAATGGGGCTCTCGATTAACATCACCAAAAGGCAAGCAGCTGTGAGAATTAATGCAGGAAGGAAAACTAGATCATGTTTCTGGCGGTAGACCAACATATTGGCCAACCGATAGACGAAAAATTCCCGATTTAATCGACTTCTGTGTAACAAAGAGTATTGCTAGAACTTATGTTACGGCCGAAATATGCTACGAAACATCATTTGACAACTCAAAGGTTTTAATAATATTAAGTACACAAATTTTAAATTCAGAATCAAATATTTCCGTAACGAACTGATACACGAATTGGTCTCAATTCAAATCTATAGTGGCAAGAGAGTGCTCAAACGAAATCTGATATAGATGAAGCAGTACAACAACTAACGAAAACATTAGAACAAGATAAAGAAAAAGTGAACACTAAACTACTAAAGCGAAAATGCACCAAGCGTCACAGAATATTCAACAGATCTTAAATAACAAACGTATACGGCGCAGGCAATGACAGTTACATAGGTCGCATGGACCAGCACTAACAAAAGAACATGATGAGGGGATTTACTTAATGTGGAATTCACTTAATGTAGAAAGCCACAAAAAAACTTGAAACGGCCTACGGACTTATGTCCTCCGATTCGCTTTCCCGATGGAAACTGGGGAAGACGCGATGCAGTAAAAGCAAATGTGTATGCCCAACATAGCTAAAGTATTTATTCCGAAAGAAAATAATGGGCATTCGGAATTGCTGCCTGAAGAAATTGAAGCTTCAGAATTTCAACCATTTAAATTTAAATGGCGTGAAATAAAAACAATGATCAGCGAACATGTACAAATCAAAAAGGCACCTGGTCAAATGATCTTATTAGTGGTAAACTACTTATAGAACTTCCAGATATATGTATCAAAGGATGCGGGCCAATCAGGCGAAAAAAAATATATCGATTTACAAAAACGTCGAACTTTTATTTTGCATCGAAACTAAAACTATCGAAATTAAAATAATCGACAATTTTTTCATCGAGGAAGAATTTATCGCACATAAAAATATCGAATAGATATTCCATCTATTTTTGAAGTAGAAAACCCGATTAAAATATGAAAAGAGGTTTATTTGAATTAGGGATAGGACTGAATGACACACATTTATTAATTCACCAATAGAAATTCATATATTTAAATAATTTTAATGTTAAATATTGAATAATAAGTTTAATATTAATAATCTTTTGAAATGTCATACCATATCCAAAGATATGGTCCACGTTCAATCTTGTTAACATTGTATCCCTTAACCGACTTTCCTTATTAATTTCAGATCGTTTTCTGTTTCTAGTATGACCGGACAAAGTCTTCTTAACACACATTACACTCATGATATATTCTTTTTTGATAACGTCTATCAAACTGTATAATCCAATTTGACTTTTTCCAATAATTATAGGGTTTTCCAATAAGAGTGATATGATTTCTTTAAAAAAAACACACACTAATTGTTAAGGAAATTGAAATGTTTTTTATTTAATGTGAAGCACAATCGATACAATTAAATTCTGAATAAAACGTCATTCAAATGGCCTCCACGACTTTTTCTGCAGGAACGAATTCGTTGAACCCAATTTTCGAGCACATTTTCCACTAAATCAAGTCGTATGTCATGAATAGCACGTGCAATATTGACTTGTAAAGCTTGAAGGGAGTTTGGTTTATTGATAAAAGACAAATGACTTCAAATAACCCCACAAGAATAGTCTAATGGTGTTAAATCACAACTTCTTGGAGGCCATTCAATATCACAATTTCTTGAAATAATCGAATCTCCAAACTTTTCTCGCAATAATTCAATTGTTGCACTTGCTGTGTGGCACGTAGCCCTGTCTTATTGGAACCAATGTTGTCAAGATCAACTTCTTCCAATTTCGGCCATACAAAGTTGGATATCATCGATTTATACCAATCTCCATTGACAGTAACGATGTTACCAGCGGAATATTGATTCCACCAGACCAAAAACTACACCAAACTGTCAATTTAGGTGAATGTAATGGTTTTTCATGAATAATTTGGGGATTTTCTTCGCACCAGAATCGACAGTGTTGTTTATTTACCGCACCACTCAGATGAAACTGAGCCTCATCGGAGAAGATGATTTTCTTAAAAAAATCGTTATCGTTTTCAAGTTGTTGTGTGCAAAATCAGTGAGAACAATTGCAGATGCAAACTCAAATCCTTTCTCAAAATCCGCCAGGTTGTGGTTTGAGACAGTCACAATTATTGAGAACGTCTTGGAACCGACAAATTGCGGTCTTCCTGAGCAATATTTGCATTACTTCGAGCGTTTCTTTGTCTTATTGGCACTTGAACATTATGTAAAGAAAATGTACGCTCAAAATTTTCAACAATTCGATGAATAGCGAGCACATCTTGGACGATTATTACGACTATAAAATGACAAAAGCGCACGAAAAGTTGCAATTGGAGAACAACTATTTTGATAATGAAACTGAATAATTTGAAAACGTTGTTCTTGATATCTCACCATGATGAAATTGTAAACATTACTGAATACAGATCATGACATATGAAAATGACAGATCATGACATATGACAAATGGCCGAAATGTTACTTAAAAATCATATCATTCCTATTGGAAAACCCTATATTTGTAAACGTTTATAGCTTCAACATGATTGGTCGTTCGTGGTAAATTTTCACTGAATAGATCATGGATCGTCCATAGAGCTGATTAAAATTTTGGTTTGGGATTCTTTAGCTTATTTCTTGTATTTCTATTTCCATATACGAAATTTTTGTCGAACCAACTTACAAATGTTTTGCTTTTTTTGCAAAGTTGATCCTTTAAGGATTGATAATATGCTGCTACTTCATTTTCTGGAACCAAAGCGAGACATTTCATCATTCTCATATTTAGAGAGAATATTTCATCCGTTCCATAATCCTTTTTCAACTTCTCCAACTGTATTCTTCGCCAAATTATTTGTGAAAAATGAAAAAAAGCAACCCTTATTTGAAGATGATGGACTAATGCTTGCCATTTCCAAATCTCATGATATATAAGTAGGGATTAAATGAATGTCGTGTCGACAACTGATTTGTAGTAGCTGAAGAAATACTTCGGCCTTTTATTAAGTCGTGTATAGTAAACATTTGAGTCATTATGGATGGAACAATATCAAATGTTCCATCCATTAGCCAAAGTTTGGGTTTTCTTAGCAACTTAAGGCTATAAAGTGTGCCTAATATAATAATTTTATTTTCTTCAACGCTGTATTCTGCTAATATAAATGATTCGACTTTTATAAAGAAATAAAGAAGCACTTAATTATAAATGTAAAATATACAAAAAAAATACGCAAATTATTACCATCGATATATCGTAGATGTTGGAGAATTGAAATTTTTTCTAAATTATGTAGTTGGCTCTTTTATCTGTTTTTTACGAGCATATTTAACTTTAGCTTTCTGTGCATCCTTATTTGGTAAATATACACGACAAGTGGGGTCACATTCAATTACGTTGTGCCTAATAATATGGGATGGTTTATTATCAGTTTTCCATCAGATAAAATGTATATCTGATGTGCTGATGTGTGTTGGAAATCGGTCATATAGACCCAACCCGTATCTTAATAACAACATTTTCAATGCTGTAATGAAAACTGGGTATCTTCTTGAAACTTGGAAAAATTCACAGATCATAATGATCCAGAAACAAGGTAAAGATGAAACAAAAACAGACTCGTATTGTCCAAACAGTTTACTGCCAACTCTGTCAAAATACTTTGAAAAAATGCTTCTTAAAAAGCTTAAACCAATTCTGCAAGAGTAAAGAATTATACCGGATCACCAGTTTGGATTTAGAGATCATGGAACCATAGAACAAATGCATAGGATCGTATCAGAAATCACACTCATTTGAACAAAAGAAGTACTGCTCTGCAGCATTTTTAGACATCGCCCAAGCTTTCGATGAAGTATAGCGTGAAGACCTTGTACATAAAATTAAGGCCCAAAAACGATCAATCTACTATATGATCATTAAAAATTACCTGCTAAACTGGAAATTCTTGGTGAAATATAATAGGGCATCTTCCAATTTAAATGAAATACACTCAGGGGTTCCACAAGGCAGTGTACTGGTGTAACGCCGCGCTGTCCACCGCAGCGTTAACATGATCCACTGTTCTATCTGGCAATATTTTAAATTCTGGTTTTGCAACGAAAACCAAATAATATGAAGCAACACACACACACAAATTTACGAATAGGCTATAAAAGCAAAATAAAAAGTCATGGAGAGGGAAGTCGAAAAAGAAAAATTGTAAAAAACGGCAGTCGTTTAAGTCGGTGTATAGATTCTATTAAAATTTCACAATTATTGAAAATTAAAATTAAATTAAGAAAAAAAACTGGAACAAGTTGGCTCCAAGTAAGTCGTGTCGATAAAGTTTTTTTTAAATATACGGTTCTCGGTATTTTTTTAGTATTTAGTGCGTAAATAGGAATAATGGTGAAAGTTTTAATCACCATTTAATTTTACTATAAATAATGCGGAAGTGATTTATTAAAATAAAATAATAGTTATTATTGTTAAGTAGATTATAAGTTTATTAAAATATTGTGTAAAACAAAAACTACCAAAAATAATAGAAGTTTCAAGGACAATTATAAGTATTAAGAGACAGTTGATTTTTGCTACATACACTGAAATTTTTAGAAAAAAAAGGAAAAAAAATCCATGTGCTAAACCGTAAAAGTAAACCGTGATTAAATAATGTTAACAGTGATTTGTGAACTAAAATTTTAAGGAAAGTACCTAGCATATATAATAAATAATAAACAAATGAACTAAAAGACAAATTAAACTTAAAACATCGGCTGTGTCGTAACTTAATTATGATAACAGATATTAGTGCTAAAATAAAGACAGTTAAAATATGCTTAACATAATGCAGTGAAAATAAAAGGAAAAATAAAAATCAAAACAAATAATATAAGCGACCACAGACACCGTGTTAATAAAAATCATTATAAGTGAAATACCACTCTACTACGAAAATATGTATTCATGTGCAATATCCGAAACATATACATAATATACTTAGTAAATAATAATTCATAAAACATGAAATAAAACAGAAAATATTCGCAATACACAATAATTAACACAGCTGTAAAATTACTGTTTAATACGAATTTATAATAACTCATCAAGTAATACGAATGTTATTTATGTACTATGTACAATCAACAAATTAAATGAATATTGTAATAATCGTGCAACATTCAACATACAACTTTAAATTCAACCTGCAACATGTTTATCAACCGGATTACGTAAAAAAAGAAAAAGGTTCTTTATTAATAATATTATGTATTTTGATAATTTTTTCCTTAAGTTATAATTAATTTTGCTTTTAGTTAAGTCTTAGTTAATATTATATTAGGTTACTATTAGGGGTAGCATAGGCTTAGTGTTAGGTTTATTGAATTATTTTCGCATACATACATACCATATATACGCGTGCATATCGAAATTATGCTTATTTGCATTATCGAGCGAATTTTCTTCAAATTTTTTTAATTAATTTCTTTTATGTTCAATAAATAATAGTTGTATGCTAGAAATGTATGCATACTTCGAAATGAAAATCTTACATTGTTATTTTTACAGTTTAATTAATTTTTCTGAGAAATTTTAACATGGCAGTTTAATCAAATCATTGATGAGGCTGGGGTAAGTTAAGCAATGGCAGGCGGAGGCATTTTGCATCGATCGTTCGGTTTTCTTTTTTAATTTCAATTTTCGGAAGTTCATTTTGCTGCTGATGTTTCCCTCCTATATTTCCTCGTTTAAGTAAGCCCCATTCCTTCATGGTCAGGATCCCTAGTAATTTCATCGTTTTATTTTTATTGTACCATCAATTTACTTTCATTCCGTTGCCTATAGATTTTATCATTGGGGCAAAATCTCATCCATTACCATTTAGTTACAATAGTTTCCTCTAATTTTAATTTGCTTTTATTAATTCTCCTCCGCGGTTTATCCAGACTGAGACAACCTCTGAAACACCCACTCCCTTACTCCTGAGTTCTAGCCGCGCAAAAGGTGACCGCTCAGAGGCTCAGAGAGTATTTTTGTCCATTAAAAAAATTTCTATAACCGCATGATAACGCAAATTACTCTGCGCGTTACACTGGGTCCAGTGTTAGCAAGAACATTTAAAAGAAATAGCTAAGTGGCTTTCAAAATAGAGAATAAAAGCAAACGAGCAGAAATCAGCAGACATTATATTCACTCTCCGTAGATAACCCTGCCCTCCGGTGAAGTTAAATAACATCAATCTACCCCAATGCAAAGCCATTAAATAACTAGGTCTATACATCTAGATAGAAGATCGACATTTAAGAAATACATCGAAACAAAATGACAACAAATCAACATCAAAAGTGGTAAAATAAATTGGTTAATCGGAAAACATTCTAAATTAACTCTAGACTGTAGAGTCTTGTTCTTTAAAATGGTACTAAAACCGATCTGGACTTACGGAATGCAATTGTGGGGCTCAGCCTGTGTCTCAAATATAATAAAATTGCAATCCGTACAATCAAAAATACTACGAAGGATGGTAAAGGCACCTTGGTACATACGTAACACAAACATAAACCATGATCTCAACATCGAGGCAGATGCAATACTGCAGTACAGCAGATACCAAACTAAATTAGAACAACATCCCAACACATTAGCTCGGGAAAGCCTAGGGAAGGCCTAGATATCGGCGCCTTAAAAGAGAAGATCCCTTAGATCTAGCCAACTAATTCATATAAACAACAAACCAAATAGTGCATATTAATGGGTTGGGTTTGTTTGCCCAAAAAAAAATCCCCAAAACCGTTTGCCCAATCTCAAAATTTTAAATGGATGTTTCGCAATTTAAAATTTTGGGATTTTTGGTGATGTTTTTGGCAAAAAAATGCAACAAGTATTAAAGTGTTTAATTTGTTATAAAATAATAAAATGCAAAACGATAATAGATTGCGTTGATTCATGATGTGTGACAGTTAAAAAATTTACCATTACACATATTACACATTTACAATAAATATACACATATTACAAACAAATTAAAATAAAATGGCTTTAAATATTATGAAGTCTAACAAAGGAAAAGATATGTTGTGCCATGTAGGATACAGTTTACAGAAAGGATTTGGGAAAGTGGTATTTTGAAAAACTTTATTTATATGTTTTGGGGAAAAAGTTGTTGGGTAAATATATCTCTCCCCATATTAATATTATGAATTAACATAGGTTAAGACTTAAATTTTGTCTTTTAACCAATTAGCTTGTAAGATTTGAAAACAACTTGTGAGGTTCCCGTGATAGGAAAGATCCAAAGGCTCACGACCACTCACACAACATGTGTGTAATGGCATGAGCAACAGTTAGTAACAGCTCACACACCATGTGTGTGATGCAAAATGAAATAATGATTTTTTTTTTATTTTTGTATATTTTTTTTGATTAAATTAAAAATAAGTAAAAAAAATAAAAAAAAACAAAAAACAATTTGAAATTGTATTTATATAAAGTTTTTTTTATATTAATTCTTAAAAATATTACCGGTCCTTGGCGAAGTTTAACTGCGCAGACGTGCGGTCATTATAGTCTTAAAAAAAACTTTACATTAATAAATTTTAAAAATTCATGAAATGGTGAATCAGTTTTCTTTTGATTTGGCATGTATTTGCATTTTGATGATTATCTTAATTACAATATATTTTGAGAGTCCTTATATATTCGCAAAACATACGTTTTCTCTTGTGTTTCATAAATCATTCGATTTTTCATAAAACGTTCTGCTTAAAAATTTCATGAATTTTCTGCAGGTTTCTAAAAATATTAGCAGAACAATTTCTTTTTTTTTATATAGTGCTGCCTGTAGCACTGAATAGTAAAACATATTTTTTCTGCTGGAAATTTTCGAGCACAGCATCGAGCATATTGCTTTGCTATGAGCAATCATCGGACACATATCTAAATATGTACATATTGCGTATTATGTAATAGAAAATTGCAATGCTAAGGACCTTTCAAAACGAACATTTATTTTTGAGCCAAATACACATATTTCGACATACTTCGATTAGACACATAAATAACATCTATAATTAATAATATAAACAATTTAATAATAAAATAAAATTTAAATCTTACCTTTATTGTGTAGAAACTGATTTTATTACAAACAAAAAATATTTGTATTGATTTATGTTAATCCAATTTAAGTGAATACGCGTGCAATAAATATAATCCTGGTAATGTTGTTATAGAAAATTATTTTTATATTTCACTTTCAGATTATTTATTTATTTTTTCTGCTTAATTAAAATAATTATAATAAAAAAACATCACACATCAATTACTTTACTAATTAATTTCTTTTTTGTAAAAATATATATTTATTGAATTAATTTTTTTATTTCGATTATATTATTTTAATTAATTGTTGATATTTTATGTTAATCCAAATTCCCCGCTCTTTTGTTGACAACCAGAATTATTCGAGTACATAAAAATAAAAAAAGTAAATAAAATAATATTAAATATATAATTTTTATAAAATACGTTTTTAATTGTATATAGAATTTATTACTGAAATACAAATTTAAATATAAAAATAATGGTTTCTGTTTTGGTGACTATGCGGCCGCCTCTTTTTATTTGAATACATTTTTTTTTAATATTTAATCGATTAATCAAGGATATTATTCTTGTTTGATAATCAATGAATTGGAATATTCATGTACGGTATAATCAAATTGAATATGTGTATTTATTTATATATTCATGCACAAAAACATATGTAAGTACGAGTATGTTATACATATTTAAAATGAAAATTGATCGATCTGATTTAAAACGTATTGATGTTAAACAACCTTTTTTGTGAAAAGATAATTGAACAACTATATTTTTGGTACATATGAACGAATACGCCAATTAAATCATATACTTATTTATATTTATAAAGAATTTGAAATATTGAGATTGATGCCACGAGCATTATAGATAAAGATAATAAATAAGACAGTGTATACAAAAAACTCAATTGAATAGGTATGAGTATGTACACAGGCACTTTCGACTTTAAAATCAATAAACATTTATTTTGAATTTTTGTATTGTAATGCAGTCGTGCAATTCAAATCGTTGATAAGAATTATTAATTTGGTTGGAATTTAGGGCGGTCTAGCTTTTATCAAAATTAGACTTACTTATCGAGTACATGATAAATGTGTTTTATATTTTTTATTAGAAATGCTATCAGGCCCGCGCCTAAGTACACGGTCGCTTCTGTACAAACATTATATCGGCCGCCCCTTGAGGTAAATAGAACTAACTTATTGAGAAATAAAAATCAAGACCGACCAAATGGCACAGTGGTTAAAGCTTGGGCGTTTATATCGGGAGAAACCGGGTGAAATTTCATCAACAGATTACGATCTGTAGTGACATGTAACACATCTATGACGATGATCTTAGATACTTTTTAACTTTTTCTTTCTCCGGGCGCAACGGATACTGTTATGTTAATAATGTTAATAAAGGGAGTGTAACAAAATCTCGGTTTTCAAAATCTGGGTTTTCAAAATCTCGGTTTTCAAAATACCGATTTTGTATAAAAAAAACTCCCGATTTTTAAGGAGATTCCGGTTTGAATTTTTAAAATTTGGCATGTGGGAAAATGGGACTCTTAAATGATTTTTTGATCAAATTCAAAAATGAGTTTGCGATAAAGTTCTAGAGAATAGCTAATAGGGATGGAATTTGGATGGAGGGCTAAATGCCCGTGAGAGTTATCAAAGCCGTCAGCCTCTACAATTATTGCATTTCAAAATGTTGCATTAACAAAATATTGCTTTTTTTATTAATCTTGCAACCACAAAATGTTGCAATTACAAAATGTTGTAAGTATGTACCAAATTTTGCAATTATAAAACTTTATTATTTTGTGCAATTAGAACTAGAAGAAAAGAAAACCGGGATTTTCAAAACCGGGATTTTTAAAAACGGGATTTCGAAAACCGGGATTTCGAAAACCGAGATTTTGAAAAATGGGATTTTGAAAACCGAGATTTCGTAGTACACCCGTTAATAAAATGTGTAAAACTACGGTGGTACCTCGAACGAGCATAATTCGTTCCAGAAGTCGTTAAGCGAAACAACGTTTCCCATATGCAAATTATTCGTTATGCGAGGTGCTCGTTAATTGAGGTACCACTGTACGCATAAATTTGGGACCGTAGAGACCGTTCCGTTTCGATTTTTCTTATAAATACTTCAAGAGTAGTTGCACCATTTTAATTTTGTCAAACAAATCAACACCATTTATGTCTAATTCACTTTTTTGTTTGTCTCGATCAAGCGTAAATCTGTACAATTTTGCAGTAGACTCATCTGATTATTCTCCAATATGGTGAACGAACCCAAAGATATCATTATAGTCCCGAAGTGCTTCAAATCATTCGGAAATAGATGTTAATGCTTGATCTAATGAAATGCAAAAATAAAAATTAATTTTAAGATGCGTTTTTGGATCCAAGATTAATGTATCTATGCTTTCATAATTGAAATTTTGGGGTTTCCAGCTCATTCGTTTTTCACCAATAGCAGGAAAAGCATGCCCCACGTCCAACCCATTAGCTGGCTGGATCATTTACAACGTCAATAATTTATTCAAACTCGTTATTGCGTTTATGCAAATGCATTTTGTCACAAAATTGGTTAAATTCTTTAACGAAAAAGGCATGCTTTCGTATGAATATCATAACTAAACCAATTTTTACTAAAAATATATGCCAAATTACTATGGATAATTGCACATTTTTAATTATAAACAGTGTGTCATATGACGTGTTTTGAAGTTCTTCTACTATTTTTTTTATAACAGACTATCTTTTGGTTGAACTAGAAAAAATACGTATATTTCTTGTATGAACTAAGTAGAAAAAATTTCTGTCTCGTGTGATATTTAGAGTGTTTTTTAAGCCTGATACAACTTGAAACTACAACAAAATAAAACAAAAAATTAAATTTTTATGAAAAATATACTCAGGCAGATCTCAGTATACTCTGGCAAATCATCATGGATAGACTCACGCTTGAATAACGCTACGAAATTATTAAAATGTACTTTGAAAATCAGACGTCGATTCGCGCAATTTATAGACGACTTCCTGATTTTTATGGCGCACATAATCGTCCATCTGAGCCAGCCATCCATGCCATCCAACAAAATTGCCGCGTATGGAATGAGAACAATCCACAGGGTCTCTTGACAGACTCCATTACATCCAGAAAAATGCACCTTGGTGTGATTTACACGGTGGTGGCATCATCGGACCTTATTTCTTCAAAAATGAGACCGGAGATGCCGTCAATGGAGATCGTTACCGCACCATGACCAATGATTTTTTGTTTGAAAATATGGATGACATTGATCCGTACGACATGTGGTTTCAACAGGATTGCGCTACGTGCCATTCGGCGACCGCAACCATCGTCTTATTAAAATTAAAATTTGGCGATAAGTTGATTTCGAGAAAAGGACCTGTCAATTGGCCTCCAAGGTCGTGCGATTTGACACCTCTCGATTATTTCCTGTGGGGCTACGTGAAGTCACTGGTTTATGCTGATAAACCAGCAACAATTGACTCTTTGGAGGCCAGCATTGTGCCCAAAATTGGACGTCTAGAATGCGTTTCGTCAAGAACAGCCGTGGTGCCCATATGCCCGTAATAATTTTCAAATATTAGTGCCATGTATTGATTACATTTTATTCCAGTTCTATCGGGCTTAAAGAAACTCTTGTTAGTTGCGATGCCTTTAACAACCAGATTCAAACTATGTGCAGAACATGGTACATAAAAAAGCTCTTTAATCCAAATGGACATGTAGGTACTACAATACTTGTTAAAGCGTTAAAGGGTTGAATTATTTTAAAAATTTCGTTATATTTTAGAAAAATAAAAAAAGCCTTGTTTATTTTAAATTTCTAACCAATGCCCGCTTTCTGTCAATAATTTAAAATTATAGATAAAAAAGAAATGGTTTTTGGCCGCCTTGTGCGGTGCACACATTGAACACACGCTATAGGCGCGGTCCTGAATGTTATTTTATATTTAGGGCTATGTGTGTGTAACATTCATGTTTAATTTTATTATTTATAATACTCTTGAATTATGACATAGGCGCCTGACTGTCAGTTCGGGCTTTCGCCGTCACCACCCATAAGCACGTCACCATTCCAATGACGCTAGGTTAATATTTAAACTTATTTGAAATTAAAAACACTTTGAAAAAACTATCTTATATTATTGGACAGGCATGTTGCTAGCAGAAATTAAGAGACTATTAAGATTCACTATTACAAAAGAGAAGTGTGTTGTTTTTTAATAACTAGCGAACATTTTTATTTCACTTTTGTACTTTATTTTTGTGGTTGAAGAGCCCTGTTTTCTGAATGTAATACTCAACCTTTTATGTATGAAAAACTTAATTAAGTGGATATAATTAAATTTAATTGTCAAAAATTACAAAATATACGTACTTAAGAACTGAAGATGAATGTAATATAATATAAGATTTGTAAAAGTTTGAAAAATGAGTAATAAAACAAAATATAATCGGAAGCCACAATTCGTATCATTACGTTTGTGACTATTGCAATATTGAGAAGTTTGGCAAGCTATTTAAGGAATGTCCATATGCAAGATTCGTTCGTTTAGAGTGGCAGAATTGTAAGGGAGATACGTTATATGCGGGGTTTAACAAAATCAATCATTTTGTCCTTGAAATGAAGCAACATTGCAACAGCTAGGTGAAATTAGAAGGTAAGCAGAAGAAATGATAACCGTCGGAGCAACCATTAGCTTTCGCAGCAGAAGTCAAGAGCAATTCCTCTAAGATCGTTATGTTACAATCAAAACAATCTCAAGCTAATAAAAAAAGAAGATTTAACAGTGTCCCTCAACGTTAAACTAGCAACGGGGCTTAAACCAAGGGTAAAAAGACTTGGAATGTCAGAAAAGATAGAAAGTGATTAAATAGTAAAGCTAAAGCAGCAAACCCATTTTTTCACTAGTGAAAAAAAGATAATAACCGGTTCCACGACTATTTACTGAAAAGCAATTTATCGAAAACGGCAATTCACCGAAAGCCTTAATTCACCGAAAAAACAATTCACGGAAAACGTCAATTCACCGAAAAACAATTAACCGAAAATGACAATTCACCGAAAAGCAATTGACCGCAAACGACAATTTTTCGGAAAAAACAATTCACCGAAAACGATAATTTATCGAAAATATTTCATATGCTTCGCATATTATTAACGGGTAGTAAATTAATACTGAAATAAAAAATAACGGAAAATACAAAAAAAAATTTAGAAATTCTGAAATTAAAAATACTCAATAATAAAACCTATAATTATTTCGAAAAACTGAAGAATATTTTTAACGGATATTACAGTTTCTAATTTTTTTTTCTTAAAAAAATGTTGTTTACTGTTGTGTTCGTCACGAATAATGAGAAACTAAAATATAATGTCAACACTTTAAAACGCCGTAAGTGTCATTGTAAAATAATGTTAATACTAAAGTTACGCCATCTCTTAGAAAATCTAAAAAACTAAGTTATACGAACAATACTTAATATAATTTCGTTTAGTAAAATTTCTTGTAGGTTCGCCGACAACCAATTTATAATCTTTAACAAGTCATTTTCTATCATAATATGCAAGTCTTATGAGCTCTTAGTTTTATATATAATGATAGCATCATCAGCATATAGTTGTACATTTCCATGCAGATTTAAACTGAATATGTCATTAATATAATAGATAAAAAATTCACCCCTGAGGAATACTAGCAATTAAAATTATTCTATCACTTGTAGCACCGTTACCGACTGTAAATTGCTTGCTATTTCAAATACCTTTTCAAAAGCGATAGCGTAAGGCTTGCCGCGTTTAAATTGCGATTTCTTTTAGTAGAATGGAATGATTTACGCTATCAAAAGCTTTTTGCACCGATAATGGTTTTTATGAATGATGGTGTTTTCTTTCAAAAAAGAGTTTACACGTTTGATAAGTATACATATATTCAAATATTTTTGAAATAACACTTAAAACAGAAATTGGTCTATAGTTCGATATGTCTAGTTTATCTCCTTTTTGAAAAATAGGGGTAATTTTAGCAATTTTAAGACTTTCGGAAAAAATCCGGACCCTATTGATGAGTTGATGAGATTTGTTAAGGTCGGTGCCAATAAGGTTTTAAATTTCAGGATAAACTTTAATGATACGTTATCAAACCCTGTAGCACCATTTTTATTGATTAGTGTTAGAATATCAAAAACTTCAGCGTTTGTAGTTTTGGTGACGACGGAAGTTGGATTTTGATTAACTGGCTGTTGAGACGTTAGTAAAAAATTGATTAAATGTGTTTTATGTAGTGTGCGAGTAATATTTTGATTATTGTGACGAATAATATCAATGGATACAGTTTCTTTTCTGTTTTTATTAAAGATTAGTTGGTTTAATATACTCCAGGTATTTTAAGAAGTCGATAAAAATACTCTTATGTATTAATTTTTTATGTATTAATTTTTATGTATTAATTTCAGAAACTATGCATTAGCCCATGGTTTTAATTTATTTATAGGTTTAATATTAACTGTGTATTTACCAATGACTGTGGGAAGAGAGTCAATCAAATCACTAAATAGCAATTTGCCGTAGAGTTACGGTAAATTAAGAGCGCCGTGGACCAAACCAACAATTTCCTCGAATTAATTTTTAAAAATTGTCTTACTATTAATGTGTATTGCTATTTTAGTGGTTGTTTTTGTAACAATTAGAGCCGATATAAGTACCTCAGTAAAGACGATATTTGTTTGCCTGTTGGTTTGTCAACACACACGCCTTTGTTCAATTGTCATTTGGTATCCTTGGCGAATCTTATGAATGATAAAATTGTGAATTGTTTAGCGACCTCAGATTTAAACTTTTAAATTTCGGCTTTTATGGGATTAGGACAACTTTAAAATTTTTTGATGCTATACTGATTCGCAATGGAAATGCTCAGAAGTTGTAACTGTATTATGGTACTAAAATAATTTCTCTAAATAAAGTCTCTTAATTTTGTTACCTTTACTAATTCGCAAGGAGCTACTAATAGTGTGCATCATATTTTGAAGGTGAGGTGTGTATCACTTCTTTTACAAATACTGAGCTTCCATAATTTTATCATAAGTTTTAACTGTATACGACTAATATTCAGTTTTCTATCGACATTCAGAAAATAAATGCAGAAATGGGTTGTGGTCCGGACAATGCTTACCTTTCTTTCATGGAAGGATGTGTTTGTCTTTTGACTAGAAGTATTTTTAGATACAAGACATTTGACAAAATTCAAGCATATTATTTTTATCAAGAATTCTAAAACTTTAAAAAACCTATTAATTCAATTTTGGCATTAAAGACACACGATAATAGGGGGCAGGGGGCGGGGTGCTCGGGAGATCCAATATGCTAGATTAAGGTGTTATGCGACCCGTGCTGATGATCGGCTAGACTGAGGGCCCATTTAACAAAGGCCAGTCGTGGACGGAGCCCTCTGGATACCTGGCGACCTCCAGTTGTATTTAGCCTTACCTGCGTATACGAATCTCTGCGCAGGTAAGCCTGTATTTCTCCGATACTAGTGAGAAAAACATGGAAGATTTTAAAAACAAAAACAAGGACCGGTACCCACCAAAAACCGGAAAGTGCGAATGAGAGGAGTAACTCTAACCAGAAAAATGGGGCTCCCTCATCTGAGGCAGGGGTAGCGACACCATAGTATCGAAACCAGGAGAAAGCGGAACCGCCAAACTGAAGAGCGGGGGATTGAGAGAGATCCCCCCAGTGAAGCGACGATACAGGTAGAGACGGACGGCATTTATAATTCTGGAGAAACTAGCTGCGACCCCTGAGGGGCAGCTTACAGCAGAGCAGAACGAATCTGTAGCATGGGATAACAAAACTGTCGGCTGCGATAGCTCGGAGAGGCCAAAAAGACAGAGGTCCAAGGAGGAGCTTGAAGCGGGCAGCAGTAAGCGGGCCAAAGTGCAAGCAGACACGACGTCGGGTGCTCATAGGAGCAGAAACTGAAGTAATTCAGTGAAATCCTGAAGGACCACGTGTTGATGCTAGCCGTCATTGACAGAGGTCAGGAAGATAGGAGCATTACGTCGGAGAAGTGGAGGATAGTGTACAAAGCACTAAACTCCATATTCTTGAGGATCCTGAGAAAAAATTCGGGATGTCCCAGTCCTGCAGAGATGCGGGATGGCACCAAGGGCGCGTTAAGTTAACTACGTGCTCGGACCAGAGATCGGTCGATCTATATAAAAGGGCAGTGGCCGAAGTAGGCAAGGTGTGGCCGGGTGCGTGGCTTGAGGCAGTCAGCAGAAGGGGAATCCCGAGCAGATCGAGGGCACGCGTCTGGTTACTAACCGAGCCGGATAAGCCAGAAGAGGTCATTGAGATCATTCGGGCCAGTAATCCAGATCTTCCAACGGAAGGAGGATTATGAAGCAGGAGGAGGCTAAGAGGGGCTTTAGATTGGCAATCATGCTGATCAATAAGGAATCCCTGGGTTCCCTTACTAGATCAAAGGGAGCGATCAACTTTGGTTTCCGGTCGATCACTCTTAAAGTTTACAAGAAAGATGAGGTCGATAAGGGCGCGGAAGACCACAATGGGGGCGACGGCGAACGGACCCAGCAGGAGACGGTCAAGCGGGTCGAGGACGACCAGGGTAGCCGTTCCGCTATTTCGGACAAGGAGAGGTTGGTGAGGAGAGGTTGGTGAGGAGAGGTAGCCTCCTCTCTCTGGAGTCCAATGGGGACAACCCGTCGAACACACGACGAGAGGAGGCTGGCTACCAAATTAATGAGCCACATGACACTATCCTGATGCAGGTAGTACAGGAAGAGGTGAGTAAGGTAGACAATGGTTAGGGTTGTACAAATAAACCTACATCACACCTACATCGCTCTCGTGCACAGACTGACTAAGTTAGATGAGGACTTGGTGTTAATCCAAGAACCTTGGATTAACAATAGCAGGATCTGTGGCCTCAGAATGAAATGTTATGCCCCCTGATAAAACCTAGGGGCAGGCAGAAACCGACATGGTAGACCACAGAGTTGGGAACCTATCGTAGAGGGTGTAGGACAGCCTTTAATAAGGCTAAGAACAAAAGGGGAAATCGAGATTGCGACTCGTATAAAGAGTGTAACGATCTATCTATGGAACACCCTGTTTGTATTGTTTTTCATTGATCATATGATAAGATTTTTTTGTACGGATTGTATTTGGAAACAGTAAAAAAATCATTAAAACTCGATTTTTTGTTTCCCCTCAAATTTTGGTTGGATGTAAGGTGTGGCGTGTTTTGTAGAAGAGTGAGTTAATTTTTGGATGTTGAATCCGATGGTCGATTTTTTTTTAAAAAAGAACTCGAGCGAGTATAGCAATATATACTCAAGATTAGAAAATTAAGTTGAACAGTTTTTTTTGTATGTAGAAAGTTAAATCAGAGAGAGTACCAAAAATTTTGCACCAAAATTTTGCACCAAAATTTTTGCACCAGAAAGCACCAAAAATTTTGTAAAAAAAAAACAAATAAAACTAAATTAAAATAGAAGATTACCGAATAAAATAATTTGATATAGAAGATTATAAAACATTTAGTTTGGTGAACTGTGTATTATATAAATAAAAATACCTCTAGTTAATACAAAAAAAAAACAGATTGTGAATTAAGTCGGGGCCGTATTTAAAAAAAAAGAAATATTGTAACGAGCCTCGGAAAATTGTAGAATAATTGGGGGTAATAAAGATAAAATAACTTAAGAAAATTTTTAAGTTAGTGCACAACTAATTATGTAAATTTTGTAATCGAGTGTTTTACTAAAAACGAAGTCCCTCGATTAAAACGGAATATCCATAAATAAAGAAAAAAAAAGAACCGGTTCGAGATTGGATGCACGTGGGAGGTTATACTACGTATAACGTACTAAATCGACAAAAAGGCAAAGATTTACCGCAAGCGCATGATAATTTGCCGGACGTTCAACGGTTTGGGGGCGAGAGTGATCCAGAACCCGAGGAGCACCTGCAGGCCACGCCAAATAACAAAAAAAAGGAAAATTTAAGTATTATTTTTCTTTGATACTATATATTTTATTATTATATTTAGTTACATTTTTTTTTTAAATTTGTAAAATCAGTTCACCCGTTGTTGATATTTTGTTTCCTTATAAGATTTTTTTTTTCCTCATTTATATTGGATGAGTAAATATTTGTATTTCTTAATGTGAGTGGGTATATATTACTATATGGTATAACGTAATATTTAATTTTTTTTGTACACCGCTTCTAATTAAATTTTGAGCTTATGTCTAGTGACATGACCGATTAGGTTTTTTCTTAGTATTATAAGTGTTAGTGACAGAGTTTAGGTGACACCGCGTGCGGGTAATCTTATTGTAATATATATATATTTTTTTGAATCCAGGCATAACACGTAATCAGCCGCTTCCGCTACGGAAATGTATGTATAGTATTAGTGGTTTCGGAAATATGAACCCGCCTAACGACGAGCAATACCGACGCGAGATCAGCCTGGACAAACCGGGACCACAAGGCGGCTACAAGAGGACCTAAGAAAGTACAAAAAAGAGTTGAGGAGGGCACAAGGCGGTCTTGGAGACTCTTCGGTTGTAGAATGGAGAAGGTCTCTGGGACTTCTCGCATTAGGAAAATTCTAGCTACTAACCGAACCAGTCCTAGTTACTTGTCAAAGTGGAGGTCAGAATGGTTTTTATCCCGAAATCGGGAAAGAGCTCACAGGCTTATCCAAAGGACGTGAGGCCTACAACTCTATCATCCTTTCTGTTGAAAAACTTGGAAAGGTTGATAGATGTACCTTATTCAAACAAAAGTTGAGCCCAGGAATTGGGCAATGTCGCAGCATGCATACTGTAAGGGAAAGTCGGTGGACACAGCTCTGCACGATCTAATACACATGACTGAGAAGCCAATTTACTCGCAAAACTTTTATATGGTAGCATTTCTCGACATTGAGGGTGCCTTTAATAATGTAAAAACAAAGGCGATCATGGAAGGATTGTCATTTTTGAAGGTGGGTTACCCTATAAGTAGGTTGATAAATCAGATGCTGGTAAGCAGGATTATTACTTCGGAACTGAACCGATCATGGAAGGATTGCCATTTTTGAAGGTGGGTTACCCTATAAGTAGGTTGATAAATCAGATGCTGGTAAGCAGGATTATTACTTCGGAACTGGGGGAGTCCACCATTAGAAGGCGGGTGGTTAGAAGAACTCCGCAGGAGAGAGTAATGCCCCCCTTTCTTTGGAGTGCAGTGGTGAATGGATTGCTGTTGGAACTGGGGAAAGAGAGGATGTGGGTTGAAGCGTATGCAGATGATGTAGCGATAGCTGTCTCAGGCAAATATCTGGATACGATTAGGGACGTTATGCAGAATGTACTCATGATCGTTACGAAATGGGCCAGCAAATGCAGATTAGGGGTTAACCCTTCCAAGACAGATCTGGCACTATTTACTAAGAAATATAAAATTCCGGTAGTTAGCCCCCCTACCGTGAACGGCATTAGACTGGCTTTTGCTGACAGAACGAGATTTTTGGGCATAATCTTAGACAGTAAGCTCAGCTGGAAGCCCAACATTGTAGAAAGGATGAATAAGGCTAATGTAGCCATTTACTCGTGTAGGAACGCCATAGGTAATAGATGGGGTTTCAAACCAGAGCTGATACACTGGCTCTATACCGCAGTGGTAAGACCTGTGCTGATGTACAGGGTGGGCGTGTGGTGGCCGGCTCTGGAAAAAGTAACTTACATAAGGATGTTGGGGAAGGTGCAAAGAACGGCCTGTATGCTTATAAGCGAGGCGCTTAGGACAACACCTACATGTGCTTCAAAGGTTATGTTCCACCTTATTCCAATCGAATTTTTTGGTAAACGGATCGCAGCCAATGTGGCTACGAGGCTCTCAGCTGCCTCTCAGCGAAAGTGTCTTCAGGCGGGACACTCGACCATAGTTAGATCACTAAGGAAAGAACTGCTGAATCTAGATTATATTAAACCAATGTTGTGCTTCGATAAAGGTTTTCGGATCATCTGTCCATCGAGGGAATCCTGAAGCAACGGATCAATACTGGAAAACGAGGCACTGAAATTTTTCACGGACGGGTTTAATGTAGACGGCGAAGTAGGAACCGAGAGAAGCTCAATGTTAATATTTCTGTTCATCTCCTTGACTACTGCAGCGTGTACCAGGCCGAAGTGGTGGTGATAGGGGAAGCCGTGACATGGTTGAAGCATAACGTGGTATGCGTGAGGGATATCGCGATTTATATGGACAGTCAAGCGGCACTCAGGTCATTAGAAGTGGTTTCTCTGAAGTCACGGGTGGCGCTGGATTGCCGATTATCTCTTAATGAGATGAGCGAGTATTTCAGTATCCAGATAATCTGGGTCCCTGGGCACTCGGACGTCACGGGAAACCGCAGGGCAGACGAACTAGCTAGGTGCGGTACGACTCTCCTGATGCAGCCGGAAAGAGCAGGTCTGCAGAGGACTATAGCAGCGCTCAAATCGGCGCTCAGTAAAAAAGCAATCGCCTTGTCAGATGAGAGGTGGACCAACACTCTCGCGTGCAGGGTAGCAAAACAGGTTTGGCCAAAACTGGACCTGCGGCGCTTCAAGGCACCCTGGGAAAACGAGAGTTAGGATTGGTCGTAGGGATACTGACAGGACACAGCCTTTTTGAACATGCGAGAATGTTGGGTCTACAGACGAATGACTTTTGTAGAAGTTGTTTGGACGAAGAGGAGGAAGAGACTTAGATCACTTCCTATGCTCGTGTCCGGCACTGGCATACAAAAGACATACATAAGTACTTGGGTGTATACGATATGGACAGCCGTTCTGAACTCGCGGACTGTGGAGCGCGAGATATTTTACGCTACATAAGTAGCTCCGGATGGTTTCAGCGGGAGTAAGGAGAGATTGGATCCTTTGGTATCACAATGGGCTATTATTGACCTAAGTGTGCTATAGTAGCCACTATATCCTAACCTAACCTAATCTTCTCTACCAATATTCTCCCTTGAAATCAAATAAAAAAGAAAAATTTAGGAAATATACAAGATTTGCATTTCCTAGAGAGTTACACAATAAATGATATAAATAATTTATGAAATCTGAAATAAATTATTCCTTTTATTTCGCCGCGGTATCTTTGCTAGACGTAACGAATCGCGAGTCACTCAATAATCTTAACCCAACTAAACATAATCCGAGCACAATAAAATCTTTTTTAATCTAATCCGAATGTCTGCCAATTCACCACAAAAATTCAAAGTTAAGCTTCTAATATAATTACCAAAAACACAGCAATAATCTAAAATCCCATTTACAAAATACCAAACCAAACTAAAAATAACAGCATTCTAACGATATTACCATATATTATTATAACATAAGCACCAACAAAAAAGGCATACATAATTTATTACATCGATTAATCAATTTACTAGATTTTCTTTCATATCTAATAGAACCGTACAACAACAAAGAAGCTTGAACAGAAAAAAAAATCTATACCACTTTAATTTTGATTATAATCGGTATAACACACAAATTAATTGAAATTACTAAATACCATTTCAGAAATTATCAGAAGTACAAAAAAATTGTTTTATTGTACTAACAAGTTAGACATTAGATAAATTTCTAATATAGACTTTGTGTCTTATACACAAACACACACATCCACACACAAGTTACTTTTCTACTTGTCGTTTATGTACTCGAATTTATAGAAAGACATGATGCCATTAAATATTTATAGAATTTTGTTTACTGTATTTATTTATTTATATTTTCTATTTATTTTAGTTTTACTCAATCAATCATTTATGTACATTTTAGAAATAACATGAAAATAATTACATATATAAGTACAAATTTTTATATTTTTTTAAGTGTTTTTAATCAATTATTATTACTCGACATTTATCTTTTCAACAATTTAGTTTTCAATTAAAATTTTTATTTCTATACTTAACAATTTTTTATGAATAACAATGACATAGGGTGAAACCCATCGGGACAATTTTACATAATTCAATTTAGTATGTTTTATTATTTTTTATTATATTTGGGTCACACCTATTAGTCACACTTTATATTATATAGGTAGTTTTATTATACGAGTCAGTACATTTAATTCTTACTATCGATTAGACAAGATATGCTAATGTATTAAGAATGTACAGAGAGAAACTTTGTATTTAACGCGAAGCGTCTGACTTCTGGCGGTTCAAAACTAGAGCCAAAGGAGGTCAAACTCTCAAATAACTGCTATTTAAATCAGATGAAAAATACTTTTATTTATTTTTAGTAAATCAATAAACAATTAGAGATCCACTTTTTGTTCGATTTTTATAAATACTGTGGATATTCATTTTTAAATTTCTAATACTTCCTCAATTAGGATTAACAAGGTACAGCCGTTTTTATTCAAATCTAGACTGATAACTAATTTATTTTATTAGACACAATATAAATAATTGTGAAAAAACATATTGTATCATTAATTCACCTGGGACATTGTGTCCGGTGGATGAACTCCACTCTCTTTCTATGCATATGTATGCATAATATCAGTGCCTAAGAATGTATGTGACCATATCATAATATTGGGGGTACAAATAAGTTTTGAGGTTTTTTTTATAATTTCGAAGCTTTATCTAGAGAAATTGGTAATGAATTGAGAATTTGTTTGTTTTTGTATGATACCCATGGTCTTGGGACCGTTTTGAGTCGCTTGTTGAGTCACTACACTTCTTGACATGAATCTTGGTCCAATAATGCCTCCAACTCAGCGTTTTCAAACTTTACTAGTCTTCGCATTCTTTGCCACTGGTGTCAAAATCGCCACTTTTAAAACTACGAAACCAGTAATCACATGTTTTTAATGATGGATCATGTTCCCCATATGCTTCATACAACAATCGATGTCCATCAGCTGCAATTTTCTTCAAATTAAAACAAAACAGCAGCGCTTCTATAAATTGTAAGGATTAAAATATTAAATAAAAAAAAATTAACAAAAATTAAAAAAAAATTAAAAAACGGGGTTTGGCAAGCAAAATAGAATTTTTTTTTGATTCTAAAATTGAGTTAACTTTTGAAGGAGCGCCAAGGTTGACATTAGGTTAGAGCACAAAAAAGTATATTTTTTACACTCCAGCGAAATGACACATACTGATTTTTAGAGGGAAATGATGACGCTTTGACATGAATATGGTTACATGGCCCAATTCGATTTAAATCACTCAAAACTTATTTGTACCCCCAATATATGAACTTTATATTATGCAGGCAGAAGGAGCGTGTGCACCGGAGAGGCTTTCATGCAAGTGCTATGGAGGTTCTTTTTTTACTTTATTTCTTTATCTTGTGGGTGTGGCAGGGTGGATTTACATTCTCCTGAGCCTGCGTGAACTTTATTCATTTGTTTTTAATTTTGATGAACGTTTTTTGATTTTAAGGGTGGTTTTCGTTTGTAGTTTTACCGTTTTCCGCTCTAATGTCTTTGAATTTATGATTGTCGTGTGACGAATGTAGTGGGCAGGGGGGGGGGAGGGAAGGATGTGTATGAAGTATAGTTTTTTTCATTGTTTAAGAATTTTTTTCGGCTTTTCGGACAAAACATTATTTTAATGAATATCCATACAATGTTTACGGCTGTTTTAGTCGTAGAAAACAAAGAGGCCACTTATTAACAATATTTCTACCACAAAAGTAGAAAAAATGCACTCCCCTCCCCCAATTTTTGGGTTTTGGTTCTTCATCTGTATTTCAAATTGTTCATGATTTATTACGTTCCTACTTATTTTTTGTTCTTTTATCACTTGATATAGTTTAATTATATATAAAAACTAGTACTTATATTCTAGTATTTTTTTTTAATTTAAAATATTTATTAACTTCCTTATATAGTGATAATTTTGTAAACATAATTTTTAAAGATCCTAAGATTTATAAAGTGTTTGATGCTTTCTTTCATAACCACTGACGATCCTTCTCTTGCCCTTCCTGTTCTATGAATGGGGTGGTAACGACAGCTGTATCCATAAATTTCAAGATACGAAGTAGAAGTAAAATGGGTTTCCGATAATTTCAGTATTTAAGAAAATTTCTAATTCTACATTAGACCATTGGCATTCCAGATTACTATTCTTAATGTTTTATATGAGGTTCCTTGCATCATTTTAATAGAGAATGGATGTCATTTCATTTAAGAGTCTTGCTTATCTAACCTGTTTCTTAGAGGTTCAATGTATTTCTCTTGTTTAGCTAGTCGAATGTTAAGTAAAACGCTTCCATGCTTCTTAGTATCTTTTAACAGTAACATGAGCACTGTTGTATCTTCGGCCGCACCCTTCAAAATAACTGGTTTTGTCATTAAATCTTGCGAGCATAGTTTTGGTTCTTCCGTTTTACTTGCATGAGGTTTGGTTCCTCTTTGGTGAAAGTTTGGTTAATTTTTTCCGGTATTTGTCGATTTTGTTTTCGTGTTATATTTTTTTATCATTGTAGCTCCTTAACTGTTTCACCCGTTAGTTTGTGGGGTGTGGTTTCTTGTAATTACAACAGTTTGCAGCAATATTTTTACTAACCGGGCATACTTGGGCATTGAAATACTGGTTTTACAAATGACGGTACATTATACACGAAACCCGGTTCAAAGCTTTATGGTACACCTGAATTCTAATGCTTCATTTGATGAGAAGGAGATTTGGCTCCTATTTTACGGTGGTGACAATATTATTTTCAATTAAATTAGCAATTGAGTCATTAAGTTTACATTATATCACCCTTCTTTCTGCAGGCATCTTTTTTGTATTTATAATACGCTTTGAGAACAGTGTGCAACTATTCAAGCCTCTTTTAATATTAACATCAAAGGCAGCAAAATCTCGAAGATAATCTAGTTTTTGCGCTAAAATTTGAGGAATTGATGAATGCAAATATTATTCAAATGAGAGCTAATATTGTTGAGTGCCTTAGTACCTCAATACTAAATATAATACTGAATAAATCATTGGATCCTGAACATATAGAAATCTACAAAGCAAGGAGACAGACCACAAAATTTATAAAATGCCCAGATTTTGGAAAAATTCATGACTGTCATCGAAGATCGAGGTTGTTGGGAAGACAATTTAACAAAGGCAAAGACTAACGTCGAAGGAAAAAGATAACTTTTTAATCTAAGTTATAGATAGAACTATTGAAATGTTGAACTTTTGAAACTGGCGTTTTACTTACTTGTCATTTCGCTATTTAATATGTCAAAAATAGTTTTTAAATGATTATAATTTAAAAAATTTGTTATAATTAATACCGGTGCGGGGGAGGGAAAATACCGAAATACCGGTATTTGAAATTTAGTCTGGTAAGCGATACCTACCTTACCTTAGCTCAAGATATGTTTAAAATGACCTCTAATGATTTGAAATTATGAATAACACAAAAAATTACAACTTTATGTAATTACATTTATTTTACGTGAAATGAATTTAAAAATAATTTATTTTTGTTTTCGTACATAAATTGATTATGTGTAACTTGTGACAGCACAGTACACAAACAGTAAAGAACAATTTTTTAAAGACAATGGTATAATTGTTCGGAGCTTTCGTTGTCTTAATGGAATGCAATAAAAATATGCAAACATTTTACGAATGATAAATCACCTCTTGAAATAATTCTAATTTGTTTAAAACGTTGTCTAACAAAATTTTAAGTGTAGATTCTTAGAAACAAAAAAAAAATTGTACGTTTTCTTGTTTCTTTTCTTTTTCATGTCATGATTTATTGAATTTAAATCCGATTGTTAAAGACATAAATTTAAATACGTCTAAACTTAATTTTTGTATGTATTACTATTACACATTGATGGAGGTCTTTTGTATTGATTTTGTTGTATGAAAAAAATCCTTTTGTGAAGTGATTTATGTAATTTGCGTGTTTATTATTTTATTGGGCAATGTCAAAGGGCGAAATCAAAGTTTTATAAAAGTCAAAATTAAAGTAAATTTAGGAAAAAAAAATTGCGACTAATATTGCTACAACAACCGCCTTATAACAATAATATGTTTTGTTAGAATAATCGGATCCAAATGAAAGGAAATAGAGTGAACATTTTTCATTTAGTTATTGACTTTTTCAAACTAATAATTTATAGGTGATACTAGATTTCACACACAAGATTTGTCAGACTGTTCTATTTTCTAGGTTGTTATGTATTACATGTAAAATGGAGAAATGTAATTTTTACGAATGATATTTAACAAATGTAAATTAAAAACTACTTAAGTAGGTGCTCTCAAAAGCAAACTAGTGTCGATTGTAAAAATAGGTTAAGCAATACTTGAGGAGTTAAAATAAAAGTAACCAGTTACACACAAATTTCTTGAAATATTGGACCAATTTCTAAATTCTTCGTAAAACTCTTTAACAATTGAATAACAAGGCATCAAATGCTAATTACATCCGAGTTGTTCAATTTTCACATGGCTAAAATGTTCATCATGTTGGTTAGTTCGAAATATTGAAATAAAATAAAAACTATTTCGTACAACATGGATAAGTTTAATTATTTCACTGGACCGACATCTTGGTTCAACTTGCATATCTCCCGTATTCTTCTTCGTTGGTTACAAGGCTTACGACCAAACTGTGTAAATCAGCCGTCGCGTCTATAATAGAGAATTTTGAAAATTCTAGAGAAATTCAAGCTCTAGAGAACACGTGTCTGAGGTATTGCAAATAAACACATTGTGATAATCAATAATCAAAGTAAGACAAACGGCAGTGATCTCATTCATATCATCGTATGATATGGAAAAAAATTCCTGCTTACTCTGAATGCCTCATGCAATGTTAATCGTCTCGAAAATACAAACAACTTCGATACAATCCTAAAATCTATGATTGTGAAATGGATATTAAACATCCCTTTTGATGAATCGGATGGATATAAACGAGTCTTATTATCATTGGGGAGGGATGTGTAAAAGCTGTGAAAAGTACATTTTTAGCTCCAATGCAACAAAAGTAATGCTGCACAAAAATTGTTTGAAAGATCTAATTCGCTTTTCATATAGCAATGGATGAACAGCAACCGGACATTACATCAATCTAAGGAGTATCTATGCATTCTAAATTTACACCGTATTGGAAAGGATCTGACCCTCAGTTCTACGAAACATAGCATCAGTGGCATAACAGGCAAAGGCGCATCTCAATCTAATGATATTGTGATAAACTATGATGATATTAAAACTAATTATCGCACGATTACCGTATACCTTTTTTAAACGGCCTCAAATAAATTTTTATATTGATGTTATATGATGATTCATGAGGACACCTATTAGGACTGGTACCTCTCCTAAATGAATATCGCAAAATGTTTATTCTGGGGGATCTAAGATCTGGACCCTATGTACTAGTGAGGACGACGTATCAATCATTTGAGGTGAGAAAAACAGGTACACCTTATAAAGTTATTGAATTGGACCAGATTTTGTTTATCTTAAGAACGTTAGACTTCAGTATGGCAATCAACTTCTTGAATTTCGCCATATTCTACTGGTGATCAATGTGCTCTTCAATAGCCCAATACTAATATGGTAAGGAGAAGATGGATATCGTTGTAACATGATGCAAACTGATCCAGCATCAAGTGCTGCGATGACGAAAAGGTTTTCCTCTAATAATTTATTTTTACATGTATCGTATTATGAGATTGATTAGAGCCCACAAAGTCCCGTCAATTTTTCACCAATGTATTGTTAATGTATACGTTAAAATCGAGGGTGAATGACTTCTTTTTAGTCGTTTGAATTAAAGAAAGCTTCCTTCCGAGGAATACATTCACTTGCGTGATGCAATTGCAAATAATGAAAACATTGCTGACACTGGAAAATTGGGCATATTGCCAGGTATACGGAAAGTCCAAAACAAATGTACGAATACGATCAGGACGCCATAACCACCCAAAACATGATTTTACTGGGAGATAAAGTAAAGACTGGGCGGATATTAAGCCAACGTATACCAGAAAAGATTGATGTAGTGAAACAGAGTGTTGGTGAATCTCCTGGTGAGTGCTAATGAAATTTTGTTAGTATACGAATTCGTACGAATTTGTACTATTTCATCAGAAGTAAAGAAATGTATGTAGGTTTATATGTACGGTTACATTACGTACGCTTATATGTACGAATTCTCACCAATTACGGTATTTAAATCAGAGCAAAATAGTTTGTTTTTTTATCAGTTAGGTACGAATCCAATACAAAATCGTTTGTGAAAAATTAATTTTTTATTAATAATTTATTTATTTATTTATTTTATTTAATATAAATGTATGAGAAGTTCTTATGAACTTATACCATTAGTGGCAAATTACTTAATTTTAATTTATTTCTAATTTAATTTATAAAATTAACCTATAGGTGTGCAGCAACATACTAGCGATCCATTAACTTGAAATTGGCGAAAAAATGATTTTAAAAAAAAAAGAGAAAAATAGAATTTTGATATTATTAAGCTGAAGGAAAGTATTTTTTCCGAAACACAGCAGGGGATTTAGATTTCTTAACGTTATTACTTAACGAATTCCACATGCTAACTCCCCTCACAAAAAATGATGAATTCATCAGATTACATTTATTAATAGCCGGAGTCAAAAGATGAATGCGACGATTGGAAGACGAAACTAATTTCTCTATAATATAGGTAGGCTGTTTATACTTTAAGAACTTAAAAATGTATAAACAATCTCGAAACTCATAGAATTCACAACCAAGTAATGAATTAGTAAAATTTGAGATGTGGTCGTACTTTCTCAGCCCGTATACGTATCTCACACAACAATTAAATATCAATCGAAGTTCATTAAAGTACTTCTTCTTTAATTCAAAGAAGACAATATCTCCGTACAAAAAATGTGGGAGGATGTAAGATTTCACCAATTGGAGTCTAAGATTGGTATTAAAGCACTTCGTGGTAGCCCATAACATTCTTAATAAAAAAATTACTCGATTACAAACTGTTTCGATGTTGTAACTCCAGCACAAGCATTTGTCAAAAGTTAAGCCTAGATTATTCACGGAATCAGAGAAATCTACCTCCTCTCCTAGTACGCTGATTTTAGGTAGGTTGTGCGTATCACGAATTGTAGAAGATATAATAATAGATTTGGTTTTTCCACCATTAAGTTCAAGATTATTTTCTATAGACCATTTTGTAATCAATTTGATATCGAAATTAACAGTTCCGATAGAATTTGTTATATCGTTGGGCCTACAAAATCTATATAAATTTGCAGGTCATCTGCGAAAGGTGATATTTGCATTGAGTGATAACTGCAGGTAGGTCGTTTATATACATCATGAATAGAAAAGGACCTAATACCGATCCCTGGGGAACACCGCAATTAGTATAACAAGAGCTTGAGATTCCTGAATTAGTTCTAACCAATTGTGATCGATTTAATAGATATGACAAAACCAAACGACAAGCCGACATTGAAAATTTAAAACTGTTACGAAGTTTGCTAACCAAAATCGAATGATCAATTTTATCAAAAGCTTTACTAAAGTCTAGAAGAACCAGCGTACAAAGATAACCCTTATCTATGGCCCTGCGGATGTCGTCATTGATATGTAGTAAAGCACTATTAGTGCTGAAATGACGTCTGTAAGCAGACTGGTACATTGATAGTAAATTTTCCGATTCAACGTAAGTTAATATTTGTGATTGTAGTATTTTTTCAAAAACTTTAGACAGAGCAGGAAGCAGACTAATAGGGCGAAAATCAGATAAGCATTTGGGATTTTTATTCTTGGGAATGGGAATAATAATTGATTGCTTCCATTTCTCTGGAAAGATAGAAAATGTTATTAAGCTATTGAAAATATGTAGTAAGTAGCAAACAACCTTTGGTAAAATAAGTTTAACGAACTTAATTGACAGGAATACGTTTGTTTTTGCACTTCAATTTCGCAAACAATTTAACACTTCAGCTTTTAAACGCAGCCTACGAATTGGGAATGTTTCCATCATGTTTGTTAAAACTTCTCAAAGAAGATTTGTATTTTTATCCGTATAAAATTCAATTAACACAAGAGTTGCGGGAACATGACCATGAACGGCGGCAAGATTGGAGTGCTCGAGTTTTACACACAGTAAAAAAAAATGCATTGAATTTTCAACTGGGCAAAAGTTGCCGAACTTTTTCACTTAAAATTACATGAAAATTACCGTAAATTTACTAGTAAAGTTATGTAATAAATTGCATTTAACCTTTTTCTTTGTTTCGTAATTTTGCGCGATAAATATTATTTCTCTCAAATTTAAAGTGGAAGCTAAAATTGGTTGAATTAGTTTGTAATTTTAAGATACATTTCACGTAATTTTAAATGATGAGAGAAATAATATTTAAAGCGCAAAATTACGAAACAAAGAAAAAGGTTAAATGCAATTTATTACATAACTTTACTAGTTTTTTTTAACGGTATTAAATTTACGGTAATTTTCATGTAATTTTACGTGAAAAGGTTCGGCAACTTTTGCCCAGTTGAAAATTCAATACATTTTTTTTACTGTGCAACTCGGTATATAGACGACCATCATTTTTGGCAAAAAATCATCATGAGCGATGAAGCACATTTCGAGTTGGCTGGCTTTGTTAATAAACAGAAAATCCCCTTTTGGGGCACTGAAAAACAACTACACCCTAGAAGAATAACCGAATGGTACGCCATTTGCACCGGTCGCATCATTTCTTTGAGGATACTATAGGGGCAATGTCGTATAACAGTTTCTGGTGACCGCTATCGGTACATATTGGAAAACTTTCTTGTGTCCGAATTGGATCAATGTGGTCTACAAAACATGTGGTCCCAACAAGACGGTGCAGCATCACACAGACCATCGTCTTACAATGCAAATTTCGCGAGAAATTTTTCACGGCCGCTTAATGTTAAAAAGTCGTAATATCGACTGGTCCCCTTATTTGACCCGTCCAGATTCTTCCTATGGGGATACTTGAAGGAAAAGATGTGCACCAATAAACCTACCACAACCTCGATGCTTAAGTAAACATTAGAAAGGAAATTACTTAATGTGCTTAAAAAACTCGTCTTTGCGGCACGGCCAGAGTCGATCACATGACTAAGATTATATTCCATACATAATTAATTAATAAAATATAAATTATAAAATTATATTTCATTTAATACATTTATTAAAAAACATCGACCTGGAACATAAACACCACTCTGTGCATAGCTCAAAATTCAGGAATTGCCACAGTATTAAAAACAAAACTTGGGATGAATATTGCATGGCATTTAAAAAATCGTTTGGAGCGCTTGATTGTACTCTACGTGATACGCGAAAAAATAACCGACCATTGGCAGGAGCTCTTATACTGCTAGCAGCAGATTTTCAGCAATTGGGTAACGGCAAATTTCAAATTAATCCCATAACATGTAACATCGACATTTCGATTCCACCTAATTTTTGTCAAAGGCAGTCGTCAATTCAGGATGTTGTATTGAAAGTTTTTCCAAACATTTCAAACAACTTCAAAAATCATGATTGGCTTTATGAACGTGGAATGTTAGCTGTCAAAAATGACATTGCAGGGTTCACCAATAATGCTTGTCCATAATTTGGATCTACCGAAATTGTGCAACGGCTTTGTGTGAGGAAACTGATGTCGCATGTGATTGAAGCAACGATTATTACTGGTAAAAGTAAAGGAGAAAATGGGCTAGTTCTGCGCATTCCAATGATTCCCACCGATTTGCATTTCGAATTCAAGCGAATAAAATTTCCACTGCGCCTCAATAAACCCCAGGGGTAATTACTGAAAATTACTGCTGTGAATTTGGAAAATTCATAACTTTTCAACTATATGTTGCTTGCTCCAGAGTGTGAACGCCAACAAATTTGTTCATTTTCCCAAATAGTAGGTATTAAAAATCTGAAAAATTATTGTAAAAAAAATACACAAAAAAAGGAAATACAGAATGTGAAATAATATTTCAGAATCTTGTATAATATGCCAGTGCACGCGTGTAAGGAGGCATTACATTAAAGGCAAATACCTTCCCAAAAATTTCAACATTTGCAATAATGGGAAACTGATGTTTCCATGTCTGAATTCAGCGGCTGATGAATCCCTGTCATATATGATTACAACTAGAGCGACGTTGAGACAATTTTGAATTCGAGAATTTAGCAGATTTACCATTCGCTATACCGCCGAAGTAAAAAACAAAAAGGTTTTAAAAACTCTGTGTGTGTGTGTTTCTTTTAATTGAGAAGAAACTTAAAACTTAAGCTTTTTCTGTAAAATGGATGATTCCAGTGAATTTTGGCCGAAATCGGCCCACCGGAAGTGGCAGCTTCTGTATTATCTTTCTCGTTTTTTGCAAATATTTTAAAAAACTATATCATTTACGACAAAAACGATTATGAACTAAAAGATTCTAAATTACCGGTTCGAACAATACCGATTCGAATTATTTTTCCAAAATTTAAGAGAATATGACGTTTTTTTTTTTACAAAAACTGATTTTTTGTAAAGTAATGATGAAAAATGTTGACGTCGTGCGTGAGCGGTGTCGTGCAGACTAAATATTGTTGGTTCCCATCATCCCAGACGGATCGACTGATCGGGTGAAATTTCATACTTAGATTTTCCCACAAATTGGGAGATCCCAGTGATTTTTGGTTGAAATTGCGAGATTTTTCGTTTTTTGCAACTTAATAATATTTTGAAAAGTATAAGTTTAGCATTTACGAAAAAACGAATAAAGCAAAAAAAAATTAGATTAAGTTTTAAGCAAAAATTTATTCAGAAATGACCAGTTTTAATAAAGAAAAACCTTTATTTTATCAAAATTCGGCATCTCTACAGTCCAGGTCACTATTCGGAATCAAACTTCATATTAGTTTTTCCATAAATTGGGAGACCCATGTAAAATGTGGTGGACATCCGTGTATTGGAAGTGCAGCTTCCGAACGAGTTTTTCAATTTTTGTAGTGAAAACTAAATTTTCAACCAGGATTATCCTTGTTGGTTTTCTGAAATTTAAGCAGGAATAATAATTTTTTATTATAACGGGTGATTTTTTTGTGGTTAGGATTTTCATGCATTAGTATTTGACAGATCACGCGGGATTTCAGACAAGGTGTCAAAGAGAAAGATGCTCAGTATGCTTTGACATTTCATAATGAATAGACTTACTAACGAGCAACGCTTGCAAATAATTGAATTATATTACAAAAATCAGTGTTCGGTTCGAAAAGTGTTTCGCGATTTACGTCCGATTTATGGTCTACATAATCGACCAAGTGAGCAAACAATTAATGCGATTGTGACCAAGTTTCGCACTCAGTTTACTTTATTGGACATTAAACCAACCACACGAATGCGTACAGTGCGTACAGAAGAGAATATTGCGTCTGTTTCTGAGAGTGTTGCTGAAGACCGTGAAATGTCGATTCGTCGCCGTTCGCAGCAATTGGGTTTGTGTTATTCGACGACATGGAAGATTTTACGCAAAGATCTTGGTGTAAAACCGTATAAAATACAGCTCCTGCAAGAACTGAAGCCGAACGATCTGCCACAACGTCGAATTTTCAGTGAATGGGCCCTAGAAAAGTTGGCAGAAAATCCGCTTTTTTATCGACAAATTTTGTTCAGCGATGAGGCTCATTTCTGGTTGAATGGCTACGTAAATAAGCAAAATTGCCGCATTTGGAGTGAAGAGCAACCAGAAGCCGTTCAAGAACTGCCCATGCATCCCGAAAAATGCACTGTTTGGTGTGGTTTGTACGCTGGTGGAATCATTGGACCGTATTTTTTCAAAGATGCTGTTGGACGCAACGTTACGGTGAATGGCGATCGCTATCGTTCGATGCTAACAAACTTTTTGTTGCCAAAAATGGAAGAACTGAACTTAGTTGACATGTGGTTTCAACAAGATGGCGCTACATGCCACACAGCTCGCGATTCTATGGCCATTTTGAGGGAAAACTTCGGAGAACAATTCATCTCAAGAAATGGCCCGGTAAGTTGGCCACCAAGATCATGCGATTTGACGCCTTTAGACTATTTTTTGTGGGGCTACGTCAAGTCTAAAGTCTACAGAAATAAGCCAGCAACTATTCCAGTTTTGGAAGACAACATTTCCGAAGAAATTCGGGCTATTCCGGCCGAAATGCTCGAAAAAGTTGCCCAAAATTGGACTTTCCGAATGGACCACCTAAGACGCAGCCGCGGTCAACATTTAAATGAAATTATCTTCAAAAAGTAAATGTCATGGACCAATCTAACGTTTCAAATAAAGAACCGATGAGATTTTGCAAATTTTATGCGTTTTTTTTTAAAAAAAAGTTCTCAAGCTCTTAAAAAATCACCCTTTACAAGACGGGTTTTATCAAAAAAACTAAGTGTGGTGAATTTGAGATCTATGCACATTTGTCGTAAAATAAAGTTGGCCACAACATATTTACCTCTTCAATTTTAAGCTCGGCTTTGCATCCATTTCTGCTTTTGTCCGTATTGGTATTTTGTCCAGATACGAAATAGAACATAGTTTTAACGAAATTTCATATGCATACAAAAATGTTACTGTTGCGTATTAGTTAACCAGCTAATAACTCAACTGTTTGTGCAACTGGCCTTATGAAACTGAATATACACAAATAGTTTTATTTATAGAACCAATACATAGTTGATCAGAACACTCCTGCATGTAAAATAAATAGTGTATTTTGATAATATTGAATTTCTAAATTTCATTTTTATAGTTTCTTAAACAAATTTGAATAAGTAAGTAAATATTTTCCAAAAATTTGAGTATTGTGTAGCGTACAAAGATATAAAAATTGAACACAAAGTGAGATATTATTTTGCTTTAAGGTTTTTATTCAAGGATCTTTCTGATATTATATCATTATTTAATCTAAATGTATATATATTGACTACATCATCAACCTAAAATTTGTTCACATTCAATAAATTGTAAACAAATGTTGAGTGATAAACTACCGTCGAAACCGGAATAGATTAAAATCTGTACACAATATGTCCACGATATAAAAATTAAAATGTTTATTAAGTGCGGTAAGTACTGTCCATTGATAATCAAAATACAATAATTATATAAAGATTACAATAGATATTTCCCAATTTCAAAGCAATAAAACACAATTCAATATATAAATTTATTTTATAGCGTACACTCGAGCTAATCAATTGATAATTAAGTGACACATACGTATGTACTAGATGTAGAGATTTTACAATAATATAAATTTTCCAGTTCGGTACTCTTTGTCTACATTCAATTGAAATTTCAAACACTATAAAATGCAATAACAACAAACAAATCAAATACAAAAAAAAAAAATTATCTATTTATACAAAATTCAAAATTGTATGCCATTCATTCAGTCAAATACACCTTGTATATTTTTCATCCAGCTATGGTTATGTCTATATTGAACAATACCATTAGCATATCATTCACAGCATTTATAAAATCATTAAATAAACTGAATAGAAAAAAAAATATATTAAAAATCTATTTAGGTTTGACTATAAATACCTAGATTCAAAGGTGTACATTTATAGATTAATTTATTATTCTTTGAGTTAATTGTGTGTAATAATCGTGAGAAAATTTTTCTTCAATTCATGCAAATTGGTCAAATCTAATTACTTATATATAACAATAAAATATAAAAGATTTTCTTTTTGTGTGTTGGGTCGCATTTTGTATTAAAAGTCAAAAATTTTTCATTTTTTGTTCGCTATATTCAATCGAGTTCGAAAAAGGTGTAAATTAATTTATTATTTTTTAAATACATTAGATTAATGAAATATTTTATTTTTTAGGTGTGTGCAGAGCTTAGCTGGTTCTTTAATAAATTATCGATTGTATTGCTGATGGTGTAATGGAACTAGCACCTCCCCACCACTAAAAAAAAAATGAAAATTTGAATGACATACATTTAATTAAAGAACAAACAATAATAATTAGGATTATCCTGCCGGTGATGTGTAATGATGAAATTGTTCTATGGAATGTTCAAAAATTATTATTCAATTTGTGCTTTTTTGGTCATTATTTATATTTATGATTTTTTATTATTTACGTAGTGATTAATGAATCATTTATCTTTGTTGGTTTTATATTGGTAAGGTTATCATGTATCGCATTTTTATTTTTTGCCGTTTGATATTTTATCTAGATACAGTTGCCCGGATTTCAAAAAAGTAACAATATAATACTTAATTTTAAACTCAATGGAATGTGCGAGGATTTGTGAGGTGTATTTTTCAGATAAGTTAATTTTTTATTATTATTTGTACACGTAATACTTCACATTAGGCGCAATTATCGTTAGTTTTTTCTAGTATGACTGAAATATTATTATTTTAATAGCTTCTAACAAGCCAGTAATGCTATTAGCTTAATTATGCATATTAATAAATAGGTAATTATATAAGTAATTAACATAATTATAATTATGACAGTTTAATGATTAGTGCCAATGTTATTATAGAGTTTCTGAGGTATATTAAGTGACCCAAGTAAAATGTATGTTTAGGAGGAGAAGTATACATCAAGATCCTCTATTTTAGCAATAGGTTAAATACGCTTTTAAAGCTTACATTTTTTTGTGGAATAATTTTATTTATTCATATAAAATTATTACAATGTACCTTGCCAATAAATATTGACTAACAACTTTTCATTTCTAACCTAATTTTCTACTTTGTTACATGTTTTAATGTCGCTATTGGTTTCTCCTTCTTTACCTTGAGCAGGCTAAAAATCTAACTCAAACGTGTTATCCGTTTAAGCCTTCAGTTGGTAGGCGTCAACGTTTGAATGATTGTGGAAGCTTTCTTCATGCTTCAAGGTCTTTATGCAGGTCACTACTTACGTACCCAAGGAGCATTAGCAACTTTCCTCAGTACTTTGTTTTGGACTCTTTGGATAATGTTCAGGTTACTCGGTTTAGATCAACCCCACAGCTGAATATCATACATCCTTATAGGCTTTATTATCTGCTTATATAGCATTAGTTTAAGCGCTTAACTTAGCATGCAATGGGTTATTATTAACACCACAGGTACTTAATTGGTTTACTTTTCTGTCGGTGTAGTCAACACGTAGGGCTTTTCTTTGTTCAATTTTATACGCCATTGCTTCGTTCATACGTGATTCTGTCTATCGTACTTTGAAGTTTATGAAAGAGTATTTCAATTTTTAAATGTAAATTAGAAAATTCGAGTTTTTTTTAAAATCGTCATAATTAAACTGACGTAATTAGAACGCGAAGAATCAAAAATGTTCTAATTATCGACACAAAGCCGATAATAGGTTCAAGGTATTAAACCAGAAAATATTGTTTTTTTTATTTTTATTAAAAATATTTTAAGTGCATAAATAAATTTTTAATTACCATAATATTAACGAACCGTTAAGCCAATTTTCGGCATGTCTAAATTATATGAAGTCCTTTGAATTCGCGTCTTAACATTTAACTTAGCAAATTTGACATGCAGATAATTAGAGCATAATGTGCAGATAACCAGAAAACGTAATTACAATAAAGGAATAACTATTTGCTATTAAAGTACTGTAAAATAAGAAAATAAATACATTTTTTAAAAGATATTTTATTGATATTTTATTTAGCATTTAAACTGGAATGATCACTAATTTAATAATATTTATAAAGTACGATTTATAATTATTATGCCGATAATTGGAACTTCCCTTTCAGATTATATCATGATGAAAAAAACACGGCCTTTCGTCAACATGTCAACATGCGTTCCATGAAGCTGTCGAGGCTTTACAACTAGGAATGGCATGTAGAGCTGCAAGCAAAATGTTTAGCGTTCCTATATACATGGCAATGATTGGGTTTCCAGTCACAAAAGGTCAGTTGTTTGACAGTGTAGCGCTGTTGGTGAAGGAACTAAAACGCCTAAATTATTTTAAGAATGGCATTTCTGACAGATATTGGTGTGAACTACTTTTAAATAGACACCCAATCATATCAGAGAGAGTGTCTCAAAATTTAACTGCTAGTAGAACATCTATCACAGAAAATGATATACGGGCTTGTTTTGGAAGAATATCTTCTTTTGTAGAAGAAGAACATTTTCAAGATGTCTTGAAAGATCCATCCCGCGTTTTAATGCTAATGAAACAGCATTTTTCTTATGCCCGCAGGAGAAAGCCGTTTTAGTAAGAAAAGGGTATAAGAAAGTTTACAACAAGATTGCAAAGGACGAAAAGGATTGTCTAGCTGTCTTGGTTACAGTCGGCGCTGATGGTGAAATGGATCCACCAATGGTACTCTACTCTTATCAGAGAATTCCACTTAATATAATAAAAAAGTATCCACCAGGTTGGGGTATTGGGAAGTCTGAGAGTGGATGGATAAAGTGCCAAACGTTCTTTGAGTACATAGCTAATGTATTTTATCCTTGGCTGGTTACAAAAAAACAAATTCCCGGTGTGCCTATTTATGGATGGACATAGTCTCACCTGTCTTTTCCTTTTTCCCGACACATTTGCTTCAACCGTTGGATGTTGCATGCTTCTATCCAATTAAAAATGAATGGAGAAATGTTCTAAGAAACTGGAAAATTGAAAACAAAAACGTCAAGTTGAGTAGAGTAGATTTTGCGCTTCTTCTTAAAATTTGTTTAGAACAGGCTCTCAAGGAGCAAACAGTCGTAAATGACCAACCAACGTCTTACGAACAACTACAACGTTACAAACAAGGCACTGAGCAAATAAAACCACTTTCTGGAAGCTTCTAACCAAAGACTGCCAAATGAAAAACTACAGGAGTTTAAAAAATCTGGCAATGTAGCGACATTAAAGATGAAAACCTATTTTATTTTTGGGATGACCTAAATACAGAAAGTGTCACTGTCAATGTACTACCAAACATCGTTAATACTTCTATATTAATAGGTATCACCCTGGATGATAGGTATCACCCTTTGGTCTGGTAACGAGAACTTCTTGGATTGCACTAATGGACCTGACGGTATTGCCATTTTGCCTAACGATCTGTTGGCACCAGCTAAGACCCCAGAAGGAACTCCAGCTATTCTGGAGGAAATTGTGCATCACATGCAGTCGAACAGAATTCACCAAAAAACCATTTACCTCTAAGAAATGAAACAACAATTGCGAAAACTGATCAACAGCCTAGCTGCTCGTAATCATCATTTAAGGAAGAATTTCCCACTCCTTTTAAGAATTCATTTTATTATCCTGAACTTCCGGAAAATAAAAAAAAGTAATAAGAAAAAATTAACGCTTTGTTACTTAGCAGAAAAGTTAACACGAAAAGGAAAACGTTAGCGGAAAAATTAACACGAGCCAAAAAAGATAGAAGAGGAACTTGAAAGAAACAGGTGATTTGCACAACCAGACCAGAGATAAGGAACTACCGCAACCAGGATTTTGTAATTACGAAGAAGAATATTTTTCTGGGACGGTAATACAAGTAAGAGTGGGCGAGGGATACATAAAAACTATGCAAATGAGCGTCCAAAAATTAAAATGGCATGAGAAAGAGGACGTAATTTGGTATTAAGATAAAGAAATTTGTATTTTACTTTCATTAATCCTCCGTCTTTATTAACCGTTTGAGTCCCAAGCAGCGTGATCGCGCTGTTGGTCGAGAAAAACGGTGCGTTACCGATTGTCGAAGTCGCGCGCTCAGATTTACTGAAGCAAGTACATCACACAGCTCCTTTTAATGTAAATAGTACATTTTACAATAGTTGGTTTCAATAGATTGTCTTTTTCATCTCATTCATTTCATCTTCTTCTCTCATTTAGGGAAAGCGCGGTTGCGCTGTTTGGGATTCTTCCGACAGTATTTATTCAATACCCCTGGGACTCAGACGGTTAAATATTGGGGGAATTTATGCTGTACTCGAAATTGAAAGCCTTCGAAAGGCTTAAGTTTTAGTTAAAGTTTATGCTGAATTTGTTAATTGAGTACCTGAGCATGAGAACTTTACTTGCCTTATTTTATTATGTTGGATTAAATTGTTTTTATTTGTAATAATATTTTAAATTAGTTAAATGCTGTGAATTATAATTATTAAGTATGATTGAAATTAAGTTTATAATAAGTAAATGTTTTTTTTTCGTTAAAATTGTTTTCTATGTACTTATGTACTTTTAAGTTTGACGATAATAGGAACGTCATCTGCCGATAATGGGATCACAAATATTTTTTAAGTTTCGATAATAGGAACATAACCTTTAATAATATGTAAACATAAATAATTTTAATTAATTATCAGGTTTCTAATTTTCTTTACAAAATGGAAATTTATTAAAATTATTAAAACTATGAGAAATATTTTACTGTCGCCTTAACTTGACGGTAATTGGAACATTTAACTACCTTACAACGATCAAAGCCGTTATTTATTTGTGTTCCAGTTTTAATAACTTCGGAATATTGTTATCCTGTACTTTGATGAGTTTGGTATGTAGGTTTGATTTCCGGTTCCTCTGGGTTTCTTGGCTTTATAAGATTAAGTATGTTTTAATATCTATTTCTCATTTCACATCTTCTGAAGTTCTTTGGCAACTGTAAAGCATGTGTAGCTTGCGGGTTGTGGTTTAACACAGTTCACACATTTTGCTGGACTTTCTGTGGGTTTTACATTTTTTTATGTGTTTTCCAATGCTTTGGTCTTTGACGAGCTCTTTCCGATCCGCCATCTTAGAGACGCGCTCTCTATCGGTTATACGCTTATTAACATAATTTGGTTAGATCTCATTGTCTAACTAAATTACGTTTATTAGAATGTTAAGCTAGTTAATTTACTTTAGCGATTAAATCGTATGCGCCCCGAAAACTAAGGTTGGATCCATGAAAAATTGACTTGAATTATTCCACGAGCTAATATAAGCCAGTCTTGAGAAGGGATATATGAGGCCTCTATAATTAAAACTAACTTTATCCAAATTTATCGAATTTTAGTTATCAATAGCAGTTTATTAATTTTGTAGCGCTGATCTGAATTCGGTGCTGTGCGTTTGGCTAATTAACGTTAAAATATGAAAAAACTACCTTCTTCAATCATTGGTGCTAAGCTAACACAGCCAGAAAAAAACACGGAAATCGAGCCAGTGGAAAAAATATCAACAATTTGGCCGGACAATTTTGAACGGTAGGCAGCTGCTCGTGTCCTATAGTGCCCTATATATTTACTGGATGATGCGCTTTAAAACGGCAGTTGAACCGGGAAGTGTTGGCTTTGAAAGTTGGAACCCCCATTGGTATGGCAAAAGATAGCTACGTGTCTATGTCAGTATTTAGAGACACCCACCGTAATCTACCTAAGTGGTTCTATTTATTACTGATGCTTTAATACACAAAATATTTTAAGTTTTTATTGGATGTATGCATAAACAGTGGAAGCTCTTTTTTCAAGATCTAGGTCCCCAGGCCCTTGTGGTTAAAGCAAATGGGACTCATTTATCTAGTGTATTGACTTTCCATCTTTTAATTTGTTTAAGTAGCTACATTAAAAATGATTGTTATAATTTGGTACTCTTTGTGTGAACTGTTAGAACTAAACAGATCCTGGGGCCTAACTATTGAATTCGACGTACATTTTCGATCTTTTTCCTGTAGCAGACAAAAGAAGAGAAAAGAAAAACGTATGCAATTTTTAATATTCTTTTCTCTTTTATTTCTACGCTTGCTATATGAAAACGATAGCCGTCGAAAATGAACGTCGAATACAATAGTTAGGCCCCTGGTTAAGAACCGCAGCTACGGTTTATGTATTATTACGATATGCACTTTTTTGTGATATTCAGAAACACGTAGGCCATTGCTATTAAAACACAGGTCGTAGGTTAAAACAGTGTTCGTAGATTTATTATTACTGCTTTTTAAGATACATTTTAATTAAATACTTTCAACTCTATAGATTGTATTTCACTAATTAGAACTTTTTAATTAGTTATTCGCTAAAACTCGCTTTTACAACTCATTCTCATTTGAGTCATTGATGGGGAATTCGAACAATTTTTACAATGCTTTAATGAAATTGTGTTTACTTAGTTATCATCATCCCCTACAACAATTAATATCGGGAATTTAAAAATTCCATTTCTTTTTCTTCCTATAATGGAATGGCAAACCATAATGAATAAAAACGCTACTTAACTTTGACAAATGACAGACACTTTGACAGTTGATCACTATTGAAAGTTCTATCACCCCAAGCTACTTGTTAGACCTGGATTGAGATTTTAACCTAAATTTTAGAGATTCGAGTTTTAGAAATTTTGAAAATGACCTAAGTAATGGGTGATTTTTTAAGAGCTTGAGAACTTTTTTTTAAAAAAAAACGCATAAAATTTGCAAAATCTCATCGGTTCTTTATTTGAAACGTTAGATTGGTCCATGACATTTACTTTTTGAAGATAATTTCATTTAAATGTTGACCGCGGCTGCGTCTTAGGTGGTCCATTCGGAAAGTCCAATTTTGGGCAACTTTTTCGAGCATTTCGGCCGGAATAGCCCGAATTTCTTCGGAAATGTTGTCTTCCAAAACTGGAATAGTTGCTGGCTTATTTCTGTAGACTTTAGACTTGACGTAGCCCCACAAAAAATAGTCTAAAGGCGTCAAATCGCATGATCTTGGTGGCCAACTTACCGGGCCATTTCTTGAGATGAATTGTTCTCCGAAGTTTTCCCTCAAAATGGCCATAGAATCGCGAGCTGTGTGGCATGTAGTGCCATCTTGTTGAAACCACATGTCAACTAAGTTCAGTTCTTCCATTTTTGGCAACAAAAAGTTTGTTAGCATCGAACGATAGCGATCGCCATTCACCGTAATCGACATTTCACGGTCTTCAGCAACACTCTCAGAAACAGACGCAATATTCTCTTCTGTACGCACTGTACGCATTCGTGTGGTTGGTTTAATGTCCAATAAAGTAAACTGAGTGCGAAACTTGGTCACAATCGCATTAATTGTTTGCTCACTTGGTCGATTATGTAGACCATAAATCGGACGTAAATCGCGAAACACTTTTCGAACCGAACACTGATTTTTGTAATAATTATAATTCAATTATTTGCAAGCGTTGCTCGTTAGTAAGTCTATTCATTATGAAATGTCAAAGCATACTGAGCATCTTTCTCTTTGACACCTTGTCTGAAATCCCGCGTGATCTGTCAAATACTAATGCATGAAAATCCTAACCACAAAAAAATCACCCTTTAGTTCCATTCTCTTTAGCTGAATTTATTTACTTATTTAAAGTACTTAATCTATTATGTACGATTTCAGATTATTTAGTTTAAAACAAAAATTATAAAACAAATTCAAATAAAAAAATATATAGGTAAATCAAATTTTGATTAACATTTAAAAACTTGAAAAATAATTCTTCAGGAAATTTTTGAAGTTGTCCTTTGATAAATTAAATTCAAATAGGTCGTCGATGATGTTGAATGCTTAAGTCAACCTATTATGGGGTTATTTTCTCCATAGTTTGTGGAATGGTATTCTAGTGCTAAATACTTTACAAACCAAACTTATTAAGAAACAATCATGATTTGCATTACTTTCTGAAAACAGATTAAAATCTCGCTTTATTAGTCTTTTTATGAATTAGAATATTCGGATTTTCATAATCGGGAATACTTACTTATAAAAAATGGGATTTTATAAAGTAAGTTTTTAAATATTGGAATTTTGAAAAGGTTGATTTTGAGGAATCCAGAAAGGTATCCTGTAAAATCATTTCGAGTAGTACTTAGCCCACCTTATTTTAAAAAGATCTCGCAGGTCTGCAGGTATAATGAATGGAAAGTAACAGCACGGTTAAATGAATATGTATGGGACCAGTACCCGAGTATGAGACAGACGAGTTGGCTGAATTTCCAGCAGTGACGGAGTGGATTATCAACAATGATGCAGGTCGATAGAATAGTGTAACTAAAGGATTGGACACGTCATCCGCAGCGAGGAAAATGGAGGTTGGACTAGTGTGCTTCCCGTTCAAAGCGAATAGGCTTAGATATAAATAATATTACGATTTCGCTTTTCGGTAAAATACGACTCGCCAAATTTGGTCACTGGGGCTAAGTGCTAACTGTATACTCATTCATGTGTAATGCTGAAAACAGATGTGCAGATTTTCAGCATGCAGCGCCGCATGCAGATCTGGGGCGGTATGTTGTACCATCACTTCGAATCGAAAAAAGTCGAATTCGAAAAAAGTCGAATCGACAAAGTGAAAGTTGTATCATTTTTGCTTTTCGAAAATGATACAACATACCGCCATTCGACTTTTTTCGAATTTCGATTCGAAGTGATGGTACAACATACCGCCCCTGCACGTAAAACACATGAGCTTAATTTTTGGACGCTTGTGTGCGACATTTTTTATTTAGAGTTAAAGCAAGTTATTATCTTTTTGTCACACAGATCCTTAAATATTTTTGCAATTGAAATGTCTTGTATCGTATTAAACTTGGTTTTCTTTTATAAATTCTGTAATTTTCTCCACCATCTTGACAAAATTTAGTGTCACAAAAGTGGAAAATATAAAATAATGTCGCATCCGACGTGCGGAATTCTGCATGGCATGCGTCGTACATGTATTTTAACCCATATCCCATTTGCTGCCCGGTAACACAATTTTGTGGGTACGGCAAAAGTACCATGTCTAAATTTATTTTTGTATGTTTTTTCAGCCAACTTACACATTTGTGCATTCCTTTCAAACTTATTTTCGTAAAAAAAAAACACTATATCTATACACACACTTGTGTTGGTTGTACTTCAAAACAAGTGAAATTTTTTGTCAAAAACGCCATTATTGCGCGATTTTTTACTCACACATTTGTGTGGTTGGACTTTAATGGAGCCTTTTTTTTTGGTTGAAAAAGGGATATACTCTAGTGTATTCTTATTTTGATGCATGCAGAATTCTGTACATGTGTTTCCAGCATAACTGTCATTGTCGATTCATTAGAGTCCGGACGTCTTTTATCAAAATCTTTTTAAGTGGTTTAAGTAGATTAATTTTTGTGGCGATTGTATCACATCACTATGTATTACATTATTATTATTATTTCTTTTTTTTTTGTTTAATAAATAATGTCTGATATAACACTTACATTTCTTTTAATTCTAAATTCTAAAAACGAAATGTCCATTTTTATTTTTGACATTTCGTGTTTATCTTTATTGACAAATAATTCGGCAGGTTTTTCCAACCTTATATTTATTTTTGGTTGACCTTTTTCTATTCGTCGCGTCATCTATTGACAAATTGATTGTTGTTCGCATAGAAACCGAATAAAGGGAGTTGGAGCTATTTATTATTTTTTTGATCGCAGCGACCGTTTAAATAAAAGAATTAAATCTATAAAAGGCCGATTGTTTGCAGTAAAAAAACAATAGTCTAGTGAAAATCCAATGACGTACCACGTCACATATCAATTGTAAAAGATATTTTTATTATATAAATGTATATAAAAGCTAATTCTAATTATAAAATTAAAAATAAATATATTATATAAAAAAATAAATAAAAATAAATAAATATATTATATGGGAAAAGTTAAATAGGGATTCGTCTGCAACAGCTATAATTAACACATCCACTCCCCATAATTGGTGACCACCGACGATCCGAACACGGATCACCAGTCAAATTCACGGCCGTACGTTAAATTTCCGGCCGCACGTTAAATTCACGGCCGTACGTTAAATTCCCGGCCGTACGCTAAAATTCCAGCCGGGTGACCACCGACGATCCGAACACGGATCACCAGTCAAATTCACGGCCGTACGTTAAATTTCCGGCCGCACGTTAAATTCACGGCCGTACGTTAAATTTCCGGCCGCACGTTAAATTCACGGCCGTACGTTAAATTTCCGGCCGCACGTTAAATTCACGGCCGTACGTTAAATTTCCGGCCGCACGTTAAATTCACGGCCGTACGTTAAATTTCCGGCCGCACGTTAAATTCACGGCCGTACGTTAAATTTCCGGCCGCACGTTAAATTCACGGCCGTACGTTAAATTCCCGGCCGTACACTAAAATTCCAGCCGTACATAAATTTTCGGCTGCATCAGGAAAGAAAAAGCCAGAACGTAAGAAGTTCTACAACATTAGAAGGCGTGGAATCCACCGGAAATATATTTTTGCTACGCCCAATCGAACAATAGTATATCAGATCCGAGGTCAAAGCCGCCACCAGCATCAAGCGCTCGGGTCTCAAATAAAGATAAGCTGATCATCTTTAATCGCCGGTAGCTGGAGCATCTTCGATCCGATCGGTCCGATCTATCCGGATTTCAACATTAAAAAACGTAAGCTAGACTATTTGTTTTTGTTTAAAAAAAAAAAAAAAAATATTGTAAACTTAAAATAATTGGCCTTTTTTATTAAAAATTCAATATTTACAATTAACAAATAATAGCAAGTTCCAATTCTTCGAATTGTTTTCGCTCGTCATCAATTGTCTCATTAAATTCAAGTTGGTTATTTGCATTTGTTATATCAGGCAAATTTTTTTTTATCATTTTCTTAATATTCAGTATAAATCGCTATGGCTACGTCAAGCACTTCGTCATTTGACGAGGATCTGTACGGAGATGTTATACCTCCAGTCGATCCATCGTTAGGTATAAATATTGAACCTAACATCTGGCAAAATCCAGCAGTGCTTACAACTTCAAATGATAGAGTTGAATATACTAGAAATTTAGGCATTTCTCGTGTGGCAGTCAAAATAGCGCCGCTTAACACACAGAATCCGCGTCTGTGGCTCCAGATTTTGGAGGCTCAGTTCGCGTTGGTAACAATTACAGATGAAAAAACACGTTATTATCATCTGTTAAGCGCCCTTAGCGATCACGTCACAAATGATCTAAGTGACATTATTCTTGCACCATTGTCTAGAACACCGTATTCAGATATTAAAAAGGCTATCCTCGTTCGTTTAGGTGATTCCAAGAATAAGCGATTGCATCAACTTCTACAGAATATAGAAATCGGCGATATGAAACCTTCTCAGCTATTTCGTAAATTGAAAGTACACGCCGGTTCTGATGTAACCGATGATCTGCTGAAAACAATTTGGTTAAAACGCTTACCGGTTCACACGCAAGAAATTCTTGCACCAGCCGCCGAAACGCTAACTACAGAAAAATTGTCGGAATTGGCAGATCGAATAGTAGAAACTAGCTCACAAAATAATTTAATGGCTTTGTCACGATCTTCCATTCCACCAGAGAGCTCAAACAAATCAGAATCTCTCTTGGCGAATCAAATTTTAGAAATTATCAAACGGTTGGACAAAATAGATCAAAACAGTCAAGATAGGAGCAGGAATTTTTCCTCAAATCGATCATCATCACCTAATTATCGACGATTCTCAAGACGCCCTCGTTCGGCCTCGCGAAAACCGGAGGGCGAGTCGCCCGATGCACCAAAGCCCTGTTATTATCATTCACGCTTTAAAGATGCCGCAAAGAATTGCAAACCTGGCTGTTCCAGATGGTCAGAGTTCAAAACAAAAAATTAAATCATCCGGCGCCACCGGCGACAAGCTCCGGATCCGTTAGTATTTGTCGCCTCCAGATATATGATGTATTGTCGAAACGAGATTACCTAATTGACACTGGAGCAGATGTGTCCGTTCTGCCTCCGTCTGCTAGTGATCGTAAAAATTTAGATCCAGAATTTGAGTTGCACGCCGCCAACGGTTCTATAATTAAAACCTATGGTAAAAAACTTGATTTCGTCGATCTAGGCCTTCGCAGAAAATTACCCTGGACTTTTATAATAGCCGACGTTACGAAACCAATAATAGGATCAGATTTCTTAAATCACACCGGGTTATTAGTCGATGTTAATCGACAGCGTTTGATCGATCCTCTTACATCGTTATCGTCTCCGGTCTCTTTAACACGTGGTAATTTTCCCTCAATCAAAATTGTCGATCATGAAACAATACATCCTTCAGTTCTACCGTTATTAGTCAAATTTAAGGAAATTACAGTTGATTCCTTAACGGCGAAATCAACAAAGCACAACGTCACACACCACATCATTACCCGAGGTCCACCCGTATTTGCAAAACCTCGCAGACTGAGCTCCGAAAAGTTAGAAATCGCCAAACGCGAATTTCAGTTTATGATCGATCAAGGAATCTGTCGACGCTCAGATAGTCCGTGGGCTAGCCCTTTGCATTTGGTCCCCAAAAAAAATGGTGATTGGAGGCCATGTGGTGATTATCGTGCTTTAAACAAAATTACCGTACCAGACCGGTATCCAATACCATTTCTGCATGATTTTGTTCATCAATTACACGGTACAACCCATTTTTCTACGATTGATCTAGTTCGCGCATACCACCAGATACCAATTGAAGAAGCTGATATACCAAAAACGGCTATTTCAACTCCGTTCGGATTATTCGAATTTTGTAAAATGACGTTCGGATTGAGAAACGCTGGTAACAGTTTCCAACGGTTCATGCATTCAATTTTCCAAAGTTTTCCGTTCTGTTTCGTTTATCTGGACGATATTTTAATTGCTTCAAAATCCATGACCGAACATCTAGATCATCTACAGATAGTTTTTACCAAATTAAGTGAATGTGGACTAGTCATTAATCCCAATAAATGTGTGTTCGCAAAGGAACAAATAAAATTTTTGGGACACGAAATAACCGCCGCAGGAATTAAGCCATTACAGGAACGTATCGAAACCATCGCAAAAATTCCATTACCACAAAATATTAATCAGCTCAGAAGATATTTGGGGATGATCAATTTCTACCGGAATTTTATACCTCAAGCAGCCCGTAACCAATCGTTGCTGAGCGATTATCTCAAAGGCAGTAAGAAAAACGACAAGCGACCCATCGAATGGACTACAGCTTCTGAACAAGCATTTTTCGATTCACAAAAGCAGCTTTGTGATGCCACAATGCTTAGCTATCCGTCATCAACATCTCATTTAGCATTGATGGTGGACGCCTCCGACACAGCCATTGGTGCTGTTATCCAACAATCTATTGCGCTAGATACGAAGGATACAAATTGGGAACCTTTACAATTCTTTTCATTAAAATTAAATGCAGCTCAACAGCGTTACAGCGCTTATGATAGGGAGTTGCTTGCTGCGTATGCAGCCGTTAAAAGATTTCGATATCTGGTTGAAGGTCGAAAGTTTATACTTTTCACAGACCATAAACCATTGATATATGCCTTCAATCAGAATCCCGCAAAAGCATCGCCACGACAGTTTCGATATTTGGACTTCATCGCGCAGTTTACTACGGACATTCGTCATATTTCCGGTGCTGATAACGTTGTCGCTGACACACTATCACGTATCGATGCAATAAATATTCCTCCGACCATGGATTATCATACAATTGCCAATGCCCAGCGAAACGATAATTCATTCGCTGCATTTAGAGAGGCGGAGACAAGTCTCAAATTTGAAGAGTTTCCTGTAGCTTTTGGTTCAGAGGAAACAATCACATGCGATACATCGACCGGTAAAATTCGACCATATATACCTGCCGAATTCAGACGAATAGTGTTCCAATCCGTTCACAATCTATCTCACCCGGGAGTCCAAGCTTCAATCCACAACATTTCGTTACAGTTTGTTTGGCCAGACATGAAGAGAGAAATCAAAGAAATGGTCCAACAGTGTATAGCTTGTCAGAAATCGAAAGTTAGTCGTCACACAAATAGTCCTTTAGGTCATTATCCGCCTGTTTCACAAAGGTTCGCTGAAATTCACCTCGATTTAATAGGCCCGTTACCTATCTCAGACGGTCAACGTTACTGCGTAACTCTAATAGATCGCTTTACTCGATGGACTGAAGTAATTCCGATCCCCGATATCACCGCAGAAACCGTCGCTTTCTCGGTTTACGAAAATTGGATAGCTCGATTTGGAGTACCGGATTTCATTGTAACAGACCAAGGATCCCAATTTGAATCCGAATTATTTGCCGAATTTTCCAAATTGATCGGATTCCATCATAGACGAACTACCGCGTATAATCCCAAGTCAAATGGATTCATCGAGAGATCACACCGCACATTGAAGGCCGCTATTATGTGTCATCAAAAATTGCGATGGACACGTATCTTACCTACAATCTTACTGGGCCTAAGATCTACTTACCGCGAGGATTTTCAAACATCATCGGCCGAATTAGTATTTGGTACCCAAATTAAGCTACCTAGCCAATTTTTGTCCGATATCAGTCCAACAACAAATCAAAATGAATTCGCGAAAGAACTACAGAATCATTTCAAATCGATTCGACCAACACCACCAACACGTCATTGTACGAACAGAACATTTGTATTTAAGGAGTTAAATCACTGTTCTCATGTCTTCGTCAGAACTGACGCTTTGAGGAAGTCATTACAACCTCCTTACGAAGGACCTTTTCCGGTCATCTCACGCAGTGAGAAAACATTTTTGGGCGTTATTTTACTTTACGTATACATCGAGAAAATCAGGTAAGGAGTATAAATTTTGAACATTTTTAAATGCAGGATTGTTTGTCAACAGGTTTTAGGAGGGGGAAGCTAAATTTTTCCGGAAAATTTTTTGATTTTCCGGAAAATTTTTCAATTTTTTTTTCAATATTTTTTTTTTTTCAATATTAATAATAATTGCTTCGTCAACCTTGCAAACACAGATCAAAGAGTTTCTCTCGCTCTTATCGCTTCTTCTGATAGTGCCACAAATGTTAAAAAAAAATCAACTTTTGTAAATATAAAATATTTCTAATGTAATTTTAATTCGTTGTATACCTTAGAGGATGGGGGCTGCCCCCAAACCCCCGCTTTTACGAAATTTACACAATTCTTCAAGTTTCAAATTTTATTTATAATTTTAAATTTTTTGATTTTCCGGGAAAATGTTCACTTTTTTTATGTTATCAATATTTTTTTTATTTTTATTAATAATATTTGCTTCGTCAACCTTGCAGACACAGATCAAAGAGTTTCTCTCGCTCTTATCGCTTCTTCTGATACTGCCACAAATGTTAAAAGAATCGAGCAAACCCCCAATTTTCCACAATTTATACAATTCTTCAAGTGCCAAACTTAGTAAAAAAAATTGAAAAATTTTCAAAATTTTCCTGGAAAAACTGCAAAATTTTTCCGGAAAAATAACTTGTACTGTCGAAAAACTGTTAAGATACAATCCTAATATCAAAATTTTTATAAAAATTACACATGTGTACGTATTTCAAATAAAATAATACGCAATTTTTTTAGTTTTTAAGAGAAAAATTTTCCGGAAAATTTTTTGATTTAGCTTCCCCCTCCTAAAACCTGTTAACAAACAATCCTGCCTTTAAAAATTTTCAAAATTTATACTCCTTATCTGATTTTCTCGATGTATACGTAAAGTAAACTTTAGCCCATTTTTGATTACGATGAAAGGGAAACAATGTAATGTTTCAATAGATCGCCTCAAACCATGTTTCATTGAAGAAAACCAAAACGCGGAAACATCACTGGCGAATCAACCAAGTACAAATACAACACACGATTCGTCACAAAGTTCAACAAATCCATCTTTAACGAACAGGACCGTACCAACTAAACATGTTCGTATACATATCGAAGGTAAAAATACAAACAACAATAATGTGTGCAATAATCGCGAATCCGCTTCACATATTCCTCCATCGACCAAAAAAACACGTACTGGGAGAATAATTAATACTCCCACACGTTACAAGGTATCGTGCATTTCTTTTCAATCAAAGCACTAAGGAGGGGGTAATTGTGGCGATTGTATCACATCACTATGTATTACATTATTATTATTTTTTTTTTTTTTTTAATAAATAATGTCTGATATAACACTTACATTTCTTTTAATTCTAAATTCTAAAAACGAAATGTCCATTTTTATTTTTGACATTTCGTGTTTATCTTTATTGACAAATAATTCGGCAGGTTTTTCCAACCTTATATTTATTTTTGGTTGACCTTTTTCTATTCGTCGCGTCATCTATTGACAAATTGATTGTTGTTCGCATAGAAACCGAATAAAGGGAGTTGGAGCTATTTATTATTTTTTTGATCGCAGCGACCGTTTAAATAAAAGAATTAAATCTATAAAAGGCCGATTGTTTGCAGTAAAAAAACAATAGTCTAGTGAAAATCCAATGACGTACCACGTCACATATCAATTGTAAAAGATATTTTTATTATATAAATGTATATAAAAGCTAATTCTAATTATAAAATTAAAAATAAATATATTATATAAAAAAATAAATAAAAATAAATAAATATATTATATGGGAAAAGTTAAATAGGGATTCGTCTGCAACAGCTATAATTAACTCATCCATCCCATATTTTATTAATAAATCAAACTAATTTATGTTTTATAGAACAATCCTAGATAGACCATTATATTCAAATTCAATCGCAATGTAAAAATAATTTGTTACACTATCTAGATAACATTTTTAAAGGTACACTGTATAAAAGTTTTGTATAAAATTTTATCCTTATCATTAATAATTAGTTTAATAGATCATATTACTTACATTTTATTTATCCAAAAATTAAAACCTGAAATATCCAAAAATCATCAAAACAGCCGAAAGCCGAATCCTATAAAACCAAAATCCAATTTGTCAGGTTATACTGTATTCCAGTAAGAGAAAAATCCATAATGGCGCTTGTTAATTTTTTGTCTTTTTTTATTATTATGTCGACATTTCATTTTTACTTCGCAATTATATTAAATGATTAATGTGAACACGTAAAACATTATTTCGAACAGAAAAAAAATATAAATATTTCTTTCAACAGAAATAAAATGTGTAGTTAATAATAACTTGACAAATTAAAGAAATTTTAAAAATAAATTAAAACACCAAAATAGAAACCATTTTTTTAAAATATTGAGATAAATATAAATTTTGAATACGTTAAAAAGAGATAACTATATATAAAAAAGGTTATTTTTTTTTGATACAAAATAATTACACACACACTTTAATATATACATTTAAACATTGCATTTTTTTAAAACTTTAATTTACACTAATTAATTTTTATTGATTTTAACCGAAATAAATAAATAATAATAAAATAAAACTGGTTACACTTAATGACACTTAATTTATTTAATCATTTATCAACATTACATTATTAATCTTTTCTCATTTTTATCACAAAAACTAAAATCATTAGTGTGTTGTATTTGTATGTATTTATATTTACAAAGAAAAATTGACAATATAAAATTGAATTAAACTTCTTTTAATCCACATACATGAATATTATATGTATTCAAATAGAATATAAAAATAAAAATCAATATTATAAAGTTAACAATTGATTTACACGATAAACTATAAAATCATTTTAAATCAATTTCATTTTAATTTAGGTTTTGGTTTGAAATACCAAAAACAAAAGTATTAACTTTTTGACAGGTACACCAAGGGACTTGACTTTTAAGCGCAATGGCCGATCCGGTGATGAAAAAGTGTTTTGTATATAAACACAACCACATACAAAAACACACACGATACTGTACACATTTGGTATTGTCAGATTAAATGTAATTGACTATACGTAGTAGTTGACTTTATTTATTTTTAATATTTAAATCACAATTTAAAAAACTACATATGTATGTACAAACAAACATACGTAGCCAAACTTTAATTACTTTTAATTAAGAGGTTTTCTTACGAAAAATAAAAATCAATTCTTAATTTTTCACCAAATACAGACGAATAACGATTTATTTATATCACGCTATACATACAAATCAAACGAAAATAACGAGAGGATACTTAAAAATGAAAACAACAAAAAAAAAAAACGTAAACATGTAATTTTACTTTTCTTAATTCTAAATTTATCACAAAACAAAAAATAATAATAATAATTTATTATATAATATTTTTATTATTCTAATTTTTATTTTACTTGTTTTATTAAAGTACAAATCATGTAACCCTAAAAAAAAATGTTGTGCTTTTGGTTTTGTTGTTGTTTTTGATAAAAATAAATTTTCGTTGTGTATGTGTCTCGTATAGAAATCGGATTCTACTTCGAATTTCGTATAGTAAATTTATAAATGAGAAACTATACGCGATTAGAAGTTAAGTGATTTTTTTGTGCAATCTATATTTACATCTCTTTCGTGTTACAGTTGGTAATTGCGGATACAGGAATGAGACACTAAATTCATCGATTTTTTGTTTTATCTATAGTAGTTTTAGTTTTGAGAAAATTATTTATGATATTTTTTTGTGGCAAAGCTTTAAGTAGAGAAATTAGTACATTTTATTAATTCATTTAGGATTAAAGTTACATTCGATGTAAAATCAGTACAGGGAATAGGAATGACTGTAACTGCAGGTTTACATTCTTTTTTTATGATGTGATAAATTTGACGGTATAATCAGTTAAAAAGATTGTGCGGTCGAAATTAATTTATGAAAGCTAATTAAAAAGCATGTAGATTGACATAGTAGCACGGTAATTGAATAAGCAATGATTTCTTTCATCTCAGATATAAGATAATGTACCTATTATTTATTGTGTCAATCATGGCAGAAATCCAATTTTGGATATTTATTATAAATCCCACGGCTTTCTTACTTTTTGAGTACCTGTGGCCCTATTCTGGTTTTCCCCGGGAATAGGGAATTGGGAATTAGTGACGTATTTCTAGCAGTTGGGAATTATTTATTCCCCAAAGTGTATTCTGGCGCTTGGGAATTTTTTTTATTGGGAAAAAATAATTCCATTTTATAGCAGTTTTGACGTTAATTTTTCCCAATTAATTTTTTAGGGAATTGTAATTCGTACTTTTTCGAATTTCTAAACATTATTTATTGTAATAAATATATTTTGAAAAATAAATTAAACTTGTATTAAGGTCGCAACATGCGTTTTAGTTTATAAAAAACAAAATAAAAAATTTTTCCCCCAAAAATTATTCCCAGTCTACCAGAATATACATTTGGGAACAGGGAATAAATATTTGGGAATTATTGCAATTTGTAATTACAGCAAAATATTTCCCCAATTCCCTATTCTCTGGGAAAACCAGAATAGGGCCACTGGTATTGAATTGTACGATTTTGGGCTTATATTTGTTTGAGTTTAAACTTTCCAGTTTTTCTACGGAAGAGTAGTTTTGAGCCGAAGACTCGTAATTCATTCTTGGTTAATATTTTACGTCCCTTTCCTCTATTGGAGGTTCCATTTACTTCGCCTTTGAACGCTTGATAAGTAATCGCTAGCTTGCCAATGCTTCCAAAAATCTTGTACAATTTTTTGTACAAATTTCCAGTGCTGCAGTGTAGTTATGTTTTCATTTAGTAGGCTTGGTTCTGGTGCGGCGATTAATGAATCTTCCTTTAAAAAATGACCTGGTGTTCATACCATTCATACCATTTGGATTGGCTGACCTTGCTGTTAGAGGTCTAGAATTGAGGCATGCTTCGATTTGAGTGGTTACGGTTGCTAATTCTTGATGTTTCATTGAAGCAGCTGCCAAGCTTCCCAAAGCCCTCTGAAATGTGGTGCTGAAGGTGGTATAAGATGCCTTGTCGTCATCCTTGGCTAACGTGTCTTGAAGTTGTGGAATTGCCTGTTTAATTGATTCGGCCATTACCTTTCGAGCTCCGACGAAGTTAGTTCCATTATCTCAATAGTTATGTCGCCAGGGCCCGCATTCGAACGATGAGCCTTTTGAAAGCTGCCACGAAGGCGATCAAAGTCTGAACGCTTACTGTTTCTCTTTCTAAGTGGCATTATCTTGGTTGAAAAGCAGACGAATGAATACTGCAATGTATCGCTTGTAGGATTTCTTCCCTCTTCCTTTTGACACTCAAACTTGAATAGGCCCTGCAAAGTATACGCCAGTGTGTCGGAAAGGGCGTGAGAGAAGAATTCTTTCCTTCGGTAGGTCTGCCATTACTTGTAGCTTGGTGGTAACCCGAATCGATGACATTTTACACATTTGTTGATTTTTGTACGGACTCTCTGTTTGCCGTCTGTGAACCAATATGTCTTTTCATCTTGAAATTCAGGATGCTTGACTGTTCTGCATAGCTCTTCCTGTGCTTCCTGGTACTCCTTACCTGCTAGTATGGCACATTGTCGTGTGTTGTCTTGTACTCTTTTACACCCCCCCCCCGGCCATAGCAGATGATGCGAAATATTTTATTCACATCTGATTTTGTTTCTACTAGCTGCCCAAAAGGATTATTTGCTGAAAAATTTGTCACGGTGAATACTCGTTTTAATTCAATGTCTAAATTTTGGTTGCGCGAGATTTGGTGTGGCCAGTTCTGCACCATAAACTGTTTTGCCTTAAGTCTGTTAGGCTCATGCCTCTGGACACACAATCCGCAGGGTTTTATTTTGTATTTACGTATCACCATTGGTTTGTGCATGACATTCTTGAACTCCCGAAATTCTATTAGCGACAAATGTTTTGTATTTGTGAGGTCGCCGTTGAATCCAAGCTAAAGTGTTCCTAGAATCTGTGCAAAACTTTGATTCTAAGTTTGGTATTCGTTGAGCTTCCACTACCTTTACCACTAGTTTTGTGAGTAGCAGAGCTCCGCATAATTCAAGTCTTGACGAAGTACAAATAGTTTTGATTGGTGCTACCTTTGTTTTAGCTGAAAGTAGTTTGCTTTAATTTTATTCTCCGGAGTAGTGTACTTGGCGTAAATGAGTACTGCATAAGCTTTCTGCAAAATCCGTGTAGACAGATTGATGATGTTGTGTGATAATTGATTCATCTGTGTAATCCGTTGATAATCCTGGCCATCTTCATGAACCAAAATTTAACGGAACATCTTTTCAATATCAGCTGTGAATACATATCTATGTTTCCGCCATCTTGACAATATGCTTAGCATGTCCTGTTAAAGAGTGGGCCCATTTAGCATGCTATCATTTAAAGATTTCCCTGTGTATGTTTTGGCTGAAGCATCGAAAAAGACCCGCAGCTGCTGCTTCAACTTTTTTCATACTACCTAAAATTTCATATATTCATTCAAAAAGTGGGCTGTCTTCTTTGAACAGCCTAAAGTATTTAGGGCCAGTTGCTCCATGTCAAATGGAATCCTTACTATGTATCTTCAATCAGCCTGACGTGTAAGGGTTTTTGTATAGAATTCTTCACATCTCCTTTTGTCTTCTGTTAGTTTCCTTTTCTTTGTTACTCCTTCGAGTTCACAAAAATTACTTTAGCTGTTCGTCTTTGAAGGTTTGAATGACCTCTTTGCTTACGTTAGGAGATGCGTTCCAAGTGATTATCCACCCTAATTTGGTGTGCTGTGCAATTGGTCCATCTGGTGCACCCTTTAAAAGATTAGCCATGATTCTTTGGCCGTAGTAATTTGCTCATAACAGTATGTCAACCGGGCCGGGTTTATAAAATGTTGGATCTGTTCCGGAGTCAATGATAACTTGAGACCATGTGCAGCTTCTTCAGTGATGAATGTTGCTTGGGATGCTGGATCAATCAGCATTCGAATTAAATGTTCTCCGTTGTCGGTTGTTATCCTGACCATGGCGGTTGCCAGTAAAACTCTACCTTTTAGAGTATTGACACCTATGTTTGCAGCAATGTCTTTGTTGGAGTTTTCGGCTTCTTTGCCCTTTTTTTTTTTAATGTCGTGAATTAAATGCACTCTAAGGCATTATCATGCATTGTTTGCAGTCCAATGGCTGATTCTACTGTTCAGTTTAGGCAATTTCAATAATGTGTTGATGTGATTGCTGGCCAACATCTTTTTATCTTCATATCTTTTGACGATGGCACTCCATGCTGTGATATAACTTTCTCCTGACAATGCTTAATGGCTGAATAGCTTGCTGCTTGTCCTCGAACCACCGAAAGTAGGAAATATATTTTTTCTACGTTATATAGCTCTTCATTGGAATGAATAGTTCTTTTGAATATACTTAGAAAGCTGTAAAATAAGGGAATTTCCAATTTTGGAAACTTTATTTTAGGGGTCTCCTTTACGTTGCCATTACAAGTGTTTGAGTTGCTTGACCCGTTATCCAGCTCTTCTCGTAAAGCAATAACAATTGTTTCGTATTTGCTTTGAATGTTGTCAAAAACGTTGTTCACGAAATACTCTTCATTGAAATCCTCCTTTTCGACTTCTGCAACAATATTTTCGTGATTATTGTAGAATGAGTTCCATGCGTCTGTTAGCTGCTTTAATTTATGCTCACAATAGACTTTGCGATGTTTAAGCGTTGAAACGTAAACCTCTGTGGCTGCTTGCGATTTGTTGCATTTGTTCTTTCTGGGGGTTCATGATCCAGTGGCTTCCCCATCTTCCTCAAATATGTAGGAAGTAGCATCTGTTACTTTATCTTCTCCGGCCTTTTGCTTATCTTCTTTAGATTGTTTTGCTGTTACTTCTTCTTTGATTTTTAGAAGCATGGATTTCGTCTCTTCTAATGCTTTCTGGACTTGCTTATATAGTATTCTTGTTTGCGATATAGATGATCATCGTCATTCAAATGGCCTCCACGACTTCTTCTGCAGGAACGAATTCGATGAACCCAAATTTCGAACACATTTTCCACTAAATCGAGTCGTATGTCATGAAGTAAAGCTTGAAGAAAGTTTGGTTTATTGCTAAAGACCAATGACTTCAAATAACCCCACAAGAAATAGTCTAATGGTGTTAAATCACAACTTCTTGGAGGCCATGCAATATCACAATTTCTTGAAATAATTCAATTGTTGCACTTGCTGTGTGACACGTAGCCCCGTCTTGTTGGAACCAAATCAAGATCAACTTCTTCCAATTTCGGCCATAAAAAGTTGGTCATCATCGATCTATACCGGTCTCTATTGACAGTAACGGTGTTATCAGCTTCATTTCGAAAAAAATACGGACCGATGATTCCACCAGATCAAAAACCAAACCAAACTGTCAATTTAGGCGAATATGATTTTTCATGAATAATTTGTGGATTTTCTTCGCACCAGAATCGACAGTTTTGTTTATTTACCGCACCACTCAGATGAAAGTGAGTCTCATCGGAGAAGATGATTTTCTTAAAAAAATCGTTATCGTTTTCAAGTTGTTCCAAGGCAAAATCAGCAAATTCATGACGTTTACGGTGGTCCATTGGCTTCAGTTCTTGAGTGAGAACAATTTTATACAGATCTTTTCTCAAAATCAGTCAGGTTGCCATTTTGATTTTTGTAAAAATTTGGACCAGTGAGGCCACCATACCAAAATCCACACCATAAAGTCACTATTTTTGGTTTCATTGTCTTTTCAAACAATTCTCTAGAATTTTTTTTAGCCCAAATGCGGTAGTTTTGTTTGTTGACAAAGCTGGCAATTTCAAAACGAGTTTCGTCGGTGAAGATAATTTGCATGAAAAATTCTCATTTTCTTCTAGTTTTTCTATGCGCAAATTAACGAATTGCCAACGTAATGCGTGGTCATTTGGATTTAATTCGTGTGTTAATTACATCTTTGTGTAAAATATTGAACAAAGTTGTTGGTTTGTTTGAGGTTTAATTGCTGTGAACTCTTGACTCTTCTGAAACACTGCTGCTAATAGCTGCAATATTTTCACTTGAACGACTACTACGATGATAAATTTTTCTTCTCTGATCTTGAACTGAACCAGTTTCTTCAAATTTCACGATGAAAAGTTTAATAGCACGGTTTGTCGGAGCATTTTCTCTACCGTATTTTGAACGAAATTCTCCTCCAACTTCTGAATAATTTCCACCATATTTAAAATAAATTTTAATAGTGGAAACACGTGGGATATTTGTTTTACTTGCTATCTGTCAAATAACATATGATACTCTAGTACAAAAAATATGAATTGCAGAATATTTAAAAAGATACCACAATTTTGAAACCCGTTAATTTTTGCAGAAATTCCAGATTTAACAACTGATCCAGGAATATTTGAAATTATTAAGCAAAATATGGTTCATTTTCAATGGAGGGGGAGGGGGTGCATATAACATCAATTGTTCATGCATGGTTGACGGTTAATGTTCAAAACGGTGCCCAAAATGGGGTCAGAATCAATTTCAGGCATTGTTGGTTTTCCATTTTATCGTCGACGATCAATTGATGATAATGGTCAATCTTTCATTTTAAAAATTATAAATGATTAAATATTAAGGACAAAGCCGTAACTACTATGGCTGTAAATCTGAAAATTTGAAAGTGGACGAACATATATAAATAACATATATATGACACTTTAAAAACACCTAGTCGCAACGTTTTTTTACTGTTCACCACCAGGAATCGAACCCGAGACCCCCGAATAACAGAGCAAGCACTCTACTTACTAAGCTAACGAGGGCGACATTAAAGACCAGATAATAGATGGGTTATCCCGTGTTCACCACTATTATGTAAAACGCATACGTTGAGAATATTGCAATTCTGTGAAGTCAATAAAATATATTTGCAATTACGTAAACAAAGGTTGTGATATGGCAGTTTTCGGTGTAACATCTAATACTAATTCAAATATGGATGAAATTGTGTACTATTAAATGGGATATAAGTAGCAATGTCGCTATCTAGCGAATTTCACCATTCCCAATGCATGAACGATATCCAACCGTTGTTCAATTAGAGTGCATCTTGAACATGGACAAAGAGTTTAATTGACTACACAAAATGCATTATAAAGAGCAGAACAACCACCACTAACAACATTGACTCATTCACTGGATTTTTTTTCATTATGTTAAACTGATTCATTCCGTAACGTAATCCGTACCCCGAAAATGACACCCATGTCAGCATTATAGGCGTAGATAGTAGGTAACTGCCAAAATTGACTCCGCCTCCTTCCATCACACCTTGGGAAAAACAAAAGTATAAGTAATGTAATCAGTACCACTGAAAATGAAACCCACATATTGGCGTAGATGGTATAGGTGGACACCAAAATGGACACCGCCCTTCATCTTGACTTCAAAAAAACAAAAACGGTAACATAATCAGTACCAAGAAAACCCCGAAAATGACAGTTATATCGGCGTAGATATTAGTAGGTAACAAAAATGACACCGCCCCCATCTCGCTCCCCGCTCTAATTAGCACTCCCAAAAACCACGGAGAAAACCAAAGTCACGGGCTCAATTTTTGTTGACAAACAGTTTCTTGTCAAAAATCGTCATTTTCACTTAAATGTTGAAAACCCGATCTGGACCGGTATCGTTGCAAAATTAATTTAAAATCTTTTGGTTCTTAGTAGTTTCTTTTGTAAATGATATCTTTTCAATATATAATTGTAAAAATCGAAAAAGCTCCTATGGAATCTGCCACTTCCGATGAACCGTTTTCAGCTAAAAATTACAGAATCACTCCTCATGACTCATACAACATATACATATATGTACAATCTTATTGAAATCGGTGCATTAGCTCTTCAGTTTATCGATCGAAAATGCTTTTATGTATGTGCAACTTCCGGTGGACCATTTTCAGCTAAAACACTTCTCATGACCCATAGAATATCTATTTAAATATATATCAAAATCGGGGCAGCAGTTCTTGAATTTTAATGTTACAAACACAAACGTCATTTTTATACATACCTGCAGTACGCTGACACGTGTTGCTAATGGCTCAGTCTGGTTTAAAGGAAAAGAAAGAAAAGAGAAAATACACGTTTCTAATAAGTTTAACACGTTCCCGCCGGGGCATACCACCGGTAGCCCGCACTAGACTGCCTCATCGGGCGGTGTATACCACTGGTGGTACGCATTTGATTGTGTTATTAGACGGTACGTAACACGAATTATTTAGAGCAAAAAAAATAAATTAATTAAAAAAAAAATAAAAAATAAAAAAATAAAAAATAAAAAAATTACTGGTAAGATTTTACTGTCAATTTGAACAAACAAAATCTAGTTTGGTTTTATCTTGTCGATATAACACCGCAATATGCATTTTTCATATAACCATCTTCTACACATGAAATACAAAATTGTATATGGGCAAATCATCACATTCATTCTATATAGTATATAATTCTATTTTTGCAACTCAATGTTATTTACGATCTCAAAATTTAAAAAATTTGACATCTTTGTGTTTATTTTGAAGGATATTTTACAACAAAAAAATTTCCCTCTGCGCCTGCATTGTAAAAATTAAAATTTGTAGTACGTTCGTATTCAGGAATACCAATTCATTTTCGTATCGAATTGAATTTTCGTATCGTAAGAAGATTCGTATCGTATTCAGGAATAGGGCAGCTTTATTAGCTCCCACCCGATAGAGCGAAATCTATAAGCGCAGCCGCCAATGGGTAAGGAACATGAATTATGCATGTGGGTATATAATATTTTTTGTTGTTCCGTTATTTGTGCGGATATAGAGATTGTCTTTTTTGTTGACTGTAGAACACGCAACATATAATTGTCCATGTGAGGGGCAATCCGTGTCTAGATCTAAACCGCACAATTCTACACATTGTTCCTGAGCTTTGTTGATGGTTATTGCAATCGAATTGGGAATTGCAATCTCTTAAATTGAAATGTCATATTCGTTGGAATCATAGGAATGCGAGGAGTAAGGACTTCGTCAAATTTGGATGGTCCTGTGAAGATTGTTGCTTCTATACGACTTTTTATACTGCAAGCCTCGTGCCACTGCAAAGTTTTGGCTGGTTGAAATTTCGCAACATGATAATGCGATGGCATCCCTGGCAGATCGAGTGAACTCAAAGATTCTATTGGATAATTAACTGCTTCATCTGCATCCACAACAGTGTTGACGGACTTGTATGTTACTGCCTCGCTTTGAATGTTAGGCTGAATAATATTATTAAGTTCGTAGACGTCTTTATTCTTGGCGGCAAGAATAGCTCGCTTGTGTTGATCTAGGAATTAGAGGTAAAATGTGTGCCTGAAATCTCCTGCAAGCGCAATATTAATTCGTTCCCAAATGGTCTCGGGCGATTTTTTGTGTGCCATTGTGCATTCATCCCAAACAATAAGTTTACATTTCTGCAATATTTTTCGCATACCGGATGCTTCCAATATGTTGCACGTGGAGTTTCAATCAATTACATGCTCAATGGCAATTACAAAACGGAATGAGCAGTTGATCCACCTGGTAGCAATGTTACACCTATTCCGGACGTTGAAAAATCTAAGGCTCCCGTGTTGTAATTTGTTCATGACGTATTTCTACATCGAATGAAGCAGCAGCAGATCGATTCGGTGCTGGCATTCCCAATTGATAGAGAACTTCGCACATCATTAGCCATGTGTGATTTATATTTCTCCCATAACTTTGTTGGAAATGAAGGAAAGCAGGCAGTCAACATGATTGCAAGCAATCCTCGAAATTGATATGGATGTGGCGTGTTGCACGCGTCATTTATGCATACATTCCAGTGCCGGTCGTTCTACAATAAATTCAGCGCTTGACATGCACCGCGGAAAGTGGCATATGTGTAACGCTGTTGACAATTCCCAATTGCTGCGAAGAAAGAAGCATTCATCTTGTTTGGGATGCCGTCCGTCGATTCACATTTCTTGTTTGCGTCGTTGAAATGGTTTTCTACTCGCATTCTATGTGTAATACATAGGTAGTTTCGAATACAGCAGTGATTTCGCAAACGCGTCATTTCAGTAAAACGTCAGAAAACGCGCTGTGATGTCATGCCTATGTACCAAGCTGGATTGGATTTGAATGAAATGAATAAGGTCTGTCGCGTAAATTATAGAAACGATTTCACATTGTATTTGAAAAGTCCCGTTTTTTTTCAAACAAAGTAAACTAGTGTTATTTTCGTTTGTTTGTGACAGAAGTAAAAATGGAATATCAAAGAGAAGTTGTTCGAGTAAAAATTGTGCATGAATGGCAGAAAAATAACCAAACTTCGTATTCCATGATCGCAAAAAACTGCAAAACAACAAAAACAAATGTTTGCAAGACGATAAATCGATTTCTCAATTAAGGCACAGTAAAATCAAAACCAAAAAGTGGGCGACAGAGCGGAACGCGAAACTAGAAATTAGAATTAAACGTTTTAAAGACATTAAAAAATACTCCCTCTAAGTCAGTTCGGTATATTGCAAAGAAACATAGAACAACAAAAGATTTGGTTCAGCGAATCAAGAAAAATCATGGGCTAAAAACTTACAAGAAGCAGAAAAATCCTAAACGGTCGAAAAAGCAAACAAATGTTGCGTTAACACGAGCAAAATTGCTCGACAAACATCTCATTAACACATCTCCGAGCTGTTTATTTTTGGATCACGAAACGTACCTAAAAATGGATTTTTCAACATTACCTGGTCCACAATTTTATACAGCAAAACCTGGAGAAGTACTGGATGAATCGATCACTGCAATTTGACAAGAGAAATTTGGAAAAAAACTGTTGGTCTGGTAGGCGATCTGTCAATGTGGTTTTAAAAGCACCCCGTTTTTCAGGAAATCGACAATAGATACCGATAACTACATACAGGAGTGTCTGTAAGAACGCCTTTTGTACGAAAGCATAACAATTCCACATTATTCTGGCCGGATCTGGCTTCGAGGCATTACGCAAAAGAAGTTTGAAGTGGCTAGCCGCGAACAATAAAGAATTTCGTACGAAAGGAGATGAATACTCCAGAATTGCGGCCAATTGAGAGATTTTGGGCAATAATGAAACGGAATTTGAGAAACGATGGCCGAACTGTCAAATCAGTTGAAGAATTGAAAACCATTTATCAATCTACTCAACGAAAAATGGCAAATTACAAAGGAAAAATTCATGAAGTCCAGAGGCATCCTCTTTGGGATTAAATTAAATATTTTTTTTGTAAAGCTTTCAATCAATATGAAATTAAAATAAAATTTAACTTCAATAATTTTTTATGTAAATAATTCGGTACAGTTGTTTAAAATGGTTTCCGTACTTTACGCGACAGACCTTAGGTATAGACGCTCGTAGTGACGAACATACGCAATTGCATCTTGAGCGTACTCATGCATATGACATGGACTGCCTGTATATGAAGATGGCATAATCGTTAGTCTTCCAACGAGTTGTATTACCATCATTTACGACTGCATCACGCAAATGAACGTATTTTCAGAGTAAAGCTTTGTCTGGTTCAAACGGATGGGTAATTGGTATTGGTGAAACAGGTGTCGGCATTTTAAAATGTGATTGTCTTCATCTCTCGAATCATTAATTGGTATGAGCATTTTCATTGTTTTGCATTTATTATTTGTTTCTTTGCCACCGACTGGATTTATTATCTTAATTTTGAAGCGATATCCATCGGCACCATCCCAAAAATTGATTGGATATTGAAGGGAATCGTAGCATCGATGAGTTTCTGCAACTTTTGTCAATCGTTTGAATTGATCTCCGACTATAACAATTGCCGCTTAATCTATAGCTGGAGCATTGAATCTTCATTGTTCTTCAGCAGGCGTTTTATGAAGTTTTTAATGGATCTGGTGGTTCTCAAAGTTGAGGCAGTTTAATTTTTCCGGCGGCGCAACACATTTCTTTCGTTTTTCTATTAAAATTGAGAGCCTTGCAAGTCAAGCATAGTGCCGATGAGAACATGCCAGCTCAAAATAGATTCGTCAGATGGGTTGTACCGGAATGCAAGGCGATTGGAATCGCGTGATTGTTCAACACGCGGAGTCTTGTTTGACGCTGATCTCCTATTTCTCGTTGACGTCTTTCAGCCACTCTCAACCTGTCACGTTCATTTGATTGAAAACGAAGCAAATCTGAAGCTGCAAAAGGCGATCATCGTGCTTGCAGCCTTGCATCCTCAAGTCTGGCTGCATGTCGCTCTGCTACTTCTTCGACACGTCTTTGAGCAATTCTTTGTCTGTTTTTTAGGAGCTACTCGTTTTGGCAACTATTACTGGTAGAACTCGCAGAATTAATATTTATGAAAACCTTAAAGAAAAATCTCATGAAGCAGGGCTAAGCCTGGATAATCTGGTGAAGAAAACGAGAAGGTTTTGTTTCGCAAATCAAGAAGGACACTGTGCATTTAGAAAATTTAATTTTTTTTTGATGTGTAAACATCTTTGCTCGCGCCTACCAAAAATTTTTGTATTAGAGTAAACTTGTAAATGAAACGAACGGAAATGACGTATGTACCTTCTTCGTTTGAAAAAAAAGCAACAAACTCAATAAAACAATTTTGTACTATACATGGCTTGCTTGTATGTATGTATATAGTATAGGGAAAACAAAAACTAATTTAAAAAATGAAATAGAAACCATCAACATTTCCATCGATCAGAAAAATCCAAAAAAACATTACGATGCGAAATACGAATTACGATTACGAAACTACATACTCTTACGATTAAAAACACAGTCAACACTTGTGTATGTTGTTTTATCACGAGTAACGAGTCTAGGAGCTGTTTATCACGTCGGTTATCAATGATCATGTCTTCTACTAAATGGGGTTATAATGACGTCTCGTTTTTAACATTGAACTGCTAGAGTCTCAGGTCACAGTCACGCAGATAAGCTCAATTCATTTGCTTTCCGAGACCTGTCTGCGCAATGACGAGTATGATAATATTCCTACGTTTGAATGCCGCGTGTTCAGTTCAAGAGAGATGATCAGTGGGCTGCCGGTGTAGCAATTCCGTCAAAAGATCCATAAAATGAGCATAGTGGACACAGATATTTTGCCGTACGAACTTTCACTTGTCGGTCGGCCTTACTTTCTCAAAACCAATATTGACGTAACAGATGAACTGGTGAATGGGACTATGGGCTTTATGAGGTATACCGAATGCAGCCACTCTGACCGGAAAACGAGATTGATGAAAACATCAACAGTAAAAAATGTCAAACGACTCTGGATGGATTTCGGTACAAATTCACAAGGCAAGAAGGCCAGGCGGCTTAAAGCTGGATGGGCGCAGAAAACGAATATCGACCGATGTTTGGTGCCCATTTCTATAAAAAGCTCAACTGTTAATCGAAACAACAATCGGACAATTAATGTTAAGCGTAATCATTTTCCAGTCGTATCTGCATGTGTCACCACAATTCATGCATCACAGGGTGGTACCTATAACGAGATAGTCAGTATATACTCTTACGATAAAAGACTCAGTCCACAACTTGTGCATATTGCTCTATTACGAGTCTCGAAGGACTGTTCATCACGTCGGCTATCGATGATCATGTCTTCTACCATGGACGAACAAATGGGACCTCAATGGGTCTTCCTCAAAATAAGCTATCGCACCTCACTACAAATCCGCTAACTATAAATCAGGTTGTAATGGTGAATTTTGTAGGAGATAATAATGGCGTCTGGTTTTTAACATTGAACTGCCAGAGTCTCAGGTCACATCACCTCGACCTAACTGATACAGTCACGCAGGGATGCTCAATTTTCTTGCTTCCCGAGATCTGGATACACAATGACGAGCATGTTAATATTATTAATTTGGAATAATGCGTTCAGTTCAAGAGAAATGGTCAGTGGGCTGCCGTGTAGTAGCAATATATAAATATACAAGTTTAACTTATACAGTCAATTCGCATAAGGAAATCATCGTTGGACTAACAAATGATATGAGGGTAACAACACAACCCATTGATAATATCTACATGACTGAACTTCAGCTTCTTAATGGGAATAAGATGTTTTTTGTATAGTTGTATTCACCTCGCCGAAAAAATCTGTCGAAGACATAATGAAGTTCAAGTCCTTGCTCCATATTCTTAAAGAATTTCAAAAATTCTAAGGAGACTATCATCTTTTGCCGATGATTATGAGCGGGGATTTCAATATTAATTTTGCTGTTCCTCAAGCTGAACCACTTATAAACTTCCTGTGAGACGAATTCGATTTGCGCATGAACTCAGATCGAAATATATCTAATACGAGATATGGAACGACCATTGTGCAGTTTTTCAATAAAAATTAGAAAAGTTAGAGTCGACAGTATATGTATTTTATTTTAGCTACCATAATCCAATTGCGTCGATTATAGCGAAAGAGTAATAGACCAATTTAACGATAATAAACAAATGAAAAACTATGGTTAGTAAAATTACATTCCTTCTTCATTCAAAGTAAACTGTAAGTATACGGACGCACTATACACACGCCATGTTTACACATCTCCTTGAGAGTACTAATGGACTCACTCTTTTTTTCTGTATATATTGCATCAACAAAAGCTTGGTGTTAAATCAGCAGCATTGCGCCACACTGTAGATCAAATAATAGGAATAGTAAATTTTATAAGAGCAACTGCAACACGACATCGCCAATTTCGGGATATGATTATGTCGGACGTCGAGACATTTTGAGTCGATTTACATTATCATTGCAACGTGCGTTCAATTTCATTACAAATCATTAAATTTTATGAAGATCAAAAACAAAATTGCAGAAATTTTGTAGAAATTTACCTTTTTTTTGTGATATTATGTCACATCAAAAAAAATTTAAATACATTTCTTTAAGGGAAGACAAAACATATAATGTGACATGCCGAAAAAAATTCAAGCAATTCGGTAAAAACTTTCATTTTTTAAAACACTTCAATCTAAATTAGATATTTCTCAAGGACATTTTCCGTATTTGTTTAACGTCATAAAAGACGAGAGGAGTATGTATATAAAACTTGTCAATAAAAATCCCAAGTTTGAGCCAAATGCTAAAAATTTAAACATCGAAGATGCGGCTTGAAATTTTACTTAATGCCTAAATAAAAAAAGCTTAAGCTGATTCGTTTTGGACTAGAGTACTTGTATTTACAGGGTGAGCCAAAAGTCACCATGGGTTTAAAAATTTACTAACTTTTTCGTTTTTATATTTTTTTTCAGTTTATATAAATAACACCTGAGGAATAAATAATGGAGAGATTCACAACTGAACAAAGAACCAGAATAGTAGAATTTTAGCATATCGTCGCCATTTCAATGTCAGAGTTTCGCCCTCTGAAGCAATGATTCGTTGCTTAGTTGATCGTCACCACCAATATGACACCGTAAGAGATTTTCCTCAAACCGGTAGAACACGTTCAATTCGCACTACAGAAAATATTGAACATGTAGAGAAAAGTGTTAACGAAACACCAGAAACATATACCAGAAGGCGTTCTGCTCAGCTTGGAATGTCTCGTACGTCACTACGGCGCATTTTAAAAAATGATTTACTGTTATTCCCATATAAGGTGCAATTAGTGCAAGAATTAAAACCTGGAGATCATTGGCAACGTCTAAATTTTGCAGTTATATTTCAACAGTTGGCCAGAAATGAAATTAACTTTATTGAAAATCTGATTATGAATGATGAAGCTCATTTTCATTTGAATGGCTTTGTTAATAAGCAAAACTGCAGGTTCTGGGGTTCCGAAAATTCAAGAGCCATTCTGTGTGGCGTTTTATATGAAAATATCATTTAGCCTTAATTTTTCGAAAATGAAGGTGGAAGTGCTGTAACCATAAATAGAAAGCGGTTTCGGTTTATGTAATAACATTTTAACATCGAAGATGTTTTTGGCGTCTCATTATATAGAAAAATGCAACGAAATTTTGTCCCAAGAATATGCAACGAAATAAAAAAAAAAATTAAAAAATAAAGTAAATAAGAGAGAACCAAAACACGTTGGTGTGCCAATTTTGTTTTGTGCTCTCTCTATGCACCCATTTCTCATCTACGATATCAATTAGTGAGCGTAATATACAAATAAAAATAAAAAAATAAAGTAAATACGTGAGAACCAATACACGCTGGTGCGCAGAAAGTCAATTTTTCGGCTCAAACTTTTTTATTTTTTAATAGGTACGGCAAAGTTCGTGGCCTGTTTTGGGTAACATTGAAACAAAGAATTTTCTTATTACAAATGAACTTTATTAAACCAAATATGCACCATTTTGATCGATGACCTTTTGCCATTTTTCTGGTAGAGTACTGTAGAACTTTTGTGGTTTAGAGGAGAAAAATCGAAACAACTCATTTTCCCAGGCCTCTTTTGAAGGATGATGGCTCTGCATGAACCGAAACAAATGGTAGTCCGATGGTGTAATGGCAGGACTATATGGTGGGTGCTTCAAAACTTCCCAGCAAAGCTCTTTCAGTTTCTGCTGGGTGATGTGTCTGTTCCCTATCGTTATCATGATGAGACACAACGCCAGTTCTGCTGATCAATTCTGGAGGTTTTAACTGAATTGATTGCCTTAAACGCATTAGTTGCTGACTATAAAGATCAGAATCAATTTTTTCGCCCGGTGGCAGCAACTCATAATGCACGATTCCTCTCCAATCCCACCAACCACACAGCATTGCCTTTCTTTTCGTCAAACCTGGCTTTGATACCGTTGGGGAAGCTTCACCTCGTTTTGTCCATGAGCTTTTTGAGCATTTTGAGCTCGTTTCGTCCATGATCTTTTTGACCACGAGCACAACGTTGTCGTATCTTATCCATCCACCAGTAATTATCGGCTTTAAAAATGGCCCGATTTCGTTCCGTTTCAAAAGCGTTTCACAGATAGAAATCCGGTCCATTAAATTTTTAACTGTTAATTCATGTGGTACCCAAACGTCGGTTTTTTTATGTACCCAGCCATTTTCAAATGGTTTGGAACTGTTTTATGATCAATATTTAGTTCTTTGCCATTTGCATGGCTCTGCTTATATGCCGGTCTACTTCAATTTTCTGCATGATTTCATCGACTTTTCCAGTGGTTGGTCGACCAGAGCGAAGTGCATCTTTGACATCCATATTTCCTGAACGAAAGCGCACGAACCATTTCTTTGCTGCTGATTTTGATAAAGCACTTTCTCCATAAACAGCACAAATTTTTTCGCAAGCCTGAGTCGCGTTTTTACCGTTGTCGTAATAAAATTGCAAAAGATATCGAATTTTTCATTATTTATCTCCATGTTTAAAATTTTGTAACTTTTTGCAAGTTAAAGTGTCACCTTTCAAACACACATAAGAATTGCCCGATACGATCAATGGTAACTGAGATATATGAAAGCCATCTACCGGAAAAAAGGCCACGAACTACCCAATATTTTTACCCTACCCAAAATTTTTAAGTTTATATAAAAACAAGTACTCTAGCCCAAAACAAATCAGTCGGCTTAAGCTTTTTTATTTAGACATTAAGCAAAATTTCAAGCCCCATTTTCGATGTTTAAATTTTTAGCCTTAGGCTCAAACTTGGGATTTTTTACGTCCTGCTCTTGAAAACAGACCTGAGATGGAGCCAATGCATGAGAGACAATTGGCACAAAGGCAAATTTTTGGAGAGCAAATAATTTCCAGAAATTCGAAAATTAATTGGCCAGCGCGTTCCCGAGATTTGCTTTGGGGTTGTTTGAAGCACTCGACCATTTACTTTGGGGTTATTTGAAGGAGCGAGCATATGTGAACAAGCCCGAGACAATCCTTGTACTGAAGGCCAACATTGTTGCAGAAATTCGAACGCTACAGCCACAAATTTTGAAAGATGTTATGAAAAATGCTCTAGAACAAGTGCGTCATTACGAAGCTGAAAACGGGGGTCATTTAAGTGACATTATTTTCTATACTGAGTGTAAAAAGATTCCATTTTGTATATTTTATAATCCGAAAAAAAATATACTTATAAACGAAAAAGTTATTAAATTTTTAAACCCCATGGTGACTTGGCCCACCCTGTAAACCCCATGGTGACTTGGCCCACCCTGTATATCCTAAAGATAAAAAATAAAAAAGTTTGAGCCCAAGTTTCGGCTATGATATTTTCTTAACGCTTAAATAAAAAAATTAAAATATTACACTCCCTAATTGATATCGTAGGTGAGAAATAGGTGCATAGAGAGAGCACAAAACAAAATTGGCGCACCAGCGTGTTTTGGTTCCCTCGTATTTACTTTATTTTTTATTTTTTTGATTTCGTTGCCAGTGAACTACAAATGTGACTTAGAAATATGCGAAGATAACATTGTTAAGTATCTTTTTGATGCCAAAAAATATCTAATTGAAATATAGAAAAATGCAATTGAATCCCCACTTCTACTTTAAATAAATTAAATGTTTGAAACTTTGAGTGCTCTTAATCTGCACCGCCCAAATTAGCCCGCCTCAATGAAACCTGTACTATAATTGGTTACACATTTATTACAATTTATTACAACAAATCTCGATTTTATTACAGTTACCGTTTTCGATGAACGAGTGGTTGGTTTAACTTGTAATTAAACCTACACCGCCAAAATAGTAACTTTTGATGTAGCTGTGATATCGGGATGGTTCTTGGACTAGAATTTATTACAAACTAATTACATTGACTAAATAGTTCAAGATCACCCCTATATCTTGACTAAGGGTAAATTTCACCCCAAACGATTATTTATGACAAAAACATCGATTTTACCAACATTAAAAATTTATTACACCAGACCGCCACCAGATATTGAGCGAAATGTTACTCCTTGGACTTTGTGGAGGGCAGATCAACATTATCCAGGTGTGTAATAAATTATCTGTGTTACAGTTTACACGGAATTGGCTCCAAACCGTAAAGGGTTCAAACATCTAATTTAAAGTTCGATTTTATCACCTTCAACAATTTATTACACCAGACCGCCACCAGATATTGAGTCATATGGTACTCATTGGAATGGCTCCAAACATGGCTCCAAACCGTAAAGGGTTCAAACATCTAATTTAAAGTTCGATTTTAAGTCCAAGGAGTACCATATGACTCCATATCTGGTGGCGGTCTGGTGTAATAAATTGTTGAAGGTGGTAAAATCGAACTTTAATTAGACGTTTGAACCCTTTACCGTTTCGAGCCAATTCCGTGTAACCTGACACAAAGATAATTTATTACACACCTGGATAAGGTTGATCTGCCCTCCACGACGGTAAAGGGTTCATTACCGTTTGGAGCAAATTCCGTGTAACCTGACACAAAGATAATTTATTACACACCTGGATAAGGTTGATCTGCCCTCCACAAAGTCCAAGGAGTAACATTTCGCTCAATATCTGGTGGCGGTGTAATAAATTATTAATGTTGGTAAAATCGATGTTTTTGTCATAAATAATCGTTTGGGGTGAAATTTACCCTTAGTCAAGATATAGTGGTGATCTTGAACTATTTAATCAATGTAATTAATTTGTAATGAATTCTGGCTCAAGAACCATCCCGATATCACAGCTACATCAAAAGTTACAATTTTGGCGGTGTAGGTTTAATTACAAGCTAAACCGACCACTCGTTCCTCGAAAACGGTAACTGTAATATTGTAAAATCGGGATTTGTTGTAATAAATTGTAATAAATGTGAAACCAATTATAGTACAGGTTTCATCGATGTGGGCTAATATGGGCGGTGCAGGTTAAGAGCATTGAAACTTTGTTGTTAAGATATTGAAATACTCTTAATTTTTCCGGAAAGTATGCAATTTCTCTTTAATAAAATCAAAGAGCTTTAGAGTAAATCACATCGTTACTTGTTTCCTATTTATCTAAATTTATAAAAATAGAAATAGTGGTGTTCTGGTAATTTACAAAAAATATATGTGCAACCTCATTAAATATATTCGAAATAGAAAGTGGCCTTTCTTAGTAAAAAGGTTCCCCACGTCTGCTAGGGACTTAACGTAAATTATCATATTATTGGAAAGTAAACCATTTTCTTTTGGACTGATATTATTGGTTGTTAGAGCACCTGCCTATATGATAGTGAACTCGACTGTTGCCCTTCAGTAGTTATCAAGCAGTTACCCACGATGCATGCCATCAGATAGGAAAAAGTTGAATTTATCAAACAAGCTTCCCGGAGTAGTACGGGTTCCTAACAAAATTTGTATTTAAAAACTATTATTGAGCATATATCCATTCACATGCGACCAACTAATAAAAAAATAAATTTCTATTACGTTTATATTTAGTTTAATTAGTTTCCAACCTTAAGTAAACATTATATTCGTGACATTAATCACTCCATGGGGTTTTCATATGTTTAACAAACCAACAATAGTATAATTTTATTATGAACATAATCAACCACCTAACACCTTGGTACTCCTCCTTGTACACCCGCCTCGCCTCCCACTGTCGAAAAGGAAATCGTATAAATAAAAATAACAAATATGTTTATGTATCAATATTTATATACAATATTATTATATCGCTTGTATTAAATTAAGAATTATATAATACACTTAAATCATGATACATTATACCTTATACGATGTATATGGGGTTATGTATTTATTACTTACCCGCACATATTATCCATATACGTACGAGTATATAGGCGAGTGTAATACAGTATTTTCCTTTACATCCTTTATATATTTATTATGAGTATTACACTGTTACACACCCCTAAACGGAATTTTCATTATTTCCGTTTAACTTTTTCGTTTTTCCGTTCTTGCACGTCATAATTTTTGCCATTTAGTATTCGAGTATGTATACATACATATTTACATACACAGATATGCTCTATAAGCTTGTACGTTGTATATACCAACATATGTACATATTACTCGTATATTTATTTATTTTTGATTTATATATTTATAATTTTTATGGTTTGTTATTTATTTATTAATTTTGTGAAAAATTTCAACAAATTTATTATTTTACTGATTTTCATTTGATTACGATCAAAGTAAAAATATTTATACAATATTTTAGTTAATGTGGCTTTATGTGTTCGTGTATATACAAAAAGAAAATTATTTTATTTATTCAAACATTTTTAAAAAGGGTGTTGTAATTTTTGCATAAATAATTAAAAATAAAAATCAGAATAAATATTTTATATTAATTGATTCTATAAACTTGTATAGATGCCAATGTTTTGAAAAACTCTTAATTTTTTGAAGTTTAGTTGGTTTTGTGGTAACTGAATGAACAATATGGAAAACTTCATTTTTATTTCGATTACATGGCTTGAAATTGCAAAAGAAGCTTTAAAGACCAAGGCCACGTTTACCTACCCAAGTTGAACAAACCATTCTGTAGGCGTCTCACGGTAAATACAGAGGACTCTCTCACGGCGATGTTTTGCCGGCTAGATCTCATTGCAATTGCATGGGTCGTGGCGAAACAGTGGCTTGCATGCTCCTGGCCTACACCGTGGAACAGAAATAAAATTAAAAAACAAATTATAAAAAACTGAGTTAAGTCCACCAGAATTTGTCTAACGACTCAAGTTTCGTTTGATAAAATTAATAACAACTTGGTGTGTCCATCCGGAAACGACCGGATCTCCTCGAATGACAAGCCCAGTCTGCTGAAGAGACCCCGCAATTGAACCATCGACCCCGAAAGCCCGTATCAAGCCACAATGAAGCAGCATAATTGGATAAGGACGTCTATTCAACAGACCCAGACTCTTCACCCGGAGAGACCTCCAGCGAATCTTCCACAGTACACACTCCAATGAATCCAAAGGCCGGGAATCGCCGTACGTTTTATTTATATAATTTACAACAAAAGCAGAAAAGGAAAAGAGAAAGGAAGATAAAAAAATAAAAATATGTAACAGTCTCCAAATTTACATTTTTATTTTTTTTAGTAAAATAAAAAGCATCAAAAGATTTTAATGATAGAAAATAAAAAATTGTACCTTCTCCGTTGCCGCTGTGTAGCCGTCATGCCACAGGTGAATACTGATATCCGGACCGTTGCGGCTTGATTGGACCGTCTCACGCTCCATCGCTTCGGCCCACCCTCGCCAGTAAACTCCGTCTTCACGCGTTTGGTCGTAAAATTTTTTTTTGGCGTAAAACCCCTAGAATTAAAGCGACTGGCCTCACTTGGCCACACGTAAATCGCAGATATTGATGACCCGTAAATAATAAAAATGAAGTGCTCTCACCTTGCCAGTGCCACCTGTTAATTTTGGGCGTTGCCTCGACAAAACACCGCCAAAAGGGATGGCCCGTAACAAAATATGAATAATCCATATTTAAGTAAGCGGTAAGCCTCAATTGGCTGCTCGCAAAATGTACGTGGCGAGCCCAGTGGTGGACCACCCTGGACCACCCTGAATAGAATACCCCAATGCGGTATTCTATATGTGCCATTATACCGGAACACCACAAATAATTTCCGATAAATATTGTAACAACGAATTCAACAACTTTGGGTAGTAACTTAAATCGATTCTCACGGTACTTTTCGGTTTATTCAACAAAGTAGTAGTTACCGAATTAAACAAAATTTTCCTTATTTCAAGGATATTACTATATTTTTTTTTCTTATGTCTTCACACCACTCATCTAGTTTACATTCTTTTCCCTATTGCCTCGCTTCACATACCAAACTTAAACTTCATCTCATGAACTTTCACTATACTTAATCCTAAATTATCCAAATTGGTTTTTTAAGATCCAACTCGTGAATTTTACAATTTTTTCAACATCCAAAAAACCGTATAATATAAAAAAAAAACTCAAACACACCAAATTATAACGCGACTTCCTTGTTTAACAAACCAAAACGAGACTCCTGAACAAAAAAAAAATTCTCGCACCACATCAAAAAATATAGAAGAATATTTTTGTCGTGTTTTCGTGCACTTCACTTGCATTTTCCCTCTAACCCTCATCAGCTGAACGCACCAAAACAAGAAAATACAACAAAAATACTCCTCTTTATCTCAGTCGCTCGTACACACGCCTAGGGGTACACTGGTCTCTCAATGTAATACCAATGACTTAACACAGATGGCATTGCCATCAGTAATAGGTATTTTTTTCACACAATCACAAAGAAATTAAAAATTTGAAAACGAAACAGTAAACAAAATTAATGTTATGACCATGGAGTCATAACCAATTGTCTGGTTTTACGGATTCCAGTTAAAATTCAGTAAAATCTTAGTAAGAAAAAAGGAAAATTTTGCTTTCTTGTTAAATTTTAAAATGAATGTACTATAGATTTCCAGTCAAAATAAAATCAAAACCAGAAATTTTAATAAGTTCTAGTTAGTTTCCAGTTCTAGTGTTTATTTTACAGGGGGCTCTAGTGGTTATCTGGTAAAAAAAATACTAAAAAATTACCAGATCATTTTTGATTGGTTCTAAAATGGAGTGCCTAGTTAATTTCAACAGAAATCACGATAATTATGTTACTAGAATTCTATTAAACTTTTAATTTACATGAATTCTCGCAAAATTCTAGTAAAATCTAATTCCGCCATATTATTTTGAGTTAAATATGATTTTTAATAAATTTTACGGGAATTCTATTAAGACTAGATTGATCAAAGCAGTCATTTTGACTGATTTTAATTTCAATTAGTAAACAAATTATATTTATGATACAAATAGTATATTGAAATAGTATATATACCAAGGTTGAGAAGTATGCCGAGGGGGAAATGAAATGAAAAAAATTCCCCCTGGGGGAAATGGATATTTCCCCCGGGGGATTTTTTCATAGGAAGGTAATTCGAAGCAGAATGATTGATTTTTGTGGGTGTGTGCTGTTGCAATAAATTCATGGGTACCTGTTTCTTGCATAGGAATGAAGTTCCATATATTTCGATCAATTTTTGTGGGTGTGGGCTGTTATAATAAATTCACGGGCGCTTATTTCTTGCATGGGATGGTAATTCAATGCAGAATGCTATTGCTGGTGTATGCTATTCTAATAAATTCAGGGGTAGCTATTTCTTGCATAGAATGAAAGTTGGATACATTATGATCAATTTTTGTGGATGTGGGCTGTTGTAATAAATGTATGGGAACCTATTTCTTGCATAGGAAGGCAATTCTATACAGAATGATCGATTTTTGTATGTATGTTCTGTTGTATTAAATCCAGGGGTACCTATTTATTGCAAAGGAAGGTAATTCGATGCATCGTGAGCTTGGGCTGTCGTAATAATTTCAGGGTTACCTATTTATTGCATAGGAAGGAAGTTTGATTTATTACGATCGATTTTTGTGGGTGTGGGGCTGTTGTAATAAATAAATTCGGAGGTACTTGTTTGAGGGGTATGACCTATACAAAAAAAAATATTGTTTTAAAGAGCTGCACTTTTTAGGGGCAGTTTTTAGCAATTGAACTAATTTAACATATTGCGATTTATTTAGTACATACTTCTTGTATCAACCTGTACGATACAATGATTTTAAACAGTTGCTCCATTTTGGGGTAGTTTTCTATGGGCTTAAATATGCCATTTTATTGTAATTAATTTGTAAAAAAAATTCCAGTACCACCAGCACTATACAACAAAAACTCATAAAAATTAAAAAGACTGGTTGTGGCGAAAAATAAGGTTTTTAAAAATTGCACCCCTTAGGGGAAATTTTATGGGGGTTGAGCTACGCCACTACGTTGTAGTTAATTTGTAAAAAATTTCAGTACCACTCCCAGTACAATACAATAAATATTAACATAAATGCGATAAGCATATTTTAACGAGAAATATGTTTTTTGAAGAATTGCACCCCTTAGGGGTATTTTTTGGGGGGATAATTGTATAACGCCAGCCCACACACGAATTGCAGGATCACGGGACCTGTAAAAAATGTTCTACCTGTGTAAAAAATTTGTAATTAATTTGTAAAAAGTTCCAGTGCCATTTTCATTGGATTGTGGTTCAAGTGCTGGTGCAGTATTAAGGCAATTAGAACAGCAGCTTAACAGATTTTTTCGATTATCATACAAAATAACTTCCTAATTAGTACAGTTTACCTCATTAATACAATATTCGATGCAAATCACATAAAAATCGTTGCCATTATCCAATTCCTTAACCATTTAAAAATAAAACTGTTGAGCACATGTTCGAACATACCTACTTGACTTTATTTTTAAAATACTAACATGTACCCGTACATTATACACCTATACCAACCATTAGACACCCATGTCACTCCACCCACCAAGTTTAATTATACCAACGGTTTTGTTTGGCGAAACACAAAAATTGAAAGGAACGTTTTACAATTTAGTTCACAACTTTTTTGAAGCTTTTGTTATTTGAAATTTTATTACATAAAATTTCCTTAAAATATAAAAATAAAAAGTTAAATGAAATAAGAAAGCAAATAATAAAAATCTAAAATAAGAAAATGAATAAAAAAAGAAAACAAAATATAAAGTTAAATTGAAAATGTTTATCATAAACTTTTTTTTTTATTTTTGTTTTTCACTTCCTTATTCATTTCGTTTTTCGTTCCTTATTTACTGTTTTTATTTATTTATGTTATTATTATTAATAATATTTTTTTGCATCTACAATAACATAATACATAATATACTATATATCTTGATACATAATATGTTTTTGTGTACATCTAGCTCAACATCTACCTACCCAACATACTCGTACTTGTGTTGATTTTTCATTTTTATAAAAAGCTTTTTTTCTTGCTCGTTTCAGTACATTCGTTCGCGTCTGTTTTTTTTACTTTTTGTTTACGTATGAATAAAAGCTTAAGTGGAAAATTTGTTTTTAAGATAACAATTTATTTTATGTCAAATAAAAAAAAAAGATTTTGTTCCCTTTACGTAACCATTTTTTATATGAATAATATAAAATGTATGTATATGTGTGTGCAAATAAACTTCGTAAGAGGTTTGGAGAAAAATCGATAATTGGTTTTTTATAAAAAATTAAATAAGGAGAATGAGCGTAAATATATGTAATTTTCCACGGGTTTTCAATTAAAATTCAATTTAGTACGATAAACTTTAATTAATTATTAAAGATGGTTTTGTTTTTTCTCGTGCTTATATATTTTTAATGTCTTTTTTATGACGTGTTGCGTAAAATTTTCCCTTTTACAGTTGATTTTTCAAACTTTCATTTATTATTTAAATTTGTTAAATTAATAAATAAAAACTATATATCGTATCCGACCATCCATAATTAAAAGTATTAAGTTTTAATATTTCTGGAGATTTTATTGCTTTATGAATATGCTGAAGTATACACTCGCAAAATACTGTAATACCCTAAAATATTTAAGTAGTTCAATATGCGTTCAGGGGCAGCATTGTTGAAAACGGTTCAAATTTTCCCAAATCGGAATACAATTTGCTTTGAAATTCTCGTTATTATTCGAACTTTTTGCCGGCTACTTTAATAAGTTTTTTAAATTTCTTTTCTTTTTCAAATTAAGGCTGTGTGCAAAATTTAAGGTAAATCGTTTACTACGGTAAAAACCGGTTTTAGGATAAATTTTTCGATCCGTTTGTCATAGATAATAATTTAGAAGAAACATAATTTTTTTTCTCTATTTGAAGTTATTCCCTTAGTAGAGGGACAAATATTAGCAAACATTAAAACAAATTTGGAAAAATGATTAAAGTAGTTGGCGGAAATTTCGAATAATATAGAGAATTTCAAAGCAAATTGTATTCCGATTGGGAAAATTTCCATCGGTTTCAAATATACGGTGCTTCAATTTCCTTCCAAGTAAATATTCGCTTCCAAAAGGGCTCGTATTTTCATAATCGTATCAATGTAAAATTTCTAATATTAATTAAAAGTGTAGATACACAACTTAATACAAATGTGTAACCTACACAAAATATATTCGAGATTTTTTTTTTCATTTCGTGAAGAAACTGTCCAGCTTTGTTTACACGAAATGCTGACGTTTTTGGCATATAACGTCAGCTACATGAGTTTTGGCTTGATATAGTGGAATCAACAGTTGCGAACATTTTTCTTTAGCAAAATTATTTAAAATATTATCCAACATTACAGAAAATACTTCTGGAGTTAAGGGAGATCCTTCTTCTTGTAATACTGCTGAAACCTCAATGCACTCAAAAAAAAAATTTACAAAATTTCTGTAAATATACAACACATAAAATAATTTGTAAATTTGACAAAAACTATAAACTTTATAAAAATAAATTGTAAAAATAACCAATTTTTTTTAATAAATGCAATAAAACTTTCATTAAATAGCAAATATTGAAAAAATACAATAAAATTTGTAAATTTAATAAAAATTTCGTCAAATATACAAAATATTAACAATAAAATTGAAAGGGACGTTGTTAAATTTCAAAAAAAATCATAATTATTACAAAAATACGTTCCCAGGAATTTATTTATAAAAATTAAAAGTTTACAGTTTTTGTCAAATTTACAAATTATTTTGTGTGCTGTATATTTACAGAAATTTTGTAAATTTTTTTTGAGTGTAACTATCATTACTGTTATCAATTTGACTTTCTGAATCATGCTCACTCAGAACTGCATTAAATATTTCAGAGGGGGTTTAAATGCTCCAAGGCCGCTGCATCTCTGTCACATTCAATGAAATCAGCCATATTTCTTTCTTAATATCTTCCAGATCATTGCTTAAATTTTTCTATTAGTAAAACCCGCTTTAAGAAAACACTTTGATATGGTTTGTATTGTAACTTTGGCTCACGCTTCCGATATCCAAAGAACGGCTCCCAGTACATTAACTTTTAATGTCACTTGCTACACTGATTGGACTGACTGATTTATATCCGATTTCGAGATAATATTCGTCAGAAGTAGTTTTCAGAAGAACGCTTTAAATTTTTTTATTATGGCCTTGCTCGAGTGGTTCTAAATTTGATGTTGTATTTGGACGTAAAAATTTCACAGTAATATTAGATAAATTTTCGATGTTTTGATGAGCCAGGGATAGTTATCAATTGTCAGTAATATGTGGCGTTGCCGTTCCTTTATTTTTTTGTTCACTATCTGCAACCACTCAGTAAACAATTCTGATTTCATCTATGCATTTTTAGTTACTCTCCACAATACAGGTAAGTTACTGTGGTTGTAATGTTTTTAAAACAACGAGTTTTTTGGGTTTACCCATTATAAGTCGTGTTAATTTTCGCCAGAAGCACTTGTCGGAAGAAGAATTGTGAGTCGTTGTTTGGATTTTTTACCACTTTTACACGGGGCCGTCTTTCATAACGGGTGCTCTATCGGGCATGATTAAAATTATTTAGGAATCCCATTTCCATCTAACACACCCAATCCCATCATAATCGACGAGAATTCGTCGAGTTCCGTCCCAAGTTGTCATATTCCAGAATTTCTTGCAAAAATACTTTAAGAATCCCATTTCCATCCAGCATATCCAACCCAATCATAATCGGTTAAGAATTGGTCGAGTTCCGGTCCAGGTAGTCTAATTCCAGAACTTCTCCAAAAATTATTTAAGAATCCGATTTAAATCAAACATATCCATTCTCATCCCGGAGGGAATCTCGCAAGGGGAATCCCGGAGGAAATCTCGGGGGATTCCTGGGGGGAAACCCGGAGCGGGAATCCCGATGAGAATCCCAGGGAGGGATCCACCGAGGGAATCCCGAGGGGGAATCCCCTTGGGCTATGGAGGATGGAAATGAGATTCATAAAAGATGTTCCAGAAGGTATTAGACTACCTGAAACGGAACTCGACCATTTCTTAACCGATTATGATGGGATTGGATATGCTAGATGGAAATGGGGTTCTTACATGATTTTTGGAATCAAGTTCTGGAATTCGGCCACCTGTAACGTAATTGGCCACGGGATTGGCCACCGAATTGGCTACGGGATTGGCCCGGAATTGGCCACAAAATTGGCTACCTGGAACAGAATTATATTGGATGGAAATGGGATTCTTAAAACATTATTGAAAGAATTTCTGAAATTTGGCCAGCTTGGATGGAACTCGATCAATTCTTAACCGATTATGATGGAATTGGGTATGTTGGATGGAAATTGAATTCTTAAATAATTTTTGGAAGAAGTTCTGGATATAGGCCACCTGGAATGGAACTCGACCAATTCTTAACCGATTTTGATGGGATTGGGTATGTTCGATGGAAATGGGATTCTCAATATATTATCGAAATAATTTCTGGAATCTGGCAACCTGGGACGGAACTCGATCAGTTCTTAACCGATTATGATGGGATTGGGTATGTTGGATGAAACTGGGATTCTAAAATGATTTTTGGAAGAAGTTCTGGAATTAGGCCACCTGGAATGAAACTCGACGGGATTGGGTATTTTGGATGGAAATGTTATTCTTAAATATTATTGAAATAATTTTTGGAATATGGCCACGTGGGACGGAATTCAATCAATTCTTAATCGATTATGATGTATTTGGGTATGTTGGAGGGAAATTCGATTCTTAAATAATTTTTGCAAGATGTTCTGGAATATGGGCATCTGGGATGGAAATGAGATTCTCAATATGTTATTGAAAGAGTTTCTGGAAGAAATTCTCGAGCCTTCGATAGTAGGGCACCTGGAACGGAACTCAATCAATTCTTAACCGATTATGATGGGATTGGATATGCTGGATAGAAATGGGATTCTTAAATTATTTTTGGAAGAAGTTGTAGAATTAGGCCACTTGGAATGGAACTCGATCAATTCTTAGCCGATTATGATGGGATTTTGTATGCTGGATGGAAATGGGACTCTTAAATTATTTTTGGAAGAAGTTCTGGAATTAGGCAACCTGGAACGGAACTCGACCAATTCTTAGCCGATTATGATGAGATTGGGTATGCTGTTGGGTACAGACTGTTCCATTTAGATCTGACAAAAGTTTTCGGCATTTTCTTATTCACCTAATCTTTTAATTGGCTCGGTACGCTGTGGCACTATTTTTCATATGCAGCTGTGTACTAAAATTTATTCGTGCTCTTTGAAATTAGTATATACTTCTTGCTGACGAGTATCAATATCTAATGATTTTTAGTTAAGTGCTCTGCCCTAGTTTATAAGTTAAACTTACGGAATTGTATTATAATCCAATTCACGCAATTCAAGTTTTGTCTACCGTTCTGATCAGCATTTCCGCTCGTAAATTGAATTTTTTTATCGTAAAAATCTACTGAACATTAATTTTTCACGTATTTGTTGAATTTGGTTTAAAAATTATTTTTCGTATATCATTCTGTAAATTAACGCACACCTTACAATCAGCAGCTCGTATGATTCGCCCTTAAGTTTAATTCCAGGTGTTTAACACCCGAAGCAATTTATCAGGGAGTCCGAAAAGTCGGAACATGGTCAAACAAAATTTACCCGGCACTGCATTAATGAAATTAGAAATTTTATTCTTCAGATTAGAAATTCCATTCTAGTAGGAATCGAGTTCATTAGGATGCATTTTAGCGAGACCAAATAAAATCTGGTTACGTATTGGCATAATCAATAATCATAACGTCGTACAAGGTTAAATTCGCAGCTATGAAATAAATTCTCTATGCAATGCCGTTTGTTGCGCACATCATTCAAAATGATACTGTATCAAGTTTAACTACCCAAGTTTGACATCAATTTCTTAAGCAAACGGATGGCAAACAGATATGGCGGTTTTCCCGCTATAGATTTACAACCATCATAAAATATTGCATTGGAGTGGTTTTGAACATGAACAATAATCAACCATTCTACAACAAGTCGAGAATAACATCGAGATCTCCAGATCTCCAACTTCAACCAACAGAATTGTCAGAAGCATGTACTAGAAGCCAAATCAGTGCGAGACTAGCAATACCGCCTATAATACTGAGTAAACCATCAATGACAGTACCAACAAACACTGCCATTCACAAAACCCCATCGATACACAAATCTCACGTACTAGAAAATCAGAAATTTTAAGGAGCTCAACTGCAACAAGAAGCAACATTCACCACACAGAAAGACGGCAAAACAATAAAACACAAAATTGCTGATTTCGTTCAAGAACTTAACGGCGGGGACGACAATAGAACCCAGAACATAATTCGATTCATCAGTACGGCTGATAAAATGTATTCAGAATTACGAACGGACGAGCTAAGACAAATATTCTTCAGAATTATTGGATTCAAATTAACAGGTGCAACAAATATAATTATAGCAGATTACCCATCTGTTATTTGTTCACGTTGATGACTACTAGAATCCTGTGGGAAGGAAAACAAACAACTACACGATTTATTGAAATTAATAAAATAAAATTTAATTTACCATATTTGAATTGAAAACTACCAAGTTTTTATTTTGTCGCTGCAAAATATTTTATTTGGTTTGAAAATTTAAAAGTTAAGATAAAAGTCGATCCTATACAAATTAGTATAGATCGCTCATATAAAATGGGTTTGGCTCCCTTGACAAAATTCAAAATGTTGACAAAAGTATTCAATGAGAGCGGATCATACACAGCCAAATTACAGTCCATACTAGGGTTTCAGCAATATAGCCACTACTACTATCAAATAGTAGACACGCGGGACTCTTTAAAGTGCTGTAGGATGAACCACTTATGTTAATTATGGAAGTTATATTGATTTTAAAACTGACGTTGGGTATTAAAAACTTTTGAAAATTCCGATATTATTTGAGATTAAGCCCCAAGTTTACCTGAAAATCGATTTGGATTACTCCAGCTAGGACAGAAATTGATACAGTTGAGACTGTCCTGAGCGGTACCTGTAGCTTTAGTGATACCAATGCCCTTTGTGCCTTAATTATTCTTCTTCGGTGGCGACAGATTATTCTTTTCACCAATTCATCGCAGTCATAAGTGATGTATTTTGTTTCAAACCCCCCCCCCCCTTTTTAGCTAATCTTGCATTCCTCAATTCGTTTTGTTGCTATTGCGTTAATTATCCACCCTGTCTATGTTTTTCTGCACTTTCTACTGAATGTCCAGCTATGAATAGCCAGCAAATAGCATGGCCTTGTCGTCTGCGAATTCTATTCATACCATTGTTGAACACTATATTCCAGCAGGCCGATTCTGGCTTTCCTATAGGAAAAAGGAATTAAACGAAAACATATTTTCATAGTATTTTTATCGCAAATCTTTTTTTCCTGGCATAAACAGTTGGTGTAATTTTTTTAAAAAACAAAATTAAATTGGGAATATTTTTCCTATCCAATTTCGGTAGGGAAAAAATATTTCTCAAATTATAAAAATTTAGATCAAATATGATTCTCAGTAGGCCAGAAAATGATATTTTGACAAAAACGCTATGTAACGCTATTATTAGGTCAATTTGAGATCTGCTTTGTGATGAATTGAATACCGGAGATTTTAATTATTAAAAGTTTAGCTACAAGTTCTAACAAGTTCTAAAAATAATGTAGACTCAAAAAATTGTTGGTACACAAATTATCAAAACATGAAGAAATAGTTTTGAATTCCAAACAGGTGGTTTAATTAAAATTATTAATTAAAATTATTAAACATATACAATTGAGTATCATAGTACCGAAAATGTGTATCGGGAATTTTACAGTCTTATTAATTCAAGGAGCTCCAGTTTTCTTATTAATCACAAAATGATTTTTTGAGTTAATAAAAGTGTTAAGTCAATTTGGCCAAAGAGGCACCACGTGCAGGGAAGGCTCCATCACCAATGCTTTTAAACAGTTTTGTATAATTTCTAGACAACATTCCAAGTTGAGACCACTAAATTCCACTCTCGACACCCACAGTTTCAATTTGGTCAAAGAAGCTTCTACGTATAGGGCACCATTTCGCCAATCACGAAATGTGAATTTTCTTGAAATTTTCTTTGCCTTTTCTAGATACAACCCCAAGTCGGAGAACTTTAAATGTCAGACTCGGCACTAACTATTTTGACGAGTTTTTGAATTAACAACAGAAATTAGTAAATTTGACCAAATACGCTTTCACGGTTTTTGAATTAGGTTCATTGGACACTTCCACACGAAAGGCCTTATCGCCAATCACAACATGCAAATTGACTTGACATTTTTTACAAATTCTAGGCACTATCTCAAATCGAAAACACTAAATTTCACGAGCGACACATATGGTTTCTATGATTTTTTGAATTAATAAAAGGATTATGTCAATTTGGCCAAAGACGCTTCCACGTGTACGGCCAATTGCTAACCACAACATGCAAATTGTCTTCAAATTGTTTTTGAATATTCTAGATCCCAACCCCAAGTTGGGAAAAGTCGAGAACACATATAACTTTGTGCCATATCGCAAATCAAATAATAAAAATTGTTTAGAATTTCTTTTTACAAATTGAAGACACCATCCCAAGTCGAATACACTAAATTTCAAACTCGGAACTAATTGATCTGATGATTTCCTGAATTAATAAATAATTAAGTCAATTTGGTGAAAAAGGCATCGACGTGTTGGACCGTTTCTGATTTTTTTTATAAAATAAATATTTTTCTTCAAAGTCGAGAATACTAAATTCCACACTCAGCACACTCACGGTTTGATGATTTTTTGAATTGAAATTTTTATTACAAATTCTAGACGCCATCGGAAGTCGATAACACCAAATTCCACACTCGGCATTCACGGTTTCGATGAGTTTTTGAATTAAAAAAAGAATTATGTTAATTTCGCCAAAGAGACTTCTACTTGTGGGGCTATATCACCAATCAGAAAATGCAAATTGCCTTGAATTTTGTTTTATAAATTCTAAACACCATCCCAAGTCACGCACACTAAATTCCACAATTGGAACTTATTGTAAAACGAAAGTATGTAAACTTATTTTTTTATATTATTTTGAACTGGACAACTGATCAAAAATTTGCTTTAAACTCAGTTAATAACGTTCTCGATGATTTACCTTGCTTCGCCCACAGCCTTTGATACTCAATTTTGATTGTTTATTTTAATAATTTTTAACAAATTTCATTGGTTAAAATTGACGTTTTTTTCTTGTGAATTTTTTTCAGCAACTTGGATTGGTTTAAAATAATTTCAGAAGGAATGAAGGAACGAAAGAACATTTAATCCGACTTTATAGAAGGCCATCAAAAAACTGCGAAAGTATTTCTTTCTAGACTATAAAGGACAAAATATTCATTTTTGCCAAATTGAACATTTTCAATATTTACATTATTTTATTTTTGTGGCTCCATTTTATACTGCGTTTGCTATGTCAGTGTATAAATATCGTTTTGCGTTGTCATTCATCTCACCTACAGCTGGCGACATCTTTTTTACGACATAACTGACAGAATGATGTAATACGATAACAGTTTCGACTTGCGCAGTTTGTTACAGGAAAAATAAATTAAACAGTAACGCTGATACCTGCTCTGAGTAAACAACCACGAATGGCGTTTGGACCCATAGTAACTCTTAGAAGTTCCCTCCACGATTCTAACGAAAAATGCAAATATTTTGCTATTTCAAACTTAATGAAAAATAAATTAAGTGGCGTATAAAAGTTACTAAATCTAATTTCTTTAATTAGTGATTGTGAATGTCATAGGCGTCTGTATCAAACCCATAAAAATTACAATTTTAGTCAGCGTCAAATACCATCTGAATACATATATTAAATTAATAGCCAAAGCAACATTCAAGTACATACAAAAGAATATAAATGATATAACTATCAATGTAATTGAGTCCTTTCAGCAATAACAAAATACCAAAATCATGTACATAAAACATAATAATATTCTTGTTAAAAACCATATCGATTTAACTCCACATATAAATATATATCTACATACGATTACATAGATCCGTATAATATTATTATTTCGTTACATATTCAGCCTCTATATCACATTTTCAATGAAAATTATTGTATACTTCCACCCTTTTAACTAAATTTTCATGTCTCTAATCTAATGATGTGAAAAATTGGATATAACGTTAAAAATACAAATGTATTTTATACTCTGCCAAAATCCAACAACAACAACAACAACAACAACGACAACCGTTTACAATCGAGATAGGAAAAAAAAACCATCAACTCAAGATTTAAATGAAATACCACAGAATGATAAAATCAATATACTTTTCCATAATCAATAATCCATTCCTGAGCTCCACCAAAACTAAACCTTAACAACTAGATACGAACGACATATATTGGAAAACTACCAATCATGTATATCATGGGTATGCGTGTGTGTATCCATGTATACTATATAAAACCGTAAATAACAATATAAAACTTTTTTAACAATAAAATAAATAAAGAAGAAAAAATATAAAATCAATTTTCATTTAGTTTTCCTTTCTATTTTCCTCGAACACACAAATATATAGCAGCAGCAGTAACAACAACAACCAAAAATCTACTTCTAAATAAAAATGGAAATTTTACTTTGTTGTTTTTCTGTTATGCTTCAGAGAATTGCTTACAGCAAATTGTGTTAGAATTTTTGTTTTTTCTGCTAAAATTGATACAAAATTAATTTGATTGATTTTCATTTTCTTTGTATGGTATAGACTCGTCATATAAACAACACACACATACACACATGTACAGTTTGTTATTTTCTTATTTTAATTTTCCTAATTTTCTATTTTCCTTTATGGTGATGTAATTATGGATAGAATATATACGATAAAATTATATACTAATAATATACAGGGTGATTAATTTATTAGTGCGGTAACTAACAATACATAATCGTGTTATGTATATACCTACGTATCAATCATCACCCTGTTCGAAAGAAAATTGACATTACATTTTTACCTTAAAAGCTTTGATGTTGAAAACTAAAAAAAAAAACATTAATGTAAAAAATGGTGACCTATCCGATTCCTAAGACGATACTTTTCCCACAATTTATTGAAATGTAAGAGAACACCGTGAGTTAGTTAAAGTTAGTTTTCATGAACATAAAAATTTCCCGGCATTTGTTTGAAATGTTGTTCTCTTAAACTCAAAACATTATGAAAAAAATCATTTGACGCGATAGATGTTGATTGGTTGGAGTATGGGAGATGGGGGTATCGAGACCCATAATCATGCTTTATGGTTTGATTTAGCTTGAACAATCTGGGGACAGTGTCAGCCACTTCATTGCGAATTATTCTGTCGCCGTGAAACTCCTAAATTGCATCTTCTAGTTTGTACACTAAATGAACCGGTCAGTACAGTTACCGGTCCAATGCGACAGCCGTCCCGGTATCTCGACAGTTAACAACCAATGGTTGATCTGTGGTCAGTGACGAAGTCCTGAAAACCACCAGTTTCTGGACACTTTTAAATTATTGGACACTTTTAAAATTTTGGATAGAAGTTTATGCGAGTGCCAAAATTAATTTTTGGAGCAAAATTTAGATTTTTAACAGATATCTCACATTCTTGTTTTCAGAAACAATTTGAAAGAATGTCGTTGAAGCTTATGCTAAACTAATAGAATGTCAGAGATTTGCTTCCTTAGTGCTATATTGGTTGCATTCATTTTGGAATTAAAATCATCGTAGGCCATTTCGAAATAAGCCGCGTAGAACTCTCGCATATAATTTTTGAACCTTAACATATATCCGCGATTTTTTTATGAAAGAATGTCATTGTAGCCTAAGGCCAATCGCACGAATCTCAGAGTTTCACAAATGTATGCGAAATGTTTATAACTACCATGGGAGCCAATCTCTGAAATTCGTCTAATTTGGCAAAAGCTACAACAACGTCCTTTCATTTAGAAATCTTATAGATCCCTAACGATTTAAATTATTTCTGAAAACAAGAATGTGAAATACAAAAATTTAATCTGTTTGTCAAACAAAATTTCTTTTTATATTTACTAAAAATCTATATTTTATTCAAACAATTAGTTTGGGACACTTGCAAAATATTTCTGACCAACATCGGCACGAAAACAATTTGGCTAAGGCGTTTGATCGAATTTTTAGAAATTATGTTGCAGGAAGGGGTTCTCTTCCAGCCAACTCGGCTGAGTTGGCAGATCAATTTATGAAAAACATAAGCCGATCAAAAATTTATTTATTGTAACATCATCAGTTCCTACATCCATCAATACTGATGTCAAAATGTTGCAGATTAATTCTCTAATCCAGAGTTTATAACAAATGGAATTTCGTTCAAGGCGATCAACCTTAACAAAGGCAACCTCTAATAACCGTCCTAAAAGTCAATCAATAAACCGAAATCTGTAGAGCGAACGCATATGGTTATTAGCATAAGCGTTAGTGCCAGCGGATCGGTCGGTGAAAAGAAAGACAAATGCTACGTACAACACACCATGATTAAAGACAAGTGTATGAAGATCGAAGCCAACAAGTTCGAACGTTTGCCGTTGAGATTTATGCACGGTCATCCCAAAAACTTGTCGAAGCGTAACTCGAGGAATGTGTGCTTCAACAACTACGTTGTTGATAATATTGTTTTAATAAAACTCTTGTATAACTTCCTTATAGTGACAATCTTTATTGGTTTATAGGAATATCGATTTCGAAATAAATTTCTTCTTCAGTTCCTTTTTACAACTATTACAATTTTCTTAAAATTATGTTACATATACTGGTACAGGTACGTAGATGACATCATTTTATTATTCAAAGGAACCAAGGGGCAATTAGACAAATTACACCAACACATAAATAGTAGAGAACCCAACATAAAATTCACATTAGAAACAGAAAAGGACAATAAAATCAACTTCTTAGATCTGACGATAGTCAACAACAACCATAAACACGCCTTCAAAATATACAGAAAACCCACCGATACAGATCACACCATCCCTAATGACTCACACCATCCATACCAGCAAAAATATCAGCATACAACCACAAGATCAACAGATTAAACAATATACCGATGAGCACTGAAGATTACAATGAAGAATTAAACATCATCAAGCACATTGCCAACAAAAACGGATACGACACTACATTAATCAATAGAATTAACAACAAATACAAAGCGAAAACACAACTACAACACATGACTACACTAGAAAGAACTGACACAACCAACCCAAAATACGTGAGCGTAGAATTCAACAAAACAACACACAAAGCCATACAAAAAACATTCAATAGACTCGGATATAAAACAGCGTTTAGAAATAACAACAAAGTACAACAAAATCTAAAAAACAAACTACATTAACAATCCTTAGATACAGGCGTGTACAAACTATCATGCAATGATTGTAACAAACTTTACATAGGACAAACAGGAAAATCATTTCTAACACGATTTAAAGAACACACCAAAGACATAAACGCAACAGATCCAAAATCAAACTATGCACAACACATCAAAACAGAAAAACATAAATTCACAGACTTTGACCACAACCTAATAATATTACATCAAGCCAGAAAAGGACACCAGTCTGTTGATTACAGACTTGAAGAATTCGAGATTTACAAATATAAAGACAACAATGTACTGTTAAACGACAAATTGAATACTAAAACCAACAAAATCTATGACCTAATTATAGACAACAATCACTACAGTAGGAGGAGCCTAGACCTAAGGCTAGTATAAAAGCAGCATAATTTTAAGAAAATTGTAATAATTAGTTGTAAAAAGGAACTGAAGAAGAAATTTATTTCGAAATCGATATTCCTATAAACCAATAAAGGTTGTCACTATAAGGAAGTTATATAAGTGTTTTATTAAAACAATTTTATCAATTTTATAAGTGACAAAAGTCAACAGTAAAGCTAAAACAATGGAATTCACAAACTACGTTGTTACATAATTCGGTAACAATCAGGCGTGTTCCATTGCACATACCCTCCGAAATGTCTAAATTACGCATTAGCATAATTATCGTATTTTTCTATAGTTTTAATTCATGGGGTGGCAAATCAGCAATTTCAATTGAATTAAGAAATTCTGGCGTGAATTCAATACTTCCTTCCTTTTTATCCTTCACAGAATCATGACTTTTATACGATTTGTATCCTCCTGGGAGACGATCGACGATCTCAGCATTAATATTACTGACTTCTTTGTTCAGCGGCGCGAGAATAACACGTTCCTTTATTCTATCGTAATTTTGATTCGCAAGGCAATTTCCAAATACTTCTTCGATTAAATTCACCATTGGAAATTATATCCTCAGGTAATTCGATTTCATTGAAGTCATTTTTTGGAAGATCTCCATTCCCAGTTTCAGGGTATACTTTGCAAATGCTTCCTGTTCAGGATCGACACGTATATTTTTTTAACGAACAATTGTTGAAATGCTTCCAGAGCTGACCTTTTTTGATCGACAAATCGAGTGTTGCACTACGGTTGCTTCGGAATTGAACAGGTAAGCACTGACGGAAATCACCTCCAGCGACTAAAATTTTATCTCCAAATGGCTAGTTTGGATTTGCAATAGACCGCAACAATTGATTCATATTTTGTAACCCATACTTTGGTAACATCGATGCCTCATCCATAAGGAAAACTATCAACTTGAGCGAGTTCTGTAGCTTTGACAGAACCAGGTTTAATGCTGGAAATTAAATCCAACGAAAGCGGAACTTTCAGACCAAATGTGATGTTTGTCCGCAGGAGGCAATAGAGTTGATGCAATTCCAATAAATGCCATACATTTTACTTTGCGATTTTGGACACAAAGTAAGTGATACAAGGTCTTGTACACCGGTTTTACCGGTACGATCCGGTCCATCGATGAAGAAACATTTTGTTTCAACATGGTTAGAGTCATGGCTGCACGTAAAATACTGTCCACAATTTCAATCTGGTTTCTTTGCAGAAGCCGATACATGCGTTCAGCTCAGTAGCAGCTGACTTATCAGAATTTAGAACGTCCATGTTTTGGACATCTTCGTAATTGTCAACGTCGTCCATACCATATCGTTCCACCCAGAAATGAAAATTTCGGCCTTCTCTTGCTGTCGTATTTAACTTGAATGCAATAATGCGATAAGCACGTTTGATTGCAGCATCCTCAGATCTATTATTTCGTCGTACTTGCAGGATAAAATCTTCAGCCAACTGGTTTTTGAATCTTCCCAGAGACCTTTTTGATCTTCGGGACATCTAATAGACCATCTATCCACTGTTTATCGACAAAACGAGGCCATGAGCTAGGCAAGCTTGTATGTATGTCGCATAATGAATGTCTTTCACAGTAAGGAGATCATTAAAACTTGTTGCATCCTTCACATCAACAAAATTTAATTTGTGTATTCGACCAACGACATGCTATCGACGGATTCGCGGGCACATGTACTCGTGTTTCCATCCCATTTAAAATGTTTGACCTATAGGCCAACGCCTGGTTATGTCTATCTTGCATTATTTTGCATTCGATATTGACCAGGTAAATGAATGTTCAAGCGCTGAACGTTATGACTCTTTCTTTGGATTTCGTGGCCAAATAAGTGCCAGCATGCTTCAGGTAGTGTAATGCAGCGACTTTCCACATAGGTGTCTGCTTCATTATAAATCAAACTCCGTTGATTTTCGTCAACGTTTATTGAAGCGCAATCGTGTCCTTTGTAGATGTATTTTTATAAATATTTTACCGGACCTATCCTGTCAACATATTCAACATTGATGTGACATTCGATTTTTTTCAGCAAATAAGCATTATTATGTGGCCACAAGACGATTATCTCGTGTAACTCGGCCATTATCCTTATCTTTTCGATATACTGCAAGTTCATGTGGAAATTCTTCTTGATTATTTTGGTCCAATTTGGAGTCATAACGACGAAGATAGTTTGGTTTTTCATCATCCTCTAGAGATGTTACTTCTTTTAATTGCATTGGAAAACCAAAAGTGCCACTTTGGTTTTCCAATGCAATTAAAAGAAGTAACATCTCTAGAGGATGATGAAAAACCAAACTAATTTTCCAAGTTTTTTGACCATACATGCCTTTAAATCTAGGCACTACATGTATGGTCAAAAAACTATTGTGGCCGCTCAGCACGGATTATGGATCATCCACTTTAACACTAATTCTCGCAATTCAGGGTAGTTGGTCTTTGGAATTTCAGCTGAAATTAGATAATCAATTTCTTCTGGATTATGTATTCGATCTTCTGAATTCATGATCAACAGCAAATGCATATGTGGTAGCCCACGTTTTAGAAATTCGATTGTATGTATACACATGTGAAGCAACCTTTCGAAATACAGTTAAACCTGTTGAGTTGGACACCTTTTTAAATTGGTCAACTAAAGCTGTTAATTTTGATTTTTGTTTAAAACCTTTTCAAGCTGGACACCTTTATAAGTTGGCCATTTTTTACGGTACCGTGAGTGTCCAACTTACACAGTTTCCACTGTATCTGTTTCTTATCCAAATCATTGATAATTTCATCAAATTGTTGTCTCTTGATCGGACTGCTGTATGATAATTCCATTATCAGATATAATACGTGCTGCTTCTTTAATTTTTGGCCAATCGGGATTACAAGTCATGGTGATGAAGAAATCTGGCAATCCAAGACGACGAACAATAGCCATTGCATTTTCGGAATGTTCAATATAGTAACGCGTTGATCCGGTGAATGATGATGGTAGTATTATTTTTTCACCAACAACTGCATTCTGTTTCGCAGCTAAGTCGTTAATAAGTCGAGTAACACATGCGTACTGATCGGCTAAAACCGTTTTTTGATTAAATTTGATCCATTGGATGCGATCGCGTTCAACTCGAATTTAAGTATCGATGGAATTTTTGAAAAAGTCGTCCATCAAAATGTAAAGCGTTGAAAACTGTTATAGCCGTACATCGTCGAGTTGGCCGGGAAGCGTAAAGTAAGGACGTAACAGTATAACCGCGGAAGAGCAGGGTGAGCCTTGAGCCCCAAAACAGAGCGCAAGTTAACAATAAAAAAAATGTCAAAGTGTAATTTAATGAGTTTAATTTAAAATTACATTGAATACGATTTCTGAATGAATACGCTAAATAGTTTTATTTTGTGTTTTGACTTAATTATTATAATAAACTGAATAATGCGGGAAGGTTGTCACAACTATTTACTCGCCAATGCTTCAAATTATATAAATTTCATCATCTTATGAGCAGTCGGATTTCAACGTCACCTTTTCAACATAAGGCGATTTTATCCCTCTCGAACTTTCCGTAGCAAAAAATAAACCATAAAGCGAACTGCAATTATTTAAGGCGGCGATTCATGTAGAAATTTTGTCTGGCAGACATAAATAATAATGGCTCTGATTGGTTTATATTTTTTTGCCTTTTAATGCGCTTTCACGGTTGCATACATTATTTCAGTTGTTCATTCACAGTCAATTTTGTTTTTATGATTTCAAGTTGACGACAAATTGTTGGAACGATTTTGCAACCATCTCGTCCGAAATTATTGAATTATTTGACAAATCTCCGCTCCGTAGACAAAATGTAACAAAAAAATTGCTTGAAAGATTACTACTAGCTCTTTTTAACTGATGTTGTGCCGTCTCTTTCCTGTTAATGCATATTGTTCATTCAGACAAAAAGATAAAGTTAATCCAACTTGATAAAAAAACTCCGAACAATAAATAACGTCATTTTGACGATTATGGATTGGTTTAAAATATATATGTTACGACAGATTGTTGGAACGAATGCAACCGTGAAACGATAAAAACGATAAATAAAAAATGCACACTTAAGCGATACATGTGTAAAAATTTTGTCGTATGGATATTTTTTGACATTTCAACCTCAAAAGTGTTTTTATTTTTGTGCTTTTTTATTTATTTTTTGTATTTTTTAGAATATGTATTCTTTTGTTCTTATTGCCGTCAAATCTTGTACAACAAAATTAAGCAATGTTCAATTTTTGTCGTACGATAACAAAATATGGTCGACATTTAACCAATCAGAGCAATTATTATTTATGTCTGTCAGACAAAATTTACACATAAATCACCGCCTTAAAGCTCTGACCACAGACGTATTGCTTTTTGCAAATTTTTCATAGGAAACGTATTTAACGAAATTTACTCTGGTCACAGAGTCAGCTGAAAAAATCAGTTTTTCTGTTTTAAAGTGAATCTCATAAGGCCAATAACAAGACATCGCAAGGATTGCAACTAGATGCCTTCGCGATACAAACTTGGTGGTATATTGCTTGGTGAGTAATTCCTTACTGTTCTGCAAACTCTTTTTGAGTTTGACATGGATTTTCATCCAGTTAAACTTGAAAACTCTCATCGGCTCGTTTTCATTTTGGAGTGAATCTCATTATGGCCAATAACAAGATATTACAAAGATGCCAAAATTACCACAATATAGAGCTAACCTCTACTAGTTTAACCTATCAAAAAAAGTAAGTTTCGTTCCAATGTGGACTTACTCGCAGTACGATTTTTTGAGTTAAACTGTCATCGGCTTCTTTTGACTTTTGAGTGAATCCTATTTATAGGCCAGTAATAAGCCATGTCTGTATTGCACCAAAATGTCACCATATACAACTAACTTCAAGATGTGTGACCTATGAAGCGAAGCATGTTTCATTTCAATGTTAACTTGCTCAATGCATTTGTTTGAGCAAAACTATCATCGGCTCCTTCCCATTTCTGAGTGAATTGTATCTTGCGAGGAACTCAAAGTGATGCCGCGAAAATTTATTATTTTCAGTTGATCACGTTTTTATGCAGTGTACATAAAAGCGCGTGCTTCCGTTCCTTATGCATTCCCCTTGAATTAGATGTAAGGATAGCGCCTCTGCGATTGAATATTTTTCTTAGGTGCCTCTTACTTATTTACTAATAGCTGCTAGCTCTTCTATATTGATAGGTTCAATAGAAGAATTACACGACAAAGGCCTTCTCGCATCGTTCAAAAATCAAAAGAAACCAATGAGAGTTTTGCTGGTTAAATGTAGTTCACCCAAAATATCGAACCAAGCAAGTCAACATAGGAAAGGAAACATTCGTTGTTCGATAATTCGGATCCTTATAACGGGTGTTTTTTTAAGCCTGATAGAACTTGAAATTGTAAAAAATAAAACAAAAAATTAAATTTTTATGAAAAATATACTCAGGCAGATCTTAGTATACTCTGGCAAATCATCATGAATACACTCACGCTTGAACAACGCTGCGAAATTATTAAAATTAATAAAAATTAAAATCAGTCGTCGGTTCGCGTAACTTATAGATGACTTCGTAATTTTTATGGCGCACATAATCGTCCATCTGAGCAAACCATCTGACGAACTGTTTTGCCGCGTATGGAGTGAGACCTATCCACAAGAAACCCTACAGATTCCAATACATCCAGAAAAATGCACCGTTTATTGCGGTTTATACGATGGTGGCATCAACGGACCTTATTTCGTTAGATCGTTACTGCACCATGATCAAGAACTTTTTGTTTGAAAATATAGATGACATTGATTCCGGACGAGTTGCGGTTTCAACAAGATGGCGCTACGTACCATACGGCGACCGCAACCATCAACTTATTAAAATCAAAATTTGGCGATAAGTTGATTTCGAGAAATGGACCTGTCAATTGGCCTCCAAGGTCGTGCGATTTTACACCTCTCGATTATATCCTGTGGGGCTACGTGAAGTCACTGGTTTATGCTAATATGTAAATCAGTAACAATTAACGCCTTGGAAGCTAGCAATGTTTGTGTTATTCGTGACATACCTGTGCACGAAAAAGTGGCGCAAAATTGGACGTCCAGAATGCGTTTCGTCAAGAAGGGCCGTGGTGCCCATATGCCCGAAATCATTTTTAAATATTAATGCCGTGTATTTATCTTTTGAATTAAAAAAAAACATTTTGACTACAATTTAATTGTTTGTGTTATTTTTTACAATTTCAAATTCTTTCGGCCTTAAAAAACACCCATTATTTTTAACTTATTTTTGAGCTCAACCTGAGAGCATTTTGGTGCAATCTCTGAGATTTTTTTCGGTTCAGTTTTAATTGTAGACGAAACATTTCGTTTGACAGGTTAAACCCATAGGAGCTACCTCTTTATTGTAGAATTCTGGTGCAATTTATGTAATGCCTTTATAGTGGCCATAATGAAATTCACGAGAAAGCAGACTGGAGCGGGGAGATGTTTGATAGGTCATACTATCTTTACCTGTACATGGTGGTATTTTAATGCAATCTGGATTCACTCAAAAATAAAAGGAAGATGATGAGAGTTTTACTCAAAAAACCGTACTGCGCAACCATATTGAATTGGAATACTGATCGTTTTATAAGGTAAACCCATAAGTGTTATTTTTATTCATGATTCATTTTGGTTCATGATTCTCTGTGGTGTCTTGTCATTGGTTTAAATGAGATTCACTCAAACATCAGGAAGTGCCGACGATGACTGCTTAAAATATCGTACTCATAGTAGTTATCTATATATGGTGGAATTTGGGGCAGTATCTGTGTTTGGTATTGGCCATTATGATTTTCACTAATAAATAAATAGCCGATTAATGAGTGTTTTACCTAAATATTCACATTCGTTGTTTCGTACGTCAAGGCCATAGGAGGAATCTCTGTTTGGTTTCGTTTTGTGTGCTATTTTTGAATGGATCGGTAGGGACCGTACAACATACTCTGAGCCAACTTGTCATTGAGAGTGTTACTCAAAAATAAATCTTATGTTCTAGAAAAACTTAGTATAATTATGTTGCTTGAAGGTCCAATAAGAAAAAATGGCGTCTTGTTTATCTCTTTCTAACATTGAATAATTTAGAATTTAATTTGAATTATAGATGGAAGGTTTGTAAGAATCGCAACAATCAGTTTCGAACTTAATGAGATTATTGATTTGAAAAAATCAGTCATCTCATCAGGCCGCGGCGACTGACGTTGATATTTTACATAGGAATATTGTCCATATATATAGAACAATACCATGTATATGTACCACTAGCGAATTACTTCCTAGTCTACAGAATTCGATTCTTTCATATTCTCCCATCTATATTTCATTTTTAACAATTAACTTTTCGTTGTGTACGAATTACATTTTATATTTTACGTTGTTGTTGTATTTATTGTAATGGTTTTTTGTTGTGATTGTTCCGTACATTGGTCAGATCAGATATACTGGGGTGGGATGTTGTAACATCACTTTTTTCGATACTATCGAAATTTACATCTCTTTCATCACGAATAAAATTTTATGTCTTTCCATTTATCAATTACGTTGTTTCTAATGCGATCTCTACCTAATCGAAGAAAACATTATGCCGTTCTACTCTTATTCTATCAACTAAGTATTTTATGAGCGATACTTTATCGAAAAACAAAAAAGAGATAAATAAACGATTTCTTCTAGTAGCGTGGAATCGCAATATTGAAAGCTAAATTGAAAAGTGAAATGGCAAGCAATTTTATTTTAGGCAAAAGAGATACAATATTCGATAAATATCGAAAAAAAAGATGTTAGAACATCCCACCACAAATAGACCAATGTACGGAACAATCACAACAAAAAACCATTACAATAAATACAACAACAACGTAAAATATAAAATGTAATTCGTACACAACGAAAAGTTAATTGTTAAAAATGAAATATAGATGGGAGAATATGAAAGAATCGAATTCTGTAGACTAGGAAGTAATTCGCTAGTGGTACATATACATGGTATTGTTCTATATATATGGACAATATTCCTATGTAAAATATCAACGCCAGTCGCCGCGGCCTGATGAGATGACTGATTTTTTCAAATCAATAATCTCATTAAGTTCGAAACTGATTGTTGCGATTCTTACAAACCTTCCATCTATAATTCAAATTAAATTCTAATTTATCCGCGATCCAGCGTTAAAGGAAAGAAAAAGTATGGGGTGGTTGGGAAGTTGATTGTGTTGTGTATAAGTAAGTATGAATCATCATAGTCGTTGTCACACAGATTTGACGCCAAATGGAAGAATTTCCTACGATTGTGTATTTAATTCGAGATATACTGAAATAGACCAATGTACGGAACAATCACAACAAAAAACTATTACAATAAATACAACAACAACGTAAAATATTGAATAATTGCTTACTTTATGCTTAACTGTGTAAAAACTAATACTTAGTGTACGTTTCGACCAAAGAATTCGTAGCTATTTTAGCAAAGGGAAATTTGTGTTGCTTTGTTTGTGTGAGTATGTTGATTTGATATCCCTCTGTAAGTATTAGAATCAGCTTGACGTTTCATGAAATTTTTTGTGGCAGTTTTAACGGGTAATGGGGAGCTGTTTAAAACTTTACATAAATAAAAATAAAAAAACAGAAATTTCAAAATTATTTTTGAATTATTTAATCACTTCATTTATATAACTCATAAAACATAGTTGGGCTTGGTACTTGTTTCTTTCGTCAAGTTCACGTAACAGTTTGACCATGTTGGTCCATGTGTGTTGTACCACAGGTCTGTAACCTACCTTATCCACTAATTTGTTAAGGGGTTCTAAGAAATGTCTATAAGTATATATATTAATATTATTAATTAAAAAATGATTTTTTGTGCAAAATTATGTATGCAACACGAGAGCTGTCATTCATGAATGGAGGGATGTACAAATATTAAATTTCCTCTGGGAAATTTTATATTTTAGTACTAATGTAAAAATAGCATCCAAAAAACATCTCGGCATTAGTACTTTTTGGTTGCTATTTCCTTTGCTTTTTTAACATGTGTGTATAAAAAAAATTGTGTTTGAACACAATTTTTTTTTGTATGTATACTATCCGTGTGAGCTGCTTTGCTAAAATAGCAACGAATTCTTTAGTCGAAACGTACACTTAGCTTTCAATAAATCTTATTGAGCACAATAATACTTCAAAGAAGCAGCTTCACCTTCGTCTATAAAACCCGTTTTAATTACGACACATTTTTCAACCTACAAATCAACAAATAAAATTCAACAAATTTTTTCGGAGAAGCAGCACTAACACAAATAAAAATTCATGGCCATTTATGTGATGTAGATTTTAGTTTAAATTTTATTTGCGAGAGATCAGAATAAAACAATACAAGAAAATTTTGTGTCTAAATATCAAATAAGGTTTTAAAGTAACAATAAAAAATCAATGACGACCTATTTTTAGGCAAGAAGCAGTGCTTCAAAGAACCACAGTGTGGAATGGGCCATTGGATTCGAATACATATTGTTGTTATTTTTTTTTGTTAAAAACAGCACAATCGTCACATATTGGATCATGTGATTATTGGATCTGCTTTTGATCAAATTTCCACATGACAATGTGGGTCTGCCAACTGTTGGCGTCATAATTAGTGAAATCATTGCCAATTTTATTTGAAAATTTCATAAAATTCAAAATATTCATTACGTTGGCTGTATGTTTATTGAAAATGCTGTCAAGTATTGGTTGGCTTGAAAGAGCCTAATGCGTGTTATTTTGAACACAACAAGATTACTATTATTTTATTTGAGTGTGTTATTACCGTTTCGGACGGAAGGACGCTTAAATCCAAATATTAAGGTGATGAGGTGATGATCGCAAATTTTTCCACGATAACAATACTTATCCCATCTGACTTCGCTTATGGGAAAAGTACAAATCAACATATCGTAATAGATGTTGCATGTAAGTTTATCATTATACTTATGCTGTTTTTTTATTTTTGTGTATGCTTTAGTTTCCGTATTTCACCGATATTTGTTTTTTGGATGTGGGTATTCGAGTATTGTAATTTATTTAAATGTCTCCATTTTCAATTCTCTCCTTTTTCGTTTCTAGAATATTATAATAAAATGATAACTTTATTGGTTAGTTTGTGTACCTGATACATAAACATACTCGTATAGAGCTCGAACGATCCAACAAAAGAATTTATGTGCCCTTTCTTACCATATCTATGACAAAGAAAATCCAGTTTTCATTTATTTTTATAGTGTTTTTGTTTTCTGTCGATCCAAAATAAATAGAAACATACTGGTGAGCCATTGAGTCAAACTTTGGATAAATTGAACTGAATTGGTTAAATTGAATTTCGATTAATATTAAACCGAAATAAAACGTAACGGCTGTAAATTGCCTGAACCGTGCGATTTTAATAAAACAGTTCTTTATGATCATGTAATTTGAAAAAGAATACATGTTTACGTCAATTTTATAAATTTGACAGCGTAGCGGTTTTAAATTCCGGATTATCAAGATCCTGCATAACCAGGAAATCAAAATTTCGGAAATCAAAATCCTGAAAATCATAATCCTGAATATTAAAATCCCGGAAATCAAAATCCCGGAAATCAAAATCCTGGAAAATAAATTCACGATTTCTCTAATTTCGAGATTGGATTCAATCTTTACTATGGGATTTTAATTGAGTTCTGAGAAATGTGGTGCTGGAAATGAAGTAAGCTGAATGGAACTAACCTATTGGGATTAAATAGAATTTGTCTCACGAAGACAATATGGATAGAACATGGTCATTTCCAAAATGTTCAAATTTGAATTAAATCAACCGTTTGGAATAAGTTTTATATTTTTCAATTTGTATGACGAAAATGATAGTTTTGAAAAGTGACTAATAATGAATGACCTTTCAATGGCGGCGAGATATTCCTTAATTCACGGGAAGGGGCCGCTTTACAACAATTCTTATCGTTTTGTGTCAAACTGCCCTACTTCTCAGACTGGACAAATTGAGGGAAGATTTAGTTCTTATGTGGCCTCAGAATAAAAGTGTATAAAATTAAGTTTACTCAAAGTAAGCTGAGATAATTCGATTTAGAAAAAGTAATTTAAGTACTTTAGTACGTAGTAGTAAAAAATAGTCATTTATATACTTAAGTTTGACTGGCATCATATACAAAGATACGAAGGCTTCACCGGATAGCCTGGGGAATCCAGTTATAGAATCATAGAAGAATACAATCGATGCGATACTTTGATTTAATCAGTTCGATTTGGAGTCTGAATAAGGGCACACCTAATTTGGAAAATAATAATAATAATTATAATACGGCCTTATTATTGGCCGAAAAAATTGTATTTTTCATATAAACCTTTTCTCAAATATTTTCATTACCGACCAAACGGCACAATGGTTAAAGCTTTTTCGTTTAGTTCGGGAGGTACCGAGTTCGAATCCCGATAGAACGGATCTCATGGGCTAATTCATCTTCCATGTCAGTACTATAAGCTGGCATGGAGTAATGCAATGTGCAGATGGTTCTACGTTAATCGAATCTAAGGCCGAATACGTCCTCGATTTGAATACTGCGTAAGATAGGAAGTTAAAAGCAAACCACAAAAGAGTTTAGAGTGCCCCCAGAACAGATGCATAGTTAATAAACAAAAAAAAAACGTTGATCTGATGGGTGATTTCGGTCGCAGAGCTTGGTTGTTTTGCTGTTGCGAGAAACTTAATAATACTTTAAATTTGTTCAAACACCATTACTCGAAATATGGCAACCCTACTTAAGAAAACTGTCACTCTCTTTCTGTCGGTTTATGAAAACTATGAGCCCTTTTCTCTAGAAATTCAAGGTGAATATTTGCAAAAATCGAGCAACCACCATATAGAAAATTTATTTTTCAAATCCATTTAAAAAATTAAAATATTTGCAAAAATTATAAAATTAACTTTAAAAACCCTGTGGTTTCCGGTTGGTGTCTAAAGAATTCCAATTAAAAGACATGCATAACGTAACAGGTGATTCATTTCAGATTTTATTTTTTATATAAAACATTTATTTTGAAAACTCGTCAGACTTTATTTTTCACGTAGCCCCAGCGAAATAAATTCAATGCAGTGAAATCGGAAGATGTAGGCGGCCATTGCATCTTGTGTACGTAATTTAGCCTTAAAAAGTTTTGTATAATGTCATGATAGTCTAAGGTGACGTTCGCCTTCACATCGTTGCCAACATCATTTCTGAAGAAGGTTGAACATTTCACCAGCCAGAAAGCCACACTAACCTTCTTTAAGGATGAGTTTTTTTTTCTTAAATGGGAAGAGAATAGTCAGTATCCCAAACGACGCTGTTTTGCTTGTTAACGAATCTCTTAAGGTGAAAATGAGGATCGTTGCTCTATATGAGTTTTTGCTGCTTGTATACATAGTCAGCAAATTAGCTTTATTCTCCATGACCTAACTTTGATAGAGTCTTTAAAAGAAAAACATCGTTAAAATAATGACTGACAATGATCTGCATTATCAATGAATCGGCCTATATCTGATTATCAAACGACCATCCCAAATATTTTAGAGAATAGTGAAAGGTATTGAACCAAAAACTATCATCATTGTTGGTTTGGTGAAACCACCTTGACAGTAGTTAATTTAATCAAAAAAAAACTACGTGTACATTACTGCAAGGTAGAAAATCATACAACATTTAATCTAAGAATGTACCGAAAATTTCGTTCTAAGGTGGGTCCACATTTAGAAGATTTTCGAAAAACGACATAAAAATGTATATGACACGTTCAACGCACACGATCCAGCACTTGTCGGTCTTTTGACAGACATCAAAGAAATATGCGCAGCATGATGCTCTAGTGTGGACGCTTTCTGAGTTTTCGACATTCAACAAATATAAATATTTATCAACCTGTCAAATTTATTCTATTTTTTTTTTTTTTGTGAAAGATCTGTTTGGTATTAAACCAAATTTTGCTTGTTAAAAAATTATAAAAACAGTAATAATTAATATGAATTTTTATTGTCCCGAATTATTATTAAACCTCAATTCTTTCCACGCATGGCTTGAGCACTGAAAAAGGGAGGTGACACATTGCGACGAGAAAATTTGTGGCGAAAATGTTTCAAATTTTTGTAAATGTCGCGAAACCCACCTTAAGACTGCGTCATCGGGAGTTAACAAAGTTAAAAATATTTCAACTTGAGTAGGCGCGGCTTAAAACATTTCACGAAATTTGATTGGTTTTGAGTTTGGGAGCGAGTATGAAGCTTTTTATTACCGCTTTTTATTATTAGTAAATACTTGTTTGTAATTATTGACGTTTGTCTGAATAAAATTCCCCTACATAATATTTTTTGCTAAATTAATGTATTTTTTTGTAATTTTTTATGTATTACCCGCCAAACAAGTTTTCTCCATGCGCATTTTCGTTAAGGATATTTTGGTTAAGGAATTTGGATTTTCGAAAAAAAAAACGAAAATCCATATTCCTTAACCAAAATATCCTTAACGAAGAGATAGAAATCCATTTCTCACCCTTTTCTATTCTCACGTTCGCAACAATTTTACTAATACGTCGGGTAATTAAATGTACTTCAATATTTTTTGAATTTTGTTACTCAGCCGATGACTAATCGCTTAATCCCCTTTTTTATTATTAATTTTTCCGAATGAACAACAGTTGGTTGGGACGATCAATAGATTAATTTTTATTGCCAATTTTTTGTCCCTCCTTCTTTTATTTATTTTTTGCTTTTTTCTACTATATATAAGAAAAAACATTTTTTTTTACAAATCAGTAGATATTCCTGATGATGACCTAACAAGTCGAAATCGATCAAGTGATTTTTTAAGCATTTTGAACAAATTTTTTAATTAAAATATTCAACAATAATTTTTTTCGAAATAAAAAAACAAGTGTTAAGTGTAATCTGTTTATTAAGTAGTATTTAGATGGAACTGGGGTGGTTCCGCTCAACATTTAAAGCGTTAAATATCATTAAAAAATGATTCATCAAAATACATGCTACTATGGTCGATTCCAGGAGTTTTAGAGATGTTAGTCACATTAAAATAAAAAGATTTGCGGTTGCTCCACACAAGTTTTAATGGATGATTTCTTAACTTAAAAATATTATTCAAATATCGTGGAGTAGCCCCTAAGATTTTTATTCAAATTTGCTCCAAGATATTTTTTAATTCATGTCCATTTAACAAAAGTTCAAATATTCGTCAAAATACTTGCAACACTATGGCCGATTCCGAGAAACTTAGAGATTTGAAATTTGACACATTAAATCTTGGGTGGAATCATCCCAAATTGTTTTATTTGTTAAACTTTTTTAAACACATGAATTTGTACACTATAATATGGCACATGCCCGCACTTGGTAACTTCCCTGATAATACTTGAATTTTTATGAAATTAGACGGTTTAAAACTTATGTGGAGCTTTGTAAACTTATGTTGAGCAACCCAAAAGCTTTTAATTATAATGTGGGTAACTGTTTTGAACAGCTCAATTTGTCATCGATTAAACGACATATTATGCATACATTTGAAAATATTTCTGAGATTCCTGGACTCGATCATCAAGTACCAGAACGTATTTCGACGAACAATTTGGTAACATCTCTGAGATTCCTGGAACCGACCGTAGTTCATCAAATATTTTAACGAACATTTGAATGTTTACGGAATTTGACGTCTTAAATCTTGCGTGGAGCTACCTCAAATCCTTCAACTTAATGTGATTAGGAGTTAATTGTTGATAGTCCCAAGCTAATAGACCAGATTTATATTGATTATATTTAATCCCCATAGCTGCATATAATATATATTTTGATGTTTTTTTAGTAAAGATTTGCTATTAACATTTTCTTATTGCTACACTTTTAATAGTTACACTTTTTAATATGTATAGCTACACGTTTCGTTAATTTTTGTAGTTACACTTTTAATTAGAAAGTTCACTTGGGGTTTTTCCAACATTTGGGAAAAATTTATTCCTACGTGTACTACAATAAGCCATAGGAAAGATTTTTTTAGGCAAAAACTGCTATCAAAATTTTTTCCTAAATAGAAAAAAAATTCCTATTTCCTAAAGACACCAGAATCGACCGGTGGGTCAGAATTTAGATTCTAAATCCCACCCCTATTTATCGGGCTGCTCCACGGACTCTGGAGGGAGCAACGCAATTGCAAAGGAAATTGTTGGTAGGCAACCAGGCTGATCCTTTTCCTAGTACTACTGGAAGCACGGAACAAGCGATAAATGAATGGTACTTTGGTAGAAGAAGTACGGCAGTTCATAGAACACCACCAACAACTCCACCGCCAGAGAGCACGACACTGGGTGAACTTAACAATGAGATGGAAAATACCTATTCTATGAAGCATAAGCCAGCTGTCAAGCCAACTTCTAAAGCCATGCCCAGTGCACAAACAGTTATAATAAACAACGCGGAGTTAATAAATAAATTTGATCAAATGGAGAAATTAGTTACGCAGCTGAACAATGAAGTTGCCGTTCGACGCAGGAAACTCAGCATTATTGAACAACCAATTTCAAGTACTCACAGATCAAGCCGAATATCGCACTGATGAAGATGAGCTTGAAAGGGAAACCAATTGGATACGACAGAAACCCAAGAGAGCAAACAATAAACCAAGAAAAGAAACCAACCTAAAAAAGTAAAGCTGAATCATCACCAGAAGTTGGGCCAACTCAAACTCACATTAAAACTGCCAATGCAACTAATGCATTAAAAGTGCATGACCCAGAAAAGACTAATATTCTAGGAATAACAAATTACGGTAGTATTCAGAAACTGATGAAAGAAATAGTACGAAATGACTACAAGGTAATATCGCTCAGTAGTGATATTTGGAAAATAAACACAACAGAGCCTGAAGATTATAAAGCTCTAGCTAACAAATTAAATTGTGATGGTTAATAGTGGGATACCTACGAGGGTAAAAATGATCGGCTAATTAAAGTAATGGCAAGAGATCTCAATCCAACTTGTTCAAAAGATGAAATTATTGAGGACCTGCAAAACAAAGGCCTGAAAATAATCGATGCAGTCAACATCATCAGAAAAGAGAGACGAGAAAACAGAGAGGGAAATGTTAAAATCGAGAGAAGAGGTCTACCACTATTCATGCAAACCTTCGAGAACCTAGAAAAAATCAAAAATATTTATAATATTAAGGCTATCCTCAACCTCAGAGTTAAAATAGAAACACAGAGAAAGGTCACTCGCAGTATAATTAGTGCAGCATATCGACTAAGATATGTACCAAGACAATGGAAAGTTGCAGAAGCAATTATGACACTTAAGCCGAACAAACCTCCGAATGATAAAGCTTCATAAAGGCCAACTTCTCTACTACCAATATTATCAAAACTATTTGAAAAGGTTCTTCTTAAAAGACTAAGACCAATTATCGAAGAAAGGAATCTTTTCCCCTCACATCCGTTTGGATTTAGGGAAAAACATTCTACGATAGAACAAATATGCTCAACTATATTCCTTGATGTAGCACAAGCTACTTTCGACAAAGTATGGCACCAGGGGTTAGAATTCAAACTTCATCGAGATCTTCCGGAGCAATTTTTTCAAATTTTAAAATCATACATATCATAGAGGCACTTCCGAGTAAAGTATGAGAATGAATACTCCCAACTAAAAAGAATAACAGCAGGAGTGCCACAAGAGAGTGTTGTTGGGCCAATCCTCTATCTCCTATATAACATACTAGAAATAAACTTACCAACTACAGAAGCAACAATGGCGACTTTTGCCGATGACACCGCAATACTTGCAACAGCAAATAACATCAATGACCACTAGTAAATTACAGAATGCTATATTACCTAGATATGTAATTGGACAAAGAAATGGCAAATCAAATTAAATGAGGCAAAATGAATCCAAGTCAACTTTACAAATCTAAAAGTTAATCATATACCAATAATGATAAACTCGATAGTAGTACCGCATGCAAACACTGCTAAATATCTCGGCATGACTTTAGATGCTAAACTTAAATGGAAGGAACACTTAAAAAAGAAGAGGGAAGAACTAAACATAAAATTTAGAAAAATGCATTTGCTCTTAGGGAGACAATCTAAACTAGCGATCCATAACAAACTGCTGCTATACAAACAAATCCTGAAACCTGTATGGACATATGGTAGCCAACTCTGGGGTTGTGCCAAGAAGACAAATATCAAAATCATACAAACAGTTCAAAATAAAATCCTACGATGTATTATTAATTCGAAACGACAACCTCGTACACAACAAATTAAGCAACATGCAACAAAACACCTACAAAGTCTGCACTAGCATGAAAATCTGGACATACATGGCTGACTACCACCTACAAGAAGAGTGCAAAGAACCAAAGAGTGCAAAGGTCAGTAAACTTACTATGGCGAAAAATCTGAGGAGGAGTTACGCGAAACTGGGGATAATCACTTGATTACGCCGACTAACCAGAATACTTTACTATGCAATGTAAATTACTAAATGGGTGCAAGACTCAGTCGTAATGTAAATAAATAAATAAAATTTTATTAAAAAAAAAAAAAGTTACTTATTTATTATGTAATTCTTCGTAAATTGTTTTAACCCTTCGTTTTGTTTTTAAGTTTCGAAATTGGGATATAATTAAAAAAATATAATTTCAACCCCATCTCCCTCCATAGTGGAGAGATAACCTAGGCTCAACCCAGATTAAACCTCCAGCAATATTAAAATTATTGTGTTTGAAATTTATTAAATACCTACCGAGTAATTTGTACAGAGAATATTGACTTACCTTTAGAATACCTTTATTTTAAGCCTAAAAATATTTCTCGAAAACCAAAACAAATATTTAGGGTTTCCTGACGAATACATAACAAGTTTTAATTTTTTTTTTATTAAATAACGATTAGATCACAGCTTTGCTTAAACATTGATATAAATGTACTCTTTTCTCATTATTAATTTGTAACAAACCAGCAGCCATTGAACTAAACCCTTAAAATATAAAGCAAAAAAGGATGAGGAGTACGAAGAAAATAGGAAAAAACAAAATTGAAATTTATGGTTCAAGAAAATGGAATGTCAATTAAAAATTGTTTTTCAGAGAGAAGAAAAATGGTTCGGTATAGAAAAACAAAACCAACTAAAAGATTTTCTCAATTAAAATGAAATTTAGAAACAAAAAAAAATACGAAGATAAAAATCGAAATTAAAAAATAAAATAAACGTTTATAAAATGGATGGATGAATCGTATTATTTTTATTATCATTTTTATTTTAAATTGAATTTAAATTTCAACCCTTCAGGCAAGTAACATAACCAATAAAATACAGACTCCATCACTCATGGCGTAAACTATAGAGAGAGAAAGGGTAGTTGATGGCCCAATTAATTAATGGAAAGGATTGATATAATTTTTTGTGTGTGAAATAATTTGTGGAAATTAATAGAAAATAATCTTGATTTTCGGATATCTTGGGTGTATTTTTGGGAGTTGAATAGTTTCCTAATGTAATTAAAAAATTGATTTTAATTTGTTAATTAAAATGAGATTAAATTTTAATGAACCGAGAAATTGTGAAAGGTGATTTAATAAAAGAGGAGCAAACGGATCAAAAATATTTGTTTAATAAATAAAAGCGAGAATTCGTAAAAATATGAAATAAGCGTGTATGAACATTATATTTAAAAAAAAATTAAGCTTGGGTGCGGGAAATAAGTAATTGGGAATTATTACAGTTTCTATTTCATATAAACAATATTTCCTAATTCTCTATTCCCTGGGTAAAAAAATATGAAACAACTGATATGAAAGTTATGGAGAAAACTCGATATTTTGTGGTTTTAGATAGACTACCAGGTGGAAAGTTGATCATTACTTTGAAGCATGGTAAAGGTAGTGGGGGAATTTTTTTTCAGCTTGATTTAGCGTTCTCGTTTGATGCCAATGATTTTAGAATTTTCGAAAAACATTTTGTTCTCAGTATTGTTGCCTTATATCATCTACCATCAGTGCATAATGTAGAGTTGATGTTGGCTGAAAATCCGCTAGCTTTCATTTTCGTAACGCTTATTTTGAGAAGCTTAACTTAAGTCATCGATTTTAATACCATTCTTGGTAATAATAACGACCTTGAAACCAAAACCGCCAATTTTTACTCCGCGATATTTAAATAATTTCGACTGTCAATTTTCTTCGGAATACAACAGAGAATTGCGTTCACTGGGTAATCAAAGAAGTAAAAATGGTGAAAAATTATAAAAACTAGATTGGATTCGAGTTACTTAAATTATTCAAACGTTTACAATGAATTTTCGAACTTGTCTCATGAATAGATTAATATCCTTTTTCATGATGTTCAGAGATCATTATTCCCGTAATCCCAAAACCACTGCTGACATGTTCCTCAATTTTTTAATGCGGTCTACTCTAACAACGATATGGAATAACCCAACGGTATTGAATTGACCCAACGATATTGGGTCTCCATTCAAGTTGGAATCAAGTTGAAAAAATTTTTTTCCGGTCTACTGAGGAGAAAAATTTTTTCATACCTAAATTGGCAGGGAAAATTATTTCCAATTTCATTTTGTTTTCAAAAAATTTAATACTATACCTTTGTACTTCAGTTCCCGATTCCCGGGGAATTACCGGAATAGTGCCACTGAAGGGATGTTCCCTGTTGAATTTCAACACGGGTTTCTTCTACTTCGGGATCACATACCATACATTTTTCCAGCTTGGATTGCAGAATCCAAGTTATTTTCATCCCTAAACCTGGCAGTTCCGATAACTCTAACCCTACAGCATTTATTCCTATTAGTCCCTCCTCAGATGGGAAGTATTTGGTCACCTCTCCTGGCTCTTTTTGATTGATACTTACCATTCTATCTGACTTAATTTAGCGCATACTACAATTTGTAGAGATGAACCGATTTAGATTGGCGAACTGCCTGTTTCTTCTCTTTTTGGGGAAATGATCACAGATAAGATACCTTCAAACATCTTGGCGTTACTTGAGACAGTAAACTTTTTTGGAAGCTTCACCGTAAACTTAAAATTGCCACTACCATTTTTTGCAAAGGTAAAAAAGAATTTGAGAAGTTCAGGAATTTGACTCCCAAAATGATGATGTTTATTTACAAATCGTTGGTCTTCCCATGCTAACTTACCTTTCTGTTGATTGGTGATGGTCCTTGATGGAATGAATCCCGCTTTAGTGAAACTTGACAGTTAACAGGGTATGGCATGAAGGGCCATTACCTGTGCTATGTCCTCGACACCGGTCATTGCGTTCAAAGACTATTTTGTTGCTACCCCCACTGCAGACTTCTATTGTGGGTACGGCTTGTTCCACCGCGTTCAAAATATGGGGCGTAGGGGCGTGGAAAACCTTAGACAAATTTTCAATATCTTTTGTTCATCTATACTAGAAACTAGTATGGTTAATGACCTGTGTTATATTCTAGATAATATGAGTGCCGGCCCATTGTGATATTGAGGGAAATATAGTGGCTGATTCTTTGGCCAGGATGGGTTCGAGATTTCATCGGACCTGAGCCTGTAGCTTTGCTGAGCATTAATATTAGCAAGAAAGATATTAAGAACTATACGTTCGCTACGAAGTTAAGCGCAATTCATTTGCTTCTTCTTCCTGCCGGAAGGCGAAATACTTTATTTGTGAAACTAATTTCAGGTTAACTATTGGGAGTACTAACTGTTAGGGGTAACTATTTTGGATATTTTGGTAACTATTGGGAGTAACTATTTTGAATTTTTTTTTTTGCCAAAAAACACGTTTATTTCTAAGAAATGGTAATTTAATCAAAATATTTTCCATCGTTATCTATGACTTTCGACCTTCTTTCTGGCAATTTATGGATTTCATCGACAAAAATTGTTTGTCTTTTGATGCGAGCTATTCGTTTTTGATTTCCTCGTGGGTTCTGGAGTGCTGGTTTTGAAGATCGCTTTGCATTGATCGGAACAAATAGTTATTTGATGGGGCACAATCTGGTGAATAGGAAGCATGCGGTAGAATTTCCCATTTAAGTACTTCCAGTGTACTTTTTACTTGTTTTGCGACAAGTGGTCGAGCATTGTCGTACAGCAAAATCACTTTATGTTGTTTGTTGGCTGGAATCGGACGATTTATCATTCAGTGCATGGTTCAAATCTATCAATTGTTGTTGGTAATGCTCACCAGTAATAGTTTCGTTCGGTTTTAGCAGCTCATAGTACACCACTCGTTTCTGATCCCACCAAATGCACAACATAACCTTACTTCCATGAATGCTGCGTTTTGCTGTTGATGTGGATGGTTCGTTCGTAAACGTTTGCTTATGGCTGCTTGAGTGACATTTAACTGTTTGAGCTGACTTTTCTTTCAATAATACTTCTAATTCTTCATCTTCGAATTTTTTTGGCTGACCAGAATGTTCTTTGTCACCGACCTCAAAATCACTACTATTGGTGCATGTTCACTATATGTTTCTTGAAGCAAACGAAAACTTTCACTAACTAACTAACTAACTAACTTTCACTAACGAACTAAATTTTAATGTGGAATGTCAACACTTTAAAACGCCATAGGTGTCATTGTAAAAGAATGTTTAGTACTAAAGTTACGCCATTTCTTAGAAAATCCAAAAAACTAAGTTATACACCCAATATTAGGTGGGCAAATAGAAACTCTGATTTTTTGTCCAAATTCAATTTTATTGAAAATATAATTGTTACAAAAATTAATTATCGGAATATCCACTATTATTATGTATAGACTTTTGGCATTTATTAGGTAGATGATGAATACCTTCGCGATAGAAACTTGGTGGCTTCGAAGCAAAACAGTCATCGAGCCATTTATGCACATTTTCAACTTTCGTGAACCGCTGGTTTTTTGAATATGATGGAATCGATCTGAATAAATGATAATGAGAGGAAACCAAGTCTGGAGAATACGCAACATTTGTAAAACTTCCCAGCTTGAGAAGAAGATGAGTTCCTGAGCATTGTCATGCAGCAGTATCACCTTCTGACTTCCTTGGCCCGTAAATGGTCCTTTTTCCTTCAGAGCATTACTTAATTTGATCAATTGGGCCAGGTAACGTTCAGCTGTAACAGTTTGACCAGGTTCCAGAAGCTCATGGCTTCCTTTCCAATCCGACCAAATACACAGTAACACTTTCTTGGGATGCATTTTCATTTTTGCTAATGATGTCGAGTGCTGGCTTGGAGCGACCTATGGTTATCTGTGTTTAGGATTATCGTACAAAATTCAAATTTCATCACTCGCAATAATTTTGTGCACAAAATTCTTTCTTTTCTACCGAGAAAACAAATTCATGCAGATTTCCACTATTCGGTTTCTGTTTTCTTCGGTCAGTTTATGAGGAACCAATTTTTCCTTCCTTACTTATGAGAAAAGTACATTCTCATTGGTGAGTAACACTCCTACCTGTTTTGAAGCACTTTTTGAGTTTGACACGGATTTTCATCTAGTAAAACTTTTAACTCTTCGTCTTCAAATTGTTTTACTGCACCTGGACATGGATCGACCTCAAGACTAAAATTGCCATTACGAAATCTTTCGAACCACTTTTTTACTTTTGAATAACTCACAGAATTAAGAAGTTTTAACACTTCTTAATTATATGTGTTGGCTTAAGCAATGTACTAATTAGTACACATACATAGTGAGAATTCCCTGTGGTTTCTGATTTAGTGATATATAATTCGCTAAATCGATAGGTTCTTGTTTAGTATTATCGGTAAAGCTGCCAAGAAGATGCCTAAGGAAGTTCTTTGTGGTGGGTATATTGTTAGTAAATGGCCTCTTTGTTTTCTACGACTAAAAAAGTCGTAAACATTTTATGAATGCTATTAAACACAATATTTTGTCTGAAAAGCCGAGAAAAATCTCACTCACAGAATGTTCACTCAAAGTCGAATTAACCAATCCCATAGCTTTAGCAGTTTTTTTTTATTTGCAAATCGAATAGAAAGGTAATGACGTAAATGTTGCTTATCGGCATCCATCTCTTAAAATTGATGCACACGGAACGACAGCTTGGAAATGACTGAAATCATAAAAGCATCAATGATTTAACGACATATAACCAACATGGTGGGCAATTTGGATGCCTTCAAGTATATTTTAATGCCACCAATTTCAAAACACAGTTTCTACTTGCACACCTAATACGTATGCTCTGTCACTGAAGAGATATATTCTTACAGGTCTTGGCCGTTTAAAGCGCCATTTACAAAGATTGGGGCTTGGTCGTGATTCCGTGTGTGATGACTGTTTTCAAGAGATCAACGACAGTATTCACTTTGTTTGTTGTTGTCCTAACTTCGAGTTAGCTAGGTTCCGGCTTCTTGTTCACAGATTTATAAATGTTTATCAGATGTGCTCACTGCCTTTGTTGAAGCTGTTGCAGTTTGTCAAAGCAAAGAAACGCAGTTGCGATTTTTGTTACAATCCACGGTTTGCATTTATGATAGAAACGACTATAATCTAACAGATTGGAAAATAATTAAGCAGAATTGACAATTTTTGATAAAATATATTTTTCAGCAAAAATTCGGTCCCCAACATTGGTTCGCCGGAAGCACTTCTATTCAATTCTAGGAAGTTTTTCGTTTTTTGCAAATAGTTGTATATCATTCTCGAAAAAACGATTAAAAATAAAAAGATTGTAAAATAAATTTCAAACAAAATTAGTTTAGGCAAGTTACCGGAAATTATGAGTTTTTATAAAAAAAAAAAACTTATTTCACCAAAATTCGGATTCAAAGTTCATATTTAACCATTTTCTATTGATTGGGAGAGCTTTGCGAAATTTGGTGAAAATCTGTGTCCCAGAAGTACTTTCATGGGTACTTTTTAAATTTTTGCAATGGATTTGCAATTTTTTTTAAAAGTTTAGCATTTACAAAAACAGACAAAAAAATTTAAAGTTCAAATAAATTTAAAGCTTAAATATTCAACAACAAAAGATGTTATTGGTTTTCTAAAATTTACCCTAACTGATACAAGACAGTTTTACCTAAAGTCCGATTAGTTTAATTATTCACTATAGGAATCATGTGTATTCCAGATCAATGTATACATTCGTGGTAAAGAAAATCTGGTGTTGGCCACAACATATTCACCCCTCCATACACTGAATGTCTCGGCGTCACTGGGGTTATGGATAATTTGTTAAACGTGGTCATTTTATTACAATTAAAACATTTGACGCTTAATTATCATTCACATTACCGATCAATTTTCATCTCCCATGTATTTTATTTTGACGAGAATGAAATATATATCGGTGTCGTCCATTTTCTTTTATGCGAGCATATTGCGAGTGCGTGGATTTATTCTTTGAGGTGCATTGCCGCCGTTAATATTTAAAGGAAAACATCGGGTATGAGGCGAAGCAATAGTACTTTTCCAACATATCATTTACAAGCGAGATTCCCCGATTATATTATCTTTTCTCAGTTGTCAAACCTCTTTCCTCGAAATTTTTATTTTATTTTTTAGCTTCATGTATATAGGATTTGCCTATTTAATAGAAGGAAGGGAAAAACTAATCAACATATGGACAGTCTGATTAGTTTACGAAAATTACGATGTCATTGTTGATTCTTCAAATTCGTACCCATAATTATGCCGCTGCACATTACATTCGTCGTACTTTACGACATTTTTGAGAAAGGTGAAAACAAAATAATGTAGGTGCAAGATAAAAAACAGTTCTGGGTTATAAATGCATTCCATTAAATTCACATTTGAGGGTGTTATCAAAAACTCCTAAATTTGACCCACTCTGTACTATTTATTTACTCAATTCCGATTAAAATACAATTGAATTGCCTTTTCATATTTACTATAATTACATAAAATAAAATAAATTCCCAAAGGCTGTACAAATGAATATAATATTTCAAAAATTTAATTAATTAATACAATTTAAATAACAGCAATAAAAATTGAATAAACAACAACAAGTGTTCATAAATATAAAATAACACAAATTCGAGAAGAATTAACTTGTTATTGCTTTAATGAAAAATAAAATATATTTTGTAATCTTTTATTAATTATACATAAAGTATTTAATTTACCTCTTATCGCTTACTGTCCCTTTTTGTAATTAATTTTCTCTTTTAATATTTTGTTATTGTATTGCGAAGTTTAAGCGAAGTTAATACGTAAAGGAAACATTTTAAAAGCTTATCATTTTCTCTTTATTCTATTTCCATTTTCCTTTTTTTATGTTTAATTTGTGTTTTTGTAAAAATAATAATAATTCTCAACTCAATTATGATTATTATTGTAACAAAAATGGATCATAATAAAATATTCGTTCCAGTTTCTGAAATTAAATTATTTTATGTTGACGATTAGTAATACTGGAGAATTCTACTGATATAAAAGATTTTTGTGTACAGTAGGTGAATGAATTGGTATTAATAACCTTTTGCGACGTAGTAAATTGATAATGAACGTTGACAAAAGGTGTAATGTAATGCTTTTGTTTATTAAATAAAATATGAATTATGGTTCGTATAATTTATAAACATTTACATTTATTGATTAATTATGATTATTATGTTTTCTTGATATCACTTATTACAAAGTAGAATAGTTGTACCAACAGTACTAACTTAAAAACTATAACTCATTTTAAGAGCTAACAGCGAAACTGTAAGATCTTTAAAGTAACACTCGGCATATAGGTTTTTAATGTTGCTGGCCAGCGAATCGGGGGCGAAGTCCGAGATTCATACCTCCTCGCCGGTGCTCCCTGGGTAACGCTAAATGAATCAGGCGGTGTAGTGGAGACGAGCAGACTAAATCCTGTTTATAGTCATGGACACTACATGTCAGGGCGGGTTATTGGCGCCCTAAAACCAATACCAAACCAGCGTCTGTTCTCCATGTTAGGAGCGGCTGAAGCGGGCGTCTGTCTTGTATCAAGCGGCTCGCTATATAAATGTGTTCATGGTAGGACTGGATGCCTTAAGATTCTCACCAGTACGTGACCCACACACGAAACAAGCGGGTTGAGCGGCAGGCCAACAACCTTCCCTCATAAAAACCATTTAAGTTATGAACCCTAAACAAAGGCCTCGGATTACCATATCGGATTCATTACAAACTCGACCTCGGAAATTGTACACGGACAACGCTTTAAAAATGGGAACATGGAACGTGCTTAGCCTCTTAAGACCTGGAGATCTCCAGAACCTTTCGAACCAAGCAAAGAGTTACACACTAGACGTACTTGCACTACAAGAGCTTAGATGGTCGGGGAGTGGGATCCATGACACCACCAATGGTTACACTCTCCATTACAGCGGCCATCAGAACGGAGGAGAATTTGGAGTTGGCTTCCTCATCCATCGGCGCGTGAAGCACCATATCATCGATTTCCGCCCTATCAACATGCGGATGTGCACGGTCAAACTTCGCACTAAGAAATTCAACATCACGATCGTTAATGTGCATGCACCCACCGAAGATAAATCGGATGACATCAAAGATTTATTCTTTGTCGAGCTGGAGGAAGTCATTAATAACATACCGCACCACGACATTAAAATCATCGTGGGCGACTTTAATGCAAAAATCGGTAGGAGTGCAGAAAATACATCGCACATCGGTCCTAACAGCCTGCATCTAACTAGTAACAACAACGGCCAACGCGTCACCGACCTGGCATTAATGTACAACTTAGTTGTATCAAGTACGTTTTTCCGACATAAGAGAATCCACAAAGTAACGTGGAGATCGAATGATGGAAGAACGGAAAACCAAATTGATCACGTCATGGTGTCTAAGAGACACTCGACCAGTATATCTGACGTTAGATCCTACAGGGGTGCAGATATGGACAGCGATCATATGCTTGTCATATTTAAATATAAGTGCAAACTGTCATCAACGTTCAACAGGCAAGCACAAAAAACCGTTCGATGGAATGTGGATGCTCTAAAAGACCAAGCGTCACTGCAGAGTTACCAATCAGCTGTCACTAACTATCTAGAGCGGCCTAGCAACAACGAAGAAGCTCCTTCTAACATCCAGGAGCAGTGGCACACAATACAGTCAGCCATTACCACCGCGGCGCAAAACACTATCGGAAGAAGACCTCCGAGACCCCGCAATGATTGGTTCGATGATCAATGTCGCCTGATCGTCGCAAATAAACAAAAGCTTCGTGAAAAATGGTTGGCTCGCAACACTAGAAGCACACATGCAGAATATCTCCGCGCCAGGAAAGCCACGACTAAATACCTTCGTCAAAAGAAACGCGATCATATGAGATTATTCATCGAAAACATCAGCTTCCAAGCGGAAGTAGGAAATTCAAGGGACTGTTTTGCTAATGCCAGGAATCTCACTAAAGACTTCCACCCAAGAAGTACAGCCATCAAAGACGGGAATGGAGAGTTGAGAACAAACGTGGCTGATGTTCTCTCAGTATGGCAAACCTACTTTCAAAATCTGCTAAATCGGAATGACGACGTGACCCCCATTAGAGCAATAGCTCCTCCAGGTGATGAAGTCTTCGTCGAATATCCTACAGTGGAGGAAGTAGACGCAGCTATTAGTCGATTGAAAAACGGCAAGGCACCCGGTCTCGATGGAATCCCCGCAGAATTAATAAAACTCGGAGGCGCTACTCTTGCAACAAGTCTACACGATCTCATCGTCTGTATTTGGGACCAAGAAGAGCTGCCGGAGAATTGGAAGACCGCGCTCATATGTCCGCTGCATAAAAAAGGCGACCGTCTTAAATGTGAAAACTATCGTGGTATAGCTCTATTGAACACTGCTTACAAAGTGTTGGCTAATGTTGTACTTGCCAGACTCATCCCTTTCGCCGAAAACATCATTGGCGATTATCAGTGTGGTTTCCGTCCCAACCGATCGACCACTGACCAGAGTTTCACCATGAGGATGATCCTGGAAAAATGTTGGGAGTACAACATAACCATACATCAATTATATATAGACTTCCGTCAGGCATATGACAGTATAAACCGCGATAACCTTTGGGCCGCGCTCATATGCCTAGGAATTCCAGAGAAACTCGTTTCTCTGTGCAAATTAACAACGTCTGGGTCTGTATGTAGAATTGCAATCGAAGGAACTGTGTCAGACTCCTTTGAAATAACATCTGGTGTTCGACAGGGAGATGCACTCGCGCCTGTGCTGTTCAATTTGGCGCTTGAGTACGTAGTGAGGAAAAGCAACATCGAAACTTCGCGCTGTATATTTAATAAATCAGGCCAAATTCTTGGATATGCAGATGATATCGTGCTTCTTGGCCGAAGACCTAGCGATATCAAAGACAGTTTCGTGCCGCTCGATCGCTGCGCAACAAGACTTGGTTTGAAGGTGAACAGTAGCAAAACCAAATTTGTATCAACACCCAGGAACATCTCCATGGCAAATCTCGGAATCGGCGACCACAATTTTGATCGCGTTGAAAATTTCAAATACCTTGGGTCAGTTATAACATCATCAAATGACATGCAGGCAGAAATAAAAGCCCGAATAGCTGCCGCACATCGAGTTTTCTACGCCCAACCAAAATTATTGCGATCTAGACATTTATCGCAGTCGTGCAAGCTCGCACTTTACAAAGTACTAATAAGACCCGTGCTGGCTTTCGGAAGCGAGAGCTGGACCATGACCACTAATGATTGTAGATTGTTATCAACTTTCGAAAGGAAGGTCATTCGCTCCATCTTTGGTCCAATTAAAGTCGCGAACAATGAATATCGGATTCGCATGAACCACGAGATAAAGCAAATACTTGGAGATTGCGATATTATCGGATTCATCAAATCCAATCGAGTGAGATGGCTTGGCCACGTTGCAAGGTCCCCACAACAACGGATGATCAATAAAGTGTTCCATCAACAACCAGCCGGTGTGCGTCGTAGTGGAAGACCCCGACTGCGCTGGCGTGACGACGTCAAACAAGATCTACAGGCACTAGGATGTCGAAAATGGAGGTCGAGAGCGATGGACCGAGACGGCTGGAGGACCATAGTGCGGGCGGCAAAATCCCTTCATGGGATGTGAAGCTAGAGAGAGAGAGAGAGAGGCCAGCGAATCTTTAAGAACTTTTCGTTCAGTTTCGTTAGATTGAATTGTCACTTTAACAAAATATAACAGAGCGAAAAATTTCGAACAAACTGAAGGAAACGTCATTTTTTTGTTTTATTTTTTTCAATTTGAAATTGTGCACTTAGCAAATTGGACGTAAGCAGTTTTATTTTATTTATTTTCTAATTAAAAAAAGGTTAAATAAGGCTGTTAGTGAATATATTAACAATCCCTTTAAAAATTAAAATTTTGACAGGAAAAACAAAAATTATTTTTTATGCACCACAAAAAATTTTACGAACTCTAGACCGTCTATAAATTTTGACAGCGTGTTTAAAAAACATAATCTTAGTGTTTTGATAGTAAATAATGTGAGTAGTAAGTAGGCTGCAACAACAATAAAATACTTTTTTTCATTTTTTGTGGTTTTCTATAAAAATATAAATATGGATGGTCCACCAAAAAAAAAGAACGGGTAGTTGAAAAACCATACGCCACATGTAAGTTTAAATTCATTTATTCAATTGATATTACAAAATTTATTCCTAAAATGCAAATATTAGCGCCGGTTGGAGGTAATACTCGATTGAATTTGTATGCTTTATATTTTCAATTCATTTTTTCACATTTTCATTAACTTACAGGAAAGTATTGAACAATTGCGGCGACAAATTGGGACGTGACAAAAGTTGCATTCATTGGAAACAACAGTGGTCTCTATTAATGAAAAAATATAAGGTGGGTACAAATTTTTATTTTTTTTAATTAGAAGGGCTTAAAGATACAATTATAAATTTACAGTCATTCTTTAAAATAAGCACCGGAGAGAGGGCTGGGGACGACGCACCAGAAGATAAACCAGCCAAAGAAAATTGACCATTTTTCGAAATTATTCACAAATATGCGAGCTGTAAAGATAACTTTCATTTTACACTATTGATGGCCAGTAGTAAAGAATTAATTGCAAATAAACCGCGTATGAATACGCCATCAGAGAGTTCAACGCCATCCACTTCCTCGCAAGGATATGTTTCGCCCCAGAGTTCAACACCATCGACGTCATCCGGGTCACGTTCAAATTTGGAAAGTCCAACTCCATCGACTTCATCGCGAGACTCTTTTCGAAGTCGTACTGCCAAAGATTATATAACGACTGAACGGGTCCCATTTGAAACGCGATATTTTAAAACGCTAATTATCAAAATGCAATATTTCAAAATGCGATATTTCAAAACACGATACAATACAAAACGCGATATGGTAGAAAACGCGATATTTCAAAATGCGATATTTCAAAACGCGATATGGTAAAATACGCGATATGGTACAAAACGGGAGTTTAGGATCGGGTTATATCAGGCGGGTGAAGGCGTAATTTAATTTCAGTTTATAGGAATTTGAAAGTTGATAGGAACGATAGTACATAGGATCGGTGTCAGGTGGGTCGCTGCGCTCTCGTCCCTTCTCAACGCATATTCTGTACCATATCGCGTTTTTAAATATCGCGTTTTGAAATATCGCGTTTTGAAATATAATGTTTCGAGCGGATCCTCGACTGAACACTATTTAGCTATTCTTGAAAAGCGGGACAAGAAATTCTATTCGTGAAAAGCGGGGCAAGAAAATGGACAAATGATTAATGGCCTCATATATGGTCGAATGGTCCGATTTCTTCTGGTTCCGAATCAGATTAATGTATTTTGTGACAAAACAATAATATGTACCTTAACCGACTAATTGAAGCTCTAGTCAAAGACTGAATGTATACTTATAGTTTTAAGGTTTTTAGGATGAAATAAAAGGATTGTTCTTATTTTTGAAATTATTATACTTTATTTATTATAATCGATCCAAAAGGCTGTTACGAAAATCAATTGCTTCGGAAGAATCTCTCAAATACGAAATAATCAGATTCAAAGTGTGAATTGTCTATTTCGGGTGATGGAACGATATCTCCTCCAGACACAAATGTTATGTATATAATACACAAGCAGCAAATATGGTTTTGATGCAATTTTCAACCTCCAACTCCAGGGCCTTAAAGAAAATATTTCGCCATCTACATTTTAAAAAGCCAAACGCACATTCTGTTTTTTGTTTGGATGGAGTAAAAGCTTTTATAATTGAGGTATTCGTCATGCTTATTGACTGAACACTTTATTCTTATATGACATCCATCTATTGTACCAATAACATTCCCAAAAAATGCTGTTTTTAATCTTGCGCAAAATTTAGCTCCGATTTCCTCAAGTTCGTGGAGGTTTAATAATGTGTCGCATATTATGAATAAAATAATTTAACATTTTGTGAATTATTGATTTAACTGTAAAGCTACAGAAAAAATATGTTTAATAACACTCTTACGACTTATGAATTTACGGACTAATACGAGTACCAACGAAACCAGCAACTACGCGATAACTGCACCTTGCAGCCATCCAGTATAAAAATACAATCAATTACTGCTGGCGTTGATCCGTAAATGATTTTGTGTAATTACTGAATTTCCATTCATGATCTCTGTTACGTGATCTGAACTGCTCCGTAATTTACAGCATTCTACAGGGTGGCTGAGACCAAATGTTACTGACTTCACTCTGCTGTCATTTGTGTAGTTGTCATTTTCGCGTGTCAATTTTTTGACAGATTGAAGTTTGGTTAGTTGTTTACTTGTGGTCAACAAATAATTGTTCTAAATTAATATCTTTATAAAAAAATCGTAGTGGAATTCAAACGTAATAGTGTAATTGCACTGTATTTGGGTGGAAATTCACAAACAGCAATAGTTCGTCAGCTCCAGCATTTGAATGTGAATAAAATGTTTGTGTATCGAACCATAACTCGATACAACGAAACAGGTAGCATCGCTAAACGCAACAGAGGTGGTCCTAAAAAGACAGCAACATCAAAAGAAATGATACGAAAGGTGAAGAAACGAATCCAACGAAATCCTCGTCAAAGTGCCAATCAATTAGCCGCACGTCTACATATTTCACGATACAGCATTCAAACCATATTGAAAAATGAACTACACATGAAGCCCTATAAGATACAAAAGGTTCAAGATCTTACGGAGGCACAAAAAAAAGTTAGGCTTCAAAGAACACGAGCATTGAAGGCCTTGGCCGAACGTGATGAGATTCCAAAAATTGTCTTTTCTGATGAGAAAATTTTCACCATTCAACAGTATGTGAATAAACAAAACGATCGTGTTTGGTTAGAGCACAAGTCCAACGATAATTTGGATACAAGAGTGCCATGTGCAAGCAATCACCAGCTTATGTTATGGTTTGGGCTGCAGTGACTGCAGATGGACGCACTCAATTGGCGTCGATTTAGCGTTGATGGACTGCAGATGGACGCACTTGACATGGGGTCAAGGTAAACCAAGAGGTGTACCGCCAAAAGATCCTAAACGATGCTTTGCTACCTTGGGCACGTAAACACTTTGGTACGAACCGTTGTACATTCCAACAGGACTCGGCACCGTCACACAAAGCTCGAGCGACACAGCAATTTTTACAAGATTGCGTTCCACGGCTGATTTCGTCGAAAGAATGACCACCATATTCACCAGACTTGAATCCCATGGATTTCTCCATATGGTCCATTTTGGAGAGTAAGGTGTCCACTAAAAAATACTAAAGTGTTGATGCATTGAAGTCAGCTCTTGTTCGAGAATGGAATAAAATTCCGCAAGCCCACGTTCAGTCAGCATGCAGTGCTTTCTATGGAAGACTGAATCAAATAATCAGAGCCAAAGGAGGTCATATCGAGCAGTAACATGTTTTTCATGTTACTGCTCGGTATGACCTCCTTTGGCTTCCACGAAATTTCAATAAAACATTACTGACGATGATATCTTGAATATCGAAATCGATATAATATCGAATAATAAAAAATAATTTCACATAAAGGAATTTTAACAAACTATTTGTTTTTATTAATAATAATATTTTTATATTTTTTCAAAATATATAATAATAAAATAGTGAAATTGCCGTACATACAACAATTCAACATGAATGTCATAAAAAATAAAAAATAATCAAAATTAAAAAAATTACAGCGGTTTCATTTGGTAACACTTGGTCTCAGCCACCCTGTAAAGGCTAAAATTTAAAACAATGATAATCTATAATCATCCCGAATATATAAATACATATATAGTTACTTCTCTCAATTTCCTTCCGTAATTCCGAACAAAATCCTCATTATTTTTATATTTTTTATAATATAATAAAATTAAAAATAATATTGGAGTATTTCTCTTGGACATGCAATTCATTTTTATGTGTCAAATTTTAATACATTCACACAGCAAATTCAACTTTTTTGTTTAAAAATATTTAGTCACAAAATTTTTGCTTTACCAAATTTTTAACTAAATATTTTTAACAGATTCACTAACGGCCTTAGATAATAAAAATTTAAAGGATTGTTTGTACAACTATATTTACTAATTTTTTTATGTATACTCGTATATTATGTATACTCGTACCGCCGTCCCGGTGGCAAAGTGGTCAGCATGCTTGCTCCAGTGACCAGAGGTCCCGGGTTTGAATCCCGGAGGTGACAAGGAAAAAATTTCACGGCTGATTTAGGATCAATGAATTAATCACTCATTCTTCGGAATGAAAATATGATTGTGAAACCTCATTTGAGGCGGCCAAATCCGTTGATGGCATATAGTGCCAGAGAGAGCGAGAGAGAGAGTGTATATGCGAGTAGTTTAAAAACATTGAATACCTACGTGAACAAAAAAATAAAATAATTTTCTAATGTCCTTTCTTTTTTCTGATGGATTTTGGAACATTAATAAATTCAGTGGAGGGCCATAAATGTTTATATGGTAACAGGAACAAAAATTATAAAAATGTAATAGCAAAGGAACATGCCGAAATAACTGGAATGTCTAGTAAGTACACTTTACAATATAATTATGTAGAGCTCTATCTAAACTGATATGAATTACTTTTTGATTGCAGAAGAAGAATGTAAAAGGCGATAGAACCTTCTTCGCGACAGATTTAACATGGAATTAAAAAAAGATCGAAAAGAGTGAAAGTAGACCCTTTCGCTTTAACCTATGATGTATTCAAAAAAGTGCTCGAAGATTTCAAGAGCATACAGCGAGTACCAGAGAAATCTGAAGTACAACTTCAGATCAAGATAAGCAGTATATGAAGACCATGTCTGTCGAGTCGTTAAAAAAATGTGGCTCGGAAGGATTTAATGACGTGCATGACTGATTTAAGATCGACATACATTACCGATGAATAAATGGAATATATAACGTACATACATGTGATAAGTATTGTGAAAATACAAATGTGAAACTTATGTCTAACCGTTTATGTATGTTTCAAATTTAAATTTACCCATATAATTATGTATTATTTAATACTAAATAGACTGAAACAAAAATCATAAACAATTATTTAGAAGCATTTAATACTTTATTTTCAGGATTTCATTTAATATAAAATAACTTTAAAACTAATTGTACAAATGTTATTGAACCCAATCTAAATGTCCTTGGCTGTTTACATAAGAGGATATTAGGTCTCTAATTTTAAGAGCATTGTTGCCTCCTATGTATATTACGTGACACTTGGATCGATCGTAGGTTCCGACGAACATCTCTACATAACCCTGAATGTAAATTATGACTATGATCTTCCCAGTCCGCAAAATTGGGTGGACAATGTTGATTTTTAGTTTCTTTATGCAACCTTAAAAATTGTACAATTTAACGCAAGGTACAATATTTTTTTCTGCGTTTTCAGGTTGCATATTAAAGGTGGTTAGCAAAATTCGTCACCGGCTCACGAGAATGCCAAACGCATTTTCAATAACGCGTCTAGCGCGTGATATTCTTTTATTATACACTTCCTTCGGTTTTGGCAAACCTACTCCGGGATAGGGTTTCATAAGGTTGGATGTTAACGTGAACGCCGCATCAACTACGAAGTCATATAGACCCATGTTATGAGTCCCAGGAAGAACTTGCGGTTCCGCTATTTCTAATTTACCAAACACACCCGCTTGTCTAAACTGCTTCTGTTAAAAATTCCTATAAAGATTATGAATAATCATTGGATTGAAAACAATGCATAGTTTATACCTTCATCACTCTCCGAACCATAGCCTCCACGTCTATATGTGTAAACACATACCTTGCATCACAGGTAGCCATTATAACACAATACTGAAAAAATGTATAGTTAAAAAATTGGATGCCTGTGTTAGGTGGACACCGTATAGCAATACGTTTGCCATCGATGGCACCTATGCAATTGGGCAAATTCCATAGCTGATAAAAATCTTGGAAATTTTGTTGTTTTTGTAATAAAACACTTTGTATCCAGCTTCTGTTTTAATTCTTGTACAAATTTATTTATTTAATATTTCGCCACATTGGCATCATCAGAAATTTTCAGAATTGATGTTTACATATAAACTGAGCAAACTATAGTTCACAATAAAAAATTATTATTAATTTAAAAGAAACAATCTCACGACCCGTCAATGGTTTAAAATTCATTATTACAGATTAAAATTTAAAAAAAAAAAATTTAAAAAAAAATAAAAATTTTTGTATATAAATTTTCACATATGTATGTCAATAATTTTCTAGTATGTAATCGTGAACGACGAAAAATTTTTATTTTTTATAAAATTTTTATTTTTTTTTTAAATTTTAATCTGTAATAATGAATTTTAAACCATTGACGGGTCGTGAGATTGTTTCTTTTAAATTAATAATAATTTTTTATTGTGAACTATAGTTTGCTCAGTTTATATGTAAACATCAATTTTGCCAATTTCTGATGATGCCAATGTGACGAAATATTAAATAAATAAATTTGTACAAGAATTAAAACAGAAGCTGGTTACAAAGTGTTTTATTACAAAAACAACAAAATTTCCAAGTATTAATCATGACCAGCATTTTCACAACATAAAATTACAAGATTACACTGATAAAAATTATTCTGGAAGTAATAACTAATCTGGAAGTTTTCTTGCTTATTTCTCAACTCCAAGCAATATTTTGGAATGTGCAGCCTTGGGAAAGATATCTAGTTAAACAGATAATTTCATTAAAATACATGTAAAAGAGTTAAATACTTTACCAAATTATACAGTAAGGTTAAGGCCAGACGAAATTCTGAGCTTAATAAATTCTTTTCCCTTCTCGAGCATTTCTGGTCGAATTAACACGAGAAGCATATTGAAAACTTCTCGTGCCATCCTGGAATACATGAGAAATTGTTGCTGGTCGTCGTTTAAAATTTCGTCAAATGTAACCTAAAATAATGTGGTTTAACAGAAAATTTTTCTAAATCGTATTTGATTTACCTTAAAATAGCCAATAATAAATTTATTATAGCACAATACAACACAAGTTTAATTTAATTTAATTTTTTAGGATTTGAAAAATATTGATTAATTAACAAGTTTGTTACGGATTCACTAGCTGAACTGTCAAAATATCGGTAATAAAAATTTTTCGTTCATTTCTATAACGTTTCTTAAAGATTCCCTGGTTAGGTCTTTAGTGGGATTCGTGTGCTACTTTACAATTCATTATTGTGTACTAAGACATCTTCCCCTCAAATGAATTTTATTTTCCAATCGAAAACAAAATCTACATGCTATCTTAAAATTAAAATTATTTCATTTTTTTTTACAAATATAATCTTTCAAATAGGAAGATGGTTTAATGCTTCTTACTGGCCGAATTTTGTGTGTGAAATCATCCAATGGCCTGGAAAAACAGAATCGTTAGATGGGACTGATACATTCAAAGCGAATCTGTTTGCTGTTTGCTCATAATCCCTATAGAGCTAGGTTTGTTCGCAGATCTTCAAATGTGGAATTTATTTCGTCGCAACTCATTCCCAATTTAATTCTTTATTATATACAAGTCCCAGAATATTATCACCTGGTAAAAAGTATATTCTAGATAGGCTGCCCTGTCATGATCCATTTTTGTCCAGTTCATCCACCTTCGCCAAGCTAACCATGGTTTTTCAAGTTGTTGAAATGTTTTGAAAAACTTTCATCACAAAAAACTCGCATGTTAACCGAACTATATCTCACATGTCGTTTGTTTCCAAAGTTGAGACGCTTTCGTGGCAAAAGTGGTATGACACAGTTTAACGAAAATCCTGCTTGTAATATAAGATCTGCTCCTAGTGGTCGGTAATTTTTTCGTAAACCGCGCAGAACATGATCAAACATGGCCAGTACTTTTTTATTGGCTATGGTACGTTCTTACCAGATAATAATTTTTCATGATTTTAGTACAGTGGAAATTCCTAAATTTGGAGGTATGTTGCAAGAAAAGTTATCTGCTTGATTCAAATTCCATGGTAGTTTAAGAGTTGTGCATCCTCCCTCGACTAAAGTTGATGTAATTCCAGATGATGCATCAGCGAGTCTGATTCCGTTTTGCTGTCTAATTTTAATAAGACATGTTTTTCCAGTGCTTGTAACCGTTTTCTATGTATTGGATTACTTTAGTGTATGCCAGTGTTTGATCATCTACTAATAGATTTTCGTGCTGGAAACCTCAGATGACAAATGACTTTAATATTAATTGATATGCATCCTTCCTCAAGTAGTATGGGTGCTTCAATAAAAATATCTACTGAAAGCAAGATTTGTTCTATACTTGCTTGTCGAAGTATGTCTAATGGCGCACGATTGTTGTTGCCATTTCTATCTTAAAATTTACACATTAATTTATTTTTATAAAATTTTTATTTTAATTTATAAATTATTTGACGACAACAACTTACATCCTGGCGTACAGTGCAGTCCATCTTGTTTGGTGAACGTAGAGCAACTAGTTGTTTTGACGGGTTGAGGTGAACTGGATCACAGGCACAGCACAGTACATAAAATAAGTAATATTTAAGTCGGTTCCATTTTCGTTCGATTTCGCACTTCTGTCAAAAATTTCCAATATGGCACGTTTATGTGACTAAAAGGTTTGTATTTCTGTGTTTCCTTAAGATAATATTTGTTTGTGTTTAATAATAAATAATATTTTTGATAATTTGAATTGTAAAAATTTAATGGTGGTGCAGTGTTTCGGTGTGATGCAAGCAATAAATCGAAGGATATAAAGGGTTAAATATCCTTTTTTAGATTCACCATAGACCAAGCATTCAGCAAGAAGTGGTTGTTGTTCTGTCGAAGAAACGGCACATTTAATGTCAATCTTGCTCAAATATTTTCCAAGCATATCAAACAAGACGATTTTATTGTACTATATAATCGAAAACAAGGCACCCGTGTCAGCCATATTGTAATTTGGTGTTGCAAATATAATAATAGATAATTTTAATTATTATTTAATTTGTTTAATAAAATAATAATTATAATACATGTTTTAGATGCATATATGTATAGTTCATCAAACGTTTGTCCTTCTTACAAGAGTGGACGTGAAAACGTGGGAGGTTTGAAGGAGTGTTACATTTTTTTGTGGTACGTCGCAAATACCATAACATACCGGCAATTAGGTCCTCTTTGGTATTTGTGATAAGACGGCATGGTTGGCCGTGATAGATGGTACCCACATTAAAATAAGAGCACCGTCTGGAAAAGTGCATTTATACACCAACCGAAAAAAGTACTGCAGTATCTTAATGTAAGCGGTAGTGAATAACAGGAAGACGTTTCTGGATGTGCACTGTGGAGAGCTTGGATGTTTCCATAACAGTCGGGTTCTACGTCGATCACTTATATATCAGAAAGCATCTCAGGAGTGTGTATTTACGAAACGAAATCTTTGTGACTGCGTATACGGCCCACAACGTTGGTTAGTTCCACTCTACAAAGACACCGGAAATTTAACACAAAATCAACACAGGTATAAAACTACTTTCATTTATCGACGCGAATGATGGTCGAAAATGCATTCGGATTACTCAAGAATAGATTCGCCGAATAATGCATTTTACCTTTCTCTCTCTCTCTCTCTGGCACTGTATCCCATCAAGCCGTGAAATTTTTTTCTTGTCATCACCGGAAATCAAACCCGGGACCTCCGGTCGATGCTGACCAGTTTGCCACCGGGAGAATTTACCGAACATTGTGAAATCAACACTGTTATTAATATAAAAATTGCTTGTTGCGCTCTGCATAACATGCAAAGATGCGCAAGATTATTGGAATTTGAATCTGAATGATACCGAAGACGAAGAGCCCACGGGAGAAATAGCTAATTCAAATTCCATTAGTACATTATCGACGGGCGAAAATTTTAAATAGTCTCTTCGATAAAGGACTTTTATAACCATATTAATTATAAATAAGAAACAAAATATGATTGTAAAAAGAATTCATTGGTTTAATTAAAAATATTTCTAAATTTAAATTTGTTAATTTTGTATTGCTAAAATAGCCATAAGGTCTTTGTGTCATTCTTTCTTTTCCTGGTGCATCTTGCTCTTTTCTGCTAGCCGTTAAAGCTTCTGATTTTTCTGTTTCCGGCTTCTGTTTCTCTGTCAGCCTGATTCGTTTCTTGTCTGTGGTTGCTGAAGATGAGGATGGTGAGGTCGTCGAGTGCATATTATCATTACTTTTCTAGGATACTTCTGTCAATGAATCAAACAATGTACGGTCGTCTTCATCAAGATGAGTTTCTCGTTCAAAACGTGCAATGCCACAGTACGGACAAGAGTTGCACCACTTTTTGCTAGCGCTTTGTCATATCCTCAGATTTCATTCATCAATTCCATATATTGATGGTGCAACCCCACTTCGGTTGTTACTATCTACAACACTTTAAAATTTTGATATTGTTTTTAATTTCCCGTACTGTACTTTGCAACATCGGTAATTTAAAGTTCAAAACCTATTTCATATAAAGGTTTTTCTAAAACTTTTATTCATTCTGGCAGTAATACTCCTTCCTAACTTCAACGCAGTTGTCTGCTGCACCAAAAAAAATGTGTTGATCTAAATTGTTTAACCGACTGTAACCTTTAAATAATACTGAGTGCACTACAATATACGAAAAGAAAAATTTTACCAACTGAATCTAGTGTAATGAGAGAATTTAAGGTATTTACTGTAAGGTAGTACGACGTATATAATCTTGTATTTTGTAGAGTCTTTACACAGCAGTCAATTCCATTTGCCATTTTTATACCGCGTTGTTGGTTAACTGTTATAATACAGGAAAATTCTTAAACTCTAAATGAGATTGGGCAAACATCGTATAAAACTGTATATAAACTCGTATATATACATTTATTGTAATATGGATTCACAGTGAAGCTGTAAAAAAAAACTCAAAGTGGGTGGGTGGTGGTATAGGGTGGTTTTTCGTTCTGTACAGAATAACAAAGAGGAAAATGATGGTATGGTAAATTTTTTTTTTCGAATCTCAATGTTATATTATAAAAAGTATTTTCAACTTTGTTGTTATTTCGTATATTAAAAAGAAGAAAATTTTGTTGTCGTTGGTACTCTGCTGCTTGCTTGCATGAGAAATACAGAGGGTTGATGAATTTCAAAAATAATTTTTTATTTTATTTTTACTTAGAAAGTTAAGTTTTTCCAGAAGAAGATTAGGGAGACAAAAGAATAACACAGAAATAACAAAAACAAAATAGAATCTTTTGTTGTATTGCTTTCTTGAATAGACTTTTCCGACATTCACAAAGAAAAGCAACAACAATTGTGGAAGTAGGAAAATAAAAATGAAACGAACAGAAAATCGTTTTTATGTTGGTTTATTTTTTGCAGAAATGTTTTTATATAAAAATGTGGAAAGGATATATAATATTATACAGCAGAGTACATGGCAAAAGGAAGAAATATAGGAAGAAGATTTTCCTTTGTTATTCTGATGGTAAATAAAAATGAAAATAGAAAACAGAATAAAGGAAATTTTTTTATTGTTTTTAAGATGATGATAAAAAAAAACCAAATATTAAACAGGATGATTATGGTTATCGATAAGGCAATTTAAGATGACAAAGGGAATATAATTTGTTTTAATAAATGGATCGACGTACTTCTGGAAGTGTTTTAGTTTGGTTTGATTGATCTGCGTGCTAGATACGGAAAGTATCGTCTTAGGTAAATTAACCCCATATTCTACTTTATCTGTTTTATGGCAAATACTTCCACGATACACCCTGTAAATTCATTTATATATACACGAAACAAAAAAAAAAAAAATAAAAGGAAATCATTTTATGATTTTCTCTGTTTTATTTTTTTAAGCATTTACAGTTATATGTTTGTATATATGTATATCGAATATATTATACACTTTGTTTTTATGTGTGTACATATTATATGAATACACACATACATAACACTGCAGTATGAACACATCAACGATTTTCCAAAAATTACTAAAATGGGAGGAGGAAAAACCGAAGGGAAAAAGCAAGAAAATCTAATTATGATTTTTATTTCTTTTGTTTTTATTTTCCGCTTTTTACGGTTAAAAATAATTTGTGTCCACAAAGTAAAAAAAAAAATAAAAATTGTTGATTTTCTGTGTTCCTTTAATACATATTTTTTGTAAATTTGCGTCAGAATGAAAAATTCACCCACAATACCCTCAATACCGGGTAAAAAGCAGGAATGATATAAAAAAGCACATCAAAAGGAAAATGCCGGTTTTATTGTTTGCGTGGATATGTGTACACCTATACATTCGCAAATGTGTATTATGTTTTTATGCTGAAAATCTGTTTTGTGGTTAAATATAATGATTTTATGTGAAAAATTTTGTCTTTTTTCTTTGTGAAAAACTTTTTTTATTTACAGAGAATATTTCTTATGTGTAGCTGCTATAAGTACGAGTTTTTTTATTTATTTTAGATTTAATTGGCTTGTTGCTATTGAGTTGTTATTTTGAAAGTCAATTTAACAATATCGGGTTTTATGTGCCATATTTTCATGTACATAGACATTTCCCGTGCTGATGCTTGTTGACTTATTATTGTGAACAAATTACGTAATAGAGCATGGTATAAATAAAATAAATAAATATTTTTGGTGTTCAGGATGAGGGTAATCAAATTTAAATTTATTTAAGAGAATTTTGTAACACGTTTTTTATATACTGTTAACAGGATAATAGGATAACAAAACGCTATAAAAAACTACATGTTTCTATAGAAATTTTTCACACCATTTTCCGCAAAATGGTTGTAAATATTTTATTTCTGCCAATTATCAGTAGCAGTAGCACAGCTCTATCTAAATTCAAATATAAATAATATATTCATCCTTATTTTAAGAAGACAGATTTATACATTTTTCATGTAGAGCGATTGCTTTTAATACGATAATGAATTACTGGGAAATATCCATCGTTCTAAATCTTGTGTAATCTGTGTACATTGTTCTATAGAAAAGTTTTTCTGTTCTCCTTGTAGGATAATTTAATGAATTTTTAATTGAATTGGTTTCATTCTTATGCTGTCCGGGTATTTATAAAACATTGTTCACATATGTACATAATGAGAATTTTTATGCTCTTGTGGCTTTTAAATATAATTTAAAAGATAAAGTGGATTAAATTTTCGAGCGATGGAATCTACTTATCTACACAGCGTAGTTAATTAATATTATACACGTGTAGACAATGTATGTATCTAATTAAAATAATGGCGCCGGCAATGTAGAGAATGTAGACAATCTCATGAATTATTATTTCCGTAAGATTTTTTTTAATGGAACCATTTCAATATGGTGTTCCTTTTACCTCCAAATCTAAAAACCTCAACCCAAGATTATATATGGTAAATGAAGCACAGGTATTTTACGGTTAAAGAGTGAATTTGTGAAATCGTTAAACGATTAAAATTCGGTTGTAAATGCTGTGCTACCGATAAGTTTGCTGACCTCTTGACTTAAATACTAGTAATATTGTTTATAAATATTGAGAGAATTAAATGAAAAAAAGACATGCAGCAACTTGCCGAATGCCTGTGACAGATGTTAGTCTTCAAATTTGACTTGAAAAGTTATTGTTGTAAAATAAAATAAATCCGCTTTAGACTTGATAATAACAAGTAGTTAGTTGACAACTGGGAAACTATATTTTAATTGAATTAGGTACTTCCAGTGGGTCGATTCGGCTCAGCAAGAGATTGCCAATAAAAGTGCCTTTGTTGTAGCGTTACCAACAAATTGACATGGTGGTTGTTGCATATATATGAACGTGGTACGGTTGATGCAGGTCAAGTAGTGTATAAAGTTTTTTTGAATGATCTCAATACGTCCCTCGGCTGTGAGCACACAGGGGGCTTCGGCTGTAACTGTGTGCACCTCAGCTACTCCTGGTAGGTGCGTCACGTCACCGCGGATGGGCACTACTTGCAGTGGCTAAGTTCTGCCAGAGGCCTAGTGTTGGGAGGTATAACCTGACCAATTAAAGCAATGGATACAACGGAAAAGGAGAACATTTCCCGGGTGGTACACCAACTACCCCGTTGGTTAATCCACCCTCTAACAAGGCTGGCTCAATGGATTCTGGGGTGAGCCAATCATTGCTATACCCATTCTTCACAAAGTGCTGCGTGGCATTGTCAACCCACCATGGTACATCAGAAATGATCACCTACAAAGGGACCTAAACATGGAATATGTCAGTGAAGAAATAAAAAATCATCCAAAGAAACACATTCACCGGATATCTCGGCACTAAAATGCAGACATACGAAGTTTGTTGGATACCACCAATGCAGTAAGAAGACTTCAAAGGCAGAAACCTTTGAAACTGGGCAGTTATATTTAATTAGGACAGAGGAATATAATAAACTATGTAAATTCAAACGAGAATAAACATTGGGTTATTGCCCGTCAATTGCGAATATTTATTTAAGAAAGATAAGTTACTAAATGATTTGTAAATCAGTTGTAGTATCAATTATAAATAAAAAAAAAAAGAAAAAGAAAATCCATGCACCACGGACACCACATATTTTCAGCACATTCCAGCTGGGATCGAACGTAAGCACAATACCTCAAAATGATATCTAACATGGCGCATCTTTCTAATGAAATAACTAAAAAAATTCATTTTTTGAATTGTTTCACTTTTCCAAGTCATGTGCGAAATATTAAATCGAATAAATGTCAAAATAAGGCCGAATCGTTACTGGATATTCCAAGCAAGATTTTTTTTGTTTAATTTCAAAGTTAGGTGTATATAGCGTCTAACTACGCTGGACCATCTGTACAACTATTTATTTGGAGTTGTTAGTGGAATTTTCATTTCAATAATTAGGTTCATACTAGTTACTCTAGATTTGGCCGTAATAAATTTAAAGACATTGCCGATTTCTCAGTCTGCCACAATTTCAGGAAATTAGAGATTTTTAATAATTCTCCGTGAGTGTTTTCTGATCAAAGGGCTTGTCAAAGTGTTGTGGGAATTGCGTTCTACCGTGTTTAAAGCTAGAGTTGTAACAAGTTCTATGATCTTGAATTTGTCCGCCTCCGAAGAAAACTTTTTAACCTTTTTTGGAAAGCTATTTTCTGTTGGTTCATTTTATTAAGGTTGGTTTTGTAGGGGTTCAAGATAATTCTACTGTTGAGATATGTTCCTCATGCTGGATCTATTGAGGAAGAATAATTAAAAAAAAACCACGACTTTAGTATACTTTATAGGCTTTCGAGATATCCGTGGCATTCTGCTCGAATGGAGGAATGAAGAATAAATTAGAGATGTCCTGTTATAAGGCTCTTAGACAAGCTTTGTCACTGCAGGCTTGTATACCGCATTCTGACATCTCAGTCGGACGTCTCAAACTCGTCCATCAAATTCTGGATCCGTATCGCTAATCCTACGAAATAACCATTTCGAAGGTGCTTTTCTCTTTGATGACCACCAATTGACGGATGATCAGGTTGTCGTTGGTTCTCAACCATTTTGGTCATTGCTGTAGGCGGGAAAAGTATTCAGATTTCATGATTGTTGCTTCTCCTAGTAAAAAGTGTCCCAGAGGAATGAAGTTCCTGGTGGTACCATTTTGATCCAATAATGCAGCAATCTCAGAATTGCTATATCGACTTTGAGCTTTGCTCTACGCGTGGTGAACATTTTGAACGATGAGTTGAATGAATTTGTAGTGAGCTCGAACACCAACTCCAACTGCAGTGCTTCTGTAGATAAACAGACGAAAATGACAATGATGTAACTATTTGTAGATGCAGGGCCATGGCCTTTGTGTAGTTTGATGGATGGCTACGGCTAGGAAGCTTAATGAAAAACATTAACGATGGAATTATTGAAAATACCTAGTTGGATGTAGTGAAACGGCTCTTTTAGGAGCTCGATGGATTAATTATTATCTGATATCAAAGTCATTATGATGACAAATTTTATTATACACTGACTCACAATCCCGTGGAGGCGTGGACCAAAGGACGTCACTTTAAAAAACGATGTTTTTCGAGGCCAGTTCTTGACGATGTGAGCAGCCTTTCATCGAGAATGTGTAGAACAAAAACGAAAATTTCAGTGAGATTAGGCGCAAGACTATAAAGACAATATCGTGAACCTGAACCACGAAAAGAAAGAAGAGGAATACGCATGGTGACATTAACTAAACTATAGAAGGAAACTACACGGAAAGCATCAATTCACCATCACGCCGTTGGACTACTTCCAGTCGAGGATCCTTGGAGGAGATACTCATTTCAACTCCACCCCTTCTATGCGTTCCATGGTATAGTCCACCTTTTCTGTGCGTTCACGATAGGTTCGAACTCAAGCGAGTTTAAATCAACTATTTTTGCAGTGTGCAAGAAAGAAGCCAAGATGAAGTGATGAGGTTGCTCAAATTTATTACCTCGAACCATCAACGTTCACAACTCGTTCATTATATTTAGTTGCAACGATATTAAAAAGACGCTGTTCCTATGGCCGAGCTGAGGAGAATTTCAGCAGCATCAGCAACGCTTGATTGATCTGGGGGTTGAGTTCCAGAAGAACCCCCATATCTATATGGTGGTTTGGATTGAGAATGCTGCATCATTTAATACAGGAATAAATTAATTTTATTGATGATGTGGTCTTATTCCATTTTTCCTGAAGAACAGCATGATTCGAAAGGATACGCGTTGGTGAAGCGAAACCAAATGCATCGATACACGCGCATTTGCTATACAGGAACAACTCGCAAGTGTGCCATTTTAACATCCATCTCCAGCCATGCCTATAAAAATCTGCATCGTTTCTGTTTTGGTACCGAAGCACAATCAAAACAAACAACACCTGAAACGAAGAAAAACTCTGTATTAAACATGTAACTATTATTATTATAAATATTTATAGTATATCATTGTTACTTATCTTTAATTCCATTCGAGATACGAGCTAATTTAATATCTGAAATAAATAAATTTGATTAATTAATTATTAAAGTAAAATATAAAATCTACTTTACTTTATAATGTACTGATAATCCGGTAGTGTTTACATAAGCTGACATTTGTACATATTATATAATTTTCAAACTGCAATACCGATTATTATTTAATGTTTTGTATAATGCCATCTGTAAGTCATAAGTTCATTTATCAAGTTTATTAGCCTTTTAGTACTTAAATTTGTAATTTTATAATTTAATAGAGCTTAATAATTTTAATATCAAATACAGTTAGCAGTTAGCGTAAATAACTTTAGTATTGCAAAAATAAATATAGCTCGGTCACTTTTTCATCGACCGTAAACTAGACAACACCAGCATTCTTATAAAGCAAATAATTATTATAATAAATTAAAAGCAATTCTAAGTTGTGCATTTTATATTGTTGAGTTCATCAGCCAATTACCCGTGATCTACTTGTGGAAATATAAATTCCTGGTGCAACAGGAAAACAGTTTCCCAGATTTAAGATTATTTCATCGAAAATAATGAACGAATTTGCACGCTGAAGGGACGATCTGAAAATAAATCAGCCAACAACCACTGACGCCCGGTTCTGGAGGTATGAAATAAAAATAAAGACCTCCGGCCATGAGGACAGGATGAAGCGATCGCCTTCTACATTGCAAGGTACATTTTCTAGTCTGCATCAACTGAAGTGAAGACAAATTTATGTTAAGAGGAAACTGATATCTCTCGGCATATTGATTGTGCTCGCGAAAGTGTGTGTTCTTAAACGCAAGAAAGCATGGACAGCGCTAAACCATCTCCCCTACAATTTGAAGGAATTGTGTAACGGGTGTTTGTTCTAGCATCTTTGATCGCTTTGAGAAGCGACTAAAGAATCATCTGGACTACAACTACAAAGAGATATGTCTGATGAAATTCGCGATGTTGTTCAAACCTTTCTACGGAAACCAGCAGAACAACACTGAAAAGAGCGTTGATGCTGATGAGTAGGAGCAATCACAGCATAGGAGAAAATGTATCACGCTCATGGACAACGATGATCCGCAATGTTTCGACAGAAGTGAAAGTGCCTTACCTCACTATGCAAAAAGTTCCGGAAAATTACTTCGCACACACGAGATGGAAAACGATAATTTCATATATATAGAAATACAATAGTGTTATAGAGGCTTTCCTCGCACAAGAAGCTCAACTGAATGAGAAGAACAAATACATGGGGACATACTAAGCAATCGATGAACAGCTTGAGATGACTTTCACTCAAGCTCATGTTTTCAAAATTCTCGCACACCTACAGGACTTCAGAGAGGTCGTAGGTCACCGCGCGCGACTCCGCCTTGACTGATGAGCAATTCCAGTCAGCTGGCGTAGCAATGAACATGATGCTACAAAACTCTTCGCAACAGTGCCGTGCAAATCACAAATGACTGTTCGTGGCCGGAAAGGGAGTGGGTTCAGGAGTTGGCATGGTATTAACTTTATATGGCTCTGAAGTATCAGATCAATCGCTACTTAGAAAGACAAGCTGTGAAGAAGCAGCTTTAATTTGATTAGCTATAACATTAGTAGGCGGATCAACCCTGCGCAGCTTGTTTAAGATGCCAATGCAGAATGACGGAGTACCTTTCAAAAGTATGCCGATATTAACTGGAAACCACCTGAATACAATGAGGCAAAAATGGCAGGACATTGAATGAGGTGTCATGCGCCATCGAATCATGACTCTAATAACCGAAGAAGAAAGAGGACCAACTATTCGGTGGCCTCAACTTCATCGTAATTGGCGACCTATTTCATTTTCATCAATGAGACGAAACTTGGTATTCAGCCAAACACTACGATTTTTTCTATCTATACCAACCTCTGGAGTAAACTCGGACTAGTACTGCTGCTGGAGAATATATGCCACGAGCGAGATACCTACGGCTTGCTCATTCCCTCAACGCTTTACGAGTTGGCAAGATGACGGCAGCTCACATCAACTTGTTGATGTCGCGGATATTTTGCTTTGGATAAGGCAATCCGCATCTACACGCTGAGGGCGAATGTTGATGACACATAAGTGCTGTCATCGAGCAATGTAGAGTCCAAGGCGAGCGCATCTACAAGACAAAAGCATAAGATTAAATTTCGGATGCTACTCATAATATCGATAACATAACAAGATTATGTTGCAATCCAACAAAAATGTTGAGAGGGGACTCGCCAACAGAGCAATTAGAAACATAACGAAGATCATTTGGCCTGCTCACCATCTGCTCGTATTGACTTAGCCGGATATAGTGTCCACGTCATTAAATGGTCGAACGGAGGAAGCTGTAGATGATCCCTTACAACGACGGCGTTACTAAGGTAAGAAAACGCAACAGCAGTCATAGCAGACGTAATTTTGCGACAAAGTACTTCGGTTTCAGAAGTAACAAGATAAGTTGAAATAAATCTAATTAAAATCGTTTCCTATTTACATTGGCTACTATCTTCATCGTTATAGACCTATGTACAAAGGAACACAATAAAAGTCGTAAAAATAAAAATATCGTTTCGAAGTGTAGCCATTGGACAAGAAATGCCAATAAAAATAATTCTTAAATTATATCAAATTCCTAGTAAAACTTTAGGTTAATCCCAATTAGCAGATCCATATAACATTTAATTTGCTTAATTCAAATTTAAATATTTTATTTTATTATGTGTTGTTACTCGTACATATATGAACATTAAAGACAATGGAAGATGTTTTAAAATAAATTGATTAAAATTCTAAAAATTAGCATTTGCATTGCTAGATGACACAAGTAAAACTTTTACCAATTTCAATTATGATAGCAGTGTAGATATTGTGTCGTTCAAGTACAACAAAGTTTTTTATACGATGTTAATTTTACCAAAACTAATTTTGTATTCAAATGCATGACACCCATTAAAAGTAAATATGTACTTGTGCTCCTCAAAATCGATACAAAATCCCCAAGCACAATTCCAACATTTGCACTTTAATTTTTTATTTTACTTAATCCAAGCACATATATTCTTATATGTAAGACATCGCCTGAAAAGTTCCCGGTTTAACAAAGAAAACACTATATACAATATCAGCTATACGTAAATTCACTTTACGGTCTTTAAAAAAAAAAAAAAATTGTGGATTTTTTTATGTTATGGGTTTTAAATTTGTGGCACCATGTATGTGTCAGACCGGGAACTTTTCAGGCGATGTTATAAATAATATACATTTTCGGATTTTCTGTTACTCGTCGAAAATTTGTTATCAACTTTAATTTTGATTCTTCATAGTCTCATACTTGTACCCCATCTATTTTTTGTATCCTGCAGCTTAATTTTATATTTTTTTGTTCGTTTTTAACTTTTCTACTCGTATAAATATAATATGCACCAGTACTACTACGTACAGTGTTTTACGATTTGTTTTTTCAAATCATGTACTACAACTATTTTGCTGGAATAACACAAAACTACCATCCGAGTACATACTCGTATACCAGAATGCAGAGAGCAAAAAAATAAACAATTCTAGTAAGTTTTAGTAGGGAAATGTCTGAATAGATACAGGGAAATTCAAAAAGCAGCAAAAACGGAAAATGTATTCTCTGAAATGATTTTAATTCAAGTTTATTTTATCGAGAAAAATGGTTTTTCCATTTTCTTCCATTTTTCAATTTTTATTTTATATATTATATGGGATGTATGGGGTTAAATCACGATAATAAAAAGACGTAAACCCTGTATAGTGTAGAAGTGGGAAAACGATTGAAATGAAGAAAACGAAGATGAAAAAGGAAAATTAATGGAAAAAGGTATTTTTTCCACTTTTTACTTTTAACAGATACGAACAATTTTTTAAACTATTAAATCGCTCTTTAACAGATTTACAATAGTAATAAAAAACAAATAAAACATATGCATTATGTGAAGATATGGTGATAAAGTTATCATCTTACGTACTCGTATATAAATTTTATTTGCGTTGAACCGTTTCAAGTATTTATTTATTTTTCAATATTTATACGATTTATATCAAAATTCAAGAGCGGTATTTTAATAATATTTTTGAAAGGATATCCAATTTAAAAATATTATTTCAAATTTATTTGTTCGGCTTTAGGGTACAAAATTCTAAATACACTACAATTCAACAGTAGCAAAAATATAATACAATAATAACAAAATTAAAAATTGTAATTTTATATTTCAGTGCTTAGGGGTGGAAAAATTATTTTGATAATAGTAGTAGCATTGAATAATTGTTACGTTCGGGGATTTTGGATCTAAATGAATCTTAAATTAATAAAGGTATTATTTATTTGGAATATGATAATAAATACGGCAGATAGGAAAGCTTTGCAGGTTGCAAAGTTATTTGGTTTGCGGTATTCGGTTTCAAAATGAGAGAAAATAATAAATTCTGTTTGGATTATATCAACGAAATAAAATGCTTTATTTCAGGTATTTTCCCTTTGTAAAGCAACCTTTGTTAAGTGTTATGGTTAAGCACGAAAGGTTTTCTCTAAAAAGTTACTTTTCCCTATGCTATTTATTTGGCTGATCGAATATTCAATTTAGAAAGAGAAATTTCAATTTTCGCAATTTTCAATTTCGCAATTGCAGCGAACAACAACACGATGCCGAACTCTCAATTAAGTTCATTTGAACCACCACACACACACGCAAGTTTTGTTACATTCGGTTGAGCTTGTGACGTCATCAAAATTTTCGCCTTCTATCACTCCTAGTATCGGGAGTAGTTGAGTCAAGCATCCCTCAATTTCAATCGACGTCAGATCAACAATTTGTGCCAAATGTTGTGCCGGTCAAATTTCCCGTGTGGATTAGCATATCAGCTAATCTGCGTGGTTATTCAATTTTAGTTTATTGTGTAGCACTAATCCTAAGTATTTAAAAGATTTCGCCCTTTGTATTACCACTGCACTCTAACTGATATACTATATTCATTGATAGTTAGTTGCATGCGCATGGAATAACTTTTTATTTGTTAATTTGTTAGCCTGGCATAATACCGAAGGTCTATTCAATTTATACGCGAACACACATAAATATTTAAATAAAAGATTACAAAATTATATTCTTTATAAAAATTTGTTTGATATTTGTTTTACGAATATGTCTTTTATTTGTTAGAATTTTAATAAATTTATCACACATACATATTATATAATAGAAAAAAGATGTTCATATAAAAATTTATTATAATTATTATTATAAAAAGGGTTCCTCACCTGACAAAGTCTCAAAACAGAATAGGCAATATTTTACTTCATTAAATTGTCAGGTAGACAGATTGAGCAACAAATTTAAGCAAATACATATTGTGACTTTGCCATTACATTATCGTGAATCTTCAACCACTCAGGAATAAAAACTTAAAAAATAGGAATTTTAACGAAATCAATTGTTTTTCTGTTTTTTTTTTGACATTCCAGCCATTCAAAAATAATAATTTTTAAGTGACAGCTGTTCGTTTACAAACAACTGTGTTTATTGTGAAATATCTTTTAGAGAAATTTAATATTTGTTCATATTGTTATATATGTTTCATATTTGAAAATATTGTACACATACACGAAATGCCTTTACATGACACTTGAAAAAGAAAATAAACTAAACAAAATTAAAGTATTTTAGTAATAAAATAGCGTTTACACCACGACTAGTTTTTAACAAAATTCACTAAAACACTATTTTTACCTTATCAAAAATTATTAAAACTTATCACAGAATCTGAAAAAATATTAAAATGATTTTATTTAATAAATAAAGTAGTAAGCAAAAATATGTAAGCAAAATAAATATGGCTTCATACCGCACCAAAAATGTATCTTCTTCTGCTGTACATAAAAAACAATAACAAATCGTATTTTTAAATTTTTCTTATTTTAGAGCGAGAAATAGCGCGCATTATATTTTGCTTAAGTGACATTTAACGAATGTTTCGTTGGGTTTCTTACATAAAAATTAGGTTTGGCTGGGTAATGACACTGACATGCCATTTATCGCATTCTCATTTTTTTATTAAGTTCAGTTTTCAGTCCTGACTGGTTCCCACTTGAGACTGTCAAATTAAGGTAATTTCACATATACCTAGCATTAATTGACTTTGTTCTGGTAAGTAAATACTAATAACAATAAATTTTGACAATTAATAAATGAATTATGTAATGCAAATTAATTTATTTTTTTTCACAAGTTTAAAATTGATAAGAATATCTTAATTATATAAACAAAAGAAGCTAAATAATAATATGCATCTGCTTTAACTGAGTTAATAAATTTCTTTTTATTTTTAGGAATTCTTACTGTACTTGCGATTAGATGAAATCTGTTTTCATGGAGCATATCTTCAAAATTGTTTAAAAGAGTCAAATTACTATATTTTATAACCGCGTCATCTGCATACAGTTGGATTTCCCCTCTAAGGCTTAGGCTGCAAATGTCATTTATATAAATGTTAAACAGAACTTAAAATGAACTTACATGATTTTAACTCCTCTTTTATTCCAATGAAATAATAAATGCGTATACGCTAGCTGCATGTCGATTCTAGCTTTCCTGTAGGAAAAAGGAATTAGGATAAATATTTACATAGCGTTTTTGTCAAAAATATCATTTTCTGGCCTACTGCGAAATCGTGTTTGATCTAAATTTTTATAATTTAGGAAACATTCTGTCCGTATCGAAATTGGATAGGGAAAATATACCCAATTTAACTTTGTGTTTGTAAAAATTTACACCAACTGTTTACCATAGTATGAAAGAAAAAAAATGTTTGTGTCAAAAATACTATGAAAATATTTTTCCTAATTCCTTTTCCTATAGGAAAGCCAGAATCGACCTGCTGGTGTAAGCAATTTTAGCAGTTTTGTCTTAAACCCACGATAGTCCCATTGCTGTTTGTAAATTTTTTGCACTACAAATGGTATAGCTACACAAACAAAGTAATCACTAATTAGTAGTTACACGAATTTATCTTTCAAAGCCCTAGTATAGAGCCCTGAGGAACGCCTTTGGAAAGAACTTTCTGTCTGATTTACAGCGACAAGTTGCGGACGGGATCTGAGATTCAGCAAGTTTACCGCCTAAAGCTACAGGAGAAATGGGCGTGGTCTTTCGGGTAATTAGCGGATATACGTGAGCTGCTTTTCCAAAATATAAACCAAATAAAACAATCAACGCATCATCTCAGTGGAAAATGGAATTAGAACAAAAACATTTTTGTAAGTTTAAACATAATTATTAAAGCGAACGATAAGTAAAATCATAATGATAGTTTTCTTAAAATTAATTGTAATTTATAGAATAGTATTTAATTAATATGGTTTTAATTCTAAAATAAGCAAATAAGATAATAAAACTTAATACTTTAGACATTTTCGAAATAGTGTCACATTTGAGTAACCGTAAAACAATCAAAACTGTTACCTGATAATTCCTGTTAGAAGTAGAGCGCTCCTGTTCCGCCAGTGTTGCTTTACACCTATGTATTTAGTAAATTTAACAGGCACGAAAATAGCACTATTACAAAAAAAAAAATTTGATTACTTGACTTATTAACACACTAAGGTCGATTAAACATAAGAAATTGCATGCAATAATTTAACACCATTATGATCTAATAACTAATAAAAATTTAATAAATACGAAATTAATGAATTATTGAAGACGATTCTTTTAAATAACAAATGTAATTATTAACAAAGTAATTAACAAAGAAAACCCGATACAGTACTGTACACATAGAATTGCACGGTTAAGTTTGTTGCATACAACAATTCTAGGCAGTAATGGATAACAAAAAAAATGTGTCCTTCTCCCCAATAATCACGCGGACAACCATGTGGCGATACGCAATATAGAGCGGACCAACGGTATACCGTTTTAAGGACGTATGTGTTGGTGAGAATTCACATTAATGAATCGCCATAATCCACCGCGATTTATTACGCCCTTAAGGCTCAAAGTCTAAAATACCTGAAAAAGAATAATATTATTAGAATTTGTTACAGTTAAAATTGAATTTATAACTATTAATTTGTATAATTACCTTCTTAAACACTATTTACACAAATGTCGAAAAGTTATAAACAAACCTGTCGTTAAATGTAATTTCTAAAAGGATTAGAGGGTTGCGGTACAAATCGGTTCGTTGTGTGCAAACGTAATATTATGTTAAAATTGCTATTTAAATTTCCTACTTAAAGTTTAAAGAAAGTTTTTTTTACTATAAATCTATTTTTTTCTACATTTTTTTGGCTTACATATTAAAATGATAATTTAGTTTTAAGAAATTAAAAATATCATTCCATTGTAATCTGAACGCCCATTTTGATCCAGAATTGAGAGACGAAACCACAAATTTGTGTATACGTATACGACGTATAATACACAATTTTGAATAAGTGTGCTGTCATTTGTTACGCATGTATATGTGTTGTTTTTGTGACCATAGACATCAAAATTTATCGAACCTGGTGGAATCGGTTCCTATTTTTGGTCCTTCCACTCCTGTTTTGTGGCATTTTCCCATGGTATCTAGATTGGGAATTTGACAAAAGCAAAATTATGCTAAATTTTGACTCAAGTGAATTTAGTTTTTACGTGTCGTTTTATTGAACACGAAATGTTTTACAATTGTTTTTTTTATAAAATATAAAATTTGTTAATTTTCAAAATATAAAATTATTAACCTAAAATAAAAACATTCCGAATGGTGTGGCACGACGTCCAAACAAATTTGTTTGTTACTAATACAAAAACACATGTATTCTACACTATTGCGTTCCGGTAATTCTTCTCTCCTGTCATTATTTTTGGACCAAAATAGGCGTACTGGTGAACAAATATGACCAATTTATAACGAATACTTTTTGCAAGTATTTTGATTCTAAGTTTTTCATTCAGTGTGTGCAATTTAACTCAATATTGTGGCTTGCTTCTTCATTGTTAAAATTGAACTCTAGTCATCATCAACCACAATAGTTCTGCAGCAATCCATCAACTGGTGTTTCTTCTTTTTTTTTATTAATGGGCGAATTTTTTTCATCACGATCACTTTTTCCAATACATTATTCCACGTTTACTGTTCTCGAGCCAACGGTCTAAAGTATCTGCAAATACCAAACAAACACTTAAAAACACTTCTAAGAATTTAAAGCTTCTGATTAGGAACTTACATGATTTTAACTCCGCTTTTATTCCAATGGTATATTAAATGCTTATACGCCATGCAGCTAGCGATTCTGGCTTTCCTATAAAGGAAAAAAGAATTAGAAAAATATTTGCATAGCGTTTTTGTCAAAAATAGCATTTTCTGGCCTACTGCGAAATTGTGATTGATCTAAATTTTTATAATTTAGCAAACATTGGGCGCTTTCAGGACACCCAACGTTGGGAACATGTTGAGTAACATCACGGCCAACGCTATGAAAATTTTTAGTACTATGAAATTTTCAAATCAAATTTTCGATGATTTTACTAATCATGATAGGGGATCTGAAAGCGCCCATTCTTTCCGTAACGGAATTAGATAGGAAAAATATTCCCAATTTAATTTTGTGTTTGGAAAAATTTACAAAAATGTTTGCGACAAAAATACTATGAAAATATTTTTCCTAATTCATTTTCCTATAGGAAAGTCAGAACCGATCCGCTGATGTAAGCAATTTTCGCAGTTTTGTATTAAACCTACGATAGCCCCATTGCTTTTTGTAAATACTTTGCACTAATGGTATAGCTACACAAACAAAATAATCACTAATGCAGTAATTACACGAATTTATGTTGAAAAAAGAAATTTAAAGGTAAATTACAACCGCTCAACTATAGGAAAAAGTATCTCCTCGGGGTCGTGTGCCGAAAACTTTATTTTTTTATTTTAACCTTAGTCCGGCAGCATAATTTTACAACGCTAAAAGTGTTTTAAAACGCTAAAATCTACTCGATCCCCTATATCTGAAGAGGCTGGGGATATTTTTCTAAACTAAGGTCTGAATGGTCCAGCAAAAAAATGTTGAGATCTCATAAAACTCTACCCCTCTCCGGCTTCTACAAGAAGATTTACTAGTATTTAAAAACGTAAAAGGTACAATTGTACCTATTCCGCCTGACGAGGGTTAAATATTATTGTTATTTTTTATTATATTTATTGTTATAAGTAGTAGTAATGGTAATGGTAGTATATTATTAATATCTTAGTCATATTATTGTAAGCGTTTATCGCATTTTTAAGCATTTAATTTTGTAAATATTTGGATTATGTTGAATTTTTTTTATGTATTACGCGAATTTGCTTCTGCCGTTTTTCGGCACAAAATTCGTTATATTTTTTTGACTAAATAAATAAATAAATAAAAATTGACGTTGAAAGACTCGAACTATAATAAATGCATCGGTTCTAACTTCAGGATTAACTGAAGCTTGGCGAGTAATGTGCCGTGGTCTACCGAGTCAAATGCTTTCGTTAAATCTAAAAACATATTTGCAACAATCAATTTCCTCTCTACGTTTTCCGAAATAAAGTTTGTTAATTCAAGGCAGGCAGCTTATGTACTGGATGATTGGTGAAACCATATTTTTCTTGAGCTAAAATATTGTTTTTATCCAAGAATTCAATGAATTAACTATTTTTCGTATATATTAGGTATTGTACTATTGCATCCCGTCCAGAAGCTGCGGCTGTTTTCAGGCCTCTAATATTCTGGGTTACCTTATAGCTTCATTTATAACAGATAGATGTAATTTGTAGTTTATTCGTTGTTTTGTAACACTTATATTAACTTGTGGCCAGAGAAAACGCGCGTGCATGTGCGCAAAGCACGAGTTTATCGCATCGGTAACTGCAGCTGGTTCATCGATTACTAAACCATATTTTTTGGGTTATAGACCTACGATTTTTATTAAATATAGCCATTTTCATAAATTTCCAAAATTCTTGTGGTTTTCCGTTACAAGCATTAAATTTTGTTGCGTAGAAGCATTCTAATTTTAGTTGCTTTGCTATTCTAATTTTAGTTGCAACCGAAGCATTTAATGTATTAAATTTTTCGATCAAATGAACACAATTCGGATATTTTAGCTTAAGTTTAAAAAATTTCACTCTCATTTTGATATCGAGGATCAATTGATTTGTCATCCACGGTTTCTTAACACGCCAATTCCGAGATACTGTTTTTACTTGCGTAAAACGATTAACAAAGTTTCCGAGTCCGGTAACCCATATCATCTAGACTTTGAGTGCTTTCTATACTTTCCAAGAAGGAGCTTTTCACAGCTCATAATTAAAAAATTTCAATCGCACATATCGGGTCCTTTTTCCAAGCCGAACCTTATTTTAATTTGAATTGCTCTGTGATCTGAGAAATAAATATCCTCCAAAAACAATCCATTCATTAACCCGATTTCTTCAGTTAACACGTGCTCAACTAACGTTGAGGTGGTAGTAGAAATTCAAGTTGCGTATTCCGAATTCACTTTTCCTACGAGCATGAAACCATTTGAAGAAATTATATCTAGATATTTGCCAACTTTTGGATTTCTAGTATCGAAAACATTTAGATTGAAATATTCGACAATTACCGCCTTAGAAAACGTCTCTACAATGTCCTCGAACTCGCTTGGAAAATTAGCAATTTCGGATCCTGGACATCTGTATATACTTATAATATTCAGATCTTCTTTGATCTATTTTAATACTATAAGTAATTATTTTTTTCTAAATTTTTTTTCGTATGCCTTCACTGAAGGGTGTCTTCACTAAGGGCTAATTTTCAAAGTCGTGGCTTTGCAGACGTTCAATCAAACGTGTCACTTGTTCTTCCAAATTATTGAATTGTAGCAACCACCGTAACGGCCCTTCACCATGTTTTACGCATTCCAGTATCCAAAATAAATTTCACGTTGGCTATAGCGTTCGCAAGTATCGGTACTGTGCATAGCCATTTCCGTAATTTAACGAATGATTCCTCTGGTTCTTACTTCAATTGAAACGGTTTGTCCTTCTTCATTAATTCGTGTAAACTTTCTGCAACCCTGCCACGAACCGTCTATAATACGTGCACTCATTCCTTTACCGTTGATGTTTTTGCTTTGCGTATTGCGTTGGCGTATTTATCAGTAGTAATTAAAGTAGAGTTGGCTTTAAATAAAACTAAAAAAACTAAGATTTTCATAAAACCGATTCGGATTACAATTATAACTTACATAAAAGCCAACTATATGATGAACAATTATTTTCTGTTACTGGAAATTCACAAACAGATTTTGCTGAAACCAAAATTGGTCTCTAATATTAAAGCTAAGCGGACTTTGCCAAAGCAAAACAGCTATTATTTCCTGTTGCTCTGCTGTGTTCACTTTTCTTCTTCTTCGTATTCCACTATTAGACTTACCTACACAACACATTTTCCGGTGACTTTCACTTTCTTGATTGTTTTTGACTAATCAGATAAAGTTATAGCTCTAATTGGAACTCTATCGTCGTTATTTCGTTTTACTAAGGATTTTTTAATTATCACTTCTCTAATTTCTTCTTGCTATTCATTAGCTTCTTAAACCTACTACCTAGATACATCCAAACTCCTTCCAAACTTAACCATATAATTATTTCTGAATTTGGTGACAGCTTCTCTCGGTGGTCAATTACTACTCGCCTGATAGTTGCTACAATTGAACCGCTGAGTTGAAGTTGCACCTCGATATTAACGTAGCTGGTTGCTAGTTTCCACCGAGGATATCCTTTCGAACAACACAAATGTTCCTAGAAACAGCACCTTTTAATATTAAGCTATTATCACACGGGATAGAGGTTATGGGTCAATCAGTTGTGGGAGCCAGATGACTAGTTGGAGAAGGCAAAGCATTGGCAAGGGGCGAAAACGTAGAGACCTGGGTCCTCGCCCCAATGCTTTGTCTTTCTGTAATTTGTGCTGCATTGGAGATGGTGACCTACCCCTCTTTCGGCAATTTTCCAAGCATTCCCACAATATATGACCCACGTTCTCACATGTCCAACAAGTAATCCTACTGGAATCTGGATGACCTCTACTCATTATTGACCTCGGCCTCTATTTTAAACTGGAGTATCTAGATTGACGGTTTATTAATGTTTGTGTAGTCTCATTAATTAAATAAGAACTCAAATGCATTGTTCATTTTTCCTTTATATCGGGTTTATAATATGAATCATTTATAGAAAAGAGCTAATTTTATAAAGTGTAATGAAACAAAGAAAAAATTGTCATCAAGAATGCATGGAGAGTTTAGAGTTAAACAAAAATTTACACATCTTTATTTACCGTAATCCTAATCCTTTTTTATTAATAGTCACAAGTGTGAAAATATTCAACACAAATAAAATAAAAAATTGCTATGTAAGTGTATTGTATAAACCATTTAAATTGCATAGCCCCCGCATTTTTTGATGAAAATTTTTTATCAAACAGGTTAGCTCTATGGTATGTTGACAAGTCATATTAGTTTCTCAAATTGCAGTCCACGTTTGATGACAATTGTGAGACATGTCATTTACATTTCTTCTTACATGAAAAGTATTTCTGCTCTCATACGCAAAACATGTATGGTAAGTCTTCGGCCTTTATTATTAAAGTAATTTTAATATGGCATAGGTAAACATTGAAGAGGATTGAAGTAATTTGCATGTTATTTATATTACATTTCTTTTATGGAATTGGCATGTAAACATTTTGTAATTTATTTGGAAAATTTCAACATAACCATTATGTTTTCATTTTTTATATTTGTTAAAGCTCACCTAGTTAGATTACCAACATATGAACCGGAAAGATGCCTGTACTATTTTTAAAATATTCGATTCTTTTCAGATATATCAGAAACTATTCATCTCAGCTATTTCACATACGATTCGTCTATGACCTCTCACATACGACTCACCTCAGACATGTCATAAACGATTCATGTCAAAAGTGTCACAAACGAAAATTTGTCTCATTTGTTGATAAATACCTTGTCAATGTCATGCTTGAATGTAGCTGATGAGTCATTATAGTGTGTCGTCAATGTTTTTTCTGCTGGGAAGTTACAGTTTTGATAAAGTGCCAGAACTTATCGACGCTGACTAGACAAAACGGGCAAATATAAATTTGGTATATTTGTTGCTGCAATATTTATATTTTATTTGATTTTTTTAAACCGAAAACATTATACACGAGTACATAATACATAAAGGCCAAGGCATGTAGTAGAATGTGGTGAAAAAGCAAAAATGTATGTATTTTATTTTAATGATAAATACAAAAATTTAACAACAGCCATAAAATATAAATATATATTTTTTTAAATATTTTATTTAACTGGAAAAATAGAAAATCTGCTTCGAAAAACAAAAGAAAATATGAAAACGGAAAAAATAAAATTTCAACAAGGGTTATTATCGTATAATACAATGTATGTAAGTATGTATGTTTGGTGTAAGCATAGGAGTTAGAGGGTATTAAATTGACTAACCCCACAGTGTACTATAGAAATAATAATACCGTAATATGTACAGCATAATATATTGTTGTGTTCTTATACGTTTAAGTGTGCGGCAATAGAATACACAATAAAATAACTGTACAATGAAATTTTCCGATTCTCCTAGACTAGAAAAATAGTTCTCTTACTGTTATATTTTCGTACTAAGATTTGTGCTAATTGATAATAAATCTAATTAGTACATAAATTGTGTGTTTCAAGATAATAATCAGAATTACTATATAAGTATGCTAACTGTATGTAATAATAATTAATTAAAAGTTAATTTTAATCGAAATTTTTAATTTGAGGGTGGATTTAAGTTCATTTAAAATTTAGTAAAATTACAGTTCCGGGTGTCATTACATTATACTCGTACATTGTAACAAAAAGGGTTCTTAAACTAACTTTGAACATAATAGTATTTGTATACAGAGTGTCCTTAAAATGGCTGGTGCGAATGGTAAAAAGCTGAATATTTGTGATATTTGCTATATTATGTTATCTAAAAAATTAAGTTTATTATTATTTCCTTTATAAAACACAATTAAGTTTATGTTTCAATGGAAAAAATAAAAACTGGAAACAACTGGAATTTCAAAATCTGTGGTACACAGGCAAATTATAAAAGTAAATCTTTATTAACTGGGTGAAAGGCCAACAAATTCCAAACGACCAGAACAAATAGATATTGATCCAGCGTTGGAAAAACAAATTAGCTGCATCCAATTAATCCGTCAAATTCGACAAGGTCAAGAAAGAAAGTAGGTTACCTATTAAAATTAACTAGGAAAGCAGACGAGTGTGTGCCATATAGAAATTCAGAAAAAGAGGATAAATACACACAGTTGTTGAATGAAAATACATATATCAAAACACTTGAAACGAAGAAGAAAATTTTAGGATGGGTGCCTCCCTTCGAAATATCAAAAGAAGAATCCCAACTGTCTTAAGTTTTTGGACGACAAGGGTACCAATAAAAATTTCGTGAAACCTGAATTTGCAAAAAACACGCTTTCTACCAATGTTAGGGAGTAAATCGAAAACAACAGGAATTTTTTTAAAAGCACTGGAATTAAAACAGCCATAGAATTTTTGATCGGCCAACTTGGTACTGTTATTGAATGTGAAAACAACATCCCGAAACAACACGAAAAGCAAGCATCTCAGGCAAATGACTTAGAAATGTTATGAGAGGAAAGGTTTTTCTCGGAAGTATAACATAATGCTAACAAAATATAATCAGATACCTGACCTGTGAACCTGTGAAACCTGTGAAACCTGTGAAAAACCTGACCCTTCCAGGCCACAAAAATACAGCATGGTTATTGAACGCCTGAATACTGTCACCATATCAGATACCTCTCCAATTCCGATTGCAAACATTGGTAATTCAAAGTTCACTACCACAATTGATCTTACCTACCTTACTTGAGTCCGTTATTCCAAAGATCCCGTTCTCAACAATGGAAGTATGAATTTTTGAGGCTCTCTTTGGAGTTTTTAGCTTAACGCACCGACTGTCTTGCAAAGGATGATAGATGATGTGGAAAATTTATTTATTCGCGAAACTTGTTACGTATATATTGATGACATCAGCATGTACGAAGGTAAAACTGAAGAAAAGCATCTAATATATACTCTAAACATATAAAACATTTTCTAATTCAAATATGAAAAACGGGAACGGGATTCGTAGGTTATATCATCACGAACATAAGGCTCAAAGAAGGTGACTGGTATTCAACATCTAAAAATCCCAAAGCATTTGAAGGAATGTTGATCATTCTTCGGATTGATATCTGCGAAAGTAGCGTAAAACGTTGACAAACCATACAGAAGCGATAATTCCCAAATTAAAGCAAGCCCAGGAAAGTAATAAATTTACATGAACCAAAAGCAAATTCAAACGTTTCGGAATATTAAACAGCTGCTGTCATTATCGGAAATACTGATATTTACTGTTTTCAAACCCTTAATTAAGGTGGGTAATTTTATAAACAAAAATTGGTGCCGAACGCATTTACCAAACAAATTTTTGCCGCAATTGTTTAAACCGACTTGTAATGGAGCGTGAGCGTTGAATGTGACGTACATGTTTGAGTCGTTTGTGCGCGCCGCACGCGTGCAAGCATTCGGTACAAATTTTTGTAAATGTGAACTCACCTTTATACCTGACTACTGACGCCTTAGATAAGACAATAGGTGCCGAACTATCATAGGGGGATAACAGATATTCTCACTTCGTATATCGACAGGTCTTTAAACAAAACAGAGGGCAGTTGTGCACTTAAAAACTACTTATATTTAAAAAATTAAAATCATTGCGGACCACCAACCCATCTCGTTTGGTCTTAGCAACAAAAGTGTCAAACAATAGTTACGAACATCTGCATTAAGAAAAAAAAAAATTCTCAATCATAAAGGAGGAAGACATCGCTCATCGAAATCATATGAAGAACAACAAGCACGCCTTGTAAAATTACTATTTTCCTTGAATGGCTAGCCTCAGTCATCACGTATTAGCGAGACTTTCATTCAAATCCGGATGGCCGTTATCGGTCATCCTTGGAGATCGTGATTAGGTCTGGCTAGTACATGAACTTTGTTATAGAATCACCCAACTAAAACCACCTTGTGCAAATAATGTACAACTTCGGGGTTTCTGCAACAAATGTTGATCTTCTACGTGTACTTATGACATTTTTATCAAATTTGGATGGCCATTATCGGCTAGTTCCGATGATTCAAGTTTAGCTAGTACCTGAAGTTGACGATTGAGTCTTTTAACTCAAACAACCTAATGCTAACAAAGCAGGACTTAAAGGTCTCTGCTACAAATTTTAATCTTCTGGGTATCCTGATGCCGAAGCTCGTGATTCAGTTCTAACTAAAACATGAAGTTGGTCATTGGATTACCTAACTGAAACCATCCTCTGCTAATAATGCACAACTTCCGGGTGTTTGCTACGAATTTTGATCTTCGGTCATTTCCGGAGATGTTGATTGTGATATGGCTAGTACATGAAGTTGATCATTGAGTCACTCAACTAAAATCCTTGAGTGCTAACAATACATATCTTCGAGTTTTCTACTATTCCATTTTTGATCTTCTAGGTGTACTTATATCACTATAACTCACACTTGAATGCCCATTATCGGCCATTCTCGGAGATCGTGATTCAGCTCTCGCTATTTCATAAAGTTAGTCTTTGAGTCACCTAATAAAAAATATCTAGTGCTGATAATATACGACTTCAGGTTTTTTGCTACGTTTTTGATCTTCTTGGCGTGTAGAGAGTCATTTTTACTCAAATTTGGATGGCCATTTATGGCTATTACTGAAGACCGTTTTCCGACTAGTACTAAGTAGTTCATGGAGTGACTTAACTAAAACCAACTATTTCTAACAATGTAAAACTTAAAATTACTGCTACAAGCTTTGATCTTCCAGGTATTCTGGCATCATTATGCGCCGGAGCTCTTGATTCAGGTTTGGCTAGTGCATAAAGTAGGTCATTCAGTCACTTAACTAAACCCACCTAGTGCGAATAATGCACGACTTCGGGGTTGTTGTTACGAATTGTAGTTTCAACATTTTAAAGTTCTCATCTGTTTACATTGGTTTGCTTATAAATATGTATTTTAGAAAATGTTATAAATTTTTATTTAATTGAGGTTTAAGTCATTTTGTAAAAAAACAAACTCAAACGTATACAGTTGTACTAAAATTTTAAATATGAATTATTTTTTTTCGAATTTAAATTTGGTGTAACAGTGTAATACTCATTCAATCATAACCACGTCGATTATATAGCTCGGCGGATTTACTGCGGCGGGAGTTTCTTCACTCCGCATTCGATCCGCACTTGAAATTATTTGCATTATAGAATCCGCCGGAAAACTACATTATCGATCCGCAATAAATCTGCATTTTCACCAGTATTTTCAAAATTTTGACATTCAATTTATATTTAAAAATGTGTTTATTATTAAGATATTTGACCATATTCTATGGATTCGGTATGTGGATGCTTCCTATCGGCGGGCCAGCCATGGTTCCATGATTTGGGGAAACGGTGATTCCGCATAATATTTTAAAAATGTGTACACTAACGGGGACAGGAACTAAAGAGTACTCGGTAAGGATGACACTTACAAATTTAATTTTTTTACTAAACCTTGACTTTTTATAGGCGTGTGGAAAAATTGGTGTCGTTTTCTTCTTAGCGTAGAAAGTCATCTTCATTATTCACCTGAAAAATTAATAAAAATTATAAGCGTCGCAGCTGCTCTTCATAATATCCGATCACATTTTAAAGTTGACGATTGTGATATCCCAATGCTGCAAGAAGTTGAGGAGCATGGCAATTTTGGCGATATAAGATAATTCTCAACAAGATGAATAGTACTTGTTAGAGGCCAATGATTTCCACCACCAAATGTTGCTAAATTTTTGAATTCGAAATAAAACAACTTTAATCTTTCAACGGCTCGTTTCTTTATTTAAAACAAAATCTAAGTATGCCTTTTTCTGATTTTTGATTTAAATTAAAATCGTCCCAGCCTATTCCCGTGAAGTATGTCCTAACTTTGTCCTAAAATTACAAAAACAGCAATAGGACAAATTTAGGACAAACTTCACGTTTCTCTACAAATTCGTGAAGTTTGCCCTAAATCCTTAAATCCCTAAATTTATGTAAATATTTTCAATGTTCAGATTAAATGATTGATGTTATTGAATGAATGTGAAATTTATTTCTTAAAACTGCTTCTGACAACAAATGATTTATTTTAAGCTATCATTAAGGTAAATACCCATTTGTATTATATCATATTGGTCTTCAGTATAATAAATTTCTAAAGGTACTCTTTTAAGTGTTTTACTTATAGATTATTGTTTAAAATCGTAAAGGAATTTTGCTAAGATGCTAAGTATCACGCCCTGGTGTAACGAAAAATTAATTCAAAATTTCAATGTTAATGGCGATTAACGAGCACTTGTCATATGTCGTTGGATTTGTTTAAATATCCGCTATAACTTTCATAAATATCAAAAAAATTCTATAACCCTGAAAGGAAATATGGTGATTTGAGTACTACCGTATAAGCGATTCAAGTGCGTCTATTGCGTGACGAAAAATTAATTCAAAATTTCAATGTTAAAGGCGATTAACGAGCACTTGTAATATGTCGTTGAATTCGTTTAAGTGTCTGTAACAAATTTCGATGTTTTTTTGCTTAACCACCCTGTTTAGTTAAATAAACATAGAAAAAATTGGATTGATGGTAATCAGCTGATCGATAAGTAAACACACACACACACGCTATGCCCAAATTAAAAATAATAGAAGATGGGGTATAGAAACGAAAGCGAGATGGTGCATGGGGATCAGTAGGTTGCGAGAAATTGTGTCATCCTGAACGAGTGCAATGCATTTAACAAAAAAAAAAAAAAACAAAGAAAAATTCATGTATATTAATAATTGTAGTAATTAATTAAAAATTGTTAGTAAAAAAAAAATAATTAAAATTGTAACGTTAATATAGTGAATCGAATGTATAAGTTAAAATAATTTATATACAAAAATTGAAAACACCATAATATAAGTGTTATACAAAGAGAATTAAAATTTATCAATAAAAGAATTATATGTGTCTAAAAATATAAAGTCTTAAATTAACTATTATAATAAATATTATAATAAATATAATATAAATAAAGTATTCTTGTGTGTTCATATGTTCTCCATGTAATAAAATTTAATACTGTAACGCTTTGGTAAAACTGGGATTGTCAATCGTAAGGATAACAAAATCCAATAAATATCGGCCGGCAAATGTCTATTTGTTTACTTAAAACCAACTAAGAAGTTGCAGTGGTGTTTGTGGATGTTCCAGTGGTGTTGTTAATATATTTTCGTTGTTGGACCTCCACCAACCACAATAAAAAGTTCGCGGATGAAACGCATGTCAAATAGTTTAAGATTCTGTTACCCGAGAGAATAAACTAGGCAAGTTCCCAAATAAATAAAACCCAACATCCAGAAGGTGAAGGCGGAAGGTACATCTTATTTCGCCAATAAATCGAACGAGCGAGATTCCGAGTTAACGGTTGCCTGTGCGGTCCGCGGATTATATATAATAAATTTGATGGACACCATCATTCATCTGGTTGCGGTTTGGTGACGTATACAACTAATGGTGGCAAGATCACCCGATTATATTCGAAATTTGGAGGACACCATCACTCATCTGGTTGCGGTTTTGGTGACGTATACATTAAAAAAAATTAAAGAATTTTTTTTATTATTTTCTTTATATATACTATATAACTATATAATATTTTACCTTTCACATTTTCCGATGATCTTTTTCGTATTTCGTTTTCTTTTCGATTTGCTTTTGTTCACACATTCATAGATGGTTAATTTATCATTGTAAACCTTTATTTATTTTGTGAATGAATATTTGTTTTTGTTTTTTTTTGTTGTTATCGTTGCAAACGCTGGTGCGAACCATTTAAGTTCATTCATTTATTGCTTGCGCGGTGATCAATATGCATTATTTCGCCTTGCGTATAATATGTTAAAACACAAAATGGTGTAGAGAAGTCCGTTTGTGATGGGGTAATGAGTGATTGCGGTATCGGTGAATAGAACGACCTTCCATATGGATTTTATTTGTACAAACGAATTAGGCACACAGTTTTTTTTGTAACATGGCTAATGGCGCGTGCGGTCTATTGGAACCCCCTCTTTCCTGACTGATTTGCTATCTCAATTAAAGTGTGCCGCCGTGTGCGCTGTTACATGACCAAGCCCTACAGTTACATGTCTTCTATTACATTAATGAATATCAAGAAAATTCTATGACCCTGAAAGGAAATATTGTGATTTGAGTACTACCGTATAAGCGAAATTTTGAATTAATTTTTCGTTACACAATAGACACATTTGAATCGATTATACGGTAGTACTCATATCAACACATTTCCTTTCAGGGTCATAGAATTTTCTTGATATTCATAACAGTTATAGTAGACACTTAAACAAACCAAACGACATAAGACAAGTGCTCCTTAATCGCCTTTAACATTGGATACAATTAAAGTTTAAATTTGTTGGAATTTTACTAATCCACGACTAGCCTTCTATTTAGAAGCTTTACTGTTTTATTCTTCACAAACCATTATTTTTTCATTCAATTTAGCTATTTTTGATAATTGTTTTGTTTATTTACGTTCCTTAACTGCTTTTGTATTTTCTATTAATTTTTTACAATTATTACGAATATTAAAATTCATTATAGCGAGAGATTAACTAGAAGAAAGTTAGGATATACTTCACACCCGTCCCAGCCTTTATTTTGATTTTTACTCAATTTCGCAATATTGTTGTATAAAATTTCTTGTATTTATTAATTTGTTTCTCTAATAGTTTCATTTATTTTGGTGCTTTGGCGGTTTGCTGTACTTCGGTGTTTCTTTCAATGGTTGGTATTTCAATTTCCAACTCATTGTCAACCATTGACGACGGAGAGATAACAAGTTCATCAACGATAGGTAAATTTTGTGTTTCCACACATCCATTGGTGACGTCGTCGGCCCGGTTTCGTAGATTTTATTGGCATTTATCTACGGCATCCCGTAGAGATACTAGCTTTATTACCTCTTCGTCTAGTGTTGTGAATACCAGCTGTGTATTCGTACCGCACCCAGTGCTTTTAAGTTCACGTTTATTGTGAGCCAATTTTTTTTAAGGCGGATTTACAGTCGCTCCTACACTGAAAAAAAACATTGGTAAAGATCCCGATGTTTTACATGTTTTTCAACCATAGTTATAGGCGGTTTTGGGACAACAATAAAATATTACTAAATATCCCATATTTTTGCAAACAATCAAACAGGCAATATTTCCTTTTTTGTGGGAGAGTAAGCTATATTAACCAACGCATTTAGATCTCGTTATATGGCGCTATGCATTTAATATGGGCAATCTCGCAATAATTATTAATCTTATCATCATAAATATATAGGTAAAATTCTAATAATTAAGGCTTATTTTCAAATTATTTATTACAGTTTTACAAGAGTTATGCGTTTACATCCTATTTACGTTATATCATGCCTATACCGTATGGAATTTGGAACAAATTTTAGTACGAGAAATGTGCTATAAAACTTGGTATAATACCAATTTTCCCAGAGAAATTCCAATAATTTTTGAACAATTTCCTTTCTATTTTTGATGGATACCACTTTTCATATAGAGAATAAATGGATATTTTCTTCCATTACTTGGAATTTTACCTATACCAGGAGATATACATACTTACTTATCGGCGTACATACTACATATACTTGTGCAATGTTTGCAATTTCGCTAATAAAAAAACATAAAATTAACATATTCAGCATTGTTTATTTATACATAAAATTTTTCAAAGATTAATTTTACGACATATATGGAAAAATTTTATTATCAATTTTGTCTAAGATCTACACAATTTTTTAATAATTTTTCTTTCTATATAAAATAGATCGATTAAAAATTTATGCTGCTAATTAGTGTGTACGCAAATGACGTAAACATATTGGTCTTAAATTTTTTTTTATTATTTTATTTTTATTTATTAAATTTTATTTTTTTTATTAAAGCATAATTTATCAAAATACCTACAGACATTTATTATTTTTTTTGAATGAATGCACACCTATATAAACCCAAAAATGCTATTTGGTAATCCCCGTTTCCATAAGCCACCGCCATTGATGGATTACCTTGCTGGAAATAATTAACAAACAATAATCTATTATTATGGATAATGTAGATATGTATTATTTGTTTCAATTAACCTGAATCTACATTTTGAGTGATGCATTAAATTTCTTATCCAAAATGCAAAGTATGTACATCTTTGCTTACCGTCGTTATGAACATTTAATAATATTTTATTTTAAATTTATTGATATATGTACCACAATAAATTTATTTTCTTTAACACTAATTCACTTTTCACTGGTTTAACGTTAAAATTAAATCAATATTTTTCAAAATATTAAAAATAATTAAAATTATTTTCTAAAAAAAATTAACTAAAGTTTTGCAGACTAACTGCCCCCGTTCACGACTTATACATAAAGTAAAACAAAGCGCCAAACTAGAGGATGAAAACTAATTTATATGAGCAGAATAGACATATATATGGAAGTCACACCAAAAAATTTTGGTATGTTCCCACCAAGGATTGCTAGATTTTAATAATGACGAGCCGACAATATAATTTGCTTGAAAACCAATATTTTATAGGGACTGCAGTTAAAACATTTACTTCCTATCCAAAATAATTTTTTGCAATAAAGAATCCAATATAAGATGTAATCTTCCCTATAAACTATAAACGTATCTCCGAAATCATTATTTTGAATGGTGAAAATATCTAAAAATGTTGAATGATCTACAATAACTTATTTATCTATAGTTTATTGGCGTACGGCCAATGTACTTTTTTCTCAGTGTAAAAATACAAAAAATTACAATTACAATTTTTATTTTATTCGGTCATACAACTTCCTATAAAACAATAAACCTTCTTCCATTCCGCCGCCGTCTCTTGTATTGGAGGCCTCAGTGAATTTAGATTGAACATAATTTATATAAAAAACCATCTTTTTCCAAATTCTTACAGTTTGGTCCATATCTAACCTAAAATCATTTGATCGACTGAAATACGCATTAAATTTCATGCGGATTTAGAATGAAATTTATTGCAGAGTCCGTTTCACTCGGATTCTATAATATGTAATTTTCGAACTGCATTACCGTTATCCGTTCGTTCCCTTTTGATCGGTCGTTTTTAATAAGAAGAAAAGAAAAACGTCAAAATCGAATGAAACTCCCGCCGCGTCAATCCGGCGAGCTCTATAATCGACGCCAACGTCTATTGAAAGTCTGGAATAAATCACATTCGTATTTTGGTTAGTCAGATGTATTTAAGCGAGATAAAAAAAAATAATATTTTAGCTTTTTAGGAGTTTAGTCTTTCAATTACTTTCGACTAATTATAGTTTCTCAATTCAAGAAAAATTAGAATTTCAAAATAAACGTATTTATGAATAGAAAATAATTAAATAAAATCCTTTTTAAGAATTTCTAATTTTTAGTTACTACTTCTTACAGGAAAAGGTATACCTAAGTTAATAATTAATTATTTAGATAAAACACCAACCAAGTTTACACAACGCAAAGAAAAACAACGGTTGTGTACCAGTACTCGAGGCATAGTCGGTTGCCTTTGAAAATTTATATTGTACATATTAATATTAATGTATGGAAAACACCATAAATCATAAATATTTTAGTACATATTTTGGGATATTATGATTTCATTACAATACAGATAGTAATTTATACGCTATATAAACGAATTAGACACGTATTTTTTAAGATGAACTAAACTATTTTACATTAACCTGAAATGTGACACGTTTTCTTTATAAACCCCTTCTCAAAACAATTTAATTTTAAAAAATAGTTTTTCAGTTAATTTAAGCTCTATGTATAGATATATCTACCTCATTGTAGCGTAAATATTCATATTGTATGCTTTAACTTCTCGCATGTACATATCCCAATTGCAAGGTTATTAAAAAAAAGAAAAAAACACTCACCACCCTATTATATATATATATATCCATTTGCTGCTTTGTATTCTTTGTAAATGTTATAAAATGCACCCCAGCAAAACCTCGTACCAATCCAATATATACATATATGTATACGTTTTATATGTGTGTTCTATCCATATAGAGTGAACGTTGAAAATATCAAAATAAGGATATTCCACTGTGCTGTTTTATTCGTTTATCTTTGCCATAATTTTTATATTCCAGTTTTTATTCGTAAAACATGAAGATAACTTTTTGTTTTGCCTTGTTTTGTTGTTGTTAGATTTTCCTCCATGTTAAAATAACTCAAAGTCCTCTATAATGTATAAAGCCTCAATGGTAAATGTTCGTTTTAAAATATAACGCTATTGGCGCACTGTACCAGAATGAAAATGGTTGGCTGAAAGAGCAGCTAGCAATTTAAAAATCAGGTTCTATAATTTTCTATTTAAATATTCCACAATTTATTTTGCGCAGTCTAAGTTCTGTTTAAATATAGCAAATCCGTTGGAAAACAGCTAATAACGGGATCTGCTGGAGAATAATAACACTAGTAATCTACGCGTAATCATTTAACCTACACAAGTACCTTCATTTGTATTATGAAAATTAAATTTTGTAAAACCTTTATTTTCAGCTTTGTAAAAAATAGCGTCGAATATTGAAGCTTTTTTAATTTAGATGGCTCTGATTAAACACATATATAAAAAATATTGCTTGTTTAGCACTTTAAAGGATAAAAAAAAATTTTTTTGAAATAAATATTAAGTTTAAATTGAAATGATTTCTGGTTGTCTGGTTTAACATTTTTGTTGTGTTGCCTGCTTGCTCGTAGATTTGTTTTATATTTTGTTTGTCTTTTAGATTTTGGGTTGTTCGCAAACGTATAACATGTTGTTGTTATTGTTGTTGTTACTGTTATAATAATTTTTCCGTTTTCTAAATTATTTTTATAAAACATTTTTTTATTAAATTGTGACTTTTCAATATTTGTACTTTATATGTATGTAGTATGTATATATGTTGATATAAATTCGAGTATAAATGCTTTAAATAAAATATGAATGTACGTGAATAATTAAGCACATCAGCTATAGCATAGAATATGTGCTTTTCAGACACACGTGTTACATGATATACATATAAAGTGGATTTAAACACTTTTATAAAATTATAAGCGATAATTAAACTTTTCAGAAGTACTATGTATTGTTTTATAACAAAATGTATATAATTAACTTAGTTTTTCATTTCGATAATAAAGCGTGTGTGTAACACAAAAAAAACTTCCTTTTTCATCTCATTCAATTTTATTTGGTATATACATTTAATATACAGATATACAAACTTCTCAGGTATACAGAAAGCTATAAAAAAATAAGAAAGCACAAATTAATTTAATTCCATCTCGACTCTCTCGTATTTTGCTTTCGTTGTTTGCTTTTTATGCTCAAGTCTTTAAGTTAAAAAATATTATAAATTTTTTAAGGTTCGTACGGTACATATAAAAGAAAATTTTCCTTTTTATTTATATAAAATTTTCATTCTTGAAGTGTTACAATTTTTATTTTGTTTTTAAAAAAGAAATATTCTATATGATGTGCAAATTGAATGGGTGTGGTTTTTTTATATACATAGGTAGACATTTTTTATAATTTTTATTTTTTATACATATTTTATTTTTTGTCAAAGAAAAGCAGAAAAAATGGGGAAAATGAAAAACGAAACACAAGATCGATATAAGAGATATCTTTTTCCTGTTACGTTTTTCCATGTTATATACTACGGCATATATACACAATATATACATTATCAGATGAGAAATGAAAATATCTAGGGTAATTTTTCTTAAGATGGTTACAGTTAGTTTTCTTTAAGAAAATCAAAATCAAATGTTTTTATTACAGGCGAATTTCGATTTAAATTTGATTAAGGATTTTTTAGATAGGTTTCCGTTTTTAAGTCTTTTGCTGGATCAGATTATTTATTTTATTTATACGAGTATGTATTATGTGTGAAAGCTACTTGGGAGATTTTTAAGGCTAAAGTTTACTTTATGTATACATCGAAACTATCAGGTAAAGAATATAAATTTTAAAAATTTTTTAAATACAGGGTTTTTTATCAACAGTTTTTACTGGAAAATTTTCACTTAAAAAACAAAAAGTTGCGTATTATTTTATTCAAAATACGTACAAATGTGTAATTTTTGTAAAACAAATTTATATTAGGATTGTATCTTAACAGTTTCTCGACAGTACAAGTAATTTTTCCAGAAAAAATTTGTGAATTTTTTTTCAATTTTTGCTTTTTACTTAGTTTAAAATATAAATAAAATTTGACACTTGAAGAATTGTATCAATTCTGGAAAAGGAGGGGTTTGGGGCCCCATCCTCTAAGGTATACAACGAATTAAAATTTAAAAAAGTTATATCTATAAATTTGATTTTCTTAACATTTGTCTCACTATCAGAAGAAGCGATAAGAGCGTTAGAAACTCGATCTGTGTCTGCAAGGTGTTGAGAAGCAATTATTATTAAAAAATATGAAAAAAAATTGAAAAAATAATAAAAGTGAAAAGTTTTCCGGAACATCAAAAAAATTTCTGGAAATAGTTAGTTTCCCCCTCCTAAACACTTTTCAAAATATTAAAAATAAAAAAAATTAAGAAATGAACTTCAACTTTGAAGAATTTATTGAAAAAATAAAATTTTATCTCGAGTTATACAACAAGGCGAATACAAATTATTTGGATTTATAAAGAAAGGAAAGATTAAGGACCGAAATCTCCAATGAATTCAATGTGAACGGTAATTATACTTATCTAAACACAAACAGTTGATATTAATTAATTACTATGTTAATATTATATTATATATATTATATGTATATATTATATACATTCGATATATGTATGTAATGTTTTTTATTCCAGCAAAAAAAAATGGAGTGGAATCCGGGATCGTTATGTAAGTGAAAAGAAGAAAACTTCACAGTCATGTGGGTCGGGAGCACAGAGTCATCCGAAATGGGAACTATTTTCTTTGCTACAATTTCTCGACGGTTGTATTAAACCTCATAGTCTCGATACTGTTGTTATTTGGCTAAATAACATTTTTTTAATAAAACACTTGGTTACTGGCTTCGCAAAAAAAAATTTCATTTTTTAAAACTTTCACAACTTATTCTAGAACAATAGAAAATACATACTTCGACGACATTGGGGATTACAGTAGCAGTTTTCAGTTTGATAATGATATTGATTGGGAAAGTACGAGAAATCTTAGATCATCATCTACACCACACCCATCAACACCAAAGCCATCAACGCCAAAGCCACCAACACAACAGCCAACAACAAAAAGACAAATAGTAGCAAACGCTGATGAAGTGGAGAAAGAAATTCTGGCGAGGTTAAATAATTTAAACAATAAATTAAACGTGGTTGAAAAAGTGGAAACAGAGGACGGCTGTTTTCTTAAATCAATAGAGTTTTCGATGAAAAAAATGTCAGACGAGGAAAAACCCAATTACAAATGATTAATGCTCCAAAAAGCTAATGAAGCAATAAACAACTCGCGCAACGTTTGGGAATAAAATTGTTATTTTAAATTATAATTATGTATTTTAATTCACCATTTTGTACTGAAATGGAACTGCCCCTTTCCATAGAAATATTCAGGCAGTTGATTTCACATAGTTATTGCTGCGCGAGTTGAATTGTTTGATCCCAAATGACTTGATCTTAATGGTGTTATTTCATTTCGCTATTCCCCGGTATGAAGGACATGATCACTGTCTTGCCAATCTACATATTTTGAAGGGCAATATTTCATTACGGGATCATTCAAATTTGTTCATTCAAAATCATTGAAATTGTGAAGGGCAATAGTTACTAAGACCACCTTCTCGGCATTCTCCGGAAACATATTTGTGGTTGTCGTTAAAATTCGCCATCGGCCCACTAAAATGCCAAAAGCATTTTCTATTACTCGTCGAGCTCGACAGCCTATCGTTAAAAACTATCTGCTGTAACGATAAACTTTTTTCAGTAAACGGTTTCATTATATTACTCCTCAGGGGAAAGGTGGCATCAGCTACATAAAAATGGGGCATCAATTTATTTGAATTGGGAAAACGTCGTTCTTTGGAGATTTTTAAACTTTCATTACGCAATTTTTTCCCAAGCTGTGATTCACTAAAAATACCTACAATATATTTGGATTTTTAAATTGTGATTTATATGTATTTTATGTATAATATGAATATACCTCCATAGCTTTGGCTACCATAAGCTCCAATGCAAACGTTACTAAAATGTAATTTGCATCGCACGTTGCCATTAGGACAATGCTGAAAATTTTTTTATAATTAAAATAATTGGTATGGCTATTTGGTGGACATTGAATTGCTATATGTTTGCCATCTACGGCACCAACGCAGCTAGGTAACATTCCTTCAAGTTGTTTGGCAATTTGTAATAGTCAGAAGGACCCGGAGTTCCGACATAAGTTGGAGATAGAAATTACCATATCGTATCGCATGTATCCAAAATAATGGTCCTCACAGTCATACTATTAACGGTAGCCGAAAGTTTCCAGCCGATATATAAAAGGACCGATAATGCAGATAGTGTCTTCGCTTTCCCAGCCGAAAATGTATAAATACGTCACCGTTGATCAATATTCTTCAGCCGAAAGTCATTTCAACAACACATCAACTGAAACCAATTTGAATGTACATATTATTTTATGCGAAATTTGATGTAAAACATAATTCTATGTAAATTTGTGAAATACAAATGTTTTAATCAATCAATCATAATTTGAAAAGCAATATTGTTAACCAAATGAACGTAAAGTATGATGGGGATGCCACTATGGCTATTTGATAAATCATAATGTTGGTCAACTTCGGCCTAATTGTGGAAAAATTTTGAAGGGGATGCAGGGTGTAATTTAGAAAAATTTTGCTAATTCAATATATTGAAAATGCATCAGTCAAGATTCTGAATAAAAACTAATTTAAAAAAGAAAAATCCTTTAGCAAAACTAAAGGTAAGCAAAAACAGTTCACGATCAGGTGAATAAAAATTTATTTTTCTGCTACATTTACGAGATATAAATAAATAAATTCAAAAATTCATTGCATTTGTTTGAAAGTTTTGTTTTTCGTGTTTACGGTTTTCGGGCCTGCATATATACAAAATTCATATATTGCGACAAGGCATGTTAACCTCGAACGAAAGGCCATTAATTCATTTTTGATATATTGAATTAGCGAAATTTTGCTAAAATACAACACTGTATCGCCTTCAGAATTTCTCCACAATTAGGCCGAAGTTGACCAACATTATGATTTATCAAATAGCAATAGTGGCATCCCCATCATACTTTACGTTCATTTGGTTAACAATATTGCTTTTCAAATTATGATTGATTGATTTAAACATTTGTATTTCACAAATTTACATAGAATTAGGTTCTACAACAAACTTCGCATAATAATACATTCAAATACTGTTAAAGTTAGCCGAAAATTTACAGCCGAAATATAATGCAGATAGTGTCTTGAATACAGCAAAAATCAGTCACGAACTCGAATTTAGGAGAATTTAGGATCGGGTTACATCATTCGGGTGAATGAGAAATTATGTCAGTTTATAGGAATTTAAAAATCGATAGGAGCGAGAGTATAAAGAGAGTTTAAAAACAGTTAAGACACTATCTGCATTATCTTTCGGCTGGCAACTTTCGGCTAACTTTAACAAGGTTACATTCAAAACCTTGTTAAAGTTAGCCGAAAGATAATGCAGATAGTATCTCTGCTATCCCAGCCGAAACACTACCGAGACAAATGCAATAATTGTAGAGGCTGACGGCTTCGACAACTCTCACTGGCTTTAGATTTGAACTTCGGGGGACGTAGGAGCCGGGATCAGCAAACATGTCGCACTGCGTGCCGCACGTAGGAGCGGTTCATATAGAATCTATTGACCGCTTTATCGAAAAATCATGTGGTATATTTTTTCGGCTGGGATGGCAAAGACACTATCTGTAATATATTTCGACTGGAAACTTTCGGCTAACTTTAACAAGGTAAAAATAATATTAAAAATATATTATTTTTCGAAAAAGAGTTCTATCGGAGTATATTTCGAGCAGAATTACATTCCCGTGATCCATAGTTGACATACCGTTTTCACTTGGAATATTAAAGTAGTTTTTCCGGTGCTTGTATAAAATATTATGAAAAACTATTTTTCTAATTTTTAAACAACTTTTTAACCGTTCTCCAACTGCTTCCCTTACAAATCGAGCGAAATTTTGGTGAAGTCTACTCACTTTGGCTTCAACATTTGCTATAATCGTTGTGGTGCATTTATGTGCTGTCAATATTTATAATAATCTGCCACTGGCCTCGATTATACAACTCGCCGGATTGACTGCGGAGAGAATTTTATTCGGATTTGACATTTGACTTATTATTGAATACGTTGAATGAAAAGTGAACGAAAATCGGTAATACAGTGCAGAAAATTGGTATTAGGGAATCCGCACGTGAATCGCACTCCATACAAAAATGTCATTACAAATTCGCATCAAATGTACTGCGTATGTAAGACGTATTAGTGTATCTTTTTGCAATGGAGACGAATAGGTTAGGTTAGGTTAGAGTGGCTGCTATCGCACACTTAGGCCAATAATGGCCCATTGTGATACCACAGGATCCAATCTCCCCTTACTCCCGCTGAAACCAACCAGAGCTACTGATGTAGCGTAAAATATCTCGCACCCCAAAGTCCGCGAGTTCAGAAAGGCTGTCCATGTTGTACACACCCAAGTACTTATGTCTTTTGTAGGATAGTGCTGGACACGAGCATAGGAAGTGAACTAACGTCTCTTCCTCCTCTTCGTCCATACAACTTCTACAAAAGTCATTCGTCTCTAGACCCAGCCTTCTCGCATGTTCCCCAAAAAGGCAGTGTCCTGTCAGTATCCCTACGACCAATCCTAAATCTCGTTTTCCCAGGGATATAAGTGCCTTGGAGCGCCGCAGGTCCAGTTTTGGCCAAACCTGTTTTGCTACCCTGCACGTGAGAGTGTTGGTCCACCTCTCATCTGTCAAGGCGATTGCCTTTTTACTGAGCGTCAATTTAAGCGCTGCTATAGGCCTCCCCAGACCTGCCCTTTCCGGTTGCATCTGGAGAGTCGTACCGTACCTAGCTAGTTCGTCTGCCCTGCAGTTTCCCGTGACGTCCGAGTGACCAGGGACCCAGATTATCTGGATACTGAAATACTCGCTCATCTCATTAAGAGATGATCGGCAATCCAGCGCCACCCGCTGGAGACGAATAAGTTTAATTACTTTTAATTTAGTTTACCAATATTTAATTTAGTCAATTATACACAAAATAAAATTAAAATTAAAAATTATAATTGAAATTTAATGACATAAATTTGTTTACAGGAAACGTACAACAAACCGGGTTCAATTTAAACAAATGCTCCGAATGATGAAGGAGCATCCCGACATTGCAAAAAACCTAACGAAAGGAACTGTAGAGGCCGTTCAAATATTTTGGCAAACAAATGGAAAAAGGTTAGAAGATTTGCATTAGTCAAAAAGATGTTTTAATTTTTAATTTCAGGAGTGATTTTAAATCTTCCTTAAGGAAAAAATTATCTCAGAGTAGACGCGAGCATTCAACAATAACGTTCAGTTCTTTGGACGAAGAGGTGATTCAACTCTTATGCTTTCGGGATTGTGTCGAAGGGGTCGCGAATGCTAATAAATTCGGGGTTCCTCGCAAGCGGACTTGTAATTCTGACGACGCCAGTAAAAATCCCACTCAAGAAAATATACGAACAGCTACCGAAATTCAAAATTCACCATTACGTGAAGAAAAAGCCGATATCCAAATGGTTGACAGCGTTAGAATAGAAACCCATACAGAAGCAGAATTAAATCAAATAAGGGGACCCAAACAATTAAGGCTTTTAGAAAAGCAAGTTAATATTCAGGAACAATTATAAAACAACATTAAAGAATTTACTAAAAATCAAAATGAAAGGTCTGAGGATGGAAATTTAAACCAAATAAAAAATTTATAGGGCACTTGATAAAATTAATGATCACCAAAAACAACTAAAAGAAATTATCGAATTATCGAAAAAATGGAGCAGCTAGCTTTAGAAAAAAAGAAATTAATAGTGCGTTCATGACATAGGAAATAAATATTTCCTTACTCGCTAACTAACTCAAAACCAATCAAATTATTTGAAATGCTTTGTACCACGCCTACTAGTTCCGAACTTAAGTTGAAATTGTTGAACTTTGTTGTTGTTTTAATACATTTTGAGTGTTACCATAGTATTTTTTCCGTACTAACCCACTATGTCATGAACGCACTATAAAACAACAAATTTTGGAAATAGAGTTGAAAAAACTGAATTAGTTATGTATAAGTATTTTAAACATTATAGTGACAATAGCCATGAAGGCTGACCAATTATTGTTATTAATAAAAGCCATGAAGGTTCAACTAATTATGTAATTTACAATAAGCCATGAAGGCGAATTTGTGATATACTCAACCATGCAGGTTGACAAATCTTGAATTATTATAATGAATAAACCAATTCTGAAATTCAACAAAATTTGGTTTCGACATTCATTCGCCTCTGTTGCATACCTTCGGTCTTCTTGGGATTGGATTTCATATTCGGGTTCGGTTGTTTCATCGCCGTCTTGAAATAGTTCTCCAGTTGGCTCATCATAATTTGGGACATTAAAATGAATTCTAATATTATACAGAGCCTTATACAGAATGGCCATACCTCTGACAACTATTGCATTGTACTACGTCATTCATTTTCAGTTTTTTCCAGTGTATACGTTGGTGGAAGATATATTTTATATCTTATAATTTAATGAGATTTGAATCTGGTGTTAATTGTTAATTGTACTAAATTCAAAGGGAGTTTTAGGTTATTATTTGATACACTTGTCAGAAGTACTGTCGAGCATATTTACACGAAAGTGGTACATTTAGAGAGTGGGTAGGAAATAAATTCTGGCAACCGAAGAAGTACGGAACAAAGCTAGCAATATCTACAGCACTAAGAACTTGGCGTAGCCTAAAACTTCAGCAGCACATGATCGAATTTGCATGCGTTTTAATTTCTTTTTAAAGCTACCATATAAACAGAATATACTTCAATTACTGAAATATAATTTAAGTTAAACATAAAAATCTATTGTCATATTGCTGTCATAAATTCAGTACACAATTTTAATTTTCCTTAAAGTAGATGACATTTATTTTACTACCTATTTGGAGTACGGTAACATAACATGGCAAATGAACCTCGTAATGTCTTATTTCTTTATTTATTTATATTTTCAAAACAAATATAATTTACTTCCATAACATACGAGTACATGTGTATGAAACAAAATATATCCTCTTAGGTAGAACTGGTACGGGTATAAATAAAATGATGAAAACCAAAAGAAGGAAAACGGAAACTTGAGTACGAGTATAACAAAATGATAATGGAATCGACTAAAATAAACTTTTATTTATTATTTTGATAGTTGAATTGATTGAGGTTGAATAGAAAAGAATATAAGTTTTGAAATGCCTTTAATAAAATCGAATATTTTTTCTAATAAATAATATTCGTAGTATTTTTTGAAAAGTAATTTGTGTTTTGAGTTTTGTTTCAATTTAAAATTATTAGTACTTTCAAACATAAATCACATATTTTTATGAACTTAAAAGGATATACAGGATATCTATAGAAACTAGAAGAACCTTTCGACAAAATTTATTATTGTACTTTTCTATTGAAAATGTATTTGTAATGCTGTTCAATTTAAAAAATTGTGAAATTATCATTTCTTAGTAGTCAGCCGAAAGATGTAACTCTTGTCAGATAATCTTAAATATGTAAACATTGTGTATGAAATCGATTATGTACAGTTGGTACAGCAGCAATATACTACCCAACCCACACTCTTCGGAGGGTGGCCTAATGGATTTGGCTAAATCTTGTGGCCAATCTTTGCTTAATCCATTTGATCAATTTGATTAATCCAATATCTTCAACTGAAAATATCATTCAGTACAAGAAGCAAAACACAGAGCTCCGTGAACAACTAAGAGACACAAAAGAATTTACAGATATAATCTGAACGTTTTATTTGCAATTTTAAAGAAAGATAATGAAAAACTCTGCAAAGCAGTTAAAGGGAAGCTCAACACTCATATGAAATACTATAAACTTTACCATCAACTTCAAAAAGAACGAAAACCTACAGAGATTTGGCCACAAAGCTTTATTCCGAGTGGCTTCAATGGTGCACCTACGAGGGTAACAATGGTCCAGTCAAAATTATTGCTAGTAGTTGACACCCAATCTACGCAAAGAGGAAATTGTTGAGGATCTCAAGCAAAATGGTTATTAAATAGAAAATTCTGAGAAAATACATAGATATACATAATGAAAATAGAATAAATCGAAATAGAATAAATCGAAACTATTTTCTCTTTATTTTACGTTAACCGGTCTGAAAAATTTGCTGTCTATTGGTAGCGTATATCTATGTTTACATTAGATTTTATTATTCCTTAGTATATCAACTTGTAATAATAAAACAACGTTTGGGGTAAAAAAGAGCAAGTAAAGAAGCCATTAAGTGATCTCGATTAGATTAATCGCATTTTGGCAAAAGATCGGGCGATATTTAAGAAAGTAATGTTTATCTGCAGAAATCGGGCATCACATACAGTTACACTACAAAATGGCGAACACCCTCAGTATTGAGCATCCGTTTTAAAGAGATATTTACATTCAAATTTTGCTCTATTCGACGCAAAGACTAGTACTTTGGATTAAATGATCGCCAAAAAACTTTCCATTACAATTGTTGATGCCGGAATAAAGATGCATTCTAAAATATCTACTCTAGCCAAAGTTTTATGTTTATAAAGTTATCTCCTCTAAAATATCTCCACTTTCAGCAATCTCTGAACAAACAGAAATTTTTAATACTGTTGCATTGTTATTTTGTAAGCCGTTCTTAGATTTTGCGTCAAATTAAAATTTCTCAAGAAAAGCGAACAACAAAAATTTTACACGAGACGTGAAATTTTTCAATCCCAATCCTTAGGAGGGTAAGTGGGATCTACTCCAAGCTAAACCACTCAGACAGCCAACGGGGATCTGAAGTATGCATTTGGTTTTGAAACTACAATATACCTAAAATTACCGTACTTACAGTTAAATTGAGTGTTCAAAGAGAACCAATAATTAGGCCCCAAGTTCCAGGATTAGTAATAATATAATTGCTTCCATTGTGATAGGAACTTTACTATGAAGACATTAGAAGCTTTAATGATCAAATGGGCAATGCGGGTCTACAACAGCAGACACATCCAAGTAAAAAATTGCAGTAATTCCTCAAGTACCCAAGTATAACAAAACGGAAAAAATATTAATATACTAGATTTTTTCCGAAAATATGACGCAAATAGCCAGAAAAAGTTGGACATTTTGGATTTATAGTGCACTCGTGTGTTGGTGAGAATAAAACACTATACAAAAATTATTGTTGCTGCGACGCCATTAGAAGTACAGCATAATTTGTGTGAAGTGAACATTTTTTTGTGATTTTAAAATATAAAGAAAAATCAAAACTTTTCAATAGTGTTATCAATTTTGTTCAATTTTTTACTTGGATGTATCTGCGTGGATGTGTTCAATTTTTAAAGAAATGGTTCCAAAAAATAATAATTTGTGTTCATGAAAATTGTATTATAATACAATTAAATATTTAACAAAAAGAAATAAATTTCAAATAATTTTTTTTTAAAATTAATCTAACATATTTTGTTTGTTTTATTTCCAATAAAAAATATAATGGCGCCATAATATTTAATAATATTTGAACAAGGTTTTTGTTTACTCAAATTCATCATTTGTCCGACTTTTAGTGACAACATTCATAGGAAAGATTTAAATATTTCGGACACTTTTGCTGACTTTTAAAAGTCGGTGATGATTTCATCAAAATGTTAGGAAAATGCAGAAATTTACGGAAATAAAAATACTTGGGTAGCAAAATATTAAGTTACGATTGGCGCAATTTCAATGCGTGTCTTTTAATTTTCTCAATACTAGCACCAAGGGCACTCAACAGTCATGATCGCACCACTTGCCAAAATTACGATAGATTTACAAAAACTTCTTGACATGAACATGGTTGAGAATATTTATATTGTGTTAACTTGATGCTGCCTAATCCTTGTTGTGCAAGAACGCATTAGTTAAATTTGCGAATGCGTTAAGTAAATGCGAGTTAGTTGCATTAATTAAAATTGCGAAATAGTATTAATTTTGATAGGGGGCTCATCAGACTTAAACCAATTAGCTTTAAAATTCGCTTGTTAATTTGCTGAAATATGTGTAAAGTTGATAAAGATCCAGAAATTACTTTCAGGCTGGATTCAATATTCTGTTTCTCAAAAATTCAGTAATTTTGCATCTAAACCAATTACTTTGCGTGCAATCTCTTATCAAATTTACTTATTTATCGCAGTGGAAGAATTCTCTCTTTCTTTCAATCCACTGACCTTTTTTTGTTTTTTTTGTTACCTTTATTTCATTCATACAGATTCACGTATACATAATAGATCAAATTTTAATTATAGTACTAAAACTATATATAAATTACATATAATTCGGTATTTAATTTTTATTTGACCTTATACATATTCCTTTTTCTCCAATTATTTATTGTACTAACCACTAAGTAGAGTTAGTAAAAATAAATGTGTTTTTGAACATAAAATTATAAATGTATTTTTGTGGTTTGAATGTGTTGTTGCGTACTCTGATTGAAAGAACTACGTGAACACACAAGACTAGAAGCCTCAAAGATAACTTAATCATATTTAAAACTCCTAAATTGTGTGCTCACTCGTTGAAGCTTCGAACGGAACTGAGATCAGTGTGTTGTAACATAATATTTTAAAATTTCGTCGCGGATTTGAGAACGAATTTATTTGTGCTAAGTAAAATTTCGACCTCATGCCGCCCTATTTGACACATTTACAGATTGATTGCTGCTTTCCCAAAATATCCTTTTTCTAATGTAACATTTTCCCAAAAATAAAACGATTTCCTGCAAATAAGGATATGGTATTGTTACGGAACAGATTGCTTTGGTTCCGTAGCATACAGTAGTCCGGAGTAGAACTGGTCAGATTAACAAGCAGATTATAGCTATTATCCAATATATTGTTGTTCATATTAATTTTACGTGTGTCATGTGAAACTCTTTTTTTGTGGTTTAGATAGATTTTAAAAACAGATTCTAATAATTAGTTAAAACTAGTTCTAACTTTTACAAGTATTTTTAAGTTAAAAATTTGAAATAAATTAAAAATTTTAATCAGCTAGAGTCATCTATCTATAAATAAGGAATAGAAAAATGTGTTTATAGAATTTTTCCATATATTTGTCAAATGTGATATTCAATTGAAAATTACAATGTTTAAGAAATTTTGTGTCCGTCACGCCAGCCGGAACCAAACAACTATGGCACAAGTAGCACGATGCATTGTGCATCATTGTGCACTATATAATTTTTCAGGCGGAACCTTATAAATACAGCAAAAAATGATTTTTCAGTGGAACCTTATAATTCCAGCCGGAAACGATGGTATGATAATATACAGTCAAACTAACTACATCACAAGTAACACAATAAATTGTGTGTCATTGTGCACTATATGCTTTTTCAGCCGGAACCTTATAATTCCGGCAGGAACCTAATAAAGCTAGGTAGAACCATACTATAGACAAACTAACTATGGCACAAGTAGCACGATGCATTATGCATCATTGTGCACTATATAATTTTGTAGCCGGAACTTCATAAATCCAGAAATATACGATTTTTCGGGATAACAACTTACAAATTCTTCCGGAACCATACCCTCTACAGCCAAACAAACAATGGCACAAGTAGCACGATGCATTGTGCATCATTAAGCACTACATATTTTTTTTTGCCGGAACCTTATAAATCCAGCTCGATTTTTCGAGGGAAAAACCTAATAATTTCAGCCGAAACCTACAGTCAAAATAACTACGGCACAAATAGCACAATACATTGTGCATTATTGTGCACTATATATTTTTTCAGCCGGAACCTTATAATTTCGACTAGAACCCGATGAATCTAGCCAGAACTGTACTACAGCCAAACTAACTATGGCACAAGTAGCACGATGCATTGTGAATCATTGAGCATTATATAATTTTTCAGCCGGAACCTCATAATTCCTCCCAGAACCTGATAAAGCCAGCCAGTACCAAATATCAGCCGAACCAACTATGCCACAAGTAGCACTGTGCATCATTAAACATTATATATTTTTTCAGCCGGAACCTTATAAAATCAGCAATATACGATTTTTCCTTACATTATTAATTCGGAACCATACCGTCTACAGCCAAACTAACTATGGCACAGGTAGCAAGATGCATTGTGCATCATTGTGCACTATATATTTCTTCAGCCGGCCAGAACCTGATAAAGCTAAAAATATATAAACGATTTGTTTTTGTTGTAGGGTTAGAATGTGCAATTTGGTTTTTGTCATAAAAGATACAAATGAAATATAGAGAAAAAATAGAAAAAAATTTCGGATCGATAAGTGATCAGTTGTTCAGAGATAAGCTAATCAAACTCACCTACAGCATTGACTGGGGTTAAAAAAAATTTTAATTAAATATTATACATATATAGATATAAGTGACAGTTACCGTGTTTATATTAAAGTTTAAGGCATGAAAAATCGTATGTGTACATGGATAGTTAAGAATAGTGAATGTTTCAATTAAAGTTGACTTACGTATGAAAATAATAAAAAAATTATCTAACGGGGTTGAAGCAAGCCTAGTACCTAATAAAACCGTGCTAATACTATTCGAAACGGTTGATTATTCTTATATGAAAAACGGGATCAGTCGATAAGCTGTGATCGTGATGAAAATTAAAATAGGGTGTGCAGGAATAACCTGACTCGCCTAAAACTAGACATATAAATAACATAAACAATAATAAAATAATAAATACATTAAGCAATAATAAAATTAATAAGTTGATATAATACGTAAGAAAAGCGGCAATACTAAAGATTAATATTATCTTGCTAAAACTATAAAAAAAAACCTAATTATATTTATTAGTAATAATTGTTACTGAAAGAAGAATCACCGAAAACTTAACGGAATCAGAATAACATATGGATGTATCTATCTTCGACCTCTACCATCGGATCCGCAACGCTACGGTGATTTTTATCAAGCCAGCTTGTAAGTTAATTTTAAGTTAATTTCGTTTTTAAAATTATAAAAAAAAAAAATGTTTGAATTAAATAAAATCATTATAAAGTTTAAAATTTTTAGATACAGTTTTTTTTGTTATTACATTGATTAAATAGTATTGAGAATAATGATTGGCTGAACTCTGAAAATTATTTCTAGTGATGAGTTCCGAATAAGAGTGCGAAATAGTAAAAATTTTTTTTTTGATACATTTTTGTTTGTAAATTACCTTGTACACTGGCATTAAGCGTGTGTAATCGAACCCCCATGATTCCGGAAGAACTATCCCAAAATATTGTTTAGATCACGCGTTGCTAACCGAAACAGCAACCCAGTGTTACACTAGCCAGAACTATATTACAGCCAAAACAACTACGGCACAAGTAGCACGATGCATTCTGCATTATTGTGCACTATATAATTTTAAAGCCGGAACCTTAAAAAATCAGCAATATAAGATTTTTCGAGAAAGAACCTTATAACTTCAGCCAGCACCATAAACTCTACAGCCAAACTAACTATATTACAAGTAGCACGATCCATTGTGCATCATTATGCACTATATAATCTATCAGCCGGAACCTTATAAGTCTGCACGACTACACGATTTTTCGGTAGAAACCTTATATACAGCCAAATTAACTAACAAACAAGAAGCACAATGGATTGTGCATCATTGTGCACTGTATTATTTTTCAGCCGGAACCTTATAATTCTATCTGGGACCTGTAAAGCCAGTCAGAACCATACTACCGCCAAACCAACTATAGCATAAGAAGCACGATGTATTGTGTATCATCGATTACTAATTGTGTTCTCAGCCGGAACCTTATAAACCCATCTGGAGTCTTATAAAGCCAGCCGGAACCGTATACATTTTTTAGCCAAACTAACTATGACACAAGTAGGACAATGGGTTGTACACTATATGTTTTCGAATCCAAACTATAATGCCATCCAAACCCATAAAAATCCAGTCGAAACAAAATTTTTACATAAATAGTGCAATATATGAGTTTTTCGGAACGATCAAAACATTATGCACTACAATGCCAACCCAACCAGAACCATCAACGCCAGCCGCAACCGTATGAAGTCGGTGTGAACCATTCGGAGCAATAAAGAGTAAGCATGGTTGACGGTCATTGTGAACTAGCCGGAACTTCATAAAATTTAAAGTAGAATTATTTGGACACATTAAAAAACAATTAAATAAAAAGTTTAAATAACATTTAAAAAATTCCGGAAATAACATTTTATTTTCTAATAATTTATTAATAATATTTTATATTTCATCGTTTAGAGAAGAACTTTGTTTGATTTGGGTTCTTCTACATAGACCAACATGTAGGCAAGCATTTTTCGTGAAGTGTTGGTGTTGGTCTCGGTCTTTTGCAAATCGTCGTATGTTTACCATATGCCACCGTTTCTAAGTGCATGTGCAGTGAAATGCTCATTTACACTGTCGTACTCAATTACAACGCGCAAATTGAAAAAATTACTTCCTAAATTCAGCGATTTCGTTATGTGGCTTATAGCCACCTTTTGATGTTTTTTAGTGGGTCTAACGGCTCGACCTCCAATGTTACTACACTATTATCACTATTATATACTTTATTTAGATTATGTAAGCTTCCACAGCTACAGTACGTTTCCCGAATATTTATCTTTATTGAGTTGCTCACATTTTTCGAATCCAGTTCATTAGTCTGTTGAAAGTAATGGCAACTTTCTTTCGAGTTTAGTTCCATATTAATCACAAATTCTTTCAATATTGACACTGAAAGTAGCATCATCGTTGAAAATGCATAGGTCTGCGAAAAATCCTCCAATTGAAGATTTACAATCAATGAAAGTGATCTGTTCGTTTGAGCTATAGTTGCCCTATTTTATAAAACGTTCTCGGCAAAAAATTTCATTGAGCAATTTGTTACGATTGTTATAAATCGTATATTACCGGATTTATAAGGTTCCGGCTAAAAAAATATATAGTGCTTAATGATGCACAATGCATCGTGCTACTTGTTCCATGGCGGTTTGGCTGTAATATGGTTCTAGCTGGCTTAATCAGGTTTTGGCCGGAATTATAAAGTCCAGCTGAAAAATTATATAGTGCGCAATAATGCACAGCGCATCGTCCTACTTGTGCCATAGTTAGTCTCTGTAGATAGTATAAAATTGTAAGGTTTTTTTTAGAAAAAACCTTATATTTCTGGATTTATAAGGTTCCGGCTAAAAAAATCTGAAAAATTATATAGTGCACAATGCATCGTGCTACTTGTGCCATAGTTAGTTTGTCTATAGTATGTTTCTGGTTGGCTTTATTAGGTTCCGGCTGGAATTATAAGGTTCCGGCTGAAAAAGCATATAATGCACAATGATATACAATCTATTGTGCTACTTGTGGTGTAGTTAATTTGACTGTATTTTACCATACCATCGTTTCCGGCTGGAACTATAAGGTTCCACTGAAAAATCATATATTGCTGGATTTATAAGGTTCCGGATGAAAAAGTATATAGTGTACAATGATGCACAATGCATCGTGCTACTTTAGCCATACTTAGTGTGGCTGTATAGGGTATGGTTCCGGCTGAATTTGTAAGGTTCTTTTCCGAAAAATTGTATATTTCTATATTTGTAAGGTTCCGGCTGAACAATTATATAGTGCACAATGATGCAAAATGCATCGTGCTATTTGTGCCATAGTTGTTTGGTTCCGGATTGCGTGACGGACACGAAATTGTGCCGCTTGCAGTTTAAAAACCATAAATCTTGTGTTAAAAATGGGCGAACTGAGATTAAAAAATTTGAAGTGTTTGAGTGAAAAAAACACCGATTAGTTGTCTTGTGCTTATCCTTGGGATACAAACAATTCTCGAATTGTGATGTGCTCTGAGATACAGTATCAGTTCGGTCTTATAGCGGAGACCTCGGCTTCACACGCCTGAATGTGTATTTTCGTAATGCTAATACAAATTGAACCGTTTCAATTGGCATTTTCCATTAAACTTACCAAGGTGAAATGGACCAGAGATTGTTCAGTTTGGCTATGTTCACTATGGGTAAATTTATTAATTCGTTCGGAATACTATAGATCTAACGACAGCGACCATGCTATTACGAATACAATTATACATTTCTATGCCCAGAGTATCAATTTTGTACGCAAAATGACAGTGCGAGTTGGCGAGGTGAGCAAGGATTTCGTGTACATATACGATGTATATACACAATTTTATATTTGTATTGTGTATTTTCCCCTCTTGTATATGTGCATTCTATTTGTCATTTTTGCGATGGTAGGTACCAAAATAAATGGATCCGGTTGAATCGGTTTAATTCTTTTGATACTGACGCTTGCTTTTGAGCGGTGGGACTGAACTAATATTTTACGTGTTTAGGACTTTATGTTTTAATATTAGTTTGTATGTTGATCATTTAATATTTAAATCTGTGAATTATTTTCAAATTAATTCAAAAATATGAAAATTGTGAAATGTTTACGAATAGAAACGTCAATCCAAAAAAACCAAAACATGATCATGCGCATGCGTCTCGCCTACTAATACAATCAAGATGCTCAATACTCTATTTTTCCGGGTTTGCTCACCTCGCTTTTCGTACAAAATCGACACTTAGGTGCCTAAAGCAAAATTAGTGAATAAATGGAGCAACTAGCAGGCCTAACGGCATTAAAATATTAACTATATAGTTCTATATATTTACCGCTATAAGTTGAAGCAATTGTTCAGATTGGTCTCGAACTCTGGAGGTATATGGTAATAAGCTAAAACAGCTGTCATCAATTGTTCTGGTCTAGCATCTATTTTCATCATGAAAATCTCATGTAGATTTTTCTGCGAATGTTTTGACATTTAATTGCACAGTTAAATTAAATTATGATTGAAAGTGTGTGTTTCATTTGGTTTAAATGCCGCATAAAAAGTTAAAAAGTCAATCGTGGTAAATTTTTTTTAACTTTTTATCTGTTTCAATTGGTTAAAATTTTGACAATAACATGGTTGCTTATTTTATGTGTAATTATGAACGTATATAGCAAATTTAAATATGAAAATATGTAAAATAAATGCAATTTAAATGTATATTAGTTAATTATGGTCAGTTTACATCTAAATCATTACGATTTTTCTCAAAATTCGTACATGACAAATTTTTGTCAGCCAAATGTTTTCCACATACAAATTTTAACAGCACTTGACTTGAAGCAGATAAAAAGTTTGACATTTTTATTCACCTCAATTTTTAGCTTTTTAACTTTTTATGCTGTATTTAAACTAATTGAAACACACTCAAAGTGCGTGTTTCAATTGGTTTAAATGCCGCATAAAAAGTTAAAAAGTTAAAAAAAAATTCGTGGTAATTTTTTTTTAACTTTTTAACTTTTTATCTGTTTCAATTGGTTTAAATTTTGACATTAACATTGTTGCTTATTTTATGTGTTATTATTAACGTATATAGAAAATTTAAATATGAAAATATGTAAAATAAATATTATTTAAATGTATATTAGTTAATTATGGCCAGTTTACATGTAAATCATTAAGATTTTTCTCAAAATTTGTACATGACAAATTTCTGTTTACAAACAAATATTTTTGTCAGCCAAATTTTTTCCACATAAAAATTTTATCAGCTCTTGAAGCAGATAAAAAGTTTGACATTTTTATTCACCACAATTTTTAACTTTTAAACTTTTTATGCGGCATTTAAACCAATTGAAACACGCACAAAGAAATATTTGTCAGTTCAGTGAACGAAATATTTGTAGTTCAATTCCACTTCATATAATTTTAGTTTGGCCAAATTTCAGTAGGTATTAGCAAATATATTTCTTTCCAATTTTGTTTACCTTTCTTTAAGGAGATGGCGCTGTAAAATTACTCTAATACTGTGTGTCTAATATCTTTTTTCAAATTAATTATTGACTAAACTAATTAAATGTATAAGTGCCAGTTTGATGGCGTGAACAAAATACACTATATTTTTATTCGAATGCGCTAATTTAATTTGAGGTTAATTAATAAGCAATTAGCACGCAATTTAGGATTAAATATTAGAAACAGTTCGTTTTATAGATACAGCGATAACTATGTTACTCGTCCATTTTTTTTTTTGTGTAAACAATTTAAGGAAACATCGAGTAAAAGATGCCAAAATTATAAGCAAATTTAGCAGGAAGAATAATTTAGAGGCTGCAATAGTGTCAATTGACAAAAACAATTTCAAAAATGACTTTAAATAAACTATTTCAACTAAACTAAACTTTACTTTTAGTTCGAATATTTTTCCGAAATTATTATACATAAAGAGTTTTCCAATAAGAGTGATATGATTTCTTTAAAAAAACACACTAATTGTTAAGGAAATTGAAATACAATTAAGTTTTGAATAAAACGTCCTTCTAATGGCATCCACGACTTCTTCTACAGTTACGAATTCGCTGAACCCAATTTTCGAGCACTTTTTCCACTAAATCAAGTCGTATGTCATGAATAGTACGTTCAATATTGACTGGTAAAGCTTGAAGAGAGCTTGATTTATTGCTAAAGACCAATGACTTCAAATAACCGCACAAAAATAGTCTAATGGTGTTAAATCACAACTTCTTGGAGGTCATTCAATATCACAATTTCTTGAAACAATCGAATATCCAAACTGTTCTCGCAATAATTCAATTGTTGCACTTGCTGTGTGGCACGTAGCCTTGTCTTGTTGGAACCAAATGTTGTCAAGATCAACTTCTTCCAATTTCGGCAATAAAAAGTTGGTCATCATCGATCTATACCGATCTCCATTGACAGTAACGGTGTTACCAGCTTCATTTCGGAAAAAATACGGACCGATGATTCGACGAGACCAAAAACTACACCAAAGTGTCAATTTAGGTGAATGTAATGGTTTTTCATGAATAATTTGTGGATTTTCTTCGCACCAGAATCGACCGTTTTGTTTATTTACCGCACCACTCAGATGAAAGTGAGCCTCATCAGAGAAGATGATTTTCTTAAAAAAATCGTTATCGTTTTCAAGTTGTTCCAAGGCAAAATCAGCAAATTCGCGACGTTTACGGTGGTCCAATGGCTTCAGTTCTTGAGTGAGAACAATTTTATACGGATGCAAACCCAATGCCTTGAGACAGTCCCAATTCTTGAGAACGTCTTGGAATCGATAAATTGCGGTCTTCAGCAACACTTGGCTGAACGGCAGCAATATTTGCATTACTTCGAGCGTTTCTTTGTTTTATTGGCACTTGAACGTTATTAAGAAAATGTACGCTCAAAATTTTCAACAAATCGACGAATAGCACACTTGAACGATTATTACGACTATAAAATGGCAAAAGCGTACGAAAAGTTGCAATTGGAGACCGATTATTTTGATAATAAAACTGAATAACTTGTAAACGTTGTTCTTGCGTATATCTCACCATGATGAAATTGTAAACATTACTGAATACAATGAAACAAAAAATGACAGATCATGACATATTAGAAATGGCCGAAACGTCACTTAAAAATTCTATCATTCCTATTGGAAAACCATATACATACTTGAAAAAATAATGACCAAATAGTGACATCTGGTGAAAAAAAAATTAAGTGTTTATTAAAAGAAAAAAATTTCCAATTTGTCCACAAATATGCAATATTATATTAATGTTAAATATTTTGAGCTTACTAATCATAACTGTTAGGTTTGCTGAAATTGGGGAATGGGAAAACCTTACTGGTGTGAAGTTTCTAACGTTAATTAAAAGTGTAGTTACACAAATTAACAAAAAAGTGTAGCGTACACAAACTTATTTTTAAAAGTGTATGAAAATAATCAATATTTAACATACAAATAATTCATAAGAAAACCAACGTAAACTAACATTTAGTTAATATTTCAAATTAAAAACAAACGAGAAATATACTGATACAAATAGTAATGTTTCAAAGTTTTATATATTTACCAATCAAGGTTAAACACATAAATAACACACCATCCTAGAGTTCTCGCAAGATAGCCACTACTACTATCGAATATCTGACACTCAAGCCTATTCAAAATGGTATAGCCCGTATATATAAACAGGGTTGGGCTCCTCTGGCAAAATTTGATATGTTGATAGAAATTTAATATGGGAGCTGATCATACACAACCAATTAACACTCCATCCTAGAGTTTTCGCAATACAACCACTACTATTAACGATAGCCCGTACAAATAAGCAGGGTTGGGCTATAAAAATTTGAATAAGCTCGAGTGTCTGCTATTCGATAGTAGTAATATACCTTAATTTGGGGCTCTTGTTGTGTGTGTCATTCATATTTCGTCCTTTTACCCCGGACAAAATTGGTTATAATTTCAACTTCATGAATATTTGCGATTTCGGATTTTTATTAAAACAAAACAAATTCTATATAATAAGAAAATTTAAAAAGATTACCATGCAGTAATCCGCCTGGACCTAAAAAACTTGAGGTAGATCATAAAATACAATCGGAAAATCGGTTGTTTTAAAATATTGTAGAAATTTAATTTCCAAAATCTTCTGGCAGGTTAGTCAGTCATTTCTCTTAAAATATTATAGAAGTTCCTTTTATGCGTCGTCCCATATCCACTAAGGCAAATTTTAATAAATTTTATCGAGTAGAATATTTGAAAAATATTTTTCAATTCGTTTAAATTTTCGGGTCGCAATTCACGATCTCTCCCAGTGCTCTTAACCTGCACCGACCATATTAGCCCGCCTCAATGAAACCTGTACTATAATTTGTTACACATTTATTACAATTTATTACAACAAATCCCGATTTTATTACAGTTACCGTTTTCGAGGAACGAGTGGTCGGTTTAGCTTGTAATTAAACCTACACCGCCAAACAAATTAAGTACATTGATTAAATAGTTCAAGATCAACCCTATATCTAGAATAAGGGTAAATTTCACCCCAAACGATAATTTATGACAAAAAAACCGATTTTACAAATAGTAATAAATTATTACACCAGACCGCCGCCGGTTATTAAGTCAAATGGTACTCTTTGGAACTTGACCTTAGAGGGCAGATCAACCTTGTCTAGGTGTGTAATAAATTATCTTTGTGTCAGGTTACACGGAATTGGCTCCAAGCCGTAAAGGGTCCAAACGTCTAATTTAAAGTTCGATTTTATCAACTTCAACAATTTATTACACCAGACCGCCACCAGATATTGAGTCAAATGTTACTCCTTGGACCTTGTGGAAGGTAGATCAACCTTATCCAGGTGTGTAATAAATTATCTTTGTGTCAGATTACACGGAATTCGCTCCAAACCGTAAAGGGTTCAAACATCTAATTTAAAGCTCGATTTTATCACCTTCAACAATTTATTACACCAGACCGCCACTAGATATTGAGTCAAATGTTACTCCTTGGACCTTGTGGAGAGCACATCAACCCTGGATAAGGTTGAGAATATCTGGTGGCGGTCTGGTGTAATAAATTGTTGAAGGTGATAAAATCGAACTTTAAATTATATGTTTGAACCCTTTACGGTTTGGAGCGAATTCCGTGCAACCTGACACAAAGATAATGTATTACACGCCTGGATAAGGTTGATCTGCCCTCCACAAGATCCACGGAGTAACATTTGACTTAATATCTGGTGGCTTTATGGTGTAATAAATTGTTGAAGGTGATAAAATCGAACTTCAAATTAGACGTTTGAACCCTTTACGGTTTGGAGCCAATTCCGTGTAATCTGACACAAAGATAATTTATTACACACCTGGATAAGGTTGATCTGCCTTCCACAAGGTCCAAGGAGTAACATTTGGCTCAATATCTAGTGGCGGTCTGGTGTAATAAATTGTGGAAGGTGATAAAATCGAACTTTAAATTAGACGTTTGAACCCTTTACGGTTTGAAGCCAATTCCGTGTAACCTGACACAAAGATAATTTATTACACACCTGATAAGGTTGATCTGCCCTCCACAAGGTCCAAGGAGTCACATTTGGCTCAATATCTAGTAACGGTCTGGTGTAATAAATTGTGGAAGGTGATAAAATCGAACTTTAAATTAGACGTTTGAACCCTTTACGGTTTGAAGCCAATTCCGTGCAACCTGACACAAAGATAATTTATTACACACCTGGATAAGGTTGATCTGCCCTCCACAAGGTCCAAGGAGTAACATTTGACTCAATATCTGGTGGCGGTTTGTTGTAATAAATTGTTGAAGGTGATAAAATCGAACTTCAAATTAGACGTTTGAACCCTTTACGGTTTGGAGTGAATTCCGTGTAACCTGACACAAAGATAATTTATTACACACCTAGATAAGGTTGATCTGCCCTCTACAAGGTCTAAGGAGTAACTTTTGACTCAATATCTGGTGGCGGTCTGGTGTAATGAATTGTTGAAGGTGATAAAATCGAACTTTAAATTAGACATTTGAACCCTTTACGGCTTGGAGCCAATTCCGTGTAACCTGACACAAAAATAATTTATTACACACCTGGACAAGGTTGATCTGCCCTCCACAAGTTCCAAGGAGTACCATTTGACTTAATATCCGGTGGCGGTCTGGTGTAATAATTTATTAATATTTGTAAAATCGGTTTTTTTGTCATAAATTATCGTTTGGGGTGAAATTTACCCTTATTCAAGATATAGGGTTGATCTTGAACTATTTAATCAATGTAATTAATTTGTAATAAATTCTGGTCCAAGAACCATCCCGATATCACAGCTATATCAAAAGTTACAATTTTGGCGGTGTAGGTTTAATTACAAGCTAAACCGACCACTCGTTCCTCGAAAACGGTAACTGTAATAAAATCGGGATTTGTTGTAATAAATTGTAATAAATGTGTAACAAATTATAGTACAGGTTTCATTGAGGCGGGCTAATATGGTCGGTGCAGGTTAAGAGCACTATCTCTCCCCTGATTTTGGAAAATTGGATATGTGGATTGTATAATCGGATTTGTATAAACCCTATTTCTATTATTTTAGTTATCCTACTACAAAAGAGTCAAACATTTTGTTCGAAAACCAGGACCAAAATCATGGAATACCACCGAAGAAATCAATTGTTTCTAAATATTTCAATGAACACACAGAAAAATACAAATGGCCAAATTGTTGCAACTATTTCTTATCGAGCAATTTTAATCGAAAATGTTATACCGGTAAAATTAAATTTATAAAATCTTCTAGAAAGAAATATAAATATGAATCTAAATATAGAAATTGTATTTAGGTGCTACTCCACATCCGCTTTGGCAAATTTTAATAATTTTAGTTGAGTATGTTTGAACATATTTTTTGAATTCGTTTAAATGCTCCGGTTTCATGCTCCCAGAGTTTGAAGTTGTGCTCCTATTTCACAAAACCTACTATCGATGTACAAAGTTAATTTGTTTATTGTTTGATTTACTGGCCTAAGTGTGCGATAGCAGCCACTCTAACCTAACCTAACCTATTGTTTTGATTTAGAGAATAATAAAATTTAAGAAGAGTACGAAGCAACAGCAAAACTCACAGAAACCTCTCAAGTCGCGGTTCTCGGACAAAATTCGTATACCGTTATCTATTTTTAAGTGTGCAAGAAACCTTTTAAGTGTTCACGGAAATTAGACAGTAAATTGTGTTGTGTGTTACAAAACATTTTCGTTTAGTCCCTCTGCGGAAGTAGTTGTGATTAATCGTTTCATTACGTGGAATTCTCAATTTCTTCGCTAATTAAAATTTTCTCTGTCTTAAATATACGAACAAACACTGTAAAATATTAATAATATATATTTCGTATCCTCGAAAACTTTTGATGACTAAATAACTTGAATTTCAACATAGTTCCTAAACTTCTCTCCCAACTCCCCCCCCCCCCCAATTCAATTGTTATTGATTGTTATGATTTTCCTTCATAGTACTTTTAGTTATTTAACAAGAATCGTAATAACATAAATAAATGCTTTGAGTATACGTTTACGTCGTATCTACATTATAAACGAAATCAAACTTTTTTACTCGACAACTTTGTCTACATTGAAAAAATTTTATTTTTAAGAATAGAATTGGCTTGGAGTAGATAAAATAAATCATGAAATAGCTTATCAAAAATAATTTGTTTTTTTTTTCGATCGGGAACGACAACTCGACAAAAACATGTAACCAGCATTGGAAACATGTACTGTAAATTTTTCTTTGTAAGAATACTTGTTGACATATTTTCCACCTCCAATAAAATTTGAGGGAGATACGATTCTTTCGGAAAATTTAAATACATGTACATAACCGTAATATAACACAACAATAATAATTTACTTTGTCTAAAATTACGTATACATACTCGTTTATAAGATGAGACGATCTATTTTCTACGTCTTGTGTATAAATTTGATATATTTGGATAAATAAGTAGAAAATAGGGATAAAATGAAAATCTGAAAAGATTTTATTTTGTGTTCTTTTTTATTATCGTTGACGTTATCGTCGTCGTTGTAGTCATTTTGAAAAGGAAAATAAATAGAAAATTTATACTAAGCATTATATACATTTTGTGTGTTCAATGACAGTAAAAATAAGTTTTCCATTTTCTTTTTTTTTGTGTGCTTCTCTACTATATTCATGTATATATGGAACATATATTATTACTCGTATCTATACATGCTTTAGAGCTATCTCAAAGAAAATCTGCTATAATATTTTGCTTCTTTTGTATACTTATTATGTATCTGTCTCCGTGTGTAAGCTTTTATTTTATAGAATTTCTATTTGAGAAAATTTGAGTAAATAAAATAAAATGAAAATATTTCTGAGTAATAAAATATGTAAGCATCGAAAATAATCGCAAACGGAAAAATCGGAGAAAAGTCAATTTGTATATTTATGAAAGGAAAATCGAAAAGAAAATGTAAATTTTATTTATTATCTTTTATATGGGAGTTGTTCAGAGTTCTACAAAATTGAAAATGGAATAAAATTTGTAGATACTTAGAATTAATTTATTGAATTTTATATTTTTATGATATTGATTGATGACGGCAAAGTGATTGATTTATTATATTGCTCGTGTAATCAGGTTACTCTTTAAGTCAGGCTGAACTAATAACTAAGTCTTATTAGGCGCACTTAATAGTGGATGATAATTTAGGTCAGTTTCTTATTAGATAGTTCAATATTGTGAAGATTTTAAGAAAAATAAGCGCAGTTTATTTGTGAGTGCCTTCAATTTATTTTTCAGAGAAAAAATACTTTTTATATAGAATGTCCGACATTCATAATTCAAATTATGCATGCGGTGTAATAGGGGCAATTCATTGCCGCTAAAGACCATAGCGAGTTCTTGGCATCTAAAAACCAGGACTTCATAAAACAATTAAGTTATGTACCCTACGCAAAGACGTCGAATTTATCACAAGCACGGCGTCGGAGGATATACATTGGCAACACTATAAAAATGACAACATGAAACTTGTTTAGCCTTTTTAAGATCTGGAGCTCTCCAAAATCTTTCGAACCTGGTCATTCACTGCCATTTGGGCCAACGTGCATTATGTCGTTTAATAATTTTCCATTGGTTGTTTTCGCACAGGCATCAAAGAATGTGATAGTGCTTGCCTGAGATCAACATTATTTAGAAATTTTACTGTTTTTAAATACCCTAGAATGTCAGTGCTATTGTTGACCGGTATTTTCACAATGTACTTGCAATCTGTTGATCGTTTTAATGCAGTTTTCAACTGCTGTTCGCACTTAACCACAGAATATACAGAAGCGACATAACTCTTTCGACTCGAATATTTGTCCTTCTACATAAAAATAGGAGTGCTAAAAATAGTTTACATAGGTAGATAACAGATAGCGCTAGTAGTTTTCAAAAAATTTAAATCGATTATAAACTCTTCGCAGTGTACAACAAAACGTTCCTCTCAATTGGCTCTCTCATTTTCAAACGTCACTATGACTAGCTGCATCACCTGCAATAAATTATTTTACAAATTGACAAATTCTAAAACACTAAATAGAAATTCATTTACCTACATACATTTTTTTTTTTTTTACAAAAAAAAAAAAAAAAAAAACAAAAAAAAATCAAGGATTTTTTGCAACGAAAATGATCATACACTAAAACAATACACAACAAAATGAACAGTTTTTTCCGTTGTTCATCATAAAAAGAAGTGTGCGTTTCTCTGTGTAGAGAAAAGTATCTCTATACACAGCAGTATTTCGGTGGTTTTGCTTTATAAAATCTAATTTTATTTAAAAATGGCCGGTGTTAGAGAGGAAACTACCAAAGAAGAACGCCAAATAACAATTAATATGAAACGTACTGGAAAATATGTTCACGAAATTGGACAATTTGTCTTCCGAAGTCATGCTACAGTGGCCCAACATAATATCCAGATTCAACGTCACACAATCGGATCGGTTGTAAACGGAAAGCGAACAGGGCAAAAAGTAAAGCTATTCACCCTCAAAATATTAGAAGGACTTTGTGGAAACATAGATATCATAGCCGTGTGGCAAAAAATTGAATTTGCAGAAAAATTAAAAACACAAAAGGTCAACTTCTGAAAGACGGTTGTTTTTACGGATTAAATTAAACTCAACATTTTCGGAGTCGACGAGAGAGGTATAATTTGGGGAAAACCTGCTACCGTGCTCAATCCAAATATGGTGGGTGGAAATACCTAGGTATTCTAAAGGACAATATGAAACCATCCATGGAACAATTAGGGCTCGGTCCATCATGAATCTTCCAGTAAATCGACGATCCTAAGCACACAGCATACGCCGCAAATGGATAAATTCTGTATAACGCCCCAAAGCAGTTACATTCGTCACCTTAGTCGCCTGACCCATTGAATGTTTATGGGGCCACCTGGAATGCTAAATTATAAAATATAGGATTACAAGTAAAAAGACGTTGCAAGAAACAATAATGAAATGATGGGATAAAATTTCACAAGAAGTTACAAAGAAGTTAGTAGGATCAATGCCTAGAAGACTTATAGAGGTCATAAAAATAAACGAAGGCCAACTCGATATTAAAATAATAATCTAGACACTTATACTTCTCTTTATAATGAATAATGGGAAAACATTTTCATTTTGTTGTGTTTTGTTTTAGTTTATGATCATTTTCGTTGAAAAAAATTCTTGATTTTTTTTGTTGTTTTTTTATTGTAAACGGAAAATGAATTTCTATTTAGTGTTTTAGGATTTTGTTAATTTGTAAAATAATTTATTCTAATAAAAAACTGCAAAATAAATATTATAATCCTCTGTCCGTTCAGAAGCCCTCACTGGTACTGTAGAAAGAAACCAAAGCTAAAGCACAAGAAAATTGAGAATTTAGAATAATCCGAATGTATGAAAATTAAATTTTTAATAAATAGCCGGAAATTTCCATTAATCAACAGTTGTTTAATTTTTAAAAGTTTCAGGTAAACTAACTGACAATAACTGATGTGCCGCCAATTTCGGTCGATGCACAATAAGTAGATGCAAGTAATGCTCGAGCACGTGAAATCACCACATTGATTCGCTTTACATCATTTACATCATCCAGTAGCGTTTTGCCGATCTTTAAATGCCAATTGTTTCGTTCAGCGTATGGTTGAAATGAGTATAATCTGTCTTTCTTGTTCTGGGAATTCTTCGACTGACCCAACTTTTGGGGGCCCATGTCAGACACTTCGAAAGCGACACTGTTGACTGCAAGCGCTTACTATGCCGATGTCAATGAATTAAATCTATTCTGATATAGCAACGATGGACTATCGGTGTGGTAGATTCTGGTCACGTAATCCGTGGCAAGACATGTTAGTTCAAAAATATTTGATACCCGTGCCACAGAATATACAGTGAGTATTATTATTAATCATTTTCATTAAAACAGTGAGTTTGATAAAATGATCACGAACAATTTGACAGAAGTCGAAGAGAGACAAATTATTTTTACACTTCTAAAAACTTTTACTGTTTTAAAAATGACTTTTTTCAAATTTAGAGCCATCCAAATGGAGTACTGTCAAAAAAATCAGTCAACTACTATTCGTCGCTTAAGTTCTATCTTGGCGTAAGCGCCAACATTTTAGTTTTGAGAAAAACAACTATTAAGTTTTTATGTTTTTGTGTCAACTAACGTTTGGAAAATGAAAGATTAAATTTTTATTTTAAAGCTGTTTGGTGAATGTCACATAAAATTAAGTGATCATGATCATTACCTGGATATACACGAAAACGATGGAGATACACCAATCTAGAATTAATAACATAAATCGAGATGTGATAATTTCAATGGGAGTTTGGAGTTCAGATCAATAAGGGCCATTTTCGACCAATTCGGAAATCAATTTCAGCTAACATTTATAGATCTGAGTAATAAGCATACCTCGAAATAATATAAAAGTCTTATTGTATTTCAAATAATTTCTTTATCAGCTTCTGGCATGTACTGCAACATTGAACGGATATCTTTTTTCTTTTCGGCTGACATTTTGTATAGAATGACAAACGGCTCAATTGTAGGTAATTTAAAAACTTTTTTCTTGGAAACGGATTTGCGAGTATCTGATATTTTCAACAAAATCGAAGTATTAATTTCACCATTATGCTTAGTCCGATATTTTATTGTAGATATAAATCAGATTGTTCGTAACTTAAATTTGCTACTGATGCAAATGGCACAAATATCGTACTAACCGACGCAATATTATAATTTTTCAAATCAATACGTCTCATTTGTAATATATTAAGTTTAACTTTAGTATGGTTCATATTTTTTAATCTTTTCATTAAAGTGACTATTTCCTGCACTTGCGAGTGCCCTGGCTCCAAAAATTTTTGTTGCACTTCTACTAAACCGGTATATTTGTCCATAACTTTCGAAATCGCGAGTGTGGTTATTCTATTCCTATTCTTTGGAATACATGAGTCGGACCATAGGATAATTTTAGTTATAGATGGATTGTCGTTAACAACACTCTCCAAAATTTTAACTAAAGACGACGCAAGGGTCTTTTGCCGGATTTACCGGTCATACCTTCATGTCATATTGCACAATATTTGAGTTTATTAGCAGTATACAGCCGTTAAATTATAAACGGAGAATTTGCGTTTATAAAAAAAAATTGACGCATTTTGCAAATCGTAGCACAGAACAACGGTGAATTGATCAGTATTTTTTCAATCACCATCTCTTTCACTTTTTTCCCTCATATTATTTCATTGCGTTTTTAAATTCGTTGATTTCGAAAGTGGTGAGCTTAACCGCAACTTCACAGAAAAAAATATAGTAATTATTTCTATAAAATATCGGAGCCCACGCCTTTGTGGCCCATTATCGGAGAGTGTACTATATAATACTCTAAATATATTATATGAAGTATAGTAATATTTATTACAAACTTGGTACTGGTTATCGTAAAAATAGTAGAATATTTTTAATAACTGGTAATATTTACCATCACACGACGTAGAGCGTCCTATTCATTTTGGAAACTTTTGTTAATCCTGATAGTAATGTTAGCTATAATAATGTTAACTATTCCAATATAATATTGTTGCGTTTGTAATTTGAAATCTTCAGTTATATGAGATATAGCGCTACATTGAATAATTATGGTAAAGACTGCTGAGTGTTATATCTATACGTATAATTCTGCATGGTACATTGTCCAAGACAAATAGGGTTATTTTTGATAAATGTGGTAGCGGTCACTGCTTCGTATAGCACTACTTATATTTAAGCATGGTATACTTTCCATAACATCTAGAACTATTGTTCACAATCATGGTAGCATCAACTATGTTGTACAGCTATATTTCTGACTTAGTATAGTATGATTTCCAAGATTACTTTATAGTAATCGGTTATTTAAAATAGTAAATTTTGCTATGAAAGTGTTAAATAAAATTCAATTTTGATTTGTTAATTAGTTACTGACATTTTATTTTAATTTATTTCAATATACAACTATTATAACATGTAATTTTTATAATATTATAAATTATTTTAACTTATCTTAAACATAACACATTATTTAATTTTACATAGATTGATCTCGCGTTTAACTCTTTTTACGTATTAATGTTCGACTTAAATCTAAAACTTAAAAGGCTAAATTCGTTTATTCCGAACTTATGTTTTACAACGATTATAAGACAACAAAAACCTATTTATGAAACATAAAATATTTCATTATCTACCTAGTATTAATTACGTTATTTTTATTTCTTAAATATCATTTTATTTTAAAAATATCGACTCGTCTTTATTATTTTCGTTTAAATTAATTATCATAATTTTTGGTACCTTTACGATACGTTAACGACAGATCTTTTCTGTTGATGTTAAGCAGTCTTTGTAATTCTTATACCAACCTGGAATTCGATTTTTCTACTAGCTCACTTATTAGTAGTATTTGAAATGGCTCCCTGAATTAAAAAAAGCTGAAATTAAAAAGGTTGACTTAAAAATGGTATTTTTATATGAAAAAATGGGACATTTTTTTAAGTCATGTCAATTTGCAAATTTAAGTTTGTTTTATATTTTCATTAATGAAAGCATTAGTTCCAATAATTGAATGATTTGGACTTACATGTCCAATAGAGAGTACCATTAGCCAATTTTAAATTTAAAACAATAATTTAATAAAAATGCCGTTTTCAAGTAAGCTTTTTTTAATTCGGGGAGCCCTTTGAAATATTTAAATCTGTCGTATCACCCACCATCATTATTTTTTACTTCTTTATTATTTTTTCAGAATCGGTATTATGCCTTTATCAATGCAAGGAACAGCTATATACATTTAATTTATTTCCTTATCTCGGTTTGTTGTTTAAAATGTTTAAAACTATTGAAAGTTCTTTCGTTTTCACGAATACTGCAAATAAATAATTTTTTAAATTTATATTATATGCTTAAATTAACTAAATAATAGCTATTGATTGATTGATTGATTGATTGATTGGACTGTAGAACCAAGTGCTAGCCAAGAGTCCCGGATAACGCCGGGCCTATTCCTACAGCCTGTTTACACATAACAATAGGAAGGATAGGAAAGGTATTTTTTTTTTTTTTTTTGGGACGGAACGATCCGGTTTCAGACACCTAGCGATCGTACAACACAATTCTAATCTACTTCTAATCTACTAGAGGAAGGATAAAGGCTTAATAGGTTAAATGGATATCGATGGTATTGGTCTTCAACAATTGCTTCTCTAAATCAGCAACCTGAGGAAATAAATTTATTATTTCCCGTGCATCTGGAAATTTCCTGTAATATAATTCTACATTAATACTTTTCAGCTACCTAAACAAAATTGATTAATTAGATCAGCCCGGTTACAAATACCTAGGTAAAGCCAATAGTTCATGAACTAATGACAACACAATTCTAATCTACACAACCTGCAATTAATATTTCAAAGAAATATTATTTCATAACATCTAAAGATTCCTGAATTAAATTCTTAATTAATCTACCGGTTTCCTAAATAATATAAATATTTATTAATTTAATCCTCTACAACTCCACAACTTACAATATAATTTCCTGAAACCATAGTTATTTGAATTATATTAATAATAAATTGAATTATATTAATAATTAATTAATTAATTAATATTAAATTATTAATAATTTCACTCATATAACAATCGGAAGGATAGGAAAGGTTTTTTGAGACACCCAGCGATCGCACGGCACAACACGATTCTAATCTACTTCTATTCTACTAGAGGAAGGATAAAGGCTTAATAGGTGCAGCAACCTGAGAAAAAAATATTATTATTTCACGTGCATGTGGAATTTCCTGAAATATTATTCTACATTAATATTTTTCGGCTTCCGAAACAAAAATTGATTGATTGAATCGGCCTGTTCTGTTTATAGACGCCTACAATCACAACACAATTCTAGTCTACAAAATCAGCAATTAATATTTCAAAAAAATATTATTTCACAAGCATCTGTAGATTTCCTGAAATTTAATTCCAAATTAAAATTTTCCGGCTTCCTAAATAATATAAACATTTATTAATTTAACTCCTCAACTTACAATAGAATTTTTGTAAACCATATATGTAGTTATTTGAACTACAATATATGTATTTACAATTACTCTAAAATCCATTAGTATTTAACCCTTGAATTGAGCAACCACAAAATAGTAAAGAAAAAACAAAAAACTCAAAAAGTTGCATCGAATAAGTGAGGCATCCCGAAGGTAATTCTTCCTAGAAAACTACTAATGTTTATATTTCAAATAAATTTAGCTGATTACGTAAAAATTTCAAATGCGTTACTAATTTGGTTACCAAAGAATATTCGATTAATTACCAAGTCTACATAGGACATATTTATCCCATACTCAAAGGAACTTTAACATTCCTCAACCAATCACCATGAAACATGGTATGCAGAATTGGATTGCCACTCCAGCATAATGCTCAATTAAACTAGGCCATCTATCAACAAATGATGGTCAAATTCGGTGTGCGAAGCTGTATTTTAACGAAATTTTGGGATTCGGCAATAATGAATGGAATCATGCCGTTATCGGTTAGGAATCATGCCGTTATCTCAAATTTAGTTTGTAGAGCTGGGCTAGGGTTCTAATAAACTAAGAACCCATCAACCTGCATCGGTACCCCAACGCGTCCCTCCGATGAAGCCCCACAGCCCGACAACTCCGAACCGAACCCGGTCACACCCACACCCCAGCCACCGCCAAATCACGCAAGCAGAACTTAGTTAAATCTCCACCAAGTTCCGCATACGTGACCCGGCAATAGCCGTAACAGGGAAATTGCCAAGGTCCAACCAGAATGGTCAAACTGCAGAATCCCACCAAAAAGACACGTCAAAATCCCGAAACAGATTTAAAAGAAGTTCTAGAGTTCGATTTTAATTACATAAATTATAAACCAATTATAAACATTATAATAATAAATAATAATAACGCCTATAAATATATGTACACATTATATATCTCTATCTCACACATGAACTTAAATTACATTGGGTGAAGAAAATGAATACAATTATGAGCCCCTGTCGAAGTGCAGAACTGATGGGCCGAACCATATTACATGCCAGTACTATAGGGTGGCATGGAGCTATGCAATGTGCACATGGTTACGAAAACCTATTAGCAGTACGTTCCCGTGACGTGAAAAGCGAACTGCGAGAGAGTTTCGGTCCCAGAACGGATTGCAAAGATTAAATAATAATAAAAAATAAAAATAATAATAATTAAGGGAAACGACGCGTTTTTTACTTTTACCTCGGTGCCGGTTTATAAATTTTGAAAAGGGTGAAACCTTAATTAGGTTGAATTATTGAAATCAAATGAGATAACCGCAGTGGACATAATTCAATTCTGAGAAAAATGGGTGATCTAAAGAAAATTTGGTGAATTTGTTGAGAACCATGTCAGCTAGAAAAACTAATCAGCGCTTCCCATCAAGAGGTGGGGACAATTTATAGAATTCTGTATTCTGACCAAATATATTAAGAATTCTAAGGCCAATTAAAATATCCAGAGTGTTAGCTGGATTTTTAACCAATTCCATTTCATTTCAACTGATTGATTAACTGATTGGAATATGTGACCAAACCTAAGTAAGATTCCCGCTTGACGCCGGACACAACTTCACGCTCTTGTACATAAAACAAGAAAATGTAACAGGAAAGGTGAATTAATTATTATGTAAATTGACCCGGTTTCAGACACCTAAGTAGTCAATAGTTAGTAAATTGCTAGCCGAAACGCAATGCAAGACGGTCAGTACAAGACAACACAATTATCCAACACACTATGGAACAATACCCAGCAATCAGAATCATAAAAATACATTAAATCATCGGAAATACAACTTATACTACTTCCAGTGATCGTTCCCACCACTAGGAATACCAACAAAAAGTGATAAATATTGAAGTTCGAATAACAAAATTAAAGCAATTAAATTATTAATAAAATGATTCGTATTACCTAATTAATCCAACTCAATTATCCTGATAAATATTAAATAAAATTAATTCAATTCAAACTACCAAACAATTAGTACAATATAATAGTACTCGTCACTGCCGTCATCTGAAAATCCAACTAAAATCTAAATATAAAGACTAAAACCACATTTACACCATAGCTCCTTTAATAGTATAATAGTATTTTACTAATAAAGTATTTCTCTCGTTCAGTTTACACCATAGTGGTGTGAACACATTATAATAGTTTATTACTCATATATTTCATTAAAATTTAAAAAAAGAAAGTTATCTTTTATCACAATAAACAAGAAAAATCAGAAGAATGACTAAAATGACATTTCGTATCTAAAAAATATTATATAGTATCGTTCTCACCGCAAACATTATACCAATACTTATTAGATACGTAGAACACTTTAATTGCAAAAAAGTATGTAATAAAGTAGCAAAGTATTTTACTTTGAGTTTACATCGTCATACTTTTATGATACATACTCTTATACTACTGGTATAAACGTGGTATAATTAGAATCAAAATTATAATTTCAGGAACTTCAACTCTTTCTAAATACTAAACAAAGTAAAACATTAAATCATATATTTACAATTATTAATAAGTAACAAAAAAATTTCACTTTTTCCGAATAAAACCTGTCAATATATAATATAATATAATTCAGTGATAATTAGTTCAACTTTTAAATAAATGGTGATAAATATAAATAAACTTAGATCTCGGCATAATTAAGACTTAAACCAGAATTATTTTCCCCAGCAAAACAAATTTTGAATCAAACCATAATTATAACCACTATGCAGGCCTGCACACAAAATCTTGATTAGTTAATTTAAAATAATGTTAAAGTAGACATGACATGAAATTTACCCTAAACCGAAAAGAAAATAAATTGGCAAAGTTAAATAATTAGTTAGTTAACAAATTTATAAATACAATACTAAAGTTATGTCTTAATGATTAATCAATTACCCAAAGCCGTGACAATTCGCGATGAAATCTCAAGTCCTTTTTTTTTAATAAAACCTGAAAATACTATCGATTATCATTTCGCTGTCTATGTCAAAATATATAAATATAATATAAAATAGTAATAATAATAATAATAATAGCAACAAGACACAATATACTTTACAAGGATAACAATTACGAACTTGTTACTGTAAAGTAAAGGTTCTACAAATTTTATTTTATTTTATTTCCATACTTAACGCATGCCTATCATGCTTAGTTTCGTTTTTTTTACGAACATATTCTCTTCATTTACACACAATACTATGATAAAGTCGAACGAGAATTGTGTGTGGGTGTGTGTTCCACAATATAACCTGCAGAATGCATTCGTGCCAGTCACACACACACACACGACACAAACAAAACAACAAATTTTTTAAGAAGGATATCAAATATACGTACAAACAAAAACACAAAATTAAGAAATCCTCTCCCGCTCAAACCATATGCGACTAACACACTATGAACATGAAAATGTTAGCTAATTACGAGTAGTAAGTATACTGGTGCATAAAATATCTTAAATTTTGTGGAATAAAAATTATGTAATACAAAAATATGTATTAAAACAATGAAAAAAATGATAAAACACTTAGCTTGAGCATCCTTTGTAATCCAAAAAGTCCTATACATATTGAAAAATTACACACAATGTGTACGATGCACTTAAACAACAGTATTAAAATACATATAAACGAAATTGTTATATACATATTCTACGCCATTGCAAGCGCATCACACACAAATTACTATAACTATTCAATATGTATTTTTCATATACTATGCTTTTCATTATACTTAAAACACAAATTATTATTAATATTATTATTATTTGTTTATGTGTGCACATATATTAATAATTAATTAATTAATTTAAACACATTTTAAATTATTTACCTATTTATATAGAGGAGAGACAAAAAACACGTCTTTCCTCTACGACGTTCAATCGCCGACCTTAAATTAACTAAATAATAGCTATTAGGGATTTTTCCCAAACACCGGCATATTATTGACTTATTTGACGCCATCTTAAATAAGTCGGTCAAGTCATTTCAGTTCATTGTACTGACTTATTTGAGGTCACAAATAATTACAAAACACAAAACGCAATTTCTTTTAAATGGAAGAAAATAAGTTTCTTGACATTACATCACATTTTATCACATTTTTGGACATTATTCTGTGTAGACGTACGTATCCAAATATGCCTCCTCGCGAGGTGACTTATCCTTATTGAAATAAGTCAGCTCGCGAGAAGACTTATGTCCACAAATAAGTCGGTGTTTGGAAAACAGCCTTAGTATTAAAAATAAAATTACAATTTGGATAATAGGACTTGATTTTCATCTCCGTGCTGAATAAAATACTAGTAATATCCGGATCGCCCATCGCATATATTCATTATCACATGCCTTATCCATAATACCATCTAATAAAACTGTAAAAAAAATAAAATTAAAATGTTTCGTTTAACAGAATTTTGCCAAAACAGAAACAATGTTTTCTATGTAGCATAGCACTTAATACTTACTACACGAATGGGACGGGCGTCATGTCATGTACATGATCAGTTTTACAATAATGAATGGGAATACGTATTGAAACTTCAATGAGCATTCCTATTTATTGTTCTAACTTCAACTATGAGTATGACACGTTCTCTGATTTACATAGTATTAAGTGGCATACTATATTGGAATCTGGCCTCCGCAATTAGGATGCAATTCAACCTCCATTTTGCTTCATACATATTTTATAAATAGATAAAACAATATATTTATGCGTATAATAAATCAATTTCTTTATTTGGGATAAGCTTAGAAATTTAATAATTTTATTAATAAAATATTTCTTCGGTGTACGTATATATTTCCTTGACAATGAAGGAATCCGTCGAACGATCAACTTTTTATTAATAAAATAAAACAAGATTGACAAAAGATTAAGCTTATTCCAAATTAAAAATGGATTAAGAACTGAATTAAAAATTAAAAATATTTAAAACGTAAATTATTTACCTTTATTATTATTAACTTGATATCACACAAATAATACACCATACCGATATATTTGATTTTTGACACAGTATATTATATTTATCACGACACTTACGGCGATTTTTTTGACGACCGCACACGGCATTATTTAAAATGTTACTGCTTAAGGAAGAGAGCAAATATTATGAATATTATGAAATGAAGAAAATCAAATAAAATGTGATACATTCCTATATATTGTTGTAACCCTAACTATGTGTATGATATGCTCTCTGATTTGCAAAGAATTAGGTGCTAGGCTGTTGTTCCTTTGGAATATATTTTAACACTCTTCTTTAGATAAATCCACTTTTTATAAGATAATATATAATTTTATAAGCTAACATTTTTATCAATTTTGATTTATTTTGTTAATAAAAACCCTACGTTTCAACGGTGTACTTATATTATAAAACAATAAAAAGTGTTTTACTTAACTAAGTATAACGGGATTTTGCTAAAACAAACAGCAAGCATTCCTATACACATCCGATTATTTATAATAAATATTACTATATATTATGAATAATTTGCTTATACATAGGAGCGATTCCTATATAGCACTGGCTAATATGCAAATCGTAGGGCGAACCATGTACATAGTATGTTTGACAACAATATATGGGAACCAATATTATAACAGGTTTCCCATACATATATAGGAAAAAATTCAGTGCTTTTTTTTCTCCGTGTTTATTTGCCATACGTCGGTCGCATTTGTCTTTCTTCGGTTTGTAGAATGACATATTAAACTCTCCGTTGAACACTTTAGTGTAAATATTCAATTTAACAGGATCGGTAGACTCACCAAATATAATGAGTACAGTCTACTAATATTCAAATTAGATTCAAGATATTGACTGGTTGTATTGGCTCGGCAATAATGAAAAACAATCACGGGAGAAATTTTGATTTGATCTCTGACGATATTAAGTTTGTCTTCGGAAATTGTATACTTTATATGGCTGCCACGGGTTGTTGGTGTATTCGTGCCAACTTCGGTTGCGATTGTTTTATAAAAATGATAGACCCGATTTTGACTAAGATCTAACGTAGTAAGAAAGAATAACTTACAACCTCTCACGACAGCAACATTTTTATTGTAGAGAATATAAGAACGTATCATGTCTTATTGATGTTGATGTTTGTTTTTAATTCTTTTTCGTGCTGTTCTAACTCTTCTGGTAAATTTTGAGAAAAACCAAGCATAGCCTTCACAATAAGACTCCAAAACGTACTATGCACTTTTTGTCGACCTGTTTTACTAAAATTCAATCCACATTTAAAACTGCACTCTTCACCACACCCATCAGTAACACACCGTGCCCGTTCTAACTTTCCTTTTGCATCTTCATATTTCCGACGTAGATTCCTCATATTTTTCTTAATATTTTTTTCACAATGATGGATTGCTCTGCTTTTTACGAAATAATTGTTTATCAATTGGATTGTCACGAAATTCAACTGATTCGTAAATTTCACCTAAGATGGTTGGTATTGGTAACGAAGGTGCAAATTCTTCAATATTAAACTCCTCCCATTAAATGTTTCCAACAGACTTTATGATGGAACTGCATTATTTGTAATAGCATTTATTTGCATCTTTAATTTTATTTGCATCGTTAAGCTCAAAATCTATAATTAATAAAACTAATTAATTACTTTTTGTTTATACTCAAATCAATTGCCTGGAAATTAGGACCCACATCTGAGTCATCGAAAACACTGCTTTCTCAACATTCCGAACTACTTAAATTGAGTAAATTTAATATTCTAAATTTAATTAATATATTAAGTATAAATGATATCTATATAATTTTACATAACCGCTTTACATACTTTATCGCTTAGCTGCAGGATCTATAGGTCTAACCCCGGGAATAAATATTTATAAATTGGGAATAATTTTTCCATACCTAAAGTGGTAGGGAAAATTATTCCCAATTTAATTTTGTTTTGAATAACTTTTTACCTCAGTAGGCCAGAAAATAAATATTTGAACTGAAATTACGTATAAAATCTTTCCCCAATTCTCTATTCCCGGGGAATCGCCAGAATAGTGCCACAGGTATATTTAATAAATACGTTCGTGCTTTATTTTAAGTATACTGCAAAGGCTTTTATGACCAAGGTTGTTGTTTTTACCATTTGCTTTTCACTTTCACAAATTCCCAGCTCTCATTTAGTTGTTTGTAATTTTAAGCTGTCAGCAGCCTTTGAAGTGGTAATGCTCGCTTGTGTGCAGGGATCATAACTGCACGTAGATAGTGGCAATTTTTGTGATTGGTTATAAGTTTAATAAGTACATTGGTAAAATCACGTACTGTTCATCTTTTTCAATTGAGGCAGTATGTAGCGATGTAGTTCGCTTATCTATGGCTCCTGTTTGATTGAGCGTGCAATTCATTATTGTATCTTTCTGCCTATATTACATGAGGTTTTTACATCTGATGTCAATAATGTTTTTCCTTGTGGATCGTTTTTTGGTGTAAAAGTTGAAGGTTTACTTCTGTTGTGGGTTTTCTCGCAAAAAATAGTTTCAAAGGCTATGAAGCATTTTTCTAGAAATTTCATTTCTTAAAACTTTCTATGTTTTGAATGTCTTTTAAAACTGCTCGTATAATGTCACTGATCCAATGTCGAGTTTGTTTTTATTGATCTTATTGATGGTGGGTTGTGACATCAATGTATGGATGAATCGTATTCACGTCCATGCAGTTTCGTATAATTCGTTACAGTGGCATGAAGATGGTTGATGAATTAATTTTGTGCGAATCTGTTAGTGTTTTGTTGTTGTGTACTAACTTGGCATAAGCAATAAAAATCCTATTCATTTCATATGCTTCTCATGCGACATGCTAATTTTTGGAAGTTTAACCTGTTGATAATTTTCCGTTTAATACCTTAGACGGTGTAGTGAGGTTTGGACAGCTGCCGTCATATAATTGTCGTATATCGTCGTAAGTCCACCCACAGTGAAATACGGTGGTATATTGTTTCTTCTACTGTTACGGCTCCTTAATTTTTTAAAATCTCTAATGTCGTTAAAATTTTATGTCTGAAGTGCTTTACACTTTTACTGATGGCATTTCCATCTGTCTTATAGCAGGGATACTAAATTTTTTTGGAAACTGATCTTAATATTTTGTCTGGCTTTGTATTCACACACCACTACACCATTTGAACACATTCGACTACATATACTTTCGTCTAGCTCCAACTGCAAGGAAGTTAGATCGTAATAAAACCTATTTCGTTTTGTTGTCCCATTTTCCTCTATAAACAAGTTAATAAAAATAGAGACAACAACACGAAATATATCACTCATTTGCTGCAAGAGTGACACAATCCAAAATTTTTAATTTTTCAAGAAAACGATTTCAAAATATCACTCAACTGTTTGTAAAAACGGCATTTTCCAAAAGTAATTAAAAATATATTCTGATTAGTAAAAAGATTTTCTTAGGATTGTTTCCAATATCTTAAAATGTTAATTCCTTTCACGACAATAAAATCATTAGTGAAGATTTTTTTTTTGATTGCGATAGTTTGTGCAGTGCAAGTCGTACAATTTTAAGATTTTTTTTGTTAAGTTGAATATCGACGGAAAAACGTCTCACATACAGGCAAATTATTTTTTCTCGGCTAGGACGGTGTAACCAACGGTTCAAAGTTTGCGAAAGTAATCAAATGTGTAAAGGCGGCCAGTAAATCGCTCGTTTAAAATTTATATAAGGCTGACCTTATGCCTATTATTGCATGGAGTTTTTTTTTATCATTTAGATCGGCGGGTGAGCAACATTTACGGCTGGCTAACAGAAGTTCACCACATTTTTTTACGGGCGTCAGACACGAGGCTTTTTCGTCTCAAAAACGGGTGGTGTGATAGTTGTTGACCGCAAAGGTGTTGCAACTATTGACATGTTTTTTTATTATATCGGAGAGATCAGAGAGATAAAAAGAAAACCTTTTCTGTTTTTTTATTTCATCGGATCGATCTGATAAATTTTATCTCGTTCTTTAATTTTCTCAGATTGTCATTTTTCCATCTGATTTTTTTTTGATAAAAAACATATTTGAAATACTTTGACAGAAAATATGGCAGACGCTATGGAAAAGGGGAATTAATAAATTACTTGTAATTATTATTATCTTATTTTAATTAAATTGTAAAATTAATATTACGCTAATTTATTATTTTTTCGTGGTAAATACCCAAATTAAATATTTTCAGTATAAAACTCGGTAAAAAGCCATTTCATATCAAATATTATCCCTTTGGTCAGATAAATTATCTCTCTGATTTATCTGATATCTTGGACACAATAAAAAAACAGGCCATATAACGGGTACCACAGTAATCGAGTGAAAACCGCAACCTATACGGGTGGCCAGTAGAGGCTATTCGGGTTTTTGGAATATACCGGCGGTAGGGCCGCAACGGTAGAAAAAGAGCACAACCAGGCCGCAACGGTCCGGGTGTGGCATCACCTGCGGCAGAACGGCTACAGGGCCGCAATAGTTACTTAAGATACCAAAATTTTTTTTTATTAAATTTTAGTTAATTTCAATTTAGAAATAAATTTTTTGTGTAATAGTACTTTCATTTTTCAAGGGCACGATTACATCGATCATGTTTTTTTATTCACGTGGAATAGGGGTCGTGTGGTGGGTGTAAACGGTTGTTGCGTGACCATTATTCGTTTTTGCATTAAACGTGTTCTTCATTTCTCTTTTATTTCGATTGTGATTTTAATTTTATTGCGGAAACAAGGCCTTCTAGATCAACGGTTGGGATTTATCAATAAATAAAGATTTTGTTTAATCCTGTCTAGTGTTTATTTAGTGTATTTTCAAATATAAAATGAATTGCTAAATTTTTTCGGATCGGTATGTTCGGAGGACGGTTTTATTTCTTGTCGGTTGCACATTTACAGGTTGGGCTTGCCATTCCCATTCATCCCCTTGGCAGGACATCTACAGCGTCGGAATGGAGAGTCCGGTAAATATTGACCATTCAGGGCAAATCCAAGATGAGCCGCACGAAGCTGCAACAGTCTTAGCAAGCTGTTGAAGTGGTTAGTGAGGGTGATTCTTGGTGGATAGACGTTCTCATCCTCTTATGTCACTTCGTTGTGGCTGGGCATCGGCTTTTAGGGGTCGATGGGTCATTCGTGGGGGTATCTTCAACAGACTCAGTACTTATCGTTCGAATGGGCACACTCTTCGGTTTTAATTATCTTTATTGTATAATTTTGGTGTAATTGATATTCCACGGTGTATGCCAGGAGTATGCAAGCCTCAACTTCCCCACGACTAACCGTGAGAGAGACCTCTGCATACTTAGACGAATCTGCAGAATGGTTTCTGAACCATTCGGTAACACTACGTTTGAGGCTTTAATTAATGTATTTACATGAAGATCTGCGATTTTGGTCATTAATCTTTCCATGTGATGAGAGTTAATCTTAAAGCTTGTTCAGGTTTCCCTTTGTTGATAAGTTTTTGGGTGCCATCCATCTCTTTCCATGGGCATCTTAAAGTCTTGTTGATGAATATAACGGCTGACTTGCTTATTGCGTGCTCAGCTTTTGTGGTACAAATTTGAATGTTTTTCTTTCTTCAATGAAAGTGGCGTATGTGTAGACCACTGTAGTCAATTTGTTCTTGATATTTCCGACTCGAGTTGTTATTTTGCCTGCCAGTTGTTGTGTTCTGCCCAAAGAGCCAATGTTGGGTATTGTATAGCTAGCAGGTATATTTGCTTAGGTATGACTAAGTGTTTAATTTGCTTTTTGTACGATTACTATACGGATGGAGTCTGACAATAAGAGAAGACATTATTTTGCTTACTTTATTCTCCCTTAAATATTACATTTTATTATTTGTTATATAGTTTAAACCGCTGACTGAATAATTTAAGCTTAATTAAGGTTTTGTTTAAAACATAAAAAATAATTATAAATGTGCCAGCATATAGTACATACTTTTTATGTATATGTAATATGAAATATGGAATGTTAGGTGTCAACAGGAGTTATTGTGTTTGAGTTTTCAGTTTTGTATCGTAAAAGAAGAAATGTAGTTTCTTTAACTTCGTCGAATTCCATCTTGGTTGATATACCAATCTGATATTTTTCTCTTAGTTTATTTTCCCCCTATTTAACCTTACAATCATGAACTCTGCTATACCAGCTTAATCCCGTGTTCGGGGAATTGAGTTACTCATTATTAAAAAAAGACGAATTAATTTCGTTTATTCTTGTATTATGTATCTGATAAATGTATTGGTGAGCCTGGTGTTGTTCAAGCTCGTTTACCCAATGGTGGACCAAATGGTGTTGGTGGGACCCTTGTGGATGAACCTGGTCTGATTTAAGCGTCATCTTCATCAGAAATTTCTTCGTCGGAATCTCCTTGCGCTTTCGCATAAATCAGGGTTCGCAAACCTGAACATAGTGTTTGGCGCGCACGTTGCCTAAGGCAAAAATAAAAAACGGTAGTTGTTTTCGTGTCTCTGACGATCGTTCAGAATCTTTAACATTGCTCACATCTCCGCAAAGGATTGTTTATCTGCATTGGTAGAGAGATATGTGGTTGAGTAAAATATACATTTCATTGATTAGTTACCTGCATTTGTGGGAACGGTCACTTAGGAACGGATTCAAATTTATGGCCCATCAAGTTCACAGCACTTCTCATGGATGGTTTTAGTGAAAGTTTGCTCTGGTTATCTAGATGTTTCTGAACCAATTCCACCTCCAATTCTTTCAGAAACTTTTTTCTTTTCTCGAATTGTTATTATTCCAAGCTGACATATCTCAAACAATTGGTAAGTTGCAAGTTCAGCAACCTCACGCGTATTATTAAATATGATCACCGAACAAATATGCCATCAGTTACTTTTCCTTTTGTAGGTGTAGCCGCACAATATTTTGTCGACGAATGTATCGAATTAGAAGCACATTTTTTTAAATCGGTAGTGTAGCTCACAACCAACTCCTCATCCGAGAAGTAGAAAACGGAAGCAAACGGAGCTATTTTCTTAGCTTCCTCGACTGATGCAAACAGTGAGGGTATTTGCGTTACCAACTATTTGATCTAATTGTACCATCGTGAGATCTTTGGATGAGAGATCATTTGAATCATTTTAAAGAGAGTCCATATATGGTGAATTGGAGCCGACTTATCTTCTCGCAATCGATCCTCACGAGTTTTTGAACCGTTGAAACCCAAAAAACCAACTGATTTGCCCAAATCGATAAACGCGTACATTTCATCCACATTGGTATCTCGCCAAGGTCTCAATTTTTTCGGATTATGTGCTAGTTGGTTCGTTGCATACGCTCTTTTGGCTTTTCTATTAGCTTCCAAAACAATTCTGCGGTCACAAGTTAAAACTGCTAAAGTCAATTTTTCCCATTCAGGAAATCAGAATAACTTTTAAATTTTGAATTTAAAAAATATAAATTTCGTAGAAAATGGTTATCATACTATTATATTGGCAAATTTTACAGATTTTTAGTTGAAATTCTCCCCTGAGATTTAGAAAAATATAAAATAACAGTTTGTGGTAAAGGCGAGTTGGAGGCTTCATGCTTTTCAGTGAAATGTCTCAGTGCTACAATGTAGTCCAATCCTTTCCTTTTTAATTTTTCCGTTCTCGCTTTCTCCGCATAGCAGAAGGCATCGACCACCAAATGGTTTTATATTTTTGAGTCTTGACCTGTGTATGTCAGACCACGATTTGCCTCGGTTGCTGTTTCTTTTTTTTTTATTTATTATTCCAAGAAAAAAATTTACATTCTTTTATATAGGAAAATATTTTACTATTTTGATACAAATTTTCAATAACTTATATGGAAGAAAAAAACTGTAAACGAAATAATATTATAATATCTAATGCTGGTACGCAACAAAAACATTAGCCAAAGCAAGTCACGCGAGAAGATACGATTATATGAGTACAAAAAACAAAATAATAATCTGAAACATTTGAATAACATTATATTTTATTATAAATGTGAAATATTATACTTATTTAAAAAAATTAAGAAAAGCTTGTTTTTGATATAAGCTTTAAACTCTGAAATTTTAATGTTTTTTTAAGATAATCCAGTTTGTGGCTATTCCTCTTCAAAATGAATGTCTTAAAGCAGTTCATCATTTGCAGAATGGCCATCTAATTCGGAATCCAGCTCATAATTTGTACCATTGTAGTTATCGGAATTGAGACCTCCTAAAATTGAATATATCAACCCATACGAAAGCAGCTGCAGGATGTTCTCGCCAACCAATTGGGCGGACTCCATAAAAAATCTACTGACATATGCATCGGCTATCTCTCTTACCAAAACAACAATAAAATAAAATCGGAATTCATTTCGATAACAAAGCTAAAAATATAATACAACGAAAATATCCAGAAAATATGGTGGTGCAGAACAAGTTCTATGTTTTAATGTGAGTCGAAGATCACTGGGGGAACACAGCACCCCTTACACGCTTCTAATGTTAATACGAAAAGAGGTACAGACAACAATAAATTGATCTTCTTAATTTCCATTTTAAGCCGTTATACCCATATAGAATAATCGACTAACTGAGAGCAGTATAAATTCGAGACGTTATTTAATTCGATTTCATTATGAATACAATTACTTCCTAAATTCATTTGCCCTTTAACCTTCATTTCGAAAAAATTGTTCGGTTCTGGCAATGAAAATAACGAGACAGAAAATAAAACGGAAAATTTAATTTTCCTACAATATTATCACTTTCATGTTTACCGTTTTGATTTCGTTTGTTGTTTCTTAGATTCGCTTATTACTAAGCAAATAGAAATTAAATTTTTTCTTACCGCAGCTACAGCTCAATTGATACATTTGTCGCAAGAACATTTAGTTTGCTTGATATAACATTAAATAGAGTTCTATATATACCATTTTCGTCTGCTGACTCCTCAACCGGAAAAAGTAAAGGTATACGATGGTCGATTAATAAGTGCCCGTGTTTGGTAATAAGTGGCGTTGCTGAGGGAAGTTGACATTACCTGTCAAACGACACCATACTGAATTTCTGTAGTTTAGGAGGCATTGTGTAAACTATACAATAAAAATTAATACAATTAGCATTATAATCTGATATAATGCAACTTTTGCATTAGTTTGTAATGCAAGCTTGCGCTGGGGACCTATATGTAAAGCAATTTGCATTACATAGGTCATATTTTTTCAACTGTGGTGCTGGTATATTTTAAAAATAAGTTTATTTTTGATTTCTTAAATTTATTCCTACAAATTGATTTTATAGTGGTGTGATTAATTAAATGAAATTAATTTTTTTGAATTCTTAATTTTAATAAATAGCCATACTACTTCGTACAGCATTCATCGGTGAAGCGCTTCGGCGGTGTGTTAGGTAAGTGATTTAAGATTTAACTTTATTTTTGTTTGTGGTGTTTACCCTCCAATTTAATGTGATATTTCAACACCTATTAAAATTAATCAGTTTAAGATTTTCAAAACGATTTATTTTCGACGACTCATATTTTTTTATAAATGAAATATGTTTATATTTATCATGAGATAAACTATTTTAAAACGGGGAAATAGGAAGGGTCTCAACAGAGAACAGCTCTTAGGTTCGTCAAAGTTCTCTAACCCACTGTCATGTTGACTTCAACTGGCGGGCTAATGGCTGCTCGGAGAACAAATTTGACGGATTTTTATTAACGGAATTTTCTCATGAAATTTTACTGTAAAGGTTCCGTTACAATCGTATCTAAAAACATAGTAGTCCGAGTAGAACTACTGTGCAGAACTGTGCCAACTTCCATTTTCCAACACCGATAAGTATAGTTCATGCGATTTTGATCGAATGCGCTCTGATATATTGTTTCTCGGATGTATTGATTGTAAACCTACAAAAAGTTAGACTTAGCTCTTTTAACGACCCTTGTTTAATAAAGGTCGACAATCAAGATTCGCTGGATTGCAAGGCTCCACCTTTTTACAGATAAATCCAACATCTTGCTCAACTGGTATTGAAGGATCCAAACGACGGACATAAAGTTGCCTCATTTAAGAAATCTCAATAGCAACAAGATCATTTTATCATCATACTGCCTCTCTTATTTACTTACAAAAAACACGGTTTCCAATAAGAGGCAATCGGATCGTAGTACCTGTTTAAACCATATCATTCTATTTTCGATTTTTTATTTTTATTTTCAACTTCATTTCTGCTCTCTTGAATCACTATCATACAAATCAATTTTCGTTCAGTGATAGTGAAAATTAAGATGTCATGTTATGTATGCGCTCAAGTTCCAAAAATTTATTAACGGAGCGAATCATCGACATGGAAATTACGGTTTGCCCAGTTACCATTGATCGTCAATATATTTTTTAAGCTTCCCATGTTGTTTGTCATCTAAGATACGCGCTTGGTATGTTTGCCTCCTTGCAGTAAGATCATAAAACGTCGATCCAGTTTGTATCTAGTAGTCAGAGGTTGTCATTTCTTATATATCACATTACATGTCACGTAGACCTGTTGTCTTAGAATTACGGAATGGTTTTGGTTTCCATCTTATTTGTACAACTGATTACCGTAAATTGACACAAGTTCTTAAATTTGTCGATGTAGTATCAATTTATTATGTAAAGTTTGGTCAGAGTCACCCTCCTAATGACCGTTCCAACTTTGCGTATTTAATGTTTAACTCTTCTTTTTGACGAGTTCTATTCATTTTAATTTCGGGTCTAGAGTAATGCAGGCAAATTTTGTCGAGTTTACATAGGGCATTTACTAAGAGTTCAGTTCCACTTTTGCTTCATTTTTTGTTAATTGCCAACTTTTTGCCCAGTGACATTACTTTAGCTTTCCCTGGGAATAGGGAATTGGGAAAAATATTTTCAAAGCATTTTTGTCTGAACTGTATTTTTCTGGCCTACTGAGAGAATTAGTTTCATGTAATTAGTTGAATTGGAAACTTTTGTTCGAATTTTTTTTATTGGAACGAATTCTTTCCCATTTAACTTTGTTTCCGAAGCGAATTTCATCAGTAGGCCAAAAAGAGAATTCAAACAAAAATGTTATGAATTTTTTTCCCCCTAATTCCCTATTCCCAGGGAAAGTCAGAATAGTGCCACTCTGGTACTGACAACGTTAGTGGGTCATTCCAGTTTAATTTTGGATTCTTCTAAGTTGTCAGCTACTAGTAATAAGGTCGTACCATTTGCACATGTCTATGTTTGCAGGTCCAAGGTAAAGATATAAAGTTCTTCCCAGAAGGCTATCTATGGTGGCACTCCTGCTAATATTTGCTTAATTTTAGGAATACTTTAATTTAACACTAAAGTGTTCCAGATACTTCAACATTCACTTTTTTGAGTCTCTTAAGAACTAGTTTCCCAAATATTGGAAAATTGGCCTTTGCCATTCATTATTTCCTGTAAAATTTAGAGAAACCCCATTTAGACAAAATTTTGTTTGAAATACGTAAATCATTGTTTTGTAAATGCTATATATAGTTTTCAAAATTTTCTTTTTCGCGTAAATCGGTCCACTGCAAGTACCAAAGTCCATATGAGCTTTTTCACTTTTTGGAAATATTTTGAAAAGTTTGTAGCATTTAAGAAAAAATGATTTAAAACAAAAGATTATAAATTAAATTTCAAACAAAATTAGGTCAGATGATTTTTTTAAATTTGAAAAAACTGACGAATTTTGATAAAAAATGATTCGGTATGAAACTTCGTATACTTAAGCTTTATCCTAAATTGGGAGATTCTTGTAAAATTTTGGTGAAATCTGTGCCGATCACATACATTTATTCAGGATTAGCTTGATCGAATTTCGTATTCCCGGATGTGAGATATTGCGAAATACTTCGTATATCTGGCAAAATTTTGGGAAGGTGCGGTTTTCTTGTACCATTGGAATTTAGTCGAACTTTAAACTATTGTCGTTCTCAATTTTTGATTTAAGTTCTTTATCATCGGATTGCACATCCACCATGATTGGGCAATCCATACTCCCTGTGATCGTTAATGTATCTATGTGAATGTGAGAAAGAGCATCTGCCACAGCATTCTCCTTGCCGAAAATAAGTTGTTTATCAGCCGCGTATTGAACGATCAGGTTCAAATGCCGTCGCTGGTGGAGCAATGTCTTTGATCAGTATATAGAATGAATTTTCGACCGTCAATAAAATATTTGAAGTGTTTTATTGCAAGCGTTTCCTGTATATCTTACGTGCTGTATTTATGTTCTGTCAGCTTTTGCAAAAAGGAGCTTAGTGATTGATTGAGGTCAGTATATGGTTAAGCGACGGGTGAGTTAAATACATGGTTTCAGCTAAGTGTTCCTCACAGCGCTAGAACAATTAGAGCTTTGTCCAGCGTAATATCCTCAGCAGATAAATATAAGTCTAGCAAACTAATTGGTTCCTCTCCGCAAACACGCACTTATTCAAATTGACCAGTAGACCGACGACTTGTAAACTACTATTTTCATGCCTTCGGATGTGCTGGTTTACGTTGGGCGATTCAACTAAACTATCGGGAACTCAATCAAACCTTAATGAAGTATATTATATATGGCCGTTTTTCGATTCCTGACTCAAGTACCGGTCCGCGTAATCGCCAACCACCGTTTTTTTCTTTATGATGTGGAGGAGCCTAGCCCAATTGGCTATCCCAGAGATCGATTTCCTTTTTAGCTATTTTCATTTTCTCTGTTTTATGCAACGTTGTGCTTCGTATTAAGCGTCCAGGTTTCATGGAAAAGTAGCTTGAAATTCTACAGTATATTCCGAATGTGCGACTTCAATGCATCTAAATTGATGGCGGTTATAGTTGATATGATTGAAAATAAACCTGTGTTCCGCCTATCTTTAGGAAGTCATTGGATCGATTAGTTTCTTGTTCCTTTCGTCAACGGTCTGCTACGTAGTATAATAGAAAATCGGCGCCGATGAGGCTACTGATAATAGCGATCTAAGACCTAAGTTCAAATATAGTGGAGTCGGCGGCTAATTTTGGATTTTACGGACTTTTCTCGTGCTGTTAGTCCTATGACGGAAAATTCAGCCTCTGTGCCTATATGAGAAATTGCTGTTTTGTTGTTGACTTGAGCAAGACTATGTAGGCGGTAGTTTGAATGGTTACTATACCATTTGTTGCGATGAGCGATGAGCCCGGTAGTTTTTTGATACTGCCGAACACCAGCTTTGTTCCAACAAGCACTTTTTGGTGCAGTTCTTTGCGTTAATTTCGTTCTGTAAATGCCAGTAGGACAAACTCATTTATTTAAAGCGGACACGTTACTGCCCTTGCTTGTAGTTATTTCCAATCAACCAATTCGTCGGGTTAAGAATTTTAGAATATCTACGAAAAACTCGTTATCAGTTAACAAGTGTTAGAACGATGTAAACCACGGATAGGGTTGCAGCGTTTTTTTATTCAATGTTCCTTCAACTACACTTCAGATTCTTAGTAAGAAGATATCGCATTTCATTTGATATAATTTGTAATGCGGGTTTGTAAGATAAAGCGGGAAATTTTATTTACGAATATGTGTTGGGAGTACTAAATGTAGATAAGGCGCAAATCGACTCTGCAACCGATCAAAATTAAAAGAAATAAAATCCTATCGTAAGAATCTACCCAACAAGAAAGTTACACTAATGAGCGACAACCGTTAGCCACACCCAAATTCAAGCATGCCAAGTATAAAGACATTTATCGGCAAAAGCGACTAGTTTTAGTTTGTGAAATGTTTGAGGTGAATCGTATGTGTGAGAAGTCATTACCGATGACAAACTTCCGAGTGAAAAGCTAGACCTACCAAACATTTAATCAAACGCAGTAACTCATTTAATAAAAATTTCAACGCAAATCGAAGCATTCATATTGTTGTCCCTTAAACATAGTTTTTGTTATTTGAAATTTGAAACTGAAAAATTTACGGTATATTTGGATTCGCCAAGTTTTGAAATAAATTGTAACCACAACAATGGATGAAATTGAAGAGATGGAAGGGTACGAAGACGTTATTACGACGGTCGAAGAACCCGAGTATATTACAACGGTATTTCAAAAAAAAATGTATGAAGTTTTAAATTAAATAACCCACGTTCGTCCAATAAATTTCAGGTAATTGAAAATCCAACACTAAAAAATGTGATGTACAATTTTTTGTCATCAAATATGAACATACCAAATGATTTAACGTCAATCCTGTTAGCAGCGGCATTTCTTATAATTTCATGGAAAGCACTTCAAATCATTGTCAAATTGCTATTGGCCGTCTTGTGGCCGATTATTGCTTTTTCATCGCTGTTTGTAAGTAGCATCAATCCTGTTCGTAACACATTCAAAACATCAATTTAAACATAGATCTTAATTTTCAGTTTTTATTGCCAATGCTTGGACAGGAACAGATCTTATCAAAAATATATATAGTCTATAACTACAGCAGAAATATGCTAATCAATATGTTACACACGGTTCAAAATTTACGCAAATAATGTTTACAACTTTAGGACCGTCGCGGTCTAACTTGAATATAAAATTGAATACAAAAAAATTTTTTTAATTTATATTCTCCAACTATGGTCACATAGTATGACTGTATATTACCAATTGGCATGTAGTTCATAAGCTGGCCATCAATTGGTATCGCATTCATTTTATATGTTCCTAATAGGGGGCATATACCAGGTGGTTCTATGAGTGATGTAAATTTGGTTAAGGCCGTATCCTTCATATCAAGAATTTCACACATATCATTGATGGTCATTCGTGGAATGAACTGTTTACAATTTTCTACATTGCCACTGATGTCTGGACATTTTTTCACATCTACTGAAACTATAAAAACATAAGTAAATTACTAGAAATATATTTACTGTTCATACAAATTATATTCGAATTTTGTTACCTTTAGCGCCATATGAAATTTTTTCATTGTACGTAAATTCACCTGAGATTTTGTATACATTACGTTGGGCTGGATATGCAGACACATTTCTTATCTGCACCGATAATCCTTTATGGTCGCGGCATTCCGCTAACCCTTTGACTATGATATATCTTTTAATGGGTTCTCTTCCCCAAGCCAATAAAACTAGGAAACCACAGATTAGAAAAAATCGGCCCAAATACTTCATTGCAAGTTATGGTCGTAGATACGTTAATAACTCAACTTGTTTGCTTATTTTACATAGTTTAGTTTTCAAATGTTACGATAAAAATCAAATTGGTGTTAAATTTCGGATGTAATAAATTAAAATTATTTTAAAAATAATATACAATATAGTTTAGCTTAAGTAATATAAAAAACAAACGGATGATGGATATTACAGTACTAAGTTCGTCGTGATCGCACAGCAACGTTCAATTTAATGCACGCTTTCATCTCGGTATTTTTGTAAGCAGATAGTGTTATATCGTAGTTTGTGTTTAGAACCACTGGAAAAAAACTATTTATAAAAAGAATTATAATAATTGTTATAATTATGTATGTATTATTATTATTTAAATATTTTTTTATCGTTTTTATATCAGTAAAAGTATATTTGGTAAAAGTCTGTAAGTGCTTTGTCCATGTTCGACTGTTGGAATGCATGTTTTGGTGGTTTAATGATTAAAGACAACAATTTTATTAATATTTCAACACATTGTCTTGTCAATAACAACTTCTTGTGTTACAACAACTTGGAGTGATGTGCGTCAAAGCATATTTCGCAGTTGTCCACATGTTGTTGTCGAAAATAGAGTACATAGATATAAATAGTTTTTGCGTATAAAATGTAGATAATGGTTAAAGTGGGTATGTAACGAAATCCCGCGGGTTTTCAAAATCTCGGTTTTGTATAAAAAAATCCCGATTTTTAGCAAATCCCGGTTTGAAATTTTAAAATTTGACATGTGTAAAAATGGGACTCTTAAATGATTTTTGACAAAATTCAAAAATGAGTTTGCGAGAAAGTTCTAGAAAATGGCTAATACCGAAGGCCATATTTCAGAATTTTATCGAAAAATCATTTTAAAATCCCATATCCATCGCACGTATCGAATTTCAACAAAATCTGGGATTTGGTGAAATTCGATACGTGCGATGTGCATGGAACTATAAAATGATTTTTTGATAAAGTTCTGAAATAAGGCAGATAGGGATGAAACAGATAGGGATGAATTATTTTAAATATAAATATATAATATAAATATATACATAAAATCAACGTCCTAACATTTTAAAATTTTGCTCTTTGTATTCGCCTTCGTGAACAAAACTCACTACGAATAAAAATTCGTTCATGATCGTAGAGTTATTGCTCGTAATCGAATTGCCTAATAAGGGAAAATTTCGATCGTTTCTTGTTATTGAGAACTATAAATGTCCGGGGTAGTGACATCTAGCGCATTAAAAATAAGCTGATTGGGTCTTTTTTTTATATGAAATTTTAGCACGGCATACTTTATGAAAATAAAAATTAACATACAAAAATAGTCCCAATCAGGTTAATTTTCGTTTAAATAATATTCGATTTCGAATTCCCAAATACCGATGATTCGAATATGCCGTTCGATTAATCGAATTCGATTTCCCAAATAGGGGCCCTGGCCATTCCTTAACCGATTATTTCGAAAGTCGAAATGTGGGATCTAAATGGGATTTAAAAATGATGTTTGATGTTGTTTTAAGAGATTTTAAAATCTTATTTCCATTTCACATGTCGATTTTTATCATAATATGTCAAGAAATAGCCAAGTTATGTCGCTAACGGCCATATTCTAGAGCTTTAGCAAAATATCATTTTAGGATCCCATTTAGACCTTACTTGTAGAGTTTTAATATAATCAGTAAAGAAATGGTCAAGTTCCATCCCTATCGACCGTATTGTAGAACTGTATCAAAAAATCAGTTTTGAATTCAAATCATTCACTTATGATGTGTGCCTCACTTCGATTTTTTTGTCTACATTATCAAGTAACTAAATTGATGGTTAGTTCATACCAATCGTTCAAAGATGGCACAAAACAAACCGCAACTGATGTTTAATTAAAATCTGCTATATAAACTTAAATTTAACATTCTACAAACGATTTATAATCAGTAATTGATAAATCGGAACTAAGTGTGCAGTTTAGAACTAAATATCTGGTAGATTTTGGTTTATAAATAATATAAATAATAGAGACTAACAATACCTGCGTGAACGATCAATTTAGTTAGTCGGAAATTTAGACAAAAATATCGGCGTCAGGCACACAGCATTAAAATAAAACTAGTAAAACTGATATGATATGATATGATATGATAGAGACGTACAGGCCAACCATAATGGTGATCCTAGGTATGTATAGCACATTCCTGGAATATGCGTGATACAGTATTAAAACCTGCATCTTACCATATTCCAAAATTATGCGGGCCCAGGCCCTGCCTGCATCCTCGACATGAATGGTTTATCGGGATAGGATGTTAATCACAGAAATAACCAGGGCGATAACCGCAGCAAAGTTATTATCTAGCTACATTAATAAGTTAGTTAAGTTAGTCATAATAAAAATCACACCTTGGAAGAGAATTTGTTAGTTTATTAGTTTGTGTTAATTGGGAAATGGTATAGGAACTTCTAACTTTCATCATACGTATTTATCGTCATCAGTCATACATAGTACGACTAGAATAATTACTTCCATTGGCATCTAGGGGTCGTCTCATCTTATGCTGTTATTATATGTTCGCCTAAAAACTAACCCAACACCATTTAACCCGAGAGATACTTGTTCCTAAAAACCCGACAGCATGTATTTATACATATGATGACCTAAAAAACTTATTTTTAGTCCACGTGGTCAAATATTAATTATATTTTAATATAATCTCGTAAGTGTGTCATATAGCTACCTAAAATATTCATTTATTCACCTAATTTGGAACAGAATAGTCTGGTACCAACATCTACTCAAACTTAGTAAAATTATAATATAAATTCATTTGGAAAGGTCACCGTGAACAACATTCTATTACGGAGGTATTTGGTTAGCTTATTTGAATTGGAAAAATCATAAAGTTAAATAAATATGAAGTTAATAAGCCAAGACAAATATCTCATAGTTCCGAAAGTTGAAAACACTAACCTTTCAATGATAAGGCTTCAATATAATATATAACATAATAACATGTATAACATAAATGTTTATCCGATGGTCTGCAGATCCAAATCTTTAAGTCACGATTTCTAATAACTTAAAAGCGTCCAACAACACCATCAGATTTCTAAACTCTTGTTCTTTTTATTATTATTTTCTTAAATAAAATTATTCCAATGCACCTCCACTCATTCATTCCTCCGTTCCACACTGTGTAGATCTCTTTCCCCATTTACCTATAAAACCTGATCCAATTTCGCATATTTTTTACCATTTTTTTTTTCGGGGAAGCAGCAGAAAAATATTTTGTGTTGTTTTGTTAATTATCAACATATACCGATGTTAAGCAGCTTCGATAAACTAAACCGCATACGACGCGAACTATGCGAAAACATTTCAAAAATGATTCATCCCAGATAACTACAACTACAAATACATAGAGATCATATATGACAAGTGACAACCCACTCTGAAGCAACAAGCAGTACTTCCAAGAAGCATAGTGTGGAACGGCTATGTACACGAAAACAAGCTGACTAGAAAAACGAGTAAATATATTGAAACAAATTGAAAACGAAAAGAGATAAACCTACATATAAACACTCGTATGATTATCCCGTGTTTGTGAGTAAAACGTACGTACTGTACGTACTGTTGTATAAAAAAAACGTACTGTTGTATAAAATACAAATTAATGCAATCAAAGTAGAACACAATATCGAGCGCAACATCAAAAATCGAGAAGAGAGAATGTTATTATCGATTGCTGTTTAATTCACAAATTCATTTACCCTCAAGCAAAACAAAACAAGTATATTTGTGATCGTTAAATTTCAAGAGAACGCAAAACAAAATAAAATAGAACAAACATAAACCAACCACTCTCTCACTCCAACTTTATATAAAACCGCGTGTATGTTCAAACAAAATATATGTTGGATATCCTTGTGTGTGCTATATATTGTTTATATACTATGTTCAAGTATATAAGCACTCACAAGGAAATATATAATAAAATATAATAATACAAAAATTAAAAATAAATCAAAAAACTTCTCTTTTGGATCCGTTAGTTTCACGTGAAATTTAGTTTATATATGCATAGTAATTTAGATCCAAAATGTGCAAGTATGTATTCTTGCAATGGTATCAAAATATATACGAAATTAATAGTATGAATTATGTATATATTCTAAACGATTGCACGTGCATCTTACGCAAATTAATATTAAAAAAACTATGTACAAATTATCACTGCAACACATATTATTTAGTACACACAAAAAATTATTCTATTTGAAAATGAGGAGCGACACAAAAACACGTCCACTCCGTCTCTTATTTAGATTCAAACTCATTAAAATAAAACTAGTAAAACTGCTCCTTTATTTCCGACATGTTTTTGAACCCCGCTCTCCTGGAATTTTTTTTCTAAAGACAACTGGAGGGCTAAATAGAGGAGGAGAAGCGATGCAACTTCCCGCGTGCCCGTGAGAGTTATTGAAACCTCTACAATTCGGTATGATATCAAAAGGCTGAATGTCGAAGGGCAAAATTACAAAGGGACCAATGTGCAAAGGGCTGAATGTTTCAAATTTGCTTGATACAATTTTCCTTCACCAAAATGTATCACTGACTGGTTACTCGGAATGTTGACATGGGCTTCCGCCGATTACGGAAAGAATCGATGAAAGCGCAGTGACCCGACTTATATAATCCGATCCTATACTCTCGCTTTAATCGATTTTTAATTCCTCTATACTGAATTTTTCGTTTCTAACTAGGGAGCTCATATATGTTTTTAAATTCCTATAAACTAAATTTTTTTCTAATTAGGGGAAGGAGCTACGGAAGCGCCGCAACCCGACTTATATATCCCGATCCTTTACTGTTTTACTGTGTACCGGTTTTACTGTTTTAGTTTTGTTATAATCGTTTTTTATATTTTAAGAAATTAGAATTGCAATTTCAATTTTCGAAAACCATCAAAAACTACGAATTCAACAAATTCTAGAGCAATATGGCACTGTTGTTGTAGTTTGACAAAAAAATGGGAGTGTACACGAAACCGACGCCCACCTTTGACTTGGTAGCCTTGGTTTTTTCTAGTAAATTTTTGGGCAAGATATTTTATATGTTAAAATATTATTAGTCCGGCCGGCCTGAATTAATAAAAAATATTTTTTTCAAACTTTAGAACTACAAGAAAAGAAAAACGGGATTTCGAAAACCGAGATTTTGAAAACTGGAATTTTGAAAACCGGGATTTTGAAAACCGGGATTTTGAAAACCGGGATTTCGAAACCGGGATTTTGAAAACAGGGATTTCGTAGTACACCCGGGTAAAATATGTAGACAATATTCCTTTGTTGTTTCCTGGGGGTTTCGGAATTTATAGTTCATTTTGGCCGGAATTACTACGATCTTTGACAAATGTGTTTTATAAAACATTTTTGAATGTTTTATAAAACTATTACTTTTATAAAATGTTTTTATCAAATTTATATTGCTTATTCAAAATGGCGACCAAATATAATTGGACGGCAAAAACCACAAAAATATTAATTCAAAAATACGAGGCGAATGAATTTTTATACAACCAAAAACATAAGCGCTTAGTGTTCCTGCACACGCTGCTCGTTGTTGTTCCATTTTCACTGAAGTTTGAGGAAAGGTTTGATAAAATCTTTTATGTAATGTAATTTTCAAAAATTATTTGATCAAAATTGTTTTTTTATTGATTCAAATATTTTATAAAACACCTTTGACAAAGATCTTTTATAGTGTAATTCCGGCCTTTCACAAAACCAATTGATGAGTTTAATATGTGAACTAATGTTGTGTGATGTCATGATACACACCTTCAAGTGTATTTATACTAACTCAAACTTTAAAAAAAAAAAAATTTGGCGTGGGATATTTTACAACACCCAACAAGCAGAAAAATGCAAGTTAAAATGCATTAACTACGGCCACAATAGTTTCCCGCTAATGACTTTGTCACGATAAAAATCTACCAGGAGCTTTAATTACGCGCCTTTTTTTGGTTACATGATGTGGAGATGGTTGCTGAAACGTAACGTTTTTAGTCACTGTAACTCTTGCATTGCATTGATTACCCAACAAGCTACTTTAAGCCGATTTATAGTAACCTCCTGTTCATTTTCGTCGACTAATATAATAAACGCATTGCATTTTCTTTTAATGATGTTATATGGTCCCTTATATGGTGGGGTTAAAGGAGGTGATAACGTGTCTACGCGAACGAAAACATGACTACAGTCAGGTATTGCAATATAGACACTTAGTACCTGGAATTACAATTAATTCAAATTTAAAACTTGTTTCATTGTTCCGTAATAAATTTTGTAATTCAATGTCATATTTTGCTCAATTCTAAGTTGGCCATAGTCAAGAAAATGCATCTCAAAAACTTTTTATTCTTCTAAACGCGATAGCATATCTGCGAGGATATTATTTTTGCCAGATATATGTTGTATATCCGTACTAAATTGACCAATAAAATCAATTTGCCTCAATTGACGTGGTGAAGATTGTTGATTCATGTTTTTGTTAAACATGAAAACCAATGGTTTATTGTCTGTAATAATTGTGAAATTTCGACCAAGCATTAAAAGGTGAACCATCCTAACGTTTAACAAACAAACTAACGAAATGGATCATCTGGATGTCCCACTTCGCACACCAGAAGACATTGATGCCGCGATACAAAACTTAAGACAAATAATGGGAATGGTTGCAAAAAAGCTACTCCAGAGAACAAAACTACAAAAAAATAATAAACTTTCAAGTAACATTCAAAAGTTATTCGCAGAGAAGCGGGTAATTCGGCGGCTATGGCAGCTTCACCAATCTCCGTTGCATAAATGGAAATTAAATAGAGCTATCGAAACTCTGAGAGTAGCAATACGTTGTTATGGATTACTGATACTAAACTGTAGCTCATAGTATATACCTCTGCATGTATATAAGTACATAAGCATATAATTACTTTATATAACTAAAATACTGATTAGGTACAGCATCTTTGTATATGTATTGTAAGTACCAAAATCTATAAATTACCAACTTTGTCTGATTGAATCAGTCAGATTTTGGGTATCGATTAATGAACACAAAACAAATTATATTATACACAAATAAAATAAAAACAATAAAAAATGTCAATAAAATAAAATATCTTAAAAGTGCATAGTTTAGTTTATTTAAAAATTGAAATTGAATTCCTTAAATTTCCACACCGTTCTACAACAAAAAACTTGGTGGCAGCGGAGGGATTGCTCTATGCAGCAATTCTTGGTGTGGAAATTCTTCCAATTAAAAACGTTAAACATCATGGACAATAAGTGATAACGTGAAATTAAACGTTACTTTAACGTAAAAGTGTAGTGCAATATTTAACACATGTGTTAGAAAAAACGTGATTTGAAAATGTGAAAATGCACAGTTTTAATAATTAAAATCAATAAGGAATTATTTAAAATATAAATCTATAATTTTATCATAAAAAGTTAAATTCAAAATTAAAACAATTTCGTAATAACAGTTAATTTAACATTATGTTAAAATCATAAGTGTAAACACATGTGGCTGATGTATAAAAACCGCAATTAAATGCGGTCATACTTCAATGACATCAATCATACGATATGAACAATTATTCAATCACATAAAATTCGTATCATATCATATCATACGAGGATTAACTGACCAGCGAAACCGTCTAGATGATTCGAGAAATTTCATTATGGGTCCAATTTCATCATCGTTTAAAGCAATCAAAGCAATTATCGGATCATCATAAAATTAGTCTTTCATCAAAGCCATTCTATTATCATCGTACGATAACCAAACGGATTAACAAAAATTTCAACGGTTCATCATCATTTACAAAGTGTGTAACCAGTCATCATAAAAGATTTTTTGTGCCATCAAAGACAACAATTAATTAAATCAACAAATTATTTCATCGGGTTATCATAACTCATATATGGGATATCGTATCAACGGATAGCCGCTTCGTTAAAAGTTACAGCCGCATTAACACATAATTCAACAAATATTTATCTCACATCGCTTCGTTAACAAATTCCTGTTCCCAACGAATTATTCTACAAATATGCTGATGCTAAATATATAAACCAACAACAGAGATCATACAATCGGAGAATAATTCAGTTTTTTCATTCAATGGATATTATTATGACATCAGGTTATGTATATGTCATTACGGAGATTTTGTCAAGGTTAGTTTACATTTTTTCCTTATTCTCAACTTTATCATATTTATTTAATTGATGACTGTTCTGTAAAAAAAAAAAAAATTATGATTTGTCAAAATTCAAATTTATTTGTACATTTATATTGTGGATATTGTGATTCCCGTTCACCGGTTCATATTAGCATATCGATCATCTTAAATTTTGTTTCTATATTTAAATTAAATATGTTGTTATCACATTATTCTTTTGCTAGTTATATTTTAAAACTCTCCTACATTTAAATTTAATTTTATGTCATTCGAAAGTTTGGATAATTCCAAGAGTCACTCGTACGTTACTTTGCGAAGTCGAAGTATAAAGAAAACCAAAAGGCGATCAAGATCTCTAAATGAAAAATATAACATAGATAACACTGACGACATTAAGTCTACTGATTTGTCTCAAGTGAATAAACAATTAAATAAATCTTCGCGTACAACCATGTCCGTTTTAAACTTAGACGTTGCTCTAAAAATCATTCCTGATTTTGATGGTAGCACAGATCGTCTACATAAATTTTTATTATGTTGTGATATGGTATATAATAGTTTATTGCACACGGAATATGAAAAATTTAAGGACGTAACCGTCAACGACGTATTTCCTTTACCAAACATAAGTGATATCTTGGACCACCTTGGCAAATTTAAATATTTTTCAACGTTAGACCTTGCCAAGGGCTATCATCAAATTCCGTTAAATCCCAAAGACAGGGAGAAGACTGCATTTAATACTCACTTAGGACATTTTCAGTTTAAGCGAATGGCGTTCGGGTTAAAAAGTGCACCGGCAACGTTTCAACGTTTTATGAATACTATTCTAAGTGGTTTAAATGGGATTAAATGCATTGTTTACTTGGATGATGTGATAGTGACTGGTTATAATCTTGATGATCATAACAACAAATTAGAATCCGTTTTCAACTGTTTCAAAATCAATAATCTGAAGGTCAATCTTGAGAAATGCCAATTCTTATCTAAGGAAATCATATACCTGGGTCACACAGTCACTGAAGAAGGAATTAAACCAGATCAAAAGAAAATAGAAGCAATACGAAATTATCCCCAACCTAACACCCAAAAGGAAGTTAAATCGTTTTTGGGCCTGGCAGGTTATTACCGCCGTTTTATTAAACAATTTTCCGAAATAGCAAAACCTCTTACAATTTTATTAAAGAAGGAACAACCATTTATTTGGAATGCGTTTTGCGATGAAGCTTTCACCAAACTAAAACACTGTTTACTAAATCCTCCGATTCTACAACACCCTGATTTTTCCTTACCCTTCGCTATAACCACCGATGCAAGTGATATTGCAATCGGCGGAGTGCTCTCTCAAAACATAAACAACTTTGATTTACCAATTGCATTTGCTAGTAGAGTGCTCAATAAAGCTGAACTTAATTATCCAACGATAGAAAAGGAGCTGTTGGCTATAGTATGGGCTTGCGAACATTTTCGGCCATATGTATATGGTCGTCACTTTTCCATAATTACAGATCATAAGCCGTTGATATGGCTGTGTAATTTAAGAAACCCTTCTTCTCGGTTAATGAAGTGGCGCATTAGATTGGAAAATTTTGATTATAAGGTTTACCACAAACCTGGAAGTCACAATCAAAATGCGGATGCTTTAAGCAGAGTAGTAATTGTACCAGGTCAACCTCCAGAACTTCCATCAACTACCAAAGAAGTCAATGTCACAACGCGATCACAAAGCAAACAACTATCCGAAATCACGCCAAATGCCGAAAATCTTCAAAATATTGAAAGCTCTGAACCAAACTTGCCTAATTCCAAAATGATACATCTCACTGACGATTCTGAAATTAATAAAGTGATTGAACAATTTCATTCTAAACCATTAGGTGGACATCAAGGTGTTTTCCGAACAGCACAGCGGATCAAAAGGTATTATTATTTCAATAATATGTATACTCGTATTAGAAAAATAATTAGATCATGTGAATTGTGCCAAAAAAATAAATGCTACAAACTCAACAAAATTCCAATGCAAATAACTTCAACATCGTCTCAAGCATTCGAAAAGCTATTTTTAGACATAGTCGGTCCTCTCCCAGTGTCCTATCAAGAAAACAAATATATACTTACCATTCAGGACGACCTCACTAAGTTTTCCCTCGCATTTCCTCTTAAGAACCAGGAAGCGGAAACCGTGGCTCGAGTCTTTCTAGAACAAATAATATGTGTTTTCGGAACCCCTCAACAAATACTATCCGATCAAGGGACGAACTTTATGAGCGATCTGTTCACAAACATATGTAAACTTCTAAAAATTAAAAAATTAAACACTACTGCCTATACCATCCACAGACGAATGGAGCGTTAGAGCGGTCCCACAGAACATGGACGGAATACCTGAGAAATTACACTCAGTCAGACCCATTCAATTGGGATTCTTGGCTTCTTTATGCTATCTTTACTTTTAATTCGACTCCGCACAGTGCAACCAAATACATGCCTTTTGAATTACTATTTGGTTGGAAACCTGTGATACCTACAGCATTACTGCAGGAACCAGAAATAGTCTATAACTATGATGATTATATGTTGGAACTTAAAAGCAGAATGCAAATATCATTTCAAAACGCCAAGGAGAATCTTATAAATCAAAAACTTAGATCTAAGGAGTATTACGATAACAACACCCAAATTAAACATTTCCAAGTCGGTGATCTAGTTTTATTAAAAAATGAAGTTCGATATACCAAATTTGCACCTCTTTGGAATGGTCCGTTCGAAGTTAAACAAATTAATTCACAAACCAATACTACAATATTAATAAAAAATAAATTGAAAACAGTTCATAATAATCGATTAAAGCTGTTTGTAAGTTAATGATTCTTGGTTGAGAATTTCGAAACGAATTTAAACTATGTTATATAAAATAAGTCCCATATTGAAATTAAATAAAAATAAAAGTTTTTTTTCAAATTTATTACAATTATAAAAAATATTATATACTTATTTTTAAATTCATTCATATTTATATACTATATTATTAATTATTAAATTTATTATTATATACAATTTTTTTAATTTTGAATTATAGCTAGAAAGTTAATTAAAGAAAATATTTATAATTTTGTTTGTATAAAATAATCCTTAGGGTTATTTAAAACTTAGGAGGATGGTGTTATGGATTACTGATACTAAACTGTAGCTCATAGTGTATACCTCTGCATGTATATAAGTACATAAGCATGTAATTACTTTATATAACTAAAATACTGATTAGGTACAGCATCTTTGTATATGTATTGTAAGTACCAAAATCTATAAATTGCCAACTTTGTCTGATTGCATCAGTCAGATTTTGGGTATCGATTAATGAACACAAAACAAATTATATTATACACAAATAAAATAAAAACAATAAAAAATGTCAATAAAATAAAATATCTTAAAAGTGCATAGTTTAGTTTATTTAAAAATTGAAATTGAATTCCTTAAATTTCCACACCGTTCTACAACAACGTGAAAATTTATTAATACGGAATTACCTAAGTTAGCTCACAGCAACAGAAAAAACAGATTACTCACTGTGGAAGGCAGCAAGAAATTTAAAAAGACCAGTGATATCGAACGCACTGATAAGGAAGTCAGATGGGTCAGAAATGACTTAGAAAAGGCTATCGCTTTCTTTAACCATCTACAAAAAGTGTTCTGTTTCCGAACGAACAAAATAATGATTGCGTACTACCACAGCTTACGAGGGGCGAGTCGAATCCAAACCCAGTAAAATTTAAATGGAAATGCATTAAAATGGTTATCAAAAACAGTATAAATCCTAAGAAAGCTTCTAAAATCTAATAACTGGAAAAATGATCAAAGAATTACCAGAAAGATGCATAAAATTTATAACTTATATTTTTAACGCGATTATAAGATGCGGATACTTTCCCCAAAAATGAAAAATATCTTAAATTACCATGATTCCTAAGCCAGGTAAAGACGAAACCCTAGCCTCGTCTTACAGGCCAGTCTACTTCCAATAATTTCAAAGCTTTTTGAAAAGATACTACTACAAGAACTTAATAATCACATTTTTATTAATCACTTGTTTTACCTAACAAGTCGAAATCGATCGAGTGATTTTTTAAACTTTTTGAAAAATATTCAAAATATTCTGCGAAACAAAAAACAAGTGATTAATAAAAATGTGTTTATTAAGTATAAGTGTGTTTCGCCAAGTGCCTACGGCAAATAGCGTAAAAAGTACTACAAGAACTAATACCTATATATTATCTGAAGGTCGCTTTATACCAGATCACCAATTTGGATTTAGAGAGCAGCACGGCATAATAGAACACGTACGCAGAATTGTAAATACAATTAAGCTTGCCTTAGAATAAAAGAAATATTGCTCGTCAGTTTTTTGGATATTGCGCAAGCTTTCGACAAAAATAGCATGAAGAATTTTATTAGAAGATTAAAACTCTTCTGCCTATACAATTTCATGCAATTCTTGAAAACTACTTAGACCTAAGGATCTTCCAGGTGAAACAAAATACGGTCACTACTGATTTAACCGGTATAAAGGCAAAAGTATCGCAATGTAGTGCATTGGGACCTGTGCTATACTTGTTCGAAAAGAAACTCAAACATGGCGCTCAACTAGTGCATCAAATATAAATATCGTACAAAGAACGCAAGCAAAGATACTTCGTAGCATTACAAATGCCTCATGGTATATTCAAAACAGCAACATCCGTAGAGACCTAGGAATAACAACTGTTAAAGAGATAATTAACCATGCAGTCTAAAATACTAACTGAAACTGGAATCACACCCTAACGAATTAGCTAGAGAACTACTGAGACGGCTTCGCAGAGCAGATTCTCTAGATTTAATAAACTAAGAAATATAATCTAATAATTACACGCATGTTGAACTAACACAGTAACTAATAATAATTTAAAAATAATAATGCTAATAATAATACTGTTATTAAGTATTAACATAGGTTAAGGCTTATTAAGTTAAAAAAATTATAGTTTTAAGGAATTTCACACTTCTTGTTAGTTTCGTATAAAGTACTTAATAAACACATTTTAATAAACACTTGTTTTTTATTTCGCAAATATTTGTTCAAAAAGTTTAAAAATCGCTCGATCGATTTCGACTTGTTAGGTCATCATCAGGGGCAGTATGTTGTACCATCACTTCGAATCGAAATTCGAAAAAAGTAGAATGGCGGTATTTTGTATCGTTTTCGAAAAGCAAAAATGATACAACTTTCAGTTTTTCGATTCAACTTTTTTCGAATCCGACTTTTTTCCATTCAAAGTGATGGTACAACATACCGCCCCAGGAGTATCTACTGGTTTGTAAAAGTAACAATTTGTTATATATAGCAGAAAAAAGCAAAAAATAAACAAAAGAAGAAGGGGCCAAAAATTAGCAATAAAAATTAATCTATTGATCGCGCAGGTGTGCGATTAGTCATCGGCTGAGTAACAAAATTCAAGGTATATTGAAATACATATAATTACCCGACGTATTAGTCAAATTATAGAAAAGGGCGGGGTCTGTAATTGGTGAGAAACGAATTTCTCTCTGTTCGTTAAGGATATTTTGGTGGAAATATTAATTTTCGAATTTCGTAAGACTCTATGGTATCTAAACGTCTGCCTTTAGGTTGTATATGTAATATGTCTAAATTGTTCAAACTAGCTGTATGATTTTCTAAAGTTAAATGGTTATGGAAAGTTGATTGATTGCAACCAGATAAATGTACTTTAGCTCTAACTCCAAAATTGCGTCCAGTCTGGCCAATATAGGAGAAACTACAATCATTGCAATTAATCCTATAAGCACCAGACTTGGAAAGGCGATCAACTCTAGGTTTATAGTTAAAAATCATTTTCTTTATTGTGTTATTATTATAAAAAGCAAAACTAATATTGGTATAATTGGACACGATGTTTGATAAAATTCATAAACACATAAAACAAGACATATGGCATTTTGGAATTCCCTCAACCCTAATTTAAAAAAGAGGATAATTGATGATCTTGTTTTATTGGTATCATAAAGTGGAACAATTTTCTTTATGATCCTAATTCGGTTTTACCTTTATTTTATCTTATTTTATTGTTGTAGTTTCCTTTTGTTTTGTCAAATTATGATATTTATATAATCACATTTTTTAAAATAGAATGATTCTTCTTTCGTCTGTCGTGAAGATAGTTCTCAGATAGTTAAATAAATGTATAGCTTAAATCTTTATCGCGTTGTGTTTTATTTAAACAAATTCATTTTCGAGAAATTAGATCACACCAATGTTGCTAATCCGTTGCCTCGTTTTTCCTATATACTCTAAGCGACGCCAATTTTCCCGCGTTGGACTATCCGGTGGATAAATACCCGTTAGAGTTTTACGCTTTAGCTTTTTATTCAATAACTTTAATATAGTCCTAGTTGCATATCCGTTATTCGTTGCGATTTGTAGAATTATATTACGCTCTATGTTATAATTTGAATTTGTCAAAGGGAATTTATTAGTCTATCTATGAATGAGTGGAAAGCTGACATTTTAATATTATGGGGATGGTTTGAAGAACTAGGGATAGCATCTTCTAAGTATACATGTATACGCTGGTTTCCGATAAATTTTGAAGTCTAAAGAAGAATTAATCCTGGTTATTGTTATATCTAGAAAGTTAATATATTTATTTTCTTCTTTTCTAACGTAAACTCAATGGTGGGACATTGAGAATTTAACCAAGTAAAGAAAGAGTCCAACAGTCTATCAGTTCCATTCCATAGACATAGTATGTCATCAACATATCTATACCAAAAGATTATATGACGAAAATAAGGATTGTTATTTGATATGATCATTTGGGATTGGTGCTATAAAGAAAAAACTACGTGACCATGACCTGATAGCGTGTAAAGCGGATAAAGGCAATACAATTACCGTGCTCACAAACGCAGATTACGGTAATGAAATTTCTGATTTTATTATAGAAAGCAAAGCAATAGTGCTTGGCAGGGATCCAACCTTCGTTTCTCACCAATTACAGACCCCGCCCTTTTCTGTAATTTGACTAATACGTCGGGTAATTATATGTACTTCAATATACCTTGAATTTTGTTACTCAGCCGATGACTAATCGCACACCTGCGCGATCAATAGATTAATTTTTATTGCTTTTTATTGCTTATTTTTGGCCTCTCCTTCTTTTGTTTATTTTTTGCTTTTTTCTGCTATATATAACAAATTTTTACTTTTACAAATCAGTAGATACTCGTGATGATGACCTAACAAGTCGAAATCGATCGAGCGATTTTTTAAACTTTTTGAACAAATTTTTTAATTAAAATATTCAAAAAATCTAATTTTGCGAAATAAAAAACAAGTGTTTAATAAAATGTGTTTATTAAGTATTAGTGGGTTTCGCCAAGTGCCTACGGAAAATAGCGTAAAATTTATTTCGTATAAAAAAAATTCAAGAACATAGCCTTTGTCAATAGTTAGAAAAAAAATTAATTTTGGTGCAATGCTGCGCCTACGCGATTATTAGATTAAGTAAGAATTAGAGGTAATTGTAATTATCTTTATGTTCCAATCTTAATTCAGGATATAAATCTGATACAGTAACCAAAGCTTCGTTCAAAATAAAATTGAAAATATGTGGCGAAATAGGACAGCCTTGTTTGACCCCTTTATTTCTCTTGATTTCCTCAGTCCAAATATTGTACCATTTAATTGAGATACGTTCCCAAAAACAAGCCTTGACTATACGATTGACTAAATAATGTGGTATATATTGCTGTAAACATTCGGAAACCACGGTTGGATCTACTGTATCAAAGGGTGTCAATTACACATAAATCCGATTACCTGCACGCCACTTCTCGTCTAGATCGCGCCTAGAAAAGCTGCTTGGTATGATGATGGTAAATTTAAATGTTCATCTAACCGGTTGAGAAGTAGTTTTGGATATATTTTGTAACCTACATTACATAAATTAATTGTGGAGGCCCTAATGGACAGTAATCATATTCGTCGAGTAAGAAGGCCAGATTCACGAACCCATGAATATATAGGGATGTAGGTTCCTTTAGTTGTATTATTCCCTTTTTTATGATGTTTAAAATATTGGTAAGTTTTGCGAATTCGATCGGATGGTATGTAATCGGTTAGATTTTTGAAGAATTCTTGACATTCCAGTGATCGTTGTTCATTATAGGCATGCATTAATGATTGTCTGTCGATTTTAAAAGATCTATGAGCATTTGAGTTGCGAGGGTGTCGATTTTAATAATGTCTGGCACTTTGCAATGCAGCAAGTGCTCTTCGACGCTTAGGAGTCAAGGGAGTTTAGGTATATAAAACTTTTTGTTCACTAATTTTAATGCTGTCAATTATTGTATTCCAACGATCATGGTTTCCATTCTCGTTAATAGAACTACTGTCTACTAATTGGTAATGAGGCGACCGTTCTACGTGGAGTGCAGTTAATCCACATAAGATAATGGTAGCTTAATTCAGGATATAAATTTATAAATATTAAATGCGGTTTTTGTATGTTAAAATATGATCAACTTGTGATCGACTATGTCCATCCGTCCAGGTGTAAATGGGTGTGTGTCTTTTTTTAGTGCACTAAAGAAAGACACACACCCATTTAAACCATGGTTTAATAAAAAGATTGGCTAAACTGATTGGCTGAAAGTTAATGTCGAAAATATTTTTGATAAACATTGACGATTGTATTGTGAGGTTTGAGGTGGAACATATAGGTAGAGAAAAGAGGATTTCTCCTAAATTGGGTAAATGTCCTAGTAGCGTAATTATGACCCACAGTAATGTTTGATATGTTTAGCACGAAAAAAGGATTTCTTTCTAACTAATATTCCTACACCGCGCCGTTTAGTGGGAGTAATGCTCAATAAGTACCATATATAATTTTCTGAGGAGCACATACCTGAACCCAAATTGATCTCCTGAATACTACAAATGTCGATATTATTTTTTTATAAAATTGTGTCAATTTTGTCGTGTTTTGGGGTATGAGTAATTCCTCGAGCATTCCAGGTGCCAAAACAAAGCAAACTAGATATATTAGTTATTGGTGAAGGACTAGGTTGTGTTATATCAACAAGAAGGATTATTTTCAGCCGCGCTGAATGATTCGTTCTGTATTATGAGTATTACTTGGGTGATGTGAAAGTTGGGAAGCTGATGAATGAAGTGAGGATGAATTAAGTTGTGAAATTAAACTATCATAGTGCGGTTTTCGGTGTATAATATATCCATTTCATATCCGTATTCTGGAGTTTCAGGAATAAAATTGACTTGGTGTTGAGAATTAGGGTAACGCACATTAATTTTTTTATTTTTTAGTTTGAAAATTACTGATAAACATTCAGCACCACCCCAGAAACCATCTTGTTGTAAATTGGCTAAATACACTTGGGTGCAAAAAAATCCCACAAAAGTTCAAAAATATCAAAAAAAAATCCAATATTTGTTAATTTTTGTTAATGCAGATTCAAATTCTATTTCAATACCTATCCAGTGGTACCTTTTTTGTATTTATACGTGGCATCAAACTGATTTTTGGGGGTTAACATCTGAGGTACAGGTTCTTGAGAATTTGTCAGCATTAACATTAGATTACATCGAATTAAAACACGAAAATAAACAAAAAAAAAATAGTATTATTTATAAGAAGTATTCCCTCCTCTATCCCGAATGACAGCTTCCATTCGATGCGAAATTTTGATTTCACCAAATTTTTCACAAAATATTGAGGTATCGCCTCCCATTCCTCTATGATCGCCTGTTGCAGCTCCTGGAGACTCATTGGAGCAACATCTCTGGCTCGAGCCCTTCTTTTCAACTCGTCCCATAAATGTTCGATGTGATTGAGGTCCGGGCATCGGTGCCATATAAACACATCCTGCACTCTCCAGAGAACAGGACTGTTCTCCATTCTTCTTCTGTCCAATTCAAATGCTCTCGAGCGATCTCACGACCGGCTCGTTGGTGGGCTTCGGTCAATTTCAGCCCGTTTGCTGGCCTGTATGCAGTCAGATTAATTTCTCGAAGTCGTCTTCTAACTGCCCATCGACTGACTTTGACTTCACGAACTTCTTGGAGCCTCCGTCGCAGTTGAACCAAGAAAACGGCCATAACGCTGTGCTGTAGCAAGAGGTCGGCTAGATCCTTGTCGCAGTCTGAAGCCACCAGTTAGCTGATATCTCTGCCATACTCGACGAACGGAGAATCGGCTCAAATTTAGTTATAGAGCCACCTTGGTGCTGCCCCGCATAAATTAGTGCAACCACTTGTGCGGCTATCTCAGGTGTGGTATCCATTTCTTTGCTCCGGTTGAAGACGTAATCAATAGAGGATCGTTCAGGTTAAGCGTCGATATGCGAATGTATTGATCTTGTTGAATTATTTTTAGAATTTAATTCGAAAGCCTGCTATATGCATTTGACAAAAAATCATTTTGTTGGCATGGTACAAGTACAAAAAAGCTACCACTGGATAGGTATTGAAATAGACTTTGAATCTGCATTAAAAAAATTAAACAAATATTGGATTTTTTGATATTTTTGAACTTTGGATAATTGAGCAATGGGCGATTTTTTTGCACCCTAGTCTATTTTGTTATTATTCATTCTCAGACATTTTAACATTAGATGAATATATAGAACGCCAAGAATCTAGCAATGTTCGAATAAAGTCTCTATAATATTATTTCTGATGTACTTAGTTATGATAGTCCGTAGCTGATTAACACTACAGGATGGATTCTGGGGTTCTTTCATTTGTGTCAAATGAATAATAGCATTTAAAAGGCAATTGCCATCTCCTGGAATCTTACAAACTTCCATAGCTTTAAGTGTTATGAAATATAGCAAGTGAAATATACTGAGGAGGAAGCCGGAAAGTATTAATGTAGTATTATGTTTCAGGAAATTTGCAAAATTTGCAGATGTAGGGAAATAATAATATTTTTCTCAGGTTGCTGATTTAGAGAAGCTATTTTTGAAGACTAATACCATCGTTATCTATTAAACCTAAGCCTTTGTCCTTCCTCTAGTAGATTAAAAGTAGATTGTGTTGTGCTGTACGGTCGCTAGATGTCTGCGGCCGGATCGTTCCATCCCAAAATAAAACAAAAAAAAACCTTTCCTATCCTTCCTCTTATATGTGTAAACAGGCTGTAGGAATAGGTTCGGCGTTATCCGGAACACTTGTCCAGTACTTCGTTCTACAGTTCAATCAATCAATCAATGCTGCGCCTACGCGATTACTAGATGCATCGACGTGCAAACATATTTTTGAATTTTAAGAAAGGTGAGCTAACAAAACTTCATGTATTAATTCGCCTTTGCACCTTTCAAATGCGTTAATAGAATGCTAGTCCCAAATAACCCGTGTTTTGTCGTTTTTAATATTTCCATTGAACAATTTTTGTAATATGCCTGAGACTGGACAGCCTTATGGATGCAACGACGGTACAAATTTATTAAAGCAATGAGTCTTAAATCCTTCGCAACCTGTGCGGTTTGATTCCAAATTCGTCTATTTTAAAACTCCGATTTTCCAAACTCACATTTTGTTATGCTGTGTGCCTCACGACGAGTTTTTTGTCTAAATTTCCAACTAACTAAATTGTTCGTTAGTTCATACCAATCGTTCAAAGATGGCACAAAGCAAACCGCATCTTATGTTTAATTAAAATCTGCTATATAAACTTAAATTTAACATTCTACGAAACATTGCTAATCGGTAATTGATAAATCGGAACTAACTTTGCAGTTTAGAACTAACTATCGGGTAGATTCTGGTTTATAAATACCTAGGTGAACTAACGATCAATTTAGTTAGTTGGAAATTTAGACAAAAAAATCGTCATGAGGCACACAACATTAGATTAATTTTCAGACCGAATTGACGAAAACGTTCAAAAACTAGGTGTTCATAAATGCTCTTCGTGGATTTTTGACGCAATCTGAACATCATCAACAAATTTGGAACCAAAAGGTAGCTCTTGGCTGGCGTTTCTAAGTCCAAAAGTCATTACTGTAAATTCATAAAGACCCAAAGTTGAAACAATTGCTGTTTTTGGTGTATTGGTATCGTGCACCGGTATCTCATGAAATGTGCCAATTTTGGATAACACCTTGCAATTTTCAAGGTTCATAGTAAAATTCTGGATGTACTGGATATCGATCGGGTATAATTACGACGTTTAAACGCCGGTAATCGCTTTATGTACGCCTATCACCACCCTTTGTAGGCACCATATGTAAAGGCCTTGCCAATGAGACGATGATGGTCGACATATCCCGTGCTTTAACATATACTCAAATCCACAAAATAATGAAGTTACGGAACTTTCAACCCGTTGATCCTAACTCCACACCAACGTCACAAACAAATCAAGCCAATCACCCCTTATTTAAAACCAAACCAGGCTATGCCTTAGCGATGTGGAGAAAATAGCCACTATCTATAAACCAGCCATCGTTAAAACCATAAAAATTAAGGCAACGGCCATATTCGAGATCAAATTCTCATGAGTACAGAGGATACGTTTTGCCAGTCCTTATTCATCACAAATAATCGCAATCTATAAATAACGTATACGTTCTCGTATACGTTATTTATAGATTGCGATACAAGGAACTAAATTCTTGTTCCAACCTCAATGATGAATACATCAGCCATCGTTACATCAGAATAGTAACGTGATTGTGAGATCCACAAAATGAACATCACCTCATAATGGATTCCAATACCGGCACAACTGATGGATCTTTGCAATCCAATCAAAGATTCTTTATAAATTATTTTATGAATGTAGCCGAAGCAGCGGAATAACCACGAGATTGATAAAATAAACATAGATTCCACCATTCGAAAACATCGAAGCTCGCAATTCCACTAGGATATTGTAGCAATTGAAGAGTCTATTCCAGATCACAAACGAAATCTAAAGCCATCAACTACAGCGTTCATCACTAAACAATATCTTATGTTAAACACAAAGCAGTAACTCAGATTGCTGAGGACCCTCCACTTCCACAACATCAGCAACATCTTTTCAATAACTTGAAAAGTGAGTTCAGTTTAATACTTCAGAAATTAAAAAACAAACATTCTACTTACTTGACAAAATTCATATCAACGGGTACGTCATTGAACGTGTACGTTATATTTTTAATGGGACACCGAGAATCCGGTTCCACATATTTCGCAAACGATTGAAAAACTGGATTCTGTGATGCAAAAAAATCGCATAAATGTGTCAATTGTATTTTACTGATCATCGGCATACAAGATTCTTCATGCAATGGGTCTTCACATTTTTTCAAATCGACTACGCCACGATATCCTTTCATGTCGGGCGGGAATTGCTCCCGTATAATCACTTCTCCGTTTAAAACATAATTGTATTTTGATTTTTGTGTAATTTTTGCATCGGGCACATAAACGGCAAGGTTTTCGTTACCCGGACACTGGCCCAAACGTTTTATGATCACAATTTGCCCGATACGTTTTCCTGCCGGCCTCACGACCGCGATTAATGTAATTATATAAAAAAGACTAAAAATAAAATATTTAAGCATATTTAATTTAAAACTGATATACAATTAACACAAAACTGCAAACGCAAACAGTAAAAGTTGTGATAATTTGTTCATGTCTTATATATACCGAACCGAACATTTTGTGCTAACGAGAAACGGAAATTTTATAATAATTGGATTGCTAATTTTGCTATGTGTACATCATACATAATCAAATATTTTATAAATTATAAATTTTGTTATATCTATACACAATTATTATTATATTAGCATAATAATGATTGTATCTAAAAATTCATGAATAATAATCAGCTCAGTACATACATTTTATGTAATGAACATTTATTTTTATTTTTATCATGCAAATTCATTTAGTCAACTTGTGGTTTTTCGGTTTAGTATACGACTCGAATTTTACTCGTACCATAGAAATTTTTGTAAAATCGAGTTAGGGAATTTTAATTTTTCAGAATATCTATAATATGTACACAGTCTATAGTATGTTTACGTTTCATTAAAATAAAATTTGATAATAGCTGGTTAACATTTATAATTTAATCGATTATTATATTATTTTGATAGTAGAGCTATTTGACGGTTGCCCGTTTATTCCACAGTAAAAAATTGTGTGTCAAAATCTTGCCGTTTTTATCAAATTTCGTTAGGTCAGGACTGGTCAACACATTTTGTCGTTGGTCATTCTTTATTGCGAAAAAACAAAATTAAAATTGTTTTAATTCAATAAAATCAGGTTGGTCGCTTATTTAGGGATTTCATTTTACAAAATTGATAACATGTCCATTTAGAATATATCATTTACATAAAAATATAGCCTTTTTCAAAGAATTGTATCTAAAGCGCGATGTATAGATACAATCAATTCAATATTTTGGTTCATTTGCCATTGAGTATTCGTTACCAGTTGATTTCGTTTGATCATCCGTACGAAACGATTTATTGCGAAAAATCGTTAAAAACTTTTCCTTTCCGCACATTAAATTTTCGCAATAAATCATTTCGTAGGAATGATTAAACGAAATCAACTAGTGAAAAATCCTCAATGACAGTCGACCAAACGATTCAGATCAACCTTGTGAAGTTAGCACGGAATTTTATTAAAGGAAAATAAAAAAAATGTCATCGGGTAACACTAAAACTGCAATAATATTCCAGCCAAGATGTTAGTATTTTCATTCAATCTCGAAATTTTATTCTAGCCCAGGGGCGGTATGTTGTAACGTCATTTCGAATCGAAAAAAGTCGAAATTCGAAAAAAGTCGTATCGAAAAAGTGAAAGTTGTATCATTTTCGACTTTTATCGTTTTTTAATCTTGCAATTCTTTTTCTAGAATGAAATGTCAGCTACATTTATTATTACTTTAGTTTTAAATGATGATACTTTATGATTCGAAGTGATGGTACAAAATACCGTACCAGATATTTTTTTTTCAAATTTTAAATATTAAAATCAGAATTAAAAATTAAGTAAAAATTATAATTCTGGGATTTTATAAAATAACGAAGAGCCATTTGTTGTGCTATAAAAACATGATCAATAAAAAACCATTGACTGAATGTATTCTATGCGATGCTGAATCGTATACATAAGCCCAGTATAGAAAGGGAATCAAACAGGTTAACCAGATCTATCTATAGATAGATCTATAGGCTAGTAGTGAAAAATATTAAATTCCGAACAAGGTTGCACAGTTAGTTCTTATTTCTAGTTTTAGTTTCAAACCGATTTGCATGTTTTGAATAGAGATACAATATGATGGTTTGGGTCAATATGGTATAGAGATCATATAATATCCAAAGGGTTTCGGCCTGGTATCTTTTAGTGTATCAGAGGCCAGTAATGGAATGTTATTGATCATGTTTTTATAGCACAACAAATGGCTCTTAGTTATTTTATAAAATCCTACAATTATAATTTGTACTTAGTTTTTAATTTTCATCTTAATATTTAAAATTAGAAAAAAAATTTCTGGGCTAGAATAAAATTTCGAGTTTGAACGAGATTACTACAAGTATTATTGCAGTGTTACCTGATGTTATTTTCTGGCATGAAATTCTGGCCTAACTTCAAATACATATTCAGATGTTGTATAATGGGGCATTTACATACGACCAACATTTTTCTCCTGCAAAATGAGAAAGATATAACATTGACTTTTTACACATGAGAGACAAGAAAACAAATATATGTATATCAACGAAATTTTGCAGTAGATTTTCTAGTCAATACACAGCAAAATGTTGCCATAAAAATAAAATGTTGCCATAAAATATATTCGATCCGAGTATTTTTATGGCAACATTTTTAAAATTAACAAGAAAAAATTTATTTCGTATTTATAAATGTTGAGGATAATAAAAACAAACGCCATAGATAAAAATGTAAATTTCGCATTTTAATTCATTAAAAATAAATTAATAATGATCCTATAAAAAAAATTACGCCATTACTATATATGTTTATTTCTTTCTGGCATATTGAATATTTTTATATAGCGGATTCTTTCTTATTTACCTGCAAACATTTGTAGAAGAAAACAATTTTCTACATGTAAACCGAGCATACGATAGCGGCAATATGACACCGGAAAATAAGAGATTACGGTACTCGTCGCAAGTGGCAGCACTATCACTAAAGAGAATTAATTTTGTTATTTAATTATCAGCGGAAATTTTTCATTCATTATGTATATATTTTTTCACTGAGATGTTTTATCTCAGCATAATAAAATATTAAAAGTAATCCTTAAAATGGCAAATTGATTGATCTCCGAAGTAAAGGAACTCGGTCTTTGAAATGTTGAAATTTAACAATATTCCGTCTTTCCGGCATTTCTTCCACTAGTAACCAATACTTTCGGTTATTTTTCTAATAACATTGGTTGTACTGGGACTATACGGAAAATTTGAGGAAAATTCATGGACTAGAATTTTCACTAGAATTTTTTGATTTTCTGCGGCCAAATAAGTTATTTTCAGTTTTGAGCCAAACATGTCAAAAACTTCCACGAGTAACCAATACTTTCGGTTGTATTTCTAATAGTTTAGATTATACTGAGACTATATGGAAAATTTGAGGAAAATTTATGCACTGGAATTTTTACTAGATTTTCTGCAGATAAATAAGTTATTTTCTGTTTTTGGCCAATATCTCAAAAACTTCCACTAGTAACCAATACTTTCTAACCAATACTTTTTCTCCAAATTTCCTAAATAGTCTTAGTATAACCTAAGCTATTAGAAAAATAACCAAAAGTATTGGTTACTAGTGGAAGAATTGCCGGAAAGACGGAATATTGTTAAATTTCAACATTTCATAGACCGAGTTCCTTTACTTCGGAGATCAATCAATTTGCCATTTTAAGGATTACTTTTAATATTTTATTATGCTGAGATAAAACATCTCAGTGAAAAAATATATACATAATGAATCGCTAATAATTAAATAATTAAATAACAAAATAATTCTCTTCACTTGCGACGAGTAGCGTAATCTCTTATTTTCCGGTGTCAAAATTTCGCTATCTTATACAGCATCATATTCAGATCATTGAATTTGTGATAGTCCAGGATTATATTAAACTAAATGAAGTTTTGTATTTAATTGTTGCCAAGTGCTGTAGAACCAAAATATTGATTTGATTTTGATGTCTTCCATTTTAGATGGAAAATCCAATTTCTTTTATTTTCAAAAAATATTTATTTTTATCTAAATGATATATTCCAATTGGGCATGTTATTAATTTTGTAAAATTAAATTCCCAAAAAAGCGACAAACCTGATTTTATTGATTTATATAATTTTGATTTTGTTTTTTCGCAATAAAGAATGACTCATTGGTAAGGAAACACCTTTAACCAATCCTGTCCTAACGATTACCTAACGAAATTTGATAAAAACGGTATGATTTTTTTGCAATGAAGTGCTACCCGGGCATTTTTTTTGAAATTTTTCATTATTTATTTACCGTTTAATCGTAAGTCATAAACCGATAAAAACTAGTGACCAATCCTGACCAAGCGATGACCAAACGAATTCAATCATCATTTTTGGCAAAATCTTTAGATGGGATGCTAAAAAGACGAAGCCCTTGGTTATAGAGAAATATGAAAATACGAGAAACCACATCACTAAACTCAAAAGTAGTTCTGGATATGACCGTGAACTTAAAGTTTATTGCATTGTTAATATACATTCAACTTAACTTTAATAAAAATATTTGTAACCACTTGACCTTACAAGTAAACTTACAATTAGGGTAAATAATACCGGGTATGGAACATATTTCACGTTAAAACTAAAGTCACTCACATTTTAGATTTTGCTTATACTGGATCTTAGAAAAAGTTGCAATTTTACTGAAACAAAAATGGTCAAGACATTATTGGAGCAATGTGTTTTGTATGCCTCAAAATCTTTTTGTTCTAAGATATTTCTGAGTGGTTACTATGGGTGAAATGGGTGTTCTCTCTTTATACTAGACCCAAACCAATTAAAAAAAATTAATTTTTCGGAAACTCTAGGGGAACACTGGGTATAATACTCAAAGTTCTATACCTCAAAATTGCATTAAAATTGCTTTATCTTAAGATATTTCTAGACCTTCAAACTACTCGGTGAAATATTCAAAAGTTGTGTACTTTGACATCGCACTAAAAGTGTTCTGTCCTAAGATATTTCTAAGACGTTTCTACGGCTGGAATTGATGTTTTCACTTTCTGCTAGATCACGTACTTAAAAGACGTGAGGTTTCCGGAAAATCTAGGAAAATATTTGGTATAATACTTAAAAGTTGTATCTCAAAAGCTTACCTCAAAACGTCCTCTTACTATGGGTGATAAAAATATATATTTGTTGAACTATTCTCAAAACAGCTTTAAATATAACTGATCATAATGCCCTCCAGTTAACTTTACGTTTACATGCTAAAATGTAGGTATAGGTTCGAAAATGAGGCAAAGTAACTGTGTTCAAAACTAAGATAAATTAATTTTAATTTAATACATCTCTAAATTACTGTAGTTGGACTTCGGTTTTTGTATCTATTGGCCCAAGTTCTGCTTATTCTGGCTTTGCTTTGGGCCAAACCTGTTTTGCTACCCTGCAAGTGAGAGTGTTGGTCCACCTCTTATCTGTCAAGGCGATTTACTTTTTACTGAGCGCCCATTTGACGCTGGAGAGTCGTACCGCAACTTGCTAGCTCGTCTGCCATGCAGTTTCACTTGACGTCTGAGTGCACAGGGACTCAGATTATCTGGATACTGAAATACTCGCTCATCTCATTAATAGATGATCGGCAATCCAGCGCCACCCTTGACTTCAGACAAACCGCCTCTATAGTAACCTGAGTGCCGCTTGACTGTGCATATAAATCGCGATATCCCTCACGGACACCACGTTATGCTTCAACCCTATTACGACTTCCCCTATCGCCACCACATCAGCCTGGTACACGCTGCAGTAGTCAGGGAAACGAACAAAAATATTAACATTCAGCTTCTCACAGAAGACTCCGGTTCCTACTTTGTGAAAACTTTCAGTGCTTCGTTTTCCAGTATTGATTCGTTCCTCCAGGATTCTCTCGAAGGACAAATGATCTGGAAACCTTTATCGAAGCACAACGTTGGTTTAATACGGTAAATGACGTTCGTATAAACGTACTAATTTTTTTCCCTTTAACTGTCTGTTTTAACTGTGAACTGAGATGTACACACACGTTCCGTCTAATCTTTCAGTTATTATCATGGATTTGAATGAACGATTTGGCTGCTCTCGGTGTATGAAATTTCGGCACAAAACTGAGAACTGTGCAGTTAAACCCCCACACACGTTCAGTTCAGTTAATCGTTTCAGTTAAAAATATAAAAATTTTAAAGTTCTCAGTTAAATTGTACAGTTGAGTTTAACTGAACTGAAATACCCACACACGTACAGTTTTTTTTAATGTAAAAAAGAAAGTATTAATCATCCAGTGGATTTAATGTCCGTTTAAGGTCAATTAATACTCCCCATTTCATTCACGCACACACCCACCCATTCACCCAGCTACTCACACAATTACAGTATACCACCTGCACGTTGCAAGCTCCATGTCAACCTGTACACTGACATGGACGGTGGGTCGGTGCTGAATTCTGCACTCCAACAGAGGGTCTAAGTTGTGTTTATTATCATCACCGATCGTAATCGATGAAGAAAATTTGCTTTACATCCTGCCTCTGGTGGGATTCGAACCCAGTACCACCCGGTCCAAGTGCCGAAGCTTTAACCACTGCGCCACTTGTACGGTGTTTAAGTAGTTTTAACTGACAGTTTTAACTGTATAGTTAAAACTGTACGTGTGTGGCCTACCTAACGGGGACTAAAAACAAAGTAACAGTACGGCGAAATAAACAAAATAAAATAAAAAATCTTCTAGCAGTCAGTATTTGCAGAGACATTCGTTTAAACGCAGTACGTGAAAAGTGATTTTTTATTTAAGTTTAAATTTATTTCTAATTTTTTCATACATATTCAAAGGTAATTACATACAGCAATTTGGTATTTTGTTAAAAAAAATAATTTTTAGGACTTTTTTTCTTTTTTAGCAATGCCTAAAGGTAATCGTTTAACTGAGGCAGAGCAGTTATCGATAAAAATATATAAGGAAGAAGGATATTCCAACCGGCAAACTGCAACAAAAATTGGGCGATCTGAAAGCGTCATCCGCAATTTTTTTAAAAAAGGTCTAAATTATGGTGTAAAAGTCCCATCAAAAGGCCGAACCATGATCTCAGCACGTTAAACTGGTCAAATTCGACATGAGGCTACTCATGTCCAAATTTTTGTGATGACTCGACACATTGCCCGTATTTTGGGAAGTTCACCAAACATTACATGGACTAAATTGAGAAGTAAACTGCGTTTAACTGCGGTGCATAAGGAGAGCCGCCCCAAATTTGCTCGTAAATACATGTCGTGAGCAACAGATTGGCAGAAGGTGATTTTTTCTGACCAGAAAAAATTTAACCTCGATGGTCCTGACTGCTACAGTTTGCTACTGGCATAATTTGAAAGAACATGGCGTCATCAGGCCGAAACGTAATTTTGGTAGAGGGAGCAATGATATGGGGAGCATTTTCTTACTACGCAAAGCTTCCCATCTGCTTCATAACAACTCAGATGAACTCGCGTATGTACATGAATCTTTTGGAAGATGTTTTACTTCGTTACCTTGATGGTACTGATCATGCAAATTGCATATTCTAGCATTATAATGCGTCTATCCATATGTTAAATGAATTCAAACAGTGGTTTTGCAAGAAAAACCTCCCTCTTCTTGAATGGCCAGCTAGCAATCCTATCGGGAACCTTTAGGGTATCTTGGCTGGCACAGTCTGCAAATAGTCGGCAATTTGATAATGTTAATGACCGTGATTGTTGGGTGAAAATTGATCTAGAAACAGTGAAAAAATTAGTAGATTCGATGCGAAATCGAGTTTTCGATGTAAAACAAAATGGTGGAGGTCATACAAAATATTGAATAAATAAAAAAACAAATATTTTCTTAATGGTGTTTGAATTATTTCGAGTGCGTTTATATGAATGTCTACCTAAATTTTAGGTTTTTCAATCTTATTAAAGTCAAATATTTTAATTATCATTAATTTGTTATCTTAACTACCAATCTTAGATGAAATAGACAATTTAAGTTAATTAGAAATAATTAGAGAGGTCTGGTTGTAGAAATATAATTGAAAAACATAGTGCGTTTATACGAATGTCTATCACTGTATAATCTAGATTCACCAGTTCTTCTCTTAGTGATCTAAATATCGTTGAGTGTCCCACTTGAAGACACTTCCAATGAGAGACAGCCGAGAGCCTTGTAGCCACCTTGGCTGCCATCTGTTTACCAAAAACTTCGATTGGAATAAGGTGGAACATAACCTTTAAAGCACGTGTAGGTGTTGTCCTAAGCACCCAGCTTATAAGCATACAGGCTGTTCTTTGCACCTTCTCCATCATCTTCCTATACGTTACCTTCTCCAGAGCTGGCCACCAAACGCCCACCCTGTACGTCACCACAGGTCTTACCACTGCCGTACAGAGCCAATGTACCAGCTCTGGTTTCAGACCCCATCTCTTACCTATGGCGTTCCTACACGAGTAGACGGCTACATTAGCCTTACTGACCCTTTATACAACGTTAGGCTTCCAGCAGAGCTTACTGTACAAGATTATGTCTAAAAATCTTGCTCTGTCATCGAATGCTAGTCTAATGCCGTTCACGGTAGGGGCTAACTACCGCAATTTTATATTTCTTAGTAAATAGTACCAGCTCTGACTTGGAAGGGTAAATCTTTAATCTACATTTGCCGGCTCATTTTGTAACGATTATGAGTGCATTCTGCATAACGTCCCTAATCGTATCCAGATATTTGCCTGGGACAGCTATCACTACATCACATGCATACGCTACAACCCCCATTCACCACTGCACTCCAAAGAAAGGGAGACATTACTCATCTCTGCGGAGTTCCTCTAACCATCCGCCTTCTAAAATTGGACTCCCCCAGTTCCGAGATAATAATAGTGTTTACCAGCATCTGATTTATCGGCCTACTTATAGGGCTTCAAAAATGACAATCCTTCCATGATCGCCTCCGTTTTTACATTATTAAAGGCATCCTCAATGTCGAGAAATGCTACCATACAAAACTCTTGCGAGTAAATTGACCTCTCTGTGTCCACCGACTACCCCTTACAGTACGCCTGCTACGACATTGCCCAATTCCTTGGCTCAACTTTTGTTCGATTAAGTACATCTATCAACCTTTCCAAGGTTTTCAACAGAAAGGATGATAGAGTTTTAGGCCTCAGATTCTTTGGATAAGCCTGTTAGCTCTTTCCCGATTTCGGGATAAAAACCACTCTCACCTCCGTCCATTTCCTTGGAATATGGACCAGTTGCAGACATCCCCTGAAAATAAAATCCAGACAGGGAAGGATAACTGCAGAGTTCCTTTGATCTCTGCTTGTATAATCCGATTCGGGCCCGCCGATTTATAAGATTAAAAACCGTTCAGCGCCCACAGGATTCGTTCCTTGTCTACGATGCCATCCACATCTGTTAAGGGTATTCCTCGATCGAGCCACCAACGCTTCCCGGAAAATTGGTCTCAAAGAGAAGCTCCAATGATGCCGCACTTGAAGCTTTCCATAAATCGTGCGGCCTAATTAAGTAACTATGACTGGTTGGGTTGGTAGCTAGAATTTTCCTAAGACGAGATATCTCAGAGACCTCTTCCATTCTACAACAGAAGAGTCTCCAAGACCCACTTTGTGCCCTCCTCAACTCTTTTTTGTACTTTCTTAGGTGCTCCTTATAGGAGTCCTAATCCCGATTTCTCCTTCTCCTACAAGCTCTCCGAAAGGTTTTTAACTCCGTGATCCACCATGTCGGTCTCTGCCTGAACTTAAGTATTATCAGGGGGCACGCAACATTAAATGAAAGATTGCATGCTTTTGTGACAATCTCAAATCAACCATGCAATCTAATTCCTCTACTGTCGCCGGAAGTCCAGAAACCTTCAGCGACAATAGTTCCTCCAACACCTCCCCATATTTGTTCCAGTTTGTCCTTCTGGGATTCAGGGCAACAGGTTTGATGTTGAGGTTATACGTTACATATCGGTGATCAGAGAATGAGTGGTCATTCGCCACTCTCCACCCGCTGATCATATGCAAAATTGTTTCTGACACAAAGGTCACATCTAGAACCTCCTGTCGATTTTAACAATGAATGTTGGTTCACACCCAATATTGCAAACTACCAGCATGTCGATTCTGGTTTTCCTTAGGAATAGGAAAAGGAAAAAATATTTGACATTTTTCTAGCAGTATTGAATTTTTTCCTAAATGTTTATTCTGGCAATACGGAACAGGAATTTCATTTTTCCTATTTATATTGTAGCAGTTTTGACATTTAAAATTCCTTACCTATTTGAGGTACAGAATTAAATTCCTATTCAATTATTGTAAGAGTTACCGAGATAATATTTGAATTAGTAATTTTCAGGTTTAAATAATGTTAAAATGTGATTTTTGTTAAAACTATTTAACAAATTAAAACAACTGTTACATGATATTTAAAAATTAATAATTTAAATAAAAAACTTAAAGTTAACTGAAATATTATTTAAGTACTAAGTGTTTCGTAAACTAACATGAAAATGCAGCCGTCGCTTAAGATTTTATCTAAATGATTGAAGATACGCCTAGAACATTTATATTCAAAAATGCAAAAACGCCTTAAGAATTATGAAATTATTAATAACAGTATAAAATTCTACCTTAAAACGCTATATAACATAATTGCGTATTATACACCTTCATTTGAAAAGCTTTGCACCACTAACATATCAGATTATTTTTTAAAATAGAGTTGATCCGTTCCGTAAACGTTATGGCTAAATCCGTAATGTTTTGCTTGCTCTCAATCACCTTCGTTGTATAACTCTAATATATGTATTATTTGCCGTTTGTTGTTAATATATATTATATTATCGCAAATTACTTTGGCAAATAAAATCATAATAGAAAACGTTCGCCCATTTTTAAATGATATTAGCGCCTCGTCGTTGAGTACTAAAACTAAAAATAAAAATTCCTAAATTTTTTTTCCTGAGTATGCCAGAATAAACTATAAGAAATATTGTATAGGAAAAAACTGCAATATTTTTTTATTTCTATGTAGGAAAAAAATTCCGAATTCCTATGGTAGCCAGAATCGACATGCAGGTTCGTGTTTAATAAGTAATTCCGTAAAAGTATTTCCTTCTTGCGATCCATATAAGCTGAGGCTAGCCATAGTTTTTTATACACAGCCAAACTAAACGCTCACCGCTGTAACGTAAATTTTGGAAGAAAAAAAATATTCAAATTATTTTTCGCTAAAATACACGATCTGATCTTTTCAGAGTTGCTTGAGTATAATACTTTATACCCTTTCATTCTGATTCCACAGATCCTGCTATTGCTAATCCACGGTTTTTTGGATTAACACCAAGTCCTCATCTGACTTAATAAGTCTGAGGAAGAGAGCTGCCGAGGCAACCTTCTTGTGATGTAGGTTTATTTGTGCAATGCAAACCATTGTAGTTTACGTTACTCACCTCTCCCTGCACACCCTGCATCAAGATAGTGTCATCTGGCTCAATGATTTGGTCGCCAGCCTCCTCTTGTCGTATGTTTGACGGGATGTCCCCATCGGACTCCAGAGAGAGGGGGCTACCTATCCTCACCTATCTCTCCTCGTCCAAAATTTTGGAACGGCTACTCTGGTCGTCCTCGGCCTGCTTGAGCGTCTCCTGCTGGGTCCGTTCGCCGTCGCCCCCAGACTGGTCTTCCGCGCACTTAACGACTTTATGTTTCTTGTAAACTTTAAGTGTGATCGACCCGAAACTAAAGTTGATCACTCCTTTTGATCTAGCAAGGAAGCCAGGAATTCCTTATTGATCAGCATGATTGCCAATCTAAAACCCCTCTTAGCGTCCTCCTGCTTCATAATCCTCCATCTTTCCGTTGGAACATCGGGATTACTGGCCCGAATGATCTCAATGACCTCTTCTGGCTTATCTGGCTCGGTTGGTAACCAGACGCGTGCCCTCGACCTGCTCGCGGTTTCCTCTCTGCTGACTGCCTCACCTCGCCTGTGCGACTGGTTCGGTTTCTCGTAACCCAGACCTAGGGTGTGTAATGGGATCTCGGTTTTCAAAATGTTGGTTTGTCAAAATCTCTGTTTTTTTTCTAAATCTCGGTTTTTAAAATCTTGGTTTTGTTTAAAAAAAACCCCGATTTTTAAGAAAACCCGGTTTGAATTTTTAAAATTTGTCATGTGAAAAAATGGGACTAATAGGGATAGAAGTTCTAGAAAATGGCTAACAGGGATGTAATTTGGATGGAGGGCTAAATGCCCGAGAGTTATCGAAGCCGTCAGCCTCTACAATTATTGAATTTCAAAATGTTGCATTAACAAAATATTGTTTTTTTTATTAATCTTGCAATTACAAAATGTTGCAAGTACCAAATCTTGCAATTAAAAAACTTTATTATTTTGTGCAATTAGAACTACAATAAAAGAAAACCGGGATTTTGAAAACCGTGATTTTGAAAACCGGGATTTGGAAAACCGAAATTTTGAAAACCGGGATTTTGAAAACTTTGAGTTTGTATGGTACACCCCAAACCTAATATCACATGGTAGGTGGGCCCTCTGTCAAACAACGCCGTGGCAGCAACGATCCCATTTATCCTGGTTGGCATTGAATTCTTTCAGCAGATGTTCTTCAAGTACCCGGTTAAACCTGCCTACTATTCCGTTTGACTGTTGATGTAATGGTGTGATGGTAATTTCTATATTGGTTCGAGTGTAGGGCTTCCATTAATCCGGCCTTCCTAAAATATAATCAACACAATACACAAGTTTATGGCATATAATCTGGGAGTCTGTTATGAAATTTTCGACCGCGTTTCTTTCAACAGTGTTTTTTTCGATATCATCGGAAATATACGACACTTCTTTAAGTGTCGAAGATCGTTGCGATACATAAAATTCTAATTTTGAGGAGGTCCCATTTTGAGATTTTTACGAATGCCTTATATAAAATGTGCACCATATTCGAAAACATTATTCGTCCATGAACTTTGCCTTAATGATATCAAGAACACGGTGAAATTACTAATAATTTTACAATGAATTTGTAGATAACGAGACAGAAAATATTTTTGATATTCAATCTGAAATGCAATTTCACCAAAAATCGTAAAACATACCGAAATGTGGATGAATTTGGTACTTACTACCTATGCATCCAACATTTCAGGAAGAAGCTAAAGTAAAATTACCTGAAACAGAACTGGGCAAATTAAAAAAAAAATATGTAAACGAAAAAGTTATTACATTTTTAAACCCCATGGTGACTTTTGGCCCAGCCTGTATTACATATTATTTTAACCGGGATATAATTTTTATTTATAATTTATCAATTTGAAATAACAAATTTAAATATTTGAACAATAGCTGGCATCTATTGACGTTCGAGAGAATCAATAAATTAAATAAAAATTATATTCAATTTTTTATTTGGTATAAATATTTTTCTAAAGATGTCACTCATTTTTAGGTAAGTATCTATGATAAAAATATTTTTTCAGTTCGTTCTTTAGAAGATAGGTGTCTCTGTACATTTTTATTATTATCCAATACATGTTTTATGTAGAGATTTGTTAGTTTTTCGATAGCAATATATAGATGTCGTGATGAAACTGCAATGTATTTGGCGTATTTTAAAAAAGTTTTATATTTGGTTGTTTTAAAAGTTTTAAGATAATAATTATTATAAAAGAACATTCCAGTTTTATTTATTTATTTGGAATTGGAACGCTTTATAATTCACTTTCTTATCATTCTTTCCACTTTTATCTTTTATTAATTTACTTTTCGATTGGAACAAGAACTTACAAACAATTACATTATCCGTACCACTTGATTACGATTACTTATTACATCGTTCGTTATGTTGCATTTGTAGCTGTAGTTCCGGTTGCAGTATGTAGTTGTAGTTATTATGCCGTTTAAAAGTATTTTTTTGTGTACGTTTGGTTATGCAACGCGCGCATACAAGAAAACAAAGATTGCTTTTCACGTAGCAGAATGTTTATTGGTAAATCAAGTTTATTGGATTTTCCAACTATTTTTGTTATAGACAATCCGATACAAATAAAATAGTTCAACAATAGTTGATTTTAAATATTTGTATGCGTTACGTTTACGAAATCAAAAGTTATGCAACTAAATAAAAGAAAAATGTCTTCGATATCTACAAGATTTGCATAACATGGTACGTATTATAGTTTTTCTAAGAATTATTTAAATTTTTGAGGTCGTTCAGTCAGAGTTTACATAATGTTGATCAATATTAATATGGTTCGGCGGTAGTAAGTTGGAATTGATCTTAAAATAAATTTGTTTGGAATTTCATCAATTATGTTTGTCGTACAATATTTGGGTCATTCAACTATTTGCATTGAAACATACTTGTTGTGCACCTGTCAATGTAGGAATTTATTTTTTATAAAGAAATCCGCAGTTGTTATTGGCTACGAAAATAAAATCCCATGAAAATAATTTGCAATGCGTATTCTCAGCACGCTTTTTGCGGTTTTCATTGTGCGACACATTCATTTCAAGATGATACTAAATGTCGAACATTCAACTATTCCACGCTCTCGGCTACGCTAATTAGTAGTCGTATAATATGTATAGTAGCAGTTAGTTGTTTGTGTAAATAGTGTAAAAATAAAGTAGCAAATACACTTGAACTTGACCTTTAAATGTTGTGTAGTGTCTGAAAACGTTCGAAATAGCTAAACGAGTAATGAAAGTTTTCAGTTTTGTTTATATCTCGGATTATATAGATATGGACATTACTGACAACGAACACGCTTCTATATTATATAATAAGTCTGAGGGCCTAGATTATTTTTTTGAATATTTGTGCCATGTAAACAGAATGATCCACTAAATCCTATTTCGAAATAATTCGTAATAGCCCCCCAGGTCCTAATTATCTTGTTTGCCTTGATAGCTTCAATTGTAATGGCATCAACTTTCTAGCAAAAAACACGAACCAAGAAATTTAAAAAAACCGGTTTTTCATTTTTCTAATAAACTGACCATGTAGCTTAGAATAAGCATTAGTACGTGCTAGTTAGTCCCTATAAAGTTGGTAAATCCAAATGATGATTGTATAAATGGTAAAAAGGCCATATTTAGTTTACAAAACAATTGTATGACTCTTGTTCAAATGAAATACGAATCTAGTACTCTCGCTTTCGAATCATATTCAGAAATAAGGTTTTTGGTCAAAAATCTCGGGCTCTGTTGATCCCGCTAACACAACCAAATAATATACTTAACATGAGTCAATCCTAAATTTTCTAATCGGACAGCCTTTTATTATTTGTATAAGATTTGAATTTCAGTTCATGAAACGATCGAAAGTTTCAAAAAGAAGCAGAGCCCAAAATAAAGCCTTTGAGCGTTGAATTGTATGAAATAACACTATCATAGCCAAGGTTAGGTTAGGTTAGGTTTCAGCGGTTGCTATCGCACACTTAGGCTAATTTAGGCCCATTGTGCCCACTCCCTTTAAAACTATCTAGTACTATTCACATAGCGTAAAAGATCTCACACATTACAGCTTTCGATATCAGAGAAGCTGTCGATGGTCTATTTACCCAAGTGATTATGTCTTGTGCCAGCGAGTGCAGGGCACGAGCATAGGAAGTAAACAAGAGTCTAGTCCTCCTCGTCCTTGCAGCTTCGGCAGAAGTCATTTGCATACAGACCCAGCGTGCCCGCATGATCTCCGAAAAGGCAGTGTCTGGTAACTACCCTTATAATTATACCTAAACCACGCTTCCTTAGTGTGATTAAGATCATGGAGCGCTTCAAGTTCAGCTCAAGCCATACTTGGTTCGCTACCCTACAAGTCGGACTAGCGAGCCACCTAGCATTTGGCAAGGCAACTGCTTTCTTGATACACATCCTCTCCCTGTTTCCAGTTGAAAAGTCGAACCGTACCTTGCTAATTCGTCTGCTCTGCAATTCCCCTCAACATCAGAATAGCTTGGACCCCAGACCAACTGGATATTGAAACGTACACTAATCTTAAGAGATCTGTGATAATCCAACACCACCCTTGACGCCACGGAAACTGAATCCAGTGAATGAATGGCCGACCGACTGTCACATAAATAGTGATATAATTCAACGATATTACACTATGCTATGACTTCAGCCTGGTACTCGTTGCAGTAATCAGGGGTACGAAATGATAGACTCACATTTAATTGCCCACAGAAAACACTAGCTCCCACTCTACCATCGAGATTGAAGCTGTCGGTGAAGAATTTAACTGTTCCAGTCTGGACGATGAGATCACTCTTCCAATCCTACCTAGAGCGGAAAGTCACCTTATTAAAAAGCTTTTAAAAGCACAAAAGGGGTGTTATATAATCCAAATTCACCAGGGCACAAGCCTCCAGAATTGACTATAGTTGAGCGCGCTTTTTGCAGGCACTTCCACCCTAAAACCGCTGATAGCCGGGCGGCCGTATTGACTGCCATTTGCTTACCGATGATATCCAACGTGAGAAGGAACAGCATGACCACTAATGATCAAATAGCTGACTACCATACTCACACCATACAGCAGTACGGGCCTTACTACTGCCGTGTAAAGCCCGTGCACCAGCCACGGTTTCAAATCCCATTTCGTTCCGATGGCATTTTTGCAAGAGTAGAGTGCGACAGTGGCCTTCTTCACTCTCCCTACCGTATTTGGTTTCTAACTGAACTTATTGTCCGGAAGAATCCCTAGAAATCTCGCCTTATCAGTAAAGGCCAGCATGATGCCATTCAAACTTGGTGAAACCTTCAAACAACTCCTAGTGAAAAGAACAAGCTCTGTTTTAGATGGGTCTGAGGTGCTCCCCGCACAACCCGTCTTCTGACGGAGACTTCAATCTCAAATGGCAACATTCCTTCTCTAATTGCCTCCACTTTCACGTTGTTGAAAGCGCCCTCAATATCGAGAGACGCCATCAACGAGAATTATTGAAAATCCAGTGACTTCTCAATTCCTCGAACCAAGATATGTATATGCCGTGTCGACGGACTTACCCTTATGGTACGCATCTTGAGATTGTGCCCAGTTTCTGGGTACAGTTATGAGATAGATATTGCTCTTAAGTCCTTAGGATTCCCGTGCGAGCTTCTATCCGCTTTCGGGATTAAAATTCAGACACCATTTGAAAATAACCTCCAGCTAGGGGAGCAAGATCTCCTAGTTCTTCTGAATCGCATCCGAACCAGATGACTTAAAGAGCTTAAACCCGATAATAGCCCATTTTATCTTCCGTATATTCAGATAATACTCTGTGCATAACGGTTGGCCCCCGGTCATCCAATGGCCCTGCAATCGACGCACCCTTCTGTCAACTTCTCGAGAAGTGAGTTTCTATCACAAGCTCAAGAGTCTCTTCACTAAAAGCCGTCCATTCGCCATCCGGTTTAATCAGATAGCCTGGAACAGCTGGACTGTACAGAGAATCTTTCTTAAGGGCGAGTTTTCTAAGACCCTTTCCATTCTATCACAGAAAGGTATCCACGAATTCCTTTGCGCTATTCTTGTTGCCCTTATACATTCTCTGAGCGATTTTTTATTGAAGTCCCAGTCTTGACTTTCTCTCGATCTTCTCGCTCTATTGAAAGCAGACCCACAGACTTTTCGGTACTCCGCAAGTGCCGAAGTCCACCAAACAGGTTTTCGTTTCCCGGATGTTGCCTAAGGAGTTTGAGGCATTGAACACCAGCCTCAATTTTTCTCCTGTGTTGCACCCCTCCTCATGGCTCTCGTCTACGGTGACTGGCATCAATTCCCCTTCCTTCACAATTTCGCTAAAACTTTATGCTCCTTTGGCGACTGTCCCACATGAAGCTTGGCCCGTTTCCTCTCGGCATCCAAACCTCCATGGTTCTCTTCGTTACATCTCTTTACCGGACAAGTGGTGCAGTGGTTAAAGCTTCGGCACTTGGAGCGGAAGGTACTGGTTTCGAACCCCAGCAGAGGCAGGATGCAAAAGCGAATTTTCTTCATTGAGGACGATCGGTAAAGTTAATAAACACAACTTAGACCCTCTGTTGGAGTGCAGAACTCAGCGCCGATCCACCGTTCACGTCAATGTACAGGTTGACATGGAGCTTGCAACGTGCAGGTGGTATACTGTAATTGTGTGAGTAGGTGAATGGGTGGATGTGTGCGCGAATGAAAAGGGGGGTATTAATTGACCTTAAAAGGATATTAAATCCATTGGATAATTAATAAAAAAAAAAAAAAAAAAATCTCTGCCTTTTAGACCCAAGATCCTCCCTCCTCGCGTGCATTGCTCACATCGGCGCATCACATTACAGATTTCCTCTGTTACTCAGTCCTCTGCTCCTCCGCCACTATCATAGCCAAAGAACATAACAAAAACCGAACATCATGCCGTTTTCTACGTGAAAAACTATCATTACTACGAATATCTTCTATCTCCTTCTTGGCCAAATCCTTTAGGTTTTGGACGAAATCGCGACATTTTGTTTTCAAAGGTAGTCCAAATACGGAGTAGAAATATCAACAATGTACGACGTGATGGAACTTGTAATACGTTTACCAATGATAACCCGTTCCGTGACTGAGATGGTCGATAAACACACTTTCATTACCCGTAATAGTATTCTATCGGCAGATATTCGAACGAATTTTGCTCCCATAACAACTCATCGCTGTTGGTTTTGACAAACATTCCTTTTTCGTACATTGTTGATATTTCTATCCCGTTTTCGGTGATAAGTCGCAACGCATGATGTTAGTCTATGTTGTAATAGCCGCGATAAATCGATGTTTGACCCAAATTATTTTCTCAGAATATTCCTAAAAGGATATACTCTGTTTTGTGTGAGCAAGGTGTGCCAGTTGTTGTCGCCAAGTTATAGCGGTATCGTCAAACGATCTGGGAGCTACGGTATCTACGATAAATGCTTATTACTGTTATCCCAATAGGCCATTAACTATAAACCGTTGTATTTTTCCCAAGTTATCTTTTAAGAACAGCGACCTTTGAGCTTTTATTCTACTCGTATTATCAGTTTTCGTCGAAAAATGAGGTTAGATTTCCGAGCTTAAATTTTAAAAAAACAAAAAAAAACTAGGCCCAGTTTTACTTCGCTAGGTAAGGGATCCGAACAATACGAAAGGCAGTATGTGAACTGGAAATAATATTTTTTTGCATCTCTCTCTCTCTTTCTAGCTTTCACATCCCATGAAGGGGTTTTGCCGCCCGCACTATGGTCCTCTCCATCCGTCTCGGTCCATCGCTCTCGTCCTCCAGTTTCGACATCCTAATACGGGTAGATCTTGTTCGACGTCGTCACGCCAGCGCAGTCGGGGTCTTCCTCTACGACACCTGCTGGTTGTTGACAGTGTTTGCATCATATTTAATATATTAAAAAAATTTTATTTGTTAAAAAGAGTTTGATATAAGTTGGTTATTGTGCGTACTGTATATTATTAAATATTAAAAGAAACTAGTAGAAGCGGTCAATTGTCCGACAAGCGCTCGCCAAAATAGGAAAAATGCAATAGACGGACGGACGGAGGTGTAAAACCTCTGAAACAACTAAGGTGCTAATACAACAAATTAGCCCAATAGACAAAAAATGAATAGAATCTTAAGCAAATCAAAAAATTACAGAAACTAGTTTTGAAATAACACTCATTTTATTATAGATAAAAGTAATATATATATTAAAGTTAGTCAGTTGGCCTAGAATAATAATTGAAAATTTAAAAAAAAAGTAGACAGCCGCATCTGTGTGACCTCTATTTTTAGAAAAAGTTGAATATCTCGAAAACTACTTGACCTAGAGTTCCCAAATTTTAAATGTGACCTTTTTAGAGTAGTATCTATCTGTGTGCAAAAAATGCTCTCGGGTATATATAGATTTTGCTGTGATAGTGCCAACAGACAGACGGCCTAAGTCTTTGTATAAGCTTGCTCGCAAGAGCGATCGCTAAAACAGGGTTAACAGCAAACTAGGAAAAATTTATAGAAAAAAATGTACGTTTGTTTTTAGTCAATATAAAATAAAACGTGTGTGGAATAAGTGGAGAAATTAAAATGTAAATTAATTTTAAACTAAAAATTATATTGTTAATTACAAACAATAATTTAATTTTCAAAATATCTGTCCCATATATATCATTTATACATATATTTGTGTTGCAAACGCAACCACAAAAATAAAACACCACAATTAAATTAAACTCCAACGCAAGTAACATTTGGTCCTTCGAGCGCGGATACAACACATATTAACTACAAGCAGGCAGATACAACATTTGATCATTATCAATAGCCAAATACAAGATTTGGTCATCACAAACAGCCGGAAACCAATAATAGTTGGTTAAGCAGCCTGGTCCAACAATAATCCGTTAAGCAGCCTGGTCTAACAATTGTTCGTTAAGCAACCTGGTCCAACAGTTAAATCATCGGGAGCGTCCGGATACAACATTATAATCGCTAAGCAGCGGTTGCATCACAAATACCAATTGGATGTCAAACGTCATCATCAAAAACAATTTTGTAAGTTTTTTTTTGTTAAAATTAAAAATTTAACTTAACTTATTAATTTAAAGTAAACATTATTTAACGACAATAAAACCAAAGTTGTAAACGCACAACAACAAACAAACGCTCTATAAATAGTATAACAAATTTATATACATAATACACAATCAGTTTCTGTCAATTGTATTTCATCTGTATATTAAATTGGTACTTCTTGAGAATTTACAATACATTGAATTTCTTTCATTGTGAATTAACTTAACATTAAATTTCATAAACATTAATTAGGTAGGAAAGTTTGAGCATCCCTTTTTAACGGTTTTACTTCACCATAGATACCGCGGCGGAAAAAATTCACTTTAATAAACGGTTTGGCATAGTTAAACGGCGATTAACAACTGTCGAAAAATAAAAACGGGATTTTGACTTATTTGATGAAAGGTATCAAAAAATAAAATCCAATATTTTCTTTTGTATGGAAACTGTATTAAAATCGAATAATTGTCATACATATACTTTTTACGCTATTTGCCGTAGGCACTTGGCGAAACACACTTATACTTAATAAACACATTTTTATTAATCACTTGTTTTTGTTTCGCAGAATATTTTTCAAAAAGTTTAAAAAATCACTCGATCGATTTCGACTTGTTAGGTCATCATCAGGAGTATCTACTGGCCAGTAGATACTCCTGATGATGACCTAACAAGTCGAAATCGATCGAGTGATTTTGTAACTTTTTGAAAAATATTCTGCGAAACAAAAACAAGTGATTAATAAAAATGTGTTTATTAAGTAAAATTGTCATACAGTTTCAACACAAGATTTATCAACGCTAAAAATTACTAAACCTGTTATTAAATTGCCACAATTAAACATTCTACATTTTAACGGTGATCCTTTAAAGTGGGTAACATTTAAAGACATTTTCGAAGCTATAATACATAATAACTCAACTCTAACAGATGTAAAATTTACATATCTTCAAAACAGCTTAGAGGGTGAAGCAAACAATCTATTGGTCACATAGAAATATCAGAACGCGTATTTTGATCCCAAAATAATAACAGGAGAGAAGAATTACCGGAATTCAATAGTGTAGAATATATGTGTTTTTGTATTAGTAACAAACAAATTTGTTCGGACGTAACGCCACACCATTCGCAATGTTTTTATTTTAGGTTAATGATTTTATATTTTGTAAATTAACAAATTTTATATCCTTTTTGTGTTTAACTAACACAATTGTGTAGGTACGGCAAAAGTACGATGTCATAAATTTATTTTTGGTTGTGCTTTGAACCAACTTACATATTTTTGTATTCCTTTCAAACTTATTTTTGTCTATTTGCCTACGGCAAATAGCGTAAAAAGTACAAAGACAAATATAAAGCACTTGGTCTATTTTGGCAACCAAATGAAGACTATTTTATACTTAATAAGCCAACAATAGAAAATGAAATAACATTAACAAAAAGAAACATATTACGAGCAATTGCTCAACTTTTTCATCTATTAGGCATATTAGCACCTGTAATTGTCACTGCAAAGCTTTTAATGCAACGTTTATGGAAACAAAATTTAGGTTGGGATGACAAAGTTCCTCAAAATATTTCGAAAGTTTGGGTTTTATTTCAAAACAGTTTAGAAGTTATAGCACAAATAAAATGGTCTACATGCATATTTACGAAAGGGTCAATCATACAACGAATTGAATTGCATGGATTCGCAGATGCATCGGAAATGGCTTATGGTGCTTCTTTATACGTCAGAACAATATATATAAATGACAATGTAACTGTAAATTTATTGTACAGTAAATCCCGAGTACCTCCACTAAAAACCATAACATTACCACATTTGGAGTTATGCGCTGCACTTTTATTATCAAAACTAGTAACAACAACATTTGAATCTATGGGTTTAAACTTTCAAGAAGATGTATTATGGACCGATACAACGATAACTCTACATTGAATTGCAACACCGCCTTATAAATTAAAAACATTTGTAGCAAATTGGGTTAAAGAAATACAACAACATACAATTAATTTTACGTGACGTATAATCCTGCAGACATTGTTTCCCGAGGAATAATGCCACAACAACTCTGTGAATTGGAATTATGGTGGAGAGGTCCACACATCCTGCATTCAAAGGAAATAATCATTGAGTCAAATAATTTGAGCAGTAGTTAAAACCAGAAAAACCTATTATTAGTTTAATATCGTCTAATAATATAAATTCCAATTCTACACAATTCACAATTTTTAAACAGTTTAGTTCATATACAAAATTAATTCGCATTACAGCTTATTGTTTGCGATTTAAGAGCTAATGTCAACGAATTCTATCCAATTGTGCATGATTATGGAACTTAAGGCAGCTCTAACACGTTTAGTTAAGAGTATCAACAATTGTTTATTCAATTCAGAGATAAAATTATGGTCATTGAAAAAAGAGTTATTTATCAATAATCAGCTAAAATCTCTTAATCCATTTTTAGATAAAAACAATATATTACGAGTTGGAGGTCGTCTAAAAAACATTAATTAAGATTCGAAACATCAAATATTATTACCGGCAAATCATGAATTTGTGGAATTGATTTTTGAATCTGAACATAAAACTCAATGTCATGCAGGGCTACAGATTCTACTATCAATTATTTGTCAGAGATTTTGGCGCGTACCAAACCTACAATCATTAACCAAATTATGGGTGATCTATCAGCTCAACGAGTGCCACAACCCAAACCATTTCTTAACACTGGAGTGGATTACAAAGTATACGTTACATACTTTGTATATTTTTCAACCAAGTCCATACATTTAGACATAGTCACTGACTTAACATCGCAATGCTTTATTGCATGTCTAAAACGTTTTATCTCAAGTCGTGGAGTGCTAGCCAATATCTGATCAGACAATGCAAGCACTTTCGTTGGTGCAAATCGAGAATTTCAAATCGGGTTATTTCAAAAATTCATTTCACAAACCGATCAAGAAAAAATTATTTCTTATTGCACGAATGAACAAATTAGTTGTCATTTTATCCCACCGCGGTCCTTCCATAAAATCATTTAAATTTCATTCCAAACGGGTTACTAAAGATAAGATATTAACTTTAGAAGAACTTACAACTCTTATGGTACAAATAGAGGGAATACTTAATTCTCAACCATTAACATATTTGCCTGATGATCCTAATTATCCAGAACCGTTAACTCCAAATCATTTTTTAACAGGAGGTTCTCACATGACAATTTACGAACCTCAACTGTCACTTATACCAGATAATCATTTAATAAAGTGGCAATTAATTACAAAATTAGTAGAATCATTTTGGAAATGATACTCAATGGAATATTTGCACACTCTACAAAGTAAAATGGAAGCAAGAAAGTTCAAATATTAAAATTGATGATATCGTAATGCTTGTTGATGAATACAAGGAAGAGATAATAAAGTGCGAGAGGTTGAAGTAAAGACGAAGTTAGGAATTTTCAAACGTGCCATTTTTATAATTATGTTAAGTTACCTTTCATTTAAGAATTTTAATCTGTTGTTAAAAGTATGAGCTTTCAAGAGGCGCGGCATGTTTGAATCATATTTTATATATTAAAAATTTGCTATTTGTTAAAAAGAGTTTGATATAAGTTTTTTATTGTGCGTACTGTGTATTATTAAATATTAAAAGAAAAAAAGGGTTAACAGCAAACTTGGAAAAATTTATAGACAAAAAATGTACGTTTGTTTTTAGTCAATATAAAATAAAACTTGTGTGGAATAAGTGGAGAAATAAAAAATGTAAATTAATTTTAAATTAAAAATTATATTGTTAATTACAAACAATAATTTAATTTTCAAAATATCTATCCCATATATCATTTATACATATATTTGTGTTGCAAACGCAATCACAAACCCAACTATAAAAAGAAAAACTTAAAACCATTTGTGTTGCAAACGCAACCACAAAAATAAAACACCACAATTAAAAATTAAACTCCAACGCCAGTAACAGATGGAACACTTTATTGGTCATTCGTTGTTGTGGGGACCTTGCAACGTGGCCGAGCCATCTAACTTGATTGGATTTGATGAATCGACATTCGTTGTTCGCAACTTTATTAGGACCAAACATTGAACGGATGACCTTCCCTTCGAAGGTATAGATAACAATCTACAATCGTTAGAGGTCATGGTCCAGCTCTCGCTTCGGAAATTCAGCACAGGTCTTATGAGTGCTTTATAGAGTCCGAGCTTGCACGACTGCGATAGGTGTTTAGATCGCAATAATTTTTATTGGGCTATTCGGGCTTTTATTTCTGCCTGCATATCATTCAACGATGTTATAACAGACCCGAGGTATTTAAAGTTTTCGACACTATTGAAACCATGGTCGCCAATTACGAGATTTGCCATGGAGATGTTCCTGGGTTGATAAAAATTTGGTTTTGCTCCTGTTCACTTCCAAGTGGTATGAAACTGTCCTTGATATCGCTAGGTTTTAAGCCAAGAAGCACGATATCATCTGCATATCCAAGAATTTGGCCTGATTTATTGAATATACAGCGCGAAGTTCCGATGTTGATTTTCCACACTACGTACTCAAGTGCCAAATTGAACAGCACAGGTGCAAGTGCATCTCCCTGTCGAACGAACACCAGATATTATTTCAAAGGTCGGGTTGGTCTTTTAGAGTATCGAACTTCCATCAAGCAAAGCACATGATCGCTGTCCACCGCACCTCTGTAAGATCTAACGTCAGATATGCTGGTGGAGTTTCTCTTAGATAACATCACGTGATTGATTTGGATTTCTTTTCTTCCATCATTCGATCTCTACGTTACTTGTTTCGTTAACCTTGCAAGCATAGGTGCAAATGATTGTACTGCACTTATCGATGGGTATTGTGCCAGAACACAGGATTTATGATTCCCAAAAACTACTCCAGTCGACATATTCGATTTATTTTTGTATTCAACATTTGAAGTTATAAGATTAACAAACACGTTTAGAAAATTCCAATTTTAGTTCTTCCGAGTCCGACGAGATCGCCTCAACATAATCTAATGAGCTTCTCTATTAATTGAAATATTTATGTACATAAATGTTAACCAAATAGATGATATCTTTATGCGCGGGTCCAATTAGCTACCTATACAATAACAATAAAAATTTAAACTTAAAACCAGTCTGTAAAATTTAAATCAGTGTATCAAATTTAATTAGTAATACGTGTGCGGTAAACGTTAATTATATTTAACTGGACTCAAAGGTTTATCAAATGACAGCAACATCTAAAGTTGATTGGAATCTTCTTTCTAACCAGTTTGAAGATAAATAAAAAAATATCAAATTGTTATTTTATACAAGTTGCAAAATAAGTTGGGAGTATTGGTATCGCCTATTTTTATCATAACATGACTAAATTATTCCACTGTTCGTAAATCACGTGCAATTTATGAATCATTCAAACTAAATATTTCAACATTTCCAAGCTAGAATTACAAAATTTTCCAAAATTTTAATATCGAATATCTGCGATATCGACATTTGAGTGATCGCGAATTTTTTTTTGTTTCTGTTTAACGTTTTTTGTGTCATTGTCATATTTATTTACTGGGTAAATTTGTATAACACTATACTGCTAACAAAGTGTAATGAATACGTAATGTCAATAAAATATTTAATTCTATAAACATACACGTATGTTTAGACGTATAGCATAAATTAAAACTTGCTAGACAAAACTATTTTCAGAAACAATATAGCGATTTGTTTACTTTTGTAAAATTATTCATGCTTTTTAAAATTTACCATCGTGCACAGACGTATGCGGTTAAACAGAATACTGGATGTCATTGAAATTTGGTATTGGTTTCTTTTATTTCGATTTCCTGGGAATATGCATGCAGATATGTGACGACCGTATTGTAAATATATGCAACAAAAATTTTTTCTCGTATAAGGTTTCATACTTCTCGTTTATACTCGTTCGTAATATCGTGGGTGTGATAAACAAAAAAAAATAATTTCCTGGATCATTATTTTACTAATTCTAGTGCTTAAGAAAATAATTTTTTTTTTATCTTAAACGACTAAAGTCTAGTCTCGTTGCGTATTAAAGGTGATAAACAAATTATTTTGGCAAATTATTATTTAGCATATCGAGTATAATGTAGACTACAATATGTATAACAATAATTTTTTAACATATTTTGCACACACACACACACATCGTTTGACCTTGAAATGTAAAAATTGCCAATTGTGGCTATATAAGTAGAGTCTAAGCACGCAATAGTTTCAATTTTAGTTTATCATTGACTCATTATCGTAGATCAAGGATTGATTACTTATCATTGTATATGAAATACTTTAGTTTAAGCTACATCAACGTATAGGTGATATAAATCATGAATACGATTTAGTTAACAAAACATATTAAATTTAGAACAACAAGGTTAGGTTTCTGCATCTTCGGGTGTTTAAATTTGAGGTATCTTGAGATGTCTCAAGTTTTTTAATGGTAATGTAACACATTTAGGTATATTGTAACGAACGAATTCATTAAAATGCTGATTTACTTGACTACCGTGAAAAGGCACTAACAAAAATTAATTATTCAAATCAAACTAAAATCTCTCACGGCCACATCGAACTTGCATTTCTAATATTCTAAAAACTACATTATCTCAATGCAATAATTAATTTGGTACATCGTATTATGGGTAGCGTAATCATACCTTGTACCTGTTGTATAAGTCCGACTGATGACGTGCAGACCTCTACAATTGATCAATGTTATTGTAATGTGAATGTAATGTCTACTTAATATGGATGTATGCCGATCAGATAGTGGTGCTTCTCATTAAATTAAATCTCCCAAACATCAAATCAGTTTACCGCGAACTACTAAAGTGCCATAACGTTAACCCTTTTAGACCTGCTGTACATGAATATGAACAAACTTTTCAAAGAGACGTAATATTCACGAAATTAATATTTTCTCTTCTATTGGGATCGATTCCGGGTTCTAAAATTATATGAAATGCTATGTTATTTTTGTTTTTTTCCCAATACAAATTAATATAGGAAGCGGGGCAATAAATAACATAACAGCAAGTTTATGCAACGAGAATTGGGCCTATTATGTGTTTGTATCAGTTTTTCTATCTCTTTTTCATCATTCTATTACAATAAATCGGAACACTCAGTTAACCGGAAATTTAATTTTTAGGATTTTTCTTTTGCTTTTTCCTCTTTCTTTTCTCTTTCATATGCAATTTTTAATGCATTTTGAAATTTGCAATTTTTTTTTGCACACTTCCATTAACGAAAGCATTAGTTGAACATTTTGAATGGCTTTAATTTTCATATTACAGTAAAAGCTCGATTATCCGGCATCCAATTAATCGGAACACTCAGTTAATGAAATTAATGAAAGCATTAGTTGAAAATTTTGAATGGCGTTAATTTTCATATTACAGTAACAGATTTCTCACAATAGAAAAAAAATTTGCCTTTACCTTTTGCCTTAAACTTTTACCTTAAGAGTATCTCTCACAATGAGCAAAAAAAAATCAAATTGAAACCAACTTCGTTTTATTCATCTAAACCAATAAATTAGTTCTTATTTGCTTTTTAACATGTTTTGTCTGGAAAATGACCACAAAAACCCGGATATTGAATTGTAGCTAACTTCATTAGTCTTTTCTTAAAGCAAAAGTTTAGAGTTTGCTAACTTTTTCGTTTTCCTTAAGGTAAAACAGATTTTTTTTACTTTACAGTTTTATTTTCAAACAAACTTGTAAGGCAAAAGGTAAAGTTTTTCTATTATGAGAGCTACGTAAAAGCTCGATTATCCGCCATCCAATTAACCGGAACACTCAGTTAACCAGAATTTTAATTTTTACGATTTTTTTTTGCTTTTTTCTCTTTCATATGCATTTTTTAATTCATTTGAAATTTGCAATTGTTCCTTGCACATTTTCATTAATGAAAACATTGGTTGAAAATTTTGAATGGCTTTAATTTTCATATTACAGTAAAAGCCCGATTATCCGGCATCCAATTAATCGGAACACTCAGTTAACCGGAAATTTAATTTTTACGATTTTTTTTGCTTTTTCTCTTTCATATGCATTTTTGAATTCGTTTTGAAATTTGCAATTGTTCCTTGCACATTTTCATTAATGAAAGCATTAGTTGAAAATTTTGAATGGCTTTAATTTTCATATTACAGGTAAAGCCCGATTATCCGGCAACAATTGCCTGAACACTCAGTTAACCGGAATTTTAACTTTTAGGATTTTCTTTTACTTCTTTCTTTTTCACAAGGGATATTATTTTTTTTATTATTCCGGGATCCATAGAAAATATACTTTCTTTTAATTTTTTTCTGTTTTATGCATTATTCTATTTGAATTGAATGTGTAAAGCCGTATTACATAGTTATGTTAGTGAAATATTGAATATATATATTATTAAATTTTGGGTACTCGTATGGGTGTACTTGTATACATAATATGTATGTATTTCTTATTTACAATAAATTCAATGAACTCATGTATAAAAAATTGTTTTTTAGTACATAATTTGAAAATAAATAAACGAGAATCCTAAAAATAATGAAATCAAACGAATTTCTCGTAAAATTCCTAGTTTTAATGAAATATTCAATTATCCGGAATATTCGCCTTGCAAGCATTCCGGATAACAGGGTTTTTACGGTAGTGTATATTACACTAAAAGCCCTGTTATCCGAAATTCTTGGGGATGAGAGCTTTCCGTATTATCGAAATTTCCGGACAATAGAATGTTTAATTAAAACTAGGAATATTACGAGAATTTCGCATTTCATTATTTTTTAGGATTCTCGTTATTATTTTCAAATTATGTACATATTACGAACAATATACATATATACATATTATGTATACGAGTACACCCATACGAGTACCCAATATTTAATAATACATATATTCAATATTTCCCTAACCCTAGTCGGGGTACGCGTTTATACATTCAATTCAAATAGAATAATGCATAAAACAGAAAAAAAGTGAGGGAAAATATATTTTCTATGAATGCTGATTTACTTGAAAAAAAATAATTTCCCTTCTGAAAAAGAAAAAAGCAAAAAACTATTCTAAAAAGTTAAATTCCCGGTTAACTGAGTGTTCCGGTTAATTGGATGCCGGATAATTGGGCTTTTACTGTTCTATGAAAATGAAAGCCATTCAAAATGTTCAACTAATGCTTTCATTAATGAAAATGTCAAAAAACTGAAAAATTCAAAAAAACAATTTTAAATTTCAATATGAATTAAAAATGCATATGAAAGAGAAAAGAAAGATAAAAATGCAAAAAAAATCTTAAAAATTAAGATTCCGGTTAGCTGAATGTTCCGGTTAATTGGATGCCGGATAATTGAGATTTTACTGTAATATGAAAATTAAAGCCATTCCAAAATTTCAACTAATGCTTTCATTAATGAAAATGTAAAAGAAACAATTGCAAATTTCAAAATAAATTAACAAATGCATGTGAAAAACAAAAGAAAAAGAAAAAGCAAAAAAAAAATCGTAAAAATTAAAATTCCGGTTAACTGAGTGTTCTGATTGCTCCCAAATTTTGAACGAATACTTTTTAGCATTCTAGAAAAACATAGGAGGGTTTGTGTTCAAAAATGTCACACCTTCCCGTTGCTCACCTGTAAGGTGGAATTTACAATATTTGAAAACTTTTGATGAACTCGAGCGATTGCTCCCAAATTATGAAAGAATACTTTTTAGCAGCCGGAAAAAAAACATAGGGAGCTTAGTGATCAAAAACTGTACCACCTTCATCATGCTCACCTGTAAGCAGGAATTTATAATATTATAAAAACTTTTGAACCACCGAGCGATTGCTCCTAAATTTTGCACGAATACTTTTTAGTAGCCGGGAAAAACGTAGAGGGGTAAAGGATCAAAAAATGTCACCCCTTCATCATGCTCACGTGTAAGCAGGAATTTACAATATATTTGCAAACTTTTCGTCTATTATAGCGATTTCTTACAAATTTAGCACGAATACATTACGGAGCTGAGAAACGCCGTAGAAAGAATTTGTATGTTTTAGCTCCGGGTGGAAAATCCAAAATGTGGTTTAGAAGCAAGCATATCGGTAAACCCAACAGTTTTTTTATGTATTGATTTTATTCGCGAAATTATTGTATTTATTAGTTAGTATAAAAACACCTAATGAAGTTGAAGTTCAGCAGTTCAATTTTAACCCGGGCAAAGCCGGGTACTTCAGCTAGTATATTTATAAAGGAGAAAGGTATGTATGTAACTATATTTGTTCCACAAAAGCTTTTGATCCACTCGAGCGATTGTTCCCAAGTTTTGAACGAATACGTTTTAGTAGCCGGGAAAAAACGATAGAGAGGTTAGTGATCAAAAAATGTTACATTACACCATCCCCATGCTCACCTGTAAGCAAGAATTTACAATATATATATATGCAAACTTTTGATCCACTATAGCGACAGTTTACAAATTTACCACGAATACATTTTGGCAGTCGAGAAAAACAATGGGGGTGGGGTGTTAACAAATATTTTATATGTATCTATTTTTGTTGTATACCGACCGTAATTATAAAAAATCATAATTAATCATATAAACACAAAACGCGGCGACCTATTATTTTTAAATGTACTTGGCAGCATAGGCAAAACATTCCTTATAAATCTCATACTGGCTCAGATACGTATCAGGCAGGGGATGACGCTTACTATTGCATCATCTGGTGTAGCGGCCACACAGACTGAAGGAATGGCTTTCATAATTTGCCCAGTAATTACGTCATAACCTGAAGCTTTTCTGATATTTAAGTTGTCATTGATTTCAGTTTTAAGTTCGCATAAGGTTACATGTCTTATATAAGATCATCTACATTTGCTATTTGTCTCGGCAACAGTTGAAAAGTCTCTTCTAATTAAGGCATGGCAAGGTGGCCCATGTATTTGGTTCTTTTTAGCCGCTTGGCTGCTTTCCAAAGCGGGTAATCGATATCCTTTAATTCAGAAAGACCTCGAAATCGCTTAGTTATGCTTCGTTCTATATTTCCTTTATTAGTTGTTTTAATTTGTTGCATAGATATTTTTGTGTAGCGGAGCACGAGTTTACTTCCAAATTCTACGATGAGCTTTCCATTTCTCTTTAATTAGTTCTCTGACCTCAAGAGGATATTTGTGTTTCCTGGTGGGCGGTGAACTTTCTCAAGCTGCTTGTTCGATAGTATTATTGAATGTTTCAAGTTTATTTTCCAGCTGCATCTCTGTTCTGATTGGTTTTCGGAGATTTGTTTGCTCTTCCACTGATTTCTTCAATAAATCCCACTTGCTTTTATTGTTTGTTAATTTTGGTGAATTATCTTTTATTTTGTAATTGTACTCAGGGCCATGATCACAGGTGAGTGGTCCTGCCTGACAGTCCTTGATGATTTTCGACGCATGTGTAGTCCTCTAAATTTTCATCACCAGAGTGAAATTCACAGTTGTTCTCGAGAGCTTTATTAAATAACTTTTTTCCTTTAAAGATTGTAAGTCTAGATCCTCAATAGGTATTCTTTGCATTAAAATTACCGCCTATGATAAAATTTGTGCAGGTGACTTAAAAAGTCGAATGTAGTCTTCTTTTTTTAAATAATGGCGTGGGGACAGTAAATAGAGGAGACACTGGAATCCCTATTATTGAATGCTTCAATTTTTATGGTTTTAACTTGTATACTTTCTGTTTCAATACCGGGTTCCTCGTAAAGTTTAATATTATGTTTAATAATTATGGTAGATTGACCTGTAGTGTTCCTTCTTGGTTAAATTGCAAGGTAACATTTATAGTTACGTATTTTAATAAATGTAGTTTCTCTTAAATGAGTATCTGACATAAGAAATATGTCTATTTTTTCTAATTTTAGAACACGTTCTTGTTTTGCTAGGCGTGTATTTATATTGTTTCTATACTTCTGAATATCTTTTCAAGTGGATTTTCTTTAGAAGTATTAGTTAACTGCTGTTTTGTTTGCGACAAGGATGTCCTCTCTTTATCTTTGGTTTGTGGTTTTTGTGGCAGGCTACTTGTAGTTGGAATCCTTTTTCTTATAACGTTATTGTTTTGAGTCGGTTCGCGTGTTTTATTTCCTAACCTTTGCAGTTGTACTGCTACTTCACATCCTCGTTAGTTGGGTGGGTGCTGTCCTTTACAGTATATACACAGTGCAGGTATGGTTCGGCTAACAGAACGGACTTGGCGTTGTGTCTGTCCGGCACATTTTACGCACCTAGCGTTTCACCCGCAATATCTTTGGGTGTGGCTATAACCCTGGCATTACTTTCATTGAGGTATTAATCTCGTGTTCTTTTTCAGTGGTTCTATTTTAACATTCTTATTGAGTATTGCTTTGAAATTAAATATATTTTAAATTTTTTCACTTTTGTTGAACGTGAACAATGAATAGCGACAGCCTTCTTTTAATCTTGGTTCCTTGACTATTTTCAACTATCTCTAGTTTAAGAATGTTTACTGCTTCTTCAGTTTGCATCCTTTTCCTTGCAGGTGGAATGAAGATCTCGTGTTTATGTTCCAAACATTATTGTAGGTACAGTATTGTAGGTATAACTTTTGCTTGAGAGCGCTCCCCTACTTTTGGCGAGAATTCTGCCCTTCGTTTTTTTCTTGGTATTTTCTTTTGTTTGTGCATCCAATCGGTTTCTCTTGCAAGTTCATCATTATCTATATGGAACTCAGCGTTAGTACTGGCAAGTGTGCTGATTTCGTTATAGCTAGTAAGAAAAGTTTCTAGAACTCTATCAGTCTGGTCTTCTTCAGCTTCTCATTTTCTTTCTTTAACTTGCCTAGTTGTGATACCACTTTTTCTTTGTCACTCAGTCTTCTTTGCGTAGTTCTACATTGGCATACTAAGGTAAAAAGTTAATGGTAAATTTTTTGTAGTATAAACTAGAAAACAAGAAATTTATATAAAAAGCTTTGTAAATTCTTTCCCCAATTCACTGTTTTCAGGGAATAGTACAATAGTCGTACTATTCCGGGTTTCTCTGGGAAAGGGAATTTTTATTGTTGTACCAACATACCGTACTCACCTTTTGAAAACGTATAACATTAGTATTTTGATTTTTGTGGGATTTGACTACGTTGCCAAGTAGAATTACATCATCCGTGGGTTTAATTTTTCACCAAGACTTATTGATTTGGAAATATGTTAAAATATGAATAGTTTTTATTAAAGGAGATCCTTGATGAATATTTTCTGGTTGTGGCTAGTTTTCCTTTCTGTTATCTGAGCGTAAATATTTGCCCTGTCATCGTAAACTCGAGAAATATCAATCATTTTAACATTAATTTCGGTAAACGAATCACAGTTTTTTGTTATCACAATCGTAATATTCAAGGTTCGTCGAATACTAATATGACCTTGGTGGCCTCTTCTTCAAGTTTATACCAATAATTTTAAAACAGTGAAACTACTTTACTTTAATCGATACAATAGGTTGAAACTAGAGAGCAAGATGATTTGAAAAGTATATTGTAGTTTGATGATACAATTTTTGATGTCATGTTTAACACCAATAATCCGCGAAATATTTATACGAATTTGAATGAAATTTCTGTTTGGACACTACATACCAGTACAAGAGTTTTCACCGCCTCATATGAAGTTTCAATGATCACTTTTTACTTCGGATTAATGATTAATCATTTGAAACCTAGCCAAGTTCCAGAATTGCTAGATAAGGCATACCAGCTTGCCGGGCCACCCAAATTTGTATTAACTATAGCAATGGTTATTTGACGCGGTGTTAAAATTGTTTACGTCGTTTCTCTCTCTATAATACCTTGCACCCCTGCAGCAAATAGTCCTCCCTAATTATTAACTTAAACATCCCATATTTTATTTTTGGCCATATTTCATAAATTTTACGGGTGTATTTTTACACCTGTCATATTTAATCCAACGATATATTCCAACATTGTAAGTCATCCAAATATGTAACATGATTTGTTGACGTGTGCAAAATAGGTTTTAGCAATGACCGCGTCTAAATTTACATTTTATTTTATACTAGCTAAGTTACTCGGCGTTGCACGGAGGTATATAATTCAAATACCTTGATTGTTATGCAAGAATTCTCTCTTTACATCGCTGTAGTTGCAATCACATATGAAAAGAAAATTATAAGTAGCTGTATTCATATAGCTAACTAATCGAGAACAACGGCATCCGAAACACAAACTAATATTAATTTATTCAAAACGATTAAAACTACGTCCACTTCGATACGTTTTGCCGCGAACTGTGGTTGAAAATGACGTTTCGAAAAACAAATGAAGTTTTTTCAAACTAAGATGTTTCTTGTAGAAGTTGCTATTTTCAAATATAAAACGCTAGTAACTTTTCAAAATAGTACCTTTCCTAGAATTGATTTTATGAAACAATCATTGATTATTTAAGTAATAAACTAAATAAAGTAATAAACTATTGGCGTTTAGTATGAAACTACTATTTTCATTAGAAGCCGCCGGTTGCAATAGTGGATTAAAATAGAATGTTATGTGGAAATTAGAACTCGCTGACTATGGTACATTTCAAAACAGGATATGATAAATAGGATATCACTAAACAGTACATGTCAAACCAGTAAAAATGGATTATTAGTATGGATAATATAAGTGTTCAGAGATTTGTCTTCAGTTAAAGTGTTGAAAGATTGTCTTAAATTTAAATTTATAAAATTATTTTGAATAATTAAATCAATTATAGAGGTATGATTTGTGTATAACAATCGCACGCAAGATATCCTTTTTGGTGTTTAAATTTGTGGCTAAGGCGCTATTTCGGAACATTTAAATAATTGTATCTATACATGTAAAAATGAGAATTCTTGATCCAGGGCAGACTTCCGTATTGGAGCATGTCACTAATTTCATATAACCCCTTTCCTAAAGTCATTCCCGTCAAAAAATCTTAAAAAAACTGAAATTTGAGAAACAATTTGTACCACAGCCCCTACACGCCGGGTCCAGCCCCTTCAAAAGTATCGTCGGCTTGGTCCTGAACATTCAACATATACATGGTAACAATTTCATGGCGATCGGTAAAGTGGCTAAGGCGTTATTTTAGAACAATCAAATAATTGTATCTTTACATGTAAAAATGAATTTTTGATCCAGGGGTGGACCCCCCGCATTCGAACATGTCTCTTATTTCATATAACCCCTTTCCAAAACTCATTCTCGTAAAAAAATTTAAAATTTTGAAAAAATTTATACCATGGCCCCTAGACCCCGGAGTCCAGCCCCTTTCACAATATCGTAAGATTGGTTCTGAACATGCAACATTTGCATGGTAAACATTTCATGGCGATCGGTTGAGCGACTGAGAAGTCATTTTGGAATAATCAAATATTTGTATCTATACATGTAAAAAATAATTTTTGATCCAAGGCTGGGCCCCTCGGATTCGAACTTGTCAGTAATTTCATATAACCAGCCCCATAAACTCATTTTCGTGGAAAAATTTAAAAAAAATCAAAATTTTCGAAAAAAATTGTACCGCAGCCCCTAAACCCCGGAGTCCAGCCCCTTCCAAAATATCGTACGATTGGTTCTGGATATGTAACTTGTACATGGTAACAGTTTCATGGCGATCGGTTGAGCGGCTGAGACGCCCATTCGGAACAGACAAACAGGAATTTATTTATATATATATATATATATATATATATATATATATATATATATATATATATATATATATATATATATATATATATATATATATATATATATATATATATATATATATATATATATATATATATATATATATATATATATATATATATATATATATATATATATATATATATATATATATATATATATATATATATATATATATATATATATATATATATATATATATATATATATATATATATATATATATATATATATATATATATATATATATATATATATATATATATATATATATATATATATATATATATATATATATATATATATATATATATATATATATATATATATATATATATATATATATATATATATATATATATATATATATATATATATATATATATATATATATATATATATATATATATATATATATATATATATATGGTCCTTGCAATGTGCAGGTGGTATACTGTAGTTGTGTGAGTAGGTGAATAGGTGAATGGGTTAATGATGTAGCATGACTGCGTGGTATCACAATGGGCAAAAAAAATGGCCTAAGTGTAAACCACTGAAACCTATTTTAATACAGTATTAAGCTGTTGGATGGTTCTTGGCTTATTGGCATACACTTTATCCTAAATCGGGAGCCATTAAATGGGGCGAACGCGGTGGCCAGTTAAAATCAGAAAAACGCGTTATTTTCGATCGCCAAAAATCATCAATCGCGCAGGAGAGCCATAGGTGGACGAGCTGTTTGAGCTGTGGATCCATCTTGTTGAAACTACAATTCTGGATTGTGCTATGTATATGTGATGAAATACTTGCTTTGTTTGTATAATCCCATGTGTTCCCGCTCTCACTTAAATATAATAATTTCAAAAAGTTCATCTACGCGTTGGTTTATTTTTATCTTCATCTATCTTTAAAGTTGATACTTTCTTGCACACTTTGTCACATGATTACAACTAAAAATGTGCTACAATTCAAGTTTAATTCAATTTATCTTTAAAAATTAACTCGAAAACATGTAATATATACACTCCATGACATGCTTTGCATCTGTAGCCGGCTTTTTTGTATTTTCTCAGCCTCTTCTAGTTAATCGATCCTTGAACGAAATTTTAATTGGCATAAAAACCGACTAACGAGCTTAAAATACTGACTAGACGACAGAGAAAACTGTTCTGATCAATTAATTACGACCTGGGGAAACTACAGAAAACCCAGGTCGAGAAAATAATATTATTATAATTATAATCTAATTACTCATACCATGCAAAATTAATTCTAGTTCTAATTAATTAGTTCTAATTCTATATCCTTATCCATTGTTTATGCGACTCATCCATTCATACTATCGTCTCTTCTGATGACCATTCTTCCATCGAAGTACCTCCTGATGACGACTCGGTTACCTCAAATAATTGTATCGGCTTATCCTTTAACCTCTTTTTGTCCTTACCCAAGGTATCCCATTCCTCCTTTGTTCAATTCAATTTTTGTAAATCCCTGTTTAGAGATGTGTTCCACGTAAAATACGGTCGTCCTACCTTTCTGTCAACATTTGCATACCATATGACTCAATTTAATAAATGTCCTCTGCATCTTTTTACATGTCCCCCAGTAGCAAATTCTATACACTGTTACCCTTCTCGTTGTAGTCTTCGCTGCAAGTGCTTTTCTTGCGCCTCTAGTAGGCGGTCGAGCCGATGAAAATTTCAACATTTCCGAAATAATTCTCCTCTCATTGCGTTTCAGTTTAATTTTGTTAATTTTTATAAGTGCAGCTGCTTTTAAACCATATGTTATTAGTGGGGCTATAACTGCTTTTTACATTTTTATGACTGTACCCCCAGGAATTTTTTTCTTTCTAATGAAGGAAGAAAGCATTTTACTTACTCCTATTGCTTTTCCAAATTTCCCTTTAATTGTTTCTTTTCTGTTCAGTTCGCTTGTTATGTAGGTACCAAGGTATTTAATAGGCTCTTTTACTGTAATTCTTATTCCTCCAATGATTAAGGTTAATGGTTGTGGAAGGTTGTTTAACGGTTCTCTGATTAACATCTCCGATTTCTGTTCATTTATATGCATTCCTACCGTTTCTAGAAGCGATACTAGCTCTTTTACAATGTCCGACAATTTTTCTCTTTCTGCATGCAATATAATTATATCATCAACGTATGCCAATATTAAAGGTACTTTTATGTCTTCGGTTTAAGCGAATACTTCGATGTAGCTCAGCCAGGGTTTTTAAAATGTTATCCAATACAATATAAAATAATCTTGGGGATAGTGGACATCGCTCTTTCATTCCAATACTTCTCCATCATCATAGTTCGTACCACAGAACAGATTTCTTTCTCGGAGATAAGTTTAAACAATTCGGTTTATGTGGTATATTTTCGTATTTAGGCATATTTGTCACTGATAGTAGATCAACACTGTCAAATGCTCGACTGATATCCAACGATAAAACATGTAATTTTTTTCCTAATCTCAATTCCTCTTCCATAATTCTTCGCACACACAAGCTTGATATCATCCTATAATCTCTAAGTGTTCAGATAATCTATTGAGGAGTAATTTTGCGTAAATTCGATACCCAACATCAGTAATCGTAATTCTTCTGAGATCAGCCGTCGTTTTTGGATTCGATATATTTTTAATTAGTATTGGTACCGTTTCTATCCATTCAACTGGAATACAATTCGAAATCCAAATAGATTTACAAATGTTTTCTAAAAATGCAGTTGTTCCCTTTCTAATTCCATTCACAATACTCTGTATCTCTTCTCTACTGGGCGGCTGCTCCATGGGCCAGTGATCTTGTTCGATTATTAACAAACGGTTGACTTACAGAGTTCGGCGCCTACTTCATTCCTCATATCGTATTCCTTTTGCCGCTTTGGAGACGTCAAGCGGACAAATTGTGAGACTGGAATTTTCCACAGACTCCAACCATGAAATTGGTTGATAAGGGCGAATCAGGGAATGGAAAACAAAACGGAAAATAGAAAAAAAATATAGGGTTATCAATAATTATGGCACGGATAGGGAACGATAGAGGTGATGGAAAAGGTTGTCTATAGAGATAATACTAATCTCCCATTCCACACGAGGGTTTTTTGTATTTTGGCATTTTTTTCACACCAAACTAGTTTTATTATGTTTTGTTCTGCTCTCTCTTAAATAAAATTTTAATTAAAATGAGTCAAAAATGTCCTTGAAATATTTTTTATTTCATTTATGTTTGAGTTGTGTGGTTGAACAGAAAATTTGTTTAGTCGCAATTAAAACTTGTGTCATAGGTAAACGGGGATAGGAACGAGGAAAAATCCGGTATTTTTTTTCTCGTATGCCATCGCTCAAACGAAAACAAGAAAAAGAAAAAAATATTGGTGACAAGTGGGAATTTCGTTTGGATGGAGGTATAGTTTTCGTTTGGTTCGGACGGTGTAGTTTTTTTTTTTGGTCGTGAAAAAATTTTGGAAAGAAGAGGCAAGAAAATTAATTGCAGATGATTCTAGAAAACAAAAATTTTGCAAGATATTGAATGCATTATAGAACCAAAGTAGAGTTTTTTTAAGTTTGAACTTGTGGGGAGTTTTCCTAAAATAAAAATAAAGAAAAATAAGATTGTAAAATTAGTTATAATAATTTTGCCGGATGAAATAAAAAGAAAAAAAATATAAATTATAATAAAAAGTGGCTATAAAGAATTGTGACGGTGTTAATGTTTTAATTGGGGAAAACAAAATTTCCATTGGTGGTACATGATCAACCCAACACGACCTGTTTGATGTAAAGAAAGAAAAAAACATAAAAATAGCGGATACCAGCGCATCGAATTACCGGGATTACAACGGTTGCTGGAAATTAAAGAACGTGGACTGCTATCACGCAGTGGGGCTTCAGTTAAAAGAAATTTACCTAGATCTGGTTTTAATTCTAATCTCCGGCCCGCATATAACGACTAACGCGTGGTGAAGCATCTGTACCGGTACTCGTCCATCGTATTGTTATTACGTACGGAAATAAAGTTGCCCTAATTAACGGTATCATCGAATTGGGTATAGTAAATATCATCAGCTGTATAAGTGTAGACGATCATCGCGCGTCATCGTAAAAAAAAAATAAACCACAAGCTATGCTCCCGCTGTAAAGCTCCAGACGATACAACAACCTGGATGGGAGTAGCATCTATGACCAAAGTGTACCAATCAGACCTTGCGTAGGCAATCGGATGGTTGTCATATTACCAAACCAAACCAGAGGTGGACACCATCAACCAGCTGCGGAACCATTGGTAAACCGTTTTTTTTCATTATTATATTTTTTTTTTGTTAATTTATTAAGAAGTTTCTTTTCCTTTGATCAATTGATAACAATATAAGTACAGTAGAGGTCTAAAATTTGTTTTCTATTTTTGATTGATAAAGTATTATTATTTACAAAGGAAGTTTACATATGTATGTAGTAGAAAGTAACGTTAAGTTTTATATTTTTTTTTGTTGTGAGATTAGTATGGCAATTATGCTATAGACAACCATTTAAGAGAGATCGCGGGTGTTGAGTGGCCAACATTGGCATCAGAATGAAAGTCGATTTATGGTATATTTTTTTTGTTTTGGTTTAGGATTTCGGCACATGAGTTTTTTTTTGTACAGTAGACCGCTTACTCGATAATGTGGTGACAAACCCTCCTAGCCCTGAGCAACCTGCAAAACGCATGTGCATTCACACCATTGAGTAGCGCATAGGCCACGTTACAAACGGTACAGGTGTTCCTTGAGTTTTAGCCAGCTCTTGCTCCAAATGCAGCATTACTATGAATGTTGACCCTTGTTGACCATTTTCTCGCTTGTATTGTTTAGGCCTCACCGCTTATTATGAGTTTGTGAATAAACTCGTTGTTTTCTAGACACAATTCTTGAAAACGGCGACTATAATAGAGAAAGTCGCGGAAAATTTTGACATTTTCCTCAATACTTGCTTGCACCCGAGCAATGAACTGCACGAGGTCTTCTAGCACGCGGAAGATCACAGACAGCCCCTTGTCGCCGAAAACGATGAACCAATTGGTAAATTTTTGGTGCGTTAGGCGCATTTCGAACATGAAAGAATTTTCGATATGATCTTTGTGTCTTAATAGTCAAATGCTGACTTTCAAAATAAAATTGAGCAACTTTGGTTCTTTGTTCTGTGCTGGGAAAAAAATACGCAAACAAAAAATTTATTCAATAATTAAATCATACCGGTACTTATGCGCCACCCTTTTACTAATAAAAATTTTCAAAATGAGAATACGTTAAAATATTTTATAAACGTACTAGTCCCGCCTGATTGTGTCGCATAAATTGAATTTATGGCTAAACCATAATAAAAAGTGGACGATGGCATACTCGTATTAAAAAAAATACGAAAACAACAACAAAAACAATAATCTGCATTGTCTACTAATTATCGATCAGTTTACGAAAAAATCAATAGACTACGCTATTTTCGACACCAACAGGTATCGAAATCCGTTTCTGACCATGATAATAGTAACTTTGTTGATCGTTGGAGCGTTAAAGGGTCTTTCATGTTCACCAGAGGGCGTTTTGTCATAAATGTAAACCTGGGGCGGTATGTCATCACTTTGAATTGAAAAATGTCGAAATTCGAAAAATGTCGAATTGAAAATGTGAAAGTTGTATCATTTTCGACTTTTATCGTTTTTTAATCTTGCAGTACTTTTTCTAGAATGAAATGTCAGCTACATTTATTATTACTTTGGTTTTAAATGAAGAAACTTTATCATTTAAAGAATTTCGATTCGAAGTGATGGTACAACATACCGCCCTGATATTATTCACGTTTTTCTCCGTTTTCTCGTTGCCCATAAAGTAAATTTAAAAACTTGGAATCGTTGTAAACGTTATTGATAACGTTTTACTTGGTCACACTGATTTAGCTTACATATTTGGGAAACAGACCATGAATTTTTAGCGTCATTCTACAAACTATCGAGAAAACAACCCCATTAATAGGATGGCTAAATCATTCAACATCATCGACGACCTATTCGGTTTCAATTTATCAAAGGACAACTTCAAAAATATCCTGAGGAATTATTTTTAAAATTTTTAAATGTTAAATCAAAATTTGATTTGTATTCCTTTTTTGTTTAAAGTTTTTCGTTAATTTTTTTTTTATTTTTGTTTTAATAAGTTTGTGTTTTAAACTAAATAATTTGAAATCATACATGTATCACAGAATAAATTTTTTTGAGTAAATAAATAAAAATAGAGTAAGGGAAGGAAGAGGTGATCTTATTTTATGATAAACTTGTCCTTGTACTTTAAACGTGGGCTCAAATTCTCCATCATTAACAATTTGTGTTGCTCCAAGAGATGTCATATAAAACATGAGTGGTGTACTTTCGAATATTATGTAGAAATTGTCTGGCTAACTCAGTAGTTCTGGAGACGTGAGCTCGTAGAGGTTTAGGTGGCTTACCCAAAGGCGGTAAATTGATTTTTACATTCAAATAATACATTTCAGGCGATTCATTGCGAACCTTTAAAACATGGCGATGTGACCAAATGCTATCCATTTGTCCAATTGAAATATTGGAATGCATGCTATAATCAAAGTCTGGATCCTAGTTACCAGCATTAATTTAAATCAGGTCTGAATTTTTCTATTGATCGCCTATATCGTGAACGATTGTTTTCCAGCCGGATCTCATACTGAAACAAGTGCAGTTGCTTTTGAATAAAACGATCTGCTTCGTTCGTTTCCAAGCCCTAATCCACGCTATTCATCTGTTTCAGCCACCATTGTGGCACTAATATTCTTCGATTTTGCTGCACTAATCTGCACAATTGATCTTTCCTTCAGGGGCATTTTTTAAACAAAAAAGAACCATTAACTATAAACAAAAAGTAATTATAGATTAACACATTTATAAACTGTAAACATAAATCGAATAAGAATGTACGTTTACTTGAAACAATATTTAATACCTGAAAAAAAAGTTACCAACAATTATGTACCTAAGTACATAATTGGGAATAACTGGAATTCGGATTTTGTCAAATTAGTAATAATTTAGACATTTTTCCAACTAAATAAATTTTACACGTTCAATATTTTGTAGCAAAGAGTATTTCTTGTAGCGTCACAAATTGGATTGGTTTGTTTTTTTGTTGGTGCATACGTAAGAACCGGCAATCTTAAAACACCACTTTATAGAATTCCTTCCAGATCCTAAGTTATCATACGCCATGATAACACAGACTCCATTTCCGTTTCATCTTTATTTTCCTTATAAAGAATTTTTCAATTTGAGCGGTTCGTTATTGAAATGGAATAAAACAAGCTGTGTGTGATGTTTAACCGAAATTCTGTTTTTATTAGAAAGGCCCATGTATGCCATTAGTTATGGAATATAAAAGCGTTCAAATGTCCTTCGCGGCTTCTCACGATTGTAGTTTATTGGCATAGACCTGCGACTTGAAGAAACCCCACAAGAAAAGGTCTAGCGGGGTTAAATCGCACGATCTTGGTGGCAAATTCACGTCATCTCTGCGAGAGTAATCCTACCCTCAAATCGTGCATGCAGAATATCCATCAATGCGTTTGCTGTGTGGCATGTAACCCAGTCATGCTGGAAACACATGTGGTCTACAGTGCTCTTAACCTGCACCGACCATATTAGCCCGCTTCAATGAAACCTGTACTATAATTTGTTACACATTTATTACAATTTATTACAACAAATCCCGATTTTATTACACTTACCGTTTTCGAGGAACGAGTGGTCGGTTTAGCTTGTAATTAAACCTTCACCGCCAAAATTGTAACGTTTGATGTAGCTGTGATATCGGGATGGTTCTTGGACCAGAATTTATTACAAATTAATTACATTGATTAAATAGTACAAGATCAACTCTATATTTTGACAGAGGGTAAATTTCACCCCAAACGATTATTTATGACAAAAACATCGATTTTATCAACATTAATAAACTATTACACCAGACCGCCACCAGATATTGAGTCAAATGTTACTCCTTGGGCCTTGTGGAGGGCAGATCAACCTTATTCAGGTGTGTAATAAATTTTCTTTGTTTCAGGTTACACGGAATTGGCTCCAACCCGTAAAGGGTTCAAACATCTAATTTAAAGTTCGATTTTATCACCTTCAACAATTTATTACACCAGACCGCCACCAGATATTGAGCCAAATGTTACTTCTTGGACCTTGTGGAGGGCAGATCAACCTAATCCAGGTGTGTACTAAATTATCTTTGTGTCAGGTTACACGGAATTATTACAGTAACATTTGGCTCAATATCTGGAGGCGGTCTGGTGTAATAAATTGTTGAAGGTGATAAAATTGAACTTTAAATTAGACGTTTGAACCCTTTACGGTTTGGAGCCAATTCCGCGTAATCTGACACAAACATAATTTATTACACACCTGGATAAGATTGATCTGCCCCACAAGGTCCAAGGAGTAACATTTAACTCAATATCTGGCGGCGGTCTGGTGTAATAGTTTATTAATGTTGGTAAAATCGATGTTTTTGTCATAAATAATCGTTTGGGGTCAAATTTACCCTTAGTCATGATATAGAGTTGATCTTGAACTATTTAATCAATGTAATTAATTTGTAATAAATTCTGGTCCAAGAACCATCCCGATATCACAGCTACATCAAACGTTACAATTTTGGCGGTGTAGGTTTTGATTACAAGCTGAACCGACCACTCGTTCCTCGAAAACGGAAAGTGTAATAAAATCGGGATTTGTTGGATGGGATGTGTAACAAATTATAGTACAGGTTTCATTGAGGCGGGCTAATATGGTCGGTGCAGGTTAAGAGCACTGTGGGCTACCTCCATATCGTTCAATTTGGGCCAAACGAAATCGGTATCATTCATCTAAAAATGCGCCTCGTCGCTAAAGATGATTTTTCGACGAAAATTGGAGTCCGCTTCCAAAGGATCCAAATCCCAGACAGCGAACAAACCAACAAGTTACAATTGTTGGCTGATTGCTTACCAAAGTGGTTGTCTCAAATTTGGCCACCAAACGTTGGAGAGTCGACTTTAAAGGACAACCGCGTCTACCGTAAAATGGGCGCAACCTGCGAGCAATTACTGGGCACCTCCGATGGTACCTCCTCGGTTGCATGAGTGAATTTCCCTTTTTATCGAATGTTGTCATTATTAACTTATCTTCATTTAAGGCTGAACTCACTCATAATTAATAACCGGAATTAGATTTTGTAATATTGAGTTGAAGAAAATTTCTTAATTTTCCGTTGCCCCACCACACAACATAAAAATTATCCTCTAATAACCGTGTAAATATTTAAAACTATTGTTAGTCTCGAAGTTATTTAATAACATTAAAATCCAATAAATCGATACGACTTAGTAAAGCTTTCACGCAGGAAATCCTGTACCAACTTATTTAACAAATTTTTACGCTTAATAAAATTAATAAATGCATATATAATGTACAACAGTATTATGTATTCGAATCCGGCTCAATTTCTTCTAAATCCTATATTCGTTAATCTCTGTAATCCGTAGAGTATAAAGCGGATTTCTGACATTAAATTTCATAAGACTTAACTCTTCTTAATTCGTTTTCCATCTTATAGTTATACACATAAATAAACAACTTGTCTTGTATTGTTTATCTTTAGGCGTGATAGTGGCTGTATTTTCCAAAACAACAATAACATATCTTGTTATTTATACGTACATCTTTGCAATGAAAAGTAAAAGTGTAGATTGGTACACACGTAGAAGGGTTTTTAATCGTCATAAAAAGCTGTTGCGACATCAAATTGACGTCAACAGCATGTATGTTAATATCGTTAGTATACTATATTGATAGAATCAAGCACACGCATATAGGATTTCTTAGAACAACATAAAATCGTATGATTTAACATGCTAGTTGACAATTAATATAAATAAATAAAATATCTCGTCGATCAACTTGTTAAATTTTTTATTATACGTGACGAGTCATATTCGGTTGTTGTGTTTGTTTGTCTATTTCTTCGTGTCGTTCCTCTCTTTAAAGTTGATCGCGGTTAACTTATTTTCTTGTCTTTGTACCCTCTTCTTGCGTCTAGATTATATAAAAGAAAAGTTTCACCATAATTTTTCAGTTGAGCTCGAACTTTTGTACGATAAAGATATAAACTGTGATCGATTGTAGAAAGATACTTAGAATATTTTTAAATTATCAAGGTAAATTTGATGAGGTTTCTATGTTAAAAGTGATTTATGTGTTCTAAAAGTGTGGTTTAAAGTGTTTAAAAATTAATTAACAAAAATATTTTCGAAATTGTGATAGCATCTTATTTTGAAATTTTCAGTAAAATGAAATTCGTACTCCAAGCTGTACTCGGTGTTGCAGTTTTATGCTGCTTTGTTGCCGCCTTACCACAACAGTACACAAGCAAATTCGATAATGTTAATGTGGAAACCCTTTTGAAAAATGATCGTGTCGTTAACAATTACATTAAATGCCTTTTGGATAAAGGGCCGTGCACCCAAGAGGGACGTGAATTAAAACGTAAGTTTGGTGACCTGATTTTATAATATATATTGGCAACGTAATCGAAATAACTTAGATATTGCAAAAAAATTAAATTATATAAATTTTATTATAACCACAGACTGTATAATAAATTAAATAATTTTTTTTATTGTTGTATAAACAGTGGATTATAAATGTTTTTAGCGAGTTATAAATATACAATATGCCAAGCTCATACATATCATTAATCCACTGTACCAAACATAAACTAAATAAAAGTGAATTTATAATTTTTATTTTCGTAATGAAACTGAAAGTTTGCGCACCTCGTTAGTGTCTAATATTTTTAACCATAGTCGGTTAAAAATAGTAAATGAAACTAATCAATTTAAAATAAATCGATCGATGTGTATTAAGCATATTTGTTAGTTTGGTTTATCAATGAAGGTCAAAGAAAGTAGATAATCGTTGTGGGCATGTGCACTAAATTGTGAAAGTTATAAACAAAACATAAAACCTTAAATGCATTTCAAATTTTATCGATATCGATCAATTTTAACATATTTTTATTGTTTTTGTTGTAATTTCCAGGAACACTTCCCGATGCAATTTTAACCGATTGCGCTAAATGTTCAGGCACACAACGTCAAAATACCGAAAAGGTTGTTAAATATTTACGGGAACGTAAATCAAAGGAATGGAAAGATCTAGTGACCAAATATGATCCCAGTGGACAGAGCCGCGCAAAATACGGATTGTAAATTGGATGTATGGAGAGTGTGTATATCAGCATTTTTTAAGTCTAGTGCACGAGTGATAAATGTTATACATATATAACATTTGTGTTATTTTTTATAATTTTTAATTTGTACGAAATAAAAATGTATTTTTTATAAAAATATTAGTTTTACATATTTTTTCTGAACAAGTAGAAGTCATAGTCGAACACAACCAAACAAGTTTGAGAAATTATCAAACTTCATGTCAACAGTAGCTGATTGACATATAAGTTATAGTTAACCAGTTTAGATATCTTTTATTTATTTATTTAAAATACAAATCAACAATTATAACATAGTATGGAGAATTCGGACAGTCACGATGGGGCACAGTATTCCCTTAACTGAAGCTATTTGACATCATTGTTAGATGAAATAACTTATGGTTACGCAAATTCATGTTCGGAACATATAATAATTATAAACCCGTTTTCCAACCTTTTCTGGATTCGTTCAACTCTGTAGAATTCGCCACTATCATAATGTTAACATACAGTTACCGCATACTCAAGTTGCGATCTTATAAATGAATAACTCAGGATCTTAATTGTAGATAGGTCATAAATATTTCCTGACCTACTACTAAAGCCAAACATAGAGTCATCTTTCCTATAAAGATAACAGTAAAATGGCACACTTGTTTAATAGGGTGCGTTCCACTTTACAGTGAAAAGGTTAGGCCTTACACTTGCTGATGTTCAAATTGAGTAATTTCGCACCAAACCTTTTAATTTTCTTTCGCATCTCAAAGTAATGTGAAGCCTTTGTTTCTCCAAGGTGTACGAGTTGTAATTCGACTCTTATACTTGGTTGTTTGTTTACTATAGTAGAATATTGTGGCAACGGTTTCTTGCTTTATAACACTGCTGTGTTCTCTTTGCACGCATTAGTGTGCAGTGTCATGATCATCATCAGATTATAAAATATGTTATAGGCAAACGTCTACATCTCACCAGAATTAAACTCAGTATGTTCGTTAGCTGCAACGGAATTTTTGCGTGTCCTTCGATATACTTCTGAAAATAGATTATCAGACTTAAGAAGCTTTGAACTTAACCACTCGCCTATTCTCAGCTGTGACTCTCAAATTTTCAAGTACATGATCTAATAATTCCACTTCCGTTTGATAATATTGATGTTTTCCCCAATTTTGTACAATATAATTACATCTTACTTGAGAATTTTGTAATGTTTGGATTTCGTGACAGAGCGGTGGTTTTAAAGGATGTTCGATAATTTACGCGCAAAATGAGCCACAACGAAATTTTCGGCATGTAAAGCAGACCTGAAATATAAGCGGGTAAACAATAGATAATCAATTTTGTGTAAAATCCTAAAAAATTTATTAAATAATTTATTTCGTGTGTCAACACCAAGATATACTCGTAAAGTGTTTATTATTTCTTTCCATTGCACGACTTACAATTCATTGAGCGAAATAATCTTCAGTATACATACAATTTTTTGCAATAGTTTGAGAAGTTACATGATAAGCTTTTGGTTTCGTTTATTTCACCTGGATTTTTCTTGACGCGATTATCAAGAATCGATTTACAATTTCAGCAACTAAAGATTCATCCGATTTTTTTTTTCTAGAGTACCCAGTTCGCTAAGCGGCATGGTCACGACCCTAAATTCAGATGTTATATCTTGAGGGTTCTGCAAGGTATCGAATTTGCTTTTTAAATATGCCAACCTTTTTTTTTACTAACGTCAATGATATGGATAACTAAAGGCGTAACCAGCGAGTCTGTAAGAAATTTAAGTAACAAAGCGACATCTGAAAAATGTATGTTTATTGACATTACTGACCAGCGAAACTCAAAGTACTTTTCGTTCAGTTTCGTTAAATTTGAATTGTCATTTAGCAATCCGTAACAAGAGCGAAAATTATCGCCCAAACTGAAGGAAACGTCAGAATTGTATATTTGAAATGGCGGTATGTTGATATGTGTTACATTTTTATAATTTATGTGTACAAATATTTATTTATATTTTAATAATTTAAATAATATTTTATGTACATTTTTCATCAGCTCTTTTCAGCTCAATAGATTCCGCTTGTTCACAAATATTTGTGGCAGCACAAGGTCCATCAGCATCTTGAAAACCTCACATGTCATGCGAGTGTGGATAAAAAATTGCTGTTGACATTGTTAATTTCTAAAATCGTTACCTAAAATAAATTATGTACATATACGTCTAAATACTCGTAGTTTATGTACATACATAGTAATCTACAAACATGTTACTTACATACGCATGGTAATCTGTCTTTTGTGCGATTTATTTTTCGTACCACACAAGACCGTTTTTTTTTATTTTTTGCCCCCTCGTCCTTTAAATAGGGTGGGAATCTGTTCAATTTTCACAGATTCATTTTTAACTAAAATCGAGGTGTGGTTAATTTGAAATTTTGCAGATTGACATTTAAAACTTCAATTGACAATAATAATCGTGTTACAGATTCGCTGGTCAAACTGTCAAATATTCTGTAATAAAACGTTCTCGTTAAATTCTGTAAGGTTTCGTTACGGACTCTTACAGACTCGCTGGTTATAGCTAAAGTGTTATGCATACTGAAACAATTTTAACTGTTATATTGCTAACAATAACACATATGAAATAAAATTGGTCATTATTTGTTTTTCTTGTGTAGATTAGTCACAGGTTCTCTTCTAAGACACATTTACCTTGCGTAATCCATATATAAATTTGTTTTTTTCGCTTCGTCCACATTGTTGTGAAATACGATGCGGGAGCAAAATATTACATTTGTGTATTTGTTTTTCCGGAATATTAACTGACCTTCATCAAATTTTATAAAATCAACGGAATATTTAGCACACGAAAATGTAACCTCGAGAAATATGTTTTCTGTATTGCGTTTTAAACATTTTCATTTCCTCCATATTTTAGTATATAAAGACTGTCTGTCAGAAGTCTGTAATAAAATGTAAAAGAAATTAACGGAATTGCAAAAATCATTTTGCTTTAGTGAAATTTTAGTTTCCCACCGCACGCGTATTATATTCAAACTTTAAATGATTCAGCTACTTCAAAACCGCAGCAAATTACTAAATCCTATAACTAAGAATTGCTTGAAATCGTACGTTAATTTAACAACAGTTAGAATTTTAGTGGCTTACATGTCTTTAAATTCTCTTATAACCTTTCCTGATCGGAAATTTATTCATAAATTTTATGAAATTTAAGCATTAAGAAGTCGACGAATTCCGAGTGGAATATGTGTCTCTAGCTAGATGAGCTCTTGACGTTCGCAAGAAAGTCACGCGCCATTTGTGCGTGAAATTTTACACTTTTATTTGGTGTGAAATTCTTGGATCACCTTATAATAACATCAGCAATAGCCTGAAATAAAAGATGTTACTTTTCTTCTAGATGGCCCTGCTAAGATGCATACATTATTTTTTGAGAGAAATCCTTATTGTACCTATAACGAAATTTGAAAGTTGTTTTTCAATCACTTCAAAGTGAGGAGGGGAGAAGTGATATTCAACATCGAAAATTCAAAATTTTTGAAACTTAATTAATAAAATATTCTGTAACTTTTGATTGTCCGTCGATTCTATTATGGTCGTCAGATTCGTTATAATCATAAATCTGGGGGGAAGAGGAGCTTGAAGCAAGTCTGAAGAGGATAGGGGCTGTGATGTGGTGTAATTCTACTGAAACCTTGAAAACTTGGACGAACATATATAAATAACATATGACACTTTAAAACACCCAGTCGCAACTTTTTACGGGTCACCAACAGGAATCGAACCCGGGACTCCCGCATAAGAGAGCAAACATCCTACTTACTACACTAACGAGGGCGACGAAGTTGGCTTAGAACTTACATTCAAAGTATAATCACAATGCCAGGTAGTTGTGCGCCAGTTAAATGTTTTATATGAAATATGTTTTCGCAGTCAGAAAAAAACCATCACAAACTTGTTTAAATATATTTTATTCCATGGAAATATTTAAATATTATTAATATTTTCCCTTACCAATTAATACTGAATTAATTAATTAATTCAAAGCGATATATCGAACATATCGGTCCTAAGGCCCTTTTAGTTGTGTTTTTCAGAAAACACGGAATATATTCGAATCGCTGAACAATTATATATAAATGCTCTATATAAGCAACCCCCATTTTATTTAATTACCGCGCTTATATTAGCTCACTCTGTGTGTCTGTTTGTATCGTCAAATTTGGTAATCAATTTCTCAACCACTTGCGATAGTCCAATTGAGCTGAAATTTTGCATGCAGGCTTAACTCCGATGACAATACAAGATTCTAACATTTTTGGACATTAAATATGCTCTGGCATATTATATTTCATGTTTTCTTTTGTATGAGCAATGTGGCCATAAGGCGTAACCGCCTAAGTTGATTTAAGACAGAATTGAGTTATGTACACCATGTGATTCGCCATAATCGGTTACGTATGTACACAAAATTTTAGATTTTTCCAACAGTTACAACGAAAATTACACCATAATGGAAAAAATACCTAGGTGCCTAACTCTATTTTGATAAATTAAATGTCCATGAACTAACCGCCTAAGTCTGCAAAATAGACCTAAGCGCCGAATTTTTCTTGATATAAATATTCTTAAATAGAACTTCTACTGACCATGTGACCTATCTTATATTTTACAAGGTCAGTTGTACTCTAAACTCCATTTTAAATTTCCTATAAAAATATTACAAATTTTTCAGAAAAGCATTTAAACTTTAAATTGCTCTACTGAAAAAACACAAAAATTGACTTAGGCGGTTACGCCTTATGTCCACAGATTAATGAAGTTGGCTGCGAATGGTATTGTTTCAAATTTGAAAAACCCGTTGCAAGAGTATGTCATGTGCTTTTGTGTTTACTGAAAAATGCACTATTATGGGCCTATTTTGTAATTAAACCCGAGCAAGCAGTGCGCTGTCAAAAAATACTCTGTGTTTTTTTATTCAACCTGAGTAATTTTACCCTGCACACTGTGTTTTTATTTGTGAACTGTGCTTACACCGGGTATACTCGGTTCTTCAAATTTTACTCTGAAATGAATGCCAGTGTACGAAGAGCATGCAAAGTAAAAAACAAGTTATTACTCTATGCACACTGGTTCATTTTGCACTGCACAACCTGTGCTCGGTGTACAATATCCAGGGCAAGCCTGCTTGCTCGGGTTTAATTAAAAAATAGACCCTATGAATTAAAAAAAACTATTTTGTGACTTAAATATAAGTTATGTCACATGAAATGAAATTTCTTTCAAGTCCCAGTTGCGCAAATAGTTGTAACGGGTGATTTTTTTGTGGTTAGGATTTTCATGCATTAGTATTTGACAGATCACGCGGGATTTCAGACAAGGTGTCAAAGAGAAAGATGCTCAGTATGCTTTGACATTTCATAATGAATAGACTTACTAACGAGCAACGCTTGCAAATAATTGAATTATATTACAAAAATCAGTGTTCGGTTCGAAAAGTGTTTCGCGATTTACGTCCGATTTATGGTCTACATAATCGACCAAGTGAGCAAACAATTAATGCGATTGTGACCAAGTTTCGCACTCAGTTTACTTTATTGGACATTAAACCAACCACACGAATGCGTACAGTGCGTACAGAAGAGAATATTGCGTCTGTTTCTGAGAGTGTTGCTGAAGACCGTGAAATGTCGATTCGTCGCCGTTCGCAGCAATTGGGTTTGTGTTATTCGACGACATGGAAGATTTTACGCAAAGATCTTGGTGTAAAACCGTATAAAATACAGCTCCTGCAAGAACTGAAGCCGAACGATCTGCCACAACGTCGAATTTTCAGTGAATGGGCCCTAGAAAAGTTGGCAGAAAATCCGCTTTTTTATCGACAAATTTTGTTCAGCGATGAGGCTCATTTCTGGTTGAATGGCTACGTAAATAAGCAAAATTGCCGCATTTGGAGTGAAGAGCAACCAGAAGCCGTTCAAGAACTGCCCATGCATCCCGAAAAATGCACTGTTTGGTGTGGTTTGTACGCTGGTGGAATCATTGGACCGTATTTTTTCAAAGATGCTGTTGGACGCAACGTTACGGTGAATGGCGATCGCTATCGTTCGATGCTAACAAACTTTTTGTTGCCAAAAATGGAAGAACTGAACTTAGTTGACATGTGGTTTCAACAAGATGGCGCTACATGCCACACAGCTCGCGATTCTATGGCCATTTTGAGGGAAAACTTCGGAGAACAATTCATCTCAAGAAATGGCCCGGTAAGTTGGCCACCAAGATCATGCGATTTGATGCCTTTAGACTATTTTTTGTGGGGCTACGTCAAGTCTAAAGTCTACAGAAATAAGCCAGCAACTATTCCAGTTTTGGAAGACAACATTTCCGAAGAAATTCGGGCTATTCCGGCCGAAATGCTCGAAAAAGTTGCCCAAAATTGGACTTTCCGAATGGACCACCTAAGACGCAGCCGCGGTCAACATTTAAATGAAATTATCTTCAAAAAGTAAATGTCATGCACCAATCTAACGTTTCAAATAAAGAACCGATGAGATTTTGCAAATTTTATGCGTTTTTTTTTAAAAAAAAGTTCTCAAGCTCTTAAAAAATCACCCGTTATAAGTGTCTTATCCTCTATTTGGGGCCGCTGGGAGGATGGACCGTTTATTGCAGCCGTATATCGTTTTTAGAAGTAAGCTTTGCATCATAACAGAAGCGTTATAGTTTGCATTAAAATATGTAATAATTTACATTTAAAACGAATTGATGCTATCGATAATTGATACTATAATTGAAACTATCGATACAGTTGCATCGTAATGTAGGTGGAATTCAATGCAGGCAAAATGTGTCGTAAATTATTTTGATACTAATTACATTGAAAAGAGAAATGTGAATTATGAAGCAAATGTTTTTTGGATTAGATTTTGTCTGCTTCTACTGTAAAAAAGAGTTTACAGAAATTTACTAAAAGAAATATACGTATTTTGTTATAAATATAACCCGTTGAATTATATTTCACGCTTCATGAGATTTTAAAATCTCTATCAAAAATTCAGATGTCACATCAGCAGACTGCACTCACCAAACTACAAATATATGAAAAATATTTTAAGCTTATATTGAAAGAATATACACAATGCCTTAGCGAATTTTTTTAAATACGCTAAACAATTGTTAACCCCAGGTTATATAGAAATTTCCTTCCGATACAAGTATTACATTAGTTTTAGACGGAACTACATCGTAAATATTTTCAATGCATGCCTTGCGTCTAATTGTGTTACACGATTCCTTCGTATAAGCCTCGATGCAAGGGTTACATCGTAAAACGCTGCAAAAATTTTAAGTGTGTATCCTCCAACACCCCAAAAACCCTCAAAATCAAAAAGACGGAATCTGCTACACAACGAAAAAGACGATTGGAAAAAGCTAAGCAAAAATATAAAAAAGAAAGCCGCGCTACAGAGTCAGCAGAGTGTAAGTGTGCCTGTTCAATCACGGGTTTGAACATGGCATAATGTATTATATTTAATGACAACTTGCACTTTTTATTATATATATGCAACGACCGTGGCATTAATTGCATTAACTATGTAAGCAATTTTTATATGTAACACTTAGTCTTAAACGCTTACTATGCATATTTGGCATTAATTGCATTATCTATGTATATAAGCAATGTTTATATGTAATACGTATTCTTAACCGCTTACTATCCAATTTAGTTGTATAAAAGAAAAACATATTTGTATAATAAAGCAGAAGTTAATTAACAACGTAAAAACACTCTTATCATTACTATCTACTAGACCTCACCAGTGGTAATCTAGTAGGTAGCAAAAACATTAAATTATCCAAAGCCAAGTTTACGCCTTGGCCATACCTTGGAGATTTAACATTGGTCCTTCGACGCCAAAACAACAACCGGCGGACTATATAAATTTCGAGCCAATAACCAACAGGCATCGAATCTAACAACCACAAAAACAAGCGGTATACAAAATACTTCGACCTACTTGTCATAATCATTTCGAGCCACATTACAACAAAAATATGGATGCTTTATATAAAAAGCAATGTACGCGTGTCGAACAACTGCAGCGGTTAAAATCCAATTACAGCAAGGATTCCGAAAGTAGACAGACAACTGTTTACTTAGAAGATAAACTGGGAAAACTAGATGACTGGTGGTCCAGTTACACGGATGCAGACAACGAAATGAAAGACCAACACTTCGACAACGATCCAACGCATAGTTACTGGACTGAGCGGGACACACACACACAGTAAAACAACTGTACTCATCGTTTAAACGTGAGATAGAAAGGAAACTCGAAATGGCAACACGAGAGGCAATTCCAATGGGATCACCAACAAAAATCCATTAACAACCGACTATAGTAGTGCTACAAACGATAGTAGTACCAACAGCAACCGCAGTACCACGAACAACTACGCGCTTGAACCAGAACAGGCACATCGGTACAAAACACAAGTGTCAAAATGCGTCTTTGCTATAAGTTAATAGCCGATACAAATGAGCTATTAGGAAAGCAGGGCAATCATGTCCAACTACAACATAAGCTGCAACAGCTGAATGCAAGGATAGCACAAATAGAACAACTACACGAAGACATATTGGTGCACGCAAATGCAGGTGAAGAAGAGCGTACAACTTACTTTACCAACGATTATTACTCTGTATTGGTCAACGAAAGTGAAACCTTACGTTGTAAATTGGTTAAAAATGAACGCGAACAACAAACAACCGGTAGTGAAAAAAGCAAGATAAAATTAAAACGGATTGAGATACCGCAGTTTTACGGGGAAACTCTGAAATGGGCAGCTTTCTACGACTTATTTAGAAAGTTGGTTCACGAAAATGACGATTTAAGCGACACCGTCAAGATGCACCAACTAAAAGCAACAGTCCAAGGTAGCGCAACTAGAATCATTAGACATCTGGAAGCAACGGGGGTGAATTACCAAGATGCTTGGAAGCTATTGGTAAATCGGTACCAAAATAAGCGGCAAATGGCAACAACACATATCAACCACATTTTGAATTTCCCCAGCATGCATGCAGAATCAGCAACAACTATGAAATCGTTATATGATACATTAACGGAAAGCATGCATGCCATCAAAAACTTGGGCGTAATAACCATATCTTGGAATTACATAGTAATTCCAATTGTAATCAGAAAACTAGATAATGAAAGTTTGAGGCTGTTTGAGATGACCATTCCTGATCCTACGGATGAGATGCCAACAATAGAGGAATTTCTGGCATTTTTGGAACGCAGATTCCAAGCCTTAGAAGCCGCCAGACCAAAATCATTCGCCTTTCGCAATTCAGGACCAACTCAACAACCAGGCACCACTCCACAATTACCAAGACTTAAAAATCTACACGTAAAAGCTCAACACATGCATTAATTGCAAGCAGACACATGAACTTCAAGACTGCTTGAAGTTTCAACAAATGTCTTCATTGGAACGTAGCAGATTGATCAATCAACACAATCTGTGTAAAATATGTTTGGAAAAATTTCATCAACCGTGTTTAAAATCAACACGATGTTTAGTATGCAAAGGAGCCCACCACACTCTCCTACATTCTAATAATCACCCAAAACGTACAATGCTTACCAAAAGGGTGGATGACAATCCGAAAAAGGAAGCAGACGAAACATGCATTGTGACTAATCACTTTGTAAACCAATTTGAACAACCATCCGGTACACTATTGGCCACAGCAATGGTTGAGGTACAAAATAGAACACAACAACCAACCCTGTAACGTATGTTAATAGATTCCGGTTCACAAATCTCCTTTATCACCAACGAGGCATCGAAGAAAATCAAACAACCGGCGATAAAAACGCATGTGGAGATTAGTGGCTTAAATGATAGCGATATCACGACTGCCACAAAATTAGTCACTTTTCGAATAGGAGCACGATTTTCTTCAAACTTCTCCATGGAAATGGAAGCATTAGTATTGCCGAATATAACTCGGCCACTACCTGAACAACATTTCGATAATCAAAGATGGGGACATTTAAATAATCTACTGTGGCCGGATCCAACTTACAACCAACCAAATAAAATTGACATTTTATTAGGTGCGGATTATTACCCAAATATCCTGATGAACCAAGTTGTAAAAGGAAATCAAGGAGAAACCAATCGCCCAACAAACGGAGCTAGGATGGATCATATTTGGAAATATTGAAAACGAAAAATCCCCGAGCGTCCAATCCATGGTCACCTTGGTAGATATTGAAAACCAGTTAAAGCGGTTCTGGGAAGTGGAAGAGATATCACCCAAAAACTTTATGACAGAAGAAGAAAGGATGATGTCATACTAAAGATCTGATGTCAATTTTAATTCGATGGAGAAAATACAAGGTGGCGTACACAGCAGATATAGAACAAATGTATAGACAGGTAAAAGTACATCCTGATGATCAACAATATCAGAAAATATTATGGAGGAAGACGCGAGATGAAGTTATAAAATCATACCAGCTAACAACCGTAACTTTCAGTATGTCATCTGCGCCATATCTGGCTATCAAGACATTGCAGCAGTTAGCAACAGATGAAAAAGTGAAATTCCCGATTGCGGCCAACATAATAATGAGCGACTTCTACGTGGATGACGTATTATCAGGAGGTAACACCCTTGAAGAAGCTCAAAAAGCACAAAACCAACTTATCAGTGCACTTAAAACCGGAGGATTTAATCTAAGAAAATGGGCGTCTAATTATCCTCAACTATTAGAAGCTGTCGGTTCAGAGTCGAGAGCTCTCGAGCCTATCATAAGTAACGACGATGCTGTAAAAACATTAGGATTGCTGTGGAACCCTACAACAGATACCTTCGAATTCAAGGTGAACCTTAACGAAAAAAATGGGATCATGACAAAAAGAAAGATGTTATCCGAATCATCAAAGGTTTTCGATCCATTAGGATGGTTGTCTCCAACCTTAATACAAGCCAAAATTTTAATGCAAACTCTATGGATCTCAGGCGTTACGTGGGATGAGAAGCTGCATGAAGACGTCGAAAATAAAAGCCGCCAATACTATGTCTCTCTCCCAAAGCTAGAGGCGATCAAAATCCCAAGGTGGATCAACTTCAACTCTACGTTACCAGGAGAGTTGCACGGATTTTGTGATGCTTCAGAAGCGGCTTATGCAGCAGTAATCTATTTTTACGATAGATCGTTAAATAAGGCAGCTTTGTTAACGTCAAAAACCCGTTTGGCACCAATACCAACCAAGTTAACGCTACCAAGGCTAGAGTTATGTGGAGCCAGTCTGCTTGCTAATCTAATGAGCAAAGTACAACAGGACATGAAATTCGATAAAACACCAACATATTTTTGGACGGATTCTATGATTGTTTTGGGATGGGTGAAAAACAAGCCTCACAAATTTAAAACATTCGTAGCAAATCGGATCTCGGGAATCCAGAAGTTAACTGCCTCATCTCAATGGTTTTATGTAAAATCATCCGACAATCCCGCAGATTGTGCATCCCGGGGTATTGAGGCCAATCAACTAATCATATACAATTTATGGTGGAACGGTCCTCAACACGTCTTCAAAACGGCAATCCAACTAACACCAATGAAACTAGAAGGAACGCCAGATCAATTGGAGCTGAAACAACCGATTGTTGGGGCCACGACAGTGACGTCAAATAACCCGATTGAGAATTTATATCGAAGACATTCCAATTTCAATAAAATAAAAAGGATTCTAGTATATGTATTGAGATTTATTGACAAACTCCGAAGGAATACTGTAAAAAACCAAGAAGTTCCCACGGCAGAAGAACTAAAAAATGCTACCCAAGTATTGATTAAACTGGCACAGAGGCAATGCTTCAGGAACGAAATTTACGATCTTACAAACCAGAAAGGAGTGGCAAATAAAAGTAAGATTAAATCTTTGTCCCCTTTCATGCACGATGATCTCCTACGCGTTGGTGGCCGAGTCGAAAACACAATCTCTTGGAGCTACGGCGAGAAACATCCGATTATTGTCCCAAGAGATCATCCCATTACTAAACTATTGATTGAACAAACAATGCATGGAGGAACACAATTAACCCTGGCTCATCTTCGCACCAGGTACTGGATCATCCACGGTCGGAATCTAACAAGACATTTCATATCGAAATGTACAAGATGTCATCGTTTCAATACAAAAACAGGAACACAGCTAATGGGTAATTTACCAGCCGCCCGCATTACTCCCGGAAGACCATTTTTGAGAACTGGAGTCGACTATGCGTGACCTCTTCTGATTCGAACAACAAAGGGAAGAGGTCACAAGGCACACAAGGGTTATTTAGCGATTTTTGTTTGTATGACAACCAAGGCCATACACATTGAGCCAGTCAGTGATCTAACTACTGAAGCATTCATTGCGGCATACAAAAGATTCACTGCACGTAGAGGATTATGCAGTGATTTGTATAGCGACAATGGTACCAACTTTGTCGGTGCTAAAAATCAACTTGAGCGCGAATTAGCTGCACTAATTCGTAATTCAAATAAGGAAATTGCACAATTATTAGCAAATGATGAAACAACATGACATTTTATACCACAGGCTTCACCACATTTTGGAGGACTATAGGAAGCGGCAGTTAAGTCAGTAAAAAGATGCTTAATAAAGGTCATTGGAGAAGCAACATTGACTTTTGAAGAATTATCAACGGTTACTTCACTAATAGAAGCTTGCTTAAATTCAAGACCACTGGCACCACTATCAACCGATCCTACAGATGTTACCTTCTTAACGCCTGGGCACTTTTTAATCGGTGCACCTCTAAAAGCAATTCCACAAGATACAATAGCAGAAACAACCATTCACGGCATAACACGTTGGAAACTTGTAGAAAAAATTAAACAAGATTTCTGGAGAAGATGGCATAGCGAGTATTTAAATCAATTTCAACATAGAAGAAAATGGTCAGATGAACAACCAAACATGAAGATAGGGGACTTGGTTCTCATCAAAGAGGACAAAAATCCTCCATTAAAGTGGCTAACTGGTCGGGTGATGGAAATACATCCAGGCATGACGAAAAGGTCCGAGTAGTCTCACTTCGTGGCCCGGGAGGGATTCTTATAAAAAGACCGATTCACAAACTTTCACGACTACCAATAGAACATGAGAACGAAACCAACCAAACGAATACACATTCACCGGTCGAGCAACCTCAACAACCAACGATACCTTTACGTGTTCAACCTCCCCGAGAAGTTAAAAAGAAAAGACAAGTATATCACAATAAAGTAATATTCAAAAAAGGAGCAACGATGAGACTAATAATCTTGATGCTCGGCATGATGCAAGGGCTCTTCTCCCTTGGAACAACTGAAAGCACTGTGGAACCGCTACCAACGGACGCCGGCATATATTTTCACAACACCGGAACTGTTAACCTGATGGCATTGCGGTGGAAAATCATTGTAAACTACAACCTATCAGGATATTGGGACGACATCAGCTCTATAGAATACTACATCAGTCATCTAAATAACACTTGTCAAACGGGGTGGACGGGGGGGAAGAGACCAAAACTTTGTGATGTAGTGGTACACTAGTTAACTGAACAAATGCAGAAAATTACATCGCAAAATGCCCTACTTATGTCAACGAACAAGGACCACGCTCTGAAGAAACGTGACATAGGTGATACAATAGGATACATTCTCGGTGATGCGTTCGGCATCATGAATCAAAGAGATGCTTCACATATAGAGAATCAACTGGAAAAGGCAGAAGGTAATGAGAAATATTTATTGGCATTAATCCAAAATCAAACGTCAATCATAGACTCAACAATCAATGTATTTAAACACAATCTATTACAACATACACTATTCAAATAATGATGATCATGAGGCGAATAGCAGATAAACAACGAGTTATTATCGATGTTATTATAAATGCCCATCAAGGACACATCCATCCAGCCCTGTTGGCCCCTCAACAATTGAAAGAGGAAATCAACCGAATTAAAGATTATATTTCACCAACCATGATGATCCCTGAAGGCGATGACGATAATAGTCTTGGGCACATTTACAACCTGCTAACCGTGCAGACAAGAGTCACGAATAATCATATCCTCTTTCTCATCCAGATGCCTTTAGCATATTCGGAGACGTATCAATTATTTCACATAGTACCAATCCCAAAAATCGAAAATGGTCAATTACACATAATAATGCGAACGACAGAATACCTCATAGTAAATATGCATCGAGAACGTTTCGCTCCTCTAACTAACGATGAACTACAACAATGCGTTCAAATTAAAAATAATGGATATTTATGTACCATTTCGCCAATTTACAACATACAATCAAATCAGTCACAATGTGAAATGAACCTATTAAAACACGTAGCGCAGAATTTGAACGGTTGTACAACAACTATATTGCACCAACTGAACTATTGGATGCCATTAGACACAAATAAATGGCTATTTTCAGTATAACAGCACCAAAAATCGTTGATCTAATATGTGATCGTCAGATAACCACAATGAAGCTGCAAAATTCTGGGATACTCAGTCTGGATCGGAAATGTACTTTAAAAAACGGGCATTTCTATCTCACAACTATCGACGAAAAATCCTATATGATTAATTCTTCTTTTGCTGCATCAATAAAGATTCAGAGTGAACTGAAAAATTCATCATATTTATCGGAGCAAACGACGATTCCATCAGAGGGAGGCACCAACAATTCAGCGGCCCTCAGTTTAAATAAGGACATAATTAATCTTGAAACGGCCATTGCTAAACAAAAATTAAAGGAAACGGCCTTACCTAAATCAATGGACTCTTCTAATGTCGGGCATCACATTCATCATTACGTGATGACTTACACCATGGTGATCATAGGAGTGGTCATAGTTTTGTTATATCTCTGCAGACGCAAGACAAATCACCGGGTTTCCTCCGAAGACATGTCACCACCACAACGGCCGACGCCACGGCCAAGGTCTCATATATATGCAACGACCGTGGAATTAATTGCATTAACTATGTAAGCAATTTTTATATGTAACACTTAGTCTTAAACGCTTACTATGCATATTTGGCATTAATTGCATTACCTATGTATATAAGCAATGTTTATATGTAATACGTATTCTTAACCGCTTACTATGCAATTTAGTTGTATAAAAGAAAAACATATTTGTATAATAAAGCAGAAGTTAATTAACAACGTAAAAACACTCTTATCATTACTATCTACTAGACCTCACCAGTGGTAATCTAGTAGGTAGCAAAAACATTAAATTATCCAAAGCCAAGTTTACGCCTTGGCCATACCTTGGAGATTTAACAGTGCCAGATTAGACAGGCAAAGAGATCGAGAATCAAGTGCACAACATACAGCGCGTTTAGTTCGCAAGCATATCTCTCAAGCTAGAGCAGCAGAAACAGCCGAAGAAAGGCAAAATCGATTGGAAAGCGTTCGCATGCATATGTCACAATTAAGAGCTTTAGAAACACCTGAGGCAAAAATAAGATTGCAGACTGATTGTGAACGGCACACACATGCAAGAGCCGCAGAAACAACTGACCAGCAGCGAGCACGTGTAGCTCGAAACAGACAAAACATGTCTCAAATACGAGAACGGTGACGATCGGACACTGAGACCTTCAAGTCAGCCATTAATACTTACTGCGATCAAATTTGTGAAGTCTGCACGAAAAGATGCAATCCAAATCAGATCACATCATGTTGCCCAAGTATCCAAGCTGCTAATTACCTTCCACCCGAGCTTGTGAGATCTACAACCCTTCACGTTTGTCACAGATGTAAGACTCATTTGTCCAGCAACAAAGTCACTCATCCACCGAAAGCATACTGGAATAGTCTTGACCCAGGTGCTATACCAGATGTGATTCAACGACTCACAAAATGTGAGCAACGGTTGCTGTCAAGAGTAATACTATGCATTAAGATAGTAAAACTAACTACTCGGACAGGACATATTTGAAGTCACTGAGAAGCTACCGAATATGCTGCAAAGATCAACAAATCACTCTGGTATCGTATTCGTGGAACAATCCACTTTACAGTGATGTGGCTACTGACAATAACGCTCACATCAATGAACGAGATTTGGTTCTTGTTTGCAGTAGCAGCTTCTGTAAATGAAGATGTCCAACGAAGTTGCTTATATGCTTTGATAATAGCGAAGTATCACGAGTTATACGTGCTTTATTGCATCAAGGAAATGATTCTGTATTCACATCTTACACAGCTTACAAGACAACATAAATCAGGGATATCTTTCAAAGACACTGAGACAGTGCTTTGAATCATTGTTCGAAAGTCATAGTGCGGGTATACTGATTTCCCGGTTACTCTCATTAGGCGTTATGCACTATGATGACAAATATTACTTCACAGACTCACACTCATGTGGAGCTAGAGGAGCTGGAGCTGCGGTAAATGGTAGAGCTTGCGTAATAGAATGTGATACCATCGAGGAACTCGTACGGGTATGCAAACATGCAACATCTTCAATACACAGAAATGAACCGTATATCCTTGATTACATTGATGTACACCAGAAAACGAAGCAGTACCAGTAGAGGAATCAGAACAAACAGAAATAGCTATCCATACATCGGTGATGGCAGCAATAGATTGTGCCCAGCCAGATGTTGTGGAAGTGCTTGAGGTGTCTGATAACTTGAATGTGATTGTATGCAAGACACGTGACAATATTGTGAATGAGGCTGTAACGGGTGACACAAAAACCTAACTACGTTCTACAAGAAAATCAAAATTAAAATGGACGACCTCTTTCTTTCATTTTTCTAATACGTTATAAAACGTCTATTATATTTAAATAAAAAAATTACATAATACAGTTTCTTTTGCGTTGAAATATTTTCTAAAATATATCCTTAACAAACGTAATTTTCTTTAACAAACCAAAAAGATAATAATTTACTTTATCTAAACAACTAATATTTATTATGATTTCTAATCCTAAACAAAAGTTTCCGCCATGATGACACTTCAGTTTCCAGGAAAGCAGTTGGCAGCTTCGCGTAGTCTAATTAAAAAAAAAAAAAGAAAGAAAGAGATGCATATATTATTACAAGAAAACCAATTATTTAACAAACTAAAAAACGCAACAATTTAAAGAATCAAATTAATTTTTCTTCTACCTTGAAATTATTCAATTATATAATGACTAAGGATAATTATTTGTCTTTGGGCGCCATCTTCCTTAAGAAGAACCCGTCACGCGTTTAATTTGCACCGGCTATGGCTCTAGAAACACTATGAGACCTGGGCGTAGGTGTTGAATAATTTCTCAGTAAAACAAAAACTCACTATTAAACTACTCTGATTAATTCCGGAAACAATAAGATAATTAAAAAAAAAGGAAAGGATAATTTATTGGTTTTTCTTTGGAAGATTTTAATAAATTAATTTGCTTACCAAAAACCCCAGTTGTTACTTACTCGTATCACAAAGTATATACTCATCAAAATCCATGCGACCGATATAAATACTTGTATGGGCCGGTTGCTCGTATATTATCCCATCCAAAACATGCGTTGACAAATAATATTTTATATCCGGAACAATGTTTAACTGAAGGCTACCATCTATATGGTATGGAATTATGGATCCGTTATGCCTCGCTACAATGGAACGGTAATTGGTTGAAACGCTTTGCAGCACGTGGCTCAATGTTACTCGGGTAAAGCTGAATTTCTACGTCACAATAAAACGGTAACAGCTCGTTCGAACGAAGTTTTGATCAAGCTTCTTATCTTGAATCAAATACCTTTTATATTGCGAACTCTCGCTACTTATCGTTGCAATGCACAAAACAGAAAATTTATCCACTCAGACTTTTACAGATTTACAATCAAACTGTTTGATTGTACATACGCACACAACAAAAATGTTCAAAATGTTCAAAACAAAAAAACTTTGGTACCACTTCAATATCACAATGTAAAGTTCTAAGTTCTGAATATTGATAATTATCAAAAAAAAATGTATCACCAAAAGTATACTTATCTCGACAAGTCCAAGTCCATCGAAAATATTTATTAATATTTCTTCCGCACGTAGATGTTACTGCTTCAACCTCCGGATCCAAAAAAAAAACTCTTGCTGCATCATTTGATTAAGAAACCTCAAGTTCCCTCTCCTTCATCATTCTCCATCGTTATCTTCGTTTTGTATTGTGTATTCTCTTCCGATACCGCCACAAGATGCTCAGCAAAATTAATTTATGTAAATAGGTATAGGGGAAATGTTATTCCGAAAAAACCCAATTAATGTATTTACTCTATACAATTATCTTTCAATTTATAATGGTAATGGTAATAATTCAGTATTATCGAGAGAGAGAGAGAAATTATCCATACATACTTGCAGAAATCATAAAAAGAAGATTTCAACCCAAAGTTCCAGTATCACATAATTATAATAATTCGGAATCGTTACAAGGCACATGAGTTAAATGCTGAAGAATTAGCATGGTTTATGCTCTTCCCATACGGCATTAATGGACTAAAGGAACAACAATCAGTTTACATCACACCGCTAGACTACTACAAATATCGAATACTTTGCAGTGATATACACGATTCCACCAAATTGAGTGTCTGTTCTATGCACTGTCAATATTCGAATATTATAGAGTTAATTCCACGATAGCAGCTTGTGGAAAGAAAATCGAAGGACAAGAAGGACAGGTAAAAGATCTTCACCTCTACATCAAGAACCTGCGAGGTTCGGCTGCTTACTGGCGCTCGGCACTGAACGAGCTTTTAGCTCAAATTAGATGCCTTGGACCACCAACCTACTTCGTCACCTTCAGCTGCAATGGCTTGAACTGGTTGGATATGAGATTGTCGATAGAAGACTGAATGAAGATCCAAGCAGTATTGATATACATGCAACACAAGTTCTCATCGAGAGATATCCAGTTGTTATAAGCCGGCATTTCATGATATGAGTCAATGCATTAACCCATATTAGCCCAGCGATCTATTTTATAGATCAATACAAAAAATCTCTTAAAAGAGAATTGGAGAAATTATAACGGAATATTTTTACTGCAATGTTCTGTTTAAATAAAAATCCTTTCAAAAAAATATTAAGTATGGTTTTGCAATCGCAGCGGTGCACAGGTGAACTATTCAAATTACTATAATTTTACAGAACACATTTACAATTATATTTTGCTACATAATTTCAAGGACTTTGAAGGTTAAGTTGGCATTTTTTGCATTTTTCGTACCAGTTACCTAACGGTTTTTTTTATTTTTCAAACAATTTTTTGTTTTCCAAATTCATCATTCGAAATATTTACTAAGCAGTTTATATTCTTTACAAAGAAAATTAATTTGGGCTAATATGGGTTAATAAGATTCATGCGAAGCAACACTAAAGTACTTTGTAGTCGAGTTAAAGACTTCTGGTGGAGAATCGAGTTTCAGATGAGAGGCAGTCCACATCTCCACATGATAGTGTGGATTGAAAACCATCCAGCTTTCGATACACCAGAAGTTCGGCACAAATAGATTGTGTATGCTCTTTTGAACTGCAAAAAGCGGAATCAGAGCTTTATGAGACAGTTAAGAAATGCCGAACTGATGACACAAAGATACTTGGTATAAAACAATACTGCTGATAGAAGACTCCGGTTCAGCTTGCCGCGAACTGAAGAATCTGTCTACTGAAGCGGTGTAAACAAGACCGGAATATCAATAACTACAATCCCACACTTTACAAACTGTGGGAAGGTAATATAGATATTCAGCTATGCGTCCAAATCAGAGCCGGCAGACCTCGATGTTGGAATTGCACAGGCCATTCAGCAGATACGACGCGAGGAAATCAACATCTCTCGAAAGCTGTTCAAGATCTGTATGAGAATCCTCAAGGAAAGACAAGTATCTGCATGTGAAGCTGTATATTGCCTAGCTCATCTCAAGATGCGAGAGAGCTCTAGAAAATGTGTGTTCCGCAATATGCGCAAGCCAGAACGTTGTGCAAGTCCCATACTTCATGGCTACATCCGATCTAGAAAATTACTACTACAGTCTCCTCATTCAGTACATGCCAATCGTTAAGAAAGCGAGTTGATTGTAGAGTACGATACGGCAAGAGAAGCATTCGCTGCACGAGAAGAATGACTGAAGGAAATCAGTAGATATATGGAAACATATAGAGAGCGAGACAAGCAGCTGGAGAATGCATTCAATCAAATACAAGCATTCCAACTTCTGGAGCAGAGCCCAGCTGCAATTTTAGCTGATAATTTTTTTTTTTTTTTTTTTTTGTAACTATTGCCAAAGGCTTTATTCTTGAATCTTTCTTTATACGAAACTAACAAGAAGTGTGAAATTCTTAAAAACTATAAAAAAAAAATTTTAACTTAAGCCTTAACCTATGTTAATACTTAATATCATTATGCATTATTATTATTAAATTATTATTAATTACTTAATTTCATTTCAACATGCACGAAATTATTAGATTATATTTCTCAGTTAATTAAATCTAGAGGATCTGTTCTGCGAAGCCGTCCATATTTCGGTTGCCTTAGTAGTTCTCTAGCTAATTCGTTAGGGTGTGATTCCAGTTTCAGTTGGTATTTTAGACTGCATGATTTAATTGTCTCTTTAACAGTTTTGATTCCTAGGTCTCTATGGATGTTGCTGTTTCGAATATACCATGGGGCATTTGTAATGCTACGAAGTATCTTTGCTTGCGTTCTTTGTACGATATCTATATTTGATGCACTAGTTGAGCCCCATAGTTGGATACCATATGTCCATATGGGGATTAGGATCGCTTTGTATAGTAGAACCTTGCAGTCTAGAGAGAGTTTCGATTTTCTTCCGATCATCCAGTACATTTTAGAAAATTTTATTTTTAATTGATTGCGTTTTGTTTCAATGTGCTTTTTCCATGTCAATCTTCTATCGAGATGAAGACCGAGATATTTGACGTTTGTTTGTTGAGGAATTGTGATATTGTTTAATTTTACTGCTGGACATGTACGTTTATTTAGTGTGAATGTTACATGTGCTGATTTACATTCATTCGTCCTTATCCGCCAAGTTTTTAACCAATCTCCTATTTTGTGTAGATGTTCTTGTAATTCTCTCGATGCTGTTTGAGGATTTTTGTGTGAAAATAATATAGCTGTGTCATCAGCAAAAGTTGAAGTGACGATTTTTTCAGTTATTGGTAGGTCAGCTGTGAATAACAAGTATAGCATAGGTCCCAATACACTACCTTGCGGTACTCCTGCCTTTATCTCGGTTAGATCAGTAGTGGCCGTATTTTGTTTCACCTGGAACATCCTTTTGGCTAAGTAGTTTTCAAGAATTGCATGAAATTGTTTGGGCAAAAGAGTTTTAATTTTGTAATTTAATCCTTCATGCCATACTTTGTCGAAAGCTTGCGCAATATCCAAGAAAACTGCCGAGCAATATTTCTTTTCTTCTAAGGAAACCTTAATTGTATTTACAATTCTGTGCACTTGTTCTATTGTGCCGTGTTGCTCTCTAAATCCAAATTGGTGATCTGGTATAATGCGACCTTCAGATAATATAGGTATTAGTTCTTGTAGTAGCATCTTTTCAAAAAGCTTTGAAATTATCGGAAGTAGACTTATTGGTCTGTACGACGAGACTTGGGTTTCGTCTTTACCTGGCTTAGGAATCATGATAATTTGAGATATTTTCCATTTTTGGGGAAAGTATCCACATCTCATAATCGCGTTAAAAATATATGTTATATATTTTATGCATCTATCTGGTAATTCTTTGATCATTTTCCCAGTTATTAGATCATGACCTGGCGCTTTCTTGGGATTTATACTGTTTTTGATAACTTTTTTGACGCATTTCCATTTGAATTTTACTGGATTTGGGTTCGACTCGTCCCTCGTAAGCTGTGGTAGTACGCAATCATTATTTTGTTCGTTTGGGGAGAACACTTTTTGTAGATGGTTAGAGAAAGCGATAGCCTTTTCTAAGTCACTTCTGGCCCAGTGACCATCTGGTTTCCTTATCGGTGGGTTCGATACCTCTGGCCTTTTTAAATTTCTTGCTGCCTTCCACAGTGAGTAATCTGTTGTTTCTGTTGCTGTGAGCTCACTTAGGTAATTCTGTATTCCTAAATTTTGTTGTTCCCGTATTGCTTCTCTCAAAGCTTTAATAGCTCTATTTAATTTCCATTTATGCAAAGGAGATTGGTGAAGCTGCCATAGCCGCCGAATTGTCCGCTTCTCTGCTAATAACTTTTGAATGTTACTTGAAAGCCTTATATTTTTTTCGGAATTTTTGTTCTCCGGAGTAGCTTTTTTTGCAGCCATTTCCATTATTTGACTTAAGTTTTCTATCGCGGCATCAATGTCTTCTGGTGTGCGAAGTGGAACATCAAGATGACAATTTACATCTACTATGTTTCTATAGAGAACCCATTTCGTTAGTTTGTTTGTTAAACGTTGTGGTGGTTCAGTTTTTAATGCTTGGGTACTTAGTGTTACTATTATTGGTGAGTGATCTGATGATAAATCATAACAGTCAACGACTTGAGCATTGGTGCGTGCTATTCCTCGTATTACACAGAAATCTATTAAATCAGGAATTTTTTTTCTATCTGTAGGCCAATATGTGGGATGTCCAGATGATAAATAATCTAGGTTTTTCTCGTTTATTGCTTCTTAGAGTTGCTTTCCTTTCGGTGACGTCAACCTCGAACCCCATTGCACATGTTTAGCGTTGTAATCACCCCCTGCTAGAAATTTGATTCCCAACTGGTTAAAGTAATCGATAAATTGTTGTTTTTTAATTGCGTGTTTCGGTGGACAGTAGACAGCCGATATTAACAATTTCCCAGACCATTCTTCCAAACTGACAGTTGTAGCCTGGATGTGATCTTTAGCATATTTCTGGAGCTCGTAGTGCTTTAATCTTCTTTTTATTAAGACTGCAGTGCCGCCGTGTGCTTTTCCATCCGGATGTTTGGTGTCATAAACGGAATAGCCGGTAATATTAAAAAAATTTTGTTTTGTGAAGTGTGTTTCAGATATTAACATGATGTCTATATTTTGTTCGATAAGAAATGTTTGTACCTCAGCTTTATGTTGCGAGAGCCCGTTCGCATTCCAAATGGCTATTTTTAGAATTGTCATTTTTGATTTTTGACTATAATTTGCATAAGCGTATTCATATTTTGCATCATCATGCTTATTTGTCTTTCCATCATCAACATGAAACTTTGGATGGTCTCGGTTAATTTATTTATCATGGTGTGAATGTTTAGGTCCTCATTAGAATGAACTTTTGGTTTCGGTTTGTTACCTTTTAGGATATTTGCGTAAGAAACACCTGGCTGTGCAAAACTGCTGGCAAATGTCTCCGAGTTATCGTTTTGTGTGTTTGCACTCGTTGGTTTGGTGACTGTTGTATTTTTTGGTAACATGGCCCTCTGATTAAATTGCATATTCAGCATTCGTTGCTCAGCTCTCATTTTAGGGTTTATTTTGCGTTTTAAGTCCAGATACACTGCGCAACCCCTGTAGTTTGCAGTATGATTTTCACCGCAGTTATTACAATGTCTCACAGATGGGTCATTGCGAGACTTTTCGCACTGTTTGGAGTCGTGGAGTTCACCACAAATAACGCAAACTTCATTTAAGGCGCAGTATGCTTTCGTGTGTCCGTATTCTTGGCACTTTATGCATTGAACTGGTCCAGACCTCTTCTTAGGTTCTTCAATTACGATTTTGCGATGTAACAAATATTTTAAATTGTAAATCTTATGAACTCCTTTCGACTTTTCTTCCTCTGGCTCTAGTTCCAAACGGAACATTGGTTGAGGTACCTTCTCACGGTTTACTTATATTACCAATGGATTTGGCGTGGAAACCTTCCGCAGCAAGTGCAGCTTGTATGTCGCTAACATCTACGCAGCTTTCAATTCCTTTTAGCACAACAGTCAGCCCTTTTTGGCTTTTTAGCTGGTATGTGTAATATTTTTTACCAACTTCGTCGAAATGTTTGACTAGGGCTCTGAAGCCATCGATTTCGAAAGTTTGAATCTTTGTTTCGTTTATATTACCTCGTTTGAGCGGGGCAATATAAAATTTAGAATCTGTTAATTTTGCGATGTTGTTAACCAATTGATTGTTAGATGCTTCCCTTAAATAAATTGGAGGCGGTTTCTCAGTTTTCAAATTTGGCACTGCATTGGGGTCAATGACCTCTAGACTAGAGAATCGATTGTTAAGCGGTATTTGGTTAACACCTCCTTCAGTCCGTGTCACTTTGCTCCTGCCAGCAAACTGGGCAGATCTCGGGCTACGTTTTCTTTTAGATTGAACAGTGATATACCTATCCATTCCCGTTTGCACTAGGTTATTTTCGCACTGACCACGGTCACTAGAGTTCGTCGCACTGAGTTCATTACTATTATTTTCGTACTGCATTGTTAAATTTGCTGATGAATTAATTTTTTCATCGCGGTTTTGATTTTGATTTTTAAACTGCGGTATAATTAATTCTGTCGAAGAAGCAATTTTAATTATTGGCATAGGTGTTTTCTTTGGGCTGTGCTGAACTTTGCCCACTTGTTTTATACTTGCACTTGCCATATTTATACTTTCTACATGAAACTGGTTCAAGTTTGTTGTAGATTTTGTTTGGCGTTCGATGTTTGAAGAAGTCTTTTTTGGGGAAAAAAGCCCCATCACGCTTACATCATCACTTATTAAGTTACAATTTTATGTTAGTTTTTTTTTGCACCGTGTGTATTTAATTATAAAACCATTCACACAATTGAAAAAAAGATATAACAAGTTAAAAAGCACTAACACTGCACTTTTCGTTTGTTTTACTTTACGTCCGAACCTCACGACAGTAAAATTAAAACTCGAGCTGATAATGAGGAAGAAATTGAATTTGACAATGCAATGACCGATGAGCAATTTACAAATACTCAACGCCCTATGAATGTCAAACAGCGTGAGCTCTTCATACACATCAAACGAAGCATACAGGAACAAATGGATGGCAGCACAAATCGAGAAAGACTGTTCATTACAGGAGGTGCAGGTACTGGAAAGACATTCATATTCAACCTGCTAAGAAACCAGGTGAACTGATGCTATGGAAAGTAGGCAACTAAGGCTGGAGCACTAACGGGTGTCGCAGCACGACTTGTGGCCAGATTAACAATACACAGTCTGTTGAAGCTACCGGTTCAGAAGGATGGAAGACTCGTTAACAATCACCACTTCTGACTGGCAATTACCTCCGATTAATGCGACAACAGTGGAAAGACATAGAGTTCCTGTTTATAGACGAAATTTCCATGGTAGCGTAGCATATACGAGATGTTGTGTATGATAGACTCACGCTTAAGACAACTTAAGAATAGAGATGAGCTCTTTGGCATGTAGCCAGCGCCCCACGCTTATATTTTTAGTCATATTAATTTTAAATTTCTACTTGTTATAAATATACCTTGATAGGAGTAATGAAGAAAAATTTTACTGTTCTTTTCAAAGCCTTTTATTATCTACTTTTTAGAGCCTTTTTAAAAAGTTTTTTTTAGATATATTTTATTTTATGATCAAGTTGAAGCTAAATTGTTTTCGATGAAGTTTTGTAACAGAAGTAATATCCAGTTTCGATCTGATAAGATCATGAAAAAATTCAATCATCTCATCAGGCCATGGCGACTGAATACTACTACACAATGATCACACTTTGTTTATTAATTGGAAAGGGAAAAATATTAATAATATAAAAATTATTCACTAGGATTCGACGAACCCAAAATGTGAATGAGATGTAAGTTTGTAACAATAGATTTAGTGAGGTTTCATATAATTCACTAGAGTTAATGATACACGGGTGGGTGTTCTGTATATATGGAACACAAAGTGTGATCATTGTGTAGTAGTATTCACTCGCCATGGCCTGATGAGATGATTGAATTTTTCATGATCTTATCAGATCGAAACTGGATATTACTTCTGTTACAAAACTTCATCGAAAACAATTTAGCTTCAACTTGATCATAAAATGGAAATATTTAGCGATTAGCTAAATCAAAATTGGCCATTTAAATATTTATACACAAGCTAAATATTTCCACAGAATTTTAAATTTTTATTTTCGTTTGTAGCGACAAGTAAATCTTTGATTGAGCGCTGACGCTATTTTCTATGGAAGAATTTACCTGGCTCAACAATTTTTCGAAATAGGTTCACAATTGCATGGGGACGTCAGTCACGAATGTTAATTGATTTGAGTTCGAAATTGTATTCAACGATTTGATTATTTAAGAAGTACCAATTATGTAAGAAGCCTTCCGTGTGGTACTATATTCCGTTCGTGCCGTCAGCCTCACGTAAACCTTGATTTTTTTGATTGATTGAGATGTGCGGAATAGTCTCAATAATCTGTTTCTAGACGGTATGCTGCGAAAGGTGCAAAAAATATATTTTGGGTACGAATTGGGCTGAATTGGAATTCTAGCAAACTTTAGTCTTGGGGAAGCTGAGTTTGACTGGGTTATGGGTTAAGGCTTAGTTTGGTTCGGCTATGATGAATGAAGAAACTGGATAATTCCATGGCCGATTATTTTCAGATTTATTTTGCAGTAGAATCTGGAACTTTATTCAGGATTTATGTTGGAATCTTGTTCCTCATACCAGATTCGAACATAATTCCAAAACTTTTCTAAAATCCATTTTTAAAGCCCTACCCAATTCTGCATACCTGATTTGACAAACATTTATTTGGGATATGGCCAAGTTCCATTCAGAATGGTTGAATTGTTTGACCACCAAAAAAACACGTTAAAATCCCAATACAAGTTGAAATTAGTTTATTAGAATCCTAGCCCAGCTCTGCAAACTAAAATGGAACGTTAGTGGTTAGGAAACGGCCTGGTTTCATTCATTGTATCCGAATCCCAAAATTTCGTCAAACTCATTTGTTGAGAGATGGTCTAGTTCCATTGAGCATAATGTTAGAGTGCTAATATGCATATCACATTTGACAGTAATTGGTTAAGGAATGGTAAAGCTCTATTGAGCATGGCAAAATACGTTCTATGCAGTGTAATTTACATGGTAATTAAAGGAATAGTGTGCAAAAGCTTGCTAAATAAGCTAAATTTATTTGAAATATCCAATCCGATAGTTAATATGGCATTGAACAATATTGATAGTTTCCTGGAAACCATTATTGCCTTTGGGATGCCTCACATATTCTTTGCAACTTTATGCTTTTTTTGCTATCTCGTGGTTGCCTTGAGTTGGTTAAATACTAATAGATTTTAGAGTAATTTTTTATATAATTTAAATAATTATAATATAATTTATGATTTGAGGAAATTATTGTAAGTTGTGGAATTGCAGGAGGATTAAATTAATAAATGTTTATATTTTTTAGGAAGCCGGAAAGCAATAATTTAGAATTAAATTTCAGGAAATTTCCAGAGGTACGTCATATAATAAATTTTTTCCTCAGGTTGCTGTTTTTCTCTAAATCGTTAAATTTTTCTCTAAATTGTTGAAGACCATTTCCATCGTTATCCATTAAACCTATTAAGCTTTTATCCTTCCTTTAGTAGAATAGAAGTAAATTACAATTGTGTTTGTGCTGCCGATCGCTAGATGTCTGAAACCGGGTCGTTCCGTCCCAAACAAAAAAAAACTTTCCTATCCTACCTATATTGTTATATGTAAATAGGCTGCAGGAATAGGTCCGGCATCATCCGGGACATTTGTCAAGTACTTGGTCCTTCAGTCCAATCAATCAAACAAGCTAAATATTTCCACGGAATAAAATATATTTAATCAAGTTGGCGACGATTTTTTTCCGACTGCGAAAACATATTTCATATAAAACATTTTACTGGCGCACAACTAACCTGCCTTTAGACATTTTTCTGTGCAACCGCGCATTAGTGAATTATTATGTTGCGTTATGCCAAATATAATATTGCCGATCTCATATAAATTTTTTCGCCAAATTTTTTTTTAAAAGAGGGAACCAATGCACAGTAACCTCACTATGCGGACACTTTTTTCATTAAAAAAGTTTAGCTAAGACAACAATTTTGTGGGACATCTATACGTTTCATGAACAAAATTTTACGAAGTTTAAATTTTTTTATCGATCTTTATTTTCGACGATTTGCACATGCTGGATGCACATGTTGAAGTATGTACATACATATTTGTTAAATAAAAACGTAAACAAGAAGCAAAATCAACTGAATTTTATCAATGGTTTTTACTTTTCGTAAAATATTATTTTTTTTTTGTTTTGTGTCCTTTTAAAACAAAATTATGTTTTGTGTCCTATATTACCTATGTACCTTATGAATGAACTGTGAAAATATTTTATACGATAGACTACATTAGAAAGAAGTTATTGTAAATAAGACTTATTATTATTGTTTTAAATTTAATCAAAATAATTTTTTTTGAGTTGTATGCAACATTGTTATTCGTATTATTAAGCGATAATTTGTTAATCCGTCGATATTGATAGTAGGAATAATACATATGTAGATTATAATTTTTTAATTATAAAACTAAGGAAGCATATACACGTGCCAATTTTATATTGTCCTTACGAGTGTGTATTTCAAAATCGCATATAAACAAAATTGACCTTGAACTGGTTTATGACCTAGACAGTTTTGTTTTATAAACCTATTCTTAGTCAATATCGTCGATGACGTAAAACTAGTTCTAGCTTTAAATAAACAAATTTTTTATTTATTTATTTTTGGACTGATTGGTTTTGATACCGAAAAAATCTGACAATCATAAAATTTCATAAAAGGGCCCCAATATAGAACTAGTCAGGTATTTAGGAAGCAAGAATTTTATTAAATTATAGGAGCCTATTATATTGTAAAATATTATTTCGTTAAACAAAAAACTTTAGATAATTGTTTTTTATTTCAAAATTTTTTTTCTGGAATTGAAGCCTATACAATAAAACACTCTATTACGGAGCCGTAACACTGTTTTATTGTATAGGCTTCAATTCCAGAAAAAAAAATTTTGAAATATAAAATTAAAAAAGCCTAATAATCATAATTATAATAATTATTTTTACTAAAGCTGATGTTCGATAGCAACTAGAAAAAACTCACGTTCATAGTTGATAAATTTGAATTTGGTTTGATATTCCTATGTTACTGCATTTACGGTATGACGTGCTAAACAGAATGAACTTAATGGTAAATATAGATGAACTGGACGGAGTGTAAATAGCTACTACAATACGAACTATATTTAAATGAATGGACTGAGAAGACTGTATGGAGTAAGGACTGGATGGTGTATTGTGAACTGAATAAATTGTACGAGTATTGGTGAATACAATTGATGATGTCCTAGCTGCCCAAATAAATGGGCAGAACGCTCTGAATGAACTCGATCTTTAAAAATTATTCCCAATTAACAAAAACTAACCAATTTGGCGTGTGTGTTGTTTCATATGAGATGGAATCCTTTAGCTACCTACTATCTGTATCTCACATGAGCTGTGGAACCGCTGTTAAGCATAGCCTCGCCGAGCAGGCATAACTTACTCGGTTCTTAAAAAGGCACGTACGTGCGAACGTAAGCACAACCTCAACAAAAATTTTAATGTTTGGGAACGCATGATAGATGCTTAGGATCCCGTGTCTTTCTATGCTGAAGCGTGGCAAGGAAAACAAAGCAAGTTCTTCGTTTTTGGCAACTCTGCAGACCAGACGAAATAGGGTGTCCTCGCAAGACCTTCTAGAGTAAAATTGATTTGGTTACACTCACTAATAGCAGTCGCCATCTTTATTACTTCCCGTTTATATTTGGCATCATCCTTTGCATAATCGCGTTTATTCCCAACGCCTTATTACTAACATAGATGACGCGTTCTTTGAACGACAGTCTCAACCTATTATTCATTTTCATATAGATCTCTTACTCTTTTCACTGGCATCTAAAATATATCGATGGTAACCTTTTAAGCAGACAGATTAGGCGATAAGCAAACAGGCCTTCGAATGGTTTTATCAGCTTCGGAATTAGTATTAAGTTTTTTAATTATCCAGATATTTGGGGAAACTGATTGTTGCAGGCATAAACTACATATATATATATATATATATATATATATATATATATATATATATATATATATATATATATATATATATATATATATATATATATATATATATACTCGGGAACGAAAACCAATTTTCTAGCATGAGATGACAGTTTAAAGGCAATGTTCAATAATAAATCGGACGAGGTGTTTTGTTATTCTTAACCCTGCAAGTAGCCATGAGTAGTTCTCCTACAGTAATTGGCGGAGTAACTTCCAAAATAGGTTTCAGTTCGCCGTTCTTTTTTTATGGACATAAAGTTGTGACAATTCTTTCCTTGCTTTCACAGAGGGTTTAAGTGTTCTCCCAGTTTCACGCTTTCACATAAAGCTGCGTTGCAAGCAATAAGAAAAGGGCTTCTTAGCCAAGAGATGCAGGAGATTTTTAAGTTGCCCGTTGAATCCCGCCCCGGTGGCAAAGTGGTCAGCATGCTTGCTCCAGCGGCGGAGGTCCCGTGTTCGATTCCCGGTGGTGACAAGGGAAAAATTTCACGGCTGGTTTAAGATCAATGAATTAACCACTCATTATCCGAAATGAAATTATGATTATGAAACCTCGTTTGAAGCGGCCAAATCCCTTGATGGGATATAGTGCCGGAGAGAGAGTGGAATTCGTTTGTCTGTTTGTATCCATTCATATTTCGGACAGAAACATGTACTCAACGAAAAGGACAGCTTAAAAAATAACATCACTTATTGGCACCAATACGTGGATGATAGCAAAATTATTTTCATGTTCAATGCGCAACTTAAAAATCTCCGGTATTGATGTATTAATAACATACACCCTAATATAAAATTTAGCATTGAAGGCGAATTCAAGAGAACGAGAAAGAACACCATCTCAACTTCTTGAATGTCACAATAAAAAATGTCAACAGCAAACACTTTTTCAAGATATGTATATAGAAATCCAACCCAAATCAAACACACAATACAACACTCCACGTCAAACCATCCACAGAGGCTTGAATGATCAACAACATACGAACATTTGATCAACCGCATCAATAACATACCAAAGTAAACAAGTGATTGATTTGATTTGGTCTATCATTTACTGGTACTGTTAAAACCGTTGGTTGTGGCCATCTGTTTTATGGTATTCATTTCATCTGTATATGAAATGAATACCATAAAACAGATGGCCACAACCAACGGTTTTAACAGTACCAGTAAATGATAGACCAAATCAATAGAAAATACCAACAAAAATCGAGATTAAGATTGCTCACCACACTAGAAACAGATGCTGGAAAAACCAACCAATACATAACAATGGAATATAACACAGGGATCGCAAAAGTAATACATAACGCCCTCAAGCTCAACAAAAACCCACTAAACTGAAACTTATAGTAGTTCGTCGTTGATAACAACATCAATTTGATAAGCAAAATTCTTCTATTATTAAACAATATTAATGATATCGAAGTAGCTCGAAGTGGCAGACACAAGCATTGTGCGTTTCCGCACACGTGTCTTGAGCGCCAGCATGACATGTACGTAGAACTGCAGAACTAGAGTGGAAAACGGTTTTCTTTACTTAAATTCGTCAAAGTTTTATTTTACTCTCAAGTTCGGTGTAACAAATTACGTATGGAATGTAAAACATATTATGAAATACGATTTCTTAGCCGATTTGTACAAATTAAAAAGATCTTTTGGAAATTTCTACCAGAACTGTCGCGATCTCCTAAAAATTTAAAAATAATCAAAATGATGGAAAATTGTTATTCGAAGCGCAAACGTCTAATCTCGCTGATTATACTATCAAGGGCGTGAAATGTCCCTGGCTGGTAATTTAGTAACAAAATGAAATTAAAACTTTGACAAATGACAACTTGATTGTTATATTTATCATCCATTTATTAAAATCCATAATTGCAAAGATATTTAATTTAAATAATCATTTGCATTTACATTATTAATACATTTTAATGAAATTGTCAGAATTTTAAATTTTTTAGAATTTTTTTGTACTTTGTTATTTTTCTGTTGGTCTATTTTTAATAACTCATGGCTACTTGCAGGGTTAAGAATAACAAAACACCTCGTCCGATTTATTATTGAACATTGCCTTTAAACTGTCATCTCATGCTAGAAAATTGGTTTTCGTTCCCGAGTATATATATATATATATATATATATATATATATAATATATATATATATATATATATATATATATATATATATATATATATATATATATATATATATATATATATATATATATATATATATATATATATATATATATATATATATATATATATATATATATATATATATATATATATATATATATATATATATATATATATATATATATATATATATATATATATATATATATATATATATATATATATATATATATATATATATATATATATATATATATATATATATATATATATATATATATATATATATATATATATATATATATATATATATATATATATATATATATATATATATATATATATATATATATATATATATATATATATATATATATATATATATATATATATATATATATATATATATATATATATATATATATATATATATATATGTAGTTTATGCCTGCAACAATCAGTTTCCCCAAATATCTGGATAATTAAAAAACTTAATACTAATTCCGAAGCTGATAAAACCATTCGAAGGCCTGTTTGCTTATCGCCTAATCTGTCTGCTTAAAAGGTTACCATCGATATATTTTAGATGCCAGTGAAAAGAGTAAGAGATCTATATGAAAATGAATAATAGGTTGAGACTGTCGTTCAAAGAACGCGTCATCTATGTTAGTAATAAGGCGTTGGGAATAAACGCGATTATGCAAAGGATGATGCCAAATATAAACGGGAAGTAATAAAGATGGCGACTGCTATTAGTGAGTGTAACCAAATCAATTTTACTCTAAGAAGGTCTTGCGAGGACACCCTATTTCGTCTGGTCTGCAGAGTTGCCAAAAACGAAGAACTTGCTTTGTTTTCCTTGCCGCGCTTCAGCATAGAAAGACACGGGATCCTAAGCATCTATCATGCGTTCCCAAACATTAAAATTTTTGTTGAGGTTGTGCTTACGTTCGCACGTACGTGCCTCTTTAAGAACCGAGTAAGTTATGCCTGCTCGGCGAGGCTATGCTTAACAGCGGTTCCACAGCTCATGTGAGATACAGATAGTAGGTAGCTAAAGGATTCCATCTCATATGAAACAACACACACGCCAAATTGGTTAGTTTTTGTTAATTGGGAATAATTTTTAAAGATCGAGTTCATTCAGAGCGTTCTGCCCATTTATTTGGGCAGCTAGGACATCATCAATTGTATTCACCAATACTCGTACAATTTATTCAGTTCACAATACACCATCCAGTCCTTACTCCATACAGTCTTCTCAGTCCATTCATTTAAATATAGTTCGTATTGTAGTAGCTATTTACACTCCGTCCAGTTCATCTATATTTACCATTAAGTTCATTCTGTTTAGCACGTCATACCGTAAATGCAGTAACATAGGAATATCAAACCAAATTCAAATTTATCAACTATGAACGTGAGTTTTTTCTAGTTGCTATCGAACATCAGCTTTAGTAAAAATAATTATTATAATTATGATTATTAGGCTTTTTTAATTTTATATTTCAAAATTTTTTTTTCTGGAATTGAAGCCTATACAATAAAACAGTGTTACGGCTCCGTAATAGAGTGTTTTATTGTATAGGCTTCAATTCCAGAAAAAAAATTTTGAAATAAAAAACAATTATCTAAAGTTTTTTGTTTAACGAAATAATATTTTACAATATAATAGGCTCCTATAATTTAATAAAATTCTTGCTTCCTAAATACCTGACTAGTTCTATATTGGGGCCCTTTTATGAAATTTTATGATTGTCAGATTTTTTCGGTATCAAAACCAATCAGTCCAAAAATAAATAAATAAAAAATTTGTTTATTTAAAGCTAGAACTAGTTTTACGTCATCGACGATATTGACTAAGAATAGGTTTATAAAACAAAACTGTCTAGGTCATAAACCAGTTCAAGGTCAATTTTGTTTATATGCGATTTTGAAATACACACTCGTAAGGACAATATAAAATTGGCACGTGTATATGCTTCCTTAGTTTTATAATTAAAAAATTATAATCTACATATGTATTATTCCTACTATCAATATCGACGGATTAACAAATTATCGCTTAATAATACGAATAACAATGTTGCATACAACTCAAAAAAAATTATTTTGATTAAATTTAAAACAATAATAATAAGTCTTATTTACAATAACTTCTTTCTAATGTAGTCTATCGTATAAAATATTTTCACAGTTCATTCATAAGGTACATAGGTAATATAGGACACAAAACATAATTTTGTTTTAAAAGGACACAAAACAAAAAAAAAATAATATTTTACGAAAAGTAAAAACCATTGATAAAATTCAGTTGATTTTGCTTCTTGTTTACGTTTTTATTTAACAAATATGTATGTACATACTTCAACATGTGCATCCAGCATGTGCAAATCGTCGAAAATAAAGATCGATAAAAAAATTTAAACTTCGTAAAATTTTGTTCATGAAACGTATAGATGTCCCACAAAATTGTTGTCTTAGCTAAACTTTTTTAATGAAAAAAGTGTCCGCATAGTGAGGTTACTGTGCATTGGTTCCCTCTTTTAAAAAAAAAATTGGTGAAAAAATTTATATGAGATCGGCAATATTATATTTGGTTGACCGTATGACCGTATTTTTCAATTTAAAGAACTCAATGTTTCACTAAATCGAAACCAAACTACCAACGTCTTGTTAAACTCACCTCTACGTAACGGTAATATCTGGCTATCATCCGGAGTAGCCCAAAATTTCGTACTAAAAAATCTGGAATTTTTGAAACTGTCCTTCAGAGAACATTGTGAACAGTTGATTTTTATTTTTAATATTATACATTACACCCCTCTATTGTAATCAGACTGGTCACTACATTTTATGAATTTAGTCTCGAAAATATCAGGCAATTTTTAGCATACTGCACCCCTTTTAGACTTGCCCTAAACTTCGAAAAAACACAGTTACAATATTTATATTGTCATATGAATGCGAACCTCAGGTTTTATCGATATTACATACACTTGGGAGCAAACAATTCGCACATTGATCAATTTTCAACAAAAGTTCAAAAACATCAAAACATCCATTGTTTGTTTAATTTTCTTGAATGCAGATTCAAAGTCTATCAAAGTCGGTTTTTGGGGGTAAACATCTGAACTTATTCGAAAAAATTAAAAAGTACTCCCTCCCCTAGCTCGACCGACAGCGTCCATTTGATGTTTCATTGATTTTACAAAAGGTTTCACCAACTCTTGGATATCGCCTTCCATTCCTCTGCAATCGCCTGTTTAAGCTCCTGGAAACTCGTTCGAGCAATATCTTTTGCTCGAACTTCTTTCTTCAGCTCGTCCCATAAATGTTCGATGTGATTGAGGTCCGGGCTTCATGCTGGCCACTCCATAAAAGGCACATCCACCTCTTGAAGTTACTGCGATACGCTATTGCACCCGTATGCGTCCTCGAGCACTTCTTAAATTTACCGTGCAGAAGTCAATCCTCTTGGTCGACGGTCAGAATTCGCTCCAGAGGTGAAGACAAGATCTGTCTTCGCCTCCATTGACATGCCTCTCCCGAATATGTACGATCCACCGCCATATAAAGCACGTGCTGCAATGCAACATTGTGCGAATCGCTTTCATGATCTTTTGTAAACTTTCTGTAAACAACGTCTTCTAACTGTCCACCGACTTCACGAACTTCTTTGAACCACTGTCCCAGTTGAACCGCATTCAAACAACGATTTCGCATCGAAGTTATTACAAGAAAGCGGTCATCACGCTGTGTCGTAACACGAGGTCAGCCTGATTTTTGTCGTCGTCTGTAGGCCACATTCGTCGAATGTAGGATCGGCTCAAATTTAGTTGTCGAGCCACTTCACTTTGGTTCTGTCCCGTATCAGTAATGCAGCCACTTGAGCGGCTGCCTCTGGTGTGGTTTACATTTTCTTGTACCGAATGAAAATGTAATCGATAGCAGACCGTTTAAGCTAAGCGTTGATATGTAATGAAAATTCCCTTGAAACGTACCCTGTTTTATAGGGCCAAATCGACAGACGATGCTAAAGACGCATTTTAGTATTTTTAAACGAAGCTAATATACCAAAATGAAGTGTTGCTTTAAGTTGTAATCATGACATGACTGTAGACGTCAATATTGGTGGCTGAATTGGGTGTTACACTTGACGTCTCTGAGTGATACCTACGACAAGTTCCGCAACCGGTGCTACCTGGAACGAGCATTTTTGGATTGTTGAGTTCTAATGTTGTTATTTATAGTCCTGGTTTTGAACAGATAATACACACACATGGTATCATTGAATAGGTGATGAAATCATCTTTAACTTGATATACTTTTATCGAAAAAAAACATTTCGATTCGCGAGAAAATTGTCGTCCTGGTGTCGGCGATGTGGATGTCGGCGAAGTGGGTGTCGGCGATGTTGTTGTGTTTGCGATGTGGCTTGTCAGCGATCTGGTTGTGTCGGCGATGTGGGCTTGTCGGCCAAAATTCCTGTCGGCGATGTGGTTGCCGGCCATCTGTCCGGTCGGCGATGTTGTTGTCGGGGATATGGGTGGATTCCAAACTCAACTGTGCGAGTTATGCGTAGTTATCTACTACACAAATACTCGAAATCCGTTTATTCACTATTGGCCAACAGTCAATCGTAGATATGACTAAGAAATCCTGTATATGTCACCTTAGTTAAGTAACCTAACTGGATTATATGTAATGATCGTCATATGAACACGACCCTCAGGGGTCATATGAATAAACGGATTTCGAGTAAAATAAATCAACCCCTGAGGGTCGCGTTCACGTGACGATCACCACATATAATCCAGTTACGTTACTTGTCAAGAAGACATATACAGAATTTCGTCGAAACCTTTCTACGATTGACTGTTATTGGCCTTTGAGCATAAACGAATTTCTAGGATTTGTGTAAATCGGTAAAACAATCAACAAATGCGTAATGATGGATTTTAAATTATGTTATTTTCTTCATCAATAAAATACTAGTTTGTTTTATTATTAATTATCTTTAATTTATTTATTTATTTATTTATTTTATTTTATTTATTTATTTAAAGAAACCAATTTTGTAATTTACATGTATGATTTCAGATTTTAGAATAGTTAAAACAGTAGTTTCAAACAAAAAACTTAAAAAATGAAAATATAAACCAAATTTTAGTTTGACAGTTAAAAATTTAAAAAATAGTTCTTCAAGATATTTTTAAAATTATTCTTCGACAAATTATAGTCATATAGGTCGTCAATTAAATTTAACGATTTAGACATTATATTAATGGGGTTGTTTTATCCATAGTTAGTAGAATGGTGTTCAAGTGCTAAAAATCCATGGGTTCGAAATGTTCTGCATGGCACGTGAATTGATAAGTTTTCCAAGATATAAGCTGAATCAACGTGACCAAGCAAAACGTTACCAATAAAAGCTGCGCCCAAGAGAAGTCGTCTATTTTCAAGCGTGCATATTTTGTATTCCGTGCATCTTGTTGGGTATGGAGGTAAGCGAGCCACATTTTCATGGAATGGTAAGTTCTGGTTCTAATCCCAGTCACTTTTCTTTAACAAAAAAATCAGGAACTTCTTTTGAATGATTTCAATTCTTTTTATGTGCACAGCATAGTATGGATTCCAGACCGTTACAGCGCATTCCAGTTGAGATCGAACATAAGCGAAATATAGTGAACATATAAGGTTTGAATATCCTTAAATTCACCTGTCCATCTTTTAACAAATCCGAACATGGCATTCGCTTTCGCAATACAATTTTCATTATGCCTATTGAAACTGGCGTTTTCGACAAATGTAACACCTGAGTCTATAATCTCATTGACTCTTTGCAGTACTTCGTTGTTGACTTTGTATGAAGTAGTAACCGGATTTCTTTTACGACGAAAAGACATGATTTTGCATTTCTTAGTATTTAAGTATAGTGAGTTTCGATCACACCACTCACTTAATCTATCTAAGTCTTCTTGAAGTTTCTCCGTATCTAACAAACCATTAATAGTACGAAAAATTTTCACATCATCTGCAAATATGAGCATGTCTGAGTTTTTGATTATCTCGGATATTCGGTCTATGAAAACAATAAAAATCCAAGGCCCAAGGTGTGATTATTGGGGAACACCAGATGTAACTTTAATAACGTTTGATTTCTCATTACCCATTATAACAAATTGTCGCCGGTTTGATAGATATGACTTAAACCAATTTATGTAATCGAGAGAAAACCCAAAATCGAATAAACTCTGGTTGGTTATTTGGTTGGTTATTTTATTAGAAGTAAGTCTACACTTTATGATATTATATAACACCAAATAACATAATATGAAATTGATTTATATTCTTATTCGATTTATTGAAAAGTGTAGTGGTTTCATTTACACTGTTTGGCTGTTGTAAGGTTTTTTGTTATTTTGTCAGAAACTTCATAATAATCAAAACGATGGCATTCTCATTTACGGGCATAAATATATTTATCCATAAATTGGTACAAATCATTTCAATACTAACACGATTCTTAAACAATATAAAGGTATAAAATGCAACGAACCGCCGTAGTGGAAAAATTGAAAGTTTTTATACTCAATTTAATTTTCGTAACGTGAAAAAGTTATTTTAGAAATATTTTATTACAAACTAACATTTTTAAAATAAGATTGTTCTATTTTATATATAAAAAAATGTAATTATTATTGTATTTTTGGTTATCTTAATTTTTTCTCATATATAATTTTTTATGATTATTTAATAAATTTGTAGAAAATAAACTCCCTGAAGATGGTATGCACTACCGAAAATTCGGATTAATAAAAAGTTTTTTTATTATTTTTATAAGTGATTAAAAGGTCTATAATAAAAAAAATAAACAAAATAAAAAATATAAACTAAAAAAATAAATTAAAAATAAACTTACGATTTCATAGAAATTTGATGATAGTTTTGTATAATTTTAGTAGGTTATGGCAATATAATTTTTAAAATTAAACACAAATTATACTTTCGAACATTATCTTACTAAAAGTATAATTTTTGTATATTTTGTGTTATAAAAATTATACCAATATAAGTACATTTAAGGTGCAAATTATGATAAAAAAAAACAACCAAATTAAGAATTATTTAAGTATAATTTTAGTGGGTTATGGCAATATAATTTTAGTATAATTTTTAAATTTAAACAAAAATTATACTTGAGATAGAATATAATGAAAATATTGTATTTATTGTGACTGTCGGATGTATGCGTACGGTAATTTTAAATCATTTCCATGTAGTTGTTTGTATTCGCGGACATGCCACGTCATAATTCCCCTGCATTAATATTATTTCACGCAGTTGTTATTATAATTCAAGAATTTTCCTAATTAGAATAATAATCGCTTATAATTTTGGAATACGACTGGACTCGAACCGGCGACTTTCCGGATGATAACACTTAGCGGTGTACACCTTAACCACTGCACCACCAAAGCAATAACTATGTAGAGTTTAATTCCTAACAATATAAATCAATATATTTAAATACACAATTAAACTTAAAATATACTTAATTTGGTTTATTTCATTTGCTGCAAACTACAACAGCACAGCAACATGCAAAATACCGCGAAATACGACTACAACTAAATATATTTTTTCAGCACGATAGTATTATGCGCACCAGTGTTGCCAGGTCGTGGGAAATTTTTCCTTTTGCGGAAATTTCGTCCCTCGTGCGGGATGAAAAGTGATGATTAAAAAAAATAATTTTTCTAAAATGTGTAATACAATTTTCGATTCCAATAATTCGCTTAAAATAATTTTTTAAATTTATGTTTAATTCTGACTGAATTTAAATATTTATATATACAAAATTAAAATTTAAATGTTTATAAAATATTTAACCATAATTAAACTTTAAAACCGCTGTATTAAGTTTTATCCCAAATATACTCAATTTAGTTTAAAATTTGAATTTAAGAGTTAATTTTAGGTTAAAATATTTTATGTATATTTATGTTTAATTTTGACTAAATTTAAATATTTTTATATACAAAATTCTTATTTAAATTGGTATAATTTTTGAGATGTATAATTTAAGCAGAATTTTGGTCTATAAATATATTAAATTTTAACCAATTTAAAGTATATTTTCTATTTAAACTAATCATTTATACAAAAGTTAATTGATTTTGGTATTCCTCAGTATATTTTTTTGGTATAAATATTCAATTTTTTCCACTGAGTGTTCACTTGTCAGCAAAATATTTAAAACCACATGCGATTTTGGAGCTGCTCAATGCAGAAGATTGTGAGCTGAAGATTTTAGACGAAGAATGTGATGAATGCGTGAGTCTGAATCAAATACATAATTATCTAAGTAATATAAAGATCGATTGTTACGAAACCAACGAAAATATTTTACAGCTGCAACCGTTGCAGCTACTGGAAAAGACACGGGATCGGATGTAAACATTGAAAATACTGATTTAAATGAAGAATTGGTTTTTACGAAAAAAAGCCGATATTCGGTGGCGTAGACGTGCGTTTGAAGGAGAAAGAATTCCGTTTGATGTATTTTACCGATTGTTCACCGAACCATGATGCTATCGATTTTTTTCCAGCAAGATATTTTTTCGATATATTTTGAGGGATATCTTTACTGCTTGCTGCGTTTTTTTGAAAATGCTGCTCTAGACCGAGATATTATATTTCTATTTTTTAAGCAATTTTTCAAACAACAACAACGAATCCGAAAGAACTTTATTAAGTTCATATCGTACATTATATTTGCTTGTTCTCAACAACTTTGATCTACTCTTGATATTATGTAGAGTACAAAGGCGTTCTTCGAAAAATTTAGGCCTAAAACGACAAACGTAATTATACAACTTTTAGATGTAGTCGCTGATTTTTCGAAATCGATTTTCGAAAACAATATTTTTATACGTAACTAAAACTGCAACTTTAGTCACGCCTTTGATATTTTTAAAAAACAATAAAAGTGACATTTAATTCGAAAACAAACTACATGTCAATAAAAAATTACAATCATTTAATATTTTGAAAATATTTTCTTTAATATTTTGTTAAATATCCCTTCCGGTTTCTATATATTTCTGCTGATGCTCTTCCTGGTGATTTTATGGGAATGTGACACTGGTATAGATACCCTATACACCTTGAAATTTTGTTTTTATAAAATTCCTGTTGGGACTTTAAACGTTCTAGAGTTCCTGGCATTTTTATAAACTGCCTTGATAATCCCGCGAACACTCTTGATACCTCGTGTATAGTGATACAAGCTGTAGACTGCGTAACACCCATCAAATCTCCCGACACTGTTTGATAACAGCCTGCAGCATAACAGCGCAAAGCAATCACAATTTTTTGTTTTACGGTTAACGAAAATTCTCTGTTATCAACGTTAGTCAATTGATTTGCTACAAATTTTGCCAAGTAATCCAAATTGTTTTTGAAAAACGAAATCGCCTTTTGAACTCTACATCCGTGTAGTTATCGTCAGTTCTTTACTGGAAACTGCGTTCTGCCTTATTTTACCGATTTCCAAAAAATAGACGACGAGGACGAAGAAATTAATAAATGGTTCATTTCGAGTGATACAGGTATAAAACCAAAACTATTTTATTTATCTTAAATAAAAATTATTATTACAGGAAAGCAACACTAATAACACACAAATAAAATATTATTTGACAAAAACACTATCTTAAATAAAAACACAACAACAACAATTTATGTTTTAGTTTAGAATTGTATTGTCTTTGTGTTACTAGCTATATCATCTCTAGCTAGGTGTACGAAATCGGGCCGATTCAACAATCAGTTTTGTTTAGGAAGTCGAAAAGTATTAATATAGTATTCATTTCCAGGTGATTTCCAGATACATGTGAAATAATAACATTTTTTCTTAGGTTGCTGATTTAAAGAAGCAATTGTTGATGACCAATACCATCATTATCCATTTAACCTATTAAACCTTTATCCTTCCCCAAGTAGATTGGTTTTGTGCTGTCTTTGTGTTACTAACTATCGGCTATACCTAGGTGTCTGTAACCGGGCCGATTCTGTCCCATTTAACTAACCTATCCAATCCTTCGGTTTTGTTATATGTAAAAAAGAGTGTACGGTGGGCCCAGCGTCACCCGGGAGCTCCTGTGTAAGAACTTGGTCGTGCATTCAGAATCAATCAATCAATCAATCAATCAATCAACAACAACAATTTATGTTCTAAATTCGAAATATTTAGTAACACCGAATTCAGCCACCAATATTGACGTCTACAGTCATGATTACAACTTAAAGCAACACTTCATTTTGGTATATTAGCTTCGTTTAAAAATACTAAAAGAGTGACTTTAGTAGTAGATGCGTCTTTAGCATCATCTGTCGATTTGGCCCTTAGGCCCGATTTTATGAACGAGGATAAATCACAAAAAATCCAAGAGTAATGATTAATCTTTACTCGAGAGTTTTATTTTTTGCCGATTTTATAAACGACGATAAAAAAATATTTACTCTCTCTTTTATCGCAGTTTTTTGTATTACTGGCAATACTTTTTTTTACGTTTCTCATCAATTGTGTCAATTTTGATAAATATCAAAGTGTTAAAGTTTAATTAAATGCAAAATTAATAAATTTTTAATATAGACCTACATTCCCTACATTTGCGCAAGGATGGAAAATTGTGTGTGACATTTTTGTATTTTTAAGATTGAAGGATCAACGTGATCATCATCTTTAAAACAATCTAATTTATAATACTTAAGTAAATACTTCAAATATTGGATCCGACGAATCAATATTTTTAAGTGGACGAACGGATGGTTCTATAAACGAATATATGCAATTTGTCCTCCGCCTGTTTTAAACCTCTGCATTTTCATCTGCGACAACTTTTCTAAATTCTCCTAATTTATTTTTCAAAAAAAAAAAAAACAATTAAAAAATAGTATTCATTTTTTTGGAAACATTTTTATTAAATATAATTTAGCTCAATAAAATCGATTGTAATATTTATCATATGTAAATTTAATAAAATAATATGTATTTTTTAAATATTAATATGTCACGTTCCTATATTGAAACAATTTTTATTGTGCATGTCGAAAAATCGAACGAAATACTTTGGTCAAACCGCTGGTAACATAAAAATACACGGAAAAGCGACTACAGTGGACGAATGTAACATAAAAACAAAGATTTTACGAACATTGTGTGTACCGATGAGTTTTAATGTTAGAAGACGTGTTTGATGAAGCAAAAAAAAAAAAATAATTGTCCGAACTGTGAAGCCCCCACCCTAGCTCCATATATGGAGATGCTTCACCAAGCACGGTTTTGGTAAATTAATCGTTTTCACAAGGTCCTGCCCTTAAACAAAACATCATAGCATACTCTGTTTGAAATTTAAACTCAAAGGGCACCACAACATTGGATTGGCCATCTCAGTCACCTATAATTCCAATCCGATCAAAATTTATGCGCACTCATGAAGATCAATCTGAAAATGTCCGTAAGAATTGAAAAATTTATCATCACAGTATGCAAAAAAATTGGTTGATAGTATGGATAAAATGAGTAAGGCAATTGTTAACAGTGCGATGGTGAATTATTAACAGTGATGGTGATTTTACTATGTATTAGTTGATAGCACCCTAGAAAATGACACACTTGACCGTACAAGTGTCGCAGTGGTTAAACCTTCGGCACTTGGACCGGGAAGTACTGAGGTTGAATCCCACCAGAGGCAGGATGTAAAGCAAATTATCTTCATCGATTACGATCGGCGATGATAATAAACTCAACTTAGACCCTCTGTTGGAGTGCAGGATTCAGCGCCGACCCACCGCTCATGTCAGTGTGCAATTTAACATGGAGCTTGCAACGTGCAGGTGGTATACTGTAATTGTGTGGGTAGGTGAATGGGTGTGTGTGTGCGTGAATGAAAAGGGAAGTATTAATTGACCTTAAAAGGACATCAAATCCATTGGATGATTAATACTTTCTATTTTATAAAAAAAAAAAAAAAACAATCGTAATTTTTTTTACTTAGTTTTTTGCCGTCCACGCTCTTGTTGCACATACTGTATGTATATACGAATATATTGTGTATACATATTATAGAGTACAGAAGAAAATTAAATGTACCGCCTACTCTAAACCCTGAGCTGACCTATAGTACAACCGTTGATTGAATACATATAGATATTACTACTGGGAATTTTGCAGCTACGTTTGGTTAATGTCTCTACTAGTCACATATAGATAGAGGCATAGTTGTGCGAGAGTGGTTTTTTCTTTCTAGCAACATAAAAACCGAAAAAATATAATTGTTGTTGTTTTGTATATCAACTTTTTATTACATACAAAAATATTATTTTGAAATGTTTCGACTGCTATTTCACTTACTCTTACATACAATTGTACCATCTGTATAAACGAAATAAATATGGTTGAATGGAGTTAGCATTGATTGAAGTAACCTTAGTTTTAATTTGTTTCGAAAAATATCAACAATAAAAAAATAATAACAAAAAACTTGTGTTGCACTGCAAATGAAAAAATATTCCCATCGCCGTATCTGTAAAATTTGTGAAAACGTCATATATAACCTCCACTCACATAGGTGTCGGAATACGACTGAAAAAATGAAAACACAATGATGAACATAAATACAATTTCATTATTATTGTCTATTTATTTTTGTCATATATATTGCATATATTCAGTTGAGAGAGAGGAAAACACATTTCATTCTATTACTTTTTTTTTTGGTAAAATTTCTAGTGTTGTGGGTAAATAATAATTCAAAAATATGTGTTACTCCGTTCTAGCAGCTTTGAATTAATTGGGTCTATCTTTGTTATTCTTAAACTTTCATGAAATGAGTTGTGCTCTTCTTTTACAATGTGTTAGAAGCATGGAAAAAATCAAAATTGTTGTTGTAATTAGCAGTGGTATTATCTATATGTATTCAATCAACGGTACAACTCATAAATGAACATATCTAAAACAAATTTAACTAACTTACTAAGTGCGCAACTTTACGCGATATTTTTGGAAATTTACGCGATATTTTTGAAAAATGGGAAATTTCAATAGAAATATAAAAAATGGTTTATTCAGAAAGCATTGGCCTTCGCTATCTACAAATTTTTGCCATCTTTCTATGGCAATACATGAATTCTACGACGGTAAAACGAAGCGTCTTTGGACCGAAACCATTAATCCAACCAATTTTGCACTTCTTCGAAACTGGCCAAGTGTAGCCCTGCCAAGTCATGCGCCATCGACCGGAACAAGTGATAATCCGTGGGGGCCTCTTCAAGGCTGGTGCGGTAGCAGATCCCATTTCAGCGATTTGATGGTGTCCTGCGGACAATAGGAGTTCGATGGTACACCATTGACAGTATCACCATGTTTCAGCAGCTCAGAGTACACGATTCCTTTCTGGTCCCACCAAACGCAGAGCACTGTCTTCTTTCCGAAGCGATTTGGCCGTGCCGTCGATGTTGATGCTACGCCAAGTAAAAGCCATGTTTATTTGGATTTGGGATTCTTAAAAACTTCTCATCTCCCGTAACAATTCGATGCAGAAGGCTGTTTCTTCTATGCAGTGAAAGCAAATCAAAGCAATCAAAATTTCTCTCTCCGACTTTCCATATGTCTCTCAGTCAAATCATGCCGGACCCATTTTCCCTCCATTTTAATTTTACCATAGCATGTAACCGTTTGGAAATACCTTGGAGAGTCATATTTAATACCTCGGCAAGTTGATTTTGAGTTTGCGTATCATTTTCATCCAATAACACTTGCAGCTCAGTGTCTTCAAATGTTTTTGGTCTTGCGGAGCGCTTCTTGTCTTCAAAGTCGTAATCGCCACTTGAAACCCGGAACCTGATAAATTATTTAAGAATAATAACTGTTAAAAATTTAATACACAAAAAAAAAATATACGACGAGGCCTTGTTGATGAAGAGATGAAAGTTGATAGATGAATCCCATAATTGTTGCATGCAATATGGAATGAAATTGTTCGAAGTTTGTGCAGCACTCGTAAATCATGACTTTTCGAAGACTTTCAACTATTTACTAATTTAGAATATGAAATTATTAATTTATTTCTGTGTTATTTATTTGTTATTATTAATTATTGATTATCGTAAAATCTTACTATTTTTTTGAAAATTATAGAATTGTACTAATCATTGTATTATATATTAGTTATTATAAGACTTTTAATTATTAATGTTTAATTAGTGGTGTAGTGTATTACATATAATTAATTTCATAACTTTTATCGGAAAATGCACAATCGTCCATATTATTTTATTTTCAAGTACCGCAAAATCAATGCTCAAATTTTGGCTTTAATCTTAATTTGCACATGGTACCAATTATGATTTAAAAATTTTCACTATGAAATTTACATTTCGCGTAAATTAAATTTGAGTCCAAAGATAATTAAATGTCTTTATCTTTTTATTTTATTTTTTCTGTAATATTATAAAGGGTAGGGAAAATACTTCGTGGCCTTTTTCCCGGTAGATGGATTTACATTCATATATCTCAATAATCATTGATCGTATCGTATTGATAAATAATGAACAAAATTCAATACCTTTTGCAATTTTATTACGGCAAAGGTAAAAACGCGGCTCAGACTTGCGAAAAAATTTGTGCTGTTTATGAAGAAGGTGCATTATCAAAATTAGCAACATAGAAATGGTTCGAGTGCTTTCTTTCTGGAAATATGGATGTCAAAAATGCACCTCGCTCTGGTCGACCACCCACTGGAAAAACGATGAAAGCATGCAGACAGTTGAAGAAGACCTGTATATAGCAGCCATGCAGCTGGTAGAGAACTAAATATTTATCACAAAACAGTTTTAAACCATTTTAAAATGGCTGGATGGCAAAAAAAACTTGACGTTTGGGTACCACATTAATTAACAGTTAAATATTTAATGGACCGGATTTCTATCTGCGAAATGCCGCTGAAACGGAACGAAACCGAGCCGTTTTTAAAGCGAATGAATCCTGGTGATGAAAAGTGAATAAGATACGACAACGTTGTGCGAAAAAGATCATGGACGAAACGAGGTGTCCCAAACGGTATCAAAGTCAGGATTGACGCCAAGAAAGGTAATGCTATCTGTATGGTGGGATTGGAAAGGAATCGTGCATTATGAGGTGCTTCCACCAAACGATTGATTCTAATCTTTACTGTCAGCAACTAACGCGTTTAAGGCAAGCAGTTGAATTAAAACGTCCAAAATTGATCAGCAGAAAGAGCGTTGTGTTCCATCATGATAACGTTAGACCACACACATCATTGATGACCCGGCAGAAGCTGAGAGTGCTTGGCTGGGAAGTTTTGATGCACCCACCATATAGTCCTGACCTTGCACCATCGGACTACCATTTATTCCGGTCCATGCAGAACCATTTTAATGGATTTACATTAAATTCAAAAGAGGCCTGCGAAAATGAGTTGTCTCGATTTTTCGCCTCTAAACCACAGAAGTTCTACAGTGATGGGTTCATGGCTTTAATAGAAAAATGGTAAAAGGTCATCAATCCAAATGTCATATATTTGGTTTATTAAAGTTCATTTGAAATAAGAAAATTCTTTGTTTCAATGTCACCCAAAAAAGCTATTTCCGCTACCCTTTATTACAGCACTTATTTTATATTACAGTAGATTTCCCTTAATCGAGGCACCGTTTAATCGGGACACCTGCTTAATTGGAACAAATTGTACTAGTCCCGATGTGTCCCGAAAAAGCGGAATCGACTGTTCTTGGTTACATTCGTTTTGTTTATAGCTAATTGAAATGATTTTTCCAGAAAATATATGATTATACATGTAATCAGTACCAAAAGGTTTGGGAAACTTTTGAATAACGTTCACAACAAATAAACATTTTAGCAGCAATAATTTAATTTCAATGAAAAGGTTATATGAATATCAAACGTGAAATTCAATGTTTGTGCATTCTTAAAATAAAAATTTTAAATAATCAGCCGTATATTTTACATTCAACTTCCAAGTTTTAAAAGGTTAAAGTACGTAAAATTAAGATTTCATATAATTAACGACAGAAACTATTTTTGACGATTTGAAATCATACTTGGTATTAATGTTAAAAAATATCGCTGAACGGAATTCCAAGGTATCTCACACGATTTTAGATATTCTAGTTCAAATAACATACATATTTTCAAATTATTCAACGCAATGATCACTTAGACAAACTACATAAATTTCAAAAATTTTTAAAAATGGATATTAAAAGTATCCCTGAACTCTCGCGATTGTCTAGCAATGATATCAATAATAGTTTGCTGAGGAAATCAGTCGGAACTGACGTGTAATAGAAACTCTAAAAAGGCATTCTCTAAATCTCTATGCAATTTTATGAAAATAACAATTTGTTTAGAAAACAAGAAGTAGAAATTCAAGATACAATAAAAAAAACTTATTATCTATGGTATCAAATAAATAAATGATTTAAATAACTTAAAATATTTACTAAAACTTCATATGTAATTTATTTCAGAACGAACTTTTGTAATACGAATATGTAACGAAAATTTGAATTTATAATTGAAAGTGTTTTCATTTACTTCAAATAGGGAAATAATTGTTTTAATTTCTAATACGTTTCCGGAACAGGTCTACTCGGCGAAACCAACTCGGCGACGACAAACTCAGCGACAGTCGACGACCAACTCGGCGATGGTCAACTCGGTGATGGTATAAAGCCGGCGATGGTATTCTCGGCAACGACCAACTCGGTGACGGTCAATTCGGCGATGACCAACTCGGAGACGGACAACTCGGTGACGGACAACTCGGCGATGGTCAGCTCGGCAACGGACAACTCGACGGCAGTGGATTACGAGCTAGCAATTAATCAAGTCATTCGTACAGTATTTCAAGAAACCAACGTTAATGGTTGCCTATTTCACCTAGTGAAAAATCTATGAAAACAATTGGCATCTTGTCATCTTCTAGGAAGATATAATACAAATATCGATTTCGCATTGCATGGCGAAATGATCACGTCTATTGTATTTGTTCCTGAAGACCATATTAATTTTGCGCTTTTTCTTTATTTATCGATGAAAACAGGATTAGAGAACAAAAAATGCCATCCATATATAACTCCTTCATATGTTCACTCCACTTTGAGTGATATTCTCTGCCAAAGGCCAGAATACGTTGCGGGTTTGGTTGATCTCTACCTGAATCCCCTAATAAGAAATACTCAAAATTGGTCGGGCTATATTCATCAAGTATGGGTCCCATACGAAACGACACATTTCACAACAGGATGTGCTAAAACAGGATGTTACAAAACAGGATATCACAAAACAGTACATGGTACACTACAGTACATGGTACGAAACAGGACCGATTAAAACAGTACATCACAAAACAGTACATGGTACACTACAGTACATGGTAAGAAACAGGACCGATTAAAACAGTACATCATAAAACAGTACATGGTACACTACAGTACATGGTACGAAACAGGACCGATTAAAACAGTACATCACAAAACAGTACATGGTACACTACAGTACATGGTACGGAACAGGACCGATTAAAACAGTACATGGTACACTAAAGTACATGGCACGGAAGAAAACACCACAAAATAGTTAAGTCAATTTTACGATTTTAATAACTTAATCTTGCAGGTTTTTATTTCCAAAAAATTGTTTAAGTTTTATTTATTGTTGCAAAATAGATCAAAAATTTAAATATATATATAAATAAAATAAATGTATTATTTATAAATTTATTTAAATTTTTGATCTATTTTGCAACAATCGAGTATTAGCGATTTAAATTAAAATAATGTTATATAGTGTTAGGCGAAGTTAATTTTCTTATTGTAAATCATATCATTTATATAAAAATGTTGACGACAAGTGAGCATTTATAATCAGGTAAAAAAAAATATTAGGGTAAAAAAACCATTGTGTTATAAAGCCGATGATTTGGTTCTACTTCACCCATTTTTCTTTTTAATAAAGTATCGTCCCTTACTACTGTACAATAAATCAACTGATACTTTGTATTTGTTAAGAAAAATACAACAATAGTCTTTAAAATGAATTTTTAAAACAATTTTTCACTCCCAAAAAATGTAGGTATATTTTTTTAGAGTGTCATAAAATCAAGATGTGTTCCTTATCAATTTTTTTATGATGAATACAATATCCTTGAAAGTTCCAAATTACTAATACTATATATTTACATTCCTTAAAAACAAAATTATATTATACATTCAAATTCAAAATACGAATTAAAAGTCTTGCACACCTCACATATGTATTTGTACTGTTTCCATTTCATATTTTTGTTATTTTTCGCAACAATCGAGTAGTAGCGATTGAGATGTAATATGTAGTGTATGTGTACAGTACATGGTACACTACAAAATAATATACTGTTAGGTGAAGGAATATTTTATTATAACGTAAAGCAACTATAATTCTATATAGTATACTGTCTAATTACTCTAGGTGAAGGCAAATCTCTACTTGATAGGATACTAATTACTAAACGTATTCAATAAAAAAATATTTAACAAATCAAGCTGAAAAAATCCTCTGAACTTCACCCAACAATGTTTTAAAATATGAACATTTCAGATTTCGATATGATAGGATAAAATATACTGACTGTTCCGTACCATGTACTGTTTTGTGGTGTACTGTTTTCATCGGTCCTGTTTCGTACCATGTACTTTAGTGTACCATGTACTGTTTTGTGATGTACTGTTTTAATCGGTCCTGTTTCGTACCATGTACTTTAGTGTACCATGTACTGTTTTGTGTTGTACTGTTTTAAATGGTCCTGTTCTGTACCATGTACTTTAATGTACTATGTACTGTTTTGTGATGTACTGTTTTAATCGGTCCTGTTTCGTACCATGTACTGTTTTGTGATGTCCTGTTTTATTACATCCTGTTTTGAAATGTGCCATAGTGAGCGGCTTCGATCAAGTATATTAATGACTTCGCGAGATTCTGGATTAAATGATTAATTCTAATTCTTTGGATATTTCTACGCATAGTATTGTCACTTGGAAAAATACCTTGCACTGCAGAAGGGCATATCTTCAATGAGCCTTGCTCTGTCTGCTGCTAGCTGTTTCACGGGATGTTTTGGTTTCTTTCTGAATGAAAAACTTGTAATCTATAAATAATTAAATAAAAAAGATTGTGAAAAATTACCTTGGATATTTAGATTTTCTAAAATAGTTTATTGTTTCTGATTTTGTGGCAAAGGAATAAGTTTCCGAGTTTTTTAATTTTTTTTTAATTACAAGGTAACATTACAGTGAAAATCAACACATTTACGCTTAAATTCTAATTTAATGAATCCTATTTTTTTAGTTCCAAAGACACTCAGCAAACGTAGATGTACTTTCAGAAATGGTGCAGAAGTAATGAACGAAAGAAATTCATTATTCATGAAAAAGATAGGACAGTGGGAAATGGTTCATCAGTTTGAAAAAAGTATTTAGAAGTAGTACTTAATTATAAGTAATGTATGCCCCAAAAGATTTATTTTAAATAAAACTCCAATATTTTGTTATTAATTTAAATTGTATATTTATTTTTTAAGCATTAATAATAAAATCGAATTTTATATGACAATAGAAAGCTTCTATCAACAAAAATTTATTCGCTAAAATTTAAATACTGATACTTGGTCAAAATCCACCTGCAAAAATTGGCAATTACGCTTATTAATAATTAAGTAAACATATTATTATTTACAATTTGATAATGTAATTAGAATTTATTGTATTCTAATATTATATCTATTCCACAAGGCACTATTTTTAATTAAACACAGACAAACGAAACATGCACACCTCGAAGATGTATCTGCATCATATTTTATTTACACTTTGTGGCGACAAAACACAGCATTCCCGCAATTAGTCAATTTTTATCTTCATTTTTTAATTTTTTTAATTTTTTCCCGTCACCGAGTTGACTGTCGACGTTTTGACCGTCGCCGAGTTGAACGTCGCCGAGTTGACCGTCTCCAAGTTGTTCGTCGCCGAGTTGTTCGTCGCCGAGTTGACCGTCGCCGAGTTGACCGTCGCCTGGTTGACCCATCGCCGAGTTGTCCGTTGCCGAGTTAACCGTCGCCGAGTTGTCCGGCGCCGAGTTGTCGCGTACCGTACGTTTCGGATTATGGTTGGTAATAATTCAATTCAAAATTGTTGCACATTTGAAAACCAGATTTTGAATAATTTTCGATATTGATTGAAATATTTTTCAATGTCAAGTTAAATTGCCTCAACTTTGAATTAATGTCCAATCTCCGTATATAACAATTAAATCCAAATGGAAAATTTTTATTTTAAAACGAAAAATTTTATTATCTAAGTTGGTTTTTAAATTGTTGCAAATTATATTTTTTCCCATGTAAACTGGGACTGGATAACCTTAAACTTATGTCCCTAAATTTTCCATCATATTTTAATGTTGCTCGATATTAAAGTAATATAAAACCACCTTAACTGGAATTCATATTGATTTTACTTTAAAACAAAGTGATTTTTGTTGGATTTACGTTGTTTTTTCTCGTTTTTTGAGATAGAAAATTTACATTCATGAGGTTTTTGGCCTCCCTGTGTACAATTTTGAATTTAAAACCGGATAGGAACTGTGCATAACTTAGTAGCCGTTGTGATGATAATGTCGGTAGACTTTTATCTGGGTTCAATATCATTGCCAAAGGTTTATTATCCGTAATGTAAGTGAATTTGCGGCCGTAACAATAATTGAAACATTTTAGAAGCGCCCAGTAGTTGGCTGTCGCTTCCTTATAACGCTCGCTATAATTTGATTCGCTTCTTGATAATTTTCAAGACGCAAACGCAATTGGTAGTTACTGGTAAATGCATCTTATATCAATATAATTTTTTAATAGCTCCTGTACTCGTTCCATCGTCTCAGGCAATGCACGACCTGCGACAATAATGTCGTCAAAGAAACACTGTGTTCCACTGAGATTATTGGTTATACTACTAACTCCCTATCTATCGAGTGATATGTAAAGTTATCTTCGTCATCGAAGTCACATATCTCACTACACTGACTTTCAAATTTATTTAATTTGTTAAAAATATCTTTGAGATTGAATACCTTTATTTCCTTCGCGTTGTACAGTAGTTGATAGATGGTGTTCTTTGGTCGATACCTCAGTCTAAGTTGTTTGATCACATTTTCCCAGGTACGTTGAGTCTCTGGTATTTCCATGATAGTCCCTCTGGCATTTCCGATTATTTTCGTGTTGATCAGCTTCCTTAAACAGTATTGTTTGAGTTCTTCGTTGTTGATACCGCATAGGCTTTCGGTGTCTGCGATGCTCTTCAGGAAAGATTTTAATTTATAAGTATCTTCTCCTGAGAACGCCTGAATTTCGTTAAAGTTCCTTATAATTTGATCTGGACTTAGATCAAATCGGGTGGCTTTCATATTCTGCATTTTTATTTCCTGAATCAGTAATTGTTGTTGTAGAGTTTCCACTTGAGTTTGTAAATTTTGTTGCTGTTGTCGTTGGCTTGACAACTGTCGTTCGACTTGTTCGAGATTCATTTTTTGTTTTGTTTCTTGTTTTCGATTTAAATCGAAAATTTTATTTCGTTTATTTGAAATTTTGGAATTATTATCTTAACTTCACTTAATTAGATTTATTTTTTTTTGTTTTATTTTTTATTGAGTAACTGTTCACTGTTAGTTAAGGCACTTATTTATTATGAACACGGCTTTATTAATTATCTGGTACTATTTTATCTTAATTTTTAAATTCTGTATCTGTTCACTGTTCGATTATACACTATTTTTATCTTCTTCAGAAGGTAAAATTACCAACTGCGCCAATTATGTACTTAAAAAAAAATGTTTATTTTCACTTTATTTATTTTTCTTTACAATTTTTCTTAAAATTTATGTACAATTTTGCCGATCTCTTTGGAGTCGGGAATCAATACTGTGTACTCTTCAGAGTTTTACTATTGAATAATTTTCTTATTCACTAAAATAATTGTCTTGAAAATAATTCTTAATACATATTTAATATTTTGTGCATAATTGCATCTTTATTATTTTATAATATGATATTTTATTGATGCGAAAGAAAAATATATTTCAATACATTGTATTTATTTTCATCCAAAAAGCGTTGCTAGATATTGGGCGCCATTTTTACTCCAAAGATTAGTTTATGAACCTTGTAAATGCCTTTATGCATGCTTATTGTTTGCATTAGTGCACTTTCTTCATTTATAGCCATGTGTAAATAGGCTTTGTGCACATGAAAGGCGCTATTTACCATTTGCCAACTTGGCCTCATCTGATTTGATTTTTTAACTTAATTATTGGCACCACTGGTGTTGGGAATGGTTAATATAAGATTTTAATTGATAATTTATAAGTTCATGTTGGGTCTCCTCTTGTCATGCTCTCGTTCTCCTGGGTCATTTAATAAATTGCATTTTCTACTTATATGCAGTAATTATGTAACGATCGGTTTTCAATTAAATAGAACGCGTTACAATGATTTCAGGTTACTTGCGGAAAATTTCAGGTTATTTGCGGAAAATATGCTCGGCTTGCCTTGATTTCTACCTATTTGTCTACAGCTGCTTCTGGTTATTCATCTAAATGATCTAAATATTGCTGGAAATAGACCATCCAACGTTAGGTTTTCATTCATTTGGCTTTCCGCTGGTCGTCGATTGGGAGTTTAACTACGAATCTACGAAAGCCAATTTACTTCATATTTTGTCAATGTTCCGTAAGCATTTACGTAAATTTTTAAGTTTAGCGAAATTGGGGTTTAAGGCAAATTTTTACTTTGATTCCCCTTTTTTATTTAAGCTCTAAGTTTTGTTGGAATAACACAAATAGAATAAATCTTTCCAATGGTGGTTACCAATAAGCTTGTAGAAGACCCTCCAAAGTTCCAATCTATACCTATTTTCACATTTTTGATCTGCTTCACGTAACAGCATGCTGAACTGTTATTTTGATGAGTGTTAAGTGCATATCCGTTGTTAGTTTCTGAGTAACATCCGCCAAATTTTGATGGCTCGAAAGATCGTCTACTAATGACTAACAACATTACTTAGTTATCATGTTGATAGGTAAATCATTAGTATCTTTGTTAATCACTGAGATTTTTTGGAGTTTACGAATCAATTTCTTACGCCTATTAGTGATGATGTAACGCTATGTCTGTGGTTGTCAGTTTCTCGTAATCGTTCGAAGTAGGCTTATGTTCATTTGCTTTAGAATTAGATTTTACTTTTCTCTTCTGTTTTAATGAAGTTGTCGACATAAAGTTACGTCACTAACAAAAAATGAATGTAGTCGCAGGCCAGTATAATAAAGGTGGCTTTGCCTAAACGCACCTAGTAAATCAAACCCTAGCTACTTTAATGCATCTGCTATTTGTTTTATTTCAATCTGTGTCAAGATTTTGGATTTATTATAATAGGCCATGACTTTCATAATACATTTTATCGCTTAAAAATTAAACAAACGCCGTTTACATTTCACTTCAAAATAATAAAATCCAGCTTTTCTTCTTGCCTGAAGCTGTATGGGTTTATAAATTTATTTAGTAACGAATAGATAAAAATGGCACACAACACAACCAACAAACCGCCAAAATGTCCAGCTCCTTCACCACCGCCATCCGAATCAGATCATGCAAATAAAGAAAACAAGGAATTGTTGTGCAAAACGCTAATGGTGAACAAAAGCGCAACAGCACCGTTTGATCCACGTTTCCCAAATACAAATCAAACACGGTATTGCTACCAAATGTATATTGATTTCTACCGTTGCTCGAATATACGAGGTGAGGGACATGAATCGTGTAAATTTTTCAAAAAAAATTACAAATCATTATGCCCTAACATGTGGATAGAGCATTGGGAAGAATTACGAGAAAAATGTGCATTTCCCGGAATTGAATAAAATATTTAATATGGGGTTTGTGTCTCTGCTGTGCACACATGTACTAAATTTTTTTTAATGGAAATGTTTTCAAATAAAATCACAAATAAAGTAATTATAACTAATGTTTTTATTTTAATAATACTATTTATATTATTTTATGACAAAAAACTTTATAAATTTAGATAAATAAAAATTAAATTAAAGCTTAACGTTTTCGTTAGATGTCACTAGATTTCACTAAAGATTACTTTCTACAGTGTGTCTTGGATGATGTACCAAAACGGAATTTGTACTGTTTTGGTTGGAATTATTACCGTCGGTTTCATTGAACCGTACGCCCGTTCGTGGCCTTGAAGAACGTGCCAAATTAATCGGCTCTTCCGTGTAGCTTATTATTAAATCAGGATTTTCATATTGTTGTGTTCGGGGTCGACGTTGCGAATATGGGCTTTGTTTTGGCACGGTGGGGACGTTTGGACTGGTGGAAATGTTATTGGTGGTTGTGCTAGAATTTGCAGTTGTTGGCTCCAATTGATATGATGGTGGCCGAGAGTCGGGTATTACTAAGTTTTTATTTATCCGAAGTATGTCTGTGGAATGGTAGTGCGTTGAATTGGCTTCCGAAATTCGACGCTCTTCATCGGTTGGTGATGTTTCTCTTTGTGGTGGTGGACTTGTTGTGGTATTGTTACCTTGTAAATTTGACGGAGGTGATGTACTCTGTAATGTTGAATTTCTTGTGAGGCGAGATGTTCTTCTTCTATTTGGATCTGGATGGAGGGCATCTCGCATGGATAAAACCTCTTCACTTCGACACCGATGACAATGGCGTAATGGAGGAAGATCGTCAACCTCCGTTTTTTCATATTTTTGGCGTACAGTTAATTCGTCAAGTGAGGCAAAGGAACCATCCAGTTTGGGCAGTAATATAGCATCCTCATAGCACGGTGGTCTTGATTCTCGTGGATCAGGCGCATTCAGTGCCGCTTCTTGTTCTAAACGCATCCGATTTTGCCGAGTTCTACAAGAAACAAATTTTTATAATTTTGTTAATTAAGATACGGCTGTCTTAACATACATATCACGTTGTTCCTCCAAGTTTCGCTCTCGTTCTGCTTCCCGTGCGGTAAATTTTCTTCCTTCAATACACCGTTTAATACTCATAATAACACATAATGTGCCGCTGAACACAATAATGCTCACCATTAAAAATGTCCAAACTTTTTCGGTCGTTGATAGTTCTCTTACATCTGGATACCATTGCAACCAGCATGCCGATTCCCAAGTTTGGCCATAAAGCTCGTCGGGTGAGACACAACGAGCACTATCACGATCCATTAGTCGCCGATACGGATGCATTATGTCCGTATAAAATTCTAAAAAATCGCGATCTGTACAATCACATCTCCATGGGTTGTCACCTAAATACAATTCACGTAGATAACTGTTTGTTGCGAAAAAATTTTGATGTGGTGGTACAGTCAAACGATTTCCGGAAAGTGAAATCTTCGAGAGCTCCGGAAAATTTTGAAATGTTGTATTGCGAATTGCAGTTATCCTGTAAAGAAGAAATTATAAATGAAATCTAATTGTAAAAACCAACTAAACCAACTTACCGACACATCCTTAAATCCAATGTTTCAAGAGTGTTCGAATAAATAGTCTCGGGGAACACAGAAATTAAATTATTCGATAAATCAATTTCACTTATTTCTGGAAATCCATTTAATGCATCAGGATCGATTGCGGTTATTTCGCATCCACTCATATTTAAATGGGCCAGCGACTTAACGTGAAATTTATTAAATCGTGAAATATAATTTCGGCTCAAGTTAATATTCGTTAGAGCATGGTTCCGTTTAAAGAGATCCCGTTCAATTTTTATTATCATGTTGTACGATAAATCAACCACTTTCAAATGCTTCAAACCAATAAATGTCTCAAGATCGAGTGTTTGAATTGCGTTGAATGATAAATCGATATTTTCCAGGAGTGTATTATGCTCGAAGCTATGTCGTGTCAAACTGCGAATCATATTTCCTTTTAAATTGATCGTTATTAAATTTCCAAAACCATCTAGTTCCATTTCGTTCATATTGCAATACGCCAAATTAATTCGTTTTACTGAACCAGATGTAACAATTAAAGTATTTTGTTGCGATTCGAGTGATATGCGGTGGTTTCGTGACAAATCGAGTGCAGTTAATTCTGGTAAGCCTTCGAATACTGTCGGCTGCAGGGTTCCAAGTCGTGTGTTACTTAAATCCAGAGTTACAATTTTATTTGATACTAAATCGGGGATGTTTTGTATTGGATTATTCTCTAGGATCAATACTTCTAAATTTGGTAGTCCTGATAAAATACCACTGCCAACAATCCGACTTATCCGACATTTTGCAAACGATATTTTTTGTAATGATTCACTAAATATCATACCATTCACATCGACTCCGGAAAGTAATGTGATTGGGTTGTCATTTAAATATAAAAACTGAAGGCGTGGTGTCGATGTGAAAATAGTGCGTGAATGGATGTGCTCTAAATTTGAAATGTTATTGCTCTTTAAATGCAGCCCAACTAAATTTTTAAATCCGGCGAGAGCATCTGGGGCGAGAGCCATTATTGCATTCTCGTTCATATACAAATGTTCAAGTGTCTCGATTTGTGCAAGTTCCGGTGGGATGTGGCTAAACAAATTATTTGATAAATCCAAATTGTTGAAAACCAATTCCAATAGATCGTCTGGTAGCTCCGTTAGGTTTGAGTTTGAACAATTTATTGATAAGGAATTTCCACTGTGGATGCATTGGCATTCTGGTGGACATGAAACACATGGTGCTATGAGCTGGAGCAATAATAAAATTGTGAGTTTAATGACTAGAATACGCTTGTTGGTCCCAAGAGATTTCATGTTTATGCATAACTGAAATTGAAAAAGATAGAAAGAAAGAATTAAATTTTAATTCGAGGAATTTCAAAATTTATTAATTATAGAATTATATACTGTAGAATGGGTGTCAAGATTTTACCCATATAAAATTTGCTATTTGATCTGTCACAAGTCAGAGTAGGATGGTTATATAAAAAATGCACACGGCTTACTCATATACTCATAATTATAACCTCCCAGAGCAGTTTTTTTTTATGATGTGACAACTTAATTTTGCGCTGTAAAATTGTGTTTATATAAAATAAAATGTAAATTAATAGTGATTTGTGGTAAATTTGTCCTTAATTTAAGTTATAAACCAGAGAAAATTAAGAAAAACAATTTTGGTTGTGGCGTGGGGTTCTTATAAGTTTTATTACCAGGATCGTATTTTTGTATTTTAGTTTAATAAAACGGCGGATATTTCATGTGCTACGTGCTTTGCTTTTCATAATTTATTTTTATTTCCACCAAAAAATGAAAGTTAATTTAGCAGTTGAGACCTTAAGTAATTCCGTAGCAAGTGCCTTTGAATTTTGTGATAGCGTTTTAAAATTGCCACAGTTTGAAGGATGTAGTATACATCCAGTTTGAAAGATGTAGTATACAATAAAATTTATTAGAGTCTTCAATAATTCATTTGATATTTTAAGCTGTAAAAAACTTCAAGATTATGGTTTAAAAAAATCAATATCCCAAATTAATTTTCCGATCGTATTAAAGTTATTGATCCTAAAAGCAAAGTGGAATTTATTGGAATAATATGTTGTCTTTCTAACAACCAGGTTCTCCATGAAACTTATTTAACACACATCTGTTGAAATATATTTCGTTCTATAAATTAAGTCAAGACCACATTGAACTATTTTTTTTCAGTTTTTCGCTCAATATTAGGAAGAAATTCAACTCTAAAACAATTCTTCACTTCATACAAGCGTATTTTAACAAACGTGTTCAAACAAATGTTTCCAATTTTAATTCCGATAGTCTTATTAATTCTTCTAATAACCAATTTGTAATGTTTGAAGCCTCATCAGATGATATTCCATTTGGTCAAGAAATTTATAAAGTAGACGAACCTAATATGTATGACGAGGATTTTTTTGGATACTTAATTATATTAAGTGAATTTTCAATACATAGGGGGATTTATAGTCGGATATTTATTTAGAAAATTGAACTGTGAGGACTGTTGTAAATTAACACAACAATGTAATCCTTATAAATCGCTAATCAATTTAAATAATAATAGTCTTTTAACTCCTTCGCCGTCAGTATTAAAAAAATCTAGCTACCCCGAAGCAAAATTAAAACGGGAATTGGTTATTGAGGACTACAAATCATAACACAACTACAATCTAATTCATTAGTTTAAAAAAATATGTTATCACGTTCTTAACAACCTAATTAGTGTAAATATTTTTAACGATGAAGATCAATATAGTCACTCCCAAGAACACGTTATATTATTAGCTCATTCTACCATAGAAAAATACTACGACATTCGGTTAAATTATTTTTGTAACCAAAGGTCCTGTACATTAACAAACAGAAACCACTTTGTTTCTTTTTTACATTTTAAAGTCATGTGAAATAAATAAGCGTAGTTGTTTTAAAATTACTATTTATCATCTACATAATATTATATTTAAATAAATTATCAATAAATGTATCAATTAATGTACTTATATTATAAGAATAAAAATGTAAAAAAAATTAAATGATTTTTTAATTTTAACTTCATTGAATTCGGTTGAAAAAATGCTAAATACGGCCTTCTTGTTTTATTCGCTTTCTCTTTCACCCATCGAATTTGTGACACTTGACAGTTGCTTACACTCATTCTTCTATGTAAGTTAATTTTATGACGCATATTAAGCACCAATCCATTTGTTCAATTTAATTTCGACGTCAGATATCGCCACTCACCCATGTGATTTGAAATCTGGAGCGGTATGTTGTACCACAGGATATATCAGAAACGACAGTTAGAAACCATTTTTTTTTACAATACTCCTAAAATAGTTTCCATGTTCGCCAATAGATGGCTCTAAATTTAAAAAAAAATTATTTTGTAAACATTAAAATTTTTTAGCAATGTAAAAATAAATTCTCTCTCTTCGACAGTTCGCGATCATTTGTCAAACAATGAGCATTATTACTAATGAAAATGATTCGGTTAAGGCTAAAAATTTAGCACGGGCAGATCGAGTAAAAATTATTGTCTCCATGGATTACGTGATCAGAATCTATTACACCGACAGTTCATCTTGGTTCAATTCAGCATTCCTAATTATTTGAATTCGACATCAAGCTATATCAGTATGAATTTAATTCATTGGATATCGGCATAATTGCCCCTTGCATTCAATAGTCGAGGAGTCTGACATGGGAGCTAAAAAAGTTGCTTCTCGAAGAGTTCCAGGGACAAGACACATTATACTCATTTCCACCGTACGCTTAACGAAACAATGGCGATTAGAGACCGGCAAAACGCTATTGGATTTGTCGATGATGTAAAGCGAATCAATGTAGCGATTTCACGTACTCGAGCATTACTTGTAATCTTTTCTAATTCCTACTTATTGTGCATCGACCACAATTGGCGGTAGTTATTGTGATCAGAACAACATAAAATACAAAAATTTTGAAATTCAAAAATACTTAAGAATAAGCAAATCAAGCAATTTGTCCTTATGGTTTCAATGTGCCTTTGGCTTAATATGAAAAATCGATCAAATTAATTAATTATTTGTGAAATTATCACAAATAATTAATTATAGAGATAATCCCATCAGAAAATTAAGTTTAAAAATTAGGACCATCTATCACTTAAGCCATACAAAAAGCTCATCTAGGAATCATGACTATAAGATCCCGATCTTAAGTAGTTTGTCCTTATGGTTTCGATGTTCTTCATGTTTGGTATGAAAAATCGATTAAATTAATTAATTTTTTGTGGAAATCCTGGACATAACCCCTCGGAAAATTAAGGACACATTGCTTAAGATAAGATTCCGATGGGGGTATCTAAAGGATTTCCACAATATTTTTCATAGCAAACCAAAGGTACATTGATGCCACAAAGGCAAATTGCTTAATATCAGGATCTTATAGACATGACTGCAAGTTGAGCTTTTGGTATGTCCTAAGTAGATAGATAGACCCAACTTTTAAGCTTAATTTTCCGATAATAATTAATTTGATCGATTCTTCATGTTAAACCAAAGGTATATTGAAACCATAAGAACAAATTGCTTGATTTGCTTATTCTTAAGTATTTTTGAATAATTAAAATCTTTGTGGGTAATCTCGACACAGTGTATGCATATGTTTATTACATGTTTCGTGTCTTCTGTAGTTAAATAATAAGAAAAACTCATTTTGTTGTACAACAGCATACATTTAAATTTTTGTGTCACATAGTTTACCAGGTATGGTGGTTTGCCCAAGGCAAACGAGCCCCAGTGGTCGCAAGTCCATTCTTAAATTTTTTTCAAAGAATTGTTAAAATTTCCAAGAAAGTTGTTTAACGGTTCTCCATCGAAGATAGCTCGAGACCGTTTTGACAATTTCTGTCAACTCGAACCATTTTGAAAAAAAAAAATGGGTTGGGAGGTTTTCAAGTGTCAAGAAGTGGTTGCAAAAGATCCTGATTTCGAGGAATTGTTCTATAGAGGTAAACTCGGTTTTAAAGTGTCATAAAAATGGATCGGTGAATATATTGTGGCCAACAACCGTCTTTCTTTTACCATGAATGTATAATCATAGATCTCGAATATACCACACTTGATTTGTAAATCGAGAAATTCCATTCCGAATAGTCGATCCTCTCCCGGCAGTAGATATGCCGAATTTTGATAATTTTTTTTTTATCAAACACAAGTATCACTTGTCATTAAAAATTTATAAAAACTATCTGAACAAAGTTTTTGAAACTAATTATTTATAATCTTTTAGTTTTTAATCGTTTTTTCGCAAATACTTTATAATTTTCAAAGTGATTGCAAAAGACGAAAATGCTCCTATGGAAGCTATATCTCCGGGAGGACAATTTATGAAACACGTTTAAGTATATAGGTTATGAATAGTTTCTTGTTTCATGTCAAAAATCGTCCGCTTAAATTTTGGAAAGCTTATCTGAGCCAGTGTTGTTGCAAAATTAATTTAGATTGTTTTAGATTGATTGTTTTTCTCGTTAATAATATACTTTTCGAAATATTTGCATAAAACGGAAAAACTCCCATGAAGCTGTCACTTCCAGTAGAACGATTTCTACAAAAATTCTCTAGGATCTCCCAATTTATGCAAAAATGTAAGTACATATAATGTTTTACCCCAATCAGTCAATCCGTCTAAATTGCAGAGAGGGCAAAGACTGTACGAGATTTTTTTCAAACCACTTTTTTGATTTTGGCGATATAGAGAATGGTAAACCTGCAAAAATCTCTAGGTGGACGTTTATCATGTTTACTAACTTCATTTTACTACGTAAAAAATAAAATATTGTAAGGGATCCCTAACATTCATTATGAGTATTATTGTTCGGCCGCCTTGTTGTGACGTAAACTACAGGCCCCTTATTACTCTCATTTTTCGCACATGACGTCAATTTATGTCTAAACCGAGAGAGCACCATAATAATGTTAAAATATTTACACTAACAAAACAACTGGAGAAAGCAACAAAAACGTCGACATAGCGTGTCGTCATCATTTGGTGTAAAGCGGCCTGTAGGTTAGGAGGCATTGGTTAAGCTGACATTTTGTATTTATGGTTGTTTAGTCTTAAAATTTTAATTTTCATATTTTTGCAAAATGTTGATTGTAAAATTACTATATTTAAACGCAATAATATTGTACGTTTTTTGCTAAGGGTTTCGTAAAATGAAATTTTCGAGCACGGTTGCAATTACTGAATATTTCGGAAAAAATCATTGGTTCCTTTTATTAAAATGTTTTTTAGCTCAAACAATTTTTATAAAATAACGATTTTGGTTACAGAGAGTTTCCGAGTTCCAGGAATCGTTGGCGATGAGACCTAATTATGAGATGATTCGTTTAGAGAACCATTCTATTCATTTAGAGAAGCCTGGGTGGGTGGCACCTATATTAAAAAAGGCGTTTTCCAGTGTCAGAAAAAAACTGTTAAATGGATCATGATTTTGGGAAAATCGTTTAAGGGTCCTCCAGTCTGGCCATAAAGTTTTATAATAGGACAAAGCTATTATCTTAGTCGATTAGGACGTATTTATCATGATGTTTTCGCTGCATTACAGTTAGTTTGAATGGTGTATGCGCTTTGGTGTATACAAAGCTGTTACGAAAAACTTATTATTACGAAAAACGCATACACCATATGGTCGATTAGGACGAAACTCAGATCGTATAATAAATATGAGAACGAATTTAAATTCAGAACATGTGCTTGAAAACTCTGTTTGCATATTTTAATCGTACTCCAAAATGAGCTCCCGATGTTATTCTGGAAAAATAATAAATTAGATGCGGTATACTAAGCCGTTAATTCGGTAAAAACGTTGGTTCCTGAACATAACCGAAATGTGAAATTGTTTGTTGGTATTTATCAAAATATTATTTTTTGAAGAAATTCAAAATCAACTGATACTTCTTTCGATGCTCTCAAATTTTATACAGTGTGAGAATTTTTGGCCTAGGAAAATAACATATACCGATAAAAATATTTATACTTAATGCTACAAAATTTAATAATTTTCATCGCTTCACGGAGACGATCGTAGCTCCAGGAACTGCTTAAATAACATCTCTAAATTTAATTTAATTATTAATTGTTGACGTTTATAATTTTTCATAAACATAAACAATGGTGAAATAAAAAGTGGCCATTTGACAGGTATGTGGGAGGTAACTAGTCTTTGCCATATATACGACCAAGTAATTTCGTCAAATAATTATCGCGTTGTTGAACCTCATGGCACAATATTTTATGCAGACCCAAGAGCTTACCAATTAATTATGGCCTAAACTATTAATGGATGGGTACAGCAAGAAAATGCGGGTACAAGAATCAGTCAAAGAAAGAAGGTAAGATTTTTGTCAATAATTGCTTCATGTTCAAAATTCAGTTAAGCTTCCGATCAGAGATCAGTCATAAAAAATTGATTTAAGAAGATTAGATATTTGTCTGTTGGTGGTAATTTTGCACATTTTAAAAACCTTAACACGGCATTTTATTAACTGGTAATAGCAGTTATAGAAAGTTTCTAAATATGTAAGGGGGAGCTAGCACTTTTTTTATGCACCAGTAAATTACTGCGTTAATGAAATTAGGAGATTTAATTTGCCAAGTGAGATTTCAAATGGGAATCAAATTGCTTAAAACAACTAAATTTTGGTTGCGTTTGCTCAATGTAGCGAGACTTGTATTGCAAAAAGAAATAAGATTTTAAGTCGACGGGGTTTCTCCGAGATGCAAAATAAAAAGATTATAAGCCAACCTCCAAGCACCCCACTCAAAAATTTTGACAGAAATTATGATTGGAATGATTTGGTTATCGTTTGGTCACTAGTTCTCATCGTTGGTTACTTGTGTATGTTAGATAATTTTAATATTTTCACAAATTTTACGATGAATCAATGTAACTTCGGAATGTGACTTTTATGGCTGCTATCTATTTGTAAATCTATTTGTCATTTTGGAATCCACTCTCATAAAGAGAATCCATTCAAGGTGTTCACACACGCAACACACACCCTCACGACCTCAATACTCTTCACGAAGAACAAAATTCACATCATTTAAGGGAAGGCATATTAGCGACACTCGCACACTGTTAACAGTAAAACGCTCACCGCAAGATAGTAATTTTTACAAAACTGGCGTCTCACCGCAATCGAAACAGAAAATTCCTGTTTCCCAAAACCAATAGGTTTCAAGGTCACAGCTGCAGACCCAAGACAACTGACAAGATATTGGTGCTGACTTAAGCGTTGCGAATTAGTTCTGGCAGCAGAAAACGGTACCTAAAGAATACTTACGACACCAAATTATTAGACATTATTAGGAATAAGAAATATGCTGACCTTGTGCATCAGCAATACCATGACCATTACACATGATAATGAAGAGTAGTTACAATTTCCGATCGAGATTGAGTTACAATTACCACACCAATTCAGTCGAATGCCATTTTTCCATATCCATTAAGTTATTGTTGGACCACGCGCTGATTGTTTCACGTGGTGGCCAGACTCATATTATATTAAAGACATGTCCGCAACAACAATAGCAAAGTACTGAATTGAAAATTAAATTTCCAGTTTCGACGTACTGCTAAACAGAACGACCGATCAAGGTACGCAGTTCGAATCCAAGTTATTCAATGAGCTAATGCAACTTTTAGGCTTAACTTAAAACTGTTTAAGTTTGTGTAGTGTTTAACTGTACGTCAAATATTTTTGAAACAAGTGACTCATTTTAATCCTTCTATCATTAACGAAAATCTGTGCTAAAAGCCGTTTTATCCTTGTTGTTATCGTTCATCGGTACCTGATTATGCTCTCGTGCTAAACCCAAATTTGAATAATAATTGCTCTTGCCCCATTGGTCCAGTATCTCTCTAATATTGGGCAATGGAAAAGTTGCTACCTCATTGAGCCTCCGAAGGTCTATACTGCCACTTCGAGAATTTTTAATTATCCCATCCTCATTTGTCAAACTTGTTTATTATAATTCAAGTTTTAGCAGAGTAAATAAGTCGATAAGGATTTTTCTAGTACTAGTATAAGTGAAATGCTATACTGACACGAACTAATAGCAGAACCTCCTAAATATAAGAGCCGTAAGATCCCGCCATTTTTTGCCATGAGCTTTCCATAGAGGGGAAGTATTTTTAAATTGTTTTAGAAGCTGTTTTGTATAAACAATCATAAATGCTTCGTTAGAATTTTCAATTTGAATGGTTAGTTCAATATTCAGGAAAAGCATATTATTTTCCAAAACAAACGTTCGTTAAAAAATGCTTTTGGAGAAACAATGTAATATCGAGGTTATTGTGTTTTGGAGTTCATTTCAACATTGTTGATGAACAAACATCGAAAACTGTTTTTGTTATTTTTTACGTTGTTGTTGTTTTATTGTAATGGCTTTGTTGCGATTGTTTCGTACATTGGTGTATTTCAGTATATTTCGAATTCTTCGTGCATAACGAAACGAATAACGAATAATTCGTGCATAACGAAAAGTTAATTGGTAAAAATGAAGTATAGATGGAGAATATGAAAGAATCGCATTCCGTAGACTAGGTAGTAATTCGCTACTGCTACAATACATGGTATTGTTCTATATATAGACAATATTCCTATGTAAAATATCAACGTCAGTCGCCCGCGGCCTGATGAGATGACTGATTTTTTCAAATCAATAATCTCATTAAGTTCGAAACTGATTCTTGCAGATCTTCCAATTAAATTCTACTTGCTAAAAATTTGTTACTCGGTAAAAATTTGATTTTTCATCGCAACAAATTCGTAGGCTATATTGTTTCATCCTGTAGTATAAACAATTTTATTTTATAAATATTTTCGCAATTTCTAAACAATCAAAAGATGTCGCTAAGTATAAGTTTAGAAAACAATAGCGACAAAAAATTGGATATTTTAAAACCCGAAATGTTTATTTAGAAAATTTAACAATTTCAACATTCCTGGTTCAATAGATTATGGAGATCTCATGAAATTGAGAATAACGCAACACGAGCGAATTGGATTGAAATAAAAAAAAATAAATAAATTTGGAATAATCGTGACACGTTTAAAACGTTGTGTTTACGGTTCAAACTGTCAAATCGGATCTGATAGCATTTGATAAGGTAAATTTCAAATCACTTTCATTATGAACCAGTGTATCTGCTTTTCCTAATTTGTGGAAGGTGGCATACTGATGATATTCGGCCGATTAGTATATTACCTGCTTTATCGAAGGTACTTGAGAAGATAATGCAAAATCAAATCAATGAACACCTACACAGGTTTAATTTTTTAAATAAATTCCAATCGGGAAACAAATCTAATCATAGCACTACTACCGCTCTTGTGCATATTGTTGACGATTTATCAACAATTCTGAGCAAGGGAAATTCATTTGTTATTTTGGTCCTTTCAGATTTTTCAAAGGCGACTGTGTTAATCACATCCTCTTGCTCCAAAAATTTTATTTATATTATAAATTTTCGGGTTCTGCCATTAGTTTACTTTATTAGACAGCACAAATACGTTTACTAGCAGGTGTATATTTTTCAAGATAAGTCAAAGCAACTATAACAAACCATAAACGAAATAGATGTACAATGTTTTGTAAATAGAGAGATAAGAATTAAACCAAATACAACTGGGGCGGTATGTTGTACCATCACTCGAATCGAAAAAAGTCTCAATTCGAAAAAAGTCGAATCAAAAAAGTGAAAGTTGTATCAATTTCGACTGTTATCGTTTTTTAATCTTGCACTACTTCTTCTAGAATGAAATGTCAGCTACATTTATTATTACTTTGGTTTTAAATGATGAAACTTTATCATTTATCGCAATCCGAAAATTTCGACACCGCCATTTGATTTTTTTCGAATTTCGATTCGAAGTGATATGGTATAACATACTGCACCTGATTTTAAAACGAATGTATTGCTTCTATTCTATTTCCTTTTCTCTATATTTAAACCGACAAATATCACATGATTTGAATTAACTATTCGTTGCATATTAGGAAATACTCTATCCTACCCTAGAGAATATCTATTTATATTACTCTGTGAATAATAAAAAAATAAAAAAGTAAAGAAACAATTGAATACATTATTTTAGTATATTCGCTGTTTTTGCACATTAAACGCAATACTATTTAGCTGATTTTACTTAATTATAAAAATGGAAGAAAATAACCGGCAAAATAGTGTTGGCCAAGCGAATGAAGAAACAAAATTATGCGCAGATATATCTGAAAAAATAAAAATGGAATGTATATAGTATAACTAATAAGAAAGGACGTTCGCACATTAAAGTTTGGGAAATATTTGGACAAATCGAAAGAGGTGTGGATAATATCATAAAAGGTTATGTAGTTTGTCAAAAATGTACAAAGGTTTACAAATAAATTCGAAAAGTACCCCTAATTTATTGAAACATAAATGTTACATAGTATGCCAACTGAAACTGAGCCATCAGACCTGTTACAAAGAAAAAGAAAAGTGAAACAATTTCTAAAGCAACGATGTGGATAGTGGAAGATTATTGACTTTTTCAGACCATCGACGGCATGGTTTTAAATAGTTTGCTAAGCATTCAATAGGAATAGGCAAAATACATGGAAATATTGATGCAAACGAATTATTACCACACTCGACAACAATTTCTCGAAATGTGTCTAAAATAAAATTTAATTTAATGAGTAGTTTAACTCAAGATTTGGAATGTATAAATAAGCAAGGCTTCGCTATTACAACAGATCTATGGACTGATAATTTTATTAGAAAAACGCGTATATATCAGTTACATGTCATTACGTAAAAAATGAGAAATTAATGGAGATTCTATTGGGGATGGAATCTATGAAGGATGTAAGAAGTACAGCTGATAATATATTAAAGAAAACAAAAGCCACTCTTTCCGAATATAAAAGGAATTTATTTGAAAACGTAACAGTAGTAACTGATAGGGGTAGTAATATGATAAGGGCTTTTCAAATTATGTATTACACAATGTTTTAGAAAAATCTTTCAAAGATGTACCTGCAATATTAACAATAATAAAAGAGGCAAAACTTAGTGAAATATTTTAAGAAAGCGGGCATAAACCATCAATTAGTAACAACTTTGAAAAGATTATGTACAACCAGATGGAATACCGTATATATTATATTATGTTACAGTCCATTATCAAAAATTTTACCGAAATTAATAATATTCTACAGCAAAAAAATGAGATAAACAGAATCGCTTTTATCAATTCCAACTATAATGTAATAAATGACATAGTTCACTTTTTAAAACATCAAAAAAATTAGAAGCCTCACCATATCCAACTTTACATTTTGTCATACCCAGCAGTGAGTTCTTAAAAACATCAAGATCCGGAAATTTTGCATGATTTAAAATTAAAGGTAAAGCAGAATATAGATGCTACCTGCAGTTCGATTCTGGTTTTTCATATAAGAAAAGGGATTAGGAAAAATATTTTCATAGTATTTTTGTCACAATAATGTTTTTTTCTGGCATACTATGGTAAACAGTTAGTATAAATTTTTTCAAAAACAAAATTAAATTGGGAATATTAAATCTGTGGAATTAAACAAAAACAGGATATCTGCAGATATCCACTTTTCCAATTTTTCTAGCCAGTCGATGCACAATTTGCAATTCTATTTATTACCCAGAACGGTTTTATAAACTGCTCATTATTTTAAAAAGGCGATTGCCTTCCATAGAATGACACTACGACTTCAAACTTTAAATGCGGTTTTCCAACATTTATGTTTTTGCAGTTATCTTGTTTTTGTTTAATTCCACAGTTTTCCTATCCATTTTCGATACGGTAAAAATATTTCCTAAATTATAAAATTTTAGATCAAACATGATTTCTCAGGTGGCCAGATTGACAAAAATATTTTTGACAAAAATACCATGAAAATATTTTTCCAAATTCCTTTTCCTATAGGAAAAACCAGAATCGAGCTGCTGGATGGAAAATATGTTACACCTGCACGAAATAGCCACATTTTTATTTCCTCTAACAAACAAATTAAATTTTTTCAACGGAATAAAAAGAGTGAAATCAATCAAAAATGTAGTCATCTGAGAAACGTATTATAGGATGAAAGTTTAAGAGAAAATGTCCCAACAATTACTTCGGATTTACAACAATGGATGATCGCGTTAATAGTGAAATTACCGTTTATGAAAATTTAAATGTGCTGTTTGTTATCAGACGAATTTGATGTTGGGAATTAAATAAACAGCAATTTCTTTTGTTATAAAGGGTGGTTAAATTATAGTCAATTATTTTTATTATGATAATATGGTATGGTTCAATCATGTATGGAACAAAATATCGGCCAAATGGATGCCGCGACCCCGGCGGCATCCCTCCACCCGATGGTCAAACTTTCGAAGACGCTTAGGCATAATTGAGGTTCTATGCCGTTAATGTGCCGAATTATCTCATCCTTTAGCTCTTGAAGTGTTGCTGGCTTATCAACGTACACCTTTTCTTTCAAATAACCCCAAAGAAAGAAGTCCAACGGTGTCAAATCACATGATCTTGGTGGCCAATTGACATCGCCACCACGTGAGATAACACGGCCATTGAATTTGTTGCGCAAAAGAGCCATTGTTTCGTTAGCTGTGTGACAACTGGCACCGTCCTGTTGAAACCACATATCGTCCACATCCATATCTTCCAATTCGGGCCATAAAAAGTTCGTTATCATCTCACGATAGCGAACACCATTCACAGTAACTGCCTGACCGGCCTCATTTTGGAAAAAATACGGCCCGATGATGCCGCCTAACCCATAAACCGCACCAAACAGTCACTCTTTGTGGGTGCATTGGTTTTCAGACAATCACTCTAGGATTATGATTCGCCCAAATGCGGCAATTCTGCTTATTGACGAACCCACTGAGGTGAAAATGTGCCTCATCACTGAAGATGATTTTCTTCGAAAATTGATCATCCACTGTTGCCATTTCTTACCACCATTCTGACCATTGACGACGTTTGGAATGGTCAAGAGGCTTTAGTTTTTGAGTCAATTGCACCTTATAAGTGTGTAAATGCAAGTCTTTATGCATAATGTTCATCAACGACGAGCGTGAGAGGTGCAATTATTGGGCACGACGACGAGTTGAGGTGGACGGCTCTTCAGCCACACTATCGCAAACAGCAGCAATATTTTGTGCAGTACGAGCTGTACAAGCAAGCACTGGTGTTTTAAAATCTCCTACAGACCCGGTTTGCTTAAATTTTTGCACGATTTTTCCGATTGTACGCACATTTGGACGATTAAATTGACCGAAAAAATCACGAAGTGCATGATATGCATTTTGATTTGAACGCCCATTTTCAAAATATGCCTGAATAACTTTAACGCGTTGCTCGATTGTGTATCTTTACATGGTTCAAATTGAGTTAGTCTGAAATTGAGAAAAGTCAAATTAAACGCAGAAAAAAACTTGACGTTTAGGTGTGGCTCACATTCAACGTCGGCCCTTACAATTTAACCATCCTTTAGTTGAAAAATGTGACAAGCTGAGGTAAACCTAATTCGAGTACGCTCGAGAGGGTAAACCTAATTCGAGTACGCTGAATTCAATGGTGCTAGCTATTTCAAAATTAGTCCCCATTTTTGAGACATCGACATGGTTGGGCTCTGAGTCAAAAATTTGTCAAAATATACTCATTTTCACTTTGATAACTCTTGAACCATTCGGATTTTCGTTTTGCTCCCTTCAGCAAAATTATTCAATATATCAAGACCGAAAAACCACATCGACCATATATGTGTGGTTAACTTAGGCCAAGGTTAGGTTAAGTTAGGTTGGAGTGGCTGCTTCCGCATACTTAGACCAGTAGTGGCTCGTTGTGATACAACAGGATCATATTTCCCCTTTACCCCTGTTCAAAATAATTCGCAGCTACGTACGTAGCGCAAAATATCTCGCACTCCACAGTACGCGAGATCTGAACGGCTGGCTATACTGTACACGCCCAGATACCTATGCCTTCTGTATGACAGTGCTGGGCACGAGCATAGGAAACTGTCTGAAGTCTCTTCCTCCTCTTCGTGCATGTAACTTTTACAAAGTCGTTCATCGTAGACCCATCCCAGTTGTTCATCTGTAGTCCCTCAAAAAGGCAGGGTCTTGTCAGTTTTGGCAAAAGCTTCTCACAGAAGACCTCGGCTCCTACCTTTTCGCTTAGAGAAACATGGGTGTACCTGTGCAGAGATCCGTATACACAGGTAAGGCGAAATACAACTGAAGGTCGACATACTTAAGCCAAACAGGATGCTCATTTCAAATAAGATACAAAGAACACATGAATGGCATAACCAAATGTAAAAAAATTACATAAATCAAATTTCGCACAACACATAAAAACTGAAAATCATAGGTAAACTAAATTCAACAAAAATTTCAGCACAGAATCAAAAACGGACCGAAATTAGACAGGTTAGAAGATCTTGGTATAAATTTTGGATACAATTTGACTCATGGCTCATGAGACATTTGTATACTGTCCGTATACAAATTTCTCAAGATTCATGGAGTCAAACTACGGCCAAAATTCACATTCTGAAAAAATACAAAAACAGAAACACCAACAATTTAGTTAACGACAAAATCAACAAAAAAACCAATAAAATTTACGACTTATTGTGGTAGATACTCGATCCGCTAACAAGCAAGCAATTTGCTAGCCAAAATCCTGACGTGAAAATGAGTATATTTTGACAAATTTTTGACTCACAGCCAAAACATATCGAAAGCGCCAAACTTGTCACAAAAAAATGTTTGCGATTCAAGCACAGTGAGTTCCCTGTAATTCTGTTCTTCCATTGAGAATTCGATAAAGCAAAATGAATACACTCTTAAAATGAGGAAATATTTTGTAAGGAAACTACATTATTCAATTTAATTTTATTTTGCGAGTAGATATACATATATTGTGTTTCGTTTCATCCCAGCTACACACGATTTCAGCTTCTCGTTTCAAACTAGGTTAGGTTTCAGTGGTTTACACTTAGGTCATTTTTGGCCCATTGTGATACCACGCAGCCATGCTACATCATTAACCCATTCACCTACTTACCCAACTACAGTATACCACCTGCACATTGCAAGCTCTATGTCAACCTGTACATTGACATGGACGGTGGGTCGGCGTTGAATTCTGCACTCCATCAGAAGGTCTTAGTTGTGTTTATTAACATCACCGATTGTAATCGATGATGAAAATTCGATTTGCATCCTGCCTCTGATGGATTCGAACCCAGTACCTCCCGGTCCAAGTGCCGAAGCTTTAACCACTGCACCACTTGTCCGTTTCAAACTAAATCGTACCAGATTTTTAAACACCAAATTTTTTGTATTGTTTTATTCTGTTTACTCGAAAATAAAATTTAAAAAAATATCTACATCTCAAAAAGTGCCTTACATTTTTTTATTTTCATTTCTCTTTTTTCATTTCACCGAAAAATTTAATTTCGCGGTTAAAACGGATTTTGTAGGTAAAAGGGGCAAGAAAGGAAGGTGAAGCCGATCTTATGAAACCATGTGAAGCATGGCTGTTTGAATAATAATGAATTCGGTTTTTTTCTCTCTTTTTTGGTATTCTCTAATATACAATACTCTAAATAATTAAATAAAACGAGAGTTTGTGCATATTTAGTGTATTCTGAATTGGGATTATGGATAATCGTATTTGTGCTGCTTATTACTTTACTTCATTCTTATTTGAGCAATCATAAACAATTTGTTGCATGGTCGTGATGTTTCAGATATTTGTGAAATTTTCACTGGTGTATCTCAGGGTTCTATATTGGGGCCTTTACTCTTTTCTATTTATATTAATGATTTTCTTTTGCATATTCTAAATTGTCGATTTATGCTGATGATTTGCAACTTTATATTGGTGGCGGCTTTTCAAAATTAAATGAGATTGTTATGCTACTTAATGCTTAGAAGTATTTCGATGTGGTATGAAAATAATTCACTTTCCATTAATGCATAAAAGTAAAGCATTATTTCTGACTAGAAGTAATTCACATAATATTATGCCCGGAATTTTCTTGGATAATGATATAATCTCATTTGCTCCAACAAATAACAACTTGGTATTAATATTAAATTCTAAACTTAGTAGGAATGATGACTTTAACTCACTGTGTCAACGCGTGAATTATTAATCTACGCAAATTCCTGGTTAAAAGTTTAATTATAAGAATTTTCACATATTGGGATGTAGTACTACTTCACGGTAGTAGTTTAATTCAGAAAATATTTAATAACTGCACACGATATGATCATGACCTCCACAAGTTTGATCATATGTCGAATATTCAAAAGATTCTATTTTAGGATGTAACTTGTTTGAGTTTTACTGTTACAGAACTGCTGTTTTTATATTTCGTATTATTAAATCGGGATTTCCGACATATTTATACGAAAAACTAAATTTCTCTACGTCTTTTCGTACAAGAAATATTAACTTGCCTATGAATAGGACGAATATTTATAACCACTCAAGTTTGATGAACTTGATTGTTACATGGAACAGCTTTCCTCTGGAACTAAAAAGTGTTAGTTCAATTAAGGTTTTTAAAACTAATGTTTTCAAATATGTAACAAATAATGGTCAAAATTGATATTTGTTGTTGTACCATAGAATAAGTACTTATTCTATGGTTGTACAAAAACTTTATAGTTTATACATATAGTAATATTAATAAATAAATAAAAATAAACATAAATAAATAAAAAGGTTAGATTTGGTAAATATTTCACGTGCATTTATGCTTCAAATAAATGGTGAAATTCCAGGTAACAGTTGTCGTTTGTATATACACCATATTCTTAACATTAAATTAGAATATTATTATCTTCCAACAACATTAAATGTTACACATACTCGTATTTGGATAGTCGTGCGATAAAACTTTTTGTGTATCTTATCAGTAGTGATAGTAATGAAAAAATTACACTTTTAATTTGATAAGGAAGTCAGCCCAAATTCAACATGAACTTTAAATGCGAGTGTTGTTGATATTGTGCAATGTGTCATCAAATCAGATAAAAAATAATACAGGTGAATTTCGTTAGATGGTGTATTATATTAAGTTTAGTAAGTCGCCGAAAAACAATAGTCAATTAATTTTATATCTCACGATAATAAATAGCAACACTGATAATATTGGGTAATGTACATATTTGGGAAACTCTGGTTCACGAAATTTTTATAGGCAAAAATATTTCCCAATTCGAAAATATTTGCACCGAACTGATACCATCAGTAGGCAAAAAAAACTCAATTTCCTATTTTCCCGGAAAGCCACATTAGTTGCTATTATCAACTAAGAAAAGAATCAACGTCATTCACGTCCCAATAAATAGATTAAAATTATTACAATTTTGCACACAAGTTCATTTCGCAGCAGACTTCAAATAATAAAATTTCAATACCTATACATAATGATAACTTTTATGACTCATCCTAAAATTGTTCGTAAGTTACACCCTGTATTAAAATAACGAATGTTTTACCTTTATTTATTTAATATCCAATGATTTATCCACCGTATATACTTTTGATTTAAATAGAAAATTAACTGTTGGGTAATTGTTAAATCCACATTAAATAATATCACGCCCAAACTTAATCCATAACTTTTAGGTTACCACATATATGAAAAAAAAAATCAGAATTCTACTTGTTTCGCCAAATCGAATATTTTAATCCTCACACTTACTCGCACCAATACATATATCAAATAGAAAAAGATATCGATAATTTTTTACACTTTAACACACTGTAATCGTACACACAATTATTATTTTGTTATCAATTTTGCTGATAATTTTGAAAAAAATTTATAAATAAATTTACACGTACTTATAAAAATTTTACTAATACACTATTACCATATCACTATCATATGTAGTTATAAGGAAATTTTCTTGGTTTCAAAAGTGAACTTTATAATTTTCTACCAAACACCAGTAACTCACGCTCAACATAAAAGCACTCACAGAAAATTATTCAATTTACACAAACAACTTTTAGAATTTTGCACGAAACTGCACCTAAGTGTGCGATTTTAAGGTGTTAACTTGTTGAAGTCACTAGCTTCAATAATTTTAACATGTTGTGGGGAATTTTGTTATCTGGTAATTTTTATTTCTTATCAGATACTTTGTGATTATGGTACGTAATACTAGTTTTCAGTTGAATTTTTACATTATGGTTCGCAAAGTTTTGGGTTACTTTGTGATACCAGATATTAGTTTTCATCGAGGTGAGTTTTTCTATTTATCTTATCACCAATTCTGAGGCCGAGGCACTCCCAACTCTCTCGCGGTTCGCTTTTTACATCCTTTAGTGCTGGCGTGGAAGATGGGTCGGCCCATGAGTTCTGCACTCTGACAGGGAGTCATAGTTGTATTCATTTTCATTACAGATCGTAATCCGATGGTCAAAAATTCCTTTCGCATCCTGCCCCTATCGAGATTCGAACCTGGTGGAGCTCCCGATTCAAAAGCCGAAGCTTTATTTAGCTTGCGCGCATCTAAATAAAGTCGAACATTGTCATTTTTTTCACGATCGCCATTGGTGAACTCCACGCACTGTGACTCTTTTCAATTACATCCTTTGCAATCATTCGATCGAGTTCGACATACATCAGCTGTTGAATTGCATGAGAGACTGTGTAGTGTCGTTGAAAGGTTGACAAAATCTCGGTTAACGACAAATATCCAAAAAAGCTAATTTGAACTGAAAGAGATAGAAAACCTAGTATATGTGATTGGTGAGGAGGGCTTGATACCTAATCCTGATAAGGTTGGGGTCTTTATGATACGGCAAATACGTTGCGGGGTAGCACCGTCGTTTGATTAACCCTGTTAATGAAAACGGAGTACCCGTTAATGAAACGACATCATCTCCGTTAAATCCCGTTCTTAAAAAGGATCAAAAATTCCGCGGGCATTTACGAAAGTTAAGCAGGCTTTAGTGTCCACTCCGGTACTGGTCACGCCGAACTTTAATGAACGCTTCTTCATCATCTTCATATGAGCAGTACTGTCCCAGCGAGATGAGGATGGGCACGCCAGACCTATAGAGTATATGTGAAAAAGCTGAATTCTGCTCAACGTAAATATTCGGTCCCGGAGTAAGAGTGTTTGGCCGCTATCGAGGCAATTGAGCAGTTCCGTTCATACGTAGAGGGCCTGCCCTTTACGGTGATAACAGGTCATGCAATCTAAAGGTGGCTCATGTCTCTGAAGGATGTATCAGGATGATTCCGGACTACTGGTTTCACAGTGAAATCACAGCTCAAAAATATTTTAAGGTCGGCTTAGTGGTGTTACTGGCAAACCATAATACAAATTCGAGTTCAAACATGTTGTAAATAATAAAACAAAAAAAAATGCGTGGAGTTTCGGTTTAGTAACGGGAATATCTTGCATATTACATTGTCGTGTGTAGTAAAAACCATTAATCCTGATATTTATTTTAGTTAGTTTATACGTTTAGTTATAAATATGTCAAGTAAGTAAAATTATTTTCGTTTATTATTATGTTACATGTTTTTAACATAAATTGATTTTTTTATATTATGATAATAGTTTTGTAAATGAAATAGTAACGGTTTCAACGTGTAACCACTAAGCTAGTGTATAAAAAAATTCTAATAAATGTTATTGTTATTTTAGTTTGTTTTGCATGTATTTTAAATTATTTTTGTAGTGATTTTAATTTATTTTGTACGCATTTCAAATTTTTGGGATTAGGAAAATTGTTTAGATTAGTAGACCTTACTACTAATGAATTTATGGAATTTTTTGATAATATTCCATCTGATAATGAATCCAATATATCGGAATGTGAGGATAAAGGCGAAATACCTGCGGAAATAACATGTCCAGGAATTTTAGTTGAGCCAGATGTTGACGAGCCAGACTATCAAAACAGCGTAGATAGTGAAGAACTCAAACCCGTATTTATAATGTTTTATGGAGTAAAGATCTAGCAAGTTTATAAACAATTAATGACTTCTCTGGTAGTTGTGGTCCAAATACATCAGAAGAATTAGAGGCCCCAGTTGATGCCTTCCTCCTGCTTTTTTCAAATGATCTACTACAGAACTTAATCTATCAAACTAATTTGTATGCAACATCAAAATTTGTTAGTGCTGGAAAATCATTTTTACCGATAAATCTGCATGAAATGAAAATATTTTTGGGCATAAATATTATGATGGGCATTATTCAACTACCAAGCTATCGTGATTATTGGAGCTCCAATGAGCAGTTGAGATTCGATTATGTTGCATCCAAAATGTCAAAGAACCGATTTGACTGGTTGTTGGGAAATTTTCATATAAATGACCATAATTTTCCACCAAAGCGCGGGGATAAAGATTTTGATAAGTTGTATAAAGTACGACCTTATTTAGATAATCTTTCCAAAATGTTTTTAAATTATTACAAACCCGGAAAGTACCAATCAATTGACGAATCAATGATCCGATTCCAAGGCAGATCAGTAATAAAACAATACATGCCGAATAAACCTATAAAAAGAGGTTACAAAGTATGGGTAAGAGCCGATTCCTCAGGATATGTTTGCGAGTTTCAATTATATACAGGTAAAAAAGGTTTAGCTGTTGAAAAAAATCTTGGTGAAAGGGTGGTCTTAGATCTCACAAACAATATTGAGGGAAATTGGCATTACGTTTATTTCGACCATTTCTTTACATCGATTCCGTTGCTAGAAAAATTGAGAGAAAAAAAAATTATGGATGTGGAACTTCGAAAAGGAAGGAAATATATACCACATAATTTTCCTGTTGATAACGCGATGGAGAGAGGTGATTTTGATTGGAAAGTATCCAATACAGGCTTATGTTGCGTGAAATGGAAAGATCGAAAAGGTGCTATGTTTACACGTAACTGCCATAACCCAAATGATGTCAGCACTATAAAACGTACTCAGAAAAATAGAACGCAAGAAAATATTTCTTGTCCAAATATTGTAAAAGATTATACTGGCCACATGGGATACGTCGGCAAGGCTGATATGCTGAAATCATGCTATGAAATTGACAGAAAAAGTCGAAAGTGGTGGCACAGATTCTTTTGGCATTTTCTAGATGTTGCTGTAGTTAATGCTTTCATTATATATTCCAATAATTGTGCAGCAGCAGGATTAGATTTAAAATCATTTAGATGTGCAGTAGCAGCTGGTCTCTTTGAAGCATATAAGAGCGATAACATTAGAGGAAGGAAGTCTAATGAAGTACAAAAAAATAATTTTAAAGTTCAAGTACCAATTGAAAAAAGATATGATCAAGTTAGTCATATGCCAGTTGGAACAACTTCCAGACGCTGTGCTCATTGTAGTACGTCAAAGGATCCCCATCGGTCAAAATATGACATGTGAGGTAGATTTGTGCCTAAATGATACAAAAAAACTGTTTGTGTCATACAAAATAAATTGTTACAAAATTTTTTTACTCATTTCCTGCTCACTGGTTAGTTGGAGAAACCACCTCAAAAGTACACTTTATTGTAATTTTTATTTAATTTTTATTATTATGTATTTTGAATTAAATTAATTTTAATTCATTTAGAAATATAAAAATTTAACAAATTACTTTTTTTTTAATTTGGGCCGGAAAGGGTTAAAACTGCAAGGTTTCAATTTTGTAATCGAATATCGAAAAGGCTCACAAAATGGTGTGCCGGATGCGCTGTCAAGACTTGAGATGGAATCTCTGGATATAAATTCTCCAGCTTTTGTGTGCAAATGCAATAAAGCCCCCAACAAAACCTCCAAACCACCCCTCGGTTCCTTTCCCATGACTTTTCGACCCTATCAACGAGTATATTTCGACTTTTTGGGGCCCTATCCACGCACCAAAGCTGGCAATACTGGAATACTGATTGCTGTCGATCATTTTATCAAAATTTGTCCTCACATGACTAGTTCGAAAGGCCACTGTAGTGGAGGTGAGGTTCCTAGAGGTTGATATCTTCCTAATGTTTGGGGTTCCCGAGGTCATCCTTACAGATAATGGTCGACAATTTGAATCGCTCCAACTCCGGCATTTATGTGAAAGATATGGGGTCCAATATATGTTTATTGTAAAATATTCGCCGCAGAGCAACGCGTCAGAACGAGTTAATCGTACATTACTGGCTTTCTTGTGGGCGTATATAAAAGAAGACCACCGAGTTTGGGACACCCACCTTCCTGCAGTAACTCACGCTCTCCGAAATTCCGTTCATGCATCCTCTCCACACTCGCTTGTATTTGGTCAGTATGCTATCTTGCATGGTTCAATGTACCCGAAATTACGACAGGCCACTTAATTTGATGGAAATCAGTTGCACAGCGTAGAGAACCCCGAATAACTAAGCCAAGTTTACTGCGAGATACAGAAAAATTTAACGCAATCCGCTTTTAATGGCAAAAAGCGTTATAGCTTAAGAACGCGACAACCTACAATTCAAGTAGAGCAATGGGTGTACGTGCGACATTTCAAACAAAGTTGTGACATTGATAAATATTCGGCAAAACTAACACCCAAATACATAAAGTGTGTCGTTACGAAATTGGTAGGTAATCTACCATGTGAAGTGGCAGATGAAAACGGTGATGCCATGGGAATTACCACTTTAAGGTACATTAAAAGATACATTGAAAAATTCCAAATTACTTTGGTACCGTGACTAATTGAATTCTTTACCCTGCTTGTGAGACCAATTAACAGGGTGTGAGTCGTCCCAACGATTATTACGACCTCGCGTCATCCCAACGAATGTTACGACCACGCGTCGTCCCAAGAAATTGTATTCAAAATGCGAGATTGAAAGAATTGGCTGCCATAGCGTTAACAGGCTGATTTTAAGCATTTTTGTTAAAAAAATACTATATGGTTTCGGTTTGCCGTCTGTCCATCTGTGTCCACGATAACTTGGTAACGGATGGAGATATTAACTTAATTTCTAGAGGGCATGTGAATGTGGAATAAAAATATATCTCGTGTGAATGTGGGTAGTATGGTTATGGGGGTGGTAGAAATGGTGGTATGGGAGGTGGAGGGGTGAGAGGGGGTGGGATGAGGTGTTTTGGGTTTGGTCTAGAAATTAGAGATTTTGTGGATGAGGGTTCATGTGGGTGGTGTGTGTGTGTGTGTGTGTGTGGGAGTGGGTATGGAGGTGTTAAATGGTGTGGTGCGGTATATGGTGGTGCGGGTGAGATGGGTCTTGGGGTTTGAATTGGATATATATTTATAGGCAACAAAAATGCTTCTAGAGTTCAGCTCCGAAACTTTACATACTCCACTTCTGAATAAGTTCGGTTGCGTTTGATCAGGCAATAGTACCCTGCTATCAAATTTAAAAAGAGATGGAAAAAGAATTTTTTGTTTGGTACGCTGAATTTAGGGGGAACAAAATGAAAAAAAAAAATCGAAATAACTGAAAATAAAAAGCTAGGGCGGCGCAGTAAGATTTGCGCTTGAACGACACGGTCGTTTATTGACGCTAATGATTATAAATTTAAAAGTTATTAAAAAAAAGAAAAATTTTTTTTGAAAAATTTATTGTCGTTTATTATACCTATGAGTAGTAAAAATATGTAAAATTTATAAAAAAAAGTGAAATTTCTCGAACAATACGGTAGTTTATTAATAATAGTATAAAGTTTATTGGAAACAAAAAACCTCTCCGTACGCGTTCGTTGAAGTGTACATTTTTGTGTCATCTTGAAAGACCTCACGCTTCAAGACAGATATATCTAAAGTATATATGTATGTATATGGATAGAAAGAAACCTCTAACGGAAGTGTAACTTAGTAAAGTAATCGCGTTATAGTATAACAAATGCTAGATAACGGTTAACCCTAATAATAATAAAAAAAACACAGCTTTTCTAGAACCCACGCCAAAATTAAATTAAATTGTACTATTAAGTTCATTTTTTTTCTGTATGTATAGAACTCGCATTACATCTAGTGTTCATTTTTCATTATTGTGGTCAATAATAAAATATTATTAACCACTGGGTGAGAAATTTTGTTCTTCAGGCTACTAACGCCCGGCTGCACAGAAAAATTACTAACGGCCGAAAAAAAATAAATATGTTAAACATGTTTTCGCAGACAGAAAAAAATCATCGCAAACTTGATTAAATATATTTTATTCCATGAAAATATTTAACGATTAGTTAAAAAGTTATTCAATCAAAATTGGTCATTTAAATATTTATACGCAAGCTAAATATTTCCACATATTGTTATTTAAAATATACAATCAAGTTTGCGATGATTTTTTTCTGACTCGAAAATATATTTCATATAAAAACATTTAACTGGCGCACAACTAACCTGCCGTTAGTCATTTTTCTGTGCAACATAAAACACATAATAATGATACCTTCTACGACTAGTAGTGAAAAAAATTATTTAGGTATATTATTTAGATATTTAGGTATTATAATTTATTAAAAATTATTTTATTTATTTTATTAGTTAATTATTGCGGACCAATAGTCGGATAAATCGTTTACTATGTAAAAATCGGATTTAGAACAGGTTTTTCGATCAGTTTGCCATAGAGTTTTTGAAAAATAAATAAATTTACCGAAAAATTTTCTTCAAATTGACTTTTACCTGCCTATTGGCCCGCAGCCTATGTAACACATATTAAATGTTCTTTAAACACAGATGGCGTTGCACGATTTTATGTAACATTGTTAAGTTTGTACTGTAAATACATTACCATAACTTTTACAGGTCTTTTATATTGGTACTTTCGTCAGTGAAGCAGATCTTTCGTTTAAATTAATTTAAATTCTCTCGTGATATTATTACATTTTTTAAATTTAACGGGAACCGTCTCAGCTATACTTTCCCAGAATTCGAACTATTCTCACATTACCATTATGCATCTAATCCAATTTTTTCACCGGCTAATTTGGCCTACTTATTGGGGATAGAGGCACAGCGATTGCCAGATGAAGTTTATTTTTAATGTACTGTTCTTATGCGGCCATCTACGGGGACAAAATAAAACAACTTCTAGAGGTAGCGAGATCACCGGATTCATAAATTTCAATCGAATTAGATGGCTCGGCAAGATCTCTACAACAACGAATGATTAATAAAGTGTTCCATCACCAACCAGCCGGTGTGCGTCGTAACTGGAGGACGAGAGTGATGGATGAAGACGGTTGGAGGACCTTAGCGCAAGTGCCACAATTCCTTCATGGGATGTGAAAGCTAGAGAGAGAAAAAAAAATGGTTGCTATGCGTTGTTGATGAAGCTGTTTCGCATTATCTCTCTGCCAAGCACACGCTATTCTGTTAGCATAATTTAGTTTTAGTTAACCAATATTTAAATGTGAAACTAAATAAATTCAAAAACTTAATTGAAAGTTACGATTAAACCAAAAACTTACATTAAATTCAAATTACAATTACAACCTTCGATGGTACTCTGACGAATCATCGTCGGTTAGCGTGGCAACAAAGTAGATATGTACTATATTATCAATTAGGAAAGGACAAGTTGGTGTTACACCAGTTTGGAAAATCCTATAACGATCGTCTTCGATGTAATTTGCATAACGACTTCTAGCATCTTCGCTTGCTTTGTTCAATAGCCATTTTCAGTGGATAGAAAAGAAGTTGAGATTTTTTCCACGTTATGAGTAACGTGTAGCTCGATTGCATTTCCGCCGCAACGATGTAATTTTCTCATTCCACTAGTAACCTGGACGTTGCGCATTATAATTATTTTTTGAAATATTGGATTACATACTTTGCCTACGTTCTCTATTAGCTAGACGGAGCCCTTTTCTAGAAAATTAAAAGACTGGAGAAAAGTGATTTACATAACATGCTTCTCGTTTTCAGTCACTTTTAATTTATTCTCTTAGATTCCTCTAATACATTAAATTTAGTGTAATTTTACAACCCGGGCACAAAAGGAAAACGAGAATTAGTTTCGGAACAGCATCTAACATATTAAAATTTGTAAAATACGGCGAGGGCGCCAACATTCCATCTGTGCTCTAAAGTATCGAGGGAGGATATAATCGACAAATCATTTGTCATACTGACGGTTCTATTATGATTTTTTTTTTAAAACAACGAATTGGGATTTAGGAGTCCCATCCCAGACAAAAGAGTTAAACTCCATAGTGGGTCTGAGAAGTTGCGTTGCCTACTGAACTTCAAACATTGATTTGCTCTTTTGGATATATGTGTATATGATAGTGATGTTCCAAATTGGTTGAACCAAATCTTTTTAACCTAATCTTTCAAGAGAACGAAATGATCGAAATGGTTAACAAAAAAGTATCAGGTTATTTTTCTATTTCGTTCTTTTTTATTCAATCACTCATACTATAAACTCTAACCAACAGAAAGAATATAAATTAAAATAAACCAGTACTACAAACCAATTGTGTACATATGTTATATTGATCTCTTTTATACTATATACATATACGCGAATACACATTACACAAGCAACGCAACTTGTAAATATAAATATACTGATTATCGAAGTGTTTGTATCCATATTTAAATTACTCGCGTTAAAAAGAGAAAAATATATTATATGTTAACACGAATTTGTGATGCACAGCACATTACATCGGAAAACACTAAATATAAAAATTAAATTGCACGATGTTCTGTTTACGTTGGGTTGTAATTATCACAGAAAATTAAATAATGTTTTTTTTTAATTTGTGATTTGCAAGTATATTTAGGTCGTCATTTTTCGATGTCTCGAATAAAATTATATCCTAATCATCGTACAACATGCAAAATCCCTTGAAATTAAACAGTTTCCTTTCCTTGAAAATAATGTACAAAATTTGTTTCTGTTTTTCTGCATTGTTTTTGTTTAAGAAACTTATGGTATAGGTGTATTGCTCTTTGAAGCCGATTTGGTTTACGTAGATCAAGTAAAAAAGATCTGGTTAAAAAGATCAGGTTAAAATAACCTGGTCAGTGGGGAAAAAGATCGAATCGTTCTTGGTTATCAAATTAACCAGTTTTGAACATCACTAGTATATGATTTTTCCACGATAGGTCCCTGGAAATTTGCAAACCAAATATCTTAAGTCAAGGAGGGTTCTCAATTGAGAGCCCGTTAATTACAGATGGGGTAGGGGGTTAAATACGACCCTGTTAGATCTATCCATTTCTAGAATTGATTGAAAATTTGAGAGAAGAGACGCGTTCATAGCTTTCCGCAAACTATCTAGACAGGCTTCCTTTTCTCTTTGGTTGATAATTTCAATGGTAGTCGACAGCGTTGTATATCGCTGGCAAATGAATGGATGTTGTAAGTTGCAGACCTGTATTTACGTCATGCAAACTAGAGTTAAATCAACCTAAAACATCCTGAATTTGTTGTTTCGATAAATAATAGCGGAATGTTAATTCAGTAAATGAAGTTCATTATTCATAGAAAAGTCTTTCAAATGCTTTTAAAATATCCAAAGACACAACAGAAGATACTTAAAAATTTTCAATACCGTCTATCAATCAAGTCGTGAGTTACCGGTTTTACTAAAATCCGTATTGAAAATCGGAAAGAAGAACATGCACTGGTCACACTATCCAGATAGCCTATAAGATGAAATTGATGGTCGATTACAAATTTTCCCGGTACAAATTTTGTACAATTATCTCTTCTTAGTTTTGGTGAGCTGCGACTGTTTATTTTTGTCAGACTGGTCTAGTTGTTTCATTCATAAAACAAATTCTCTATTCACAGGCCATAACTCTCTATAAAATGAAGTGTGGCTTAAGACAAATATATAGAATTGTAATTTTGTAAATTTTTAAGTATTCCACCCTAACCACTTATTCCAACTTAAAATTCCTGATAATTTTATGGAGTTAATTATCTCGAAACATATTCATAAGTTTAACTCTTTCTGAATACATGTCAAAGGTTAAACCACATTATCCTGTTGTCCGTTCTACTATAAAAATTGAATTAAAATATTTAAATTTCCTGTTGCTTTTATCCCAAAATGTGAATGAAAAAAAAACTTTATGTTGTATAATAAAAATAAATTTTTTAATTTAATTTGCCGTAATAGATTTTTTTTTTGTATCAACCATCCACAAAAAATAAATAAGTTCTTTTACCCATATAATCTGAGATATTTATCTAGTCCAGTTTGGTAGCAAATTTTTTTCGAATTAAACGAAAATTTACGTACTGTACATATTTACATAATATGAATTTATATAGAAAAATTTGTTGCTAACTTTTGATGGTCTGGCCGAAGATAACAAATGACTTTACAATTTATTCATTCTCTTCCTTACATATTGCTATATCCAAGAGATGATGATAAAATAAAGAAGGGATAATATTTATATTCCCTCAAACTGCTAATGATTACACCCCAATTACATATTACATATTTTTTGTAGGGGTTTTTGTATATAGTGCCGAACAAATGAAATCAACAGGTTGATCTATTATGACATCAAAACGAAAGAAAAGGGTAGATTTGGATACGGTGGTGTATACTCGTATAAAATGTTCTCGTACATGCTACACACAGTTTATTTGTCAATTTTGTGTTTGGTTGAAAGAAAAACATCGTTAACAAATATTTTTTTCCACATTTTCCCTCAATACGTCGATTGTTATTGTTGTAAAGTAATATAAGTTTGTTAAGTGCTTGTTTATAAACTTATTCGATTGTTTTGAAAATGTATATACATACATCAATTCAAAACACGCAAAGTGATTTGTTATTTCGATTGGAAATCTTATTTATTTCATTTGCCCGAGGTCAGGTTATACTCGTCCTTTATGATTATTGATGAGAATGATTTTTTGTTATTATACGAATATTTTCATAATTTTAATTGGCCATTTTCCTTATTGGATACTTGGAAAACCGACGAAATAACAATTTTTCTGTTTCTTTGTGGTATTTTTTAGAATGTGGGTATGGCATTGCATGCTCCAGTATCCAAAGAAAAGTTTAAATTTTTAAATTTCTTTCATTTATCATTCAAAATTAATTATCAATTTATTGGTCAATCTTTTGTAATAAAAAATATTAATTAATTTTCCATTATCAAAAAGTATTATTCTAATTTATTTCATCTTATAGTTTACCACAAATTCTATTTCCTTTTACCGAACATTTTATATTTATATTGTTTTTTTAGATATTTTAAAAAGCTTTTAAAATTTTACCAAAAGTCATCTTATGTGTGTTGAGTTGAGATGTATACGATATAAAAGAGAATTTTAAAATGTATAACTTTGGTCTAAGACATTCAAAATCAAACCGACAGATACAGTTAAGTATACCATGATCAGGATTATTGGACAAAAAGGTATATACTTTATTAAATATTTTATGATAAATGTACGTTATGTCTCACTCCCATAATTTAAATAAAAAATGTTGGTGGTCAATCAATTTTAAAATCCCCTGTAAATATATCTAATCGAATACCAGCTTTAGACATCAAAAGGATGGACATGAAATGAAAGTAAAAATTCCTAATACGTTCACTTTAATTTGAAAGTGATTTATTGCCAATGTTATACAGGGTGTTTGGCGCGCGGACCGACATATTTTTTTGGTTTAAGGAAAATGGCTTATGGGCTTAACATAAAGGTAGTTTCTTAGCCCTGACCCTTTAACCTTTGCTCACAAAATGAGTGATTTCTAGTTTTTTTTTTAATGAATTTAGGTGACATTTTTCATACTTTTACACATTTTTTAGGCTATGGAAGTCCATAAGACATTTTCTAAAACCAATTATATTAAATAATGATTTATTTAGAATAAAATCGCATTGCAGAATGCAATAAAAGTTATTTCGTGCCTTTACGACTCAAACAAAAACTTATGTAAATGGTCATGGCGAGATTTTGGGTAATTAAAGAAAAATTTTAAAATATCATATCTCAGTTACCGTGGCACTTAGGTCACCAGTTCAATGGGATGAACGCTCCGAAATGACTACCTCCCCCCCTTCCAATCTGCCAAACAATTTTGTCGGTTCACGCGCCACACACCTTGTATACACAATGCGCCAAAAATGACAGATTTTTTTCGAGAAAATGAGATTTGAATGATTTTTCTTGGTGAAATAGAACCTTCCAAATAAAATAATTTTGCTTTTAATTGAAGGAAATTTTGTCTTCTTTTCGCTACTGGAATCCGTTTTATTTTATTTTGAATTTTTTTTGAGTAAATAAACATTGTCTAAAATAAAAACAAAATATGTTGCTGTTTGAGACTGTAAACAAGCTTGCTGCGGATATTTCATTTCAAAATACAAATTAGCCATTTTATAGAAAATTTAGAAACCTTGAAATTGATGGTGCGGAAATTACTGTACGATGACTCCTTGTCGATTTATTTAAATTTTTAACAAGTACATTTTTTTATCTTGCAAACTAAGCACTCTACTATAAAATTTTAAGTTTCTTTAAATTTTGTCGTCATTTTATGGAAAACAATATTTTTTTTATAATGAAAGAAAAATGGCGAACAAACAAAATACACAATGTTTTAAATATGCCACGGCGTATTTATGAAGTAATGCGAGCATTTTCGTTTAACTATACGTTTGAATAAACTTTAAAAGGATTTTCCTTCCAAAATATCGAAATAAAACAAATTTTTTTCTGCGAAAACTTAAAATTACGCCTGATGTACATGTCACATTTTTTGGTTACTTTTCTCCCTATATACAACTTCAATAAATCAACAAGGAGTCGTCGTACAGAAATTTCTGCAGCATCATTTTCAATTCTATATAAAATGGCTAATTTGGATTCCAGTGTCGAAAAGAATATATAATTTCCTTTAATAAGAAGCAAAATTTTTTTTTGAAAGGTGTTATTTCACCAAGATACAAGCGTTGAAATCTGGGTATTTTTTCGATTTTTATTCTTTTTTTTGGTGCAGAGTATTTTAAAAAGCATTCGATGAAGATTTGATTTTTTGTAATGACAGGCTTTGGAATTGACTGCCGTTAGCAAAAAAATGATAATAACGTAATTTGAAAGAGAAAACGTGTTACACCAGTGCAGGCCATGCCTTCCGCCGCTAGCTCAGGGTGAAGGTAAAATCGGTCGTGGGGTTGTGCACTGCTCGAACTAACACAACTACGGCATAAGACCTATAATTTAAATGCAGCTCACTCGAATCCAACTCACCCTTACGTATCACTCTATTTGGTTCACTTCTTACATGCGTACATTTTATTAACAGAAATTAAGTTTTAATATTATATATTTTTTATTTAGCGAAATTTTAAGAATTCAAATTTAAATGAATAAACTTATTATTTATATATGAAACTAAGAAAAATAATTACACTTAGCATTAACTAGATTGCAACAATTACCATTAACTAGTTTGCAACAATTGGTTAATGAGACAAAAAAAAATAATTAAGATTTGTTAAATAGGTTACCTTGACGGAGTATCCTCAGACGGCGAAGTGCTCCAACGGCCTTGATACTGGCCCGGGTACCGATGGAAAATATTCCTATGAAAGAAACAAGAAAATGTTTAATTAACTGAACATTTTTCACCTTTAAGGATCCTACCATATATTATAATAAGAATATTCAAATAAAAAAAATAAGTAAGTCTACAAAGAAACCTGAATAGAAAAATACAAACCAAAATAATGTTAGGTAATAAATTTAAATGAAATGAAATCACAAAATAAAATATAAAGATACAGCAAAGGTCTATGACTTAACCAAAAATAATCCGGTGATTAACCGCAGCAGCCGCATAGAACAAGGGCAGTGGACTACGGCACCACTGCCCTTGTTCTATGCGGCTGCTGCCACGCCTTCAGCTACTACCGTGTATTAGATCAACGGTGTCCTTGAGCAGCAAATTTTAAGCTGAACAATTGGTGAATTTTCAAGTTCATCGTTTGGTGTATGTTTCGTTGTTTTGAAAATGTACCGCCATATGGCCGATACTAATTTCTCAGAATTATAGTGTGAATTATTATTTTAGAATCCAATTTCCAGTCCCAAGTGGTTAAGAATTAATCGAGTTCCGTCTCAGGTAGCCACATTCCAGAAATTCTTCAGAAATAAATTGATAATCCCATTTCCATCCGACATAGCCAAACCCGCGGAGTTCTGTCCCAGTTGGTCATATTCAAGAAAAGTTCGAAAAGAGAAAAATTATTTAAGAGTCCCATTTCCATCTAGAATATCCAATCCCATCATAATCGGTAAAGAATTGGTCAATAACTGTTCCAGGTGGCCAAATTTCAGATCTGCATCCAGAAATTATTTTAGAATCTTATTTTCATCCAACATACCCAATATCATCATAATCGGTTAAGAATTGATTAAGTTCCGTCCCAGGTGGCCAGAATTTCTTCCAAAAATCATATAAGAATCCCATTTCCATCCAGCATATTCAATCCGATCATAATCGATTAATAATTGGTCGAGTTCCAATCCAGGTGGCCATATTCCAGAACTTCTTCCAAAAATCGTTTAAGAATCCCATTTTCATCCAGCATACCCACTCCCATCCTAATCTCTTCGGGATTCCCGGGACTCCCCCCGGAATAAACCAAAAATCCCGAGAGGATCCCGCGGATCTCAGGAAATTCCGGGTATCCAGGGAATGAAGCCCGGAAATCTCGTGAAAATCCCGGGAGAAATTCCGGGATATCCTGGGAAATCCCCAGAAAACGACCAGAAATCCCTGGACCTCGCCAGACATCCTGGTAAATCCCGGGAATCCCAGTGGAATTTCGGGAAATTTTGGGAATCCCGTACCGTGGAATTTCGGGAATCCCGAAAAATCTTGGGAAAGCCCGGAATTGCCAGTAAATACCGGGAATACCAAGAAATACCGGGAAATTTCCGAAAATCCCGGGAAATGACCGGAAATCCTGGGAAATTTACCGTACAAGTGGCGCAGTGGTTCAAGCTTCGGCATTTGGACCGGGAGGTACTGGGTTCAAATCCCACCAGATGTAAAGCGAATTTTCTTCATCGATTACGATCTTTGATGATAATAAACACAACTTAGACCCTCTGTCGGAGTGCAGAATTCAGCGCCGACCCACCGTTCATGTCAGTGTGCAGGTTGACATAGAGCTTGCAACGTGCAGGTGGTATTATGTAATTGTGTGAGTAGGTGAATGGGTGGGTGTGTGCGTGAATGAAAAGGGGAATATTAATTGACCTTAAAAGGACATTAAATCCACTGAATGATTAATACTTTCTTTTATAAAAAACAAAACAAAACAAAAAAAAAATCTCAGAAAATCGCGGGACTCACGAAATATCCCGGGATGTTCCTGGATCCCCAGAATTTCCAGGCATTTCTGGATTTCTGAGAGTTTCCTGGAATTCCGGTAATTTCCCGTGTTTTTCCGGGATTTTCCAGGATTTCCCGAGATTTTCTCGGTATTTCCCGGGGTTCCCGGGAATTTTGGTATTGCCTGGGATTACCCGGGATTCCCCCTTTATTTCCCGGGATTAATTTCTCTGGATTCCCCAAATGTTCCGGGATTTCTTGAGATTCGCTGTAATATACCGGGAATCCCGAAATATCTTGGGAAATTTCCGAAAATCCAGGGAAATCACCGGAAATCCCGGAAAATCGCGGGACTCACGAATTTTCCCGGTATTTCCCAAAGCTTACCCCGGATTTCCCGGGATTTCCGGATTTTTGAGTTTCCCGGGATTCCCCGTGTTTTTTTGGGATTTTTCAGGATATCCGGGATTCACCTAGAGTTTCTCGGTATTTCCCGGGATTCCTGGGATTTTTGGTATTCCCTGAAATTTCCCGGGATTCCCCCCGTTATTTCCCGGAATTAATTTCTCTGGATTGCCCAATTTTCTCGAGATTCGCTGGATTCCCCCGAGATTTCCTGGTATTCCCCTGGGATTCTTGTGGGGGGTAATCCCGGGATTTCCGAACCGATTATGATGGGATTGGGTATGCCGGCTGAAAATGTGATTCTTAGTTTCTGGACAAGCTAATGGCACAATTCAGGTGCAATCTAAAATACAAAATTCTTTCCAAATTTCAAGAAGAGTTTTACCTTCTTGATCTTTCTTCTAATCTGTTGAAAATGGCTTAAAGAAATTTCCATATGTAATACATTTAGAAAGTTCGGATGATTTCTTGGCACGGTGACTGTATTATCGAAGTGCAGTTAGGAGGAAAATAAATAATTTTCACATTTGTGTGATCAAATAGTCATAGTAAGCTATGACTACTGGAGTTATCAACGTTATCAACTTTGAAAATAAGATTTGTTTCAATCATAAAGCTTTCCACTTCAATCAATTATAAAACCAATCCTTAAATAATTTTTGAGTCATTCACACTTTTTTATTCGCTCGCCAAAATAAGGAGATCGCGTTGCATTATAGGAGAACAGTTCCAATTTTCACTGCGCGTTATATGGAAATCGCATTATCAAAATACCGCGTTATAAGAGAGTTGGCTGTACTCTTAATTTTTTCATACTAAACCCTAAAATGACCCCTAAACATGATCCGATCCGTTAGATTTTTTCATGGTAGGTCGACATAAATATTGCGCTGTGCGTAGGCTAGAAAAATCGAAAAAATTCCACCGGGAAATACCCGAAACGGGCACCTCAGGTGGTTTCAGCAACATTTTCTCACGTCGCCAGAATGTCATGACAAAATATGTTTGTATTGAATCTGATCATGTTCATTACACCGTGACAATGACAAAATTTATTAAAATTGCTGATTTTTTTTTGTCATAACACTGTGACAAAATGAGTAGAAACTTTGTATTTGATTCTCAATTACACAAAACAGAGAACATAAAATGATTTTACATACATTTTGGTGTTAATAGTTGTAAGTGTAAAAATACAATTTTGTCATGACACTCTATCGTCATATGACAAAATTTTGCGAGTGAAGATCAACCTTAATACTTACACAAACATAGTATCTATGGAAAGTTTGGAATAATCATTTCGTTTCGATTTCAACGTCGTGGGATCTCTTAATTTATGAGAAAAGGTTTAGTGGCATGTTTCGTCCCGATATGGAGTGATTTGTGTCCCAGTATATTTCGTAATCGGATAATTTATTAACTCTTAATTTCATGCTTGAACTAGCGTGACGTGTATCTGCTTTTTCTGTGGTAGTAAATCGACTATATAATGTACATGTGGAGGGGCATGTGAAATTAACGAAAGCAATTATAAACTGTGGCGATAATCATCATGGAAAGTACTGGAATTAATATAGGCGTTCATCATCAAGCCAGAGGAATTGGGAAGACGTGAATGTTCGCAAATACAACTACATGTAAGTGATTTACAATTGCAATACGCATAGATCGCCTGATATTATAAATGGAATAGTATCGAATATCAATTCACTAATACACAAGTGCGAGCAATTTGCCATGTATACACAATTGTTATTAAACCTGTGAATAGTGCAAGAAGTAAAAAGTGAACATTGTGAAAAGTAATTGTGAAATTTGTGAACAGTGGTAAATAGTGAAAAGTGAATAATTCAAAAAGTCATAGGTATTAGTGTAAATATAATTTTTATTTTAAACGCTGTTTGTTTTATTTGCTAAAGGAAAATGATGCAATCAAGTGCTATTTTCGAAGCCGCAAAAAGTGAGATAGATAGGTACGATACGGACTCCGATTTAATATGAGCGTTAATTGGAATACTTATGTACGCCGATTTATGTAAAACCTGAGACAAAACTTTAGATGAACCCTGGTAAACTGATAGTCACCCTTTCTATAGAGCCATTATGTCTTTGGAGAGAACGCAATAACTTTTACTGTTCCTTCGGTTTGATCATCATCACACTAGAATAGATTCGGTTTGATAATCATCACACTAGAAAGAGCACAAATTGGGAGTCTTTAGAGATATATGGAACATGTTTCTAGATAGTTTAAGACGATCATGTAAACAATGAGCTCACCTCACAATTGGCCAGCAGCTAGTTGCAACACGAGCTCGATGCAATTTCCGAAAATATATTCCCAGTAAACCTTGGAAATACAATATAAAATCATCTTACCGGCAAATAGCTTCAACAGTTAGTTTACGAGGCCGCAAAACTGATAGCAAACTTGAGACCTGCTCAAATTCGTTCTCGGATATATTAATGTTCGAGTTTATATCTATCAAAGATTTTTGAATACACGATTTGAGATCAACAAATCGTTCAATCATACCTAACAGGCTGTTCCAACGGGTTTTTGTGTCTAATATCAACATCTTATCTTGCTTTCCACATTCTCTGATATACTTCTGCAAAACACTGTCATTTTTAGTTGGAAAACGTCGAAAACTCGAACTATTTGCCGTATTTTGTCGATTATCGGTTTAATATCATTTGATACGTCAAAATCAGAAGATATTTGGGTTTCATTATCATCACTTGAAGAACTATTTAGTTCGAGTTTGGCTTAACCATTGATTTTTTTTATAAAGCACATCAATAATAGCCAGCTGAATTCCGTGAGCGAAACAAAGCTTATTTGTTACTAACGACCCAACCTTTTTCATAACACTTGCCTCATCTGTAGTCCTGCACACAACGTCATATTCCAAAGAAATCCCAAATTCTTCTAGATTATCTTTAAGAATGGCTACGCATTTTTCTGCGGGCATGTTTCCAAAAATTATTATCATACCTAAATTGGAAAACTTGCACGGAAAAAAAATTTACCAGATTTTCTCCTATTGGGATATAGGAAAAAAATTATAGTATTTTGTGCAATAATTTTCACAAATGTTGCTATTTTCGTAGGGATCTTTCCTTTTTGCATAGTGTTATGTACCATATGGTAATTTGAGCTATAATATAAATATTTTATTATGTAGCATAGGACTAGTTCTTACAACCAATGGTACATATATAGGATTTTATCCGCTTCATAATGTGACACTTAATTTTTTTTTGCTGTACTTCGCAAGTTTATTTTTTTTTTCAGTCATTCAGTCTTCTTCATAGTGCACGGTATTGACTTGTGTTTAAAGTTGGGTATTTTTATAAATTTTAGTTAGTGTCTTATTATCCTTATAGTGTATATTATATTTTGGTGGAAACTTGGATGTCCGAACACGTTTTTATTATTAATTGGTAAGTGTATGTGATTATTATTTGATTAAAGAGTTATTTACAAATTGCTAAAATAAATTTAAAATGGCAGCATTTTACATTAACATTCTAATTTAAGCTAATACACCAATTTTATGTCTATTCCTTCACAGAATATGAAAATGGACACCCAGTTACAGGATTTACTTTCGTATCTATTTCGTTTCTGTTGTTTTTGTTGAAAGCAAGAATATTGTAAATTGTAAGTATAAAATTTACATGATTGAAATATTAAAGTTTTATAATATGTAACCATTTTTTACTACAGACAGATGGACGCTCCCAGACAGATGCCGCAATTTGGTTTGAATCAAATATCTTCAGTGTTCCATATGTGAATGTGATGATAAATCGTTTCATTGAAAACCACAATCTTCAATTGGAAACTGATTGTAATTTTTAGTTGATTACTAATTTACTTACCGATTAATTAGTTTTAGCTATCTATTATGTGAAAGTTAATTTAAAATAATAAAGAAATAATTAATGTAAAAAAGTGCTGAAATGAGTTTTATATAATAACTACGACTATATTAATAGTAATCCCTGCAATAAATATGTGAATTGATGTAATGGGTTATAGAACACACACCTATAACTATTACTAATCCCACATTACTATATTGGAGAGAATACGAAATAATATAGCAGAAAATCCTATTATTATTGACCCTCTTACTTTGCATAATGGTATTTGAGTTTTTATATTATAGTACATTTATCTATATGTATGGTAATTTTAATATAAATATGTCACTACCGTTACTGTCTGCCATAATAATCAGTTCATAATATTTTTTAGTATTCTTTCTGATAACAAGCCACTTTTCCGTGGGCTTCGATTTTTTATAGAAATGTCGCCCTAATTATTTTTTTCCGTGTGGGATTAGTAGTTTCACTAACTGAATTGTAATGAATTATTGTTTTGAATCCGTTTTTATTAGCTATGTATTTGACAATGCTGAGTACCTGTTCATAGTCATGTTTAGACATTGGTACGTTATTCAATCTGTTTATCATCACAATTAAAAATAACAACTCAAAGCACGCGTTTAAAATATACAGAAAACTCACTCAAACAGATCACACAATAAATACTCGTAACTTCTCTCATTATCCTTATCAACATAGAATATCAGCTTACAACCATATGATTCAGAAGAATTCAATGTTTTCATAGAATAAGCTCGATAAATTTAGGATCCCGTATTAGTGATTGCAATCCCCGACCATTTCACCAATCCCAGGATTATGGGATTGAGTTATTTTAAATCCCGGGATCTCGGGATCACGAGACTGCGAGTTCATACGACGGATAAAAATCCCGGATTTTTCTATCCCAGATTTTTTTTTCAATATTTTCAACTTTTTTATATGAAAAGTGGCGTACCCGTTGTATAATTTACGTGATGTAATTGGTTAAAACGATGGGATAGTAAAATCCGAGATTTTTATCCGTCGTATAAACTCGCAGTTTAAGGTTAGAATCCAACAAAAAAAATATACGTATTTTGAGTATTTTTTAGTTACCTAAGAAATATTTTTATTTAAAAGATTAAATAAATGAAAGTTCATATTAAAAAAGAAAAACTATTATTTGTCACAGCTTAGGTAAGACGCGAAACATAACCTTTCACAATTTTCTTAAAATATGACAGTAAAAAAACAGATAGCATCGATCAAGTGGTTTCATATTATGTTTCGCAGCTTGGAAATTACAATTCCTGCCGCCGAAAATGTCCGCTCCCATTCTACACTTGTCGGCGGAATTGCGATTATGTCACACGAGAAGTTACGCGCGAATGAACGTTTTAGCTTTATATAAAAATGAAAAGGCAAAAAAACAGTAAACGAGTAGTCTGACAACTGAGATATACTCGACGTAACTGCGTCGTTTCTAAATGTCAAAAACATTGTTCTCCATAGCCTACTGAAGACTCGTTAATCGCGTCAAATATAATTGCTGTAGTTTGAAATCATATATTTTTACTTTTAAGTCAAGTCGGTCGCGTCGAGTATATCTCAAGGGTGAATGTTTTCTGATTAAAGAAAAAATACTCGTATGGGGTCGAATTTGTTAAAAATAATGGGAAACCAGTTTTATACATTACACAATGAAAAATATTTTTACAGAGAATAAAATAGCAGGTTCCTATAAAGGAGAATACAAAATAAGGAATAAACTAAAGTTGTGATCAGAAAGAAATCAGAAATTTTCTAGTCGGTTCGATGTTATCAACAATGCGACATATACCTAAGTATTAATAGGAGCCTTTCATATACAACAACGTTGGTTAAACGGGAGCCCAGCAATATTTCTAATCCCAATCGTATGGCAACTCTAGGTTAACGAATATAAATCAGAAATGATGTAATCCTTGTGAGCGCCGATATATGAGTATCAAGGGACGCCTTTCATATAAAACAAACATTGGTTAAATCTGGGTCCAGGAATATTCTTATTCATTTATTTATTTATTCATTGGCATTACAAATTTTAGTAAAAGAAAAGCACATATGGAAGCATTATAAATAAACAACAAAAAAAAAATACTTCCATTAGGCATAAAAACCTCAGATTTTTTCAAAAAACAAATCCACTACATGCTAGTACCCTCCGTATTGAGCTCAAGCTCATTTGTTACAGAGAACACTGCAAGAAGTGAATACTTATAGACTAAATACAAAAATGTTTTTACAAAAATAGAACTATATGCATTGTCATTCAAGCGCGCCACGCTAAATAGGACCCTTTAAAATATTTGGGCGACGCTGACCTCTTAATATCTAATGGAATAGAATTCCAAAGAGAAATACCCCTAACAGAAAAGGATGTATTTAAAGATCTGCACAAGTTTATAGGGGGAAGTAAACGTAAATTTGAAGAATGGGACCTACTGAACAATAACTTATTAAATAAATAGGGAGGTTGCTTCGTTCTGAGAAGCTTAAAAATAAAAAGACATACACGAAGTTCATAAAAATCAACCAAACTACAGCCAAGGATCAAATTTAAAAAGGGAGAAATATGATCATATTTCCTAATACTAAAAATAAAATGAGTACAAGTATTGAAAGATCTTTGCAGAACATTTGTATTATCCTGAAGCATTCCAAACAAAACAACGTTCACTAGTATTAGTGAACCCTACAACTTTATACAAACAACTAAGCATTCCAAAAACAGTCTTACTGACCTTAATCAAATGATCACCCCAAGCAAGAGTTTTATTAAAAATTAACCCTAAATTTCTAACTGTATAAGAGAATGGAATTAAAGAATCACCGAGAAAAATTCCAGGAAAAGAGGAAGTATCTAAATATTTTTTATAAATTATAAAGGACTGGGATTTACTAGCATTAAGAGCGAGTCGGTTAGATAATGACCAATTATAAATTCTTACCAAATCATCATTAATAAGAGAAATATTAGAGTGAATGGAATTATTATCTAAGCGACTACTCCTATATATTTGGACATCATCAGCAAATATATGAAAAGAAGAATGACGAATGAAACAAGCAATGTCATTAATATACATTGAGAATAGTAAAGGACCAAGAACCGACACCTGAGGAACGCCAGAAGAAACAGGTAAGAAGTCAGAAAAAGAATTGTCATAAAAGACCGCCTGAAAGCGACCCGAAATATAGTCAAAAATCAATTTAGCAGCAGAGAGAGAAAAATTAAAGTTCAAAATAAGCTTATTAAACAAAATTTGGTGATTAATTGAATCAAACGCTTGATTGAATCAAAATCTAACAGAGTAAGACAAGTCATTTCTCTTTTACTCATACTACAACGAACATCATCACAAACATTCAGTAAAGCAGTGGTAGTACCGTGGAACCTTTTAAAACCCGATTGAAAAAGACTAAGCAAATTAAAACTATCGATATGAGATTGAATTTGGTTTTATACTACCAATTCAAACTCCTTGGACAGAGAACTTAAAATGCTAATAGGGCGGAAATGGGAAAACTCAGAAGGATTGCTAATTTTAGGAATAGGAATAATTTTACTCATCTTCCACTGAGCGGGATATAAAGAGGTCGTTAAAATAAAATTGAAAATATGTAACAAGTACCTTGATACAATAGGAAAAATACGCTTAACTAATTTTAAGCTAACCATATCTAGACCAGTGGATTGCGATTTAACGTCCCAAATTGCATAACGTCCCCGCCATACGATAGGCAACAAGGTTACCGAATATAAGTCAGAAATGATGTAATCGAGTCAATCCCATCAACCAATGTACTCGGCAATCCTTGTGAGCGCCGATATATGAGTATTAATGGGGCCCTTCATATACAACAGACATTGGTTAAATCTGGGTTCAGAAATATTCTTATTCCGCATCGTATGGCAACAAGGTTACCGAATATAAATCAGAACTGATGTAATCGAGTAAATCCGTAATAAAAATAATAAACAGGTTTTTAAATCAATTTTTTATTATTTTTCGGGATAGAGTGTAATTTTGATATTTAGCGTGGATTCAAACCAATTTTTGAAAATTCATTTTTCGGGATGGTTTTTGGGCTATCTTCACATACGTAAAAAATGTACATATCTGTTAAAATACTTAATTGCATTTTGCTGAATATAAATATTAACACGCAAAATAACTTTAGTAACTTTTGTTACCAACATTAAAAAATTAAAAACACTCAAAAGTTACCATGGGACATTTACGGAAACGGCTATTGTTGTTAACTTCTACATAACATAAAATTTTACGATCGCCAATTTAATTTATAGTGTTCAGATTATTGCTATCAAACTATACCAAAAACTGTATATGAAATTTCTTAATCTCTTCGAAGAAATTAATAAGATAATGTGAAGTAGGTATTTCTCCTAATTTTTTCTATTATACCAACAATTTATATTTTAATATTATTATTGGATGGTAGGCGGTTTATCATCATCAACATACATGAAAACCTTTATATACCCCATTCTATAAATCTGTAACGTCTATAATAAAACGCCAGCAAAATATTAAAATTATTTTCTTTTCTTAGGAAGATACATAAAGACTAACACTGTGCTAAAGGATATACGAAAATTCTGTATACCCATTTTTATATTATCGTTTCGGTATTACTAAATTTATAATATACAACAAGGTAAGAACACTGTAGTAATAATATTAATAAGAGTAATGATAGTAATATTAATAATAATATCTTTCATGGATTGTCTTTTCCGATAAATTACGACCACCCACGTCTCTTTATATCTTTATATCTCCCGTATCCCAGTATACAAAATGGTTTTTATTGAGGTGATGGTTTTCCCATTTTATCCGCTCATACCATTCGACAACACGAAAGAATTTCTTAAAAATGTTCCAAAAAGTAAAAAAAACAATGAATGTTACCTTGGGGTTTATCTCTTTTAATCGTTATTGATTTAAATAACTGTATTTAAGGCAAAAAGAAAATTTTTAAGTTTCTCTTCTGGTGATTAAAAAAAAATATTTTGATTTATTTCGTAAAAAAATCGAAAAATTAAAATAAAAATTTAAATATTTTTTTTTTGCTATTATCATTTTCATAAGACATTTGAAGATCAAAAGATTAGCAACTTAAATTTTTTCGTTTGCTTAACTTAAACGAATGGATGGTGGGATGGCGGTGCGCGGGAGAAGTACGGTTTGGGTTAAGGCTCATCATAACTACGCATAATATACAGGGTAATTTTAATTAAATAATTTTTTATTCATTTTATTTTAGCTGGAATTTTAATGGATTCAATGGATTGAGTCGAATTTATGTTTATAAAAAATTTATGAGTTGAAGGTATTAACGCGGCTTTATATAAATTATAATATTGGAGATTGTATATACAATAAATTAGTAGTAAAATACATAAATACTATAAAATATCGATTCAAAATTTTTACCATCCCATAGTACTTACAAGCATTTTAGTGGGCGATAGTCGAACAATACAAATTCAATTAAACTTATGACAGATAAACCCAACTTATTTTAAGACAGTATGATAAAAGCATAATATCCTTATTTGGTTTGTGTCGCAAATACCTTTATCGTATCTTCAACCAAAAATATATGAACTTATCAAAATCATTTTTTCATCTTATTCCTCTCTTATTTTTTTTTTATTTTATTGTATTGTCACACAATTTTTCGGAAAAAATCTAGATAATGAAGAATATACATTTTGTTCTTCTTTTTCAGATGGTTGGATAGTTAATAGAAAATAAAAAGTGCAAAACAGAAATGAAATCATCATCCCAGAACGGAATGAGATGAAAATCGTTGATTTTCAATTCTTCAAATTGTTTTTTTTTGGCTTTTCAATTTTTTGAGGAAAACCATAAACAGGAAATTAACTTCTGGGAATATTTTTTCTTTTTTATTAATATTATTATTCGTCTTCTTTTTTTCTATTCGGTAATGATAATTTCTTCATCTTCATTTTTTAAAAATATATTTAACGTTGAGTTTGATTTTTATCAATTAAAGAGAAAACAATCTTATAATGATTATTCATGTAGAATGAAGAAATTATTTACACTTTTATGTCAAAATAACATATGCTGGTGGTAAATTATTTTATCACGGAATACTGGAATGTGTATTGTTTAGATAAACAGTACTTAAATAACTAACCAAAGGTTAGTGATGCATAGAATTTTCATCACATTTCAAAGCAAGGTACGAATTGTAATCATAGTGCTTGTTAAGAATTATTGCAAATAATTTGGACTTCCGAACATTATAAAAAAACATATTTTTAAAAAATTACAGGCTGGTTAAAAATGATTTTTTGAATAAAAATCATTAAAAATTAATTTAAATTGTGTTATCAATAAAATAATGGGCCCAATTCTCGGGACATAAAATTGCTGTTATGTTATTTTATTTCCCCGCTTCCTATTTGTATTGAAAAAACCAAAATAACATAACATAACATAAAATTTTAGATCCCTGAATCGACCCCAATAAATCATTGTAAAGGGATGTATCTTAATTCATGTGCAACTACTGCAAAATACATTAGTAAATTAATTTATTCTGCAAATACTGCTCAGAAATCAGAGAGAGAGAGAGAGAGGGAGAGAGAGAGCTTCATCGACACCTACTGTTTATGTTTGCAAATTTAGACCTAGTTTAAGTAACACCTCGTCATCAAATTTGGCCTCAACAGTATCTGTTGAGCCTACTTCACCTTCTGCTTAGCCTTTGTAAACGGTAAATACATCCTCATTTTCATCATCTGCATTATTTGGTACCATATCTTATGTTGATGAAGCTGCTGCATCTATATCACCTAGTTCTGACATTCTATTGATTTCCTCTGGAACCTCGAGGACACTTGTATCAATTCTCGTTTTGTCTGAGACTTGGCTTCACAACAAAATTACAAACACGTCGCTCCATAAATAAATAATAATAAATTGTTGAGAGATGATCGAACTAATCATCGTTGGGGAGGTGTTGCTTTATATTTTCGAGCTTCTTTAAATATTAAACAGTTAGGATCTGGTTTATTTGGTAAGGTTGAGTTTCTTGCCTCAGAACTTATAAGTAGTTTTGGTAAAATCCTGTTGCTGGTTATTTATAATCCATCGCATGTGGTAAGTGTTGATTTGTCGGAGAGCTTCGGTGATTTTAACTAAAACATGTTAATTTATACAGTTTACCATTTGGCCCTACTAGAATTGATAATATTTTATGAACAATGTGCAGTTCTTGCTACTTCTGATCATGATTTGATTTTTGCATACTAGAAGTTGTATAATACTAGGGATAAAATATATTACGAGTATACCATCGTTCCTGATTATGAATATTATACTAATTGTTTCTTTTCGTTAGACTGGTTGAATCTTTTTTCTTATACTGAATGTGGAAAAAACTTTAGAAAAAATGTGTGTACCCCCGAAGCTAAGTATTAATAAATGTTCAACAGCACCTTGGTTAAACGCAAATAATATAAATTTAATGGAATGTAGATATTTGGCTTTTAAAAAGTTTAGGAAACATCGTTTAGAGTTGGATTTTAATTATTTTAAGTTTCTAAGAAACAAAACTAATAAATTGATTAATCAAGCCAAAAATAGTTTCTATTTTGGTAATGCGTATAAGAATAACCTGGAAGAACTTGATGTTTTATCTTCCAGAGGCAACACAAATATTGTATTTTCTGCTGAAGACGTTTTAGGTCAAGCAAATTTCGGGTTAAGCAAATTTGGGGATTCAGTAGGTGTTCCTTTACTTGATTTGGATTTTTGTTAATTCGTTGACAGTTGTAACTGTTTCTTGTTTGACTGTGTAGATGAATTTATGTTGTTGAATGCTATTTGTGCTGTAAAATCATATCTGAAAGCTTATGATTTAATTGATTTTAAGATAATAAATATTTTAATAGATTTCTTTCTTTCACATATTACATTCATCATCAACCAGTGTTTGACAAAATCTTTTCTTTCCGGATTTATGATGAGTTGCCTCTATCATTCCTCGTTCTAAAAAACATATTGTATCTAATATTGCGAACATTCGTCCTATTAGTATTTTGCCTGGTCTTTCAAAGGTTTTGGAGAAGGTTATGCAATTGCAAATTCAAGACCATCTCAAACAATTTGATTTTTTATGTAAACACCAATCAGGATATAAAACTGGTCATGGCACTAGTGCATATTATTGATGATGTTTCTACTATGCTTGATAAGAAAAATTTTGGTAAAGCAAAAGCAATTTTGGTTTTATTGGACTTTTCAAAAGCATTTGATAGTGTGAATCATGTGCATTTGTTACAGAAACTTTACTTGTATTATACATTTTCTAAATCTGCCGTTTAAATTAATACATTCTTATCTGAGTAATCGTAAGCAGTTTGTTAAGCATTTGGGATTTTCGTTGCAGGAGTACTTCAAGTTTCTATTTTCGGTCCATTGGTTTTATCTTTCTTTATCAATGATCTGTCAATGCGCATAAAGCATTGTAAATTCCATTTTTATGCTGATGACGCACAGCTTTACATTGGTAGGGATTTTCTCAAGATAGATAAGACCATTTCATGCCTAAACTTTGATCTAAAACCGATTTCCTTTTAGGCCAAAAGTAATCCACTTTCTCTTAATCCTCTTAAAAGTACAGCATTATTTCTTTCTAGAAATGTTTCACTTAGTTTGACTCCTACACTTTTTTTGAATAACGATGTTATTTTATTTGTTACCTTGGTTAACAATTTAGGATTAATATGAAATTCGAAACTTATCCGGGATGACCATGTAAATTCTGTATGTCAACGTATTAATTATAGTTTGTATAAGCTTAGATTAATAAAGAAGTTTTGCCCAATTTATTTACGCATACAATTAATTAAATCCCTAGTTGTGCCAATTTTCACTTACTGTAATGTAGTTTATGGCGCATGTGATGGTTCATCGAAACGTTTGCTTGAAGTTGCTTTTAATAATTGCATTCGTTGTGTTTTTGATCGGAGGAGATTTGAGCACATCTCAGAGCATAAATATTCTATACTTGAAATTGACTTGTTTGAGTATTATTATTTCAGGACTGCTCTTTTTATTTTCCGACTAATTCATTCGGGTTTGCCAACGTATTTGTACGAAAAACTTAATTTTTTAAAACCTGTGCGCATGAGAAATATCAATCTGCATATTAACAGAACCAACATATATAATAATTCTGTATATCGATTTTGTCTCGTGTATTGTATAATTGTGTATTATACAAAGTATACGTATTCGATTTTTTTAAATGAGTGAAGCAAAAAAAAATCGAATACTTACACTTTGTATAATACACAATTATGTCTTCGTATTTGTATTTTTCTTTTGTTCGTATTTGTGTCGTTTGTATGATGAACAGTATCAAAATAACGCGATCCGGGCGAATCGGTTTAATTGTTATAGTGCTTAATTCCTTTTCTCAGCACATAACGTCTGCTCTCGAGCTGCGGAGTGTCATTATTTAACATGCTAATATATTTTATATTTAATTTTTATTATCATAAATTAATTTTATATGTTTTAATAAACATTTATAAATACATTTATTTTAAATTTCATAAATTTTAAAAATAAAATATTAACTATAAAAAAATCTAAACTGCATATACAACACAAAAATATGGTGTTTACAATGGTTAACCCTTTGAGTGCCAAAAAGCACGATCGTTCTCCTTAATACACTAGCCGAAATCATGTTGGCTTTCAAAGTGTACAAGTGGTGCAGTGGTTAAAGCTTTGGCACTTGGACCGGGAGGTGCTGGGTTCGAATTGCACCAGAGGCAGGATGTAAAGCGAATTTTCTTCATCGATTACGATCGGTGATGATAATAAACACAACTTAGACCCTCTGGAGCTGGACATGGAGCTTGCAACGTGCAGGTGGTATACTGTGAGTAGGTGAATGGGTGGGTGTGTGCGTGAATAAAAAGGGGAGTATTAATTGACCTTAAAAGGACATTAAATCCATTGGATGGATGATTAATACTTCCATTTTTCTAAAAAAAAAAAGAAAAAAGGGTTAATATGAATAAACAAAAAAATAATGACACGTGGCTTGCATATACAGTAAAACCACAGTACACATAATACAGGTAATATATTCATCGATACCATTTTCGTTCATTTTGGCGCATGTGTCAAAAATTTCCAATATGGCGATTACGTGTGACTAAACTGTTCGTACTTCCGCGTTTTCTTTTAGAAAATATTTTTGTGGTTAAAATTGGTTAAATATGCGTTGTGCTGTGTTTTGATGTAACGAAAATAATGCCTCGAGGGATAAAGAAAAGAAAATATGGGTTTATAGTTTCCCGAAAATAGAGTAATTCGCAAGAAATGGATATTGTTGTGTCGTCGTAAAGACAAATTTAATGCCAATACAGCTCGAATATGTTCGAAGCATTTTACGTCTGATGATTTTGTTGTTAATCCATTGTTCGAGAAATATGGGGCCAGTAGTAAAATTAAACAACTTAACCCAAATGTTATTCCTTCGGTCTCTTTTCCAATGAAAGCACAAATGAAAACCAGTTAAGGTAAACTTACTTACAAATAAGTAACATCTATAAAAAACTTTTGATTAGTGTTAAGTTTAATTTTTATTATTATTTATTGTAGTTCTCAAGCTGATCCATCAATTTCTGAAGCAGAACTAACAACTTCACATGGTGATGTTGATTTAGCGATGGACACAATTTCTTTTGAATCGTTTTCAGAGCCCGCGTGTAGTAAGGCCAAGTATACACAAACAGAAATTTGTAACACCGATTCTTGCACGCAGACCGAAAAAGAATTAGGTGTGCATTATACCACATTACTGAAGTGAAACTTCTAATATATATTTAATATTTATAATATAATATAGAAAAATTATAATATTGAAAAAAAAAATGGTCATCCTATGCGTTCTCGAGTGTCACCTAGCCGTTTATGTCTGATGCCACAAGAGGTAACCTTGTAACTTGGTCACTTTTTCAAGGCCAACTAGTCATAATAGATAATGTTTATGTATGTGTAACAAAATGGGCAAAAAATCATTTTTGAAATCTCCTCGCATAGTAAAAATGCCCTTGAAATATTTTTTATTTCATTTATGTTTGTGTAGTGTGGTTTCATCGAAAATTTGTTTAAGTCGCATTAAAACCTGTATCATAGGCAAACGGGAAAAAAACGAAAAATCGGTTTCTGTGATACCTCGTGTGGAATGGAGCTATAATATTGAAAAAAATACATATATAAAATATATCACATGGACGATTTTTTTTTTGGTCACCCTGTGCGTTCTGGAGTGAGTAAGTGAGTGAGTGACATAGATGTTATAATATAGCAAAAAAAATTTGGCCACCCTGTGCGTTCTCGAGTGAGTCAGTCAGTGACATAGAAGTCTATATTATAACTTTCCAGTTTTTCAATTTTCCAATTTACCAAATTTCCTATTTTCATATTTTTTTATTTTCCAATTTTCCAATTTTTCAATTTTCCAATTTACCAGTTTTCCAATTTACCAATTTTCTACATTTCCAAATTTCCAATTTTCATATTTTCATATCTTCATATATTTTCCTATTTTCCAATTTTATAATTTTCCAATTTACAAATTTTGCAAATTCCGAAATTTCCAATTTTCCAATTTTCCATTTTCTTATTTTCTTATTTTTCAATTTTTTTAACCAATTATTAAAATAAAATGGTATCAACTAATGTTCCACCTAGGGATTTATGAATTGTCATGGCACATCCTGATACTAAAGGATTTCGTTTTGCGTTTATTGTTTCGTTCGCCTCGTTCGATTACACTTTTCGTAACGCATTTGCCAGCTTAGTCCACAAGCCAAGCGTGCATAAAGAAGTTTTACTTCAAAAATGTGCAACATGAATATAAAACAACAAACGGAAAAGCATATACCAACTCAGTCGGAAGTTGCTGCTTTGAGAGAACAGTGCTACAGACAGAATATTATTGATTCAATAAGCAATATATTTACGAAACGGCAAATGCTGAAACTCGCATGCCCGAAAAAGAGAATTAAATGGTCAATAGACGACATTTCAAGCGCCATTGCTATACATGCAACAAGGCCAAGAGCATATAGAATGCTTCTTAAAAAAAAAAAATCCGTTACCGGCCGTGATTACGCTTAAGAAATGGCGATAACGCCCAACGAGGGAATATAAAACAACCCGTAAACCACATGCCATCGGGTAAAGCGCAACTGCAACAAGCGTCCGGCGACAACAGCAGCTAAAACAACAATAGCGGCAACATAATAGCACAAGCAACAACAACATCAGCACATACAGAAGCAGCGGCGGCGACAACATCGCATATACAACATCAACAGCGGCAACTAACAACAAAACCTTGGTTGCGAAAATTTATTATGTTTTGTATTATTTTTTTTTATCGTTGATGTAAATAATTAAATAATCCAGTCGCATTATACATCAGTGCGCGTTTTGTTTTATTTCAAATACTGTGTGCCAGCACAGTTTTGTGAACAGTCGCTTTTCTATAGCGTCGACTTCTATCATGCTATTCTCATGGTCCAGCGGCGCGCGCACATGGTATGCAGATGCAGCAAACATCACTTTCATTTGCTTGCGTGGATTGTGCAACTCCCTTGATCCATAATTCAGCGACACACATGGTTTTGTGAACACCACAACCATGCCAGCTATCACTTGGCAAAAATAATACCCATCTCCACAGTGGCCCCAAACCTCCATTTTAACTCGAAACTAGGCTTTTTACATAAAATGAATCTTTTCACACACCTGTTTCTTGGGTCGCACAATCTTGCGGTCATTTTCGATCGACTGGCTTAAGAAACATTGACCAATACCGAGAGATTAAATGTCACATGCGACGAATATTTTTTTCATAACAAATGCCTTAAGTTATTGGACTGCGGATCCATTTGAATGGATGGAATTTCCAATTTATTCGTTTGCATATAAATCGTTTAGTTATGTGCTTTGTTGTGACAAGAACTCAGCCCACTTTCATCACTCTAGCCGACATGTAGAAATTCTGTTAACGAACCGATAAATAATAAATATAGACTACTTTGTTGTTGCGTCTTTGTCGCACCTAAATTCGCACCAAGTAGCTCCGCTACAAATTTTACTTGGGATTCAGAATAATAATTAATAATTAGAGATAATAATAATAATAATTTAGAGATATCTAAGTTGACGCTTTCCGTAAACCTATCTAATTCTATATATTTCTAATCACCATCACAACCTTCAAACTTTTAATTGACCAAAACTTAACAAATTATTAAAAAGATTAATTAATAAAATAGAAAAAATTTTGATCCTATTAATCGAGCAATTAAAATATCCCTTTTTTAATATTCTTCTGCCATCCCAAGTATTACTCATTTGCCCCTTTGTACAATGAAAAAGACCATCTTCAAAAAAACATTAAAATAAAATACGTATTTATTCCTAGTTAACGAATCATAAGTAATTACTTAATTAATTACGAGAAAAATATATGCACATTTCTTGTAATAATATAAGAAAAAAAATAATGTTCAAATAAATATGATGAAAAGAAATCCATTCAATTTAATGAGTCCAAATTTTTATTTATAAAACCAAACAGCTTCCAAGGGTAACCACTTTTCCTTATTTCCAATTTTTTTTCAACCTAAAAATCAAAAGGGCGATAAATAAGACTAAGATATTACTGTGTTTTTGACATCGTCGTATGTCTTTTTAATCTTTTAAATAAAAATATGAAACATAAATATTTATTTATCAATTATCATTTCGACTGGACCAAAGAAATGAAAATAAAATCAAACATTTGTAGCTTACTTTGAAAATTATTTAGTATATTTCAAAGAAGTATGGTTTTATTATTAATTACTAGATGATAAATCGGTATACGAGATTTGTTTTTATACAAAATATAAAAGTTTGAGACATTTTATTTATTTTATATAAGCATTCGATTCGGGTCCATAAAATAAATGAAGCAAATTAATTCATATTTAATTACTTAAATAATTTTATATCCATATAAATTAAATGTAAAATCATCTTTAGACATTTCGTAGCAAATATGATTTGATATTGACATAAGTCACATATACGTAGCTATAGACACCCCTTCAGTTTTATATAGCAACAAAATTATTATGATACAGATATGATGACATCAATAAAATTAGGCATGTAAACTATATGAGTACGAGTATGTACATATATATATATATATATATATATATATATATATATATATATATATATATATATATATATATATATATATATATATATATATATCAAATTAGGGTGGATTTTTATGTATTCACAAAAAAAATTGAATTGAGCGGTTCACCATATAGTCATATATATTCAGGATGATTTGTTATTATAAATCGTGTAATAAAATGGGGGTTGATTATGGTAATGGCTGTGGTGGATTGAGTACACATTTGATTACTGTTTTTTTATTAACAATTTTTGGAGTTGTTTAAACAATTTACATTTTGGGTAAAAACGAACAGGCTTGCTATATTCGATCGGTAAATTAATTTTACTTATGAAATGCTGAAATATGGCGATTAAAACGGAAGTATATAAACCATTTATTTAACTTAATGCTTTTATTTAACTTAATGAGAGTGTGAAGCTGGATGTACTCCAAATGACAATACAGTCTAATGTTAATGTGAGAGCTATAAAATCATTAAAACTAAAAAATTGACGACCTAATTATCAATATTCGTTCGTAAAATCTGAAAATTCTTGTGAAAGGGAAATTACTTCCTCGATGTGTAACTAACCGCTGTCGTCTATTATAATAGTTAATATAATTTTTTAAACAGTTTATAGTTTCAAACGTTGTTGTAGAGTTTGTAGCATATAGCTTTGTAAACTTCATAAACCCATCAATTATAACCGGAGGAGGTGTTTCTAATGCACCATAGAAATCAGAATGAATTGTATCGAAAGATTCATCACCTTTAGGAATTGGAAACAGATAACCCTCAACTTTACCAGAAAACATATTAAAATTAATGCACTTTAAACAGTTTTCGATGTGTTCTCTGATTTTTTTTTAATTCCAGGAGCCAATAATTCCAAGACACTATCTCTACCGTTTTTTCTACTCCAACATGCCCCATTAGCTCGTGAGCGTTTCATATTATGTTTCCGCGTTATATTTCCGTTAATAGTTTTCGCAGGTGTCGATTTAGACTGTGTTACACTTTGATCTAAGACCTGTTTTGAATTTACCACCTTTTCTGACACTCGATACTTTGATGTTAGTTGTGAAAATGCCTTTAACATTTGGCTTGATGTTGAAAAACACATTAATCGTGCTTGTGTTTTTAAAAAATTCGAATTTAGGCCTTTGATTGTGCCATTTAACAATTCAGCATCACTCATGCCTACCTTATTAGCCAGATTATTCTGTTCCTGATCTGAAAAAAAGTTTTTAAATGGTTTCCAAATATTCAAAAATTTACTGGTTATTTTGAAACCATTCATAAACGGTTTTAGTTTGGATCAATTGCAACGTACTTGAAACGGGTTATAAAAACCTTTTTGTAACGCTTAATATTGATTAAAATACCGTATTATTGTTTCTATTAATTTTCTTCTATTTAGGTATTTTGACCATTGGAATTTATAATGGTTTACCAACTTCTAAAATAATTCGCTATGTCATTATGTATGTACTTTGTTCATAAGCACAAAGAATATAGTGTTTCGTATGTTTAGAGTCAGACAATACCGTCTACTGATAAACATGTTGAATGACGAATCTTATAATAAAGTTTGTCAAGTCACTGGTAAACACCTCGAAGTGAAAACCAATCTGACTGAATTTTTTTTAAAACTATATTATCGGAACTTCAGATGATTTTAAGTTTTTATAAAATCAATTAAAACCCGATTTTGATAGACGTTCTTTGTTATTGAAACTGAAATTAATCCTTTTTTTGAGAAATTTTCTGTTTTTTACAAACCTCATTAAAACGGATTTTTTCGGGTTTTTATTACGGACTTACGGTGCTTATGAAACCTAGAAATGAATCAATAGGTTTGTCACCGCTCCAAAAAAACTTAAAAGTAGTTTAACACAAATATTTCAAATCATTTAAAACCGTTTGAAAAAATCTGTTAAGGCCTCGTAACGTGTCGGAAACGTTAAAACCAAAGTTTCGTATTGGTTATAAAACATACTTGAAACCATAAACTGCTACTTTAATTTATTGTGTATTGTAATGTATATTCCTCTTAATTCAGAAAAAACGCCTAAAAAGGGGGAGTTTTGAAAAGCGGAATAATTTAATGTTACTCATGTTTGGGCCAAGGGTATCGAAAATTGTTTTTTCGAGTACATTGCTATGAGTTCTATTAAAAATTAATAAATAATATTCATACATACTTAATTAATACAAAGAAAATGTCCAATTCAACCAGCAATGGCCAATTTTTTCGCAATTTTTTAAATTGGCGTTAATTCTACTAAATGACATTTAATATATTTTATATTTTCATAATAATTTTCATTTCATAATTTTAGGTTCATTTAATTACTACATTCACATCATTTAATTGTTTATAAACTATAAAATTCAATCACTTCCAGTAAATGGTTGTGCCCCATAGGCACAGTTTACATCAACCAGATTAGATTGGCGTGGATTATGCATTTAGTAAGGGCTATTTTCATTTTTACAAATTAGATATATTTATTTTAATAACAAACTATTTTAGATATCCTAGGCCATATCCAATAGGAGCGTGGTAGTGTCTTCGATGAAGAAATTTTTGTATTGTTACAAGGACGGTATGAATTATATAAAATTTATGGTGTTTCAGATTTTGGTATTCTTTCCACATTTCATTTTTAGAATTATAATCGATTTTAGATGATGGCACACTATATGGCAGTTTGGAATTAATACGATTTTATAATGTATTACAATTTCGACTAAACTAGTTAAAATTGATTTTATTACTCGACGGGTGCGTCACCGGAGTAGTCTTTACAAAACCTAGTATTTTTACAATTCACTAAACAATCCACATCAAGATAGTCTCTGACTTAATTCAACAAATTGTTTATTAGTTTTCGTGATTTTTTTCATATTGTCATAAATTTTACTAAGGTGAATAATAATAAATAATTTACCAAATATTTCGTTGTTTATAGATAATTTTCTTTTTAAATTTTTAGGTTCATTAAAATGATAAATTGCATTGAGGGAATTAAAATTAAAATAATAGTTCGTTTCCGGCAAATGTGGGGCCTCACATTTTAATAATAAATAAATGTAATATTTTATTTTAGATCTCCTGGGATCTTTGGCTGTATCCAAAAGGAGATGTAGTGCCATATATTAAAAAGTAGGTGTTTATAATTAATAAATTTGAGGATGCTGGGACTAGCTGTGTTTTGCTGAAATGGTAAGTTCCTTTCTATTCGTAAATTTTAAAGTTAAACAATAGCTTTTTGCTTTAAATTTTATTTGACCAAATATGGTATACTTTTTCTGCAAGTGTGACTATAGTGAATCAATTATTTATTTTGATAGTGTTTTTTCCGTTTAGATGCACTTTGATTTTCAAAAAATTCAAGTCCCAAATTCCACCAAGACCATCGAGATGACATGCTGGAAGTTTTGCAAAGTGATCTTCAAATAAATGAACTTATTTTTATCTTTATACAAATTACAGTTTGACGTCGTATTATGTGTACTTGGCCTTACCAGAGGGAATCAATAAAGGCTTGTGGCATTTTTGTCATTCTTCCTTTTTTGATGAAGAGAATTTTACTTTATAAATTACCTGTCTAACAGTATTTATAAAATGTGACCAAAGCTGCACGCCTCAAGAAAAAGATGGTTAACAACGATTATTAATTTGGTAAGGATATATTTTAATAAAATAAATCATTTAAATAATATAGTTAATATTATATTTTAGATGTCTTGGAATCCGGGCTGTATCCAAAAGGAGATAAGTAGTGCCATCTATTAAAAAGTATGTGTTTATAAATAACAAATTATGGCACCAGGCTATGTTTTGCTGAAATGGTAAGTTTCATTATATTCATAAATTTTAAAGTTGCTAGGATCAATTAATTGTTTAGCGATGTTTTTAACAATTTTTAACAAATTTCGTTTGCGATTCTAGGTGAAAATAATTTTCCCAAGTGATAGTTTTTTTTTTCTTGTAAATTGAGAATTCCGTAAGTTTTCTCCTTCTTAAGCTTACTTAGATTTTGATTATTAACTATTAGATGTACTTTCATTTTCGAACAATTCAAGTTCCAATCTTCACCAATGTAAAATTTTAGGCTACCATCACTATATATTATTAAGTAATTCGCCTGATCTTTCAATAATTAAGTTTCGAGATGGCGTGAAGGAAATCTTACAGAGTGATTTTCATACATTCAAGTTGAAATTTATTTATTTTTATCTTTTGGAAGTTATAGTTTGACGTTTTATTATATTATAATTATAGTGATAGTAGCCATTTTACGTAGCCCCCTCAAATGAATCATATGTTATTTTTTTCGAATTAATGAATATTGTTTTCATAGTTATAAAAACTTATACTGCACTTTCCGTTAATCTGCAATTCAAGTGTGAGTTTGGGTTGGCTAACTCTATTACAAGATTTGCCCATTATAATATTTACGGTGTCGTATTTAAAATAACAATGCAATTTTGCATCATTCTTGATGTATATTTCCTTTTTGTCATTTACTAGTAAGTTACTTTTCTTGTCATGTTTTTCTGAAAACATTAACTCTGCTATTAACTAAATTTAAACTGCAAGTAGTTTTTTATTTATTTATTTAGTACAAAATGTAATACTTATGATTTTACTCAAATACATACATGAACAATTTTACTTAAAATGTTTAATATATAATAAACATATAAGATTACTAATAATATACAATAAAAATAAAAATGATTTAACAAAAAAGGTTAATTATAAAATAATTTTAAAATCCGTTTTAAAGAAATTTTGGATAACCCAAAGTCGAACTTGATGCTAATTTGGTTTAATTGTTTAGCCATTCGGTTAACTGGTTCATTTTCACCATAGATCGTACGGTGCTTGTCTAATTTGATCAAAATACTCTGCCGAGTAGTTCTTGTCAGGACATGCAAACCGATGTCAGTCAAAATGTTTGGCGAGTCAATGTGGCCAATAAGAACATTTCCTAACATCGAGGAACCAAGGTGATTTCTTCTGTTATCCACGGTGGTGATTTGATAATTATTACATCTTTTAATATAAGATGGTAAGCGAAGAATACTTTGGTAGTATGGCAGATTATGGTCATAACACCAACCGTCTTTCTTAGCAACGTACAACAAAAATTTTCTTTGTACGCTTTCAATATGATTGATGTGTATTTGATGGTAAGGTAACCAAACTGGAACCGCAAATTCCAAATGAGCTCGGTGTGCAATGTGCAAAATATAAGTTGAATAAGCACCTTATGTCTGTGAACTGATATGTCCATCTTTTGATAAATCCCAACATAGAGTTTGCCCTCGCGATTATTATGTCTATGTGTTTGTTGAATAATACATTTTCCACAAATGTAACATCTAAATCGCGAATTTCACTTATTCTAGTTAGAGGTGACCCATTGATTTGGTACTCGTGATGTAAAGGCTCCTTCTGCCGGTGAAATGTTATAACCTTGCACTTATTTGTGTTTAATCGCAGTTCATGAAGTATGTGCACCAGCTACTTACTCTGCTTAAATCGTCCTGTAATAATTTCACATCTTCCATGGTCTTAATCGGTTTAAATAGTTTCATATCGTCAGCATATATTAATACATCGTAATTATAGATCACATCGGTAATGCCGTTAACAAAGATTATAAAAATCCACGGTCCTAGATGGGAGCCTTGCGGTACTCCAGAGTGTGCTATTATTGGTCTTGATTTAACACCGCCTATTTCGATATATTGCTCTCTGTTACTTAATTATGATCATATACACTTCACAAATGCGCTTGAGAATCGAAAGTTGATGACAGACGGAATCAAAAGCTTTGCTAAAGTCAGTGTAAATTGTATCCATTTGAGTTGATTGCTCTAGGGTTTTCAGAGTTTTGCTTGTAAACTCAACCAGATTTGTTGTAGTCGATCTGCCAGGAGAAAACCGTGCTGTGATACTGAAATGCGTTTTGGTACTATTGATTTAAGAGATTTGCAGATGATCATTTCAAAGAGCTTAGGTATTGAAGACAATGATGATATTCCACGGTAACATGAAATGTCAGCTCTATTACCTGCTTTAAATATAGGTGTTATTTTAGTTATTTTCCATTGTGTTGGGGAATACGCCACTTTGTAAAGACTGATTGAAGAGTAGGCACAGTGGTTCGACCAGTTCGTTTTCGAACATCTTTAGAACAGCGGATGGTGTTTTATCAGGTCCACAACCATCACTAAATGACTGAAGTGCTTGTAATATATCATTGCTGGATATGTTTGGAATGTTTATGTTTAGATTAGATTCACAACCAGCTAGATTAGGCGACGCTGAAACATTTTCTTGATAGACACTTTGAAAAAATTCAGCAAACATGTTTGCAATGCATTGGTTGTCAGTTGACTGCTTTTCTTGGTAGTACATGGATACTGGATAACCTTTAGTATTTCGTTTGATGTTAAAAAAATTTCAGAAGTATTTTGGGTCATTTTTAATGCTATTCTGTATATTCTTTAAGTAATTTGAATATTTAGCTTGAAAGTATTCCTCATATATACCATTATTGTCAAGAAACAGTCTTCTATCGTTCTCCGAATCGTTAATTTTCATACGTTTGTACGCGCTTTATCCTTTTTATTCTTCAGGTTAACTAGTGAAGAATCATACCATGACGGGTAACGTTTTGTGGAAGCTCTTGAAAGCGGGACGTGTGGCTTAAAAGCACGAAGAATTAAGCAGTACAACTTCTCTACATTTCTGTTCACATCCTTTGAAGATAGTTCCATATCCCATTTGATTTCGCTTAGGGATCTTCTTAAATCAATTTGGTTGGCCCTTTTAAAATTAAAGGTTTCCGGTTCTACTGGCAGTACACAGGGAGATGCTTCCAACGAATTAAATGAAATTTCCATCGCTTTATGGTGATCATCATTCGTGACGAATGGTACCAACGACTCCTTCACGTCGAACATGTTAAGATCATTAGAGAGGATAAGGTCAAGGTATCTATTATGTATGTTAGGATATTGGTTAATCTGATTGAGGTTTAAATTGAGAATGGAATCAATAAAGCAAATTTCGGATTCGGATGTAACGTTAAAAGGAATGTTGATGTTAAGATCTGGATCAAGACTCCATGATATGCGTGGCAAATTAAAGTCGCCAGGGATGAGAAAAATGTCAGTTGGCTCACCTTGCCTTGTAAGTTCCTTGTAAGCTTTTGGGTGACAGAAACAAATTTGTATTCAGGTTAGTAAAATTGAATTCTTATGATTTATTGGAGAATAGCTCTAGTGTTGGAGCAGCATTACTAAGGTCATCAGTTGTAGGTAGTTGAGACATGGGATGTTGACCAACTCTCATTTTGATGGCCTTATCAGTCTGCGTTACACATTATTGGCCTTCATTATTTTTTATTGGCCATCGGCTTTTGTGTAGTTATAATTATATTCTTCACCAATCCGCAATCTCTTATTGTTAGTTGTTGGTACTATTATCCTTATTTGTTCACGAAAAAAACGAAATTTTGGTAATTAGTCTTCGGTCTATATGACTTTTGTGTAATTCCTATAGGATTTAACGCTAAAGATTTCCTGGTATCGTCACTTTGTGGAAAAATTGTGTGTTTCATATAATTTAATGTATAATCTTGTTATTTAATATTAGTTAAATGTTATTTTTAAATTATATATTTATTTATTTTATATTTAACGGTGTGCAATATTTTATAAATTTCAATTTTAAATAACAAATCGAACAGTGAAATTTAATTCTTAATTCATTCTACTCAAATTTGATTTACATTTAAAAATTGTATTTACGCTATGATTAATGCAGAATTTCGGTAAGACTCTTCTTTAACTTTTTTACGTTCATTATTTGCAAGTAATTATTTCAATAAATTTTCAAATTTCCCCTTATTGGTACAAGAGAGCTAATGATCGATTTATTCAAATTTTCTTATATCTGTTGAAATTTTGCAAACCCCTGAGTTTTATCCGACGTGGCTGAAAGGTATAAACTTATGATGCAAACATCATTGTTTTATCCATTCTATCAATTATCAGATTTATTGTACTACAAAAACCAATGAAATCATGTCAATTACTGACGTAATATGTATTCGACGTACTTTCGAATGTAACAATTTTCTCGACATGTTATCACTCATTGTCTACGCTGAATACGTTAATTCGTATGGTGGGTGATTTAAAACGCCCCCATGGTTAATTGGAGATTAAGTTTAAATTTTGGAATTTAATTATAAAGCGCAATAATAGCTTAGAAAGCTTGAAATTAATGGATCTTTTAAAGGATTTTTTATGAAAATATAGGAAATAGAATTCAAGTTTGTGATTCCACTTCAAAAATCAAATTTGGAGCCAAATCTTGTGACGATTTATTGCAAAATTCATTATCTGAAATTGGGTCATATAAGGATACCTACAAGCTAGAGGAGGTGCTTTCCTGTAAACTCTTTTGGCAGCAGCCTGAAACATGTTTTCGATTAAAGATATCATAATTGATGTAAATACTCTGGTCAAATAACATAAGATAAAACCGACAACTGGAATCAGCACAGATAATAAAATTTTAGCACAAAAAATATTTGTTAAATATCGATACTTATATCTTGAATATTTTAAGTTGGCACCAGATTTAGTTTATGATACTGGTAGAAGTAGCTTTTTAATATTAGTTTGTGCCTCACCTGAAATATTATTTAGTCGTTCGTAGTTACTACAGTTTTGCCTAGCTATCTAAAATTAGTTTATTGCTTGACTTAAGAATTTAATAATTTAATTTTTAGATTTTAGTGGTTGAATTCAATAAATATAAATTTGGCGCCGTCTTTGGTAAAATTTAATTTCGGGAGTTAGATTAAAAAATATTTACTAATTAGGTTTAAAATTCATTATCAGTCCGGTTTTATTAGATCTGTTTTAAAATTTAAAAGATTTAAATTTGTGCTTATTAGCGAATTTCATAAACATCTATTACGATTACATTAAAGTTTAATTCAAATTAAATTCGACAATAAATAGAAACGAGAAATATTTTTTTATACCTAGGAATTTCCTACAAAATGCAGATTGACATTGCTGAAATCCGTTTTCATTTGAATAACATTATGACGAACTTTCGCGTAATAGCCATATTCCTGAAATTACTTCTTAATCAATTTTGAAACCAAAGCAAATCGAGGCTCATCAAAATCCAAAAATGGCCATATTTCAGAAAAGCACTTTGAAATTAATTTAGAATGCCACTTTAATTCCAAAATCAGAATTTAGGTTTGCCCTTTTAAAGATGCATCATCACAAAATGTTTATTTAGATCTCAATTCCCGATAGTTAAATATATTTTACGAGTAAAACGTAAAACCTCTATTCTTTTAAAACCTCTATTCTGTCATAATAGCCAAAGTTCATAATATTTTTTTAATAAACCCATACAGAGATGATAATCTACTGATTTGATAGGTCTGACTGAATTCGATTAGATCCTTTTCAGTATTCGGAAATTTATCATCTATTGAAGTGGTTACGTATTTTTGGTAATCGTTCATAAATATATTTCTTAGTATTTCCCATGAATTCGATTGTACTATGCGAGGTTGTTTTCTAGATTGGCTCTAACAATTTTCATGAATTCCGAATGAGTTGACAATAAACTCCATGAGGTAAATACGTAATAATTTTTTAAATATGCCTCAAATTTGTTCTCAAATAATTCGTAGTATCGAGTTTAAATGATTGGAGAACCCTTAAAATAATTTTGGACTTCTCTTTTTGGCTAAAATCTATGGCTAAACATGACAACATACATGATTTTAGTCTTAATAAGAATAAACAATATTTGCTAAAACCACCCCTCGAGATTTATTCAATTCAGCTGTACTACACTATGAAAACCATCGACATTAATTCGGAAATGGCGTTGCACGCGTGCATGAATGGCTTTGATGCATGAGTGCATGCATTGTTTTGTCAAAATTAATTTTTCTTCTAGCAAATAGCTATATTTATATCGCACCATGCGTGCAATAAAACGATAACTCAAAAACAAACATTTTCAGGAAAACGATTTTTCACTAAAACTTTTGGTGTAAGCCCATGGTAAAATTTATTTTCAAAGCTTAATAATTACTGTAGGAGGATTCTGAATCGGCACATCTGTAGGGCCTATTGCCAATATTCTAAAAATGCAATCATGCAATAACGCGATAAGTAGTACTTATCGTTTTATTGCACGCGCATGGTGCGATATTTTATGAGAGAAATATTATTGCTAATCTTTTATTATGAAATTGGGATTTAATTTTTATTAACTGTTAGTATGCTTAAACCTGCTTTTAACGATGTTATATGGAATCTCGCTGTGATTACCTGTGTTACCTGTGTAACACTAGCTAATATTTAATTCTTAAATAATATGAAAAATGGCTTTGTTTTATTTTCAATAGCTTAATGCTTGATATGCAACATAGGACCATAGTCTGTTAAAAAACGCCCAAAGTTTGGCAAAATACAAAATTTCTTCTAACACTCACGTTATAGAATTCCACTACAACAAGATTTGGATCCAACAATAATTTGATTCACTTTAATTATTAGTTTAACTATCTTGAAGCTGGCTATCAGACTCCCGGTTTTTCAATCCTTTTTGTGAACTCATTCCTCTTAATTCAGGAAAAACACATAAAAAGGCGGAGTTTTGAAAAGCGGAAAAATTTAATGTTACTCATGTTTGGGCCAAGGGTATCGAAAATTGTTTTTTCGAGTACATTGCTATGAGTTCTATTAAAAATTAATAATTAATTTTACTTTAGGTTATCGATTGCAATGGTGTTTGTGATTGTTCCGTATATTGGTCTATTTTTCAGTATTCTCAAATTAAATACACAACCGTAGGAAATTACTTCCATTTGCGTCAAACTGTATGACAACGCCTATGATAATCGACACTTACTTATACACAATCAACTTCCCAACCACCCCATACTCCACAATCAACTTCCCAACCACCCCCCACTCTGGAGCAAGCTACATACAGTTGGCCATGTGAAAAGCATGAATTTTTCAAAATAACACCAGCTATTTTCAATGATTGCCCCTGAGCTTTGTTGATTGTCATTGCAAAAGCAAGGCGTAATGGGAATTGTAGTCGCTTGAATTCAAACGGCAAATCGGTGGAAATCATAGGAATGCGCGGAATTAGCACATCTTCTCCTTTACTTTTACCGGTAATAATCGTTGCTTCAATCACACTCGGCATCAATTTATTCACACAAAGCCGTGTTCCGTTGCACAATTTCGGTGGATCTAAATTTCGGAGCAGTATTATTGGTGAACCCTCTTTTAAAAATAGTATGTGTGGTGGAATACCAGGTGGCTCCAAAGAATTAAGAAACTCTATTGGATAATTGACGGATTGATCCACATCAGTAACCGTGTCGATAGATCGGGTAGTTGCGATTGAATTTCATTATTTAATTTATTAACGCCGTCATTTTTGGAAGCTTGGAGTGCACGTACACACAGCCAATCATGATTTTTGAAGTTATTTGGCAGATTTGAGAATACTTTCATTACCACGTCCTTTATTGATGGCAACATTTGACAAAAATTAGGCGGGAACGATATCTCACATGTTACAGTGTCATTTGGCAATTTCCCGTTACCCATGTCCAAAAGCTGCCTAGCAAATGTTTTAGCTGTACCATCGTGATGTAAATTCACACGCATGTTTGTAGATAGTGCGTGATTTTCGTAACGTGTTTCCAAAGATGAGACGCCTTCAGGCAGGCATTAATTTCATCAGCGGGTGTTGATCGTGGAATGACTGGCAAAGTTTGACGAAAATCACCTGCTAGTAGTGTTAGAGCTCCTCCCATTGGTCGGTTATTTTGTCGCAAATCGCGCAAAGTACGATCAACCGCCTCAAATGCTTTTTTGTGTGCCATGGTACATTCATCCCAAATAATGATTTTACATGTTTTTAATAACGTGGCAATTCCCGATTTTCGTGTTATATTGCAAGAAAAATTATCCGCTTGATTCAAATTCAATGGTAGTTTAAACGTTGAATGTGCTGTGCGTCCTCCATCGAGTAAAGTGGATGCAATTCCAGATGGTGCAACAGCGAGGCCGATTGTATTCTGCTGTCTTACTTCAGCTAGTATCAAATTAAGAAGAAATGTTTTTCCAGTGCCTCCGGGTGCGTCACGAAAAATAATTCCTCCGTTACCGTTTGCTATGTATTGCATCACTTTAGTGTATGCCTGTCTTTGATCATCCACTAAGAGACTTTTTTGAGTCTCAGCGAAAACTCGTAACTGACCAACGTCGTAATTAAGTTCTCGTAATAGATCTCTATCACGAACAATGTTTCCATGGCGTGTCGGTGCTGGCAACCCAAGTTGGGAAATGACTTTGTTATTAATGTATAAGCATGCATCCTCGAGTAATATAAGTGCTTCATTAAATATGTCTGCTGAAAACTGTATTTCCATATCGGGAATTGTTCTACGTGCTTGCCAAAGTATATCTTCACTAAGGCTTTTTTTGTGCTTTTCCCAAAGACCTTTAGGATCGGAAGGTGTGCATGTTGTTAATATGATTGCAAAGAGCTTGCGTATTTGTGCTGGATGACACATAAGACATGCTTCGGTCAGTGTTCTATCCCAGTGTTCATCATTTTCAAGTAAGCCCAGTTTAAGACATGCCTCTCTGTAAGTTTGACATACTTCGCCATTTACAGTTCTCAGTGCTTGAAAAGACGTTGCTCCTCTTACTTCATGAAGCAGCATTCTCAGAAAATAACACTCCGTATTGTTAGGATGAACATTATAAACTCGACCCAAGGCATCAGAACCACGTATTCCAGGGTACTCCTGAATAATTGTGCCTTGCTTTCTTCTGAAAAACTGCTTCTTCGACGTGTTCCATGTATAATATTTTGGAACTTCATGATACAACAACGTTTTAACGAATACTTCTGTTCCGCACAACTGAAAAAAGGCTGTTAATGTCGTATTCGTTGGTTGTGCCGCTCTCTGTAACAGATTTTCTTCCGTAAAGTAAACTCGTTGTCCATTTTTTAAGTGTACACTGAGATGAACAACTGTTGGATAACGCTCGTGAATATTAAAACTCAAAATTCGCCTGACAGCTTCATTACTGATGATGTAACGTCCTATTTGAAATTGCGTGACTTCATCGAATTGTGAATTTGTATTCGAAAGTCCAAAAATTGCCATATCACTGCCTTTGTTGACGTATTTACATATATATTTAATTGACTTAACCGAGTTGCAGTACTCAACGTTAATATGGGCTTTAAATATTTTCGACAGTAACGGAGTGTAAGGAACAATCCAGCAATTATCTACCTCATGATGCACATTGTTTACTTTGATAGTGGCTGTATGTCCTCCGTCATCGGGTTTTCGTCTCCGTTATTGTGGATATCCGTCGTCACCAGTTTGTGTTTCCTGGTACATGTTTCGGGGATATTTTTTCGAACACTTTCCGTCTTTCATGAAAGGTGAATTGGGATTCACGGCTCCACATGGCCCATGTATCATGTTTTTGCTAACGATTTCAAAAAGTATCGGATCATCTTGGGGATTGGGTAATTCAGCTGATATAACACTATCAATTTGAGTCGGAGTAATCTTGTCGTTTAACCAAATCAAAATGTGAGCATGTGGTAGGCCTCTTTTCTGCCATTCTATAGAATACATCCAGAAGCGAGTTTCTCCATAAATATGAATTTTAGTTATGAGGTTCATGAGATTTATGAGTTTCTGTTTGAAAACTCTAGCTGTCAGATCATACCGATGGGTCGATGATTGTCCAATTAGAAGTAAATCTATAATCTCAGCCCATGTTGGATTACATGTAAACGTTATAAATAGATCAGGACGTCCAAATCTTTGGACATACGTCATGGCATCCTGAGCGTATTCGTGCATGTGCCTTGCGAAGTCCCGTATACGTAGCTGGTAATATGACCAATTTCGCAATGTCAGCAACGTTTCCATCATTTGCAATTGCACCGCGCAAGTGAATATATTCCTCGGAACGAAGTTTTTTCTGATTTAAGCGAATGAAAAGAAATCGTTCACTTTCGATTTTAGCATACATATCAACAATGAATTGGTGAAAAAGTTGACGGCACTTCAGGATGTGGTTTGATTGTTGTGCTCTAATCATAATACGACACGCATAAAAATCTATGCGCAGGAAACCCTTTGCGTCATCGCAGCACTTGTTGTTGGGTTAGTTTGCATCACGTTGAAATGATACCCATCTTCCCCTTGCCAAAACAGTATTGGATACTGAAGAGCATCATACGATCTGTGTGTTTCAGTAACACGCTGTAGGCTTTCATTTTGTCTATGGATAATAATATCACGTCGGTTGAAATCCCTTTCGACCATAACAATAGCAACTTCGTTGATTGTTGGAGCATTGAATCGTCTTTCATGATGACCAGACGGTGTTTTGTCTGCTCGAATAGCTACTCTGTGGTCATCTGATGCGGCATTTGCTCCAATGCAGTTTTGAATAAATTTACCAGATGATTGCGTTCATGGAATAAAATCTGTAAACTTGATATTATTTCACGTTTTGTTCCGGGACTAATAGCACAACGTTGATCTGTCTCCGCCTCCTCGTTGCCCATGAAGTAAATTTGTAAAAACTTGGAGTCGTTGTTAGAGAGAGGAAGAAGTGATCCAATTTTATGATTAATTTGTCCTTGTACTTTAAACGTGGGCATAAAACCTCCATCCTTAACAATTGGGTTACAATTTGGGTTGCTCCAAAAGATGTCATTTGAAAACAAGAGTTTCAAATATTTTGTAGAAAATGTCTGGATAACTCAGTAGTTCCGGAGACGTAAGCTAGAAGAGGTTCAGGTGGATCATCCAGAGGAGGCAAGTTCACATTTCTATTTGAACAACACATTCCAGGTGATTCATTGTGAAACTTTAAAGCATGACAATACAAACAAATGTTTTCCATTTGCCCAATTGAAACATTGTAATCATAGTCTTTCTCGTAATTGAATGCTGCTAACTTTAAATCAACTCTAAAAGTTTCTATTAATCGTCCATATCGTAACCGATCGACTTCCAGCCGGGCCTCACGATGTTCAATTATTTTTTTTATAACAATCGCACGCTAGATATCCTTTTTAGTGTCTAAATTTGCGGCTAAAGTGCTATTTCGGAACATTTAAATAATTGTATCTATACATGTTAAAATGAATTCTTGATCCAGGGCAGACTTCCGGATTGGAGCATGTCACTAATTTCATATAACTCCTTTCCTAAAGTCATTCCCGTCAAAAAAATCTTTAAAAAATTGAAATTTGATAAAAAAATTTGTACCACAGCCCCTAGACCCCGGGGTCCAGCCCCTTTAAAAGTATCGTCGTGGGCTTGGTCCTGAACATGCAACATATACATGGTAAAAATTTCATGGCGATCGGTAAAGCGGCTAAGGCGTTATTTCAGAACAATCAAATGATTGTATCTTTACGTAAAAATGAATTTTTGATCTAGGGGCGGACCCCCCGAATTCGAACGTGCCTTTTATTTCATATAATCCCTTTCCAAAACTCATTCTCGTAAAAAAATTAAAATTTTTGAAAAAATTTGTACCACAGCCCCTAGACCCCGAGGTCCACCCCTTTTCACAATATCGTAAGATTGATCCTCACCATGCAATATTTGCATGGTAAACATTTCATGGCGATCGGTTGAGCGACTGAGAAGTCATTTTGGAATAATCAAATATTTGTATCTATATACATGTAAAAATTAATTTTTGATCCAGGGCTGGGCCCCTCGGATTCGAACATGTCAGTAATATCATATAACCAGCCTCATAAACTCATTTTCGTGGAAAAATTTAAAGAAAATTAAAATTTTCGAAAAAATTTGTACCGCAGCCCCTTCCAAAATATCATAAAGTTGGTTCTGGATATGCAACTTGTACATGGTACCAATTTCATGGCGATCAGTTGAGCGGCTGAGACGCTTATTCGGAACAAACAAACAAACAGGAATTCATTTTTATATAGATAGATTCCTTATTGTTGTCAAAGGGGATTTTATAGTAGATCTGGATGGTAATGAAGTTTATCCTAAATTTTACTAAATGACGTAATTTATATTTAGTAATGTTTTAGAAAAAACTTCACACGCCTATATAGATATGTGAAGTTTTTACTAAATCATTACTAATTATGATATTCCTTGTCAATGTATTAGTAAAATGTATAAATCATATATACATTTAGGCGATTTATCTGATAATTTATCAAAACCTTTTATAAATTTAATTTCTAATGTTTAAAAGCTGGCTGAAACATAACCAGGTCAAAAATAATAAACGTTTTCTACAACATTTGTAAACTTAATTTAAAAAATTATTTGTCACGGAATAAGTATATGTAGTAAGTTAAATAACATTCTTCTCTATAGTAAATTTGTGCCAAAATTTTGATTGAGAAGACACGTGAAAATTCGTAGGATTAGGTTTGTATCTGCACGACACGGTGTATTTTGTTGAGACACGACATAGACGAGATAACCACTCGCAAAGGTATCAAATAAACACACTGAATGATGCACGAAACACTTTACGAATGAAAAGGCAAACGATTACTCGAAATTTTGTTTATGTTTTATTTATAATATCGTAGTATACGACATGATTAGCTCGATTGTTCTTTTACCAATGCCAAAATTACGCTATAAACCAAACTAAAAGTTTTATAGAAAACGAATTGTAACAGATATATACGTTGTTGCGATGCAACATACTGCCGCCTGTTGAAAGGACATGATGGATTTCAACATAACGATGATGCCACCTTTCCCAAGATGCACCTCAACGATTCGACCAAACATCCACTTCTGAGGCGGTACAGTATCCTCAAAGGCTAAAACCATCGTACCTAATTCTACCTTTGACGACGATCTCCACTTAGAACGTTGCCTTAATTGGACGATATATTCCTTCGACCAACCAACGTTCCCAAAATTCGTGCTGACTTCTCCTAATCCGTTGATAGCGACTGAGGCGATTGATGTGTAGTGTAGACAAGTCAGGTTCTATTGGCGCCGTAAGTGGTTCACCGATTAAAAAATGGACTGGTGTAAGCACGTTAAGATCAGCTGGATCCGAAGACATTGGTGTTAGAGGTCTTGAATTCATGGCTGCTTCGATTTGAGCCGAAACCGTACTAAACTCCTCATAAGTAAGCGTTGAATTATTCAGAATTCGGTTTATGTGATGCTTCGCTGGCTTAACTGCGGCCTCCCAAAGGCCACCAAAATGCGGCGATCAAGGTGGCATGTGTGATATGCGAATGTTATCTTCACCACAGGCTTTAATAACGTGATCGCGATTTTATTTATTGAAGTTCATTTAATTGACGGCTTTCATAAACGAAATTTGTTTAGCGTTGTCGCAATATAGAGTTTAACATAAACCTCTTCGACTGACGAATCTTTTTTAGCGCTGCAATAAACCCATCGGACGAAAGGTTGCTCACTAACTCCAAATGAATAGATTTCTTAGAGAAGCACACAAATATTGAAATATATGCCTTAGCTGGAAATTGACCACGACGTTTGTAAGAAATTATTACAGGACCGCAAAAATTTACTCCAGTCACTAGAAATGGAAGAGCTGGTTGAACTCGGCGCGAAGGGTTAATTCCCCATTATCTGCTTATAAAGAACAGGGTGATATTTGAAACATATAATGCAGCGTTGCACTATTCTGCGGGCGATGTCCCTTCCATTTTTAATCCAGTATTGTTGTCTGATTACAGATAGAAGTGGTTGTGGTCCCACTTGAATATTCTTATTGTGCAAATATTCGACAAGCGAAAACACAAACTGTCTATTCTTTGGCAATAATATGGGATTCATTTGATTGTACGACACATTTAAAGGCCCTCCAACTCGAATTATTCCTTCATTATCAAGGAATGGCCGTAGTCTCTGGATGTAACTATCGTTATGCAAGTGCTAATTTGTGAACAATCTTCTATAATCTTCACTAAACGATGCCCGTTGAACGATGCGAACCATCAGCTTCTCGGTTCTAAAAAGTTCTAATGGCGCAAAGGAAGAATCAACAACATATTCTGACTTCTATTACGTCTCAGAATTTCGCAATCGACGAAACAAAGGACGCAAGTAAAGACACGGCGCAATTGAGTGAAAGAATTCACGAACCTTCAACGTGACGATACTTTATTGTTAGTTTGATGAAGCGAGCACCACGATATTATTCTTTCTTCTTTCTGGTCCGTTTTTGATATCGACCTGTATACATTGGTTTGGCCAGCACGCGGTAGGATCAGTTAAAAAATCCGGTTTTTACAAACCGGATATTGTCCTTTAATAGTTGTTTAGGCAACATACCTCGAGATACAACATCGGCTGGATCACATTTTATATCTACATGATTCCATACATATTTTTCAGTTAATCGCTGGATAGTCGATTCACGATTAGACACAAACGTTGCCCAATTTGATGGGTGTGCGGCAAGCCAACTCAAAACAATTTCCGAATCAGTCCAGCAACAAAACCTTTCCAAGTTATAATTTAAGTTATTATTTAAAATCCATGGAGCTGGACGAAATCAAATTTATTGGAAAACATAAAACGAGGTATCTCGATTTATTCGATTAATGATAACTTCTCTCGAAACTTCACCCATTGTGATTCATAAGCTCTCAGGTAATGGATTGTCCCAACCAATTTTCAAACGCTACAAATGTTGTAAAAATATTTTCGCCTTTACAATGATGGGGCTGAGAATGCCGAAGGGACCGAATAGTGTGGCGATTTCTGAAAATACCCGTTGTTTAGTAATGGTGCATTCTTCGGACTTATATACATACTTGTATCTAAAGATGTCGTCTTTAGTGTACCAAGAGAGTCCAAGTTCCTGACGAAATCCTTTTTATCTATGGAAACGGTCTGCTCACGATGTTTCGGTGGAATATTCTCTAATTACTTCGGATCGTTAGAAGCCCACTTTCGCAATTCAAACCCGCCGATAATGCATTTAGAGGTGAGAGGTAGAGCTGTTTTATTTTCGATCGCAAGCTGGTGAAAGCAGCGAATAGCTCAAAACGAAGCTGCGGCGGTTCCTAAATAGCTAAAAACGAGATGTGACGGATTTAAGCCGATATACATCAATTTGATCCGTAGGCGAAAATCGCCACAAAATGCACTGTAGATAAGATTGTTCATCATCTACCAGAATCTGCCGATACATTTTTGTAATATTTGCCGTTAATGCGTATCGGCGTAATCGAAATCCCAATAGTGTCGACAATAGGTCCTTCTGTATACTTGGACCAACATTCATGACAGCATTGAGAGAGTAGCCGGTTGCAGTTCTGCAGGATGCGTCAAAAACGCGACGTAGTCGTGTACAGTTACTTTCCGGTTTATATACACCATGGTGAGGACAAAATATCTACATTTAGTAAAGTCTTCGACAGTAGTGAGTGTGTCATCGTTGTGCTTCAAATGTTTTATAAAAATCATGTCAATCAGTAAATATGTACCTGGTAAACGTGGTAACAACAATTTTGGAAGGCGAGCTGGACGTGCACTGGATTGATTGACGACCGAATTCTGTCCCTCAATTAAGAAACTGGGCATTGATTCGCGACGGGAACTAGCTTGTGCTGCTAAGAGTTTGAATTTTATACTGCAATATGTGATTTCAAAGAGTTCTTTGTGTTTTTTCCCGTTCCGCTTGTATCCAGCCTTTCTATCTACAATAGGATTCTTTGGAAATACCCGAGATAAGTCTCCCCTAATCCAAAACGAGTTGCAAGGTTATGCTGATTGATTCTATTTATATTTGCGTCAACGTAATTTTTCAACTTAGTTTGAGAGCCCTTAGTGGCAGCGCGACTTTTTTTTTAATTCCGCTAAAGTATCAGCAACCGTCGCCATCGTAACTATACTGGGTTAACACTCACAAAAAAAAAACGATCTACCTACGACTCGATGTAGTCATGACTTCTATTGTTGAGGATGCTAAGCACGTGCCGAAATTCGAGGCAAAAATTTGAAGATCACGGCAACAACGATAACGTTCATCAATGCCGCTATGTTTTTTAGATAGAACTATGTCATTTACATTTTCCAAGGTTATTTCACCCCAAATTTTTAGATTACATGGTATCGAAATATAAAAAAAATTTATGCTTGCTCCTTATATGGAAAATTCGGAAGTTTTGGTTAATACTAAATCACTCTGGGCTAGCTATACGTGTGTGATATATTGAGAAGAAGTACTAGAATATTGTAAACTAAGACGGAACTAGGCTATTACTTATTCTACCTAAATATAATTTATAAATAAATACAACTAGTATATTACTGAACTATAAAACAATAAACTATAATATATACTGTTGTAGTAAAAAAAAAAAAAAATAATTATTTTAATATCTTGCAAATGATTTGTTGAATAACTTAGTGTACTCCCTGAAAAGAGCAGTCGGCTTAGCGCACAGCACTCACTAGCTTGACGAGATTTGAAGTTCAAGTAGAATATGAACTCCAAAATATTAAGTAATATTCTGCATATGAATTAATATTGTGCTCAAAGAAACAATGTATATTAGTTGGTGACAATTACATTTTGAATTTCAAAACAACGTAAAAATGCAACTAAATATATTCAATTAAATAGTAATGTGCCAGAACATTATTGAATATTATTACAAATCGTAACTAATTTTTCGTCTAGAAAGACGAATATAATCTAAGTGGTGGTAAGGAAATTTGAAAGCTCTGTGTAATACAAAATATTTAAATCTTTTAGATAAACTTTTGATTAATGCAACAATTTGTTTTTTAATTGAATACCGTATGATTGAAAAACCGAGGAAATATTAAGGTTATTCATGTTCGAAGATCAAATAAACCGACCAAACGGCACAGTGAATAAAGTTTTGGCGTTTGGAGCAAAAGGTACCGGGCTCGGATCCCGATAGAGGTAGGATGCAAAAGGGACTTTTCATTTGATTACGATCGGTGGTGAAAATGAACACAAATATGACCCCCTGTCGGAGTGCAGAACTCATGGGTCGACCCGTCCTCCATGATAGTACTATAGGTAGGCATGGAACTATGCAATGCGCAGATGTTTCTACGTAAATCGGATTTATAGCCTACGTCGTCTATTTGGCTACTGCATAAGGTAGGATGTTAAAAGCGAACTGAGAAAGAGTTGGGAGTGCTTAGGCTTCAGAACAGATTGCATAGTTAATAAACAAACAAACAAACAAACATCAAATGAGCAATATTTAATTTCTTCCGATTTAATAATCTTTCAATAGGGATGGTCGATATTTGTTAGGTTATATCAACCATGTTTTTAAAGCAACGTCTGTCAAATTTTAGGCATTTTTGTGACTACATCTGTGCAAATTTTGCGTATTTTGCGTATTTTGCGTTGGGACCTGGGTCGATACCCGTATAGAATCCAGCTGACCCAGCAACATAAGAGAAACGCACATGTTGTCTCGCACAGCGGCAACGTCAAGTGGCCACCAAGGTTGTGCGATTATACATCTTAGACATCTTCCTTTGCGGCTACACTGCAAACAATTGATGCCCTTAAGTCCGCCATACAGCAAATTCAGCGATTCGTGCGATAAAATAATCGAAGATTGAACCTCTCTGATATGTGGCATCGAGCATCGCCGAGGTAGACATTTAAACGACGTTATAATTCATACTTAATGCCATAAAATATTATTTAAAATACAATAAAAAATTGGGTGGATATCTCACACACAATTTGCTTTATTTACATTTAAAAATCGAACTACCTTATTGAGAGACCCTTAACAAATAAAAACCATTTTAATTCAATTCAAATTTTTATATTTATTTAAACAAAAGATTAGTGTTTAGTAAAACTTAATTGTTGATTACGTGCAATATTTACATACTCCATTCGTAATTAAATTTCTGGTTGCGTTGCATTTATCGTGAATTTGTCTTCCGCAAGATGAACATTGCATTGAAACGCCTTGAATAATTTCAAAACATAATAGACAGTTTTGTACCACGGAAATGGAATTTTTTATTATTAATTTTTTTAAATGGATCCGGTATTCTGCAACGGCTTTTAAATACACGCCCCGGTTATTCGATTCAATTTCTGGAACACTTTTGGCGTTAGCTATAACATCAACTGCATAAGATACTAAAGGTCCACAACTGTACGTATCCTTTTGTTGCGGTAGGCTGTAATTTATTTCTGACTTGAAAATCGACTTTTCGTTACCCCAAATAAGTTCTAATTTATTATAAATATTTGCCGCTTGTTTGACCAATTGCTGACTAACGATGTTAGGGTTGAGTGGGTCATACGTCTGGATTGTTTTTGTATTTGTGTTGATTGCCACAATTATCCAGTGGTTTCCATTTTTGTTGATCGGGAGAAAAATGATTGACTTTAGTTTACAAATTTGAACTAATTCGTCATCCACGTCAGGGTCGTATTTTTTGTTACATGCTCTCGTTACTTGAAAAAGGTCAAGGCAGTAATTATTTGTTCCCAATAACAACAAGTTACATGTAACAAATAAAGCATTTGCTGTTACGTATTTTTTATTGTTTAACGATGAATAACAAAAATTAGTCATATTAACTTGGCGTCCATTAAAATTAAATGCAAAAATATTTAAACAATCTCCCAGTCTTGTTATATTTTCATAGTAAGATGACTTTTTCCACTCGAAAAACTTCAATATTTTTGGTTGGATAATTTTGGTTACCGCATGCCTCCCTGAATATTTTGATTTTTGTCTGGATGATTTTCTGCTCCACATTTCCTCCAGGTTCACATTTTGAGGATCTTCCTCATCATTTGGCTTCAATCTTGGGGTAGAGTGGGGAGAAGTGCTTATTTGTGACCTCATGTGAGGTTCAAGGTCCATGGTATTTTGTAATAGCCTAGTTGTGTCTCTCAATTCATCGATGAATCTACCTAATTTCATATTTTTTTGTTTTATAAGATTATTTTTGACAAGATTAAACCAATTCTCGATGGTTGCGTTGGCTGGTCTATTATTTACCCCAATATTTTTTAAAACAACGGAAGCCCATAACGGTAAATATGAAAAGTATTTGCCTATGCAAAATATTAAAAAATCTTTAGCAAAATACTCATTCTGGCTGTGAGTATTAGGTTGTTGCTCCTCTATTTTATCTGTTTCATTAGATATTTCCAAAAATATTTTATAATATTTTTTGTAGAACGGAGAATCACAAAATGATTTTGTGAATTTTGGCAATTTTTTGTTACTCGTTCCTTCTGATGGAGTATTAGGAATATCTTCAAGATTGATCGATTGTTTTTCGGCAATCACAAGGAATTCTTCATATGCGTTCATAAATAAATTATGTTTATATCTTGCACAACAAATTTTGCAGAAAATTTTAAAAATATAATCGATTTCAGATAAATTCGAACTGTCTATTACAAGAAAAAAAAATATCATGATTAATTCCCGTAGTTCTCTCGGACATTTATCGATTTTCGCATTTATTTGTCTGATTATTATTGCTGAGAAATGGGAGCAGCAAATAAAAACTCCAACCAAATCGAATGATGGTTTTACCCCCATTAAAAACTCATAGGTTAGGTTTAAATAAGGAATGATCTTCACACCATTCATTATCAATAAAATGCTATTCATAAAGATCCATGACCAGTCACAAATGAAGTATCTCGGTAAGGAAATTTTTGGTTTTGTCCTCTCTATGACTTTTTTCATGTCAGCCAAAAATTTTAAAATTTCTGTAGTGTCATGCTGTGCTGTAATTAGTTCACAAATTGGAATTATTGTATTATTTATCTTGACTACACAAGCATAGTAGTAAATTCTGGAGAAATTGTGTTCGTCACAGCACCTTGGGTTTCGTACTAAACCGCCAGTAGCATCAATATGCACTGGGATATGATTATTTAACATGCGCAATGTTTCACTTCTCATCATTATAATTGAAAGTGGTTGTGCAACTGAGTATATATATTTGTCGCGTTGATTTTTATAACGCGAAAATGCATCCATAACTTCACAGCCTTTAACCAAATCATTTTCCAATAAACGTTCTGATCGCGCCTTGCGTAAAACGGAAGGATTTGCAATTGATTGTGTATTACCAGCACAAAGCAAATCTTTATCAACATTTAAATTTCGTTTTAAAAATAATTTGTATGGCAAAACATTTTGCATTCTATCTTGTAACTCAGATCGTTTCATTCCTCGCAGCTGAGTAAACTCTTTTATAATGCCGTGTGATTCCGTGTCTTTACCTTTCGTAAATATTTCCATGTATTCCCCTTGTATATGGAATTTGTAGCTCTGGTTGTGGTCGCGGTATTTGCATTTCCCATATAGCACTATTTTAGAGTAGTTCTTATCGTAATTTAACGTTCCAAACTTCAACACACAATTGTTATTAATGTCCGTTAATGCGCTTCTAACACTTTCTCTTAACAATTCTGCTGTCCACTCGCCAAAAATGTTTATAGAAATTTGCATAAGTCCTCGAGATATCCATTCCGTTTCAAGTGGACTAATTATATCTATAGGACAATTGTTAATATCAACCGGTAAATGTTGTAAATCGTTGACCTCGAGTTCTGCGATCTCTTGATTTGAAAAAGTCGCAGATTGGTTGGGTGAAATTACTACTTCTGGTTCGATGCTCTGCATTTTCTCAATGTGGTCGCACTCAGATAAAGGATGCTCGGTTTTCTCATGAAATGCATTTAGGTTTTGTTCATTTTCGTTTGCTGTGCTTGTAAATTTAGCGCTTAAATTATGTTCTGAACCTAAGTCACTCGCATTTGAACAATCCGCTGAATTTCGAATTTTTCCTTGAATCTTTCTTTTATAAATTGTATAAATAGAAACATGATTGCGAGAATTGTTTGCAATGTTTAATTTTTTACAAATTTCGCTTAATATTGTTGATTTTGACCTGGGAATTGTTATGTTGTTTAAATTTTGCCCAAAGATGGATATTAATATTTTTGTAAGTGTAATATGGTTTAATCGGTTCACTGTTTTAGAGCTAAGTTTTATTTTGTTCTTACTCATTTTTGCAATAAATTTTACACGAATATGCAAAAACTACAATTCACGATTCACAGGACTATGAACAAAAAAAAAAATACTTTTTTGTAATCGTAACTATAGCACTTAACACAAAACTATTTTTATAAACACTCAAATACAACGTTTTAAAATAATCACTAATTTCTAACCACGCAAACGAATAAAAAAAATTGTTAAATGTATCACACAACTATAGGTTAAACTGTAAAACGGAAACTTTAATATGTTTTCGGTTTAAATCTCTCGATTAAAAAATGCCAACTATCTGGAAAACTCGAAAATGCGTTACTATAATAATCGACGATGGTTTAGTCGTCAAAATAACATTATACGAAAAACAAAAGATATTTTTCAAAGTAAACTAATTTTACACGTTTGTATCAAAGGATATTTCTTGTAGAAGATCCGTTATTTTAAATATAAAGCTACTACTATTTGAAACTAAGCCAATTTTACACGTTTGTATCAAAGGATATTTCTTGTAGAAGATGTAATATTTCAAATATAAAGTTAGTACTTTTTCAAACTAAGCGAATTTTAAATGTTTGTATTAAAGGATATTTTTTGTAGAAGATGCGTTATTTTATATATAAAGTTAGTACTTTTTCAAACTAAGCCAATTTTACACGTAAATATTTTGTAGTAAAGGATATTTCTTGTTGGATATAATTTTTAAATATAAAAGTTTAGTACTTTTTCAAATTAATTGTCCACGTATAATATTTTGTAGCAAAGGGTTTTTCTTGTGGAACATGCATTTTTTGGAGATTAGAATGGTGGCTATAATGGACAAAAATAGAATAAGTAATTTTTATTATAAACTAGCTGACCCGGCGAACTTCGTACCGCCTCAGAATCAATAAATGTTGTGTTAACTTATTAGCTGAATTAAATTCAGTTTTTGATTAAGATAAAATGAATACTCAAAATGAATCAAATTCAATAAATGTACTGCACAAAAATCAAATTGAAATGTATTTTAATTACATTGAAACTAATGTAATTCACGTGGCAGCAAGGCATTTCCTTTATTGAAGTGAATCGAAATGATTCGCGTAGCATTGATTCACTACCGTCTGTTAAACTATTTGCTCGATGGGTTGCACTCGCTTCAATTTTTTTCATTGAAGCACCTTGTGATATATGAAATTTTTCGTTTTGTTGTCAGGTGCTACAACGAACAAAGCGAATGGTTTGCCGATACGTGAATATGCTACGTACAATTGACCGTGAGAGGAATATTCTCCTTTTGTGATTTGTGCATCGTCATGTCGAATACAAGACGAATCGGAAATTGAATTCGTTTAAACTCGATTGGCATATCGGTTGGGATCATCAAAATTCGCGGAATGAGAACTTCCTCACATTTGAACTTTCCTTTGAGTGCCGTCGCGTGGATCATATTGCCAATGAGTTTTCTCACCACCAAACGAGTTCCGTTACATAGTTTTGGTTGGTTCAGAATTCAAAGCATGATAACTACCGAGCCAACCTTCAGTATGTAAATTATACGGTGGCAAACCAGGCAGATCCAATAAGTTTAAAATTTCAGTTGAATAGTTACTTCGTCTTCGATTGTTACATAGTCGATAAATTTGAAGGAATGCAGTGGACCAACGATTTGATTTTGAATTGTGAAGTTTAAGTAATCCACATCCTTTTTCTTTGCCCCAAAAATTACTCGTTCAAACAACAGATTGTGATTTTTGTGTTTAGAAATGATGTTCGTTAACACTTGCCGCAGATTACATGGTATGCAGGAACACGGCCATTTCCGATATAGTCAGCAATTTCTTAAAGAAATCGTCGGCATATGCTTCGTTTCGCAATGCGAACCCGCATGTTTATCATCAGCTGAAGTTTCTACAAACAGTGCCACAGAGTCGATGATTTGAGGCAAGCATTAATTTCAACGTCAGCGGTCGATCTTGGAATAGCTGTTAGTGTTTGACGGAAATCGCCAGGCAGTACAATCATCGTATCTCCAAAACAGCTTGAGTCATTGCCCAGATCTTTCGTAGCTCGATTGAGTGGTTCCAATGTGTATTTGTGCGCGATTGTGCATTCATCCTAGATGATGTTTTTACTTGCTACCAAAACTTTGGTCATTGCTGAGTGTTTCGCAATGTTGCATGTCAGGTTTTCGGTCCTTTGAAAGTTTTATTGCAAATTCAACGCTGAATGAGCCGTTTGGCATCCTTCTAGCAACGTCACCGCTATCCTAGAAGAAGAAACTGCTTCATCAATTTCAGATCTTGCACCAACAGTGGCCAAAATCAATAACTTGGGGAATGTGTTAAAAGTTACACCGGGCGCATGTACTTGTTCCACAGTTAACGTGGAATTCGATGGGAAGCTTGTCAAAATAGTGATATCAAATAATGTGTGTTGGAGATGCAGAAACAATTGTTACAGAGATTATCATGAGTATCGTTTCCCAATGAGTATCGTTTTCAAACAAATTGAGCTGTTGACATGCAGCACGAAATGTTGGGCATCATTGACAGTTCGAAGTGATTCAAATGATGTGGCTCACGAACATTCACCAGCCACCGCAAGCAGAAGCATTCGTCATTCTTCGGATCAACTATGTAAATTCGACCAAAAACATCAGTAGAAATGTAGAATGCACATCCGGATGATTATGAGCCACATCGCCTTGCTTTTCTGACGTTGAAATTTCTTCGATGATGGGGTCCGAGTGTAATAACGTGGCATCTAAAATAAATAAACTCGTTGACCATTCTCCAGATGCACGGCCAAATTTACAGCAGAGGGGTGACGATCACGAATTGGGAATGAGAATATACCTGAATAATAAATGAGTATTAGAATATAACTTAGTGTGTGATTTCATCGTTGGGATTGAGGGTTTGAACACCAAAATCGCTGGCTTTCGTAACGTATTTGCAAATGTATTTGTTAGACTTCACTAAATTGTCATATTCCACGTTGCAGTGCGCCTTCACAACTTCTAAATAGAAAACATAGTGGCATGGATGAACAATTAGTCCAGAGTGGTTTAGTATTAACGAGAACTTCCGAATTTCCCATATATAAGGTGCAACCATTACATTTTTTCATATTTCGATACCATGTAATCTGAAAAGTTTGTGTGAAATGACCTTAGAAATGGTAAATGATATAGGCCTAACTAGAAAACATAGTGGCATGGATGAACAATTAGTCCAGAGTGGTTTAGTATTAACGAGAACTTCCGAATTTCCCATATATAAGGTGCAACCATTACATTTTTTCATATTTCGATACCATGTAATCTGAAAAGTTTGTGTGAAATGACCTTAGAAATGGTAAATGATATAGGCCTAACTAGAAAACATAGTGGCATGGATGAACAATCAGTCCAGAGTGGTTTAGTATTAACGAGAACTTCCGAATTTCCCATATATAAGGTGCAACCATTACATTTTTTCATATTTCGATACCATGTAATCTGAAAAGTTTGTGTGAAATGACCTTAGAAATGGTAAATGATATAGGCCTAACTAGAAAACATAGTGGCATGGATGAACAATCAGTCCAGAGTGGTTTAGTATTAACGAGAACTTCCGAATTTCCCATATATAAGGTGCAACCATTACATTTTTTCATATTTCGATACCATGTAATCTGAAAAGTTTGTGTGAAATGACCTTAGAAATGGTAAATGATATAGGCCTAACTAGAAAACATAGTGGCATGGATGAACAATCAGTCCAGAGTGGTTTAGTATTAACGAGAACTTCCGAATTTCCCATATATAAGGTGCAACCATTACATTTTTTCATATTTCGATACCATGTAATCTGAAAAGTTTGTGTGAAATGACCTTAGAAATGGTAAATGATATAGGCCTAACTAGAAAACATAGTGGCATGGATGAACAATCAGTCCAGAGTGGTTTAGTATTAACGAGAACTTCCGAATTTCCCATATATAAGGTGCAACCATTACATTTTTTCATATTTCGATACCATGTAATCTGAAAAGTTGGTGAGAAATGACCTTAGAAATTGTAAATGATATAGGCCTAACTAGAAAACATAGTGGCATGGATGAACAATTAGTCCAGAGTGGTTTAGTATTAACGAGAACTTCCGAATTTCCCATATATAAGGTGCAACCATTACATTTTTTCATATTTCGATACCATGTAATCTGAAAAGTTGGTGAGAAATGACCTTAGAAATTGTAAATGATATAGGCCTAACTAGAAAACATAGTGGCATGGATGAACAATTAGTCCAGAGTGGTTTAGTATTAACGAGAACTTCCGAATTTCCCATATATAAGGTGCAACCATTACATTTTTTCATATTTCGATACCATGTAATCTGAAAAGTTTGTGTGAAATGACCTTAGAAATTGTAAATGATATAGGCCTAACTAGAAAACATAGTGGCATGGATGAACAATTAGTCCAGAGTGGTTTAGTATTAACGAGAACTTCCGAATTTCCCATATATAAGGTGCAACCATTACATTTTTTCATATTTCGATACCATGTAATCTGAAAAGTTGGTGAGAAATGACCTTAGAAATTGTAAATGATATAGGCCTAACTAGAAAACATAGTGGCATGGATGAACAATTAGTCCAGAGTGGTTTAGTATTAACGAGAACTTCCGAATTTCCCATATATAAGGTGCAACCATTACATTTTTTCATATTTCGATACCATGTAATCTGAAAAGTTGGTGTGAAATGACCTTAGAAATTGTAAATGATATAGGCCTAACTAGAAAACATAGTGGCATGGATGAACAATTAGTCCAGAGTGGTTTAGTATTAACGAAAACTTCCGAATTTCCCATATATAAGGTGCAACCATTACATTTTTTCATATTTCGATACCATGTAATCTGAAAATTTGGTGTGAAATGACCTTAGAAATTGTAAATGATATAGGCCTAACTAGAAAACATAGTGGCATGGATGAACAATTAGTCCAGAGTGGTTTAGTATTAACGAGAACTTCCGAATTTCCCATATATAAGGTGCAACCATTACATTTTTTCATATTTCGATACCATGTAATCTGAAAAGTTTGTGTGAAATGACCTTAGAAATGGTAAATGATATAGGCCTAACTAGAAAACATAGTGGCATGGATGAACAATCAGTCCAGAGTGGTTTAGTATTAACGAGAACTTCCGAATTTCCCATATATAAGGTGCAACCATTACATTTTTTCATATTTCGATACCATGTAATCTGAAAAGTTTGTGTGAAATGACCTTAGAAATGGTAAATGATATAGGCCTAACTAGAAAACATAGTGGCATGGATGAACAATCAGTCCAGAGTGGTTTAGTATTAACGAGAACTTCCGAATTTCCCATATATAAGGTGCAACCATTACATTTTTTCATATTTCGATACCATGTAATCTGAAAAGTTTGTGTGAAATGACCTTAGAAATGGTAAATGATATAGGCCTAACTAGAAAACATAGTGGCATGGATGAACAATCAGTACAGAGTGGTTTAGTATTAACGAGAACTTCCGAATTTCCCATATATAAGGTGCAACCATTACATTTTTTCATATTTCGATACCATGTAATCTGAAAAGTTTGTGTGAAATGACCTTAGAAATTGTAAATGATATAGGCCTAACTAGAAAACATAGTGGCATGGATGAACAATTAGTCCAGAGTGGTTTAGTATTAACGAGAACTTCCGAATTTCCCATATATAAGGTGCAACCATTACATTTTTTCATATTTCGATACCATGTAATCTGAAAAGTTGGTGTGAAATGACCTTAGAAATTGTAAATGATATAGGCCTAACTAGAAAACATAGTGGCATGGATGAACAATTAGTCCAGAGTGGTTTAGTATTAACGAAAACTTCCGAATTTCCCATATATAAGGTGCAACCATTACATTTTTTCATATTTCGATACCATGTAATCTGAAAATTTGGTGTGAAATGACCTTAGAAATTGTAAATGATATAGGCCTAACTAGAAAACATAGTGGCATGGATGAACAATTAGTCCAGAGTGGTTTAGTATTAACGAGAACTTCCGAATTTCCCATATATAAGGTGCAACCATTACATTTTTTCATATTTCGATACCATGTAATCTGAAAAGTTTGTGTGAAATGACCTTAGAAATTGTAAATGATATAGGCCTAACTAGAAAACATAGTGGCATGGATGAACAATTAGTCCAGAGTGGTTTAGTATTAACGAGAACTTCCGAATTTCCCATATATAAGGTGCAACCATTACATTTTTTCATATTTCGATACCATGTAATCTGAAAAGTTGGTGAGAAATGACCTTAGAAATTGTAAATGATATAGGCCTAACTAGAAAACATAGTGGCATGGATGAACAATTAGTCCAGAGTGGTTTAGTATTAACGAGAACTTCCGAATTTCCCATATATAAGGTGCAACCATTACATTTTTTCATATTTCGATACCATGTAATCTGAAAAGTTTGTGTGAAATGACCTTAGAAATTGTAAATGATATAGGCCTAACTAGAAAACATAGTGGCATGGATGAACAATTAGTCCAGAGTGGTTTAGTATTAACGAGAACTTCCGAATTTCCCATATATAAGGTGCAACCATTACATTTTTTCATATTTCGATACCATGTAATCTGAAAAGTTGGTGTGAAATGACCTTAGAAATTGTAAATGATATAGGCCTAACTAGAAAACATAGTGGCATGGATGAACAATTAGTCCAGAGTGGTTTAGTATTAACGAAAACTTCCGAATTTCCCATATATAAGGTGCAACCATTACATTTTTTCATATTTCGATACCATGTAATCTGAAAATTTGGTGTGAAATGACCTTAGAAATTGTAAATGATATAGGCCTAACTAGAAAACATAGTGGCATGGATGAACAATTAGTCCAGAGTGGTTTAGTATTAACGAGAACTTCCGAATTTCCCATATATAAGGTGCAACCATTACATTTTTTCATATTTCGATACCATGTAATCTGAAAAGTTTGTGTGAAATGACCTTAGAAATGGTAAATGATATAGGCCTAACTAGAAAACATAGTGGCATGGATGAACAATCAGTCCAGAGTGGTTTAGTATTAACGAGAACTTCCGAATTTCCCATATATAAGGTGCAACCATTACATTTTTTCATATTTCGATACCATGTAATCTGAAAAGTTTGTGTGAAATGACCTTAGAAATGGTAAATGATATAGGCCTAACTAGAAAACATAGTGGCATGGATGAACAATCAGTCCAGAGTGGTTTAGTATTAACGAGAACTTCCGAATTTCCCATATATAAGGTGCAACCATTACATTTTTTCATATTTCGATACCATGTAATCTGAAAAGTTTGTGTGAAATGACCTTAGAAATGGTAAATGATATAGGCCTAACTAGAAAACATAGTGGCATGGATGAACAATCAGTCCAGAGTGGTTTAGTATTAACGAGAACTTCCGAATTTCCCATATATAAGGTGCAACCATTACATTTTTTCATATTTCGATACCATGTAATCTGAAAAGTTTGTGTGAAATGACCTTAGAAATGGTAAATGATATAGGCCTAACTAGAAAACATAGTGGCATGGATGAACAATCAGTCCAGAGTGGTTTAGTATTAACGAGAACTTCCGAATTTCCCATATATAAGGTGCAACCATTACATTTTTTCATATTTCGATACCATGTAATCTGAAAAGTTGGTGAGAAATGACCTTAGAAATTGTAAATGATATAGGCCTAACTAGAAAACATAGTGGCATGGATGAACAATTAGTCCAGAGTGGTTTAGTATTAACGAGAACTTCCGAATTTCCCATATATAAGGTGCAACCATTACATTTTTTCATATTTCGATACCATGTAATCTGAAAAGTTGGTGAGAAATGACCTTAGAAATTGTAAATGATATAGGCCTAACTAGAAAACATAGTGGCATGGATGAACAATTAGTCCAGAGTGGTTTAGTATTAACGAGAACTTCCGAATTTCCCATATATAAGGTGCAACCATTACATTTTTTCATATTTCGATACCATGTAATCTGAAAAGTTGGTGAGAAATGACCTTAGAAATTGTAAATGATATAGGCCTAACTAGAAAACATAGTGGCATGGATGAACAATTAGTCCAGAGTGGTTTAGTATTAACGAGAACTTCCGAATTTCCCATATATAAGGTGCAACCATTACATTTTTTCATATTTCGATACCATGTAATCTGAAAAGTTGGTGAGAAATGACCTTAGAAATTGTAAATGATATAGGCCTAACTAGAAAACATAGTGGCATGGATGAACAATTAGTCCAGAGTGGTTTAGTATTAACGAGAACTTCCGAATTTCCCATATATAAGGTGCAACCATTACATTTTTTCATATTTCGATACCATGTAATCTGAAAAGTTTGTGTGAAATGACCTTAGAAATGGTAAATGATATAGGCCTAACTAGAAAACATAGTGGCATGGATGAACAATTAGTCCAGAGTGGTTTAGTATTAACGAGAACTTCCGAATTTCCCATATATAAGGTGCAACCATTACATTTTTTCATATTTCGATACCATGTAATCTGAAAAGTTGGTGAGAAATGACCTTAGAAATTGTAAATGATATAGGCCTAACTAGAAAACATAGTGGCATGGATGAACAATTAGTCCAGAGTGGTTTAGTATTAACGAGAACTTCCGAATTTCCCATATATAAGGTGCAACCATTACATTTTTTCATATTTCGATACCATGTAATCTGAAAAGTTGGTGAGAAATGACCTTAGAAATTGTAAATGATATAGGCCTAACTAGAAAACATAGTGGCATGGATGAACAATTAGTCCAGAGTGGTTTAGTATTAACGAGAACTTCCGAATTTCCCATATATAAGGTGCAACCATTACATTTTTTCATATTTCGATACCATGTAATCTGAAAAGTTGGTGAGAAATAACCTTAGAAATTGTAAATGATATAGGCCTAACTAGAAAACATAGTGGCATGGATGAACAATTAGTCCAGAGTGGTTTAGTATTAACGAGAACTTCCGAATTTCCCATATATAAGGTGCAACCATTACATTTTTTCATATTTCGATACCATGTAATCTGAAAAGTTTGTGTGAAATGACCTTAGAAATGGTAAATGATATAGGCCTAACTAGAAAACATAGTGGCATGGATGAACAATCAGTCCAGAGTGGTTTAGTATTAACGAGAACTTCCGAATTTCCCATATATAAGGTGCAACCATTACATTTTTTCATATTTCGATACCATGTAATCTGAAAAGTTTGTGTGAAATGACCTTAGAAATGGTAAATGATATAGGCCTAACTAGAAAACATAGTGGCATGGATGAACAATTAGTCCAGAGTGGTTTAGTATTAACGAGAACTTCCGAATTTCCCATATATAAGGTGCAACCATTACATTTTTTCATATTTCGATACCATGTAATCTGAAAAGTTTGTGTGAAATGACCTTAGAAATGGTAAATGATATAGGCCTAACTAGAAAACATAGTGGCATGGATGAACAATCAGTCCAGAGTGGTTTAGTATTAACGAGAACTTCCGAATTTCCCATATATAAGGTGCAACCATTACATTTTTTCATATTTCGATACCATGTAATCTGAAAAGTTTGTGTGAAATGACCTTAGAAATGGTAAATGATATAGGCCTAACTAGAAAACATAGTGGCATGGATGAACAATCAGTCCAGAGTGGTTTAGTATTAACGAGAACTTCCGAATTTCCCATATATAAGGTGCAACCATTACATTTTTTCATATTTCGATACCATGTAATCTGAAAAGTTTGTGTGAAATGACCTTAGAAATGGTAAATGATATAGGCCTAACTAGAAAACATAGTGGCATGGATGAACAATCAGTCCAGAGTGGTTTAGTATTAACGAGAACTTCCGAATTTCCCATATATAAGGTGCAACCATTACATTTTTTCATATTTCGATACCATGTAATCTGAAAAGTTTGTGTGAAATGACCTTAGAAATGGTAAATGATATAGGCCTAACTAGAAAACATAGTGGCATGGATGAACAATCAGTCCAGAGTGGTTTAGTATTAACGAGAACTTCCGAATTTCCCATATATAAGGTGCAACCATTACATTTTTTCATATTTCGATACCATGTAATCTGAAAAGTTGGTGAGAAATGACCTTAGAAATTGTAAATGATATAGGCCTAACTAGAAAACATAGTGGCATGGATGAACAATTAGTCCAGAGTGGTTTAGTATTAACGAGAACTTCCGAATTTCCCATATATAAGGTGCAACCATTACATTTTTTCATATTTCGATACCATGTAATCTGAAAAGTTGGTGAGAAATGACCTTAGAAATTGTAAATGATATAGGCCTAACTAGAAAACATAGTGGCATGGATGAACAATTAGTCCAGAGTGGTTTAGTATTAACGAGAACTTCCGAATTTCCCATATATAAGGTGCAACCATTACATTTTTTCATATTTCGATACCATGTAATCTGAAAAGTTTGTGTGAAATGACCTTAGAAATTGTAAATGATATAGGCCTAACTAGAAAACATAGTGGCATGGATGAACAATTAGTCCAGAGTGGTTTAGTATTAACGAGAACTTCCGAATTTCCCATATATAAGGTGCAACCATTACATTTTTTCATATTTCGATACCATGTAATCTGAAAAGTTGGTGAGAAATGACCTTAGAAATTGTAAATGATATAGGCCTAACTAGAAAACATAGTGGCATGGATGAACAATTAGTCCAGAGTGGTTTAGTATTAACGAGAACTTCCGAATTTCCCATATATAAGGTGCAACCATTACATTTTTTCATATTTCGATACCATGTAATCTGAAAAGTTGGTGAGAAATGACCTTAGAAATTGTAAATGATATAGGCCTAACTAGAAAACATAGTGGCATGGATGAACAATTAGTCCAGAGTGGTTTAGTATTAACGAGAACTTCCGAATTTCCCATATATAAGGTGCAACCATTACATTTTTTCATATTTCGATACCATGTAATCTGAAAAGTTTGTGTGAAATGACCTTAGAAATGGTAAATGATATAGGCCTAACTAGAAAACATAGTGGCATGGATGAACAATTAGTCCAGAGTGGTTTAGTATTAACGAGAACTTCCGAATTTCCCATATATAAGGTGCAACCATTACATTTTTTCATATTTCGATACCATGTAATCTGAAAAGTTGGTGAGAAATGACCTTAGAAATTGTAAATGATATAGGCCTAACTAGAAAACATAGTGGCATGGATGAACAATTAGTCCAGAGTGGTTTAGTATTAACGAGAACTTCCGAATTTCCCATATATAAGGTGCAACCATTACATTTTTTCATATTTCGATACCATGTAATCTGAAAAGTTGGTGAGAAATGACCTTAGAAATTGTAAATGATATAGGCCTAACTAGAAAACATAGTGGCATGGATGAACAATTAGTCCAGAGTGGTTTAGTATTAACGAGAACTTCCGAATTTCCCATATATAAGGTGCAACCATTACATTTTTTCATATTTCGATACCATGTAATCTGAAAAGTTGGTGAGAAATAACCTTAGAAATTGTAAATGATATAGGCCTAACTAGAAAACATAGTGGCATGGATGAACAATTAGTCCAGAGTGGTTTAGTATTAACGAGAACTTCCGAATTTCCCATATATAAGGTGCAACCATTACATTTTTTCATATTTCGATACCATGTAATCTGAAAAGTTTGTGTGAAATGACCTTAGAAATGGTAAATGATATAGGCCTAACTAGAAAACATAGTGGCATGGATGAACAATCAGTCCAGAGTGGTTTAGTATTAACGAGAACTTCCGAATTTCCCATATATAAGGTGCAACCATTACATTTTTTCATATTTCGATACCATGTAATCTGAAAAGTTTGTGTGAAATGACCTTAGAAATGGTAAATGATATAGGCCTAACTAGAAAACATAGTGGCATGGATGAACAATTAGTCCAGAGTGGTTTAGTATTAACGAGAACTTCCGAATTTCCCATATATAAGGTGCAACCATTACATTTTTTCATATTTCGATACCATGTAATCTGAAAAGTTTGTGTGAAATGACCTTAGAAATGGTAAATGATATAGGCCTAACTAGAAAACATAGTGGCATGGATGAACAATCAGTCCAGAGTGGTTTAGTATTAACGAGAACTTCCGAATTTCCCATATATAAGGTGCAACCATTACATTTTTTCATATTTCGATACCATGTAATCTGAAAAGTTTGTGTGAAATGACCTTAGAAATGGTAAATGATATAGGCCTAACTAGAAAACATAGTGGCATGGATGAACAATCAGTCCAGAGTGGTTTAGTATTAACGAGAACTTCCGAATTTCCCATATATAAGGTGCAACCATTACATTTTTTCATATTTCGATACCATGTAATCTGAAAAGTTTGTGTGAAATGACCTTAGAAATGGTAAATGATATAGGCCTAACTAGAAAACATAGTGGCATGGATGAACAATCAGTCCAGAGTGGTTTAGTATTAACGAGAACTTCCGAATTTCCCATATATAAGGTGCAACCATTACATTTTTTCATATTTCGATACCATGTAATCTGAAAAGTTTGTGTGAAATGACCTTAGAAATGGTAAATGATATAGGCCTAACTAGAAAACATAGTGGCATGGATGAACAATCAGTCCAGAGTGGTTTAGTATTAACGAGAACTTCCGAATTTCCCATATATAAGGTGCAACCATTACATTTTTTCATATTTCGATACCATGTAATCTGAAAAGTTGGTGAGAAATGACCTTAGAAATTGTAAATGATATAGGCCTAACTAGAAAACATAGTGGCATGGATGAACAATTAGTCCAGAGTGGTTTAGTATTAACGAGAACTTCCGAATTTCCCATATATAAGGTGCAACCATTACATTTTTTCATATTTCGATACCATGTAATCTGAAAAGTTGGTGAGAAATGACCTTAGAAATTGTAAATGATATAGGCCTAACTAGAAAACATAGTGGCATGGATGAACAATTAGTCCAGAGTGGTTTAGTATTAACGAGAACTTCCGAATTTCCCATATATAAGGTGCAACCATTACATTTTTTCATATTTCGATACCATGTAATCTGAAAAGTTTGTGTGAAATGACCTTAGAAATTGTAAATGATATAGGCCTAACTAGAAAACATAGTGGCATGGATGAACAATTAGTCCAGAGTGGTTTAGTATTAACGAGAACTTCCGAATTTCCCATATATAAGGTGCAACCATTACATTTTTTCATATTTCGATACCATGTAATCTGAAAAGTTGGTGAGAAATGACCTTAGAAATTGTAAATGATATAGGCCTAACTAGAAAACATAGTGGCATGGATGAACAATTAGTCCAGAGTGGTTTAGTATTAACGAGAACTTCCGAATTTCCCATATATAAGGTGCAACCATTACATTTTTTCATATTTCGATACCATGTAATCTGAAAAGTTGGTGAGAAATAACCTTAGAAATTGTAAATGATATAGGCCTAACTAGAAAACATAGTGGCATGGATGAACAATTAGTCCAGAGTGGTTTAGTATTAACGAGAACTTCCGAATTTCCCATATATAAGGTGCAACCATTACATTTTTTCATATTTCGATACCATGTAATCTGAAAAGTTGGTGTGAAATGACCTTAGAAATTGTAAATGATATAGGCCTAACTAGAAAACATAGTGGCATGGATGAACAATTAGTCCAGAGTGGTTTAGTATTAACGAGAACTTCCGAATTTCCCATATATAAGGTGCAACCATTACATTTTTTCATATTTCGATACCATGTAATCTGAAAAGTTTGTGTGAAATGACCTTAGAAATGGTAAATGATATAGGCCTAACTAGAAAACATAGTGGCATGGATGAACAATTAGTCCAGAGTGGTTTAGTATTAACGAGAACTTCCGAATTTCCCATATATAAGGTGCAACCATTACATTTTTTCATATTTCGATACCATGTAATCTGAAAATTTGGTGTGAAATGACCTTAGAAATTGTAAATGATATAGGCCTAACTAGAAAACATAGTGGCATGGATGAACAATTAGTCCAGAGTGGTTTAGTATTAACGAGAACTTCCGAATTTCCCATATATAAGGTGCAACCATTACATTTTTTCATATTTCGATACCATGTAATCTGAAAAGTTGGTGTGAAATGACCTTAGAAATTGTAAATGATATAGGCCTAACTAGAAAACAGTTAGTCCAGAGTGCTTTTTTTTATTCTGAACTTTTTAAATTTATTTGTGGCCTATGAAAAAGCTGAATTTTGATTTTCCATTTAAATTTCGGGTTTAATTGATTTTGTTGAAAAATCGTGAATCACCTAAATGTTTACTTCAAAAACAATTATACATACAAATACATTCACATTGTTTTTATTGTTAGTAATGTTTTAGTAAAAACTTCCAAGTCGTAATTTAGTATGTATTACATGGATATCCAACAGTCTCACCAGCTTAATCTGCTTGATATAGAGAGTTTTGTTAGCCTTGTGTGATGCATGGAAAATCTGTTGTGATTCTCAATCTGATTTTTATGAGTCGAAATATAGTTTGTACGATAATTTTTTTTTTAGGTTGTACGATAATATGGAAGGTATTCTCTTATCGACTGCAGTACTGGCATCATTTGAAAATGTTACGATTGAGAAATTAGATACATACAGTTTCGGTAATCCTCAATTAATACGATTTCCTGGAAAATATTTTATCAGCTCAAATTTTCAGGACGATGCGATGGGAATGTCATAATGCGTGACCGGTTCAAATATCTAATGTTAGAACATTTCACTAATACTAATTTCACTAAGAACATTTCTAATGTTAGAACAACTTGTGTGTTTAGATTTTGGGTATTGCCTATTTCACTCGTAATGATTTTCAAAACATCCTAGTCCTAAGATTTACTAACTCAAAAATAATAATGTTTGCTTAGAACATGAGAATTTAGGTTTTGGTCATCGGTTTGGGAATTTTTAATGATAGCAGCCGTTCATAATTTTTTCTTCGGATTTAGTGTTTGAATTCTAACATCAATAAGATTTCGAGTATATCTGGTCAAAATATTTACGTTATTTTACGAATCGCATCACTGAACTTAGGGCAGGCCGTTCAGTCTAAGATGTATGAATATGGTGAACGTTTTATTATGTGAATTATAGTGACAGTATATAGCCATTTTACGTAGCCCCTGAAATGAAACATATGAATTAATGAATATTTTTTTCATAGTTATAAAAAGTTGCTGCACTTTCCGTTAATCTGCAATTCAAGTGTCAGTTGGGATTGGCTAACTATATCACAAAAATTTGCCCATTTTTAATATTTACGGTATCGTATTTGGAATAACAATGGAATTTTCTGCAAATCTATTAAACCGTCCTTGTTTTTGCATCATTTTACATGTATGTTTATTTCAAGTCGCTTTTCTGAAGTGATGATTTTCTGAAGTGTGCAGCTGTTAACTGAATTTAAACTGATTAATAGATAGCTAGAGGAAGTTAGTGGCTAGTGGTAAATATAGCAAGAGTAGTAAATATAAATGGAAATAAATTTTTTACGTTAACTAAATTTTGCTAGAAATTAATCGGGACGTGTTTTCCTCATTGAGGAAGTTTGAGCTATTCTTATAACATTATGGTAATTCAAGCTTTCAAAACTTGTTATAATGTCGAATACTTGCGCAGGTCGTTACCAATTAATTTGAGGCGGAATTTTAAATATACACGTTGCTGATACTTTGATTGGTATGAACATGAAATAATATGTTTTTAAGAATAGTAATTCACTGATTGGTATAAACAGCAAGCTATATGAGTTTTAGTAATTAAGTTTATCGAACATTTTTATATTTTTTATTTTTGTCTTTTAAAAAATCCTTTGATCTTTGAGGATGATCTTATGATCTTAATGTGATTTTCGATTCCTTAATGTTCAAATTTTATCGATTATGGTGGGAATTTCCATCATTTTTAAATTATTCGTTATTGTTGTCAATCGAATTTTCTTGTAGATTTGGTCCTAATTGTCGAAATTGTCCTATTTTCGATGCGCATTTTTATTTTTATCTAATTTACTGTGTATTAAAAATAATTGGAAATTGTATGGTATTACATGTCAGAGTCGCACCAGTTTAATCTGCTTGATATACTGTAACTGGAGAGTTTGGTGTGCGTTATGATCGTGATTCTCAGCATCATTCTTAAACCAATACCATTTCCTGCAAAATCTCAAATTTTCAGGACGATGTGATGGGAATGTCATAATGCGTGACCAGATCAAAAATCTAATGTTAGACATTCAATATACTTGATGGGTGTTTCATTTTGGGTATTGTCTATGTTACTCGTAATGATTTTCAAGACGTCCTAGTTTTAAGATTTACTATCATCGGTCATCGGTTTAATATGAGTTTCGAGTTTTCATGGTATAGCAGCCGTTTAAGAATTTAGTAATTGTTCGCTTTCTATTATTACTTGACCTAAATTTCACTATGCACTTTTCTGGACAAACTGACACGAACATGTTTGGAAATCTAATTTGGAGCTTCGTATGTTATGTTAAAAACGTTTATTTCTTTATGGGTATCGGATACTCTTCCGTGGTTCTAATCATATCCTTCAGCAGTGCCATGTTATGTTTGCTAAGGATTCACTAGTGTCGCTAGTTGTTCAAAATTGATTTTTTATGTTTACCAATATTTTATTTAAATATTACTTTCAATTAGGACAATTAATTTTATATTTACTAAATTAAGTGCTGTGCAATATTTTGTAAATTTTAATTAGTTTATTTTAAATATCAAATCAAACATTTAAATATCTGACAGTGCATTTTATACTAAAGTTATTTTATACTTAAATTTGATTTACTTTAAAACTTTTAATTATTTTGTGTGAAGGGGATATTTTGTATTTTGCGAAATTAATCGATTATATTTTAACAGCCTTTTCGCCCTTGGAGTGACTCACAAAGAATTTCGGTAAGCGAGTTTCAATTATTATTTTTACTATACTTGATATTGAAATACGTAATCCAAAAATATTTCCGAATTTATAAGCATGCCATTTTTATCATGAAACGATACAGGCTGAAAAATTGAAAATCCAGTTTGAACTAAATTAAAAAAAGGCTTATTTAGAAATACACACATATGTTCACAATATTTTCTCTTAAAACTTACCACATATTACAAAATCATCATAAGTAGGGTACTCCTCTGTTAAATAATTAATTTTTAATAGCTTTGCGTAACCACGATAAATAAATTTTAAAACCATTTTAAAGAATTTTATTTTTAGGTTAGAACACTGTACCAAATTTAGTTTTATTTTTTTGTGATACGTAGAACACACTTTACACTCGCTTTTATTAACTAATACCAAATATATTAATAAAAATCGTATTTTTAATGATTTGTATGCAGCAATATGTACTATTTTACCAAACTTTTTATAAAATCACACAACATTATTTTAACACGTTAAAATGTGTTAAAATAACACTATTATTTTAAAACATGAAAAAAAAAATTTAACCATCTTCGTTAACAGCTAAGCGTATAATGCCAAACTCCGCTAAATCAAAATGAAATTTAGTTTTAAACTTATAGCCTATCTCTTACTATCCCATACATTATGTGTAAAAGAAGAAGAGAAAAAATTTCCACTCATAATATTTAGTTTATCTAGAAAGTACAAATAATATCCTTTTTTAGACTGAAACATTTAGTAAATTTTTTATGCAGTAAAAGAATAAAAACCAAAAATTTCATTTCTATTCCTAAAAAGAATAAAATATTAATTTCACCATGCATTTTTATTCGAAAAGAATAAAACTAACAAACAATATATCATTTATTTAACCTAACCTTACATAAATAATGTTGTTATTCTGCAGATTGAGAAAATGTAGTATTGAATGGAATTTATTGCATTTCACGCGTTTTTCTGGATTATGACAAACAAATCTTGCCGATTTTCCGCTGTAGCTAAATTAAAATATCGACCATATTTTCTTATCGTCGGACGTATAAATAATATAGCTCAATGCTAGAAGTTTGCACATTATAGTTAACGAATTATTACTCAAATGGTTACCGAAACATAAGACCATCGTGAATGATATTATTAAGGTCGTTTGAATCTGACTAGGACCTAATTCAGTTTTCTAAAACTGACCGAATTTGATTCTAGATAATTTAAAAATCTTTAACCTGTAATTTTTGCTGTTTTTGAAAATGTGCTCTAAATCAATCATGTGAAATGAAAAATCTAAACCACTAATCGTAATATTCTGTTATTATGACTTATACATTTGCGATAAATTTGTCTATATTATTTATTGTTTTTTGATCGTAACAAATCATAATATTCTTAAAGCAACATTTCATCTATAATATGCAATAAAAGATAGAACTGTAGAATTTGCTAAGGTATCTTAGACCTTCTTCTTGTAGACCGTTTGAGTAATTAACAATGAATAATCAAGTAATCGTTGATTGTGCCTATATATTATATAGGTACGGGCGTACGGCCATCGATTCCTTGATCTTACATGCTGAACTACTCAAACGATCTATTGATAACCATCATATTTTATTTCGTACTAGGATGTCAAAAATAATAATAACAAAGTATCCGTATACATTTCAATTCAATGCATAAATGAACGCCCATGTTGTATCTTAGTAGGTCTTGGGATCAAAAGACATTTTGTTTAAATAATTGAAATCTGAAATGACAAAATAATTTCATATTGTCAAACAACAGATTTATAAATATGTAAAAGGAAAATCAATAGATAAACAGTGATGGCTGATTAACGCCTCAACTGGAGGAATTGTGTATTATGTCTATTTCAATTTCAATATACAATATACAATTTTATATCACAAGTTCTTCTTCGGCAGCACAAGTCTTCTTTAATTGTAGAGGCGACTGTGCTGAAGATGAAAGTGTCATTTAAATATGTAGTTTTAACATTTTATTTTTGTTAGTAGGCTAATAAGAATTGCTGGTACATATAATATACCAAAAATAGAATGCTGTCTTAACAAATGTATGACTAATCTGAAGTTACGCCAAATGTATATAGGTTTATGTTAAGATGTGATTTATTATTTATGTATTGTGGATATTTTTGGTTTTTGGAGTTCAAAAGGTATTGGCCGTGGGAATTTATTAACTGCTACTAAATTAACCTGAATTATCTGCAATTTAGCTGGAAAAATTGTCGAATAAAATATGGCTGAATTTCTTCGGGTTTCCTTCGTTTACATGTGTATATATTTTATAATTAACAAAATAAAGAAAATCAGTGTGATTCCAGAAATTTGATTTATTAATTAATAGTGAACATAAAGAAGTTAAAATTAAAATAATTGTGCTTTACAATAATATAATAGTTTGAATTTATAGTGTAATCTGTATGTTTCTCGTGGGGAATTTTAATGTGAATTTTACTGTAATCTTCATTTGGCGTAATTCTATAGGCATGGCGGCTATTGCTGAATGAAACAGTAGACCATATTTTGGTAAAAAAATATGTTTTTTCGTTAAAATTGAAAATTTCTTCAAACACTGGATGGCCGTTCTTATTGAAAAAATTGCAAATGAACAATTTTCTTTTATAGGTGAAATTACATTTAAACCAGGTAGACACACACATTTATTTCAGTGTTTAATGAAATTTTTGATAAATTTGCGATTTTATTTCCCGAAATTGGAATGAAATTTAGATTTTTTTTCTGAGTACGCCATATTCTTTTGTGATTTCCAATTCAATTTGTTGATCTGCCATAAACTGTTGGTGTCTGATAGTGAGCGTCTTGCATAAATTTATAAAATTATTTAGTTTTGATGAAAAAAATATGTTTCGATTCTGATCGCATACAAGAAAAATGAGCAGCTGGTCCCAGTTTGGTCATTATCCTTGGATAATGGATCAACATATGTTGTTTTGGTGATAGATTCAGTTTATATTGGATTTTGAAAGCATCTAAATATTCTTCAATCTTATATTTTAACTGAAGAATAAGAGAAGTTGTTACTTTTGGAGCGAACACTATATCCATTATGTCAAGTAACAACAAAATAATTTTAAACTCAGGTTCCAGCTGTTCCGGTAACAGATCTTTAATTATTATTGGCAGAAATCGGATCAAACACCACGTCTGAGAAGCTTTCTGACTGATTCGTTGACCTTCCTTATCAATTATTACTGGACTAGGTTTGTTGGAAATTTCTAAAAATCCGTAGTCATAGACATGTATTCGATCATTGATTTTTTTCAAAACTTGTTTGTCGTAATTAACTAACAGTTTTATGAATAGTTTAATGGATAACCTTGCAACCCCCTCCAGTATATCATGCATTGCATCGACGGTCATTAAATCAAAAAATGTAAAATATGTCAATTCAATTATTGAACTTTTATATTTTACACCACAGACATTAGTTGGTTTTGAATTTAAATTTTTCAACTGGTTACAGCAATCCGTGTAATGATTTTCAGACGCAATTTTTTTCGTTTTCACTTGTACTTTTTTGGCATTCGTCTTTTACAGAAAAACATATTTTATATCATTCACGTTAAATAAACATAACAAAAATAAGTTTTTGAAAGCATACAATTGGGAAAGTTACGCAAGGTGAAATAAAATGCACCAATTTTGTGCGGCCCAGATTTAGAACCTAATGGGTTGGTGCACTCAAAATCATTATAGTATATTTGAATGAATAAATTATATTTGTTAGTTTTAAACTGTGAGCATGTCTTAAAATTTTCTGCGTCTCTGTAGTTTGCGATGAATCCAGTATCCGTGTAATTTTCAAATAATTTTTTAAATGTGTTTTTATCGTGAAAAATCAACTGGATGGTAAATTTTACTGGTACGTACATATAAGTGGATTGAACAACACAAAGTTCGAAGCTATTATTTTTTCTGTTCCGTTTTCCTCTTCAAACATTTTTTTTCTTAAGTTTTATATTTTTTAATACAAATCTTAATATTTTCAACAAGAGTTAGGAAAATTAGTTTTTGAGGCACCATCTAAATCAAAAAGTAAAATTTCTACCAATGTATTAAATAATGTGGTGGTATAATCTGACAATAAGTGTATGACGCAGCTGATCTGTGCTTCTGGTAAACCCATACAATTTAATTGTTTGACAAAATGTGCTAAATCGTAATCAAGTTCATTTGATTGATTAATACTCACATTATTAACCATTATTGAAGTACTATCTTTAGAGCATATTTCAATAGGAACAATATCTTGGTTTACAGTTAGTTCACCAGGTAGAGCATCGCTCACTTGCAATATAACTGTTTCATTACAGTTGTTATTGCTATTTTCCTCACTAATAGCTGGTGGACGACACTTCTCCAATTTCAAATGCTTCCTTAAACTATCAAACGACGAAAATTCAGTCCGACAATCTTGGTACATATAAACAACAGTTTAATTTTACAATTTTTGTACTAAATATAATTATTTTTGTACTAAATATAAAATGTGTGTACTTAATATGGAAAAATAGACTATTTATCTTAGAAAACTTATTACAACATTTAAAACAAAAGTGTTTATAGTTCTCCATTGCTGTGGTTAATCAAAACTGAAGATTATTAGTATCGTTTAACTACATACAAATTAACAGTACACGTATTATTAATGATCCGTTCGCAGTTGTGGCTTAAAAAATACATACGTGCGTATACGTGCGTTTATAGCAAAACGTGTAATGAAAAAACTTAGTTTATTTTTATTATATTTTCTAACATTTTTAAAAATGATCTAGAAATTATATTTTTATTTTTGTTGTTTCTTTAAATTTATAATTTTTTAGTGTAAAAATTATGTTTATGGTGTGATAGTATTAAATAAAGAATATTTTGTTTTAGTTAAATATAGTTGGTGGTCATGCAATCCCATAATAACTAAAATCTTTGAACTGAAAGAATAAAATTTATATTAAAATCTGCTAAATTTATTAGTAAACCACCAAATTGTACTTAATCTAAAATTATTAACAAAGGATGAAAGTTTTTCGAGCGGAAAGAATAACTTTCATCCAAAATAGTAATGAAAATTAATATATAAAATTTAGGTTTAATTAAATAATAATTTTTAATTGACAAAAAGAATTATATTTATGCAAAAATATTTTATTCTTAGGTTAAACCCAATTTTAAATAAATATTTCAAATCATTTAAAACCGTTTCAATAAATCTGTTAATTCCTCGTAACGTGTCGGAAACGTGTCTGAAACCATTTGAAAAACTTTTTTGTTTTAAAACCAAAGTTTCGTATTGGTTATAAAACATACTTGAAACCGTGAACTGCTACTTTAATTTATTGTGTATATTGTAATGTATATTCCTCTTAATTCAGAAAAAAACACCTACAAAGGGGGAGTTTTGAAAAGCGGAATAATTTAATGTTACTCATGTTTGGGCCAAGGGTATCGAAAATTGTTTTTTCGAGTACATTGCTATGAGTTCTATTAAAAATTAATAAATAATATTCATACATACTTAATTAATACAAAGAAAATGTCCAATTCAACCAGCAATGGCCAATTTTTTCGCAATTTTTTAAATTGGCGTTAATTCTACTAAATGACCATTTAATATATTTTATATTTTCATAATAATTTTCATTTCATAATTTTAGGTTCATTTAATTACTACATTCACATCATTTAATTGTTTATAAACTATAAAATTCAATCACTTCCAGTAAATGGTTGTGCCCCATAGGCACAGTTTACATCAACCAGATTAGATTGGCGTGGATTATGCATTTAGTAAGGGCTATTTTCATTTTTACAAATTTGATATATTTTTTTTAATAACAAACTATTTTAGATATCCTAGGCCATATCCAATAGGAGCGTGGTAGTGTCTTCGATGAAGAAATTTTTGTATTGTTACAAGGACGGTATGAATTATATAAAATTTATGGTGTTTCAGATTTTGGTATTCTTTCCACATTTCATTTTTAGAATTATAATCGATTTTAGATGATGGCACACTATAAAAATGCCGGGCCGGCTTGGCAGTTTGGAATTAATACGATTTTATAATGTATTACAATTTCGACTAAACTAGTTAAAATTGATTTTATTACTCGACGGGTGCGTCACCGGAGTAGTCTTTACAAAACCTAGTATTTTTACAATTCACTAAACAATCCACATCAAGATAGTCTCTGACTTAATTCAACAAATTGTTTATTAGTTTTCGTGATTTTTTTCATATTGTCATAAATTTTACTAAGGTGAATAATAATAAGTAATTTACCAAATAATTCGTTGTTTATAGATAATTTTCTTTTTAAATTTTTAGGTTCATTAAAATGATAAATTGCATTGAGGGAATTAAAATTAAAATAATAGTTCGTTTCCGGCAAATGTGGGGCCTCACATTTTAATAATAAATAAATGTAATATTTTATTTTAGATCTCCTGGGATCTTTGGCTGTATCCAAAAGGAGATGTAGTGCCATATATTAAAAAGTAGGTGTTTATAATTAATAAATTTGAGGATGCTGGGACTAGCTGTGTTTTGCTGAAATGGTAAGTTCCTTTCTATTCGTAAATTTTAAAGTTAAACAATAGCTTTTTGCTTTAAATTTTATTTGACCAAATATGGTATACTTTTTCTGCAAGTGTGACTATAGTGAATCAATTATTTATTTTGATAGTGTTTTTTCCGTTTAGATGCACTTTGATTTTCAAAAAATTCATGTCCCAAATTCCACCAAAGTAAAATTTTATGGATTTTAAGAAAACATTATTATCAAGGAGTTAAGGTCGCTTGATCTTAGATCTTAATAAGCGTTTCGAGATGACGTGCTGGAAGTTTTGCAAAGTGATCTTCAAATAAATGAACTTATTTTTATCTTTATACAAATTACAGTTTGACGTCGTATTATGTGTACTTGGCCTTACCAGAGGGAATCAATAAAGGCTTGTGGCATTTTTGTCATTCTTCCTTTTTTGATGAAGAGAATTTTACTTTATAAACTAACTGTCTAACAGTATTTATAAAATGTGACCAAAGCTGCACGCCTCAAGAAAAAGATGGTTAACAACGATTATTAATTTGGTAAGGATATATTTTAATAAAATAAATCATTTAAATAATATAGTTAATATTATATTTTAGATGTCTTGGAATCCGGGCTGTATCCAAAAGGAGATAAGTAGTGCCATCTATTAAAAAATATGTGTTTATAAATAACAAATTATGGCACCAGGCTATGTTTTGCTGAAATGGTAAGTTTTATTATATTCATAAATTTTAAAGTTGCTAGGATCAATTAATTGTTTAGCGATGTTTTTAACAATTTTTAACAAATTTCGTTTGCGATTCTAGGTGAAAATAATTTTCCCAAGTGATAGTTTTTTTTTCTTGTAAATTGAGAATTCCGTAAGTTTTCTACCTTCTTAAGCTTACTTAGATTTTGATTATTAACTATTAGATGTACTTTCATTTTCGAACAATTCAAGTTCCAATCTTCACCAATGTAAAATTTTAGGCTACCATCACTATATATTATTAAGTAATTCGCCTGATCTTTCAATAATTAAGTTTCGAGATGGCGTGAAGGAAATCTTACAGAGTGATTTTCATACATTCAAGTTGAAATTTATTTATTTTTATCTTTTGGAAGTTATAGTTTGACGTTTTATTATATTATAATTATAGTGATAGTAGCCATTTTACGTAGCCCCCTCAAATGAATCATATGTTATTTTTTTCGAATTAATGAATATTGTTTTCATAGTTATAAAAACTTATACTGCACTTTCCGTTAATCTGCAATTCAAGTGTGAGTTTGGGTTGGCTAACTCTATTACAAGATTTGCCCATTATAATATTTACGGTGTCGTATTTAAAATAACAATGCAATTTTGCATCATTCTTGATGTATATTTCGTTTTTGTCATTTACTAGTAAGTTACTTTTCTTGTCATGTTCTTCTGAAAACATTAACTCTGCTATTAACTAAATTTAAACTGCAGGTAGTTTTTTATTTATTTATTTAGTACAAAATGTAATACTTATGATTTTACTCAAATACATACATGAACAATTTTACTTAAAATGTTTAATATATATTTTTATTGTATATTATTAGTAATCTTATATGTATATACATACATATAAGATTACTAATAATATACAATAACAATAAAAATGATTTAACAAAAAAGGTTAATTATAAAATAATTTTAAAATCCGTTTTAAAGAAATTTTGGATAACCCAAAGTCGAACTTGATGCTAATTTGGTTTAATTGTTTAGCCATTCGGTTAACTGGTTCATTTTCACCATAGATCGTACGGTGCTTGTCTAATTTGATCAAAATACTCTGCCGAGTAGTTCTTGTCAGGACATGCAAACCGATGTCAGTCAAAATGTTTGGTGAGTCAATGTGGCCAATAAGAACATTTTCTAACATCGAGGAACCAAGGTGATTTCTTCTGTTATCCAAGGTGGTGATTTGATAATTATTACATCTTTCAATATAAGATGGTAAGCGAAGAATACTTTGGTAGTATGGCAGATTATGGTCATAACACCAACCGTCTTTCTTAGCAACGTACAACAAAAATTTTCTTTGTACGATTTCAATATGATTGATGTGTATTTGATGGTAAGGTAACCAAACTGGAACCGCAAATTCCAAATGAGCTCGGTGTGCAATGTGCAAAATATAAGTTGAATAAGCACCTTATGTCTGTGAACTGATATGTCCATCTTTTGATAAATCCCAACATAGAGTTTGCCCTCGCGATTATTATGTCTATGTGTTTGTTGAATAATACATTTTCCACAAATGTAACATCTAAATCGCGAATTTCACTTATTCTAGCTAGAGGTGACCCATTGATTTGGTACTCGTGATGTAAAGGCTCCTTCTGCCGGTGAAATGTTATAACCTTGCACTTATTTGTGTTTAATCGCAGTTCATGAAGTATGTGCACCAGCTACTTACTCTGCTTAAATCGTCCTGTAATAATTTTACATCTTCCATGGTCTTAATCGGTTTAAATAGTTTCATATCGTCAGCATATATTAATACATCGTAATTATAGATCACATCGGTAATGCCGTTAACAAAGATTATAAAAATCCACGGTCCTAGATGGGAGCCTTGCGGTACTCCAGAGTGTGCTATTATTGGTCTTGATTTAACACCGCCTATTTCGATATATTGCTCTCTGTTACTTAATTATGATCATATACACTTCACAAATGCGCTTGAGAATCGAAAGTTGATGACAGACGGAATCAAAAGCTTTGCTAAAGTCAGTGTAAATTGTATCCATTTGAGTTGATTGCTCTAGGGTTTTCAGAGTTTTGCTTGTAAACTCAACCAGATTTGTTGTAGTCGATCTGCCAGGAGAAAACCGTGCTGTGATACTGAAATGCGTTTTGGTACTATTGATTTAAGAGATTTGCAGATGATCATTTCAAAGAGCTTAGGTATTGAAGACAATGATGATATTCCACGGTAACATGAAATGTCAGCTCTATTACCTGCTTTAAATATAGGTGTTATTTTAGTTATTTTCCATTGTGTTGGGGAATACGCCACTTTGTAAAGACTGATTGAAGAGTAGGCACAGTGGTTCGACCAGTTCGTTTTCGAACATCTTTAGAACAGCGGATGGTGTTTTATTAGGTCCACAACCATCACTAAATGACTGAAGTGCTTGTAATATATCATTGCTGGATATGTTTGAAATGTTTATGTTTAGATTAGATTCACAACCAGCTAGATTAGGCGACGCTGTAACATTTTCTTGATAGACACTTTGAAAAAACTCAGCAAACATGTTTGCAATGCATTGGTTGTCAGTTGACTGCTTTTCTTGGTAGTACATGGATACTGGATAACCTTTAGTATTTCGTTTGATGTTAAAAAAATTTCAGAAGTATTTTGGGTCATTTTTAATGCTATTCTGTATATTCGTTAAGTAATTTGAATATTTTGCTTGAAAGTATTCCTCATATATACCATTAATGTCAAGAAACAGTCTTCTATCGTTCTCCGAATCGTTAATTTTCATGCGTTTGTACGCGCTTTATCCTTTTTATTCTTCAGGTTAACTAGTGAAGAATCATACCATGACGGGTAACGTTTTGTGGAAGCTCTTGAAAGCGCGAAGTGTGGCTTAAAAGCACGAAGAATTAAGCAGTACAACTTCTCTACATTTCTGTTCACATCCTTTGAAGATAGTTCCATATCCCATTTGATTTCGCTTAGGGATCTTCTTAAATCAATTTGGTTGGCCCTTTTAAAATTAAAGGTTTCCGGTTCTACTGGCAGTACACAGGGAGATGCTTCCAACGAATTAAATGAAATTTCCATCGCTTTATGGTGATCATCATTCGTGACGAATGGTACCAAGGACTCCTTCACGTCGAACATGTTAAGATCATTAGAGAGGATAAGGTCAAGGTATCTATTATGTATGTTAGGATATTGGTTAATCTGATTGAGGTTTAAATTGAGAATGGAATCAATAAAGTAAATTTCGGATTCGGATGTAACGTTAAAAGGAATGTTGATGTTAAGATCGGGATCAAGACTCCATGATATGCGTGGCAAATTAAAGTCGCCAGGGATGAGAAAAATGTCAGTTGGCTCACCTTGTCTTGTAAGTTCCTTGTAAGCTTTTGGGTGACAGAAACAACTTTGTATTCAGGTTAGTAAAATTGAATTCTTATGATTTATTGGAGAATAGCTCTAGTGTTGGAGCAGCATTACTAAGGTCATCAGTTGTAGGTAGTTGAGATATGGGATGTTGACCAACTCTCATTTTGATGGCCTTATCAGTCTGCGTTACACATTATTGGCCTTCATTATTTTTTATTGGCCATCGGCTTTTGTGTAGTTATAATTTATTCTTCACCAATCCGCAATCTCTTATTGTTAGTTGTTGGTACTATTATCCTTATTTGTTCACGAAAAAAACGAAATTTTGGTAATTAGTCTTCGGTCTATATGACTTTTGTGTAATTCCTATAGGATTTAACGCTAAAGATTTCCTGGTATCGTCACTTTGTGGAAAAATTGTGTGTTTCATATAATTTAATGTATAATCTTGTTATTTAATATTAGTTAAATGTTATTTTTAAATTATATATTTATTTATTTTATATTTAACGGTGTGCAATATTTTATAAATTTCAATTTTAAATAACAAATCGAACAGTGAAATTTAATTCTTAATTCATTCTACTCAAATTTGATTTACATTTAAAAATTGTATTTATGCTATGATTAATGCAGAATTTCGGTAAGACTCTTCTTTTACTTTTTTACGTTCATTATTTGCAAGTAATTATTTCAATAAATTTTCAAATTTCCCCTTATTGGTACAAGAGAGCTAATGATCGATTTATTCAAATTTTCTTATATCGGTTGAAATTTTGCAAACCCCTGAGTTTTATCCGACGTGGCTGAAAGGTATAAACTTATGATGCAAACATCATTGTTTTATCCATTCTATCAATTATCAGATTTATTGTACTACAAAAACCAATGAAATCATCAAACAACGATATATTATTTCATATAATCCCTTTCCAAAACTCATTCTCGTAAAAAAATTAAAATTTGAAAAAATTTGTACCATAGCCCCTAGACCCCGAGGTCCACCCCCTTTCACAATATCGTAGAATTGATCCTCACCATGCAATATTTGCATGGTAAACATTTCATGGCGATCGGTTGAGCGACTGAGAAGTCATTTTGGAATAATCAAATATTTGTATCTATATACATGTAAAAATTAATTTTTGATCCAGGGCTGGGCCCCTCGGATTCGAACATGTCAGTAATATCATATAACCAGCCCCATAAACTCATTTTCGTGGAAAAATTTAAAGAAAATTAAAATTTTCGAAAAAATTTGTACCGCAGCCCCTAGACCCCGAGGTCCAGCCCCTTCCAAAATATCATAAAGTTGGTTCTGGATATGCAACTTGTACATGGTACCAATTTCATGGCGATCGGTTGAGCGGCTGAGACGCTCATTCGGAACAAACAAACAAACAGGAATTCATTTTTATATACATACTAGTTGACCCGGCAAACGTTGTTTTGCCATATAAATAATTTTCTAGTAATTTCTAGTGTAGACAAAAAATAGCTTACTTATTGTAAGTATGTATGTATGTTAGAATGTGTATATTGTATGTATGTAAGAATGTGGTATATGCGTGAAATAAGCATGGAGCGCTGTGAACGATGAGGGAATATAAAATTAACAAAAGGCAAACATTATTTTTAAGTTATTATAATTTATTCCTTAAAATTATATATCATTAATTAAACAATTACGACAGTAACACTATTAAACAATATCAATCTCTTAATGCTATAGCGTGAACAATATTTTTTGTTAGTCCATCTTTAGCTAACACAAACAAACTGGATGGTTTACCCACTCGAGAGCATGCCACGTATAATTGTCCGTGTGAAAAACATGGTGTTCTCAAATCTAATCCACAAACAGACATCGTTTGACCTTGGGATTTGTTGATAGTCATTGCAAATGCCAATCTAATCGGAAACTGAATACGTTTGAATTGAATTGGCACATCTGTAGGTATAACAGGAATCCGTGGTATGAGTATATTTTCACCTCTGAACTTGCCATTTAAAATCCTGGCTTCGATCACGTTTTTCATTAATTTTTGAATGACTAATCGCGTACCGTTGCACAGCCGGGGCGGGTTCAAATTACGAAGCAAGATAATTGGAGATCCAACCTTTAATTGTAAATTATGCGGTGGCATGCCTGGCAAATCCAGTGAGTTTAAAAACTCTGTGGGAAAATTTACTGCTTCGCTGTCGTCGCAAACTGTATCAATAGATTTATATGATACCAAGTTCCCTGGCAACAACATTTGTATCTTCAGATTTGAATTGTCAACGTCTACATTTTTTGCCGCTAAAATCGCTCTTTCTGCAAGCCACTCATGATTTATGTACTGTGTGTGTACATCGGGAAATATTTGTTCAATGAGAGTATCTTGCGAATCAGCGATTGTGCAGAAATCGGTCGGTAATTTTACGTATCCAGTTTCATCTATAGCAACTTTTCCATCACCGATATCTAAGAGTTGTTTTGAAAATGTTTCAGCGGATGGATCTTGAAGCATTTGAACGCGCATATTTATTTTTAGCTGTAATTTTTCAACATTACGCCACAATGGAGATGATTTTAAGCAAGCGTTGATCTTATCAGCGTATGTTGAACGTGGAATGACGTGTTTGTCTGAAGTGTTTGTCTGAAATCACCTGAAAGGACCAACAGAGTTCCGCCAAATAGTTTGTCACTGTTTTTAATATGGCGGGGATAACTAATTAAATGACGATTGATCAGTTTTCGACCGGAGAGGAAAAATGATTAAATTACTAAAATGGCTATTAAAAAATAAGGGTTGATCGTAGAAGGGTGAAAATTGCGGATTGTATGTATTTTTGTATGTTGTATCATAAAAAAATAGAAATTAAAAATTTTGTCTAAAAAATAAAAAAATAAATTTAGGGGTGGACTACCCCTAACATTTAGGGGGATGAAAAATAGATGTTGGCCGATTCTCATAGATACCGGATAAGCACAAAAAATTTCATCAAAATCGGTCAAGCCGTTTCGGAGGAGTATGGCAACGAAAACTGTGACACGAGAATTTTATATATTAGATATAGATTCCTTACTGTTGTCAAAGGGGATTTTATAGTAGATCTGGTCCTAATTATTTAGAAAATTTTTCGATGTGCTGGAAATCCCAAAACTAGGGCGGCTTTTACTTATCCAATTTAGTATGTATTACATGGATATCCAACAGTCTCACCAGCTTAATCTGCTTGATATAGAGAGTTTTGTTAGCCTTGTGTGATGCATGGAAAATCTGTTGTGATTCTCAATCTGATTTTTATGAGTCGAAATATAGTTTGTACGATAATTTTTTTTTTAGTTTGTACGATAATATGGAAGGTATTCTCTTATCGACTGCAGTACTGGCATCATTTGAAAATGTTACGATTGAGAAATTAGATACATACAGTTTCGGTAATCCTCAATTAATACGATTTCCTGGAAAATATTTTATCAGCTCAAATTTTCAGGACGATGCGATGGGAATGTCATAATGCGTGACCGGTTCAAATATCTAATGTTAGAACATTTCATGTACTACTTGTGTGTTTAGATTTTGGGTATTGCCTATTTCACTCGTAATGATTTTCAAAACATCCTAGTCCTAAGATTTACTAACTCAAAAATAATAATGTTTGCTTAGAACATGAGAATTTAGGTTTTGGTCATCGGTTTGGGAATTTTTAATGATAGCAGCCGTTCATAATTTTTTCTTCGGATTTAGTGTTTGAATTCTAACATCAATAAGATTTCGAGTATATTTGGTCAAAATATTTACGTTATTTTACGAATTATAGTGACAGTATATAGCCATTTTACGTAGCCCCTGAAATGAAACATATGAATTAATGAATATTTTTTTCATAGTTATAAAAAGTTGCTGCACTTTCCGTTAATCTGCAATTCAAGTGTCAGTTGGGATTGGCTAACTATATCACAAAAATTTGCCCATTTTTAATATTTACGGTATCGTATTTGGAATAACAATGGAATTTTCTGCAAATCTATTAAACCGTCCTTGTTTTTGCATCATTTTACATGTTGTTTATTTCAAGTCGCTTTTCTGAAGTGATGATTTTCTGAAGTGTGCAGCTGTTAACTGAATTTAAACTGATTAATAGATAGCTAGAGGAAGTTAGTGGCTAGTGGTAAATATAGCAAGAGTAGTAAATATAAATGGAAATAAATTTTTTACGTTAACTAAATTTTGCTAGAAATTAATCGGGACGTGTTTTCCTCATTGAGGAAGTTTGAGCTATTCTTATAACATTATGGTAATTCAAGCTTTCAAAACTTGTTATAATGTCGAATACTTGCGCAGGTCGTTACCAATTAATTTGAGGCGGAATTTTAAATATACACTTTGCTGATACTTTGATTGGTATGAACATGAAATAATATGTTTTTAAGAATAGTAATTCACTGATTGGTATAAACAGCAAGCTATATGAGTTTTAGTAATTAAGTTTATCGAACATTTTTATATTTTTTATTTTTGTCTTTTAAAAAATCCTTTGATCTTTGAGGATGATCTTATGATCTTAATGTGATTTTCGATTCCTTAATGTTCAAATTTTATCGATTATGGTGGGAATTTCCACCATTTCTAAATTATTCGTTATTGTTGTCAATCGAATTTTCTTGTAGATTTGGTCCTAATTGTCGAAATTGTCCTATTTTCGATGCGCATTTTTATTTTTATCTAATTTACTGTGTATTAAAAATAATTGGAAAATGTATGGTATTACATGTCAGAGTCGCACCAGTTTAATCTGCTTGATATACTGTAACTGGAGAGTTTGGTGTGCGTTATGATCGTGATTCTCAGCATCATTCTTAAACCAATACCATTTCCTGCAAAATCTCAAATTTTCAGGACGATGTGATGGGAATGTCATAATGCGTGACCAGTTCAAAAATCTAATGTTAGACATTCAATATACTTGATGGGTGTTTCATTTTGGGCATTGTCTATGTTACTCGTAATGATTTTCAAGACGTCCTAGTTTTAAGATTTACTATCATCGGTCATCGGTTTAATATGAGTTTTGAGTTTTCATGGTAAAGCAGCCGTTTAAGAATTTAGTAATTGTTCGCTTTCTATTATTACTTGACCTAAATTTCACAATGCACTTTTCTGGACAAACTGACACGAACATGTTTGGAAATCTAATTTGGAGCTTCGTATGTTATGTTAAAAACGTTTATTTCTTTATGGGTATCGGATACTCTTCCGTGGTTCTAATCATATCGTTCAGCAGTGCAATGTTATGTTTGCTAAGGATTCACTGGTGTCGCTACGTTGTTCAAAATTGCTTTTTTATGTTTACCAATATTTTATTTAAATGTTACTTTCAATTAGGACAATTAATTTTATATTTACTAAATTAAGTGCTGTGCAATATTTTGTAAATTTTAATTAGTTTATTTTAAATATCAAATCAAACATTTAAATATCTGACAGTGCATTTTATACTAAAGTTATTTTATACTTAAATTTGATTTACTTTAAAACTTTTAATTATTTTGTGTGAAGGGGATATTTTGCATTTGGCGAAATTAATCGAATATATTTTAACAGCCTCTTCGCCCTTGGAGTGACTCACAAAGAATTTCGGTAAGCGAGTTTCAATTATTATTTTTACTATACTTGCATTATATTTGCAAATAATTATTTTAAAAAATTTCAATTTTCTCCTGTTTCTTGTGCTCAACATTCCAATTTAGAGCGCTTGTGACTCAAATTGGATATTCAAAATGCTTTACATCGGTTGAAGTTTATAAATTTTATAAACTGAAAAATATAAACTTATGAATCTTTATAACGAAACCGAAACCCCAGTATTGTGCCAGCTGATTACACCCAAAAGTGAATAAAGGGTCTTGTCGATCAATTAACGAACACAATAACAATTTTTTTATCTCTTTTATCAATTACCAAAATTTTGGAATTTTTCATTTAGCCAATGAAATCAAGAAAATTGCTGCGGTACAATTTAATCATGAAGACATTGTTATTTCCCTTAATATTTATATGTTCCTTCGTATGATGTTTAAATAATTAAATGGCGATTAATTTTAAATTAAGCAATTTAATCCACAATTGTATCGAAAGCTTCAAATGAATGCATCCTTAAGAACACATTGAAAATGGGAGAAACATTTAAAACTTTCAATATAAACTTAATGGATCAAAAACTGAAACTTTCATAAATATAAATTATTTGAGAGCGGTTTCTCAGTATCATCTTTATCACCAAAAAAGCTTTCGAATTTTCCTCCTTCAGAAAAAATATTCAGGTGTTTTGAACACTGTTCTGTAACTGAAATAAAGAGTTTTAATGGAACGAAGCATTGCAAGCTATATTTTTCTGTTTTAATCGATGCAAAATAACTTAGCTCGGGTTGTCTTTGGATTGCAAAAGGCAGCTATATCGCTCACACATACATCATTGATTTTTCCAGCCTATGCGATTCTACTAATATGGCGGCAGACATAGCATTTTACTTGTATTGAAATGTTTGTCTACGTTTCTCGCTTAAACGATACCTCGTATGACTTGTGAGGGTACAGTTGGCAAAGCAAATATTACAGGAGTCAAGTTATCAATTAGAGATCCTTTCATTGAAAATAGCAGGCTAGTTAGTTCCTCCCATATAAAGAAATAGGTAAAATAGAGTTTTCTTTAATTACAATTATCCGCTTAGCTACACGTAATTCACAACATTATACACAATTTGTGCAACTGGCCTAAATGATACCTCGTACGACTTGTGAGGGTACAGTTTGTAAATCAAATATTACAGGAGTCAAGTTATCAATTTGAGATCCTTTCACTGATTTTATGAATTTCATAGTTCAAATTGTAACGGGTGATTTTTTAAGAGCTTGAGAACTTTTTTTTAAAAAAAAACGCATAAAATTTGCAAAATCTCATCGGTTCTTTATTTGAAACGTTAGATTGGTCCATGACATTTACTTTTTGAAGATAATTTCATTTAAATGTTGACCGCGGCTGCGTCTTAGGTGGTCCATTCGGAAAGTCCAATTTTGGGCAACTTTTTCGAGCATTTCGGCCGGAATAGCCCGAATTTCTTCGGAAATGTTGTCTTCCAAAACTGGAATAGTTGCTGGCTTATTTCTGTAGACTTTAGACTTGACGTAGCCCCACAAAAAATAGTCTAAAGGCGTCAAATCGCATGATCTTGGTGGCCAACTTACCGGGCCATTTCTTGAGATGAATTGTTCTCCGAAGTTTTCCCTCAAAATGGCCATAGAATCGCGAGCTGTGTGGCATGTAGCGCCATCTTGTTAAACCACATGTCAACTAAGTTCAGTTCTTCCATTTTTGGCAACAAAAAGTTTGTTAGCATCGAACGATAGCGATCGCCATTCACCGTAACGTTGCGTCCAACAGCATCTTTGAAAAAATACGGTCCAATGATTCCACCAGCGTACAAACCACACCAAACAGTGCATTTTTCGGGATGCATGGGCAGTTCTTGAACGGCTTCTGGTTGCTCTTCACTCCAAATGCGGCAATTTTGCTTATTTACGTAGCCATTCAACCAGAAATGAGCCTCATCGCTGAACAAAATTTGTCGATAAAAAAGCGGATTTTCTGCCAACTTTTCTAGGGCCCATTCACTGAAAATTTGACGTTGTGGCAGATCGTTCGGCATAATGTCAAAGCATACTGAGCATCTTCCTCTTTGACACCTTGTCTGAAATCCCGCGTGATCTGTCAAATACTAATGCATGAAAATCCTAACCACAAAAAAATCACCCGTTATAATAAAATAAAACCGATATCTGAAATCGGCACTACGCGTTTTTATCGTGAAATATATTTTTTTAAATTTCGTACCCATAACTTTAGTTTGGACTTCCTGAAGTCGGCGCCATATTAAATTTAATATTATAGTGTAGTATGTGTTGTGTAGTATTGATGATTGTTTAAAGCAGCAATTGATCGTTCGTATAGATAATAAAGTTTTCCCAATTAGTTTAAATTACAAGATTCATTACATGATTTACATTTTAATTTTGTAAGTAAATTTGTAGATTGTATAGTTTGATTTCATTAGTTATAAATTTGGCGCCGCCTTTAGATAGTTTAATTTAAAATTAAAACGATTTGTTAATTAATTCATTAAAAAATAGCCAATAGTAGTTTTTCATTCAACATCCATATTCCAAAAATTCTAGAGGAGGTGCTTTCCTGTAAACTCTTTTGACAGCAGCCTGAAACATGTTTTCGATTAAAGATGTCATAATTGATGTAAATACTCTGGTCAAATAAGATAAAACCGACAACTGGAATCAGCACAAATAATAAACTTTTAGCACACTAAATATTTGTTAAATATCGATACTTATATCTTGAATATTTTAAGTTGGCGCCAGATTTAGTTTATGCGATATTGGTAGAAGTAGCTTTTTAATATTAGTTTGTGCCTCACCTGACACATTATTTAGTCGTTCGTAGTTACTACAGTTTTGCCTAGCTATCTAAAATTAGTTTATTGCTTGACTTAAGAATTTAATAATTTATTTTTTAGATTTTAGTGGTTGAATTCAATAAATATAAATTTGGCGCCGTCTTTGGTAAAATTTAATTTCGGGAGTTAGATTTTAATCTAAATATTTACTAATTAGGTTTAAAATTCATTATCAGTCCGGTTTTATTAGATCTGTTTTAAAACTTAAAAGATTTAAATTTGTGCTTATTAGCGAATTTCATAAACATCTATTACGATTACATTAAAGTTTAATTCAAACTAAATTCGACAATAAATAGAAACGAGAAATATTTTTTTATACCTAGGAATTTCCTACAAAATGCAGATTGACGTTGCTGAAAACCGTTTTCATTTGAATAACATTATGACGAACTTTCGCGTAATAGCCATATTCCTGAAATAACTTCTACATTAATTTTAAAACCAAAGCAAATCGAGACTCATCAAAATCCAAAAATGGCCATATTTCAGAAATGCACTTTGCAATTAATTTAGAATGCTACTTTAATTCCAAAATCAGAATTTAGGTTTGCTTTTTTAAAGATGCATCATCACAAAATGTTTATTTAGATCTCAATTCCCGATAGTTAAATATATTTTACGAGTAAAACGTAAAACCTCTATTCTTTTAAAACCTCTATTCCTCTATAACAACCACCCCTCGAGATTTATTCAATTCAGCTGTACTACACTATGTAAACCATCGACATTAATTCGGAAATGGCCTTGCACGGGTGCATGGATGGCTTTGATACATGAGTGCATGCATTGTTTTGTCAAAATTAATTTTTCTTCTAACAAATAGCTATATTTATATTTTATGAGAGAAATATTATTCTTAATCTTTTATTATGAAATTGGGATTGAATTTTTATTAACTGTTAGTATGCTTAAACCTGTTTTTGACGTTGTTATATTTAGTCTCGCTGTGATAACCTGTGTTACCTGTGTAACACCAGCTAATATTTAATTCTTAAATAATACGAAAAATGGCTTAGTTTTATTTTCAATAGCTAAATGCTTAATATGCAACATAGGACCATAGTCAGTTAAAAAGCGCCCAAAGTTTGGGCAAAATACAAAATTTCTTCTAACACTCACGCTATAGAATTCCACTACAACGAGATTTGGATCCAAGAATAATTTGATTCGCTTTAATTATTAATTTGACTATATCTTGAAGCTGGCTATCAAACTTCCGGTTTTTCAATCTTTTTATGAACTCACCCAAGTAGCAAAATGAAACCAAGGTTTCAGAAAAACCAGAATCGAGGTTGCATTTAAGAGTCTATGTAACTAGTATTTTTGAATCGGTTCTTACATGTCTTCAATTTCGAATAATTTAAGCGAGTTTTATGAAACCCTTTTGACACCAGCAAAAGTTTTTAAATGGTTTCCAAATATTCAAAAATTTACTGGTTATTTTGAAACCATTCGTAAACGGTTTTAGTTTGGATCAGTTGCAACGTACTTGAAACGGGTTATAAAAACCTTTTTGTAACGCTTAATATTGATTAAAATACCGTATTATTGTTTCTATTAATTTTCTTCTATTTAGGTATTTTGACCATTGGAATTTATAATGGTTTACCAACTTCTAAAATAATTCGCTATGTCATTATGTATGTACTTTGTTCATATGCACAAAGAATATAGTGTTTCGTATGTTTAGAGTCAGACAATACCGTCTGCTGATAAACATGTTGAATGACGAATCTTATAATAAAATTTCTCAAGCCACACTGGTAAACACCTCGAAGTGAAAACCAATCTGACTGAATTTTTTTTAAAACTATATTATCGGAACTTCAGATGATTTTAAGTTTTTATAAAATCAATTAAAACCCGATTTTGATAGACGTTCTTTGTTATTGAGACTGAAATTAATCCTTTTTTCAGTGTTTTTCTGTTTTTTACAAACCTCATTAAAACGGATTTTTCGGTTTTTTATTACGGTGCTTATGAAACCTAGAATCAATAGGTTTGTCACCGCTCCAAAAAAACTTAAAAGTAGTTTAACACAAATATTTCAAATCATTTAAAACCGTTTCAAAAAATCTGTTAAGGCCTCGTAACGTGTCTGAAACCATTTCAAAAACTTTTTTGTTTTAAAACCAAAGTTTCGTATTGGTTATAAAACATACTTGAAACCAAAAATTGCTACTTTAATTTACTGTGTATTGTTATGTATATCCCTCTTAATTCAGAAAAAAACACCTAAAAAGGGGCAGTTTTGAAAAGCGGAAAAATTTAATGTTACTCATGTTTGGGCCAAGGGTATCAAAAATTGCTTTTTCGGGTACATTGCGATGAGTTCTATTAAAAATTAATAAATAATATTGATACCTAATTAATACAATAAAAATGTCCAATTCAACCAGCAATGGCCAATTTTTGCCAAATTGGCGTTAATTCTACTAAATGACATTTAACATATTTTATATTTTCATAATAATTTTCATTTCATAATTTTCGATTATGCATTTAGTAAGGGCTATTTTCATTTTTTCAAATTTGATATATTTATTTTAATAACAAACTATTTTAGATATCCTAGGCCATATCCAATAGGAGCGTGGTAGTGTCTTCGATGAAGAAATTTTTGTATTGTTACAAGGACGGTATGAATTATATAAAATTTATGGTGTTTCAGATTTTGGTAGTCTTTCCACATTTCATTTTTAGAATTATAATCGTTTTTAGATGATGGTAGACTATAAAAATGCCGGCTTGGTAGTTTGGAATTAATACGATTTTATAATGTATTACAAATTTCGACCAAACTAGTTAAAATTGATTTTATTACTCGACGAGTGCGTCATCGGAGTAATCTTTACAAAACCTAGTATTCTTTACAATTCACTAAACAATCCACATCAAGATAGTCTCTGACTTAATTCAACAAATTGTTTATTAGTTTTCGTGATTTTTTTCATATTGTCATAAATTTTACTAAGGTGAATAATAATAAGTAATTTACCAAATAATTCGTTGTTTATAGATAATTTTCTTTTTAAATTTTTAGGTTCATTAAAATGATAAATTGCATTGAGGGAATTAAAATTAAAATAATAGTTCGTTTCCGGCAAATGTGGGGCCTCACATTTTAATAATAAATAAATGTAATATTTTATTTTAGATCTCCTGGGATCTTTGGCTGTATCCAAAAGGAGATGAGTAGTGCCATATATTAAAAAGTAGGTGTTTATAAATAATAAATTTGAGGATGTTGGGACTAGCCATGTTTTGCTGAAATGGTAAGTTCCTTTCTATTCGTAAATTTTAAAGTTAAACAATAGCTTTTTGCTTTAAATTTTATTTGACCAAATATGGTATACTTTTTTTGCAAGTGTGACTATAGTGAATCCTTATCAATATTATGCGACGAAACAAAGTTTAGTCCCGTGAAAATTTTTAGTCAAAAATTCGGTTTTTGTTAAGATCAATTATTTATTTTGATAGTGTTTTTCCGTTTAGATGCACTTTGATTTTCGAAAAATTCAAGTCCCAAATTCCACCAAAGTAAAAGTTTATGGATTTTAAGAAAACATTATTATCAAGGAGTTAAGGTCGCTTGATCTTAGATCTTAATAAGCGTTTCGAGATGACGTGCTGGAAGTTTTGCAAAGTGATCTTCAAATAAATGAACTTATTTTTATCTTTATACAAATTACAGTTTGACGTCGTATTATGTGTACCTGGCCTTACCAGAGGGAATCAATAAAGGCTTGTGGTTTTTTTCATTCTTCCCTTTTTGATGAAGAGAATGTTACTTTATAAATTACCTGTCTAACAATATTTATAAAATGTGACCAAAGCTGCACGCCTCAAGAAAAAGATGGTTATCAACGATTATTAATTTGGTAAGGATATATTTTAATAAAATAAATCATTTAAATAATATAGTTAATATTATATTTTAGATGTCTTGGAATCCGGGCTGTATCCAAAAGGAGATAAGTAGTGCCATCTATTAAAAAATATGTGTTTATAAATAACAAATTATGGCACCAGGCTATGTTTTGCTGAAATGGTAAGTTTCATTATATTCATAAATTTTAAAGTTGCTAGGATCAATTAATTGTTTAGCGATGTTTTTAACAATTTTTAACAAATTTCGTTTGCGATTCTATGTGAAAATAATTTTCCCAAGTGATAGTTTTTTTTTTCTTGTAAATTGAGAATTCCGTAATTTTTCTACCTTCTTAAGCTTACTTAGATTTTGATAATTAAAGATTATTTTGATTATTAAGTTTCAATCTTCACCAATGTAAAATTTTAGGCTACCATCCCTATATATTATTAAGTAATTCGCCTGATCTTTCAATAATTAAGTTTCGAGATGGCGTGAAGGAAATCTTACAGAGTGATTTTCATACATTCAAGTTGAAATTTATTTATTTTTATCTTTTGGAAGTTATAGTTTGACGTTTTATTATATTATAATTATAGTGATAGTAGCCATTTTACGTAGCCCTCTCAAATGAATCATATGTTATTTTTTTCGAATTAATGAATATTGTTTTCATAGTTATAAAAACTTACTGCACTTTCCGTTAATCTGCAATTCAAGTGTGAGTTTGGGTTGGCTAACTCTATTACAAGATATTCCCATTATAATATTTACGGTGTCGTATTTAAAATAACAATGCAATTTTGCATCATTTCCTTTTTGTCATTTACTAGTAAGTTACTTTTCTTGTCATGTTTTTCTGAAAACATTAACTCTGCTATTAACTAAATTTAAACTGCAGGTAGTTGTAGGACGCTCAACCAAAAGCTGAGTGGTAAATATAGTAAGGCTAGTAAATTGGTTACAGTAACTCGTTTTTGCTATAAATTGTTTGGGGCGTGTTTTCCTTAATGAGGGAGTTTGAGCTATTCGTATAACATTATGGTAATTCAAGCTTACAAAACTTGTTATGATGTCGAATACTTGCGCAGGTCGTTACCAATTAATTTGAGGCTAAATATTAAATATATACGTTGCTGATACTTGGATCAAAGAAGAAGAATAATTCACTGATTTGGTATACACAGCAAGATATAAGAGTTTTAGTAATTAAGTTTATCTAACATTTTTATATATGCCCTAAACTTTTGTTTTATTAATTTTTGCTATTGGTTTATTTATTTTCTGATTATTCTTGTTTGTGAAAATATCATCTTTATAACTACGTACTTCCTGTTTATACTAAACATGCTTGATTATCAAAGACGCAAACGCATTTGGTACTACTAATGAATTTTCTCGTCACCAATCATGCTACTTTCTTTTGCGTAAAAAATACAAGATTTTTACGGATTTTACATATGTACTGGGACCTCCAAACAAACCGTAAAAGAAACAAAATAACCCGTGTTTTTGAGTTGGAACTCTCATAGCTTAACTAATTAAGTTTTTGGGTGACAGAAATAAATTTGTGTCCAGGCTAATAAAATTGAATTTTTATATGATTTATTGGAGAATAGCTCTAGTGTTGGAGCAGCATTACTAAGGTCATCAGTGGAAAAATTGTGTGTTTCATATAATTTAATGTATAATCTTGTTATTTAATATTAGTTAAATGTTATTTTTAAATTATATTTATTTATTTTATATTTAACGGTGTGCAATATTTTATAAATTTCAATTTTAAATAACAAATCGAACAGTGAAATTTAATTCTTAATTCATTCTACTCAAATTTGATTTACATTTAAAAAGTTTTATTTATGCTATGATTAATGCAGGATTTCGGTAAGATTTTTATTTTACGTTCATTATGTGCAAGTAATTATTTCAATATATTTTCAAATTTCCCCTTATTGGTACAAGAGAGCTAATGATCGATTTATTCAAATTTTCGTACATCGGTTGAAATTTTGCAAACCCCTGAGTTTTATCTGACGTGGCTGAAAGTTATAAACTTATGATGCAAACATCATTGTTTTATCCATTCTATTAATTATCAGATTTATTGTACCACAAAAACCAATGAAATCATGTCAATTACTGACGTAATATGTATTCGACGTACTTGCGAATGTAACAATTTTCTCGACATGTTATCACTCATTATCTACGCTGAATACGTTAATTCGTATGGTGAGTGATATAAAACGCCCCCATGGTTAATTAGAGATTAAGTTTAAATTTTGGAATTTAATTATAAAGCGCAATAATAGCTTAGAAAGCTTGAAATTAATGGATCTTTGAAAGGATTTTTTATGAAAATATAGGAAATAGAATTCAAGTTTGTGACTCCACTTCAAAAATCAAATTTGGAGCCAAATCTTGTGACGATTTATTGCAAAATTCATTATCTGAAATTGGGTCATATAAGGATACCTACAAGCTAGAAGAGGTGCTTTCCTGTAAACTCTTTTGACGGCAGCCTGAAACATGTTTTCGATTAAAGATGACATAATTGATGTAAATACTCTGGTCAAATAACATAAGATAAAACCGACAACTGGAATCAGCACAAATAATAAATTTTTAGCACAAAAAATATTTGTTAAATGTCGATACTTATATCTTGAATATTTTAAGTTGGCGCCAGATTTAGTTTATGATATTGGTAGAAGTAGCTTTTTAATATTAGTTTGTGCCTCACCTGAAACATTATTTAGTCGTTCGTAGTTACTACAGTTTTGCCTAGCTATCTAAAATTAGTTTATTGCTTGACTTAAAAATTTAATAATTTATTTTTTAGATTTTAGTGGTTGAATTCAATAAATATAAATTTGGTGCCGTCTTTGGTAAAATTTAATTTCGGGAGTTAGATTAAAAAATATTTACTAATTAGGTTTAAAATTCATTATCAGTCCGGTTTTATTAGATCTGTTTTAAAATTTAAAAGATTTAAATTTGTGCTTATTAGCGAATTTCATAAACATCTATTACGATTACATTAAAGTTTAATTCAAATTAAATTCGACAATAAATAGAAACGAGAAATATTTTTTTATACCTAGGAATTTCCTACAAAATGCAGATTGACGTTGCTGAAATCCGTTTTCATTTGAATAACATTATGACGAACTTTCGCGTAATAGCCATATTCCTGAAATTACTTCTAAATCAATTTTAAAACCAAAGCAAATCGAGGCTCATCAAAATCCAAAAATGGCCATATTTCAGAAATGCACTTTGCAATTAATTTAGAATGCCACTTTAATTCCAAAATCAGAATTTAGGTTTGCCCTTTTAAAGATGCATCATCACAAAATGTTTATTTAGATCTCAATTCCCGATAGTTAAATATATTTTACGAGTAAAACGTAAAACCTCTATTCTTTTAAAACCTCTATTCTGTCATAATAGCCAAAGTTCATAATAATTTTTTAATAAACCCATACAGAGATGATAATCTACTGATTTGATAGGTCTGAATGAATTCGATTAGATCCTTTTCAGTATTCGGGAATTTATCATCGACTGAAGTGGTTACGTATTTTTGGTAATCGTTCATAAATATATTTCTTAGTATTTCCCATGAATTCGATTGTACTATGGCGAGGTTGTTTTGTAGATTGGCTCTAACAATTTTCATGAATTCCTAATGAGTTGACAATAAACTCCATGAGGTAAATACGTAATAATTTTTTACATATGCCTCAAATTTGTTCTGAAATAATTCGTAGTATCGAGTTTAAATGATTAGAGAACCCTTAAAATAATTTTGGACTTCTCTTTCGGCTAAAATCTATGGCTAAACATGACAACATACATGATTTTAGTCTTAATAAGAATAAACAATATTTGCTAAAACCACCCCTCGAGATTTATTCAATTCAGCTGTGATGAAAACAATCGTCATTAATTCGGAATGGCGTTGCACGCGTGCATGAATGGCTTTGATGCATGAGTACATGCATTGTTTTGTCAAAATTAATTTTTCTTCTAGCAAATAGCTATATTTATATCGCACCATGCGTGCAATAAAACGATAACTCAAAAACAAACATTTTCAGGAAAACGATTTTTCACTAAAACTTTTGGTGTAAGCCCATGGTAAAATTTATTTTCAAAGCTTAATAATTACTGTAGGAGGATTCTGAATCGGCACATCTGTAGGGCCTATTGCCAATATTCTAAAAATGCAATCATGCAATAACGCGATAAGTAGTACTTAAATTGGGTAAATTGGGATTTAATTTTTATTAACTGTTAGTATGCTTAAACCTGCTTTTAACGATGTTATATGGAATATCGCTGTGATTTAAAATTGAATGGTCGGTTCCAAAAAAAATACTATATAATTCGGTTGGAAGAAATACCTGTGTAACACCAGCTAATATTTAATTCTTGAATAATATGAAAAATGGCTTAGTTTTATTTTCAATAGCTTAATGCTTGATTTGCAACATAGGACCATAGTCTGTTAAAAAACGCCCAAAGTTTGGGCAAAATACAAAATTTCTTCTAACACTCACGTTATAGAATTCCATTACAACAAGAATTGTATCCAACAATAATTTGATTCACTTTAATTATTAGTTTGACTATCTTGAAGCTGGCTATCAAACTCCCGGTTTCTCAATCCTTTTTCTGAACTCATTCCTCTTAATTCAGCAAAAACACCTAAAAAGGCGGAGTTTTGAAAAGCGGAAAAATTTAATGTTACTCATGTTTGGGCCAAGGGTATCGAACCAACCAATTCAACCAGCAATGGCCAATTTTTTCGCAATTTTTTAAATTGGTGTTAATTCTAATAAATGACATTTAACATATTTTATATTTTCATAATAATTTTCATTTCATAATTTTAGGTTCATTTAATTACATTCACATCATTTAATTCATTACAAGCTATAAACTTCAACCACTTCCAGTAAATGTGTCCATGTGGCTGCATAGGCAAAGTTTACATCAACCAGATTAGATTGGCGTCGATTATGCATTTAGTAAGGACTAATTTCATTTTTACAAATGTGCTATATTTATTTTAATAAAAAACTATTTTAGATATCCTGGGTTATATCCAATAGGAGCGTGGTAGCGTCTTCGATGAAGAAATTAGTGTATTGTTACAGGACTTTACACTAATCACGTTCTGGTCGATACTCTGAAAAGCCTGATTTTGCTGAAATTGTAAGTGTTATTCTATTCCTAATTTTTAAATTAACATATTTCTATTAAATTTAACTTTTCTGCATCTGTGACACCAGTGAATTTTACAAACATTTTGCCTTCAGTTAACTGCTTTGTAAATAAAAGTTCTTTACGGGTATTTAACCAATTTTAAAGAGTGGTCACAACTTTGCACTTCCCACAAGTTTACGGTTCCAAATCAGCAGATTCATAACTTTTTTATCGCTACAAGGGGAAAATCGATAATAAACTTCAACCACAATCCTATCTTTAAGTGGTTCTGACTGCTCCTAACTTGATATTGCAATTTTATCGATTATGGTGGTGATTTCGTCAACGAGCGGCACAAATTTAGTGGCTCTTATATAGATTACTAGCTGAGTTACCCGGCGTTGCACGGGAGGTATATAATTCAAATACCTTGATAAGAATTCTCTCTTTACATCGCTGTAGTTGCAATCACATATGAAACGAAAATTATAAGTAGCTGTATTCAGTAACGGGTGCCTCCGTCAATATATCCAGGCGAACTTTTGTAATGATATTATTGGACATCCTGTTTGTGAGGATAATTAATTAATTTTGGTTTGGTATTTGTTACCAATTGCCAAATAATTATACTCCATTTTTACAAACCTTCAACCAGCTCAAAGTGAATAATAAATATAAAGATATTTTAGTTAATAATTTTTATTATAAAGCCTTTTGATAAACAATATTTTTGGTTTTTCCATTTGGTGTGTAAATAAATAAATTTTTTGCCGTTCCCACTCTGGAGCAAGCATCATACAGTTGGCCATGTGAAAAGCATGAATTTTTCAAAATAACATCAGCTATTTTCAATGATTGCCCCTGAGCTTTGTTGATTGTCATTGCAAAAGCAAGGCGTAATGGGAATTGTAGTCGCTTGAATTCAAACGGCAAATCGGTGAGAATCATAGGAATGCGCGGAATTAGCACACCTTCTCCTTTACTTTTACCGGTAATAATCGTTGCTTCAATCACATTCGGCATCAATTTATTCACACAAAGCCGTGTTCCGTTGCACAATTTCGGTGGATCTAAATTTCGGAGCAGTATTATTGGTGAACCCTCTTTTAAAAATAGTATGTGTGGTGGAATACCAGGTAGCTCCAAAGAATTAAGAAACTCTATTGGATAATTGGCGGATTGATCCACATCAGTAACCGTGTCGATAGATTTGTATTTCATTAGTGGCCGGAGTAGTTGCGATTGAATTTCATTATTTAATTTATTAACGCCGTCATTTTTGGGAGCTAGGAGTGCACGTTCGCACAGCCAATCATGATTTTTGAAGTTATTTGGCAGATTTGAGAATACTTTCATTACCACGTCCTATATTGATGGCAATATTTGACAAAAATTAGGCGGGAACGATATCTCACATGTTACAGTGTCATTTGGCAATTTCCCGTTACCCATGTCCAAAAGCTGCCTAGCAAATGTTTTACCTGTACCATCGTGATGTAAATTCACACGCATGTTTGTAGATAGTGTGATTTTCGTAACGTGTTTCCAAAGATGAGACGCCTTCAGGCAGGCATTAAGTTCATCAGTGGGTGTTGATCGTGGAATGACTGGCAAAGTTTGACGAAAATCACCTGCTAGTAGTGTTAGAGCTTCTCCCATTGGTCGGTTATTTTGTCGCAAATCGCGCAAAGTACGATCAACCGCTTCAAATGCTTTTTTGTGTGCCATGGTACATTCATCCCAAATAATGATTTTACATGTTTTTAATAACATGGCAATTCCCGATTCCGTGTTATATTCAATTCAAATTCAATGGTAGTTTAAACGTTGAATGTGCTGTGCGTCCTCCATCGAGTAAAGTGGATGCAATTCCAGATGATGCAACAGCGAGGCCGATTGTATTCTGCTGTCTTACTTCAGCAAGTATCAAATTAAGAAGACATGTTTTTCCAGTGCCTCCGGGTGCATCACGAAAAATAATTTCTCCGTTACCGTTTGCTATGTATTGCATCACTTTAGTGTATGCCTGTCTTTGATCATCCACTAAGAGACTTTTTTGAGTCTCAGCGAAAACTCGTAACTGACCAACGTCGTAATTAAGTTCTCGTAATAGATCTCTATCACGAACAATGTTTCCATAGCGTGTCGGTGCTGGCAACCCAAGTTGGGAAATGACTTTGTTATTAATGTATAAGCATGCATCCTCGAGTAATATAAGTGCTTCATTAAATATGTCTGCTGAAAACTGTATTTCCATATCGGGAATTGTTCTACGTGCTTGCCAAAGTATATCTTCACTAAGGCTTTTTTTGTGCTTTTCCCAAAGACCTTTAGGATCGGAAGGTGTGCATGTTGTTAATATGATTGCAAAGAGCTTGCGTATTTGTGCTGGATGACACATAAGACATGCTTCGGTCAGTGTTCTATCCCAGTGTTCATCATTTTCAAGTAAGCCCAGTTTAAGACATGCCTCTCTGTAAGTTTGACATACTTCGCCATTTACAGTTCTCAGTGCTTGAAAAGACGTTGGTCCTCTTACTTCATGAAGCAGCATTCTCAGAAAATAACACTCCGTATTGTTAGGATGAACATTATAAACTCGACCCAAGGCATCAGAACCACGTATTCCAGGGTACTCCTGAATAATTGTGCCTTGCTTTCTTCTGAAAAACTGCTTCTTCGACGTGTTCCATGTATAATATTTTGGAACTTCATGATACAACAACGTTTTAACGAATACTTCTGTTCCGCACAGCTGAAAAAAGGCTGTTAATGTCGTATTCGTTGGTTGTGCAGCTCTCTGTAACAGATTTTCTTCCGTAAAGTAAACTCGTTGTCCATTTTTTAAGTGTACACTGAGATGTTCAACTGTTGGATAACGCTCGTGAATATTAAAACTCAAAATTCGCCTGACAGCTTCATTACTGATGATGTAACGTCCTATTTGAAATTGCGTGACTTCATCGAATTGTGAATTTGTATTCGAAAGTCCAAAAATTGCCATATCACTGCCTTTGTTGACGTATTTACATATATATTTAATTGACTTAACCGAGTTGCAGTACTCAACGTTAATATGGGCTTTAAATATTTTCGACAGTAACGGAGTGTAAGGAACAATCCAGCAATTATGTACCTCATGATGCACATTGTTTACTTTGATAGTGGCTGTATGTCCTCCGTCATCGGGTTTTCGTCTCCGTTATTGTGGATATCCGTCGTCACCAGTTTGTGTTTCCTGGTACATGTTTCGGGGATATTTTTTCGAACACTTTCCGTCTTTCATGAAAGGTGAATTGGGATTCACGGCTCCACATGGCCCATGTATCATGTTTTTGCTAACGATTTCAAAAAGTATCGGATCATCTTGGGGATTGGGTAATTCAGCTGATATAACACTATCAATTTGAGTCGGAGTAATCTTGTCGTTTAACCAAATCAAAATGTGAGCATGTGGTAGGCCTCTTTTCTGCCATTCTATAGAATACATCCAGAAGCGAGTTTCTCCATAAATATGAATTTTAGTTATGAGGTTCATGAGATTTATGAGTTTCTGTTTGAAAACTCTAGCTGTCAGATCATACCGATGGGTCGATGATTGTCCAATTAGAAGTAAATCTATAATCTCAGCCCATGTTGGATTACATGTAAACGTTATAAATAGATCAGGACGTCCAAATCTTTGGACATACGTCATGGCATCCTGAGCGTATTCGTGCATGTGCCTTGCGAAGTCCCGTATACGTAGCTGGTAATATGACCAATTTCGCAATGTCAGCAACGTTTCCATCATTTACAATTGCACCGCGCAAGTGAATATATTCCTCGGAACGAAGTTTTTTCTGATTTAAGCGAATGAAAAGAAGTCGTTCACTTTCGATTTTAGCATACATATCAACAATGAATTGGTGAAAAAGTTGACGGCACTTCAGGATGTGGTTTGATTGTTGTGCTCTAATCATAATACGACACGCATAAAAATCTATGCGCAGGAAACCCTTTGCGTCATCGCAGCACTTGTTGTTGGGTTAGTTTGCATCACGTTGAAATGATACCCATCTTCCCCTTGCCAAAACAGTATTGGATACTGAAGAGCATCATACGATCTGTGTGTTTCAGTAACACGCTGTAGGCTTTCATTTTGTCTATGGATAATAATATCACGTCGGTTGAAATCCCTTTCGACCATAACAATAGCAACTTCGTTGATTGTTGGAGCATTGAATCGTCTTTCATGATGACCAGACGGTGTTTTGTCTGCTCGAATAGCTACTCTGTGGTCATCTGATGCGGCATTTGCTCCAATGCAGTTTTGAATAAATTTACCAGATGATTGCGTTCATGGAATAAAATCTGTAAGCTTGATATTATTTCACGTTTTGTTCCGGGACTAATAGCACAACGTTGATCTGTCTCCGCCTCCTCGTTGCCCATGAAGTAAATTTGTAAAAACTTGGAGTCGTTGTTAGAGAGAGGAAGAAGTGATCCAATTTTATGATTAATTTGTCCTTGTACTTTAAACGTGGGCATAAAACCTCCATCCTTAACAATTTGGGTTGCTCCAAAAGATGTCATTTGAAAACAAGAGTTGTATTTTCAAATATTTTGTAGAAAATGTCTGGATAACTCAGTAGTTCCGGAGACGTAAGCTAGAAGAGGTTCAGGTGGATCATCCAGAGGAGGCAAGTTCACATTTCTATTTGAACAACACATTCCAGGTGATTCATTGTGAAACTTTAAAGCATGACAATACAAACAAATGTTTTCCATTTGCCCAATTGAAACATTGTAATCATAGTCTTTCTCGTAATTGAATGCTGCTAACTTTAAATCAACTCTAAAAGTTTCTATTAATCGTCCATATCGTAACCGATCGACTTCCAGCCGGGCCTCACGATGTTCAATTATTTTTTTTATAACAATCGCACGCTAGATATCCTTTTTAGTGTCTAAATTTGCGGCTAAAGTGCTATTTCGGAACATTTAAATAATTGTATCTATACATGTTAAAATGAATTCTTGATCCAGGGCAGACTTCCGGATTGGAGCATGTCACTAATTTCATATAACTCCTTTCCTAAAGTCATTCCCGTCAAAAAAATCTTTAAAAAATTGAAATTTGATAAAAAAATTTGTACCACAGCCCCTAGACCCCGGGGTCCAGCCCCTTTAAAAGTATCGTCGTGGGCTTGGTCCTGAACATGCAACATATACATGGTAAAAATTTCATGGCGATCGGTAAAGCGGCTAAGGCGTTATTTCAGAACAATCAAATGATTGTATCTTTACGTAAAAATGAATTTTTGATCTAGGGGCGGACCCCCCGAATTCGAACGTGCCTTTTATTTCATATAATCCCTTTCCAAAACTCATTCTCGTAAAAAAATTAAAATTTGAAAAAATTTGTACCATAGCCCCTAGACCCCGAGGTCCACCCCCTTTCACAATATCGTAGAATTGATCCTCACCATGCAATATTTGCATGGTAAACATTTCATGGCGATCGGTTGAGCGACTGAGAAGTCATTTTGGAATAATCAAATATTTGTATCTATATACATGTAAAAATTAATTTTTGATCCAGGGCTGGGCCCCTCGGATTCGAACATGTCAGTAATATCATATAACCAGCCCCATAAACTCATTTTCGTGGAAAAATTTAAAGAAAATTAAAATTTTCGAAAAAATTTGTACCGCAGCCCCTAGACCCCGAGGTCCAGCCCCTTCCAAAATATCATAAAGTTGGTTCTGGATATGCAACTTGTACATGGTACCAATTTCATGGCGATCGGTTGAGCGGCTGAGACGCTCATTCGGAACAAACAAACAAACAGGAATTCATTTTTATATACATATATAGATTCCTTACTGTTGTCAAAGGGGATTTTATAGTAGATCTGGTCCTAATTATTTAGAAAATTTTTCGATGTGCTGGAAACCCCAAAACTAGGGCGGCTTTTACTTATCCAATTTAGTATGTATTACATGGATATCCAACAGTCTCACCAGCTTAATCTGCTTGATATAGAGAGTTTTGTTAGCCTTGTGTGATGCATGGAAAATCTGTTGTGATTCTCAATCTGATTTTTATGAGTCGAAATATAGTTTGTACGATAATTTTTTTTTTAGTTTGTACGATAATATGGAAGGTATTCTCTTATCGACTGCAGTACTGGCATCATTTGAAAATGTTACGATTGAGAAATTAGATACATACAGTTTCGGTAATCCTCAATTAATACGATTTCCTGGAAAATATTTTATCAGCTCAGATTTTCAGGACGATGCGATGGGAATGTCATAATGCGTGACCGGTTCAAATATCTAATGTTAGAACATTTCATGTACTACTTGTGTGTTTAGATTTTGGGTATTGCCTATTTCACTCGTAATGATTTTCAAAACATCCTAGTCCTAAGATTTACTAACTCAAAAATAATAATGTTTGCTTAGAACATGAGAATTTAGGTTTTGGTCATCGGTTTGGGAATTTTTAATGATAGCAGCCGTTCATAATTTTTTCTTCGGATTTAGTGTTTGAATTCTAACATCAATAAGATTTCGAGTATATCTGGTCAAAATATTTACGTTATTTTACGAATCGCATCACTGAACTTAGGGCAGGCCGTTCAGTCTCAGATGTATGAATATGGTGAACGTTTTATTATGTGAATTATAGTGACAGTATATAGCCATTTTACGTAGCCCCTGAAATGAAACATATGAATTAATGAATATTTTTTTCATAGTTATAAAAAGTTGCTGCACTTTCCGTTAATCTGCAATTCAAGTGTCAGTTGGGATTGGCTTACTATATCACAAAAATTTGCCCATTTTTAATATTTACGGTATCGTATTTGGAATAACAATGGAATTTTCTGCAAATCTATTAAACCGTCCTTGTTTTTGCATCATTTTACATGTATGTTTATTTCAAGTCGCTTTTCTGAAGTGATGATTTTCTGAAGTGTGCAGCTGTTAACTGAATTTAAACTGATTAATAGATAGCTAGAGGAAGTTAGTGGCTAGTGGTAAATATAGCAAGAGTAGTAAATATAAATGAAAATAAATTTTTTACGTTAACTAAATTTTGCTAGAAATTAATCGGGACGTGTTTTCCTCATTGAGGAAGTTTGAGCTATTCTTATAACATTATGGTAATTCAAGCTTTCAAAACTTGTTATAATGTCGAATACTTGCGCAGGTCGTTACCAATTAATTTGAGGCGGAATTTTAAATATACACGTTGCTGATACTTTGATTGGTATGAACATGAAATAATATGTTTTTAAGAATAGTAATTCACTGATTGGTATAAACAGCAAGCTATATGAGTTTTAGTAATTAAGTTTATCGAACATTTTTATATTTTTTATTTTTGTCTTTTAAAAAATCCTTTGATCTTTGAGGATGATCTTATGATCTTAATGTGATTTTCGATTCCTTAATGTTCAAATTTTATCGATTATGGTGGGAATTTCCATCATTTTTAAATTATTCGTTATTGTTGTCAATCGAATTTTCTTGTAGATTTGGTCCTAATTGTCGAAATTGTCCTATTTTCGATGCGCATTTTTATTTTTATCTAATTTACTGTGTATTAAAAATAATTGGAAAATGTATGGTATTACATGTCAGAGTCGCACCAGTTTAATCTGCTTGATATACTGTAACTGGAGAGTTTGGTGTGCGTTATGATCGTGATTCTCAGCATCATTCTTAAACCAATACCATTTCCTGCAAAATCTCAAATTTTCAGGACGATGTGATGGGAATGTCATAATGCGTGACCAGTTCAAAAATCTAATGTTACACATTCAATATACTTGATGGGTGTTTCATTTTGGGTATTGTCTATGTTACTCGTAATGATTTTCAAGACGTCCTAGTTTTAAGATTTACTATCATCGGTCATCGGTTTAATATGAGTTTTGAGTTTTCATGGTATAGCAGCCGTTTAAGAATTTAGTAATTGTTCGCTTTCTATTATTACTTGACCTAAATTTCACTATGCACTTTTCTGGACAAACTGACACGAACATGTTTGGAAATCTAATTTGGAGCTTCGTATGTTATGTTAAAAACGTTTATTTCTTTATGGGTATCGGATACTCTTCCGTGGTTCTAATCATATCCTTCAGCAGTGCCATGTTATGTTTGCTAAGGATTCACTAGTGTCGCTAGTTGTTCAAAATTGATTTTTTATGTTTACCAATATTTTATTTAAATGTTTCTTTATTTTAATTAGTTTATTTTAAATATCAATTTAATAGTTTATTTTAAAAACATTTAAATATCTGACAGTGCATTTTATACTAAAGTTATTTTATACTTAAATTTGATTTACTTTAAAACTTTTAATTATTTTGTGTGAAGGGGATATTTTGTATTTTGCGAAATTAATCGATTATATTTTAACAGCCTTTTCGCCCTTGGAGTGACTCACAAAGAATTTCGGTAAGCGAGTTTCAATTATTATTTTTACTATACTTGATATTGAAATACGTAATCCAAAAATATTTCCGAATTTATAAGCATGCCATTTTTATCATGAAACGATACAGGCTGAAAAATTGAAAATCCAGTTTGAACTAAATTAAAAAAAGGCTTATTTAGAAATACACACATATGTTCACAATATTTTCTCTTAAAACTTACCACATATTTCAAAATCATCATAAGTAGGGTACTCCTCTGTTAAATAATTAATTTTTAATAGCTTTGCGTAACCACGATAAATAAATTTTAAAATCATTTTAAAGAATTTTATTTTTAGGTTAGAACACTGTACCAAATTTAGTTTTATTTTTTTGTGATACGTAGAACACACTTTACACTCGCTTTTATTAACTAATACCAAATATATTAATAAAAATCGTATTTTTAATGATTTGTATGCAGCAATATGTACTATTTTACCAAACTTTTTATAAAATCACACAACATTATTTTAACACGTTAAAATGTGTTAAAATAACACTATTATTTTAAAACATGAAAAAAAAATTTTAACCATCTTCGTTAACAGCTAAGCGTATAATGCCAAACTCCGCTAAATCAAAATGAAATTTAGTTTTAAACTTATAGCCTATCTCTTACTATCCCATACATTATGTGTAAAGGAAGAAGAGAAAAAATTTCCACTCATAATATTTAGTTTATCTAGAAAGTACAAATAATATCCTTTTTTAGACTGAAACATTTAGTAAATTTTTTATGCAGTAAAAGAATAAAAACCAAAAATTTCATTTCTATTCCTAAAAAGAATAAAATATTAATTTCACCATGCATTTTTATTCGAAAAGAATAAAACTAACAAACAATATATCATTTATTTAACCTAACCTTACATAAATAATGTTGTTATTCTGCAGATTGAGAAAATGTAGTATTGAATGGAATTTATTGCATTTCACGCGTTTTTCTGGATTATGACAAACAAATCTTGCCGATTTTCCGCTGTAGCTAAATTAAAATATCGACCATATTTTCTTATCGTCGGACGTATAAATAATATAGCTCAATGCTAGAAGTTTGCACATTATAGTTAACGAATTATTACTCAAATGGTTACCGAAACATAAGACCATCGTGAATGATATTATTAAGGTCGTTTGAATCTGACTAGGACCTAATTCAGTTTTCTAAAACTGACCGAATTTGATTCTAGATAATTTAAAAATCTTTAACCTGTAATTTTTGCTGTTTTTGAAAATGTGCTCTAAATCAATCATGTGAAATGAAAAATCTAAACCACTAATCGTAATATTCTGTTATTATGACTTATACATTTGCGATAAATTTGTCTATATTATTTATTGTTTTTTGATCGTAACAAATCATAATATTCTTAAAGCAACATTTCATCTAGAATATGCAATAAAAGATAGAACTGTAGAATTTGCTAAGGTATCTTAGACCTTCTTCTTGTAGACCGTTTGAGTAATTAACAATGAATAATCAAGTAATCGTTGATTGTGCCTATATATTATATAGGTACGGGCGTACGGCCATCGATTCCTTGATCTTACATGCTGAACTACTCAAACGATCTATTGATAACCATCATATTTTATTTCGTACTAGGATGTCAAAAATAATAATAACAAAGTATCCGTATACATTTCAATTCAATGCATAAATGAACGCCCATGTGTTGTATCTTAGTAGGTCTTGGGATCAAAAGACATTTTGTTTAAATAATTGAAATCTGAAATGACAAAATAATTTCATATTGTCAAACAACAGATTTATAAATATGTAAAAGGAAAATCAATAGATAAACAGTGATGGCTGATTAACGCCTCAACTGGAGGAATTGTGTATTATGTCTATTTCAATTTCAATATACAATATACAATTTTATATCACAAGTTCTTCTTCGGCAGCACAAGTCTTCTTTAATTGTAGAGGCGACTGTGCTGAAGATGAAAGTGTCATTTAAATATGTAGTTTTAACATTTTATTTTTGTTAGTAGGCTAATAAGAATTGCTGGTACATATAATATACCAAAAATAGAATGCTGTCTTAACAAATGTATGACTAATCTGAAGTTACGCCAAATGTATATAGGTTTATGTTAAGATGTGATTTATTATTTATGTATTGTGGATATTTTTGGTTTTTGGAGTTCAAAAGGTATTGGCCGTGGGAATTTATTAACTGCTACTAAATTAACCTGAATTATCTGCAATTTAGCTGGAAAAATTGTCGAATAAAATATGTCTGAATTTCTTCGGGTTTCCTTCGTTTACATGTGTATATATTTTATAATTAACAAAATAAAGAAAATCAGTGTGATTCCAGAAATTTGATTTATTAATTAATAGTGAACATAAAGAAGTTAAAATTAAAATAATTGTGCTTTACAATAATATAATAGTTTGAATTTATAGTGTAATCTGTATGTTTCTCGTGGGGAATTTTAATGTGAATTTTACTGTAATCTTCATTTGGCGTAATTCTATAGGCATGGCGGCTATTGCTGAATGAAACAGTAGACCATATTTTGGTAAAAAAATATGTTTTTTCGTTAAACACTGGATGGCCGTTCTTATTGAAAAAATTGCAAATGAACAATTTTCTTTTATAGGTGAAATTACATTTAAACCAGGTAGACACACACATTTATTTCAGTGTTTAATGAAATTTTTGATAAATTTGCGATTTTATTTCCCGAAATTGGAATGAAATTTAGATTTTTTTTCTGAGTACGCCATATTCTTTTGTGATTTCCAATTCAATTTGTTGATCTGCCATAAACTGTTGGTGTCTGATAGTGAGCGTCTTGCATAAATTTATAAAATTATTTAGTTTTGATGATAATTTGATGAAAAAAATATGTTTCGATTCTGATCGCATACAAGAAAAATGAGCAGCTGGTCCCAGTTTGGTCATTATCCTTGGATAATGGATCAACATATGTTGTTTTGGTGATAGATTCAGTTTATATTGGATTTTGAAAGCATCTAAATATTTTTCAATCTTATATTTTAACTGAAGAATAAGAGAAGTTGTTACTTTTGGAGCGAACACTATATCCATTATGTCAAGTAACAACAAAATAACTTTAAACTCAGGTTCCAGCTGTTCCGGTAACAGATCTTTAATTATTATTGGCAGAAATCGGATCAAACACCACGTCTGAGAAGCTTTCTGACTGATTCGTTGATCTTCCTTATCAATTATTACTGGACTAGGTTTGTTGGAAATTTCTAAAAATCCGTAGTCATAGACATGTATTCGATCATTGATTTTTTTCAAAACTTGTTTGTCGTAATTAACTAACAGTTTTATGAATAGTTTAATGGATAACCTTGCAACCCCCTCCAGTATATCATGCATTGCATCGACGGTCATTAAATCAAAAAATGTAAAATATGTCAATTCAATTATTAAACTATATTTTACACCACAGACATTAGTTGGTTTTGAATTTAAATTTTTCAACTGGTTACAGCAATCCGTGTAATGATTTTCAGACGCAATTTTTTTCGTTTTCACTTGTACTTTTTTGGCATTCGTCTTTTACAGAAAAACATATTTTATATCATTCACATTAAATAAACATAACAAAAATAAGTTTTTGATTTTTGAAAGCATACAATTGGGAAAGTTACGCAAGGTGAAATAAAATGCACCAATTTTGTGCGGCCCAGATTTAGAACCTAATGGGTTGGTGCACTCAAAATCATTATAGTAAATTTGAATGAATAAATTATATTTGTTAGTTTTAAACTGTGAGCATGTCTTAAAATTTTCTGCGTCTCTGTAGTTTGCGATGAATCCAGTATCCGTGTAATTTTCAAATAATTTTTTAAATGTGTTTTTATCGTGAAAAATCAACTGGATGGTAAATTTTACTGGTACGTACATATAAGTGGATTGAACAACACAAAGTTCGAAGCTATTATTTTTTCTGTTCCGTTTTCCTCTTCAAACATTTTTTTTCTTAAGTTTTATATTTTTTAATACAAATCTTAATATTTTCAACAAGAGTTAGACAATTAGTTTTTGAGGCACCATCTAAATCAAAAAGTAAAATTTCTACCAATGTATTAAATAATGTGGTGGTATAATCTGACAATAAGTGTATGACGCAGCTGATCTGTGCTTCTGCTAAACCCATACAATTTAATTGTTTGACAAAATGTGCTAAATCGTAATCAAGTTCATTTGATTGATTAATACTCACATTATTAACCATTATTGAAGTACTATCTTTAGAGCATATTTCAATAGGAACAATATCTTGGTTTACAGTTAGTTCACCAGGTAGAGCATCGCTCACTTGCAATATAACTGTTTCATTACAGTTGTTATTGCTATTTTCCTCACTAATAGCTGGTGGACGACACTTCTCCAATTTCAAATGCTTCCTTAAACTATCAAACGACGAAAATTCAGTCCGACAATCTTGGTACATATAAACAACAGTTTAATTTTACAATTTTTGTACTAAATATAATTATTTTTGTACTAAATATAAAATGTGTGTACTTAATATGGAAAAATAGACTATTTATCTTAGAAAACTTATTACAACATTTAAAACAAAAGTGTTTATAGTTCTCCATTGCTGTGGTTAATCAAAACTGAAGATTATTAGTATCGTTTAACTACATACAAATTAACAGTACACGTATTATTAATGATCCGTTCGCAGTTGTGGCTTAAAAAATACATACGTGCGTATACGTGCGTTTATAGCAAAACGTGTAATGAAAAAACTTAGTTTATTTTTATTATATTGGCTAACATTTTTAAAAATGATCTAGAAATTATATTTTTATTTTTGTTGTTTCTTTAAATTTATAATTTTTTAGTGTAAAAATTATGTTTATGGTGTGATAGTATTAAATAAAGAATATTTTGTTTTAGTTAAATATAGTTGGTGGTCATGCAATCCCATAATAACTAAAGTCTTTGAACTGAAAGAATAAAATTTATATTAAAATCTGCTAAATTTATTATTAAACCACCAAATTGTACTTAATCTAAAATTATTAACAAAGGATGAAAGTTCTTCGAGCGGAAAGAATAACTTTCATCCAAAATAGTAATGAAAATTAATATATAAAATTTAGGTTTAATTAAATAATAATTTTTATTTGACAAAAAGAATTATATTTATGCAAAAATATTTTATTCTTAGGTTAAACCCAATTTTTATTCTTTCATTTTTAACCGTGTACAACGAGATTTGGATCCAAGAATAATTTGATTCGCTTTAATTATTAATTTGACTATCTTGAAGCTGGCTATCAAACTTCCGGTTTTTCAATCTTTTTGTGAACTCACCCAAGTAGCAAAATGAAACCAAGGTTTCAAAAAAACCAGAATCGAGGTTGCATTTAAGAGTCTATGTAACTTGTATTTTTGAATCGGTTCTTACATGTCTTCAATTTCGAATAATTAGTGCGAGTTTTATGAAACCCTTTTGACACCAGCAAAAGTTTTTAAATGGTTTCCAAATATTCAAAAATTTACTGGTTATTTTGAAACCATTCGTAAACGGTTTTAGTTTGGATCAATTGCAATGTACTTGAAACGGGTTATAAAAACCTTTTTGTAACGCTTAATATTGATTAAAATACCGTATTATTGTTTCTATTAATTTTCTTCTATTTAGGTATTTTGACCATTGGAATTTATAATGGTTTACCAACTTCTAAAATAATTCGCTATTTCATTATGTATGTATTTTGTTCATAAGCACAAATAATATAGTGTTTCGTATGTTTAGAGTCAGACAATACCGTCTACTGATAAACATGTTGAATGACGAATCTTATAATAAAATTAGTCAAGTCACTGGTAAACACCTCGAAGTGAAAACCAATCTGACTGAATTTTTTTTAAAACTATATTATCGGGACTACAGATGATTTTAAGTTTTTATAAAATCAATTAAAACCCGATTTTGATAGACGTTCTTTGTTATTGAAACTGAAATTAATCCTTTTTTTGAGAGATTTTCTGTTTTTTACAAACCTCATTAAAACGGATTTTTTATTACGGTGCTTATAAAACCTAGAAATGAATCAATAGGTTTGTCACAGCTCCAAAAAAAACTTAAAAGTAGTTTTAACACAAATATTTCAAATCATTTAAAACCGTTTCAAAAAATCTGGGTTTCTTTTAAAACTATTTATAAACAGTTCCTCATTAGTAAAAATAAAATGAGATGGTATCAAAAACCGCGGCCAAAAGCAATACCTGCTAAGGCCTCGTAACGTGTCTGAAACCATTTGAAAAACTTTTTTGTTTTAAAACTAAAGTTTCGTATTGGTTATAAAACATACTTGAAACCAAAAATTGCTACTTTAATTTATTATGTATTTTGATGTTTGTATTCCTCTTAATTCAGAAAAAAACACCTAAAAAGGGGCAGTTTTGAAAAGCGGAATAATTTAATGTTACTCATGTTTGGGCCAAGGGTATCGAAAATTGTTTTTTCGAGTACATTGCGATGAGTTCTATTAAAAATAATTTTGATACTTAATTAATATAATAAAAATGTCCAATTCAACCAGCAATGGCCAATTTTTTCGCAGTTTTTTAAATTGGCGTTAATTCTACTAAATGACATTTAATATATTTTATATTTTCATAATAATTTTCATTTCATAATTTTAGGTTCATTTAATTACTACATTCACATCATTTAATTCTTTATAAACTATAAAATTCAATCACTTCCAGTAAATGGGTGTGCCCCATAGGCAAAGTTTACATCAACCAGATTAGATTGGCGTCGATTATGCATTTAGTAAGGGCTAACTTCATTTTTACAAATTTGATATATTTATTTTAATAACAAACTATTTTAGATATCCTAGGCCATATCCAATAGGAGCGTGGTAGTGTCTTCGATGAAGAAATTTTTGTATTGTTACAAGGACGGTATGAATTATATAAAATTTATGGTGTTTCAGATTTTGGTAGTCTTTCCACATTTCATTTTTAGAATTATAATCGTTTTTAGATGATGGCACACTATAAAAATGCCGGCTTGGCAGTTTGGAATTAATACGATTTTATAATGTATTACAAATTTCGACCAAACTAATTAAAATTGATTTTATTACTCGACGGGTGCGTCACCTGAGTAGTCTTTACAAAACCTAGTATTCTTTACCATTCACTAAACAATCCACATCAAGATAGTCTCTGACTTAATTCAACAAATTGTTTATTAGTTTTCGCGATTTTTTTCGAACTGTCATAAATTTTACTAAGGTGAATAATAATAAGTAATTTACCAAATATTTCGTTGTTTATAGATAATTTTCTTTTTAAATTTTTAGGTTCGTTAAAATGATAAATTGCATTGAGCGAATTAAAATTAAAATAATAGTTCGTTTCCGGCAAATGTGGGGCCTCACATTTTAATAATAAATAAATGTAATATTTTATTTTAGATCTCCTGGGATCTTTGGCTGTATCCAAAAGGAGATGAGTAGTGCCATATATTAAAAAGTAGGTGTTTATAAATAATAAATTTGAGGATGTTGGGACTAGCCATGTTTTGCTGAAATGGTAAGTTCCTTTCTATTCGTAAATTTTAAAGTTAAACAATAGCTTTTTGCTTTAAATTTTATTTGACCAAATATGGTATACTTTTTTTGCAAGTGTGACTATAGTGAATCCTTATCAATATTATGCGACGAAACAAAGGTTAGTCCCGTGAAAATTTTTAGTCAAAAATTCGGTTTTTGTTAAGATCAATTATTTATTTTGATAGTGTTTTTCCGTTTAGATGCACTTTGATTTTCGAAAAATTCAAGTCCCAAATTCCACCAAAGTAAAAGTTTATGGATTTTAAGAAAACATTATTATCAAGGAGTTAAGGTCGCTTGATCTTAGATCTTAATAAGCGTTTCGAGATGACGTGCTGGAAGTTTTGCAAAGTGATCTTCAAATAAATGAACTTATTTTTATCTTTATACAAATTACAGTTTGACGTCGTATTATGTGTACCTGGCCTTACCAGAGGGAATCAATAAAGGCTTGTGGTTTTTTTCATTCTTCCCTTTTTGATGAAGAGAATGTTACTTTATAAATTACCTGTCTAACAATATTTATAAAATGTGACCAAAGCTGCACGCCTCAAGAAAAAGATGGTTATCAACGATTATTAATTTGGTAAGGATATATTTTAATAAAATAAATCATTTAAATAATATAGTTAATATTATATTTTAGATGTCTTGGAATCCGGGCTGTATCCAAAAGGAGATAAGTAGTGCCATCTATTAAAAAATATGTGTTTATAAATAACAAATTATGGCACCAGGCTATGTTTTGCTGAAATGGTAAGTTTCATTATATTCATAAATTTTAAAGTTGCTAGGATCAATTAATTGTTTAGCGATGTTTTTAACAATTTTTAACAAATTTCGTTTGCGATTCTATGTGAAAATAATTTTCCCAAGTGATAGTTTTTTTTTTCTTGTAAATTGAGAATTCCGTAATTTTTCTACCTTCTTAAGCTTACTTAGATTTTGATAATTAAAGATTATTTTGATTATTAAGTTTCAATCTTCACCAATGTAAAATTTTAGGCTACCATCCCTATATATTATTAAGTAATTCGCCTGATCTTTCAATAATTAAGTTTCGAGATGGCGTGAAGGAAATCTTACAGAGTGATTTTCATACATTCAAGTTGAAATTTATTTATTTTTATCTTTTGGAAGTTATAGTTTGACGTTTTATTATATTATAATTATAGTGATAGTAGCCATTTTACGTAGCCCTCTCAAATGAATCATATGTTATTTTTTTCGAATTAATGAATATTGTTTTCATAGTTATAAAAACTTACTGCACTTTCCGTTAATCTGCAATTCAAGTGTGAGTTTGGGTTGGCTAACTCTATTACAAGATATTCCCATTATAATATTTACGGTGTCGTATTTAAAATAACAATGCAATTTTGCATCATTTCCTTTTTGTCATTTACTAGTAAGTTACTTTTCTTGTCATGTTTTTCTGAAAACTTTTTACTTTTAACGCTATTTGCCGTAGGCACTTGGCGAAACACACTTATACTTAATAAACACATTTTTATTAATCACTTGTTTTTTGTTCCGCAGAATATTTTGAATGTCTTTCAAAAAGTTTAAAAAATCACTCGAGAGTGATTTTTTAAACTTTTTGAAAGACATTCAAAATATTCTGCGGAACAAAAAACAAATGATTAATAAAAATGTGTTTATTAAGTATTTTTCTGAAAACATTAACTCTGCTATTAACTAAATTTAAACTGCAGGTAGTTGTAGGACGCTCAACCAAAAGCTGAGTGGTAAATATAGTAAGGCTAGTAAATTGGTTACAGTAACTCGTTTTTGCTATAAATTGTTTGGGGCGTGTTTTCCTTAATGAGGGAGTTTGAGCTATTCGTATAACATTATGGTAATTCAAGCTTACAAAACTTTTTATGATGTCGAATACTTGCGCAGGTCGTTACCAATTAATTTGAGGCTAAATATTAAATATATACGTTGCTGATACTTGGATCAAAGAAGAAGAATAATTCACTGATTTGGTATACACAGCAAGATATAAGAGTTTTAGTAATTAAGTTTATCTAACATTTTTATATATGCCCTAAACTTTTGTTTTATTAATTTTTGCTATTGGTTTATTTATTTTCTGATTATTCTTGTTTGTGAAAATATCATCTTTATAACTACGTACTTCCTGTTTGTACTAAACATGCTTGATTATCAAAGACGCAAACGCATTTGGTACTACTAATGAATTTTCTCGTCACCAATCATGCTACTTTCTTTTGCGTAAAAAATACAAGATTTTTACGTATTTTACATACTGGGACCTCCAAACAAACCGTAAAAGAAACAAAATAACCCGTGTTTTTGAGTTGGAACTCTCATAGCTTAACTAATTAAGTTTTTGGGTGACAGAAATAAATTTGTGTCCAGGTTAATAAAATTGAATTTTTATATGATTTATTGGAGAATAGCTCTAGTGTTGGAGCAGCATTACTAAGGTCATCAGTTGTAGGTAGTTGGGACATGGGATGTTGACCAATTCTCATTTTGATGGCCTTATCAGTCTGCGTTACACATTATTGACCTTCATTATTTTTTATTGGCCATCGGCTTTTGTGTGGTTATAATTATATTCTTCAGCAATCCGCAATCTCTTATTGTTAGTTGTTGGTACTATTATCCTTATTTGTTCACGAAAAAAACGAAATTTTGGTAATTAGTCTTCGGTCTATGACTTTTGTGTAATTCCTATAGGATTTAACGCTAAAGATTTCCTGGTATCGTCACTTTGTGGAAAAATTGTGTGTTTCATATAATTTAATGTATAATCTTGTTATTTAATATTAGTTAAATGTTATTTTTAAATTATATTTATTTATTTTATATTTAACGGTGTGCAATATTTTATAAATTTCAATTTTAAATAACAAATCGAACAGTGAAATTTAATTCTTAATTCATTCTACTCAAATTTGATTTACATTTAAAAATTTTATTTATGCTATGATTAATGCAGGATTTCGGTAAGACTCTTTTTTTACGTTCATTATGTGCAAGTAATTATTTCAATAAATTTTCAAATTTCCCCTTATTGGTACAAGAGAGCTAATGATCGATTTATTCAAATTTTCGTACATCGGTTGAAATTTTGCAAACCCCTGAGTTTTATCCGACGTGGCTGAAAGTTATAAACTTATGATGCAAACATCATTGTTTTATTCATTCTATTAATTATCAGATTTATTGTACCACAAAAACCAATGAAATCATGTCAATTACTGACGTAATATGTATTCGACGTACTTGCGAATGTAACAATTTTCTCGACATGTTATCACTCATTATCTACGCTGAATACGTTAATTCGTATGGTGAGTGATATAAAACGCCCCCATGGTTAATTAGAGATTAAGTTTAAATTTTGGAATTTAATTATAAAGCGCAATAATAGCTTAGAAAGCTTGAAATTAATGGATCTTTGAAAGGATTTTTTATGAAAATATAGGAAATAGAATTCAAGTTTGTGACTCCACTTCAAAAATCAAATTTGGAGCCAAATCTTGTGACGATTTATTGCAAAATTCATTATCTGAAATTGGGTCATATAAGGATACCTACAAGCTAGAAGAGGTGCTTTCCTGTAAACTCTTTTGACGGCAGCCTGAAACATGTTTTCGATTAAAGATGTCATAATTGATGTAAATACTCTGGTCAAATAACATAAGATAAAACCGACAACTGGAATCAGCACAAATAATAAATTTTTAGCACAAAAAATATTTGTTAAATATCGATACTTATATCTTGAATATTTTAAGTTGGCGCCAGGTTTAGTTTATGATATTGGTAGAAGTAGCTTTTTAATATTAGTTTGTGCCTCACCTGAAACATTATTTAGTCGTTCGTAGTTACTACAGTTTTGCCTAGCTATCTAAAATTAGTTTATTGCTTGACTTAAGAATTTAATAATTTATTTTTTAGATTTTAGTGGTTGAATTCAATAAATATAAATTTGGCGCCGTCTTTGGTAAAATTTAATTTCGGGAGTTAGATTAAAAAATATTTACTAATTAGGTTTAAAATTCATTATCAGTCCGGTTTTATTAGATCTGTTTTAAAATTTAAAAGGTTTAAATTTGTGCTTATTAGCGAATTTCATAAACATCTATTACGATTACATTAAAGTTTAATTCAAATTAAATTCGACAATAAATAGAAACGAGAAATATTTTTTTATACCTAGGAATTTCCTACAAAATGCAGATTGACGTTGCTGAAATCCGTTTTCATTTGAATAACATTATGACGAACTTTCGCGTAATAGCCATATTCCTGAAATTACTTCTAAATCAATTTTAAAACCAAAGCAAATCGAGGCTCATCAAAATCCAAAAATGGCCATATTTCAGAAATGCACTTTGCAATTAATTTAGAATGCCACTTTAATTCCAAAATCAGAATTTAGGTTTGCCCTTTTAAAGATGCATCATCACAAAATGTTTAGTTAAATCTCAATTCCCGATAGTTAAATATATTTTACGAGTAAAACGTAAAACCTCTATTCTTTTAAAACCTCTATTCTGTCATAATAGCCAAAGTTCATAATAATTTTTTAATAAACCCATACAGAGATGATAATCTACTGATTTGAAAGGTCTGACTGAATTCGATTAGATCCTTTTCAGTATTCGGGGATTTATCATCTACTGAAGTGGTTACGTATTTTTGGTAATCGTTCATAAATATATTTCTTAGTATTTCCCATGAATTCGATTGTACTATGGCGAGGTTGTTTTCTAGATTGGCTCTAACAATTTTCATGAATTCCTAATGAGTTGACAATAAACTCCATGAGGTAAATACGTAATAATTTTTTACATATGCCTCAAATTTGTTCTGAAATAATTCGTAGTATCGAGTTTAAATGATTAGAGAACCCTTAAAATAATTTTGGACTTCTCTTTCGGCTAAAATCTATGGCTAAACATGACAACATACATGATTTTAGTCTTAATAAGAATAAACAATATTTGCTAAAACCACCCCTCGAGATTTATTCAATTCAGCTGTGATGAAAACAATCGTCATTAATTCGGAATGGCGTTGCACGCGTGCATGAATGGCTTTGATGCATGAGTACATGCATTGTTTTGTCAAAATTAATTTTTCTTCTAGCAAATAGCTATATTTATATCGCACCATGCGTGCAATAAAACGATAACTCAAAAACAAACATTTTCAGGAAAACGATTTTTCACTAAAACTTTTGGTGTAAGCCCATGGTAAAATTTATTTTCAAAGCTTAATAATTACTGTAGGAGGATTCTGAATCGGCACATCTGTAGGGCCTATTGCCAATATTCTAAAAATGCAATCATGCAATAACGCGATAAGTAGTACTTAAATTGGGTAAATTGGGATTTAATTTTTATTAACTGTTAGTATGCTTAAACCTGCTTTTAACGATGTTATATGGAATATCGCTGTGATTTAAAATTGAATGGTCGGTTCCAAAAAAAATACTATATAATTCGGTTGGAAGAAATACCTGTGTAACACCAGCTAATATTTAATTCTTGAATAATATGAAAAATGGCTTAGTTTTATTTTCAATAGCTTAATGCTTGATTTGCAACATAGGACCATAGTCTGTTAAAAAACGCCCAAAGTTTGGGCAAAATACAAAATTTCTTCTAACACTCACGTTATAGAATTCCATTACAACAAGAATTGTATCCAACAATAATTTGATTCACTTTAATTATTAGTTTGACTATCTTGAAGCTGGCTATCAAACTCCCGGTTTCTCAATCCTTTTTCTGAACTCATTCCTCTTAATTCAGCAAAAACACCTAAAAAGGCGGAGTTTTGAAAAGCGGAAAAATTTAATGTTACTCATGTTTGGGCCAAGGGTATCGAACCAACCAATTCAACCAGCAATGGCCAATTTTTTCGCAATTTTTTAAATTGGTGTTAATTCTAATAAATGACATTTAACATATTTTATATTTTCATAATAATTTTCATTTCATAATTTTAGGTTCATTTAATTACATTCACATCATTTAATTCATTACAAGCTATAAACTTCAACCACTTCCAGTAAATGTGTCCATGTGGCTGCATAGGCAAAGTTTACATCAACCAGATTAGATTGGCGTCGATTATGCATTTAGTAAGGACTAATTTCATTTTTACAAATGTGCTATATTTATTTTAATAAAAAACTATTTTAGATATCCTGGGTTATATCCAATAGGAGCGTGGTAGCGTCTTCGATGAAGAAATTAGTGTATTGTTACAGGACTTTACACTAATCACGTTCTGGTCGATACTCTGAAAAGCCTGATTTTGCTGAAATTGTAAGTGTTATTCTATTCCTAATTTTTAAATTAACATATTTCTATTAAATTTAACTTTTCTGCATCTGTGACACCAGTGAATTTTACAAACATTTTGCCTTCAGTTAACTGCTTTGTAAATAAAACTTCTTTACGGGTATTTAACCAATTTTAAAGAGTGGTCACAACTTTGCACTTCCCACAAGTTTACGGTTCCAAATCAGCAGATTCATAACTTTTTTATCGCTACAAGGGGAAAATCGATAATAAACTTCAACCACAATCCTATCTTTAAGTGGTTCTGACTGCTCCTAACTTGATATTGCAATTTTATCGATTATGGTGGTGATTTCGTCAACGAGCGGCACAAATTTAGTGGCTCTTATATAGATTACTAGCTGAGTTACCCGGCGTTGCACGGGAGGTATATAATTCAAATACCTTGATAAGAATTCTCTCTTTACATCGCTGTAGTTGCAATCACATATGAAACGAAAATTATAAGTAGCTGTATTCAGTAACGGGTGCCTCCGTCAATATATCCAGGCGAACTTTTGTAATGATATTATTGGACATCCTGTTTGTGAGGATAATTAATTAATTTTGGTTTGGTATTTGTTACCAATTGCCAAATAATTATACTCCATTTTTACAAACCTTCAACCAGCTCAAAGTGAATAATAAATATAAAGATATTTTAGTTAATAATTTTTATTATAAAGCCTTTTGATAAACAATATTTTTGGTTTTTCCATTTGGTGTGTAAATAAGTAAATTTTTTGCCGTTCCCACTCTGGAGCAAGCATCATACAGTTGGCCATGTGAAAAGCATGAATTTTTCAAAATAACATCAGCTATTTTCAATGATTGCCCCTGAGCTTTGTTGATTGTCATTGCAAAAGCAAGGCGTAATGGGAATTGTAGTCGCTTGAATTCAAACGGCAAATCGGTGAGAATCATAGGAATGCGCGGAATTAGCACACCTTCTCCTTTACTTTTACCGGTAATAATCGTTGCTTCAATCACATTCGGCATCAATTTATTCACACAAAGCCGTGTTCCGTTGCACAATTTCGGTGGATCTAAATTTCGGAGCAGTATTATTGGTGAACCCTCTTTTAAAAATAGTATGTGTGGTGGAATACCAGGTAGCTCCAAAGAATTAAGAAACTCTATTGGATAATTGACGGATTGATCCACATCAGTAACCGTGTCGATAGATTTGTATTTCATTAGTGGCCGGAGTAGTTGCGATTGAATTTCATTATTTAATTTATTAACGCCGTCATTTTTGGGAGCTACGAGTGCACGTACACACAGCCAATCATGATTTTTGAAGTTATTTGGCAGATTTGAGAATACTTTAGGCGGGAACGATATCTCACATGTTACAGTGTCATTTGGCAATTTCCCGTTACCCATGTCCAAAAGCTGCCTAGCAAATGTTTTAGCTGTACCATCGTGATGTAAATTCACACGCATGTTTGTAGATAGTGTGATTTTCGTAACGTGTTTCCAAAGATGAGACGCCTTCAGGCAGGCATTAAGTTCATCAGCGGGTGTTGATCGTGGAATGACTGGCAAAGTTTGACGAAAATCACCTGCTAGTAGTGTTAGAGCTCCTCCCATTGGTCGGTTATTTTGTCGCAAATCGCGCAAAGTACGATCAACCGCTTCAAATGCTTTTTTGTGTGCCATGGTACATTCATCCCAAATAATGATTTTACATGTTTTTAATAACATGGCAATTCCCGATTCCGTGTTATATTCAATTCAAATTCAATGGTAGTTTAAACGTTGAATGTGCTGTGCGTCCTCCATCGAGTAAAGTGGATGCAATTCCAGATGATGCAACAGCGAGGCCGATTGTATTCTGCTGTCTTACTTCAGCAAGTATCAAATTAAGAAGAAATGTTTTTCCAGTGCCTCCGGGTCCATCACGAAAAATAATTTCTCCGTTACCGTTTGCTATGTATTGCATCACTTTAGTGTATGCCTGTCTTTGATCATCCACTAAGAGACTTTTTTGAGTCTCAGCGAAAACTCGTAACTGACCAACGTCGTAATTAAGTTCTCGTACTAGATCTCTATCACGAACAATGTTTCCATGGCGTGTCGGTGCTGGCAACCCAAGTTGGGAAATGACTTTGTTATTAATGTATAAGCATGCATCCTCGAGTAATATAAATGCTTCATTAAATATGTCTGCTGAAAACTGTATTTCCATATCGGGAATTGTTCTACGTGCTTGCCAAAGTATATCTTCACTAAGGCTTTTTTTGTGCTTTTCCCAAAGACCTTTAGGATCGGAAGGTGTGCATGTTGTTAATATGATTGCAAAGAGCTTGCGTATTTGTGCTGGATGACACATAAGACATGCTTCGGTCAGTGTTCTATCCCAGTGTTCATCATTTTCAAGTAAGCCCAGTTTAAGACATGCCTCTCTGTAAGTTTGACATACTTCGCCATTTACAGTTCTCAGTGCTTGAAAAGACGTTGGTCCTCTTACTTCATGAAGCAGCATTCTCAGAAAATAACACTCCGTATTGTTAGGATGAACATTATAAACTCGACCCAAGGCATCAGAACCACGTATTCCAGGGTACTCCTGAATAATTGTGCCTTGCTTTCTTCTGAAAAACTGCTTCTTCGACGTGTTCCATGTATAATATTTTGGAACTTCATGATACAACAACGTTTTAACGAATACTTCTGTTCCGCACAACTGAAAAAAGGCTGTTAATGTCGTATTCGTTGGTTGTGCAGCTCTCTGTAACAGATTTTCTTCCGTAAAGTAAACTCGTTGTCCATTTTTTAAGTGTACACTGAGATGTACAACTGTTGGATAACGCTCGTGAATATTAAAACTCAAAATTCGCCTGACAGCTTCATTACTGATGATGTAACGTCCTATTTGAAATTGCGTGACTTCATCGAATTGTGAATTTGTATTCGAAAGTCCAAAAATTGCCATATCACTGCCTTTGTTGACGTATTTACATATATATTTAATTGACTTAACCGAGTTGCAGTACTCCACGTTAATATGGGCTTTAAATATTTTCGACAGTAACGGAGTGTAAGGAACAATCCAGCAATTATCTACCTCATGATGCATATTGTTTACTTTGATAGTGGCTGTATGTCCTCCGTCATCGGGTTTTCGTCTCCGTTATTGTGGATATCCGTCGTCACCAGTTTGTGTTTCCTGGTACATGTTTCGGGGATATTTTTTCGAACACTTTCCGTCTTTCATGAAAGGTGAATTGGGATTCACGGCTCCACATGGCCCATGTATCATGTTTTTGCTAACGATTTCAAAAAGTATCGGATCATCTTGGGGATTGGGTAATTCAGCTGATATAACACTATCAATTTGAGTCGGAGTAATCTTGTCCTTTAACCAAATCAAAATGTGAGCATGTGGTAGGCCTCTTTTCTGCCATTCTATAGAATACATCCAGAAGCGAGTTTCTCCATAAATATGAATTTTAGTTATGAGGTTCATGAGATTTATGAGTTTCTGTTTGAAAACTCTAGCTGTCAGATCATACCGATGGGTCGATGATTGTCCAATTAGAAGTAAATCTATAATCTCAGCCCATGTTGGATTACATGTAAACGTTGTAAATAGATCAGGACGTCCAAATCTTTGGACATACGTCATGGCATCCTGAGCGTATTCGTGCATGTGCCTTGCGAAGTCCCGTATACGTAGCTGGTAATATGACCAATTTCGCAATGTCAGCAACGTTTCCATCATTTGCAATTGCATCGCGCAAGTGAATATATTCCTCGGAACGAAGTTTTTTCTGATTTAAGCGAATGAAAAGAAGTCGTTCACTTTCGTTTTTAGCATACATATCAACAATGAATTGGTGAAAAAGTTGACGGCACTTCAGGATGTGGTTTGATTGTTGTGCTCTAATCATAATACGACACGCATAAAAATCTATGCGCAGGAAACCCTTTGCGTCATCGCAGCACTTGTTGTTGGGTTAGTTTGCATCACGTTGAAATGATACCCATCTTCCCCTTGCCAAAACAGTATTGGATACTGAAGAGCATCATACGATCTGTGTGCTTCAGTAACACGCTGTAGGCTTTCATTTTGTCTATGGATAATAATGTCACGTCGGTTGAAATCCGTTACCACCATAACAATAGCAACTTCGTTGATTGTTGGAGCATTGAATCGTCTTTCATGGTGACCAGACGGTGTTTTGTCTGCTCGAATAGCTACTCTGTGGTCATCTGATGCGGCATTTGCTCCAATGCAGTTTTGAATAAATTTACCAGATGATTGCGTTCATGGAATAAAATCTGTAAACTTGATTTCACGTTTTGTTCCGGGACTAATAGCACAACGTTGATCTGTCTCCGCTTCCTCGTTGCCCATGAAGTAAATTTGTAAAAACTTGGAGTCGTTGTTAGAGAGAGGAAGAAGTGATCCAATTTTATGATTAATTTGTCCTTGTACTTTAAACGTGGGCATAAAACCTCCATCCTTATCAATTTGGGTTGCTCCAAAACATATCATTTAAAAGCAAGAGTTGTATTTTCGAATATTTTGTAGAAAATGTCTGGATAACTCAGTAAATCCGGAGACGTAAGCTAGAAGAGGTTCAGGTGGATCATCCAGAGGAGGCAAGTTCACTTTTCCATTTGAACAACACATTCCATTGTGAAACTTTAAAGCATGACAAAAACAAATGTTTTCCATTTGCACAATTGAAACATTGTAATCATAGCCTTTCTCGTAATTGAATGCTGCTAACTTTAAATCAACTCTAAAAGTTTCTATTAATCGTCCATATCGTAACCGATCGATTTCCGGCCGGGCCTCACGATGTTCAATGATTTTTTTATAACAATCGCACGCTAGATATCCTTTTTAGTGTCTAAATTTGCGGCTTAAGTGCTATTTCGGAACATTTAAATAATTGTATCTATACATGTTAAAATGAATTCTTGATCCAGTGGCCCTATTCTGTCTTTCCCTGGGAATAGGGAATTGGGAAAAATATTTTCATAGCATTTTTGTGAAAATTATAATTTTCTGGACTACTGAGGGAACAAGTTTGGTGTTAATATTTTCGAAACAAAGTTAAATTGGAAAATATAATTCCCAAGAAAAATTTTGTGGAACAAAAGTTTCCCAATCAACTTTGGTTTGAAAATTTTTGCACTAACCTTGTTCCTTCAGTAGGCCGGAAAAAAATAATTTTGAAAAAAATGCTATGAAAATATTTTTCCCAATTCCCTATTCCCAGGGAAAGACAGAATAGGGCCACAGGGCAGACTTCCGGATTGAAGCATGTCACTAATTTCATATAACCCCTTTCCTAAAGTCATTCCCGTCAAAAAATCTTTAAAAAATTGAAATTTGATAAAAAAATTTGTACCACAGCCCCTAGACCCCGGGGTCCAGCCCCTTCCAAAATATCATAAGGTTGGTTCTGGATATGCAACTTGTACATGGTACAAATTTCATGGCGATCGGTTGAGCGGCTGAGACGCTCATTCGGAACAAACAAACAAACAGGAATTCATTTTTATATAGATAGATTCCTTATTGTTGTCAAAGGGGATTTTATAGTAGATCTGGTCCTAATTATTTAGAACAATTTTCGATGTGCTGGAAATCCCAAAACTAGGGCGGCTTTTACTTATCCAATTTAGTATGTATTACATGGATATCCAACAGTCTCACCAGCTTAATCTGCTTGATATAGAGAGTTTTGTTAGTCTTGTGTGATGCATGGAAAATCTGTTGTGATTCTCAATCTGATTTTTATGAGTCGAAATATAGTTTGTACGATAATTTTTTTTTAGTTTGTACGATAATATGGAAGGTATTCTCTTATCGACTGCAGTACTGGCATCATTTGAAAATGTTACGATTGAGATATTAGATACATACAGTTTCGGTAATCCTCAATTAATACGATTTCCTGGAAAATATTTTATCAGCTCAAATTTTCAGGACAATGCGATGGGAATGTCATAATGCGTGACCGGTTCAAATATCTAATGTTAGAACATTTCATGTACTACTTGGGTGTTTAGATTTTGGGTATTGCCTATTTCACTCGTAATGATTTTCAAAACGTCCTAGTCCTAAGATTTACTCTATTTTACGGTCCAAACATTTACGTTATTTTACGAATCTCATAACTGAACTTATAGTGAAGGCCATTCAGTCTCAGATGTATGAATATGGTGAACGTTTTATTATGTGAATTATAGTGACAGTATATATCCATTTTACGTAGCCGCTGAAATGAAACATATGAATTAATGAATATTTTTTTCATAGTTATAAAAGGTTGCTGCACTTTTCGTTAATCTGCAATTCGAGTGTCAGTTGGGATTGGCTAACTATATCACAAAAATTTGCCCATTTTTAATATTTACGGTATCGTATTTGGAATAACAATGGAATTTTCTGCAAATCTATTAAACCGTCCTTGTTTTTGCATCATTTTGCATGCATGTTTATTTCAAGTCGCTTTTCTGAAGTGATGATTTTCTGAAGTGTGCAGCTGTTAACTGAATTTAAACTGATTAATAGATAGCTAGAGGAAGTTAGTGGCTAGTGGTAAATATAGCAAGAGTAGTAAATATAAATGGAAATAAATTTTTTACGTTAACTAAATTTTGCTAGAAATTAATCGGGACGTGTTTTCCTCATTGAGGAAGTTTGAGCTATTCTTATAACATTATGGTAATTCAAGCTTTCAAAACTTGTTATAATGTCGAATACTTGCGCAGGTCGTTACCAATTAATTTGAGGCGGAATTTTAAATATACACTTTGCTGATACTTTGATTGGTATGAACATGAAATAATATGTTTTTAAGAATAGTAATTCACTGATTGGTATAAACAGCAAGCTATATGAGTTTTAGTAATTAAGTTTATCGAACATTTTTATATTTTTTATTTTTGTCTTTTAAAAAATCCTTTGATCTTTGAGGATGATCTTATGATCTTAATGTGATTTTCGATTCCTTAATGTTCAAATTTTATCGATTATGGTGGGAATTTCCACCATTTCTAAATTATTCGTTATTGTTGTCAATCGAATTTTCTAGTAGGTTTGGTCCTAATTGTCGAAATTGTCCTATATTCGATGCGCATTTTTATTTTTATCTAATTTACTGTGTATTAAAAATAATTGGAAAATGTATGGTATTACATGTCAGAGTCGCACCAGTTTAATCTGCTTGATATACTGTAACTGGAGAGTTTGGTGTGCGTTATGATCGTGATTCTCAGCATCATTCTTAAACCAATACCATTTCCTGCAAAATCTCAAATTTTCAGGACGATGTGATGGGAATGTCATAATGCGTGACCAGTTCAAAAATCTAATGTTAGACATTCAATATACTTGTTGGGGGTTTCATTTTGGGTATTGTCTATGTTACTCGTAATTATTTTCAAGACGTCCTAATTTTAAGATTTACTAACTCAAAAATAATAATTTTTGCGTAGATGAGAATTTAGGGTTTGGTCATCGGTTTAATATGAATTTTGAGTATTCATGGTCCTATACGGCATTTCTAATGATTACAGACGTTTAAGAATTTAGTAATTGTTCGCTTTCTATTATTACTTGACCTAAATTTCACTATGCACCTTTCTGGACAAACTGACACGAACATGTTTGGAAATCTAATTTGGAGCTTCGTATGTTATGTTAAAAACGTTTATTTCTTTATGGGTATCGGATACTCTTCCGTGGTTCTAATCATATCCTTCAGCAGTGCAATGTTATGTTTGCTAAGGATTCACTGGTGTCGCTACGTTGTTCAAAATTGCTTTTTTATGTTTACCAATATATTATTTAAATGTTACTTTCAATTAGGACAATTAATTTTATATTTACTAAATTAAGTGCTGTGCAATATTTTGTAAATTTTAATTAGTTTATTTTAAATACCAAATCAAACATTTAAATATCTGACAGTGCATTTTATACTAAAGTTATTTTATACTTAAATTTGATTTACTTTAAAACTTTTAATTATTTTGTGTGAAGGGGATATTTTGCATTTGGCGAAATTAATCGAATATATTTTAACAGCCTCTTCGCCCTTGGAGTGACTCACAAAGAATTTCGGTAAGCGAGTTTCAATTATTATTTTTACTATACTTGCATTATATTTGCAAATAATTATTTTAAAAAATTTCAATTTTCTCCTGTTTCTTGTGCTCAACATTCCAATTTAGAGCGCTTGTGACTCAAATTGGATATTCAAAATGCTTTACATCGGTTGAAGTTTTTAAATTTTATAAACTGAAAAATATAAACTTATGAATCTTTATAACGAAACCGAAACCCCAGTATTGTGCCAGCTGATTACACCCAAAAGTGAATAAAGGGTCTTGTCGATCAATTAACGAACACAATAACAATTTTTTTATCTCTTTTATCAATTACCAAAATTTTGGAATTTTTCATTTAGCCAATGAAATCAAGAAAATTGCTGCGGTACAATTTAATCATGAAGACATTGTTATTTCCCTTAATATTTATATAACGGGTGATTTTTTTGTTTTTTGTTCCTTCGTATGATGTTTAAATAATTAAATGGCGATTAATTTTAAATTAAGCAATTTAATCCACAATTGTATCGAAAGCTTCAAATGAATGCATCCTTAAGAACACATTGAAAATGGGAGAAACATTTAAAACTTTCAATATAAACTTAATGGATCAAAAACTGAAACTTTCATAAATATAAATTATTTGAGAGCGGTTTCTCAGTATCATCTTTATCACCAAAAAAGCTTTCGAATTTTCCTCCTTCAGAAAAAATATTCAGGTGTTTTGAACACTGTTCTGTAACTGAAATAAAGAGTTTTAATGGAACGAAGCATTGCAAGCTATATTTTTCTGTTTTAATCGATGCAAAATAACTTAGCTCGGGTTGTCTTTGGATTGCAAAAGGCAGCTATATCGCTCACACATACATCATTGATTTTTCCAGCCTATGCGATTCTACTAATATGGCGGCAGACATAGCATTTTACTTGTATTGAAATGTTTGTCTACGTTTCTCGCTTAAACGATACCTCGTATGACTTGTGAGGGTACAGTTGGCAAAGCAAATATTACAGGAGTCAAGTTATCAATTAGAGATCCTTTCATTGAAAATAGCAGGCTAGTTAGTTCCTCCCATATAAAGAAATAGGTAAAATAGAGTTTTCTTTAATTACAATTATCCGCTTAGCTACACGTAATTCACAACATTATACACAATTTGTGCAACTGGCCTAAATGATACCTCGTACGACTTGTGAGGGTACAGTTTGTAAATCAAATACTACAGGAGTCAAGTTATCAATTTGAGATCCTTTCACTGATTTTATGAATTTCATAGTTCAAATTGTATAATAAAATAAAACCGATATCTGAAATCGGCACTACGCGTTTTTATCGTGAAATATATTTTTTTAAATTTCGTACCCATAACTTTAGTTTGGACTTCCTGAAGTCGGCGCCATATTAAATTTAATATTATAGTGTAGTATGTGTTGTGTAGTATTGATGATTGTTTAAAGCAGCAATTGATCGTTCGTATAGATAATAAAGTTTTCCCAATTAGTTTAAATTACAAGATTCATTACATGATTTACATTTTAATTTTGTAAGTAAATTTGTAGATTGTATAGTTTGATTTCATTAGTTATAAATTTGGCGCCGCCTTTAGATAGTTTAATTTAAAATTAAAACGATTTGTTAATTAATTCATTAAAAAATAGCCAATAGTAGTTTTTCATTCAACATCCATATTCCAAAAATTCTAGAGGAGGTGCTTTCCTGTAAACTCTTTTGACAGCAGCCTGAAACATGTTTTCGATTAAAGATGTCATAATTGATGTAAATACTCTGGTCAAATAAGATAAAACCGACAACTGGAATCAGCACAAATAATAAACTTTTAGCACACTAAATATTTGTTAAATATCGATACTTATATCTTGAATATTTTAAGTTGGCGCCAGATTTAGTTTATGCGATATTGGTAGAAGTAGCTTTTTAATATTAGTTTGTGCCTCACCTGACACATTATTTAGTCGTTCGTAGTTACTACAGTTTTGCCTAGCTATCTAAAATTAGTTTATTGCTTGACTTAAGAATTTAATAATTTATTTTTTAGATTTTAGTGGTTGAATTCAATAAATATAAATTTGGCGCCGTCTTTGGTAAAATTTAATTTCGGGAGTTAGATTTTAATCTAAATATTTACTAATTAGGTTTAAAATTCATTATCAGTCCGGTTTTATTAGATCTGTTTTAAAACTTAAAAGATTTAAATTTGTGCTTATTAGCGAATTTCATAAACATCTATTACGATTACATTAAAGTTTAATTCAAACTAAATTCGACAATAAATAGAAACGAGAAATATTTTTTTATACCTAGGAATTTCCTACAAAATGCAGATTGACGTTGCTGAAAACCGTTTTCATTTGAATAACATTATGACGAACTTTCGCGTAATAGCCATATTCCTGAAATAACTTCTACATTAATTTTAAAACCAAAGCAAATCGAGACTCATCAAAATCCAAAAATGGCCATATTTCAGAAATGCACTTTGCAATTAATTTAGAATGCTACTTTAATTCCAAAATCAGAATTTAGGTTTGCTTTTTTAAAGATGCATCATCACAAAATGTTTATTTAGATCTCAATTCCCGATAGTTAAATATATTTTACGAGTAAAACGTAAAACCTCTATTCTTTTAAAACCTCTATTCCTCTATAACAACCACCCCTCGAGATTTATTCAATTCAGCTGTACTACACTATGTAAACCATCGACATTAATTCGGAAATGGCCTTGCACGGGTGCATGGATGGCTTTGATACATGAGTGCATGCATTGTTTTGTCAAAATTAATTTTTCTTCTAACAAATAGCTATATTTATATTTTATGAGAGAAATATTATTCTTAATCTTTTATTATGAAATTGGGATTTAATTTTTATTAACTGTTAGTATGCTTAAACCTGTTTTTGACGTTGTTATATTTAGTCTCGCTGTGATAACCTGTGTTACCTGTGTAACACCAGCTAATATTTAATTCTTAAATAATACGAAAAATGGCTTAGTTTTATTTTCAATAGCTAAATGCTTAATATGCAACATAGGACCATAGTCAGTTAAAAAGCGCCCAAAGTTTGGGCAAAATACAAAATTTCTTCTAACACTCACGCTATAGAATTCCACTACAACGAGATTTGGATCCAAGAATAATTTGATTCGCTTTAATTATTAATTTGACTATATCTTGAAGCTGGCTATCAAACTTCCGGTTTTTCAATCTTTTTATGAACTCACCCAAGTAGCAAAATGAAACCAAGGTTTCAGAAAAACCAGAATCGAGGTTGCATTTAAGAGTCTATGTAACTAGTATTTTTGAATCGGTTCTTACATGTCTTCAATTTCGAATAATTTAAGCGAGTTTTATGAAACCCTTTTGACACCAGCAAAAGTTTTTAAATGGTTTCCAAATATTCAAAAATTTACTGGTTATTTTGAAACCATTCGTAAACGGTTTTAGTTTGGATCAGTTGCAACGTACTTGAAACGGGTTATAAAAACCTTTTTGTAACGCTTAATATTGATTAAAATACCGTATTATTGTTTCTATTAATTTTCTTCTATTTAGGTATTTTGACCATTGGAATTTATAATGGTTTACCAACTTCTAAAATAATTCGCTATGTCATTATGTATGTACTTTGTTCATATGCACAAAGAATATAGTGTTTCGTATGTTTAGAGTCAGACAATACCGTCTGCTGATAAACATGTTGAATGACGAATCTTATAATAAAATTTCTCAAGTCACACTGGTAAACACCTCGAAGTGAAAACCAATCTGACTGATTTTTTTTTAAAACTATATTATCGGAACTTCAGATGATTTTAAGTTTTTATAAAATCAATTAAAACCCGATTTTGATAGACGTTCTTTGTTATTGAGACTGAAATTAATCCTTTTTTCAGTGTTTTTCTGTTTTTTACAAACCTCATTAAAACGGATTTTTCGGTTTTTTATTACGGTGCTTATGAAACCTAGAATCAATAGGTTTGTCACCGCTCCAAAAAAACTTAAAAGTAGTTTAACACAAATATTTCAAATCATTTAAAACCGTTTCAAAAAATCTGTTAAGGCCTCGTAACGTGTCTGAAACCATTTCAAAAACTTTTTTGTTTTAAAACCAAAGTTTCGTATTGGTTATAAAACATACTTGAAACCAAAAATTGCTACTTTAATTTACTGTGTATTGTTATGTATATCCCTCTTAATTCAGAAAAAAACACCTAAAAAGGGGCAGTTTTGAAAAGCGGAAAAATTTAATGTTACTCATGTTTGGGCCAAGGGTATCAAAAATTGCTTTTTCGGGTACATTGCGATGAGTTCTATTAAAAATTAATAAATAATATTGATACCTAATTAATACAATAAAAATGTCCAATTCAACCAGCAATGGCCAATTTTTTCGCAATTTTTTAAATTGGCGTTAATTCTACTAAATGACATTTAACATATTTTATATTTTCATAATAATTTTCATTTCATAATTTTCGATTATGCATTTAGTAAGGGCTATTTTCATTTTTTCAAATTTGATATATTTATTTTAATAACAAACTATTTTAGATATCCTAGGCCATATCCAATAGGAGCGTGGTAGTGTCTTCGATGAAGAAATTTTTGTATTGTTACAAGGACGGTATGAATTATATAAAATTTATGGTGTTTCAGATTTTGGTAGTCTTTCCACATTTCATTTTTAGAATTATAATCGTTTTTAGATGATGGTACACTATAAAAATGCCGGCTTGGTAGTTTGGAATTAATACGATTTTATAATGTATTACAAATTTCGACCAAACTAGTTAAAATTGATTTTATTACTCGACGAGTGCGTCATCGGAGTAGTCTTTACAAAACCTAGTATTCTTTACAATTCACTAAACAATCCACATCAAGATAGTCTCTGACTTAATTCAACAAATTGTTTATTAGTTTTCGCGATTTTTTTCATATTGTCATAAATTTTACTAAGGTGAATAATAATAAGTAATTTACCAAATAATTCGTTGTTTATAGATAATTTTCTTTTTAAATTTTTAGGTTCATTAAAATGATAAATTGCATTGAGGGAATTAAAATTAAAATAATAGTTCGTTTCCGGCAAATGTGGGGCCTCACATTTTAATAATAAATAAATGTAATATTTTATTTTAGATCTCCTGGGATCTTTGGCTGTATCCAAAAGGAGATGAGTAGTGCCATATATTAAAAAGTAGGTGTTTATAAATAATAAATTTGAGGATGTTGGGACTAGCCATGTTTTGCTGAAATGGTAAGTTCCTTTCTATTCGTAAATTTTAAAGTTAAACAATAGCTTTTTGCTTTAAATTTTATTTGACCAAATATGGTATACTTTTTTTGCAAGTGTGACTATAGTGAATCCTTATCAATATTATGCGACGAAACAAAGTTTAGTCCCGTGAAAATTTTTAGTCAAAAATTCAGTTTTTGTTAAGATCAATTATTTATTTTTATAGTGTGTTTCCGTTTAGATGCACTTTGATTTTCGAAAAATTCAAGTCCCAAATTCCACCAAAGTAAAAGTTTATGGATTTTAAGAAAACATTATTATCAAGGAGTTAAGGTCGCTTGATCTTAGATCTTAATAAGCGTTTCGAGATGACGTGCTGGAAGTTTTGCAAAGTGATCTTCAAATAAATGAACTTATTTTTATCTTTATACAAATTACAGTCAATGAGGGAATCAATAAAGGCTTGTGGCATTTTTTTCATTCTTCCTTTTTTGATGAAGAGAATTTTACTTTATAAATTACCTGTAACAGTATTTATAAATTGTGACCAAAGCTGCACGCCTCAAGAAAAAGATGGTTATCAACGATTATTGATTTGGTAAGGATATATTTTAATAAAATAAATCATTTAAATAATATAGTTAATATTATATTTTAGATGTCTTGGAATCCGGGCTGTATCCAAAAGGAGATAAGTAGTGCCATCTATTAAAAAATATGTTTATAAATAATAAATTATGGCACCAGGCTATGTTTTGCTGAAATGGTAAGTTTCATTATATTCATAAATTTTAAAGTTGCTAGGATCAATTAATTGTTTAGCGATGTTTTTAACAATTTTTAACAAATTTCGGTTTGCGATTCCAGGTGAACAAATTTTTACCAGGTGATAGTTTTTTTTTTCTTTAAATTGAGAATTCCGATATTTTTCTACCTTAAGCTTACTTAGATTTTGATTATTAACTATTAGATGTAAATACTTTCATTTTCGAACAATTCAAGTTCCAATCTTCACCAATGTAAAATTTTAGTCTACCACCCCTATATATTATTAAGTAATTCGCCTGATCTTTCAAGATTTAAGTTTCGAGATGGCGTGAAGGAAATCTTACAGAGTGATTTTTATACATTCAAGTTGAAATTTATTCATTTTTATCTTTTGGAAGTTATAGTTTGACGTTTTATTATAATATTATAATTATAGTGATAGTAGCCATTTTACGTAGCCCCCTCAAATGAATCATATGTTATTTTTTTCGAATTAATGAATATTGTTTTCATAGTTATAAAAACTTACTGCACTTTCCGTTAATCTGCAATTCAAGTGTGAGTTTGGGTTGGCTAACTCTATTACAAGATTTGCCCATTATAATATTTACGGTGTCGTATTTAAAATAACAATGCAATTTTGCATCATTTCCTTTTTGTCATTTACTAGTAAGTTACTTTTATTGTCATGTTTTTCTGAAAACATTAACTCTGCTATTAACTAAATTTAAACTGCAGGTAGTTGTAGGACGCTCAACCAAAAGCTGAGTGGTAAATATAGTAAGGCTAGTAAATTGGTTACAGTAACTCGTTTTTGCTATAAATTGTTTGGGGCGTGTTTTCCTTAATGAGGGAGTTTGAGCTATTCGTATAACATTATGGTAATTCAAGCTTACAAAACTTGTTATGATGTCGAATACTTGCGCAGGTCGTTACCAATTAATTTGAGGCTTAATATTAAATATATACGTTGCTGATACTTGGATCAAAGAAGAAGAATAATTCACTGATTTGGTATACACAGCAAGATATAAGAGTTTTAGTAATTAAGTTTATCTAACATTTTTATATATGCCCTAAACTTTTGTTTTATTAATTTTTGCTATTGGTTTATTTATTTTCTGATTATTCTTGTTTGTGAAAATATCATCTTTATAACTACGTACTTCCTGTTTGTACTAAACATGCTTGATTATCAAAGACGCAAACGCATTTGGTACTACTAATGAATTTTCTCGCCACCAATCATGCTACTTTCTTTTGCGTAAAAAATACAAGATTTTTACGGATTTTACATACTGGGACCTCCAAACAAACCGTAAAAGAAACAAAATAACCCGTGTTTTTGAGTTGGAACTCTCATAGCTTAACTAATTAAGTTTTTGGGTGACAGAAATAAATTTGTGTCCAGGTTAATAAAATTGAATTTTTATATGATTTATTGGAGAATAGCTCTAGTGTTGGAGCAGCATTACTAAGGTCATCAGTTGTAGGTAGTTGGGACATGGGATGTTGACCAATTCTCATTTTGATGGCCTTATCAGTCTGCGTTACACATTATTGACCTTCATTATTTTTTATTGGCCATCGGCTTTTGTGTGGTTATAATTATATTCTTCAGCAATCCGCAATCTCTTATTGTTAGTTGTTGGTACTATTATCCTTATTTGTTCACGAAAAAAACGAAATTTTGGTAATTAGTCTTCGGTCTATGACTTTTGTGTAATTCCTATAGGATTTAACGCTAAAGATTTCCTGGTATCGTCACTTTGTGGAAAAATTGTGTGTTTCATATAATTTAATGTATAATCTTGTTATTTAATATTAGTTAAATGTTATTTTTAAATTATATATTTATTTATTTTATATTTAACGGTGTGCAATATTTTATAAATTTCAATTTTAAATAACAAATCGAACAGTGAAATTTAATTCTTAATTCATTCTACTCAAATTTGATTTACATTTAAAAATTTTATTTATGCTATGATTAATGCAGGATTTCGGTAAGACTCTTTTTTTACGTTCATTATGTGCAAGTAATTATTTCAATAAATTTTCAAATTTCCCCTTATTGGTACAAGAGAGCTAATGATCGATTTATTCAAATTTTCGTACATCGGTTGAAATTTTGCAAACCCCTGAGTTTTATCCGACGTGGCTGAAAGTTATAAACTTATGATGCAAACATCATTGTTTTATCCATTCTATTAATTATCAGATTTATTGTACCACAAAAACCAATGAAATCATGTCAATTACTGACGTAATATGTATTCGACGTACTTGCGAATGTAACAATTTTCTCGACATGTTATCACTCATTATCTACGCTGAATACGTTAATTCCTATGGTGAGTGATTTAAAACGCCCCCATGGTTAATTAGAGATTAAGTTTAAATTTTGGAATTTAATTATAAAGCGCAATAATAGCTTAGAAAGCTTGAAATTAATGGATCTTTGAAAGGATTTTTTATGAAAATATAGGAAATAGAATTCAAGTTTGTGACTCCACTTCAAAAATCAAATTTGGAGCCAAATCTTGTGACGATTTATTGCAAAATTCATTATCTGAAATTGGGTCATATAAGGATACCTACAAGCTAGAAGAGGTGCTTTCCTGTAAACTCTTTTGACGGCAGCCTGAAACATGTTTTCGATTAAAGATGACATAATTGATGTAAACACTCTGGTCAAATAACATAAGATAAAACCGACAACTGGAATCAGCACAAATAATAAATTTTTAGCACAAAAAATATTTGTTAAATGTCGATACTTATATCTTGAATATTTTAAGTTGGCGCCAGATTTAGTTTATGATATTGGTAGAAGTAGCTTTTTAATATTAGTTTGTGCCTCACCTGAAACATTATTTAGTCGTTCGTAGTTACTACAGTTTTGCCTAGCTATCTAAAATTAGTTTATTGCTTGACTTAAAAATTTAATAATTTATTTTTTAGATTTTAGTGGTTGAATTCAATAAATATAAATTTGGCGCCGTCTTTGGTAAAATTTAATTTCGGGAGTTAGATTAAAAAATATTTACTAATTAGGTTTAAAATTCATTATCAGTCCGGTTTTATTAGATCTGTTTTAAAATTTAAAAGGTTTAAATTTGTGCTTATTAGCGAATTTCATAAACATCTATTACGATTACATTAAAGTTCAATTCAAATTAAATTCGACAATAAATAGAAACGAGAAATATTTTTTTATACCTATGAATTTCCTACAAAATGCAGATTGACGTTGCTGAAATCCGTTTTCATTTGAATAACATTATGACGAACTTTCGCGTAATAGCCATATTCCTGAAATTACTTCTAAATCAATTTTAAAACCAAAGCAAATCGAGGCTCATCAAAATCTAAAAATGGCCATATTTCAGAAATGCACTTTGCAATTAATTTAGAATGCCACTTTAATTCCAAAATCAGAATTTAGGTTTGCCCTTTTAAAGATGCATCATCACAAAATGTTTATTAAGATCTCAATTCCCGATAGTTAAATATATTTTACGAGTAAAACGTAAAACCTCTATTCTTTTAAAACCTCTATTCTGTCATAATAGCCAAAGTTCATAATAATTTTTTAATAAACCCATACAGAGATGATAATCTACTGATTTGATAGGTCTGACTGAATTCGATTAGATCCTTTTCAGTATTCGGGAATTTATCATCTACTGAAGTGGTTACGTATTTTTGGTAATCGTTCATAAATATATTTCTTAGTATTTCCCATGAGTTCGATTGTACTATGCGAGGTTGTTTTCTAGATTGGCTCTAACAATTTTCATGAATTCCTAATGAGTTGACAATAAACTCCATGAGGTAAATACGTAATAATTTTTTAAATGTGCCTCAAATTTGTTCTGAAATAATTCGTAGTATCGAGTTTAAATGATTAGAGAACCCTTAAAATAATTTTGGACTTCTCTTTCGGCTAAAATCTATGGCTAAACATGACAACATACATGATTTTAGTCTTAATAAGAATAAACAATATTTGCTAAAACCACCCCTCGAGATTTATTCAATTCAGCTGTGATGAAAACCATCGTCATTAATTCGGAATGGCGTTGCACGCGTGCATGAATGGCTTTGATGCATGAGTACATGCATTGTTTTGTCAAAATTAATTTTTCTTCTAGCAAATAGCTATATTTATATCGCACCATGCGTGCAATAAAACGATAACTCAAAAACAAACATTTTCAGGAAAACGATTTTTCACTAAAACTTTTGGTGTAAGCCCATGGTAAAATTTATTTTCAAAGCTTAATAATTACTGTAGGAGGATTCTGAATCGGCACATCTGTAGGGCCTATTGCCAATATTCTAAAAATGCAATCATGCAATAACGCGATAAGTAGTACTTATCGTTTTATTGCACGCGCATGGTGCGATATTTTATGAGAGAAATATTATTGCTAATCTTTTATTATGAAATTGGGATTTAATTTTTATTAACTGTTAGTATGCTTAAACCTGCTTTTAACGATGTTATATGGAATCTCGCTGTGATTACCTGTGTTACCTGTGTAACACTAGCTAATATTTAATTCTTAAATAATATGAAAAATGGCTTTGTTTTATTTTCAATAGCTTAATGCTTGATATGCAACATAGGACCATAGTCTGTTAAAAAACGCCCAAAGTTTGGCAAAATACAAAATTTCTTCTAACACTCACGTTATAGAATTCCACTACAACAAGATTTGGATCCAACAATAATTTGATTCACTTTAATTATTAGTTTAACTATCTTGAAGCTGGCTATCAGACTCCCGGTTTTTCAATCCTTTTTGTGAACTCATTCCTCTTAATTCAGGAAAAACACCTAAAAAGGCGGAGTTTTGAAAAGCGGAAAAATTTAATGTTACTCATGTTTGGGCCAAGGGTATCGAAAATTGTTTTTTCGAGTACATTGCTATGAGTTCTATTAAAAATTAATAATTAATTTTACTTTAGGTTATCGATTGCAATGGTGTTTGTGATTGTTCGGTATATTGGTCTATTTTTCAGTATTCTCAAATTAAATACACAACCGTAGGAAATTACTTCCATTTGCGTCAAACTGTATGACAACGCCTATGATAATCGACACTTACTTATACACAATCAACTTCCCAACCACCCCATACTCCACAATCAACTTCCCAACCACCCCCCACTCTGGAGCAAGCAACATACAGTTGGCCATGTGAAAAGCATGAATTTTTCAAAATAACACCAGCTATTTTCAATGATTGCCCCTGAGCTTTGTTGATTGTCATTGCAAAAGCAAGGCGTAATGGGAATTGTAGTCGCTTGAATTCAAACGGCAAATCGGTGGAAATCATATAGGAATGCGCGGAATTAGCACATCTTCTCCTTTACTTTTACCGGTAATAATCGTTGCTTCAATCACATTCGGCATCAATTTATTCACACAAAGCCGTGTTCCGTTGCACAATTTCGGTGGATCTAAATTTCGGAGCAGTATTATTGGTGAACCCTCTTTTAAAAATAGTATGTGTGGTGGAATACCAGGTGGCTCCAAAGAATTAAGAAACTCTATTGGATAATTGACGGATTGATCCACATCAGTAACCGTGTCGATAGATCGGGTAGTTGCGATTGAATTTCATTATTTAATTTATTAACGCCGTCATTTTTGGGAGCTTGGAGTGCACGTACACACAGCCAATCATGATTTTTGAAGTTATTTGGCAGATTTGAGAATACTTTCATTACCACGTCCTTTATTGATGGCAACATTTGACAAAAATTAGGCGGGAACGATATCTCACATGTTACAGGGTCATTTGGCAATTTCCCGTTACCCATGTCCAAAAGCTGCCTAGCAAATGTTTTAGCTGTACCATCGTGATGTAAATTCACACGCATGTTTGTAGATAGTGCGTGATTTTCGTAACGTGTTTCCAAAGATGAGACGCCTTCAGGCAGGCATTAATTTCATCAGCGGGTGTTGATCGTGGAATGACTGGCAAAGTTTGACGAAAATCACCTGCTAGTAGTGTTAGAGCTCCTCCCATTGGTCGGTTATTTTGTCGCAAATCGCGCAAAGTACGATCAACCGCCTCAAATGCTTTTTTGTGTGCCATGGTACATTCATCCCAAATAATGATTTTACATGTTTTTAATAACATGGCAATTCCCGATTCCGTGTTATATTCAATTCAAATTCAATGGTAGTTTAAACGTTGAATGTGCTGTGCGTCCTCCATCGAGTAAAGTGGATGCAATTCCAGATGATGCAACAGCGAGGCCGATTGTATTCTGCTGTCTTACTTCAGCAAGTATCAAATTAAGAAGAAATGTTTTTCCAGTGCCTCCGGGTCCATCACGAAAAATAATTCTTTCGTTACCGTTTGCTATGTATTGCATCACTTTAGTGTATGCCTGTCTTTGATCATCCACTAAGAGACTTTTTTGAGTCTCAGCGAAAACTCGTAACTGACCAACGTCGTAATTAAGTTCTCGTAATAGATCTCTATCACGAACAATGTTTCCATGACGTGTCGGTGCTGGCAACCCAAGTTGGGAAATGACTTTGTTATTAATGTATAAGCATGCATCCTCGAGTAATATAAGTGCTTCATTAAATATGTCTGCTGAAAACTGTATTTCCATATCGGGAATTGTTCTACGTGCTTGCCAAAGTATATCTTCACTAAGGCTTTCTTTGTGCTTTTCCCAAAGACCTTTAGGATCGGAAGGTGTGCATGTTGTTAATATGATTACAAAGAGCTTGCGTATTTGTGCTGGACGGCACATAAGACATGCTTCGGTCAGTGTTCTATCCCAGTGTTTATCAATTTCAAGTGTGTCCAGTTTAAGACATGCTTCTCTGTAAGTTTGGCATACTTCGCCATTTACAGTTCTCAGTGCTTGAAAAGACGTTGGTCCTCTTACTTCATGAAGCAGCATTCTCAGAAAATAACACTCCGTATTGTTAGGATGAACATTATAAACTTGACCCAAGGCATCAGAACCACGTATTCCAGGGTACTCCTGAATAATTGTGCCTTGCTTTCTTCTGAAAAACTGCTTCTTCGACGTGTTCCATGTATAATATTTTGGAACTTTATGATACAACAACGTTTTAACGAATACTTCTGTTCCGCACAACTGAAAAAAGGCTGTTAATGTCGTATTCGTTGGTTGTGCAGCTCTCTGTAACAGATTTTCTTCCGTAAAGTAAACTCGTTGTCCATTTTTTAAGTGTACACTGAGATGTTCAACTGTTGGATAACGCTCGTGAATATTAAAACTCAAAATTCGCCTGACAGCTTCATTACTGATGATGTAACGTCCTATTTGAAATTGCGTGACTTCATCGAATTGTGAATTTGTATTCGAAAGTCCAAAAATTGCCATATCACTGCCTTTGTTGACGTATTTACATATATATTTAATTGACTTAACCGAGTTGCAGTACTCAACGTTAATATGGGCTTTAAATATTTTCGACAGTAACGGAGTGTAAGGAACAATCCAGCAATTATCTACCTCATGATGCACATTGTTTACTTTGATAGTGGCTGTATGTCCTCCGTCATCGGGTTTTCGTCTCCGTTATTGTGGATATCCGTCGTCACCAGTTTGTGTTTCCTGGTACATGTTTCGGGGATATTTTTTCGAACACTTTCCGTCTTTCATGAAAGGTGAATTGGGATTCACGGCTCCACATGGCCCATGTATCATGTTTTTGCTAACGATTTCAAAAAGTATCGGATCATCTTGGGGATTGGGTAATTCAGCTGATATAACACTATCAATTTGAGTCGGAGTAATCTTGTCCTTTAACCAAATCAAAATGTGAACATGTGGTAGGCCGCTTTTCTGCCATTCTATAGAATACATCCAGAAGCGAGTTTCTCCATAAATATGAATTTTAGTTATGAGGTTCATGAGATTTATGAGTTTCTGTTTGAAAACTCTAGCTGTCAGATCATACCGATGGGTCGATGATTGTCCAATTAGAAGTAAATCTATAATCTCAGCCCATGTTGGATTACATGTAAACGTTATAAATAGATCAGGACGTCCAAATCTTTGGACATACGTCATGGCATCCTGAGCGTATTCGTGCATGTGCCTTGCGAAGTCCCGTATACGTAGCTGGTAATATGACCAATTTCGCAATGTCAGCAACGTTTCCATCATTTGCAATTGCATCGCGCAAGTGAATATATTCCTCGGAACGAAGTTTTTTCTGATTTAAGCGAATGAAAAGAAGTCGTTCACTTTCGATTTTAGCATACATATCAACAATGAATTGGTGAAAAAGTTGACGGCACTTCAGGATGTGGTTTGATTGTTGTGCTCTAATCATAATACGACACGCATAAAAATCTATGCGCAGGAAACCCTTTGCGTCATCGCAGCACTTGTTGTTGGGTTAGTTTGCATCACGTTGAAATGATACCCATCTTCCCCTTGCCAAAACAGTATTGGATACTGAAGAGCATCGTACGATCTGTGTGTTTCAGTAACACGCTGTAGGCTTTCATTTTGTCTATGAATAATAATATCACGTCGGTTGAAATCCCTTTCGACCATAACAATAGCAACTTCGTTGATTGTTGGAGCATTGAATCGTCTTTCATGATGACCAGACGGTGTTTTGTCTGCTCGAATAGCTACTCTGTGGTCATCTGATGCGGCATTTGCTCCAATGCAGTTTTGAATAAATTTACCAGATGATTGCGTTCATGGAATAAAATCTGTAAACTTGATATTATTTCACGTTTTGTTCCGGGACTAATAGCACAACGTTGATCTGTCTCCGCCTCCTCGTTGCCCATGAAGTAAATTTGTAAAAACTTGGAGTCGTTGTTAGAGAGAGGAGGAAGTGATCCAATTTTATGATTAATTTGTCCTTGTACTTTAAACGTGGGCATAAAACCTCCATCCTTAACAATTTGGGTTGCTCCAAAAGATGTCATTTGAAAACAAGAGTTGTATTTTCAAATATTTTGTAGAAAATGTCTGGATAACTCAGTAGTTCCGGAGACGTAAGCTAGAAGAGGTTCAGGTGGATCATCCAGAGGAGGCAAGTTCACATTTCTATTTGAACAACACATTCCAGGTGATTCATTGTGAAACTTTAAAGCATGACAATACAAACAAATGTTTTCCATTTGCCCAATTGAAACATTGTAATCATAGTCTTTCTCGTAATTGAATGCTGCTAACTTTAAATCAACTCTAAAAGTTTCTATTAATCGTCCATATCGTAACCGATCGACTTCCAGCCGGGCCTCACGATGTTCAATTATTTTTTTTATAACAATCGCACGCTAGATATCCTTTTTAGTGTCTAAATTTGCGGCTAAAGTGCTATTTCGGAACATTTAAATAATTGTATCTATACATGTTAAAATGAATTCTTGATCCAGGGCAGACTTCCGGATTGGAGCATGTCACTAATTTCATATAACTCCTTTCCTAAAGTCATTCCCTTCAAAAAAATCTTTAAAAAATTGAAATTTGATAAAAAAATTTGTACCACAGCCCCTAGACCCCGGGGTCCAGCCCCTTTAAAAGTATCGTCGTGGGCTTGGTCCTGAACATGCAACATATACATGGTAAAAATTTCATGGCGATCGGTAAAGCGGCTAAGGCGTTATTCCAGAACAATCAAATGATTGTATCTTTACGTAAAAATGAATTTTTGATCTAGGGGCGGACCCCCCGAATTCGAACGTGCCTTTTATTTCATATAATCCCTTTCCAAAACTCATTCTCGTAAAAAAATTAAAATTTGAAAAAATTTGTACCATAGCCCCTAGACCCCGAGGTCCACCCCCTTTCACAATATCGTAGAATTGATCCTCACCATGCAATATTTGCATGGTAAACATTTCATGGCGATCGGTTGAGCGACTGAGAAGTCATTTTGGAATAATCAAATATTTGTATCTATATACATGTAAAAATTAATTTTTGATCCAGGGCTGGGCCCCCGGATTCGAACATGTCAGTAATATCATATAACCAGCCCCATAAACTCATTTTCGTGGAAAAATTTAAAGAAAATTAAAATTTTCGAAAAAATTTGTACCGCAGCCCCTAGACCCCGAGGGTCCAGCCCCTTCCAAAATATCATAAAGTTGGTTCTGGATATGCAACTTGTACATGGTACCAATTTCATGGCGATCGGTTGAGCGGCTGAGACGCTCATTCGGAACAAACAAACAACCAGGAATTCATTTTTATATACATATATAGATTCCTTACTGTTGTCAAAGGGGATTTTATAGTAGATCTGGTCCTAATTATTTAGAAAATTTTTCGATGTGCTGGAAATCCCAAAACTAGGGCGGCTTTTACTTATCCAATTTAGTATGTATTACATGGATATCCAACAGTCTCACCAGCTTAATCTGCTTGATATAGAGAGTTTTGTTAGCCTTGTGTGATGCATGGAAAATCTGTTGTGATTCTCAATCTGATTTTTATGAGTCGAAATATAGTTTGTACGATAATTTTTTTTTTAGTTTGTACGATAATATGGAAGGTATTGTCTTATCGACTGCAGTACTGGCATCATTTGAAAATGTTACGATTGAGAAATTAGATACATACAGTTTCGGTAATCCTCAATTAATACGATTTCCTGGAAAATATTTTATCAGCTCAAATTTTCAGGACGATGCGATGGGAATGTCATAATGCGTGACCGGTTCAAATATCTAATGTTAGAACATTTCATGTACTACTTGTGTGTTTAGATTTTGGGTATTGCCTATTTCACTCGTAATGATTTTCAAAACATCCTAGTCCTAAGATTTACTAACTCAAAAATAATAATGTTTGCTTAGAACATGAGAATTTAGGTTTTGGTCATCGGTTTGGGAATTTTTAATGATAGCAGCCGTTCATAATTTTTTCTTCGGATTTAGTGTTTGAATTCTAACATCAATAAGATTTCGAGTATATCTGGTCAAAATATTTACGTTATTTTACGAATCGCATCACTGAACTTAGGGCAGGCCGTTCAGTCAAAGATGTATGAATATGGTGAACGTTTTATTATGTGAATTATAGTGACAGTATATAGCCATTTTACGTAGCCCCTGAAATGAAACATATGAATTAATGAATATTTTTTTCATAGTTATAAAAAGTTGCTGCACTTTCCGTTAATCTGCAATTCAAGTGTCAGTTGGGATTGGCTAACTATATCACAAAAATTTGCCCATTTTTAATATTTACGGTATCGTATTTGGAATAACAATGGAATTTTCTGCAAATCTATTAAACCGTCCTTGTTTTTGCATCATTTTACATGTATGTTTATTTCAAGTCGCTTTTCTGAAGTGATGATTTTCTGAAGTGTGCAGCTGTTAACTGAATTTAAACTGATTAATAGATAGCTAGAGGAAGTTAGTGGCTAGTGGTAAATATAGCAAGAGTAGTAAATATAAATGGAAATAAATTTTTTACGTTAACTAAATTTTGCTAGAAATTAATCGGGACGTGTTTTCCTCATTGAGGAAGTTTGAGCTATTCTTATAACATTATGGTAATTCAAGCTTTCAAAACTTGTTATAATGTCGAATACTTGCGCAGGTCGTTACCAATTAATTTGAGGCGGAATTTATATTATTTTAAAACATTTATAACACTATTATTTTAAAACATGAAAAAAAAAATTTAACCATCTTCGTTAACAGCTAAGCGTATAATGCCAAACTCCGCTAAATCAAAATGAAATTTAGTTTTAAACTTATAGCCTATCTCTTACTATCCCATACATTATGTGTAAAAGAAGAAGAGAAAAAATTTCCACTCATAATATTTAGTTTATCTAGAAAGTACAAATAATATCCTTTTTTAGACTGAAACATTTAGTAAATTTTTTATGCAGTAAAAGAATAAAAACCAAAAATTTCATTTCTATTCCTAAAAAGAATAAAATATTAATTTCACCATGTATTTTTATTCGAAAAGAATAAAACTAACAAACAATATATCATTTATTTAACCTAACCTTACATAAATAATGTTGTTATTCTGCAGATTGAGAAAATGTAGTATTGAATGGAATTTATTGCATTTCACGCGTTTTTCTGGATTATGACAAACAAATCTTGCCGATTTTCCGCTGTAGCTAAATTAAAATATCGACCATATTTTCTTATCGTCGGACGTATAAATAATATAGCTCAATGCTAGAAGTTTGCACATTATAGTTAACGAATTATTACTCAAATGGTTACCGAAACATAAGACCATCGTGAATGATATTATTAGGGTCGTTTGAATCTGACTAGGACCTAATTCAGTTTTCTAAAACTCACCGAATTTGATTCTAGATAATTTAAAAATCTTTAATCTGTAATTTTTGGTGTTTTTGAAAATGCGCTCTAAATCAATCATGTGAAATGAAAAATCTAAACCACTAATCGTAAATCGTAATATTCTGTTATTATGACTTATACATTTGCGATAAATTTGTCTATATTATTTATTGTTTTTTGATCGTAACAAATCATAATATTCTTAAAGCAAAATTTCATCTAGAATATGCAATAAAAGATAGAACTGTAGAATTGGCTACAATATCTTAGACCTTCTTCTTGTAGACCGTTTGAGTAATTAACAATGAATATTTTTTTTTTTTTTTTTTTTTTTTTTTTTTTACCTAGTTTTTATTTCTATAAAAAATATAAAGCATATAATTACATAAAACGAAAAGAATCAGAAATAAAACTAGTTTAGTAGTCTCCTTATTAAAGATAATGTTTCGGTAATAATTTAGATAATAATCAAGTAATCGTTGATTGTGCCTATATATTATATACGTACGGGCGTACGGCCATCGATTCCTTGATTGCTGAACTTACATGCTGAACTACTCAAACGATCTATTGATAACCATCATATTTTATTTCGTACTAGGATGTCAAAAATAATAATAACAAAGTATCCTTATACATTTCAATTCAATGCATAAATGAACGCCCATGTTGTATCTTAGTAGGTCTTGGGATCAAAAGACATTTTGTTTAAATAATTGAAATCTGAAATGACAAAATAATTTCATATGTCAAACAACAGATTTATAAATTTGTAAAAGGAAAATCAATAGACAAACAGTTGATGGCTGATTAACGCCTCAACTGGAGGAATTGTGTATTATGTCTATTTCAATTTCAATATACAATATACAATTTTATATCACAAGTTCTTCTTCGGCAGCACAAGTCTTCTTTAATTGTAGAGGCGACTGTGCTGAAGATGAAAGTGTCATTTAAATATGTAGTTTTAACATTTTATTTTTGTTAGTAGGCTAATAAGAATCGCTGGTACATATAATATACCAAAAACAGAATGCTGTCTTAACAAATGTATGACTAATCTGAAGTTACGCCAAATGTATATAGGTTTATGTTAAGATGTGATTTATTATTTATGTATTGTGGATATTTTTGGTTTTTGGAGTTCAAAAGGTATTGGCCGTGGGAATTTATTAACTGCTACTAAATTAACCTGAATTATCTGCAATTTAGCTGGAAAAATTGTCGAACAAAATATGGCTGAATTTCTTCGGGCTTCCTTCGTTTACATGTGTATATATTTTATAATTAACAAAATAAAGAAAATCAGTGTGATTCCAGAAATTTGATTTATTAATTAATAGTGAACATAAAGAAGTTAAAATTAAAATAATTGTGCTTTACAATAATATAATAGTTTGAATTTATAGTGTAATCTGTATGTTTCTCGTGGGGAATTTTAATGTGCATTTTATCAAAATCCAGAACACTGTAATTTTCATTTGGCATAATTCTATAGGCATGGCGGCTATTGCTGAATGAAACAGTAGACCATATTTTGGTAAAGAAAATTTCCAAAATTTCTTCAAACACTGGATGGCCGTTCTTATTGAAAAAATTGCAAATGAACAATTTTCTTTTATAGGTTCTTTATAGGTTTTATAGGTTCTTTTACAGGCAAATGAACAATTTTCTTTTACATTTAAACCAGAAAGCCACATTTATTTCAGTGTTTAATGAAATTTTTGATAAATTTGCGATTTTATTTCCCGAAATTGGAATGAATTTTAGATTTTTTTTTCCTGAGTACGCCATATTATTTTGTGATTTCCAATTCAATTTGTTGATCTGCCATAAACTGTTGGTGTCTGATAGTGAGCGTCTTTCATAAAGTTATAAAATTATTTAGTTTTGATGATAATTTGATGAAAAAATTATGTTTCGATTCTGATCGCATACAAGAAAAATGAGCAGCTGGTCCCAGTTTGGTCATTATCCTTGGATAATGGATCAACATATGTTGTTTTGGTGATAGATTCAGTTTATATTGGATTTTGAAAGCATCTAAATATTTTTCAATCTTATATTTTAACTGAAGAATAAGTGAAGTTGTTACTTTTGGAGCGAACACTATATCCATTATGTCAAGTAACAACAAAATAACTTTAAACTCAGGTTCCAGCTGTTCCGGTAACAGATCTTTAATTATTATTGACAGAAATCGGATCAAACACCACGTCTGAGAAGCATTCTGACCTATTCGTTGACCTTCCTTATCAATTATTACTGGACTAGGTTTGTTGGAAATTTCTAAAAATCCGTAGTCATAGACATGTATTCGATCATTGATTTTTTTCAAAACTTGTTTGTCGTAATTAACTAACAGTTTTATGAATAGTTTAATGGATAACCTTGCAACCCCCTCCAGTATATCATGCATTGCATCGACGGTCATTAAATCAAAAAATGTAAAATATGTCAATTCAATTATTGAACTTTTATATTTTACACCACAGACATTATTTGGTTTTGAATTTAAATTTTTCAACTGGTTACAGCAATCCATGTAATGATTTTCAGTACGCATTTTTTTTCGTTTTCACTTGTACTTTTTTGGCATTCGTCTTTTACAGAAAAACATATTCTGCAATAGTTTTGGCTAGAAAAACTTTCTACAAAACCCAACAAACTATTTGCTCCTAAATTGTCATAGCAAATCGACACAAGTGTCCCATGAACTAAATTTCCGTGAATCATCATTCCATTAGCTTCTAAATCTTTTAAATCAGCAATAACCGGCGACAAAATATCATTATATGTGTACGTACCAGATTTTATATCATTTACATTAAATAAACATAACAAAAATAAGTTTTTGATTTTTGAAAGCATACAATTGGGAAAGTTACGCAAGTTGAAATAAAATGCACCAATTTTGTGCGGTCCAGATTTAGAACCTAATGGGTTGGTGCACTCAAAATCATTATAGTAAATTTGAATGAATAAATTATATTTGTTAGTTTTAAACTGTGAGCATGTCTTAAAATTTTCTGCGTCTCTGTAGTTTGCGATGAATCCAGTATCCGTGTAATTTTCAAATAATTTTTTAAATGTGTTTTTATCGTGAAAAATCAACTGGATGGTAAATTTTACTGGTACGTACATATAAGTGGATTGAACAACACAAAGTTCGAAGCTATTATTTTTTCTGTTCCGTTTTCCTCTTCAAACATTTTTTTTCTTAAGTTTTATATTTTTTAATACAAATCTTAATATTTTCAACAAGAGTTAGAAAATTAGTTTTTGAGGCACCATCTAAATCAAAAAGTAAAATTTCTACCAATGTATTAAATAATGTGGTGGTATAATCTGACAATAAGTGTATGACGCAGCTGATCTGTGCTTCTGGTAAACCCATACAATTTAATTGTTTGACAAAATGTGCTAAATCGTAATCAAGTTCATTTGATTGATTAATACTCACATTATTAACCATTATTGAAGTACTATCTTTAGAGCATATTTCAATAGGAACAATATCTTGGTTTTCAGTTAGTTCACCAGGTAGAGCATCGCTCACTTGCAATATAACTGTTTCATTACAGTTGTTATTGCTATTTTCCTCACTAATAGCTGGTGGACGACACTTCTCCAATTTCAAATGCTTCCATAAACTATCAAACGACGAAAATTCAGTCCGACAATCTTGGTACATATAAACAATAGTTTAATTTTACAATCTTTGTACTAAATATAATTATTTTTGTACTAAATATAAAATGTGTGTACTTAATATGGAAAAATAGACTATTTATCTTAGAAAACTTATTACAACATTTAAAACAAAAGTGTTTATAGTTCTCCATTGCTGTGGTTAATCAAAACTGAAGATTATTAGTATCGTTTCACTACATATAAATTAACAGTACACGTATTATTAATGATCCGTTCGCAGTTGTGGCTTAAAAAATACATACGTGCGTATACGTGCGTTTATAGCAAAACGTGTAATGAAAAAACTTAGTTTATTTTTATTATATTGGCTAACATTTTTAAAAATGATCTAGAAATTATATTTTTATTTTTGTTGTTTCTTTAAATTTATAATTTTTTAGTGTAAAAATTATGTTTATGGTGTGATAGTATTAAATAAAGAATATTTTGTTTTAGTTAAATATAGTTGGTGGTCATGCAATCCCATAATAACTAAAATCTTTGAACTGAAAGAATAAAATTTATATTAAAATCTGCTAAATTTATTATTAAACCACCAAATTGTACTTAATCTAAAATTATTAACCAAGGAAGAAAGTTCTTCGAGCGGAAAGAATAACTTTCATCCAAAATAGTAATGAAAATTAATATATAAATAGAAGTAAAATTTAGGTTTAATTAAATAATAATTTTTAATTGACAAAAAGAATTATATTTATGCAAAAATATTTTATTCTTAGGTTAAACCCAATTTTAATTAAATATTTCAAATCATTTAAAACCGTTTCAATAAATCTGTTAATTCCTCGTAACGTGTCGGAAACGTGTCTGAAACCATTTCAAAAACTTTTTTGTTTTAAAACCAAAGTTTCGTATTGGTTATAAAACATACTTGAAACCGTGAACTGCTACTTTAATTTATTGTGTATATTGTAATGTATATTCCTCTTAATTCAGAAAAAACACCTACAAAGGGGGAGTTTTGAAAAGCGGAATAATTTAATGTTACTCATGTTTGGGCCAAGGGTATCGAAAATTGTTTTTTCGAGTACATTGCTATGAGTTCTATTAAAAATTAATAAATAATATTCATACATACTTAATTAATACAAAGAAAATGTCCAATTCAACCAGCAATGGCCAATTTTTTCGCAATTTTTTAAATTGGCGTTAATTCTACTAAATGACCATTTAATATATTTTATATTTTCATAATAATTTTCATTTCATAATTTTAGGTTCATTTAATTACTACATTCACATCATTTAATTGTTTATAAACTATAAAATTCAATCACTTCCAGTAAATGGTTGTGCCCCATAGGCACAGTTTACATCAACCAGATTAGATTGGCGTGGATTATGCATTTAGTAAGGGCTATTTTCATTTTTACAAATTAGATATATTTTTTTTAATAACAAACTATTTTAGATATCCTAGGCCATATCCAATAGGAGCGTGGTAGTGTCTTCGATGAAGAAATTTTTGTATTGTTACAAGGACGGTATGAATTATATAAAATTTATGGTGTTTCAGATTTTGGTATTCTTTCCACATTTCATTTTTAGAATTATAATCGATTTTAGATGATAGCACACTATAAAAATGCCGGCTTGGCAGTTTGGAATTAATACGATTTTATAATGTATTACAATTTCGACTAGACTAGTTAAAATTGATTTTATTACTCGACGGGTGCGTCACCGGAGTAGTCTTTACAAAACCTAGTATTTTTACAATTCACTAAACAATCCACATCAAGATAGTCTCTGACTTAATTCAACAAATTGTTTATTAGTTTTCGTGATTTTTTTCATATTGTCATAAATTTTACTAAGGTGAATAATAATAAGTAATTTACCAAATATTTCGTTGTTTATAGATAATTTTCTTTTTTAATTTTTAGGTTCATTAAAATGATAAATTGCATTGAGGGAATTAAAATTAAAATAATAGTTCGTTTCCGGCAAATGTGGGGCCTCACATTTTAATAATAAATAAATGTAATATTTTATTTTAGATCTCCTGGGATCTTTGGCTGTATCCAAAAGGAGATGTAGTGCCATATATTAAAAAGTAGGTGTTTATAATTAATAAATTTGAGGATGCTGGGACTAGCTGTGTTTTGCTGAAATGGTAAGTTCCTTTCTATTCGTAAATTTTAAAGTTAAACAATAGCTTGGTGGCAAAGTGGTTAGCATGCTTGCTCCAGCGACCGGAGGTCCTGGGTTCGATTCCCGGTGGTGACAAGGAAAAAATTTCACGGCTGGTTTAGGATCAATGAATTAATCACTCATTATCCGAAATGAAAATATGATTATGAAACCTCATTTGAGGCGGCCAAATCCCTTGAATGGGATATAGTGCCAGAGAGAGGGAAATAGCTTTTTGCTTTAAATTTTATTTGACCAAATATGGTATACTTTTTCTGCAAGTGTGACTATAGTGAATCAATTATTTATTTTGATAGTGTTTTTTCCGTTTAGATGCACTTTGATTTTCAAAAAATTCAAGTCCCAAATTCCACCAAAGTAAAATTTTATGGATTTTAAGAAAACATTATTATCAAGGAGTTAAGGTCGCTTGATCTTAGATCTTAATAAGCGTTTCGAGATGACGTGCTGGAAGTTTTGCAAAGTGATCTTCAAATAAATGAACTTATTTTTATCTTTATACAAATTACAGTTTGACGTCGTATTATGTGTACTTGGCCTTACCAGAGGGAATCAATAAAGGCTTGTGGCATTTTTGTCATTCTTCCTTTTTTGATGAAGAGAATTTTACTTTATAAACTAACTGTCTAACAGTATTTATAAAATGTGACCAAAGCTGCACGCCTCAAGAAAAAGATGGTTAACAACGATTATTAATTTGGTAAGGATATATTTTAATAAAATAAATCATTTAAATAATATAGTTAATATTATATTTTAGATGTCTTGGAATCCGGGCTGTATCCAAAAGGAGATAAGTAGTGCCATCTATTAAAAAATATGTGTTTATAAATAACAAATTATGGCACCAGGCTATGTTTTGCTGAAATGGTAAGTTTCATTATATTCATAAATTTTAAAGTTGCTAGGATCAATTAATTGTTTAGCGATGTTTTTAACAATTTTTAACAAATTTCGTTTGCGATTCTAGGTGAAAATAATTTTCCCAAGTGATAGTTTTTTTTTCTTGTAAATTGAGAATTCCGTAAGTTTTCTACCTTCTTAAGCTTACTTAGATTTTGATTATTAACTATTAGATGTACTTTCATTTTCGAACAATTCAAGTTCCAATCTTCACCAATGTAAAATTTTAGGCTACCATCACTATATATTATTAAGTAATTCGCCTGATCTTTCAATAATTAAGTTTCGAGATGGCGTGAAGGAAATCTTACAGAGTGATTTTCATACATTCAAGTTGAAATTTATATATTTTTATCTTTTGGAAGTTATAGTTTGACGTTTTATTATATTATAATTATAGTGATAGTAGCCATTTTACGTAGCCCCTCAAATGAATCATATGTTATTTTTTTCGAATTAATGAATATTGTTTTCATAGTTATAAAAACTTATACTGCACTTTCCGTTAATCTGCAATTCAAGTGTGAGTTTGGGTTGGCTAACTCTATTACAAGATTTGCCCATTATAATATTTACGGTGTCGTATTTAAAATAACAATGCAATTTTGCATCATTCTTGATGTATATTTCCTTTTTGTCATTTACTAGTAAGTTACTTTTCTTGTCATGTTCTTCTGAAAACATTAACTCTGCTATTAACTAAATTTAAACTGCAGGTAGTTTTTTATTTATTTATTTAGTACAAAATGTAATACTTATGATTTTACTCAAATACATACATGGACAATTTTACTTAAAATGTTTAATATATAATAAACATACATATAAGATTACTAATAATATACAATAAAAATAAAAATGATTTAACAAAAAAGGTTAATTATAAAATAATTTTAAAATCCGTTTTAAAGAAATTTTGGATAACCCAAAGTCGAACTTGATGCTAATTTGGTTTAATTGTTTAGCCATTCGGTTAACTGGTTCATTTTCACCATAGATCGTACGGTGCTTGTCTAATTTGATCAAAATACTCTGCCGAGTAGTTCTTGTCAGGACATGCAAACCGATGTCAGTCAAAATGTTTGGTGAGTCAATGTGGCCAATAAGAACATTTCCTAACATCGAGGAACCAAGGTGATTTCTTCTGTTATCCAAGGTGGTGATTTGATAATTATTACATCTTTCAATATAAGATGGTAAGCGAAGAATACTTTGGTAGTATGGCAGATTATGGTCATAACACCAACCGTCTTTCTTAGCAACGTACAACAAAAATTTTCTTTGTACGATTTCAATATGATTGATGTGTATTTGATGGTAAGGTAACCAAACTGGAACCGCAAATTCCAAATGAGCTCGGTGTGCAATGTGCAAAATATAAGTTGAATAAGCACCTTATGTCTGTGAACTGATATGTCCATCTTTTGATAAATCCCAACATAGAGTTTGCCCTCGCGATTATTATGTCTATGTGTTTGTTGAATGATACATTTTCCACAAATGTAACATCTAAATCGCGAATTTCACTTATTCTAGCTAGAGGTGACCCATTGATTTGGTACTCGTGATGTAAAGGCTCCTTCTGCCGGTGAAATGTTATAACCTTGCACTTATTTGTGTTTAATCGCAGTTCATGAAGTATGTGCACCAGCTACTTACTCTGCTTAAATCGTCCTGTAATAATTTCACATCTTCCATGGTCTTAATCGGTTTAAATAGTTTCATATCGTCAGCATATATTAATACATCGTAATTATAGATCACATCGGTAATGCCGTTAACAAAGATTATAAAAATCCACGGTCCTAGATGGGAGCCTTGCGGTACTCCAGAGTGTGCTATTATTGGTCTTGATTTAACACCGCCTATTTCGATATATTGCTCTCTGTTACTTAATTATGATCATATACACTTCACAAATGCGCTTGAGAATCGAAAGTTGATGACAGACGGAATCAAAAGCTTTGCTAAAGTCAGTGTAAATTGTATCCATTTGAGTTGATTGCTCTAGGGTTTTCAGAGTTTTGCTTGTAAACTCAACCAGATTTGTTGTAGTCGATCTGCCAGGAGAAAACCGTGCTGTGATACTGAAATGCGTTTTGGTACTATTGATTTAAGAGATTTGCAGATGATCATTTCAAAGAGCTTAGGTATTGAAGACAATGATGATATTCCACGGTAACATGAAATGTCAGCTCTATTACCTGCTTTAAATATAGGTGTTATTTTAGTTATTTTCCATTGTGTTGGGGAATACGCCACTTTGTAAAGACTGATTGAAGAGTAGGCACAGTGGTTCGAACAGTTCGTTTTCGAACATCTTTAGAACAGCGGATGGTGTTTTATTAGGTCCACAACCATCACTAAATGACTGAAGTGCTTGTAATATATCATTGCTGGATATGTTTGGAATGTTTATGTTTAGATTAGATTCACAACCAGCTAGATTAGGCGACGCTGAAACATTTTCTTGATAGACACTTTGAAAAAACTCAGCAAACATGTTTGCAATGCATTGGTTGTCAGTTGACTGCTTTTCTTGGTAGTACATGGATACTGGATAACCTTTAGTATTTCGTTTGGTGTTAAAAAAATTCCAGAAGTATTTTGGGTCACTTTTAATGCTATTCTGTATATTCGTTAAGTAATTTGAATATTTTGCTTGAAAGTATTCCTCATATATACCATTAATGCCAAGAAACAGTCTTCTATCGTTCTCCGAATCGTTAATTTTCATACGTTTGAACGCGCTTTATCCTTTTTATTCTTCAGGTTAACTAGTGAAGAATCATACCATGACGGGTAACGTTTTGTGGAAGCTCTTGAAAGCGGGACGTGTGTCTTAAAAGCACAAAGAATTAAGCAGTACAACTTCTCTACATTTCTGTTCACATCCTTTGAAGATAGTTCCATATCCCATTTGATTTCGCTTAGGGATCTTCTTAAATCAATTTGGTTGGCCCTTTTAAAATTAAAGGTTTCCGCGGGTTCTACTGGCAGTACACAGGGAGATGCTTCCAACGAATTAAATGAAATTTCCATCGCTTTATGGTGATCATCATTCGTGGCGAATGGTACCAAGGACTCCTTCACGTCGAACATGTTAAGATCATTAGAGAGGATAAGGTCAAGGTATCTATTATGTATGTTAGGATATTGGTTAATCTGATTGAGGTTTAAATTGAGAATGGAATCAATAAAGCAAATTTCGGATTCGGATGTAACGTTAAAAGGAATGTTGATGTTAAGATCTGAATCAAGACTCCATGATATGCGTGGCAAATTAAAGTCGCCAGGGATGAGAAAAATGTCAGTTGGCTCACCTTGCCTTGTAAGTTCCTTGTAAGCTTTTGGGTGACAGAAACAAATTTGTATTCAGGTTAGTAAAATTGAATTCTTATGATTTATTGGAGAAAAGCTCTAGTGTTGGAGCAGCATTACTAAGGTCATCAGTTGTAGGTAGTTGAGACATGGGATGTTGACCAACTCTCATTTTGATGGCCTTATCAGTCTGCGTTACACATTATTGGCCTTCATTATTTTTTATTGGCCATCGGCTTTTGTGTAGTTATAATTATATTCTTCACCAATCCGCAATCTCTTATTGTTAGTTGTTGGTACTATTATCCTTATTTGTTCACGAAAAAAACGAAATTTTGGTAATTAGTCTTCGGTCTATATGACTTTTGTGTAATTCCTATAGGATTTAACGCTAAAGATTTCCTGGTATCGTCACTTTGTGGAAAAATTGTGTGTTTCATATAATTTAATGTATAATCTTGTTATTTAATATTAGTTAAATGTTATTTTTAAATTATATATTTATTTATTTTATATTTAACGGTGTGCAATATTTTATAAATTTCAATTTTAAATAACAAATCGAACAGTGAAATTTAATTCTTAATTCATTCTACTCAAATTTGATTTACATTTAAAAATTGTATTTATGCTATGATTAATGCAGAATTTCGGTAAGACTCTTCTTTTACTTTTTTACGTTCATTATTTGCAAGTAATTATTTCAATAAATTTTCAAATTTACTCTTATTGGTACAAGAGAGCTAATGATCGATTTATTCAAATTTTCTTATATCTGTTGAAATTTTGCAAACCCCTGAGTTTTATTCGACGTGGCTGAAAGGTATAAACTTATGATGCAAACATCATTGTTTTATCCATTCTATCAATTATCAGAGTTATTGTACTACAAAAACCAATGAAATCATGTCAATTACTGACGTAATATGTATTCGACGTACTTTCGAATGTAACAATTTTCTCGACATGTTATCACTCATTGTCTACGCTGAATACGTTAATTCGTATGGTGGGTGATTTAAAACGCCCCCATGGTTAATTGGAGATTAAGTTTAAATTTTGGAATTTAATTATAAAGCGCAATAATAGCTTAGAAAGCTTGAAATTAATGGATCTTTTAAAGGATTTTTTATGAAAATATAGGAAATAGAATTCAAGTTTGTGATTCCACTTCAAAAATCAAATTTGGAGCCAAATCTTGTGACGATTTATTGCAAAATTCATTATCTGAAATTGGGTCATATAAGGATACCTACAAGCTAGAGGAGGTGCTTTCCTGTAAACTCTTTTGGCAGCAGCCTGAAACATGTTTTCGATTAAAGATATCATAATTGATGTAAATACTCTGGTCAAATAACATAAGATAAAACCGACAACTGGAATCAGCACAGATAATAAAATTTTAGCACAAAAAATATTTGTTAAATATCGATACTTATATGTTGAATATTTTAAGTTGGCGCCAGATTTAGTTTATGATATTGGTAGAAGTAGCTTTTTAATATTAGTTTGTGCCTCACCTGAAATATTATTTAGTCGTTCGTAGTTACTACAGTTTTGCCTAGCTATCTAAAATTAGTTTATTGCTTGACTTAAGAATTTAATAATTTATTTTTTAGATTTTAGTGGTTGAATTCAATAAATATAAATTTGGCGCCGTCTTTGGTAAAATTTAATTTCGGGAGTTAGATTAAAAAATATTTACTAATTAGGTTTAAAATTCATTATCAGTCCGGTTTTATTAGATCTGTTTTAAAATTTAAAAGATTTAAATTTGTGCTTATTAGCGAATTTCATAAACATCTATTACGATTACATTAAAGTTTAATTCAAATTAAATTCGACAATAAATAGAAACGAGAAATATTTTTTTATACCTAGGAATTTCCTACAAAATGCAGATTGACGTTGCTGAAATCCGTTTTCATTTGAATAACATTATGACGAACTTTCGCGTAATAGCCATATTCCTGAAATTACTTCTAAATCAATTTTAAAACCAAAGCAAATCGAGGCTCATCAAAATCCAAAAATGGCCATATTTCAGAAAAGCACTTTGCAATTAATTTAGAATGCCACTTTAATTCCAAAATCAGAATTTAGGTTTGCCCTTTTAAAGATGCATCATCACAAAATGTTTATTTAGATCTCAATTCCCGATAGTTAAATATATTTTACGAGTAAAACGTAAAACCTCTATTCTTTTAAAACCTCTATTCTGTCATAATAGCCAAAGTTCATAATATTTTTTTAATAAACCCATACAGAGATGATAATCTACTGATTTGATAGGTCTGACTGAATTCGATTAGATCCTTTTCAGTATTCGGAAATTTATCATCTACTGAAGTGGTTACGTATTTTTGGTAATCGTTCATAAATATATTTCTTAGTATTTCCCATGAATTCGATTGTACTATGCGAGGTTGTTTTCTAGATTGGCTCTAACAATTTTCATGAATTCCTAATGAGTTGACAATAAACTCCATGAGGTAAATACGTAATAATTTTTTAAATATGCCTCAAATTTGTTCTCAAATAATTCGTAGTATCGAGTTTAAATGATTGGAGAACGCTTAAAATAATTTTGGGCTTCTCTTTTTGGCTAAAATCTATTGCTAAACATGACAACATACATGATTTTAGTCTTAATAAGAATAAACAATATTTGCTAAAACCACCCCTCGAGATTTGTTCAATTCAGCTGTACTACACTATGTAAACCATCGATCGACATTAATTCGGAAATGGCCTTGCACGGGTGCATGGATGGCTTTGATGCATGAGTGCATCCATTGTTTTATCAAAATTAATTTTTCTTCTAGCAAATAGCTATATATTTATATTTTATGAGAGAAATATTATTCTTAATCTTTTATTATGAAATTGGGATTTAATTTTTATTAACTGTTAGTATGCTTAAACCTGTTTTTGACGATGTTATATGGAGTCTCGCTGTAATTACCTGTGTTACCTGTGTAACACCAGCTAATATTTAATTCTTAAATAATATGAAAAATGGCTTAGTTTTATTTTCAATAGCTAAATGATTGATATGCAACATAGGACCATAGTCTGTTTGGGCAAAATACAAAATTTCTTCTAACACTCACGTTATAGAATTCCACTACACGGTTAAAAAAGAAAGAATGAAAACTATTTTTTGCTTATTCTTTTGCAGAATAACTATACGTCAAACCTTTTTTAAGGGTGAAAATGATGTTTCACAGAAGAATTTATTTCATACGTATTGAATTACTAATATTTTTATCCACTAACGCATGAATTTTATTTTTGTCCAAAAGACTAAAATGTCCATTTCATTAAGAACAAAATCTAAACCACAACGAAAAATATCTTTCACACTTTCCGAGTCTAAAATTAGTTATCAAGAAACTAGTACATTCCATTCAATTATCTTATAAATTCTATTCTTTTGAAAAATTAATGCTTTTTTTAGTTTTATGTTCTCCAGAATAAAATTTATCTATTGCATAAGAAAATTTTACACCTTTTAGCTCTATATCATTTTGTACTTTTTGAGTGTTAATTTGCTGTTGTTGTAGGAGAAAATAAGTAGTACACATGCATAACATTTAACCTTTTCCAAACGAAATTCATTCATTAAAAAGGAAACAAATTAATTTTATAGAAGACACTTTTAATCAGTTTATACTTTTTTGGTTTCCGTTTTGTGTTTTTCACAGGTTAAAATCAATAGCTGTAAAGAGTAGTTTCTCATTTTCGTTTAGCATAGAACTTAAAAGAAAATAAAATGAAGACTAAGATATTTTTTGACCGTTTTATTTATTAAATTTTATTTATAAAAATATTACAAAAATACATAGAAAAATGCCTTAATAGTAAAACAGATATTTCAAAGATTATTAAACGCTTAATAATTAGTTTAAAAACTTAATTGTTTCTTACAATAAATTACAATACATCGCAAAAATATAAAATTAAATTTATAATTTGCATAAAAAATTCAATAAATTAAAAAGATTCAAGAATATAAAATAATCTCCAAAAAATTACTCCTGAAATTATACATTCCATCGTTTCATTAGTATGATACATAAAAAAATTACAAAAATGTTTAAATAAAAAATACAACTTTCATGTCAATAAAATTATCAAAACTAAACATTAATTAGCACTCGTAAACTTTTCGTGCTGTGCGTAATATGAGCATCAGCCATTTCATAAAAATTGCTTTGCAAAAAGTTAAAAAATTGCGAATGTGCTGGATCATAATGAATATAAAACGCAAAATAAAGCTTGAAAAAAAATCTATCGTTTCAACAGATGTACATTTTTTAGGAAATATTAAAATCACTTCGTCTACCTTCGATCCATAATAAGAAAACGCCTTTCTGTTCGCGCCGAAGGCAATTAATTGTGGTTGACTTTTACAAATTTCTAATATTTCGGTTTCTGGTGTTGTTAGTGGACAAAATACAATAAATTTTTGTAATGCATCTAACACGAAAGATTTTTTTTGGAAAGAATTCTGAAAAGAAAACAAATGACTTACTGATGACTCATCGCATTACGAATAAGTTTAAAAGGTGATTTACCTTGAATTGTGGTTTCAATTATTTCATTAGAACCATTAAAATTGTTTTGAAACACTTGGTTGATTTCCGCTTGAAATTTGTTTACGGTATCATTGAGGCTCGGTATAGAATCATGATTTTTTTGGGATGCGATTATCTCAAAATCTATAAGAATGTGAAGAAGAACTAAATTAAATTTGTTTTTTTTTAAATTTAAAATAATTTTCAGTAAAACCAATTCAGGAAGAGCTTGAATAACTGGAAATCCTGTAAAATTGTTTTCGCGTTACTTTCTCTATACTTAAATGTATTTTTAAATTTTTCGATAATCTCATTTTTTTGTGTATTGGCACAAGCGGATTTTAAAAACATTAGTTCTATTGAATAGTCTATGGTAACAGCAGACTCACATTCTACTGGTAAGGTAATTTCAATTTCTCCGTTCGGTCGCAATTCCGTTTCATTTTTTTTGTATTTGTATATTTCCTTTTCAAGCTTTGGCAATATTTCATGTGGTCGTGCAGCCATCCGGATAGTTATTTTGGATCATAAAATAAATCCTAATATCAAAGAAATGGTTAAAATCATTAAAAATCTTTAAATATATCACGCACTCTTAAATTTCCCTAACGGTTGAATATCTCAAATGGATTAAATTTTCGATAAAATCATATGAACTTCATAATGTTAAAGAAATGTATTGAAGAACAATAATTAATTATTATTAATAAACATAATAACGTTAACTACCAAACGTTAACGCTACATTTGTTGTTGTAACATCAAAAAAATTCGTTAAAATTATATTTTTTAAACACCAAAGACTCTATTTCAGGGTATTATACTGAATCCATTCGAGATATTTCGATGTTCTTTAAGTTTCGCTATACTAATTTAAAATCATGCAAATTTACCCATTCGTTCTCGGATTTATGATTTGTATATGCCGGTAATAAATTTATACATAATTTTGCGTAATATGTATATTCCGCAGAGGTGGGGTAATGACCGCAACTTAAAATGTGCTGGCAAACGTACCGCTTGAACGTGTTTCTATCATGCGTTTAGAATAAACTCGCCGTGTTCTTGTGTCCGTATATATGATTCCAATGCCTAGAATTATAAGAAAAGATTTACTTTACAAAAACAGAAATTTAAATAATAAAAACATTGTTTTACCTCAGCACTTAACCGATGAATAGATTCTCGTGATGTGTTAGGCCGGCATGCAGTGGTGCCATTGCGTATATTGTTGAGTGCCATATTTGAAGCCATTTCATTTTGATTCGATGTGTCTATTACAAAAAAATTTAAAATAAGACTCACTTTCTATGTTGCGTTGAATATAATAATCGAGAATTGATTTCAAACCTTTCTTAACACTCTGATTAGAGTAAGTTGGCGTGATACCGGATTGCAACAAATCTTCCATTATTGGCACATTCAATTCTGAACAATCAAAATAAATTATTTAATTTATTTAGTAAAACTCAACATAACACTATATTATAAAACGAACCTTGATCGAGAATTTGTGTATTGTCTTCATAAGTACGAAGGTGAAGTTCAAAGCTTACATCCCCCTGATATTGAAATACGTATTCCAAAAATATTTCCAAATTTATAAGCGTGCCATTTTTATCATGAAACGATACAGGTTGACAAATTGAAAATCCAGTTTGAGCTAAATTAAAAATAGGTTTATTTAGAAATACACACATATGTTCACAATATTTTCTCTTAAAATTTACCACATATTACAAAATCATCATAAGTAGGGTACTCCTCTGTTAAATAATTAATTTTTAATAGCTTTGCGTGACCACGATAAATAAATTTTAAAGAATTTTATTTTTAGGTTAGAACACTGTACCAAATTTAGTTTTATTTTTTTGTGATACGTAGAACACACTTTACACTCGCTTTTATTAACTAATACCAAATATGTATATTAATAAAAATCGTATTTTTAATGATTTGTATGCAGCAAGCAATATGTACTATTTTACCAAAAATTTTATAAAATCACACAACATTATTTTAACACGTTAAAAGGAGACAACACTATTATTTTAAAACATGAAAAAAAAAATTTAACCATCTTCGTTAACAGCTAAGCGTATGTAACTCCGCTAAATCAAAATGAAATTTAGTTTTAAACTTATAGCCTATCTCTTACTATCCCATACATTATGTGTAAAAGAAGAAGAGAAAAAATTTCCACTCATAATATTTAGTTTATCTAGAAAGTACAAATAATATCCTTTTTTAGACTGAAACATTTAGAAAATTTTTTATGCAGTAAAAGAATAAAAATCAAAAATTTCATTTCTATTCCTAAAAAGATAAAATATTAATTTCACCATGTATTTTTATTCGAAAAGAATAAAACTAACAAACAATATATCATTTATTTAACCTAACCTTACATAAATAATGTTGTTATTCTGCAGATTGAGAAAATGTAGTATTGAATGGAATTTATTGCATTTCACGCGTTTTTCTGGATTATGACAAACAAATCTTGCCGATTTTCCGCTGTAGCTAAATTAAAATATCGACCATATTTTCTTATCGTTGGACGTATAAATAATATAACACAATGCTAGAAGTTTGCACATTATAGTTACCGAATTATTACTCAAATGGTTACCGAAACATAAGACCATCGTGAATGATATTATTAGGGTCGTTTGAATCTGACTAGGACCTAATTCAGTTTTCTAAAACTGACCGAATTTGATTCTAGATAATTTAAAAATCTTTAACCTGTAATTTTTGCTGTTTTTGAAAATGTGCTCTAAATCAATCATGTGAAATGAAAAATCTAAACCACTAATCGTAATATTCTGTTATTATGACTTATACATTTGCGATAAATTTGTCTATATTATTTATTGTTTTTTGATCGTAACAAATCATAATATTCTTAAAGCAACATTTCATCTAGAATATGCAATAAAAGATAGAACTGTAGAATTTGCTAAGATATCTTAGACCTTCTTCTTGTAGACCGTTTGAGTAATTAACAATGAATAATCAAGTAATCGTTGATTGTGCCTATATATTATATAGGTACGGGCGTACGGCCATCGATTCCTTGATCTTACATGCTGAACTACTCAAACGATCTATTGATAACCATCATATTTTATTTCGTACTAGGATGTCAAAAATAATAATAACAAAGTATCCGTATACATTTCAATTCAATGCATAAATGAACGCCCATGTTGTATCTTAGTAGGTCTTGGGATCAAAAGACATTTTGTTTAAATAATTGAAATCTGAAATGACAAAATAATTTCATATTGTCAAACAACAGATTTATAAATTTGTAAAAGGAAAATCAATAGACAAACAGTTGATGGCTGATTAACGCCTCAACTGGAGGAATTGTGTATTATGTCTATTTCAATTTCAATATACAATATACAATTTTATATCACAAGTTCTTCTTCGGCAGCACAAGTCTTCTTTAATTGTAGAGGCGACTGTGCTGAAGATGAAAGTGTCATTTAAATATGTAGTTTTAACATTTTATTTTTGTTAGTAGGCTAATAAGAATTGCTGGTACATATAATATACCAAAAATAGAATGCTGTCTTAACAAATGTATGACTAATCTGAAGTTACGCCAAATGTATATAGGTTTATGTTAAGATGTGATTTATTATTTATGTATTGTGGATATTTTTGGTTTTTGGAGTTCTAAAGGTATTGGCCGTGGGAATTTATTAACTGCTACTAAATTAACCTGAATTATCTGCAATTTAGCTGGAAAAATTGTCGAATAAAATATGGCTGAATTTCTTCGGGTTTCCTTCGTTTACATGTGTATATATTTTATAATTAACAAAATAAAGAAAATCAGTGTGATTCCAGAAATTTGATTTATTAATTAATAGTGAACATAAAGAAGTTAAAATTAAAATAATTGTGCTTTACAATAATATAATAGTTTGAATTTATAGTGTAATCTGTATGTTTCTCGTGGGGAATTTTAATGTGAATTTTACTGTAATCTTCATTTGGCGTAATTCTATAGGCATGGCGGCTATTGCTGAATGAAACAGTAGACCATATTTTGGTAAAGAAAATTTCCAAAATTTCTTCAAACACTGGATGGCCGTTCTTATTGAAAAAATTGCAAATGAACAATTTTCTTTTATAGGTGAAATTACATTTAAACCAGAAAGCCACATTTATTTCAGTGTTTAATGAAATTTTTGATAAATTTGCGATTTTATTTCCCGAAATTGGAATGAATTTTAGATTTTTTTTTCCTGAGTACGCCATATTCTTTTGTGATTTCCAATTCAATTTGTTGATCTGCCATAAACTGTTGGTGTCTGATAGTGAGCGTCTTTCATAAAGTTATAAAATTATTTAGTTTTGATGATAATTTGATGAAAAAATTATGTTTCGATTCTGATCGCATACAAGAAAAATGAGCAGCTGGTCCCAGTTTGGTCATTATTCTTGGATAATGGATCAACATATGTTGTTTTGGTGATAGATTCAGTTTATATTGGATTTTGAAAGCATCTAAATATTTTTCAATCTTATATTTTAACTGAAGAATAAGTGAAGTTGTTACTTTTGGAGCGAACACTATATCCATTATGTCAAGTAACAACAAAATAACTTTAAACTCAGGTTCCAGCTGTTCCGGTAACAGATCTTTAATTATTATTGGCAGAAATCGGATCAAACACCACGTCTGAGAAGCTTTCTGACCTATTCGTTGACCTTCCTTATCAATTATTACTGGACTAGGTTTGTTGGAAATTTCTAAAAATCCGTAGTCATAGACATGTATTCGATCATTGATTTTTTTCAAAACTTGTTTGTCGTAATTAACTAACAGTTTTATGAATAGTTTAATGGATAACCTTGCAACCCCCTCCAGTATATCATGCATTGCATCGACGGTCATTAAATCAAAAAATGTAAAATATGTCAATTCAATTATTGAACTTTTATATTTTACACCACAGACATTATTTGGTTTTGAATTTAAATTTTTCAACTGGTTACAGCAATCCATGTAATGATTTTCAGTACGCATTTTTTTTCGTTTTCACTTGTACTTTTTTGGCATTCGTCTTTTACAGAAAAACATATTCTGCAATAGTTTTGGCTAGAAAAACTTTCTACAAAACCCAACAAACTATTTGCTCCTAAATTGTCATAGCAAATCGACACAAGTGTCCCATGAACTAAATTTCCGTGAATCATCATTCCATTAGCTTCTAAATCTTTTAAATCAGCAATAACCGGCGACAAAATATCATTATATGTGTACGTACCAGATTTTATATCATTCACATTAAATAAACATAACAAAAATAAGTTTTTGATTTTTGAAAGCATACAATTGGGAAAGTTACGCAAGTTGAAATAAAATGCACCAATTTTGTGCGGTCCAGATTTAGAACCTAATGGGTTGGTGCACTCAAAATCATTATAGTAAATTTGAATGAATAAATTATATTTGTTAGTTTTAAACTGTGAGCATGTCTTAAAATTTTCTGCGTCTCTGTAGTTTGCGATGAATCCAGTATCCGTGTAATTTTCAAATAATTTTTTAAATGTGTTTTTATCGTGAAAAATCAACTGGATGGTAAATTTTACTGGTACGTACATATAAGTGGATTGAACAACACAAAGTTCGAAGCTATTATTTTTTCTGTTCCGTTTTCCTCTTCAAACATTTTTTTTCTTAAGTTTTATATTTTTTAATACAAATCTTAATATTTTCAACAAGAGTTAGAAAATTAGTTTTTGAGGCACCATCTAAATCAAAAAGTAAAATTTCTACCAATGTATTAAATAATGTGGTGGTATAATCTGACAATAAGTGTATGACGCAGCTGATCTGTGCTTCTGGTAAACCCATACAATTTAATTGTTTGACAAAATGTGCTAAATCGTAATCAAGTTCATTTGATTGATTAATACTCACATTATTAACCATTATTGAAGTACTATCTTTAGAGCATATTTCAATAGGAACAATATCTTGGTTTTCAGTTAGTTCACCAGGTAGAGCATCGCTCACTTGCAATATAACTGTTTCATTACAGTTGTTATTGCTATTTTCCTCACTAATAGCTGGTGGACGACACTTCTCCAATTTCAAATGCTTCCATAAACTATCAAACGACGAAAATTCAGTCCGACAATCTTGGTACATATAAACAATAGTTTAATTTTACAATCTTTGTACTAAATATAATTATTTTTGTACTAAATATAAAATGTGTGTACTTAATATGGAAAAATAGACTATTTATCTTAGAAAACTTATTACAACATTTAAAACAAAAGTGTTTATAGTTCTCCATTGCTGTGGTTAATCAAAACTGAAGATTATTAGTATCGTTTCACTACATATAAATTAACAGTACACGTATTATTAATGATCCGTTCGCAGTTGTGGCTTAAAAAATACATACGTGCGTATACGTGCGTTTATAGCAAAACGTGTAATGAAAAAACTTAGTTTATTTTTATTATATTGGCTAACATTTTTAAAAATGATCTAGAAATTATATTTTTATTTTTGTTGTTTCTTTAAATTTATAATTTTTTAGTGTAAAAATTATGTTTATGGTGTGATAGTATTAAATAAAGAATATTTTGTTTTAGTTAAATATAGTTGGTGGTCATGCAATCCCATAATAACTAAAATCTTTGAACTGAAAGAATAAAATTTATATTAAAATCTGCTAAATTTATTATTAAACCACCAAATTGTACTTAATCTAAAATTATTAACCAAGGAAGAAAGTTCTTCGAGCGGAAAGAATAACTTTCATCCAAAATAGTAATGAAAATTAATATATAAATAGAAGTAAAATTTAGGTTTAATTAAATAATAATTTTTAATTGACAAAAAGAATTATATTTATGCAAAAATATTTTATTCTTAGGTTAAACCCAATTTTAATTAAATATTTCAAATCATTTAAAACCGTTTCAATAAATCTGTTAATTCCTCGTAACGTGTCGGAAACGTGTCTGAAACCATTTCAAAAACTTTTTTGTTTTAAAACCAAAGTTTCGTATTGGTTATAAAACATACTTGAAACCGTGAACTGCTACTTTAATTTATTGTGTATATTGTAATGTATATTCCTCTTAATTCAGAAAAAACACCTACAAAGGGGGAGTTTTGAAAAGCGGAATAATTTAATGTTACTCATGTTTGGGCCAAGGGTATCGAAAATTGTTTTTTCGAGTACATTGCTATGAGTTCTATTAAAAATTAATAAATAATATTCATACATACTTAATTAATACAAAGAAAATGTCCAATTCAACCAGCAATGGCCAATTTTTTCGCAATTTTTTAAATTGGCGTTAATTCTACTAAATGACCATTTAATATATTTTATATTTTCATAATAATTTTCATTTCATAATTTTAGGTTCATTTAATTACTACATTCACATCATTTAATTGTTTATAAACTATAAAATTCAATCACTTCCAGTAAATGGTTGTGCCCCATAGGCACAGTTTACATCAACCAGATTAGATTGGCGTGGATTATGCATTTAGTAAGGGCTATTTTCATTTTTACAAATTAGATATATTTTTTTTAATAACAAACTATTTTAGATATCCTAGGCCATATCCAATAGGAGCGTGGTAGTGTCTTCGATGAAGAAATTTTTGTATTGTTACAAGGACGGTATGAATTATATAAAATTTATGGTGTTTCAGATTTTGGTATTCTTTCCACATTTCATTTTTAGAATTATAATCGATTTTAGATGATAGCACACTATAAAAATGCCGGCTTGGCAGTTTGGAATTAATACGATTTTATAATGTATTACAATTTCGACTAGACTAGTTAAAATTGATTTTATTACTCGACGGGTGCGTCACCGGAGTAGTCTTTACAAAACCTAGTATTTTTACAATTCACTAAACAATCCACATCAAGATAGTCTCTGACTTAATTCAACAAATTGTTTATTAGTTTTCGTGATTTTTTTCATATTGTCATAAATTTTACTAAGGTGAATAATAATAAGTAATTTACCAAATATTTCGTTGTTTATAGATAATTTTCTTTTTTAATTTTTAGGTTCATTAAAATGATAAATTGCATTGAGGGAATTAAAATTAAAATAATAGTTCGTTTCCGGCAAATGTGGGGCCTCACATTTTAATAATAAATAAATGTAATATTTTATTTTAGATCTCCTGGGATCTTTGGCTGTATCCAAAAGGAGATGTAGTGCCATATATTAAAAAGTAGGTGTTTATAATTAATAAATTTGAGGATGCTGGGACTAGCTGTGTTTTGCTGAAATGGTAAGTTCCTTTCTATTCGTAAATTTTAAAGTTAAACAATAGCTTGGTGGCAAAGTGGTTAGCATGCTTGCTCCACCGACCGGAGGTCCTGGGTTCGATTCCCGGTGGTGACAAGGAAAAAATTTCACGGCTGGTTTAGGATCAATGAATTAATCACTCATTATCCGAAATGAAAATATGATTATGAAACCTCATTTGTGGCGGCCAAATCCCTTGAATGGGATATAGTGCCAGAGAGAGGGAAATAGCTTTTTGCTTTAAATTTTATTTGACCAAATATGGTATACTTTTTCTGCAAGTGTGACTATAGTGAATCAATTATTTATTTTGATAGTGTTTTTTCCGTTTAGATGCACTTTGATTTTCAAAAAATTCAAGTCCCAAATTCCACCAAAGTAAAATTTTATGGATTTTAAGAAAACATTATTATCAAGGAGTTAAGGTCGCTTGATCTTAGATCTTAATAAGCGTTTCGAGATGACGTGCTGGAAGTTTTGCAAAGTGATCTTCAAATAAATGAACTTATTTTTATCTTTATACAAATTACAGTTTGACGTCGTATTATGTGTACTTGGCCTTACCAGAGGGAATCAATAAAGGCTTGTGGCATTTTTGTCATTCTTCCTTTTTTGATGAAGAGAATTTTACTTTATAAACTAACTGTCTAACAGTATTTATAAAATGTGACCAAAGCTGCACGCCTCAAGAAAAAGATGGTTAACAACGATTATTAATTTGGTAAGGATATATTTTAATAAAATAAATCATTTAAATAATATAGTTAATATTATATTTTAGATGTCTTGGAATCCGGGCTGTATCCAAAAGGAGATAAGTAGTGCCATCTATTAAAAAATATGTGTTTATAAATAACAAATTATGGCACCAGGCTATGTTTTGCTGAAATGGTAAGTTTCATTATATTCATAAATTTTAAAGTTGCTAGGATCAATTAATTGTTTAGCGATGTTTTTAACAATTTTTAACAAATTTCGTTTGCGATTCTAGGTGAAAATAATTTTCCCAAGTGATAGTTTTTTTTTCTTGTAAATTGAGAATTCCGTAAGTTTTCTACCTTCTTAAGCTTACTTAGATTTTGATTATTAACTATTAGATGTACTTTCATTTTCGAACAATTCAAGTTCCAATCTTCACCAATGTAAAATTTTAGGCTACCATCACTATATATTATTAAGTAATTCGCCTGATCTTTCAATAATTAAGTTTCGAGATGGCGTGAAGGAAATCTTACAGAGTGATTTTCATACATTCAAGTTGAAATTTATATATTTTTATCTTTTGGAAGTTATAGTTTGACGTTTTATTATATTATAATTATAGTGATAGTAGCCATTTTACGTAGCCCCTCAAATGAATCATATGTTATTTTTTTCGAATTAATGAATATTGTTTTCATAGTTATAAAAACTTATACTGCACTTTCCGTTAATCTGCAATTCAAGTGTGAGTTTGGGTTGGCTAACTCTATTACAAGATTTGCCCATTATAATATTTACGGTGTCGTATTTAAAATAACAATGCAATTTTGCATCATTCTTGATGTATATTTCCTTTTTGTCATTTACTAGTAAGTTACTTTTCTTGTCATGTTCTTCTGAAAACATTAACTCTGCTATTAACTAAATTTAAACTGCAGGTAGTTTTTTATTTATTTATTTAGTACAAAATGTAATACTTATGATTTTACTCAAATACATACATGGACAATTTTACTTAAAATGTTTAATATATAATAAACATACATATAAGATTACTAATAATATACAATAAAAATAAAAATGATTTAACAAAAAAGGTTAATTATAAAATAATTTTAAAATCCGTTTTAAAGAAATTTTGGATAACCCAAAGTCGAACTTGATGCTAATTTGGTTTAATTGTTTAGCCATTCGGTTAACTGGTTCATTTTCACCATAGATCGTACGGTGCTTGTCTAATTTGATCAAAATACTCTGCCGAGTAGTTCTTGTCAGGACATGCAAACCGATGTCAGTCAAAATGTTTGGTGAGTCAATGTGGCCAATAAGAACATTTCCTAACATCGAGGAACCAAGGTGATTTCTTCTGTTATCCAAGGTGGTGATTTGATAATTATTACATCTTTCAATATAAGATGGTAAGCGAAGAATACTTTGGTAGTATGGCAGATTATGGTCATAACACCAACCGTCTTTCTTAGCAACGTACAACAAAAATTTTCTTTGTACGATTTCAATATGATTGATGTGTATTTGATGGTAAGGTAACCAAACTGGAACCGCAAATTCCAAATGAGCTCGGTGTGCAATGTGCAAAATATAAGTTGAATAAGCACCTTATGTCTGTGAACTGATATGTCCATCTTTTGATAAATCCCAACATAGAGTTTGCCCTCGCGATTATTATGTCTATGTGTTTGTTGAATGATACATTTTCCACAAATGTAACATCTAAATCGCGAATTTCACTTATTCTAGCTAGAGGTGACCCATTGATTTGGTACTCGTGATGTAAAGGCTCCTTCTGCCGGTGAAATGTTATAACCTTGCACTTATTTGTGTTTAATCGCAGTTCATGAAGTATGTGCACCAGCTACTTACTCTGCTTAAATCGTCCTGTAATAATTTCACATCTTCCATGGTCTTAATCGGTTTAAATAGTTTCATATCGTCAGCATATATTAATACATCGTAATTATAGATCACATCGGTAATGCCGTTAACAAAGATTATAAAAATCCACGGTCCTAGATGGGAGCCTTGCGGTACTCCAGAGTGTGCTATTATTGGTCTTGATTTAACACCGCCTATTTCGATATATTGCTCTCTGTTACTTAATTATGATCATATACACTTCACAAATGCGCTTGAGAATCGAAAGTTGATGACAGACGGAATCAAAAGCTTTGCTAAAGTCAGTGTAAATTGTATCCATTTGAGTTGATTGCTCTAGGGTTTTCAGAGTTTTGCTTGTAAACTCAACCAGATTTGTTGTAGTCGATCTGCCAGGAGAAAACCGTGCTGTGATACTGAAATGCGTTTTGGTACTATTGATTTAAGAGATTTGCAGATGATCATTTCAAAGAGCTTAGGTATTGAAGACAATGATGATATTCCACGGTAACATGAAATGTCAGCTCTATTACCTGCTTTAAATATAGGTGTTATTTTAGTTATTTTCCATTGTGTTGGGGAATACGCCACTTTGTAAAGACTGATTGAAGAGTAGGCACAGTGGTTCGAACAGTTCGTTTTCGAACATCTTTAGAACAGCGGATGGTGTTTTATTAGGTCCACAACCATCACTAAATGACTGAAGTGCTTGTAATATATCATTGCTGGATATGTTTGGAATGTTTATGTTTAGATTAGATTCACAACCAGCTAGATTAGGCGACGCTGAAACATTTTCTTGATAGACACTTTGAAAAAACTCAGCAAACATGTTTGCAATGCATTGGTTGTCAGTTGACTGCTTTTCTTGGTAGTACATGGATACTGGATAACCTTTAGTATTTCGTTTGGTGTTAAAAAAATTCCAGAAGTATTTTGGGTCACTTTTAATGCTATTCTGTATATTCGTTAAGTAATTTGAATATTTTGCTTGAAAGTATTCCTCATATATACCATTAATGCCAAGAAACAGTCTTCTATCGTTCTCCGAATCGTTAATTTTCATACGTTTGAACGCGCTTTATCCTTTTTATTCTTCAGGTTAACTAGTGAAGAATCATACCATGACGGGTAACGTTTTGTGGAAGCTCTTGAAAGCGGGACGTGTGTCTTAAAAGCACAAAGAATTAAGCAGTACAACTTCTCTACATTTCTGTTCACATCCTTTGAAGATAGTTCCATATCCCATTTGATTTCGCTTAGGGATCTTCTTAAATCAATTTGGTTGGCCCTTTTAAAATTAAAGGTTTCCGCGGGTTCTACTGGCAGTACACAGGGAGATGCTTCCAACGAATTAAATGAAATTTCCATCGCTTTATGGTGATCATCATTCGTGGCGAATGGTACCAAGGACTCCTTCACGTCGAACATGTTAAGATCATTAGAGAGGATAAGGTCAAGGTATCTATTATGTATGTTAGGATATTGGTTAATCTGATTGAGGTTTAAATTGAGAATGGAATCAATAAAGCAAATTTCGGATTCGGATGTAACGTTAAAAGGAATGTTGATGTTTAGATCTGAATCAAGACTCCATGATATGCGTGGCAAATTAAAGTCGCCAGGGATGAGAAAAATGTCAGTTGGCTCACCTTGCCTTGTAAGTTCCTTGTAAGCTTTTGGGTGACAGAAACAAATTTGTATTCAGGTTAGTAAAATTGAATTCTTATGATTTATTGGAGAAAAGCTCTAGTGTTGGAGCAGCATTACTAAGGTCATCAGTTGTAGGTAGTTGAGACATGGGATGTTGACCAACTCTCATTTTGATGGCCTTATCAGTCTGCGTTACACATTATTGGCCTTCATTATTTTTTATTGGCCATCGGCTTTTGTGTAGTTATAATTATATTCTTCACCAATCCGCAATCTCTTATTGTTAGTTGTTGGTACTATTATCCTTATTTGTTCACGAAAAAAACGAAATTTTGGTAATTAGTCTTCGGTCTATATGACTTTTGTGTAATTCCTATAGGATTTAACGCTAAAGATTTCCTGGTATCGTCACTTTGTGGAAAAATTGTGTGTTTCATATAATTTAATGTATAATCTTGTTATTTAATATTAGTTAAATGTTATTTTTAAATTATATATTTATTTATTTTATATTTAACGGTGTGCAATATTTTATAAATTTCAATTTTAAATAACAAATCGAACAGTGAAATTTAATTCTTAATTCATTCTACTCAAATTTGATTTACATTTAAAAATTGTATTTATGCTATGATTAATGCAGAATTTCGGTAAGACTCTTCTTTTACTTTTTTACGTTCATTATTTGCAAGTAATTATTTCAATAAATTTTCAAATTTACTCTTATTGGTACAAGAGAGCTAATGATCGATTTATTCAAATTTTCTTATATCTGTTGAAATTTTGCAAACCCCTGAGTTTTATCCGACGTGGCTGAAAGGTATAAACTTATGATGCAAACATCATTGTTTTATCCATTCTATCAATTATCAGAGTTATTGTACTACAAAAACCAATGAAATCATGTCAATTACTGACGTAATATGTATTCGACGTACTTTCGAATGTAACAATTTTCTCGACATGTTATCACTCATTGTCTACGCTGAATACGTTAATTCGTATGGTGGGTGATTTAAAACGCCCCCATGGTTAATTGGAGATTAAGTTTAAATTTTGGAATTTAATTATAAAGCGCAATAATAGCTTAGAAAGCTTGAAATTAATGGATCTTTGAAAGGATTTTTTATGAAAATATAGGAAATAGAATTCAAGTTTGTGATTCCACTTCAAAAATCAAATTTGGAGCCAAATCTTGTGACGATTTATTGCAAAATTCATTATCTGAAATTGGGTCATATAAGGATACCTACAAGCTAGAGGAGGTGCTTTCCTGTAAACTCTTTTGGCAGCAGCCTGAAACATGTTTTCGATTAAAGATATCATAATTGATGTAAATACTCTGGTCAAATAACATAAGATAAAACCGACAACTGGAATCAGCACAGATAATAAAATTTTAGCACAAAAAATATTTGTTAAATATCGATACTTATATGTTGAATATTTTAAGTTGGCGCCAGATTTAGTTTATGATATTGGTAGAAGTAGCTTTTTAATATTAGTTTGTGCCTCACCTGAAATATTATTTAGTCGTTCGTAGTTACTACAGTTTTGCCTAGCTATCTAAAATTAGTTTATTGCTTGACTTAAGAATTTAATAATTTATTTTTTAGATTTTAGTGGTTGAATTCAATAAATATAAATTTGGCGCCGTCTTTGGTAAAACTTAATTTCGGGAGTTAGATTTTAATCTAAATATTTACTAATTAGGTTTAAAATTCATTATCAGTCCGGTTTTATTAGATCTGTTTTAAAATTTAAAAGGTTTAAATTTGTGCTTATTAGCGAATTTCATAAACATCTATTACGATTACATTAAAGTTCAATTCAAATTAAATTCGACAATAAATAGAAACGAGAAATATTTTTTTATACCTAGGAATTTCCTACAAAATGCAGATTGACGTTGCTGAAATCCGTTTTCATTTGAATAACATTATGACGAACTTTCGCGTAATAGCCATATTCCTGAAATTACTTCTAAATCAATTTTAAAACCAAAGCAAATCGAGGCTCATCAAAATCTAAAAACGGCCATATTTCAGAAATGCACTTTGCAATTAATTTAGAATGCCACTTTAATTCCAAAATCAGAATTTAGGTTTGCCCTTTTAAAGATGCATCATCACAAAATGTTTATTAAGATCTCAATTCCCGATAGTTAAATATATTTTACGAGTAAAACGTAAAACCTCTATTCTTTTAAAACCTCTATTCTGTCATAATAGCCAAAGTTCATAATAATTTTTTAATAAACCCATACAGAGATGATAATCTACTGATTTGATAGGTCTGACTGAATTCGATTAGATCCTTTTCAGTATTCGGGAATTTATCATCTACTGAAGTGGTTACGTATTTTTGGTAATCGTTCATAAATATATTTCTTAGTATTTCCCATGAGTTCGATTGTACTATGCGAGGTTGTTTTCTAGATTGGCTCTAACAATTTTCATGAATTCCTCCTAATGAGTTGACAATAAACTCCATGAGGTAAATACGTAATAATTTTTTAAATATGCCTCAAATTTGTTCTCAAATAATTCGTAGTATCGAGTTTAAATGATTGGAGAACCCTTAAAATAATTTTGGACTTCTCTTTTTGGCTAAAATCTATGGCTTAACATGACAACATACATGATTTTAGTCTTAATAAGAATAAACAATATTTGCTAAAACCACCCCTCGAGATTTATTCAATTCAGCTGTACTACACTATGAAAACCATCGACATTAATTCGGAAATGGCCTTGCACGCGTGCATGAATGGCTTTGATGCATGAGTGCATGCATTGTTTTGTCAAAATTAATTTTTCTTCTAGCAAATAGCTATATTTATATCGCACCATGCGTGCAATAAAACGATAACTCAAAAACAAACATTTTCAGGAAAACGATTTTTCACTAAAACTTTTGGTGTAAGCCCATGGTAAAATTTATTTTCAAAGCTTAATAATTACTGTAGGAGGATTCTGAATCGGCACATCTGTAGGGCCTATTGCCAATATTCTAAAAATGCAATCATGCAATAACGCGATAAGTAGTACTTATCGTTTTATTGCACGCGCATGGTGCGATATTTTATGAGAGAAATATTATTGCTAATCTTTTATTATGAAATTGGGATTTAATTTTTATTAACTGTTAGTATGCTTAAACCTGCTTTTAACGATGTTATATGGAACCTCGCTGTGATTACCTGTGTTACCTGTGTAACACTAGCTAATATTTAATTCTTAAATAATATGAAAAATGGCTTTGTTTTATTTTCAATAGCTTAATGCTTGATATGCGACATAGGACCATAGTCTGTTAAAAAACGCCCAAAGTTTGGCAAAATACAAAATTTCTTCTAACACTCACGTTATAGAATTCCACTACAACAAGATTTGGATCCAACAATAATTTGATTCACTTTAATTATTAGTTTAACTATCTTGAAGCTGGCTATCAGACTCCCGGTTTTTCAATCCTTTTTGTGAACTCATTCCTCTTAATTCAGGAAAAACACCTAAAAAGGCGGAGTTTTGAAAAGCGGAAAAATTAAATGTTACTCATGTTTGGGCCAAGGGTATCGAAAATTGTTTTTTCGAGTACATTGCTATGAGTTCTATTAAAAATTAATAATTAATTTTACTTTAGGTTATCGATTGCAATGGTGTTTGTGATTGTTCCGTATATTGGTCTATTTTTCAGTATTCTCAAATTAAATACACAACCGTAGGAAATTACTTCCATTTGCGTCAAACTGTATGACAACGCCTATGATAATCGACACTTACTTATACACAATCAACTTCCCAACCACCCCATACTCCACAATCAACTTCCCAACCACCCCCCAAACTGCCCTGAGCTTTGTTGATTGTCATGGCAAAAGCAAGGCGTAATGAGAATTGTAGTCGCTTGAATTCAAACGGCAAATCGGTGGAAATCATAGGAATGCGCGGAATTAGCACATCTTCTCCTTTACTTTTACCGGTAATAATCGTTGCTTCAATCACACTCGGCATCAATTTATTCACACAAAGCCGTGTTCCGTTGCACAATTTCGGTGGATCTAAATTTCGGAGCAGTATTATTGGTGAACCCTCTTTTAAAAATAGTATGTGTGGTGGAATACCAGGTGGCTCCAAAGAATTAAGAAACTCTATTGGATAATTGACAGATTGATCCACATCAGTAACCGTGTCGATAGATCGGGTAGTTGCGATTGAATTTCATTATTTAATTTATTAACGCCGTCATTTTTGGGAGCTTGGAGTGCACGTACACACAGCCAATCATGATTTTTGAAGTTATTTGGCAGATTTGAGAATACTTTCATTACCACGTCCTTTATTGATGGCAACATTTGACAAAAATTAGGCGGGAACGATATCTCACATGTTACAGTGTCATTTGGCAATTTCCCGTTACCCATGTCCAAAAGCTGCCTAGCAAATGTTTTAGCTGTACCATCGTGATGTAAATTCACACGCATGTTTGTAGATAGTGCGTGATTTTCGTAACGTGTTTCCAAAGATGAGACGCCTTCAGGCAGGCATTAATTTCATCAGCGGGTGTTGATCGTGGAATGACTGGCAAAGTTTGACGAAAATCACCTGCTAGTAGTGTTAGAGCTCCTCCCATTGGTCGGTTATTTTGTCGCAAATCGCGCAAAGTACGATCAACCGCCTCAAATGCTTTTTTGTGTGCCATGGTACATTCATCCCAAATAATGATTTTACATGTTTTTAATAACGTGGCAATTCCCGAATTTCGTGTTATATTGCAAGAAAAATTATCCGCTTGATTCAAATTCAATGGTAGTTTAAACGTTGAATGTGCTGTGCGTCCTCCATCGAGTAAAGTGGATGCAATTCCAGATGATGCAACAGCGAGGCCGATTGTATTCTGCTGTCTTACTTCAGCAAGTATCAAATTAAGAAGAAATGTTTTTCCAGTGCCTCCGGGTCCATCAAGAAAAATAATTCCTCCGTTACCGTTTGCTATGTATTGCATCACTTTAGTGTATGCCTGTCTTTGATCATCCACTAAGAGACTTTTTTGAGTCTCAGCGAAAACTCGTAACTGACCAACGTCGTAATTAAGTTCTCGTAATAGATCTCTATCACGAACAATGTTTCCATGACGTGTCGGTGCTGGCAACCCAAGTTGGGAAATGACTTTGTTATTAATGTATAAGCATGCATCCTCGAGTAATATAAGTGCTTCATTAAATATGTCTGCTGAAAACTGTATTTCCATATCGGGAATTGTTCTACGTGCTTGCCAAAGTATATCTTCACTAAGGCTTTCTTTGTGCTTTTCCCAAAGACCTTTAGGATCGGAAGGTGTGCATGTTGTTAATATGATTACAAAGAGCTTGCGTATTTGTGCTGGACGACACATAAGACATGCTTCGGTCAGTGTTCTATCCCAGTGTTTATCAATTTCAAGTAAGTCCAGTTTAAGACATGCTTCTCTGTAAGTTTGACATACTTCGCCATTTACAGTTCTCAGTGCTTGAAAAGACGTTGGTCCTCTTACTTCATGAAGCAGCATTCTCAGAAAATAACACTCCGTATTGTTAGGATGAACATTATAAATTTGACCCAAGGCATCAGAACCACGTATTCCAGGGTACTCCTGAATAATTGTGCCTTGCTTTCTTCTGAAAAACTGCTTCTTCGACGTGTTCCATGTATAATATTTTGGAACTTCATGATACAACAACGTTTTAACGAATACTTCTGTTCCGCACAACTGAAAAAAGGCTGTTAATGTCGTATTCGTTGGTTGTGCAGCTCTCTGTAACAGATTTTCTTCCGTAAAGTAAACTCGTTGTCCATTTTTTAAGTGTACACTGAGATGTACAACTGTTGGATAACGCTCGTGAATATTAAAACTCAAAATTCGCCTGACAGCTTCATTACTGATGATGTAACGTCCTATTTGAAATTGCGTGACTTCATCGAATTGTGAATTTGTATTCGAAAGTCCAAAAATTGCCATATCACTGCCTTTGTTGACGTATTTACATATATATTTAATTGACTTAACCGAGTTGCAGTACTCAACGTTAATATGGGCTTTAAATATTTTCGACAGTAACGGAGTGTAAGGAACAATCCAGCAATTATCTACCTCATGATGCACATTGTTTACTTTGATAGTGGCTGTATGTCCTCCGTCATCGGGTTTTCGTCTCCGTTATTGTGGATATCCGTCGTCACCAGTTTGTGTTTCCTGGTACATGTTTCGGGGATATTTTTTCGAACACTTTCCGTCTTTCATGAAAGGTGAATTGGGATTCACGGCTCCACATGGCCCATGTATCATGTTTTTGCTAACGATTTCAAAAAGTATCGGATCATCTTGGGGATTGGGTAATTCAGCTGATATAACACTATCAATTTGAGTCGGAGTAATCTTGTCCTTTAACCAAATCAAAATGTGAGCATGTGGTAGGCCTCTTTTCTGCCATTCTATAGAATACATCCAGAAGCGAGTTTCTCCATAAATATGAATTTTAGTTATGAGGTTCATGAGATTTATGAGTTTCTGTTTGAAAACTCTAGCTGTCAGATCATACCGATGGGTCGATGATTGTCCAATTAGAAGTAAATCTATAATCTCAGCCCATGTTGGATTACATGTAAACGTTATAAATAGATCAGGACGTCCAAATCTTTGGACATACGTCATGGCATCCTGAGCGTATTCGTGCATGTGCCTTGCGAAGTCCCGTATACGTAGCTGGTAATATGACCAATTTCGCAATGTCAGCAACGTTTCCATCATTTGCAATTGCATCGCGCAAGTGAATATATTCCTCGGAACGAAGTTTTTTCTAATTTAAGCGAATGAAAAGAAGTCGTTCACTTTCGATTTTAGCATACATATCAACAATGAATTGGTGAAAAAGTTGACTGCACTTCAGGATGTGGTTTGATTGTTGTGCTCTAATCATAATACGACACGCATAAAAATCTATGCGCAGGAAACCCTTTGCGTCATCGCAGCACTTGTTGTTGGGTTAGTTTGCATCACGTTGAAATGATACCCATCTTCCCCTTGCCAAAACAGTATTGGATACTGAAGAGCATCATACGATCTGTGTGTTTCAGTAACACGCTGTAGGCTTTCATTTTGTCTATGGATAATAATATCACGTCGGTTGAAATCCCTTTCGACCATAACAATAGCAACTTCGTTGATTGTTGGAGCATTGAATCGTCTTTCATGATGACCAGACGGTGTTTTGTCTGCTCGAATAGCTACTCTGTGGTCATCTGATGCGGCATTTGCTCCAATGCAGTTTTGAATAAATTTACCAGATGATTGCGTTCATGGAATAAAATCTGTAAACTTGATATTATTTCACGTTTTGTTCCGGGACTAATAGCACAACGTTGATCTGTCTCCGCCTCCTCGTTGCCCATGAAGTAAATTTGTAAAAACTTGGAGTCGTTGTTAGAGAGAGGAAGAAGTGATCCAATTTTATGATTAATTTGTCCTTGTACTTTAAACGTGGGCATAAAACCTCCATCCTTAACAATTTGGGTTGCTCCAAAAGATGTCATTTGAAAACAAGAGTTGTATTTTCAAATATTTTGTAGAAAATGTCTGGATAACTCAGTAGTTCCGGAGACGTAAGCTAGAAGAGGTTCAGGTGGATCATCCAGAGGAGGCAAGTTCACATTTCTATTTGAACAACACATTCCAGGTGATTCATTGTGAAACTTTAAAGCATGACAATACAAACAAATGTTTTCCATTTGCCCAATTGAAACATTGTAATCATAGTCTTTCTCGTAATTGAATGCTGCTAACTTTAAATCAACTCTAAAAGTTTCTATTAATCGTCCATATCGTAACCGATCGACTTCCAGCCGGGCCTCACGATGTTCAATTATTTTTTTTATAACAATCGCACGCTAGATATCCTTTTTAGTGTCTAAATTTGCGGCTAAAGTGCTATTTCGGAACATTTAAATAATTGTATCTATACATGTTAAAATGAATTCTTGGGCAGACTTCCGGATTGGAGCATGTCACTAATTTCATATAACTCCTTTCCTAAAGTCATTCCCGTCAAAAAAATCTTTAAAAAATTGAAATTTGATAAAAAAATTTGTACCACAGCCCCTAGACCCCGGGGTCCAGCCCCTTTAAAAGTATCGTCGTGGGCTTGGTCCTGAACATGCAACATATACATGGTAAAAATTTCATGGCGATCGGTAAAGCGACTAAGGCGTTATTTCAGAACAATCAAATGATTGTATCTTTACGTAAAAATGAATTTTTGATCTAGGGGCGGACCCCCCGAATTCGAACGTGCCTTTTATTTCATATAATCCCTTTCCAAAACTCATTCTCGTAAAAAAATTAAAATTTGAAAAAATTTGTACCATAGCCCCTAAACCCCGAGGTCCACCCCCTTTCACAATATCGTAGAATTGATCCTCACCATGCAATGTTTGCATGGTAAACATTTCATGGTGATCGGTTCAGCGACTAAGAAGTCATTTTGGAATAATCAAATATTTGTATCTATATACATGTAAAAATTAATTTTTGATCCAGGGCTGGGCCCCTCGGATTCGAACATGTCAGTAATATCATATAACCAGCCCCATAAACTCATTTTCGTGGAAAAATTTAAAGAAAATTAAAATTTTCGAAAAAATTTGTACCGCAGCCCCTAGACCCCGAGGTCCAGGCCCTTCCAAAATATCATAAAGTTGGTTCTGGATATGCAACTTGTACATGGTACCAATTTCATGGCGATCGGTTGAGCGGCTGAGACGCTCATTCGGAACAAACAAACAAACAGGAATTCATTTTTATATACATAATAGATTCCTTACTGTTGTCAAAGGGGATTTTATAGTAGATCTGGTCCTAATTATTTAGAAAATTTTTCGATGTGCTGGAAATCCCAAAACTAGGGCGGCTTTTACTTATCCAATTTAGTATGTATTACATGGATATCCAACAGTCTCACCAGCTTAATCTGCTTGATATAGAGAGTTTTGTTAGCCTTGTGTGATGCATGGAAAATCTGTTGTGATTCTCAATCTGATTTTTATGAGTCGAAATATAGTTTGTACGATAATTTTTTTTTTAGTTTGTACGATAATATGGAAGGTATTCTCTTATCGACTGCAGTACTGGCATCATTTGAAAATGTTACGATTGAGAAATTAGATACATACAGTTTCGGTAATCCTCAATTAATACGATTTCCTGGAAAATATTTTATCAGCTCAAATTTTCAGGACGATACGATGGGAATGTCATAATGCGTGACCGGTTCAAATATCTAATGTTAGAACATTTCATGTACTACTTGTGTGTTTAGATTTTGGGTATTGCCTATTTCACTCGTAATGATTTTCAAAACATCCTAGTCCTAAGATTTACTAACTCAAAAATAATAATGTTTGCTTAGAACATGAGAATTTAGGTTTTGGTCATCGGTTTGGGAATTTTTAATGATAGCAGCCGTTCATAATTTTTTCTTCGGATTTAGTGTTTGAATTCTAACATCAATAAGATTTCGAGTATATCTGGTCAAAATATTTACGTTATTTTACGAATCGCATCACTGAACTTAGGGCAGGCCGTTCAGTCTAAGATGTATGAATATGGTGAACGTTTTATTATGTGAATTATAGTGACAGTATATAGCCATTTTACGTAGCCCCTGAAATGAAACATATGAATTAATGAATATTTTTTTCATAGTTATAAAAAGTTGCTGCACTTTCCGTTAATCTGCAATTCAAGTGTCAGTTGGGATTGGCTAACTATATCACAAAAATTTGCCCATTTTTAATATTTACGGTATCGTATTTGGAATAACAATGGAATTTTCTGCAAATCTATTAAACCGTCCTTGTTTTTGCATCATTTTACATGTATGTTTATTTCAAGTCGCTTTTCTGAAGTGATGATTTTCTGAAGTGTGCAGCTGTTAACTGAATTTAAACTGATTAATAGATAGCTAGAGGAAGTTAGTGGCTAGTGGTAAATATAGCAAGAGTAGTAAATATAAATGGAAATAAATTTTTTACGTTAACTAAATTTTGCTAGAAATTAATCGGGACGTGTTTTCCTCATTGAGGAAGTTTGAGCTATTCTTATAACATTATGGTAATTCAAGCTTTCAAAACTTGTTATAATGTCGAATACTTGCGCAGGTCGTTACCAATTAATTTGAGGCGGAATTTATATTATTTTAAAACATTTATAACACTATTATTTTAAAACATGAAAAAAAAAATTTAACCATCTTCGTTAACAGCTAAGCGTATAATGCCAAACTCCGCTAAATCAAAATGAAATTTAGTTTTAAACTTATAGCCTATCTCTTACTATCCCATACATTATGTGTAAAAGAAGAAGAGAAAAAATTTCCACTCATAATATTTAGTTTATCTAGAAAGTACAAATAATATCCTTTTTTAGACTGAAACATTTAGTAAATTTTTTATGCAGTAAAAGAATAAAAACCAAAAATTTCATTTCTATTCCTAAAAAGAATAAAATATTAATTTCACCATGCATTTTTATTCGAAAAGAATAAAACTAACAAACAATATATCATTTATTTAACCTAACCTTACATAAATAATGTTGTTATTCTGCAGATTGAGAAAATGTAGTATTGAATGGAATTTATTGCATTTCACGCGTTTTTCTGGATTATGACAAACAAATCTTGCCGATTTTCCGCTGTAGCTAAATTAAAATATCGACCATATTTTCTTATCGTCGGACGTATAAATAATATAGCTCAATGCTAGAAGTTTGCACATTATAGTTAACGAATTATTACTCAAATAGTTACCGAAACATAAGACCATCGTGAATGATATTATTAGGGTCGTTTGAATCTGACTAGGACCTAATTCAGTTTTCTAAAACTCACCGAATTTGATTCTAGATAATTTAAAAATCTTTAATCTGTAATTTTTGGTGTTTTTGAAAATGCGCTCTAAATCAATCATGTGAAATGAAAAATCTAAACCACTAATCGTAAATCGTAATATTCTGTTATTATGACTTATACATTTGCGATAAATTTGTCTATATTATTTATTGTTTTTTGATCGTAACAAATCATAATATTCTTAAAGCAAAATTTCATCTAGAATATGCAATAAAAGATAGAACTGTAGAATTTGCTAAAATATCTTAGACCTTCTTCTTGTAGACCGTTTGAGTAATTAACAATGAATAATCAAGTAATCGTTGATTGTGCCTATATATTATATACGTACGGGCGTACGGCCATCGATTCCTTGATTGCTGAACTTACATGCTGAACTACTCAAACGATCTATTGATAACCATCATATTTTATTTCGTACTAGGATGTCAAAAATAATAATAACAAAGTATCCTTATACATTTCAATTCAATGCATAAATGAACGCCCATGTTGTATCTTAGTAGGTCTTGGGATCAAAAGACATTTTGTTTAAATAATTGAAATCTGAAATGACAAAATAATTTCATATTGTCAAACAACAGATTTATAAATTTGTAAAAGGAAAATCAATAGACAAACAGTTGATGGCTGATTAACGCCTCAACTGGAGGAATTGTGTATTATGTCTATTTCAATTTCAATATACAATATACAATTTTATATCACAAGTTCTTCTTCGGCAGCACAAGTCTTCTTTAATTGTAGAGGCGACTGTGCTGAAGATGAAAGTGTCATTTAAATATGTAGTTTTAACATTTTATTTTTGTTAGTAGGCTAATAAGAATCGCTGGTACATATAATATACCAAAAACAGAATGCTGTCTTAACAAATGTATGACTAATCTGAAGTTACGCCAAATGTATATAGGTTTATGTTAAGATGTGATTTATTATTTATGTATTGTGGATATTTTTGGTTTTTGGAGTTCAAAAGGTATTGGCCGTGGGAATTTATTAACTGCTACTAAATTAACCTGAATTATCTGCAATTTAGCTGGAAAAATTGTCGAATAAAATATGGCTGAATTTCTTCGGGTTTCCTTCGTTTACATGTGTATATATTTTATAATTAACAAAATAAAGAAAATCAGTGTGATTCCAGAAATTTGATTTATTAATTAATAGTGAACATAAAGAAGTTAAAATTAAAATAATTGTGCTTTACAATAATATAATAGTTTGAATTTATAGTGTAATCTGTATGTTTCTCGTGGGGAATTTTAATGTGCATTTTATCAAAATCCAGAACACTGTAATTTTCATTTGGCATAATTCTATAGGCATGGCGGCTATTGCTGAATGAAACAGTAGACCATATTTTGGTAAAGAAAATTTCCAAAATTTCTTCAAACACTGGATGGCCGTTCTTATTGAAAAAATTGCAAATGAACAATTTTCTTTTATAGGTGAAATTACATTTAAACCAGAAAGCCACATTTATTTCAGTGTTTAATGAAATTTTTGATAAATTTGCGATTTTATTTCCCGAAATTGGAATGAATTTTAGATTTTTTTTTCCTGAGTACGCCATATTCTTTTGTGATTTCCAATTCAATTTGTTGATCTGCCATAAACTGTTGGTGTCTGATAGTGAGCGTCTTTCATAAAGTTATAAAATTATTTAGTTTTGATGATAATTTGATGAAAAAATTATGTTTCGATTCTGATCGCATACAAGAAAAATGAGCAGCTGGTCCCAGTTTGGTCATTATCCTTGGATAATGGATCAACATATGTTGTTTTGGTGATAGATTCAGTTTATATTGGATTTTGAAAGCATCTAAATATTTTTCAATCTTATATTTTAACTGAAGAATAAGTGAAGTTGTTACTTTTGGAGCGAACACTATATCCATTATGTCAAGTAACAACAAAATAACTTTAAACTCAGGTTCCAGCTGTTCCGGTAACAGATCTTTAATTATTATTGGCAGAAATCGGATCAAACACCACGTCTGAGAAGCTTTCTGACCTATTCGTTGACCTTCCTTATCAATTATTACTGGACTAGGTTTGTTGGAAATTTCTAAAAATCCGTAGTCATAGACATGTATTCGATCATTGATTTTTTTCAAAACTTGTTTGTCGTAATTAACTAACAGTTTTATGAATAGTTTAATGGGTAACCTTGCAACCCCCTCCAGTATATCATGCATTGCATCGACGGTCATTAAATCAAAAAATGTAAAATATGTCAATTCAATTATTGAACTTTTATATTTTACACCACAGACATTATTTGGTTTTGAATTTAAATTTTTCAACTGGTTACAGCAATCCATGTAATGATTTTCAGTACGCATTTTTTTTCGTTTTCACTTGTACTTTTTTGGCATTCGTCTTTTACAGAAAAACATATTCTGCAATAGTTTTGGCTAGAAAAACTTTCTACAAAACCCAACAAACTATTTGCTCCTAAATTGTCATAGCAAATCGACACAAGTGTCCCATGAACTAAATTTCCGTGAATCATCATTCCATTAGCTTCTAAATCTTTTAAATCAGCAATAACCGGCGACAAAATATCATTATATGTGTACGTACCAGATTTTATATCATTCACATTAAATAAACATAACAAAAATAAGTTTTTGATTTTTGAAAGCATACAATTGGGAAAGTTACGCAAGTTGAAATAAAATGCACCAATTTTGTGCGGTCCAGATTTAGAACCTAATGGGTTGGTGCACTCAAAATCATTATAGTAAATTTGAATGAATAAATTATATTTGTTAGTTTTAAACTGTGAGCATGTCTTAAAATTTTCTGCGTCTCTGTAGTTTGCGATGAATCCAGTATCCGTGTAATTTTCAAATAATTTTTTAAATGTGTTTTTATCGTGAAAAATCAACTGGATGGTAAATTTTACTGGTACGTACATATAAGTGGATTGAACAACACAAAGTTCGAAGCTATTATTTTTTCTGTTCCGTTTTCCTCTTCAAACATTTTTTTTCTTAAGTTTTATATTTTTTAATACAAATCTTAATATTTTCAACAAGAGTTAGAAAATTAGTTTTTGAGGCACCATCTAAATCAAAAAGTAAAATTTCTACCAATGTATTAAATAATGTGGTGGTATAATCTGACAATAAGTGTATGACGCAGCTGATCTGTGCTTCTAGTAAACCCATACAATTTAATTGTTTGACAAAATGTGCTAAATCGTAATCAAGTTCATTTGATTGATTAATACTCACATTATTAACCATTATTGAAGTACTATCTTTAGAGCATATTTCAATAGGAACAATATCTTGGTTTTCAGTTAGTTCACCAGGTAGAGCATCGCTCACTTGCAATATAACTGTTTCATTACAGTTGTTATTGCTATTTTCCTCACTAATAGCTGGTGGACGACACTTCTCCAATTTCAAATGCTTCCATAAACTATCAAACGACGAAAATTCAGTCCGACAATCTTGGTACATATAAACAATAGTTTAATTTTACAATCTTTGTACTAAATATAATTATTTTTGTACTAAATATAAAATGTGTGTACTTAATATGGAAAAATAGACTATTTATCTTAGAAAACTTATTACAACATTTAAAACAAAAGTGTTTATAGTTCTCCATTGCTGTGGTTAATCAAAACTGAAGATTATTAGTATCGTTTCACTACATACAAATTAACAGTACACGTATTATTAATGATCCGTTCGCAGTTGTGGCTTAAAAAATACATACGTGCGTATACGTGCGTTTATAACAAAACGTGTAATGAAAAAACTTAGTTTATTTTTATTATATTGGCTAACATTTTTAAAAATGATCTAGAAATTATATTTTTATTTTTGTTGTTTCTTTAAATTTATAATTTTTTAGTGTAAAAATTATGTTTATGGTGTGATAGTATTAAATAAAGAATATTTTGTTTTAGTTAAATATAGTTGGTGGTCATGCAATCCCATAATAACTAAAATCTTTGAACTGAAAGAATAAAATTTATATTAAAATCTGCTAAATTTATTATTAAACCACCAAATTGTACTTAATCTAAAATTATTAACAAAGGATGAAAGTTCTTCGAGCGGAAAGAATAAGTTTCATCCAAAATAGTAATGAAAATTAATATATAAATAGAAGTAAAATTTAGGTTTAATTAAATAATAATTTTTAATTGACAAAAAGAATTATATTTATGCAAAAATATTTTATTCTTAGGTTAAACCCAATTTTAATTAAATATTTCAAATCATTTAAAACCGTTTCAATAAATCTGTTAATTCCTCGTAACGTGTCGGAAACGTGTCTGAAACCATTTCAAAAACTTTTTTGTTTTAAAACCAAAGTTTCGTATTGGTTATAAAATATACTTGAAACCGTGAACTGCTACTTTAATTTATTGTGTATATTGTAATGTATATTCCTCTTAATTCAGAAAAAAACACCTACAAAGGGGGAGTTTTGAAAAGCGGAATAATTTAATGTTACTCATGTTTGGGCCAAGGGTATCGAAAATTGTTTTTTCGAGTACATTGCTATGAGTTCTATTAAAAATTAATAAATAATATTCATATATACTTAATTAATACAAAGAAAATGTCCAATTCAACCAGCAATGGCCAATTTTTTCGCAATTTTTTAAATTGGCGTTAATTCTACTAAATGACCATTTAATATATTTTATATTTTCATAATAATTTTCATTTCATAATTTTAGGTTCATTTAATTACTACATTCACATCATTTAATTGTTTATAAACTATAAAATTCAATCACTTCCAGTAAATGGTTGTGCCCCATAGGCACAGTTTACATCAACCAGATTAGATTGGCGTGGATTATGCATTTAGTAAGGGCTATTTTCATTTTTACAAATTAGATATATTTTTTTTAATAACAAACTATTTTAGATATCCTAGGCCATATCCAATAGGAGCGTGGTAGTGTCTTCGATGAAGAAATTTTTGTATTGTTACAAGGACGGTATGAATTATATAAAATTTATGGTGTTTCAGATTTTTTGTATTCTTTCCACATTTCATTTTTAGAATTATAATCGATTTTAGATGATGGCACACTATAAAAATGCCGGCTTGGCAGTTTGGAATTAATACGATTTTATAATGTATTACAATTTCGACTAAACTAGTTAAAATTGATTTTATTACTCGACGGGTGCGTCACCGGAGTAGTCTTTACAAAACCTAGTATTTTTACAATTCACTAAACAATCCACATCAAGATAGTCTCTGACTTAATTCAACAAATTGTTTATTAGTTTTCGTGATTTTTTTCATATTGTCATAAATTTTACTAAGGTGAATAATAATAAGTAATTTACCAAATATTTCGTTGTTTATAGATAATTTTCTTTTTTAATTTTTAGGTTCATTAAAATGATAAATTGCATTGAGGGAATTAAAATTAAAATAATAGTTCGTTTCCGGCAAATATGGGGCCTCACATTTTAATAATAAATAAATGTAATATTTTATTTTAGATCTCCTGGGATCTTTGGCTGTATCCAAGAGGAGATGTAGTGCCATATATTAAAAAGTAGGTGTTTATAATTAATAAATTTGAGGATGCTGGGACTAGCTGTGTTTTGCTGAAATGGTAAGTTCCTTTCTATTCGTAAATTTTAAAGTTAAACAATAGCTTTTTGCTTTAAATTTTATTTGACCAAATATGGTATACTTTTTCTGCAAGTGTGACTATAGTGAATCAATTATTTATTTTGATAGTGTTTTTTCCGTTTAGATGCACTTTGATTTTCAAAAAATTCAAGTCCCAAATTCCACCAAAGTAAAATTTTATGGATTTTAAGAAAACATTATTATCAAGGAGTTAAGGTCGCTTGATCTTAGATCTTAATAAGCGTTTCGAGATGACGTGCTGGAAGTTTTGCAAAGTGATCTTCAAATAAATGAACTTATTTTTATCTTTATACAAATTACAGTTTGACGTCGTATTATGTGTACTTGGCCTTACCAGAGGGAATCAATAAAGGCTTGTGGCATTTTTGTCATTCTTCCTTTTTTGATGAAGAGAATTTTACTTTATAAACTAACTGTCTAACAGTATTTATAAAATGTGACCAAAGCTGCACGCCTCAAGAAAAAGATGGTTAACAACGATTATTAATTTGGTAAGGATATATTTTAATAAAATAAATCATTTAAATAATATAGTTAATATTATATTTTAGATGTCTTGGAATCCGGGCTGTATCCAAAAGGAGATAAGTAGTGCCATCTATTAAAAAATATGTGTTTATAAATAACAAATTATGGCACCAGGCCATGTTTTGCTGAAATGGTAAGTTTCATTATATTCATAAATTTTAAAGTTGCTAGGATCAATTAATTGTTTAGCGATGTTTTTAACAATTTTTAACAAATTTCGTTTGCGATTCTAGGTGAAAATAATTTTCCCAAGTGATAGTTTTTTTTCTTGTAAATTGAGAATTCCGTAAGTTTTCTACCTTCTTAAGCTTACTTAGATTTTGATTATTAACTATTAGATGTACTTTCATTTTCGAACAATTCAAGTTCCAATCTTCACCAATGTAAAATTTTAGGCTACCATCACTATATATTATTAAGTAATTCGCCTGATCTTTCAATAATTAAGTTTCGAGATGGCGTGAAGGAAATCTTACAGAGTGATTTTCATACATTCAAGTTGAAATTTATTTATTTTTATCTTTTGGAAGTTATAGTTTGACGTTTTATTATATTATAATTATAGTGATAGTAGCCATTTTACGTAGCCCCCTCAAATGAATCATATGTTATTTTTTTCGAATTAATGAATATTGTTTTCATAGTTATAAAAACTTATACTGCACTTTCCGTTAATCTGCAATTCAAGTGTGAGTTTGGGTTGGCTAACTCTATTACAAGATTTGCCCATTATAATATTTACGGTGTCGTATTTAAAATAACAATGCAATTTTGCATCATTCTTGATGTATATTTCCTTTTTGTCATTTACTAGTAAGTTACTTTTCTTGTCATGTTCTTCTGAAAACATTAACTCTGCTATTAACTAAATTTAAACTGCAGGTAGTTTTTTATTTATTTATTTAGTACAAAATGTAATACTTATGATTTTACTCAAATACATACATGAACAATTTTACTTAAAATGTTTAATATATAATAAACATACATATAAGATTACTAATAATATACAATAAAAATAAAAATGATTTAACAAAAAAGGTTAATTATAAAATAATTTTAAAATCCGTTTTAAAGAAATTTTGGATAACCCAAAGTCGAACTTGATGCTAATTTGGTTTAATTGTTTAGCCATTCGGTTAACTGGTTCATTTTCACCATAGATCGTACGGTGCTTGTCTAATTTGATCAAAATACTCTGCCGAGTAGTTCTTGTCAGGACATGCAAACCGATGTCAGTCAAAATGTTTGGTGAGTCAATGTGGCCAATAAGAACATTTCCTAACATCGAGGAACCAAGGTGATTTCTTCTGTTATCCAAGGTGGTGATTTGATAATTATTACATCTTTCAATATAAGATGGTAAGCGAAGAATACTTTGGTAGTATGGCAGATTATGGTCATAATACCAACCGTCTTTCTTAGCAACGTACAACAAAAATTTTCTTTGTACGATTTCAATATGATTGATGTGTATTTGATGGTAAGGTAACCAAACTGGAACCGCAAATTCCAAATGAGCTCGGTGTGCAATGTGCAAAATATAAGTTGAATAAGCACCTTATGTCTGTGAACTGATATGTCCATCTTTTGATAAATCCCAACATAGAGTTTGCCCTCGCGATTATTATGTCTATGTGTTTGTTGAATGATACATTTTCCACAAATGTAACATCTAAATCGCGAATTTCACTTATTCTAGCTAGAGGTGACCCATTGATTTGGTACTCGTGATGTAAAGGCTCCTTCTGCCGGTGAAATGTTATAACCTTGCACTTATTTGTGTTTAATCGCAGTTCATGAAGTATGTGCACCAGCTACTTACTCTGCTTAAATCGTCCTGTAATAATTTCACATCTTCCATGGTCTTAATCGGTTTAAATAGTTTCATATCGTCAGCATATATTAATACATCGTAATTATAGATCACATCGGTAATGCCGTTAACAAAGATTATAAAAATCCACGGTCCTAGATGGGAGCCTTGCGGTACTCCAGAGTGTGCTATTATTGGTATTGATTTAACACCGCCTATTTCGATATATTGCTCGCTGTTACTTAATTATGATCATATACACTTCACAAATGCGCTTGAGAATCGAAAGTTGATGACAGACGGAATCAAAAGCTTTGCTAAAGTCAGTGTAAATTGTATCCATTTGAGTTGATTGCTCTAGGGTTTTCAGAGTTTTGCTTGTAAACTCAACCAGATTTGTTGTAGTCGATCTGCCAGGAGAAAACCGTGCTGTGATACTGAAATGCGTTTTGGTACTATTGATTTAAGAGATTTGCAGATGATCATTTCAAAGAGCTTAGGTATTGAAGACAATGATGATATTCCACGGTAACATGAAATGTCAGCTCTATTACCTGCTTTAAATATAGGTGTTATTTTAGTTATTTTCCATTGTGTTGGGGAATACGCCACTTTGTAAAGACTGATTGAAGAGTAGGCACAGTGGTTCGACCAGTTCGTTTTCGAACATCTTTAGAACAGCGGATGGTGTTTTATCAGGTCCACAACCATCACTAAATGACTGAAGTGCTTGTAATATATCATTGCTGGATATGTTTGGAATGTTTATGTTTAGATTAGATTCACAACCAGCTAGATTAGGCGACGCTGTAACATTTTCTTGATAGACACTTTGAAAAAACTCAGCAAACATGTTTGTGTTTGCAATGCATTGGTTGTCAGTTGACTGCTTTTCTTGGTAGTACATGGATACTGGATAACCTTTAGTATTTCGTTTGATGTTAAAAAAATTTCAGAAGTATTTTGGGTCATTTTTAATGCTATTCTGTATATTCGTTAAGTAATTTGAATATTTTGCTTGAAAGTATTCCTCATATATACCATTAATGTCAAGAAACAGTCTTCTATCGTTCTCCGAATCGTTAATTTTCATACGTTTGTACGCGCTTTATCCTTTTTATTCTTCAGGTTAACTAGTGAAGAATCATACCATGACGGGTAACGTTTTGTGGAAGCTCTTGAAAGTGCGAAGTGTGGCTTAAAAGCACGAAGAATTAAGCAGTACAACTTCTCTACATTTCTGTTCACATCCTTTGAAGATAGTTCCATATCCCATTTGATTTCGCTTAGGGATCTTCTTAAATCAATTTGGTTGGCCCTTTTAAAATTAAAGGTTTCCGCTTCTACTGGCAGTACACAGGGAGATGCTTCCAACGAATTAAATGAAATTTCCATCGCTTTATGGTGATCATCATTCGTGACGAATGGTACCAACGACTCCTTCACGTCGAACATGTTAAGATCATTAGAGAGGATAAGATCAAGGTATCTATTATGTATGTTAGGATATTGGTTAATCTGATTGAGGTTTAAATTGAGAATGGAATCAATAAAGTAAATTTCGGATTCGGATGTAACGTTAAAAGGAATGTTGATGTTAAGATCTGGATCAAGACTCCATGATATGCGTGGCAAATTAAAGTCGCCAGGGATGAGAAAAATGTCAGTTGGCTCACCTTGTCTTGTAAGTTCCTTGTAAGCTTTTGGGTGACAGAAACAACTTTGTATTCAGGTTAGTAAAATTGAATTCTTATGATTTATTGGAGAATAGCTCTAGTGTTGGAGCAGCATTACTAAGGTCATCAGTTGTAGGTAGTTGAGATATGGGATGTTGACCAACTCTCATTTTGATGGCCTTATCAGTCTGCGTTACACATTATTGGCCTTCATTATTTTTTATTGGCCATCGGCTTTTGTGTAGTTATAATTATATTCTTCAGCAATCCGCAATCTCTTATTGTTAGTTGTTGGTACTATTATCCTTATTTGTTCACGAAAAAAACGAAATTTTGGTAATTAGTCTTCGGTCTATATGACTTTTGTGTAATTCCTATAGGATTTAACGCTAAAGATTTCCTGGTATCGTCACTTTGTGGAAAAATTGTGTGTTTCATATAATTTAATGTATAATCTTGTTATTTAATATTAGTTAAATGTTATTTTTAAATTATATATTTATTTATTTTATATTTAACGGTGTGCAATATTTTATAAATTTCAATTTTAAATAACAAATCGAACAGTGAAATTTAATTCTTAATTCATTCTACTCAAATTTGATTTACATTTAAAAATTGTATTTATGCTATGATTAATGCAGAATTTCGGTAAGACTCTTCTTTTACTTTTTTACGTTCATTATTTGCAAGTAATTATTTCAATAAATTTTCAAATTTCCCCTTATTGGTACAAGAGAGCTAATGATCGATTTATTCAAATTTTCTTATATCGGTTGAAATTTTGCAAACCCCTGAGTTTTATCCGACGTGGCTGAAAGGTATAAACTTATGATGCAAACATCATTGTTTTATCCATTCTATCAATTATCAGATTTATTGTACTACAAAAACCAATGAAATCATGTCAATTACTGACGTAATATGTATTCGACGTACTTTCGAATGTAACAATTTTCTCGACATGTTATCACTCATTGTCTACGCTGAATACGTTAATTCGTATGGTGGGTGATTTAAAACGCCCCCATGGTTAATTAGAGATTAAGTTTAAATTTTGGAATTTAATTATAAAGCGCAATAATAGCTTAGAAAGCTTGAAATTAATGGATCTTTTAAAGGATTTTTTATGAAAATATAGGAAATAGAATTCAAGTTTGTGATTCCACTTCAAAAATCAAATTTGGAGCCAAATCTTGTGACGATTTATTGCAAAATTCATTATCTGAAATTGGGTCATATAAGGATACCTACAAGCTAGAGGAGGTGCTTTCCTGTAAACTCTTTTGACAGCAGCCTGAAACATGTTTTCGATTAAAGATGTCATAATTGATGTAAATACTCTGGTCAAATAACATAAGATAAAACCGACAACTGGAATCAGCACAAATCATAAATTTTTAGCACAAAAAATATTTGTTAAATATCGATACTTATATCTTGAATATTTTAAGTTGGCGCCAGATTTAGTTTATGATATTGGTAGAAGTAGCTTTTTAATATTAGTTTGTGCCTCACCTGAAATATTATTTAGTCGTTCGTAGTTACTACAGTTTTGCCTAGCTATCTAAAATTAATTTATTGCTTGACTTAAGAATTTAATAATTTATTTTTTAGATTTTAGTGGTTGAATTCAATAAATATAAATTTGGCGCCGTCTTTGGTAAAACTTAATTTCGGGAGTTAGATTTTAATCTAAATATTTACTAATTAGGTTTAAAATTCATTATCAGTCCGGTTTTATTAGATCTGTTTTAAAATTTAAAAGGTTTAAATTTGTGCTTATTAGCGAATTTCATAAACATCTATTACGATTACATTAAAGTTCAATTCAAATTAAATTCGACAATAAATAGAAACGAGAAATATTTTTTTATACCTAGGAATTTCCTACAAAATGCAGATTGACGTTGCTGAAATCCGTTTTCATTTGAATAACATTATGACGAACTTTCGCGTAATAGCCATATTCCTGAAATTACTTCTAAATCAATTTTAAAACCAAAGCAAATCGAGGCTCATCAAAATCTAAAAAAGGCCATATTTCAGAAATGCACTTTGCAATTAATTTAGAATGCCACTTTAATTCCAAAATCAGAATTTAGGTTTGCCCTTTTAAAGATGCATCATCACAAAATGTTTATTAAGATCTCAATTCCCGATAGTTAAATATATTTTACGAGTAAAACGTAAAACCTCTATTCTTTTAAAACCTCTATTCTGTCATAATAGCCAAAGTTCATAATAATTTTTTAATAAACCCATACAGAGATGATAATCTACTGATTTGATAGGTCTGACTGAATTCGATTAGATCCTTTTCAGTATTCGGGAATTTATCATCTACTGAAGTGGTTACGTATTTTTGGTAATCGTTCATAAATATATTTCTTAGTATTTCCCATGAGTTCGATTGTACTATGCGAGGTTGTTTTCTAGATTGGCTCTAACAATTTTCATGAATTCCTCCTAATGAGTTGACAATAAACTCCATGAGGTAAATACGTAATAATTTTTTAAATATGCCTCAAATTTGTTCTCAAATAATTCGTAGTATCGAGTTTAAATGATTGGAGAACCCTTAAAATAATTTTGGACTTCTCTTTTTGGCTAAAATCTATGGCTTAACATGACAACATACATGATTTTAGTCTTAATAAGAATAAACAATATTTGCTAAAACCACCCCTCGAGATTTATTCAATTCAGCTGTACTACACTATGAAAACCATCGACATTAATTCGGAAATGGCCTTGCACGCGTGCATGAATGGCTTTGATGCATGAGTGCATGCATTGTTTTGTCAAAATTAATTTTTCTTCTAGCAAATAGCTATATTTATATCGCACCATGCGTGCAATAAAACGATAACTCAAAAACAAACATTTTCAGGAAAACGATTTTTCACTAAAACTTTTGGTGTAAGCCCATGGTAAAATTTATTTTCAAAGCTTAATAATTACTGTAGGAGGATTCTGAATCGGCACATCTGTAGGGCCTATTGCCAATATTCTAAAAATGCAATCATGCAATAACGCGATAAGTAGTACTTATCGTTTTATTGCACGCGCATGGTGCGATATTTTATGAGAGAAATATTATTGCTAATCTTTTATTATGAAATTGGGATTTAATTTTTATTAACTGTTAGTATGCTTAAACCTGCTTTTAACGATGTTATATGGAACCTCGCTGTGATTACCTGTGTTACCTGTGTAACACTAGCTAATATTTAATTCTTAAATAATATGAAAAATGGCTTTGTTTTATTTTCAATAGCTTAATGCTTGATATGCAACATAGGACCATAGTCTGTTAAAAAACGCCCAAAGTTTGGCAAAATACAAAATTTCTTCTAACACTCACGTTATAGAATTCCACTACAACAAGATTTGGATCCAACAATAATTTGATTCACTTTAATTATTAGTTTAACTATCTTGAAGCTGGCTATCAGACTCCCGGTTTTTCAATCCTTTTTGTGAACTCATTCCTCTTAATTCAGGAAAAACACCTAAAAAGGCGGAGTTTTGAAAAGCGGAAAAATTAAATGTTACTCATGTTTGGGCCAAGGGTATCGAAAATTGTTTTTTCGAGTACATTGCTATGAGTTCTATTAAAAATTAATAATTAATTTTACTTTAGGTTATCGATTGCAATGGTGTTTGTGATTGTTCCGTATATTGGTCTATTTTTCAGTATTCTCAAATTAAATACACAACCGTAGGAAATTACTTCCATTTGCGTCAAACTGTATGACAACGCCTATGATAATCGACACTTACTTATACACAATCAACTTCCCAACCACCCCATACTCCACAATCAACTTCCCAACCACCCCCCAAACTGCCCTGAGCTTTGTTGATTGTCATGGCAAAAGCAAGGCGTAATGAGAATTGTAGTCGCTTGAATTCAAACGGCAAATCGGTGGAAATCATAGGAATGCGCGGAATTAGCACATCTTCTCCTTTACTTTTACCGGTAATAATCGTTGCTTCAATCACACTCGGCATCAATTTATTCACACAAAGCCGTGTTCCGTTGCACAATTTCGGTGGATCTAAATTTCGGAGCAGTATTATTGGTGAACCCTCTTTTAAAAATAGTATGTGTGGTGGAATACCAGGTGGCTCCAAAGAATTAAGAAACTCTATTGGATAATTGACGGATTGATCCACATCAGTAACCGTGTCGATAGATCGGGTAGTTGCGATTGAATTTCATTATTTAATTTATTAACGCCGTCATTTTTGGGAGCTTGGAGTGCACGTACACACAGCCAATCATGATTTTTGAAGTTATTTGGCAGATTTGAGAATACTTTCATTACCACGTCCTTTATTGATGGCAACATTTGACAAAAATTAGGCGGGAACGATATCTCACATGTTACAGTGTCATTTGGCAATTTCCCGTTACCCATGTCCAAAAGCTGCCTAGCAAATGTTTTAGCTGTACCATCGTGATGTAAATTCACACGCATGTTTGTAGATAGTGCGTGATTTTCGTAACGTGTTTCCAAAGATGAGACGCCTTCAGGCAGGCATTAATTTCATCAGCGGGTGTTGATCGTGGAATGACTGGCAAAGTTTGACGAAAATCACCTGCTAGTAGTGTTAGAGCTCCTCCCATTGGTCGGTTATTTTGTCGCAAATCGCGCAAAGTACGATCAACCGCCTCAAATGCTTTTTTGTGTACCATGGTACATTCATCCCAAATAATGATTTTACATGTTTTTAATAACGTGGCAATTCCCGAATTTCGTGTTATATTGCAAGAAAAATTATCCGCTTGATTCAAATTCAATGGTAGTTTAAACGTTGAATGTGCTGTGCGTCCTCCATCGAGTAAAGTGGATGCAATTCCAGATGATGCAACAGCGAGGCCGATTGTATTCTGCTGTCTTACTTCAGCAAGTATCAAATTAAGAAGAAATGTTTTTCCAGTGTCTCCGGGTCCATCAAGAAAAATAATTCCTCCGTTACCGTTTGCTATGTATTGCATCACTTTAGTGTATGCCTGTCTTTGATCATCCACTAAGAGACTTTTTTGAGTCTCAGCGAAAACTCGTAACTGACCAACGTCGTAATTAAGTTCTCGTAATAGATCTCTATCACGAACAATGTTTCCATGACGTGTCGGTGCTGGCAACCCAAGTTGGGAAATGACTTTGTTATTAATGTATAAGCATGCATCCTCGAGTAATATAAGTGCTTCATTAAATATGTCTGCTGAAAACTGTATTTCCATATCGGGAATTGTTCTACGTGCTTGCCAAAGTATATCTTCACTAAGGCTTTCTTTGTGCTTTTCCCAAAGACCTTTAGGATCGGAAGGTGTGCGTGTTGTTAATATGATTACAAAGAGCTTGCGTATTTGTGCTGGACGACACATAAGACATGCTTCGGTCAGTGTTCTATCCCAGTGTTTATCAATTTCAAGTAAGTCCAGTTTAAGACATGCTTCTCTGTAAGTTTGACATACTTCGCCATTTACAGTTCTCAGTGCTTGAAAAGACGTTGGTCCTCTTACTTCATGAAGCAGCATTCTCAGAAAATAACACTCCGTATTGTTAGGATGAACATTATAAATTTGACCCAAGGCATCAGAACCACGTATTCCAGGGTACTCCTGAATAATTGTGCCTTGCTTTCTTCTGAAAAACTGCTTCTTCGACGTGTTGCATGTATAATATTTTGGAACTTCATGATACAACAACGTTTTAACGAATACTTCTGTTCCGCACAACTGAAAAAAGGCTGTTAATGTCGTATTCGTTGGTTGTGCAGCTCTCTGTAACAGATTTTCTTCCGTAAAGTAAACTCGTTGTCCATTTTTTAAGTGTACACTGAGATGTACAACTGTTGGATAACGCTCGTGAATATTAAAACTCAAAATTCGCCTGACAGCTTCATTACTGATGATGTAACGTCCTATTTGAAATTGCGTGACTTCATCGAATTGTGAATTTGTATTCGAAAGTCCAAAAATTGCCATATCACTGCCTTTGTTGACGTATTTACATATATATTTAATTGACTTAACCGAGTTGCAGTACTCAACGTTAATATGGGCTTTAAATATTTTCGACAGTAACGGAGTGTAAGGAACAATCCAGCAATTATCTACCTCATGATGCACATTGTTTACTTTGATAGTGGCTGTATGTCCTCCGTCATCGGGTTTTCGTCTCCGTTATTGTGGATATCCGTCGTCACCAGTTTGTGTTTCCTGGTACATGTTTCGGGGATATTTTTTCGAACACTTTCCGTCTTTCATGAAAGGTGAATTGGGATTCACGGCTCCACATGGCCCATGTATCATGTTTTTGCTAACGATTTCAAAAAGTATCGGATCATCTTGGGGATTGGGTAATTCAGCTGATATAACACTATCAATTTGAGTCGGAGTAATCTTGTCCTTTAACCAAATCAAAATGTGAGCATGTGGTAGGCCTCTTTTCTGCCATTCTATAGAATACATCCAGAAGCGAGTTTCTCCATAAATATGAATTTTAGTTATGAGGTTCATGAGATTTATGAGTTTCTGTTTGAAAACTCTAGCTGTCAGATCATACCGATGGGTCGATGATTGTCCAATTAGAAGTAAATCTATAATCTCAGCCCATGTTGGATTACATGTAAACGTTATAAATAGATCAGGACGTCCAAATCTTTGGACATACGTCATGGCATCCTGAGCGTATTCGTGCATGTGCCTTGCGAAGTCCCGTATACGTAGCTGGTAATATGACCAATTTCGCAATGTCAGCAACGTTTCCATCATTTGCAATTGCATCGCGCAAGTGAATATATTCCTCGGAACGAAGTTTTTTCTAATTTAAGCGAATGAAAAGAAGTCGTTCACTTTCGATTTTAGCATACATATCAACAATGAATTGGTGAAAAAGTTGACTGCACTTCAGGATGTGGTTTGATTGTTGTGCTCTAATCATAATACGACACGCATAAAAATCTATGCGCAGGAAACCCTTTGCGTCATCGCAGCACTTGTTGTTGGGTTAGTTTGCATCACGTTGAAATGATACCCATCTTCCCCTTGCCAAAACAGTATTGGATACTGAAGAGCATCATACGATCTGTGTGTTTCAGTAACACGCTGTAGGCTTTCATTTTGTCTATGGATAATAATATCACGTCGGTTGAAATCCCTTTCGACCATAACAATAGCAACTTCGTTGATTGTTGGAGCATTGAATCGTCTTTCATGATGACCAGACGGTGTTTTGTCTGCTCGAATAGCTACTCTGTGGTCATCTGATGCGGCATTTGCTCCAATGCAGTTTTGAATAAATTTACCAGATGATTGCGTTCATGGAATAAAATCTGTAAACTTGATATTATTTCACGTTTTGTTCCGGGACTAATAGCACAACGTTGATCTGTCTCCGCCTCCTCGTTGCCCATGAAGTAAATTTGTAAAAACTTGGAGTCGTTGTTAGAGAGAGGAAGAAGTGATCCAATTTTATGATTAATTTGTCCTTGTACTTTAAACGTGGGCATAAAACCTCCATCCTTAACAATTTGGGTTGCTCCAAAAGATGTCATTTGAAAACAAGAGTTGTATTTTCAAATATTTTGTAGAAAATGTCTGGATAACTCAGTAGTTCCGGAGACGTAAGCTAGAAGAGGTTCAGGTGGATCATCCAGAGGAGGCAAGTTCACATTTCTATTTGAACAACACATTCCAGGTGATTCATTGTGAAACTTTAAAGCATGACAATACAAACAAATGTTTTCCATTTGCCCAATTGAAACATTGTAATCATAGTCTTTCTCGTAATTGAATGCTGCTAACTTTAAATCAACTCTAAAAGTTTCTATTAATCGTCCATATCGTAACCGATCGACTTCCAGCCGGGCCTCACGATGTTCAATTATTTTTTTTATAACAATCGCACGCTAGATATCCTTTTTAGTGTCTAAATTTGCGGCTAAAGTGCTATTTCGGAACATTTAAATAATTGTATCTATACATGTTAAAATGAATTCTTGATCCAGGGCAGACTTCCGGATTGGAGCATGTCACTAATTTCATATAACTCCTTTCCTAAAGTCATTCCCGTCAAAAAAATCTTTAAAAAATTGAAATTTGATAAAAAAATTTGTACCACAGCCCCTAGACCCCGGGGTCCAGCCCCTTTAAAAGTATCGTCGTGGGCTTGGTCCTGAACATGCAACATATACATGGTAAAAATTTCATGGCGATCGGTAAAGCGACTAAGGCGTTATTTCAGAACAATCAAATGATTGTATCTTTACGTAAAAATGAATTTTTGATCTAGGGGCGGACCCCCCGAATTCGAACGTGCCTTTTATTTCATATAATCCCTTTCCAAAACTCATTCTCGTAAAAAAATTAAAATTTGAAAAAATTTGTACCATAGCCCCTAAACCCCGAGGTCCACCCCGAGGTCCCAATATCGTAGAATTGATCCTCACCATGCAATGTTTGCATGGTAAACATTTCATGGTGATCGGTTCAGCGACTAAGAAGTCATTTTGGAATAATCAAATATTTGTATCTATATACATGTAAAAATTAATTTTTGATCCAGGGCTGGGCCCCTCGGATTCGAACATGTCAGTAATATCATATAACCAGCCCCATAAACTCATTTTCGTGGAAAAATTTAAAGAAAATTAAAATTTTCGAAAAAATTTGTACCGCAGCCCCTAGACCCCGAGGTCCAGGCCCTTCCAAAATATCATAAAGTTGGTTCTGGATATGCAACTTGTACATGGTACCAATTTCATGGCGATCGGTTGAGCGGCTGAGACGCTCATTCGGAACAAACAAACAAACAGGAATTCATTTTTATATACATAATAGATTCCTTACTGTTGTCAAAGGGGATTTTATAGTAGATCTGGTCCTAATTATTTAGAAAATTTTTCGATGTGCTGGAAATCCCAAAACTAGGGCGGCTTTTACTTATCCAATTTAGTATGTATTACATGGATATCCAACAGTCTCACCAGCTTAATCTGCTTGATATAGAGAGTTTTGTTAGCCTTGTGTGATGCATGGAAAATCTGTTGTGATTCTCAATCTGATTTTTATGAGTCGAAATATAGTTTGTACGATAATTTTTTTTTTAGTTTGTACGATAATATGGAAGGTATTCTCTTATCGACTGCAGTACTGGCATCATTTGAAAATGTTACGATTGAGAAATTAGATACATACAGTTTCGGTAATCCTCAATTAATACGATTTCCTGGAAAATATTTTATCAGCTCAAATTTTCAGGACGATACGATGGGAATGTCATAATGCGTGACCGGTTCAAATATCTAATGTTAGAACATTTCATGTACTACTTGTGTGTTTAGATTTTGGGTATTGCCTATTTCACTCGTAATGATTTTCAAAACATCCTAGTCCTAAGATTTACTAACTCAAAAATAATAATGTTTGCTTAGAACATGAGAATTTAGGTTTTGGTCATCGGTTTGGGAATTTTTAATGATAGCAGCCGTTCATAATTTTTTCTTCGGATTTAGTGTTTGAATTCTAACATCAATAAGATTTCGAGTATATCTGGTCAAAATATTTACGTTATTTTACGAATCGCATCACTGAACTTAGGGCAGGCCGTTCAGTCTAAGATGTATGAATATGGTGAACGTTTTATTATGTGAATTATAGTGACAGTATATAGCCATTTTACGTAGCCCCTGAAATGAAACATATGAATTAATGAATATTTTTTTCATAGTTATAAAAAGTTGCTGCACTTTCCGTTAATCTGCAATTCAAGTGTCAGTTGGGATTGGCTAACTATATCACAAAAATTTGCCCATTTTTAATATTTACGGTATCGTATTTGGAATAACAATGGAATTTTCTGCAAATCTATTAAACCGTCCTTGTTTTTGCATCATTTTACATGTATGTTTATTTCAAGTCGCTTTTCTGAAGTGATGATTTTCTGAAGTGTGCAGCTGTTAACTGAATTTAAACTGATTAATAGATAGCTAGAGGAAGTTAGTGGCTAGTGGTAAATATAGCAAGAGTAGTAAATATAAATGGAAATAAATTTTTTACGTTAACTAAATTTTGCTAGAAATTAATCGGGACGTGTTTTCCTCATTGAGGAAGTTTGAGCTATTCTTATAACATTATGGTAATTCAAGCTTTCAAAACTTGTTATAATGTCGAATACTTGCGCAGGTCGTTACCAATTAATTTGAGGCGGAATTTATATTATTTTAAAACATTTATAACACTATTATTTTAAAACATGAAAAAAAAAATTTAACCATCTTCGTTAACAGCTAAGCGTATAATGCCAAACTCCGCTAAATCAAAATGAAATTTAGTTTTAAACTTATAGCCTATCTCTTACTATCCCATACATTATGTGTAAAAGAAGAAGAGAAAAAATTTCCACTCATAATATTTAGTTTATCTAGAAAGTACAAATAATATCCTTTTTTAGACTGAAACATTTAGTAAATTTTTTATGCAGTAAAAGAATAAAAACCAAAAATTTCATTTCTATTCCTAAAAAGAATAAAATATTAATTTCACCATGCATTTTTATTCGAAAAGAATAAAACTAACAAACAATATATCATTTATTTAACCTAACCTTACATAAATAATGTTGTTATTCTGCAGATTGAGAAAATGTAGTATTGAATGGAATTTATTGCATTTCACGCGTTTTTCTGGATTATGACAAACAAATCTTGCCGATTTTCCGCTGTAGCTAAATTAAAATATCGACCATATTTTCTTATCGTCGGACGTATAAATAATATAGCTCAATGCTAGAAGTTTGCACATTATAGTTAACGAATTATTACTCAAATAGTTACCGAAACATAAGACCATCGTGAATGATATTATTAGGGTCGTTTGAATCTGACTAGGACCTAATTCAGTTTTCTAAAACTCACCGAATTTGATTCTAGATAATTTAAAAATCTTTAATCTGTAATTTTTGGTGTTTTTGAAAATGCGCTCTAAATCAATCATGTGAAATGAAAAATCTAAACCACTAATCGTAAATCGTAATATTCTGTTATTATGACTTATACATTTGCGATAAATTTGTCTATATTATTTATTGTTTTTTGATCGTAACAAATCATAATATTCTTAAAGCAAAATTTCATCTAGAATATGCAATAAAAGATAGAACTGTAGAATTTGCTAAAATATCTTAGACCTTCTTCTTGTAGACCGTTTGAGTAATTAACAATGAATAATCAAGTAATCGTTGATTGTGCCTATATATTATATACGTACGGGCGTACGGCCATCGATTCCTTGATTGCTGAACTTACATGCTGAACTACTCAAACGATCTATTGATAACCATCATATTTTATTTCGTACTAGGATGTCAAAAATAATAATAACAAAGTATCCTTATACATTTCAATTCAATGCATAAATGAACGCCCATGTTGTATCTTAGTAGGTCTTGGGATCAAAAGACATTTTGTTTAAATAATTGAAATCTGAAATGACAAAATAATTTCATATTGTCAAACAACAGATTTATAAATTTGTAAAAGGAAAATCAATAGACAAACAGTTGATGGCTGATTAACGCCTCAACTGGAGGAATTGTGTATTATGTCTATTTCAATTTCAATATACAATATACAATTTTATATCACAAGTTCTTCTTCGGTAGCACAAGTCTTCTTTAATTGTAGAGGCGACTGTGCTGAAGATGAAAGTGTCATTTAAATATGTAGTTTTAACATTTTATTTTTGTTAGTAGGCTAATAAGAATCGCTGGTACATATAATATACCAAAAACAGAATGCTGTCTTAACAAATGTATGACTAATCTGAAGTTACGCCAAATGTATATAGGTTTATGTTAAGATGTGATTTATTATTTATGTATTGTGGATATTTTTGGTTTTTGGAGTTCAAAAGGTATTGGCCGTGGGAATTTATTAACTGCTACTAAATTAACCTGAATTATCTGCAATTTAGCTGGAAAAATTGTCGAATAAAATATGGCTGAATTTCTTCGGGTTTCCTTCGTTTACATGTGTATATATTTTATAATTAACAAAATAAAGAAAATCAGTGTGATTCCAGAAATTTGATTTATTAATTAATAGTGAACATAAAGAAGTTAAAATTAAAATAATTGTGCTTTACAATAATATAATAGTTTGAATTTATAGTGTAATCTGTATGTTTCTCGTGGGGAATTTTAATGTGCATTTTATCAAAATCCAGAACACTGTAATTTTCATTTGGCATAATTCTATAGGCATGGCGGCTATTGCTGAATGAAACAGTAGACCATATTTTGGTAAAGAAAATTTCCAAAATTTCTTCAAACACTGGATGGCCGTTCTTATTGAAAAAATTGCAAATGAACAATTTTCTTTTATAGGTGAAATTACATTTAAACCAGAAAGCCACATTTATTTCAGTGTTTAATGAAATTTTTGATAAATTTGCGATTTTATTTCCCGAAATTGGAATGAATTTTAGATTTTTTTTTCCTGAGTACGCCATATTCTTTTGTGATTTCCAATTCAATTTGTTGATCTGCCATAAACTGTTGGTGTCTGATAGTGAGCGTCTTTCATAAAGTTATAAAATTATTTAGTTTTGATGATAATTTGATGAAAAAATTATGTTTCGATTCTGATCGCATACAAGAAAAATGAGCAGCTGGTCCCAGTTTGGTCATTATCCTTGGATAATGGATCAACATATGTTGTTTTGGTGATAGATTCAGTTTATATTGGATTTTGAAAGCATCTAAATATTTTTCAATCTTATATTTTAACTGAAGAATAAGTGAAGTTGTTACTTTTGGAGCGAACACTATATCCATTATGTCAAGTAACAACAAAATAACTTTAAACTCAGGTTCCAGCTGTTCCGGTAACAGATCTTTAATTATTATTGGCAGAAATCGGATCAAACACCACGTCTGAGAAGCTTTCTGACCTATTCGTTGACCTTCCTTATCAATTATTACTGGACTAGGTTTGTTGGAAATTTCTAAAAATCCGTAGTCATAGACATGTATTCGATCATTGATTTTTTTCAAAACTTGTTTGTCGTAATTAACTAACAGTTTTATGAATAGTTTAATGGGTAACCTTGCAACCCCCTCCAGTATATCATGCATTGCATCGACGGTCATTAAATCAAAAAATGTAAAATATGTCAATTCAATTATTGAACTTTTATATTTTACACCACAGACATTATTTGGTTTTGAATTTAAATTTTTCAACTGGTTACAGCAATCCATGTAATGATTTTCAGTACGCATTTTTTTTCGTTTTCACTTGTACTTTTTTGGCATTCGTCTTTTACAGAAAAACATATTCTGCAATAGTTTTGGCTAGAAAAACTTTCTACAAAACCCAACAAACTATTTGCTCCTAAATTGTCATAGCAAATCGACACAAGTGTCCCATGAACTAAATTTCCGTGAATCATCATTCCATTAGCTTCTAAATCTTTTAAATCAGCAATAACCGGCGACAAAATATCATTATATGTGTACGTACCAGATTTTATATCATTCACATTAAATAAACATAACAAAAATAAGTTTTTGATTTTTGAAAGCATACAATTGGGAAAGTTACGCAAGTTGAAATAAAATGCACCAATTTTGTGCGGTCCAGATTTAGAACCTAATGGGTTGGTGCACTCAAAATCATTATAGTAAATTTGAATGAATAAATTATATTTGTTAGTTTTAAACTGTGAGCATGTCTTAAAATTTTCTGCGTCTCTGTAGTTTGCGATGAATCCAGTATCCGTGTAATTTTCAAATAATTTTTTAAATGTGTTTTTATCGTGAAAAATCAACTGGATGGTAAATTTTACTGGTACGTACATATAAGTGGATTGAACAACACAAAGTTCGAAGCTATTATTTTTTCTGTTCCGTTTTCCTCTTCAAACATTTTTTTTCTTAAGTTTTATATTTTTTAATACAAATCTTAATATTTTCAACAAGAGTTAGAAAATTAGTTTTTGAGGCACCATCTTAATCAAAAAGTAAAATTTCTACCAATGTATTAAATAATGTGGTGGTATAATCTGACAATAAGTGTATGACGCAGCTGATCTGTGCTTCTAGTAAACCCATACAATTTAATTGTTTGACAAAATGTGCTAAATCGTAATCAAGTTCATTTGATTGATTAATACTCACATTATTAACCATTATTGAAGTACTATCTTTAGAGCATATTTCAATAGGAACAATATCTTGGTTTTCAGTTAGTTCACCAGGTAGAGCATCGCTCACTTGCAATATAACTGTTTCATTACAGTTGTTATTGCTATTTTCCTCACTAATAGCTGGTGGACGACACTTCTCCAATTTCAAATGCTTCCATAAACTATCAAACGACGAAAATTCAGTCCGACAATCTTGGTACATATAAACAATAGTTTAATTTTACAATCTTTGTACTAAATATAATTATTTTTGTACTAAATATAAAATGTGTGTACTTAATATGGAAAAATAGACTATTTATCTTAGAAAACTTATTACAACATTTAAAACAAAAGTGTTTATAGTTCTCCATTGCTGTGGTTAATCAAAACTGAAGATTATTAGTATCGTTTCACTACATACAAATTAACAGTACACGTATTATTAATGATCCGTTCGCAGTTGTGGCTTAAAAAATACATACGTGCGTATACGTGCGTTTATAACAAAACGTGTAATGAAAAAACTTAGTTTATTTTTATTATATTGGCTAACATTTTTAAAAATGATCTAGAAATTATATTTTTATTTTTGTTGTTTCTTTAAATTTATAATTTTTTAGTGTAAAAATTATGTTTATGGTGTGATAGTATTAAATAAAGAATATTTTGTTTTAGTTAAATATAGTTGGTGGTCATGCAATCCCATAATAACTAAAATCTTTGAACTGAAAGAATAAAATTTATATTAAAATCTGCTAAATTTATTATTAAACCACCAAATTGTACTTAATCTAAAATTATTAACAAAGGATGAAAGTTCTTCGAGCGGAAAGAATAACTTTCATCCAAAATAGTAATGAAAATTAATATATAAATAGAAGTAAAATTTAGGTTTAATTAAATAATAATTTTTAATTGACAAAAAGAATTATATTTATGCAAAAATATTTTATTCTTAGGTTAAACCCAATTTTAATTAAATATTTCAAATCATTTAAAACCGTTTCAATAAATCTGTTAATTCCTCGTAACGTGTCGGAAACGTGTCTGAAACCATTTCAAAAACTTTTTTGTTTTAAAACCAAAGTTTCGTATTGGTTATAAAATATACTTGAAACCGTGAACTGCTACTTTAATTTATTGTGTATATTGTAATGTATATTCCTCTTAATTCAGAAAAAAACGCCTAAAAAGGGGGAGTTTTGAAAAGCGGAATAATTTAATGTTACTCATGTTTGGGCCAAGGGTATCGAAAATTGTTTTTTCGAGTACATTGCTATGAGTTCTATTAAAAATTAATAAATAATATTCATACATACTTAATTAATACAATAAAAATGTCCAATTCAACCAGCAATGGCCAATTTTTTCGCAATTTTTTAAATTGGCGTTAATTCTACTAAATGACCATTTAATATATTTTATATTTTCATAATAATTTTCATTTCATAATTTTAGGTTCATTTAATTACTACATTCACATCATTTAATTGTTTATAAACTATAAAATTCAATCACTTCCAGTAAATGGTTGTGCCCCATAGGCACAGTTTACATCAACCAGATTAGATTGGCGTGGATTATGCATTTAGTAAGGGCTATTTTCATTATTACAAATTAGATATATTTTTTTTAATAACAAACTATTTTAGATATCCTAGGCCATATCCAATAGGAGCGTGGTAGTGTCTTCGATGAAGAAATTTTTGTATTGTTACAAGGACGGTATGAATTATATAAAATTTATGGTGTTTCAGATTTTTTGTATTCTTTCCACATTTCATTTTTAGAATTATAATCGATTTTAGATGATGGCACACTATAAAAATGCCGGCTTGGCAGTTTGGAATTAATACGATTTTATAATGTATTACAATTTCGACTAAACTAGTTAAAATTGATTTTATTACTCGACGGGTGCGTCACCGGAGTAGTCTTTACAAAACCTAGTATTTTTACAATTCACTAAACAATCCACATCAAGATAGTCTCTGACTTAATTCAACAAATTGTTTATTAGTTTTCGTGATTTTTTTCATATTGTCATAAATTTTACTAAGGTGAATAATAATAAGTAATTTACCAAATATTTCGTTGTTTATAGATAATTTTCTTTTTTAATTTTTAGGTTCATTAAAATGATAAATTGCATTGAGGGAATTAAAATTAAAATAATAGTTCGTTTCCGGCAAATATGGGGCCTCACATTTTAATAATAAATAAATGTAATATTTTATTTTAGATCTCCTGGGATCTTTGGCTGTATCCAAAAGGAGATGTAGTGCCATATATTAAAAAGTAGGTGTTTATAATTAATAAATTTGAGGATGCTGGGACTTGCTGTGTTTTGCTGAAATGGTAAGTTCCTTTCTATTCGTAAATTTTAAAGTTAAACAATAGCTTTTTGCTTTAAATTTTATTTGACCAAATATGGTATACTTTTTCTGCAAGTGTGACTATAGTGAATCAATTATTTATTTTGATAGTGTTTTTTCCGTTTAGATGCACTTTGATTTTCAAAAAATTCAAGTCCCAAATTCCACCAAAGTAAAATTTTATATATTTTAAGAAAACATTATTATCAAGGAGTTAAGGTCGCTTGATCTTAGATCTTAATAAGCGTTTCGAGATGACGTGCTGGAAGTTTTGCAAAGTGATCTTCAAATAAATGAACTTATTTTTATCTTTATACAAATTACAGTTTGACGTCGTATTATGTGTACTTGGCCTTACCAGAGGGAATCAATAAAGGCTTGTGGCATTTTTGTCATTCTTCCTTTTTTGATGAAGAGAATTTTACTTTATAAACTAACTGTCTAACAGTATTTATAAAATGTGACCAAAGCTGCACGCCTCAAGAAAAAGATGGTTAACAACGATTATTAATTTGGTAAGGATATATTTTAATAAAATAAATCATTTAAATAATATAGTTAATATTATATTTTAGATGTCTTGGAATCCGGGCTGTATCCAAAAGGAGATAAGTACTGCCATCTATTAAAAAATATGTGTTTATAAATAACAAATTATGGCACCAGGCTATGTTTTGCTGAAATGGTAAGTTTCATTATATTCATAAATTTTAAAGTTGCTAGGATCAATTAATTGTTTAGCGATGTTTTTAACAATTTTTAACAAATTTCGTTTGCGATTCTAGGTGAAAATAATTTTCCCAAGTGATAGTTTTTTTTTCTTGTAAATTGAGAATTCCGTAAGTTTTCTACCTTCTTAAGCTTACTTAGATTTTGATTATTAACTATTAGATGTACTTTCATTTTCGAACAATTCAAGTTCCAATCTTCACCAATGTAAAATTTTAGGCTACCATCACTATATATTATTAAGTAATTCGCCTGATCTTTCAATAATTAAGTTTCGAGATGGCGTGAAGGAAATCTTACAGAGTGATTTTCATACATTCAAGTTGAAATTTATTTATTTTTATCTTTTGGAAGTTATAGTTTGACGTTTTATTATATTATAATTATAGTGATAGTAGCCATTTTACGTAGCCCCCTCAAATGAATCATATGTTATTTTTTTCGAATTAATGAATATTGTTTTCATAGTTATAAAAACTTATACTGCACTTTCCGTTAATCTGCAATTCAAGTGTGAGTTTGGGTTGGCTAACTCTATTACAAGATTTGCCCATTATAATATTTACGGTGTCGTATTTAAAATAACAATGCAATTTTGCATCATTCTTGATGTATATTTCCTTTTTGTCATTTACTAGTAAGTTACTTTTCTTGTCATGTTCTTCTGAAAACATTAACTCTGCTATTAACTAAATTTAAACTGCAGGTAGTTTTTTATTTATTTATTTAGTACAAAATGTAATACTTATGATTTTACTCAAATACATACATGAACAATTTTACTTAAAATGTTTAATATATAATAAACATACATATAAGATTACTAATAATATACAATAAAAATAAAAATGATTTAACAAAAAAGGTTAATTATAAAATAATTTTAAAATCCGTTTTAAAGAAATTTTGGATAACCCAAAGTCGAACTTGATGCTAATTTGGTTTAATTGTTTAGCCATTCGGTTAACTGGTTCATTTTCACCATAGATCGTACGGTGCTTGTCTAATTTGATCAAAATACTCTGCCGAGTAGTTCTTGTCAGGACATGCAAACCGATGTCAGTCAAAATGTTTGGTGAGTCAATGTGGCCAATAAGAACATTTCCTAACATCGAGGAACCAAGGTGATTTCTTCTGTTATCCAAGGTGGTGATTTGATAATTATTACATCTTTCAATATAAGATGGTAAGCGAAGAATACTTTGGTAGTATGGCAGATTATGGTCATAACACCAACCGTCTTTCTTAGCAACGTACAACAAAAATTTTCTTTGTACGATTTCAATATGATTGATGTGTATTTGATGGTAAGGTAACCAAACTGGAACCGCAAATTCCAAATGAGCTCGTTGTGCAATGTGCAAAATATAAGTTGAATAAGCACCTTATGTCTGTGAACTGATATGTCCATCTTTTGATAAATCCCAACATAGAGTTTGCCCTCGCGATTATTATGTCTATGTGTTTGTTGAATGATACATTTTCCACAAATGTAACATCTAAATCGCGAATTTCACTTATTCTAGCTAGAGGTGACCCATTGATTTGGTACTCGTGATGTAAAGGCTCCTTCTGCCGGTGAAATGTTATAACCTTGCACTTATTTGTGTTTAATCGCAGTTCATGAAGTATGTGCACCAGCTACTTACTCTGCTTAAATCGTCCTGTAATAATTTCACATCTTCCATGGTCTTAATCGGTTTAAATAGTTTCATATCGTCAGCATATATTAATACATCGTAATTATAGATCACATCGGTAATGCCGTTAACAAAGATTATAAAAATCCACGGTCCTAGATGGGAGCCTTGCGGTACTCCAGAGTGTGCTATTATTGGTATTGATTTAACACCGCCTATTTCGATATATTGCTCGCTGTTACTTAATTATGATCATATACACTTCACAAATGCGCTTGAGAATCGAAAGTTGATGACAGACGGAATCAAAAGCTTTGCTAAAGTCAGTGTAAATTGTATCCATTTGAGTTGATTGCTCTAGGGTTTTCAGAGTTTTGCTTGTAAACTCAACCAGATTTGTTGTAGTCGATCTGCCAGGAGAAAACCGTGCTGTGATACTGAAATGCGTTTTGGTACTATTGATTTAAGAGATTTGCAGATGATCATTTCAAAGAGCTTAGGTATTGAAGACAATGATGATATTCCACGGTAACATGAAATGTCAGCTCTATTACCTGCTTTAAATATAGGTGTTATTTTAGTTATTTTCCATTGTGTTGGGGAATACGCCACTTTGTAAAGACTGATTGAAGAGTAGGCACAGTGGTTCGACCAGTTCGTTTTCGAACATCTTTAGAACAGCGGATGGTGTTTTATCAGGTCCACAACCATCACTAAATGACTGAAGTGCTTGTAATATATCATTGCTGGATATGTTTGGAATGTTTATGTTTAGATTAGATTCACAACCAGCTAGATTAGGCGACGCTGTAACATTTTCTTGACAGACACTTTGAAAAAACTCAGCAAACATGTTTGCAATGCATTGGTTGTCAGTTGACTGCTTTTCTTGGTAGTACATGGATACTGGATAACCTTTAGTATTTCGTTTGATGTTAAAAAAATTTCAGAAGTATTTTGGGTCATTTTTAATGCTATTCTGTATATTCGTTAAGTAATTTGAATATTTTGCTTGAAAGTATTCCTCATATATACCATTAATGTCAAGAAACAGTCTTCTATAGTTCTCCGAATCGTTAATTTTCATACGTTTGTACGCGCTTTATCCTTTTTATTCTTCAGGTTAACTAGTGAAGAATCATACCATGACGGGTAACGTTTTGTGGAAGCTCTTGAAAGCGCGAAGTGTTGCTTAAAAGCACGAAGAATTAAGCAGTACAACTTCTCTACATTTCTGTTCACATCCTTTGAAGATAGTTCCATATCCCATTTGATTTCGCTTAGGGATCTTCTTAAATCAATTTGGTTGGCCCTTTTAAAATTAAAGGTTTCCGCTTCTACTGGCAGTACACAGGGAGATGCTTCCAACGAATTAAATGAAATTTCCATCGCTTTATGGTGATCATCATTCGTGACGAATGGTACCAACGACTCCTTCACGTCGAACATGTTAAGATCATTAGAGAGGATAAGGTCAAGGTATCTATTATGTATGTTAGGATATTGGTTAATCTGATTGAGGTTTAAATTGAGAATGGAATCAATAAAGTAAATTTCGGATTCGGATGTAACGTTAAAAGGAATGTTGATGTTAAGATCTGGATCAAGACTCCATGATATGCGTGGCAAATTAAAGTCGCCAGGGATGAGAAAAATGTCAGTTGGCTCACCTTGTCTTGTAAGTTCCTTGTAAGCTTTTGGGTGACAGAAACAACTTTGTATTCAGGTTAGTAAAATTGAATTCTTATGATTTATTGGAGAATAGCTCTAGTGTTGGAGCAGCATTACTAAGGTCATCAGTTGTAGGTAGTTGAGATATGGGATGTTGACCAACTCTCATTTTGATGGCCTTATCAGTCTGCGTTACACATTATTGGCCTTCATTATTTTTTATTGGCCATCGGCTTTTGTGTAGTTATAATTATATTCTTCAGCAATCCGCAATCTCTTATTGTTAGTTGTTGGTACTATTATCCTTATTTGTTCACGAAAAAAACGAAATTTTGGTAATTAGTCTTCGGTCTATATGACTTTTGTGTAATTCCTATAGGATTTAACGCTAAAGATTTCCTGGTATCGTCACTTTGTGGAAAAATTGTGTGTTTCATATAATTTAATGTATAATCTTGTTATTTAATATTAGTTAAATGTTATTTTTAAATTATATATTTATTTATTTTATATTTAACGGTGTGCAATATTTTATAAATTTCAATTTTAAATAACAAATCGAACAGTGAAATTTAATTCTTAATTCATTCTACTCAAATTTGATTTACATTTAAAAATTGTATTTATGCTATGATTAATGCAGAATTTCGGTAAGACTCTTCTTTTACTTTTTTACGTTCATTATTTGCAAGTAATTATTTCAATAAATTTTCAAATTTCCCCTTATTGGTACAAGAGAGCTAATGATCGATTTATTCAAATTTTCTTATATCGGTTGAAATTTTGCAAACCCCTGAGTTTTATCCGACGTGGCTGAAAGGTATAAACTTATGATGCAAACATCATTGTTTTATCCATTCTATCAATTATCAGATTTATTGTACTACAAAAACCAATGAAATCATGTCAATTACTGACGTAATATGTATTCGACGTACTTTCGAATGTAACAATTTTCTCGACATGTTATCACTCATTGTCTACGCTGAATACGTTAATTCGTATGGTGGGTGATTTAAAACGCCCCCATGGTTAATTAGAGATTAAGTTTAAATTTTGGAATTTAATTATAAAGCGCAATAATAGCTTAGAAAGCTTGAAATTAATGGATCTTTTAAAGGATTTTTTATGAAAATATAGGAAATAGAATTCAAGTTTGTGATTCCACTTCAAAAATCAAATTTGGAGCCAAATCTTGTGACGATTTATTGCAAAATTCATTATCTGAAATTGGGTCATATAAGGATACCTACAAGCTAGAGGAGGTGCTTTCCTGTAAACTCTTTTGACAGCAGCCTGAAACATGTTTTCGATTAAAGATGTCATAATTGATGTAAATACTCTGGTCAAATAACATAAGATAAAACCGACAACTGGAATCAGCACAAATCATAAATTTTTAGCACAAAAAATATTTGTTAAATATCGATACTTATATCTTGAATATTTTAAGTTGGCGCAAGATTTAGTTTATGATATTGGTAGAAGTAGCTTTTTAATATTAGTTTGTGCCTCACCTGAAATATTATTTAGTCGTTCGTAGTTACTACAGTTTTGCCTAGCTATCTAAAATTAGTTTATTGCTTGACTTAAGAATTTAATAATTTATTTTTTAGATTTTAGTGGTTGAATTCAATAAATATAAATTTGGCGCCGTCTTTGGTAAAACTTAATTTCGGGAGTTAGATTTTAATCTAAATATTTACTAATTAGGTTTAAAATTCATTATCAGTCCGGTTTTATTAGATCTGTTTTAAAATTTAAAAGGTTTAAATTTGTGCTTATTAGCGAATTTCATAAACATCTATTACGATTACATTAAAGTTCAATTCAAATTAAATTCGACAATAAATAGAAACGAGAAATATTTTTTTATACCTAGGAATTTCCTACAAAATGCAGATTGACGTTGCTGAAATCCGTTTTCATTTGAATAACATTATGACGAACTTTCGCGTAATAGCCATATTCCTGAAATTACTTCTAAATCAATTTTAAAACCAAAGCAAATCGAGGCTCATCAAAATCTAAAAACGGCCATATTTCAGAAATGCACTTTGCAATTAATTTAGAATGCCACTTTAATTCCAAAATCAGAATTTAGGTTTGCCCTTTTAAAGATGCATCATCACAAAATGTTTATTAAGATCTCAATTCCCGATAGTTAAATATATTTTACGAGTAAAACGTAAAACCTCTATTCTTTTAAAACCTCTATTCTGTCATAATAGCCAAAGTTCATAATAATTTTTTAATAAACCCATACAGAGATGATAATCTACTGATTTGATAGGTCTGACTGAATTCGATTAGATCCTTTTCAGTATTCGGGAATTTATCATCTACTGAAGTGGTTACGTATTTTTGGTAATCGTTCATAAATATATTTCTTAGTATTTCCCATGAGTTCGATTGTACTATGCGAGGTTGTTTTCTAGATTGGCTCTAACAATTTTCATGAATTCCTCCTAATGAGTTGACAATAAACTCCATGAGGTAAATACGTAATAATTTTTTAAATATGCCTCAAATTTGTTCTCAAATAATTCGTAGTATCGAGTTTAAATGATTGGAGAACCCTTAAAATAATTTTGGACTTCTCTTTTTGGCTAAAATCTATGGCTTAACATGACAACATACATGATTTTAGTCTTAATAAGAATAAACAATATTTGCTAAAACCACCCCTCGAGATTTATTCAATTCAGCTGTACTACACTATGAAAACCATCGACATTAATTCGGAAATGGCCTTGCACGCGTGCATGAATGGCTTTGATGCATGAGTGCATGCATTGTTTTGTCAAAATTAATTTTTCTTCTAGCAAATAGCTATATTTATATCGCACCATGCGTGCAATAAAACGATAACTCAAAAACAAACATTTTCAGGAAAACGATTTTTCACTAAAACTTTTGGTGTAAGCCCATGGTAAAATTTATTTTCAAAGCTTAATAATTACTGTAGGAGGATTCTGAATCGGCACATCTGTAGGGCCTATTGCCAATATTCTAAAAATGCAATCATGCAATAACGCGATAAGTAGTACTTATCGTTTTATTGCACGCGCATGGTGCGATATTTTATGAGAGAAATATTATTGCTAATCTTTTATTATGAAATTGGGATTTAATTTTTATTAACTGTTAGTATGCTTAAACCTGCTTTTAACGATGTTATATGGAACCTCGCTGTGATTACCTGTGTTACCTGTGTAACACTAGCTAATATTTAATTCTTAAATAATATGAAAAATGGCTTTGTTTTATTTTCAATAGCTTAATGCTTGATATGCAACATAGGACCATAGTCTGTTAAAAAACGCCCAAAGTTTGGCAAAATACAAAATTTCTTCTAACACTCACGTTATAGAATTCCACTACAACAAGATTTGGATCCAACAATAATTTGATTCACTTTAATTATTAGTTTAACTATCTTGAAGCTGGCTATCAGACTCCCGGTTTTTCAATCCTTTTTGTGAACTCATTCCTCTTAATTCAGGAAAAACACCTAAAAAGGCGGAGTTTTGAAAAGCGGAAAAATTAAATGTTACTCATGTTTGGGCCAAGGGTATCGAAAATTGTTTTTTCGAGTACATTGCTATGAGTTCTATTAAAAATTAATAATTAATTTTACTTTAGGTTATCGATTGCAATGGTGTTTGTGATTGTTCCGTATATTGGTCTATTTTTCAGTATTCTCAAATTAAATACACAACCGTAGGAAATTACTTCCATTTGCGTCAAACTGTATGACAACGCCTATGATAATCGACACTTACTTATACACAATCAACTTCCCAACCACCCCATACTCCACAATCAACTTCCCAACCACCCCCCAAACTGCCCTGAGCTTTGTTGATTGTCATGGCAAAAGCAAGGCGTAATGAGAATTGTAGTCGCTTGAATTCAAACGGCAAATCGGTGGAAATCATAGGAATGCGCGGAATTAGCACATCTTCTCCTTTACTTTTACCGGTAATAATCGTTGCTTCAATCACACTCGGCATCAATTTATTCACACAAAGCCGTGTTCCGTTGCACAATTTCGGTGGATCTAAATTTCGGAGCAGTATTATTGGTGAACCCTCTTTTAAAAATAGTATGTGTGGTGGAATACCAGGTGGCTCCAAAGAATTAAGAAACTCTATTGGATAATTGACGGATTGATCCACATCAGTAACCGTGTCGATAGATCGGGTAGTTGCGATTGAATTTCATTATTTAATTTATTAACGCCGTCATTTTTGGGAGCTTGGAGTGCACGTACACACAGCCAATCATGATTTTTGAAGTTATTTGGCAGATTTGAGAATACTTTCATTACCACGTCCTTTATTGATGGCAACATTTGACAAAAATTAGGCGGGAACGATATCTCACATGTTACAGTGTCATTTGGCAATTTCCCGTTACCCATGTCCAAAAGCTGCCTAGCAAATGTTTTAGCTGTACCATCGTGATGTAAATTCACACGCATGTTTGTAGATAGTGCGTGATTTTCGTAACGTGTTTCCAAAGATGAGACGCCTTCAGGCAGGCATTAATTTCATCAGCGGGTGTTGATCGTGGAATGACTGGCAAAGTTTGACGAAAATCACCTGCTAGTAGTGTTAGAGCTCCTCCCATTGGTCGGTTATTTTGTCGCAAATCGCGCAAAGTACGATCAACCGCCTCAAATGCTTTTTTGTGTGCCATGGTACATTCATCCCAAATAATGATTTTACATGTTTTTAATAACGTGGCAATTCCCGAATTTCGTGTTATATTGCAAGAAAAATTATCCGCTTGATTCAAATTCAATGGTAGTTTAAACGTTGAATGTGCTGTGCGTCCTCCATCGAGTAAAGTGGATGCAATTCCAGATGATGCAACAGCGAGGCCGATTGTATTCTGCTGTCTTACTTCAGCAAGTATCAAATTAAGAAGAAATGTTTTTCCAGTGCCTCCGGGTCCATCAAGAAAAATAATTCCTCCGTTACCGTTTGCTATGTATTGCATCACTTTAGTGTATGCCTGTCTTTGATCATCCACTAAGAGACTTTTTTGAGTCTCAGCGAAAACTCGTAACTGACCAACGTCGTAATTAAGTTCTCGTAATAGATCTCTATCACGAACAATGTTTCCATGACGTGTCGGTGCTGGCAACCCAAGTTGGGAAATGACTTTGTTATTAATGTATAAGCATGCATCCTCGAGTAATATAAGTGCTTCATTAAATATGTCTGCTGAAAACTGTATTTCCATATCGGGAATTGTTCTACGTGCTTGCCAAAGTATATCTTCACTAAGGCTTTCTTTGTGCTTTTCCCAAAGACCTTTAGGATCGGAAGGTGTGCATGTTGTTAATATGATTACAAAGAGCTTGCGTATTTGTGCTGGACGACACATAAGACATGCTTCGGTCAGTGTTCTATCCCAGTGTTTATCAATTTCAAGTAAGTCCAGTTTAAGACATGCTTCTCTGTAAGTTTGACATACTTCGCCATTTACAGTTCTCAGTGCTTGAAAAGACGTTGGTCCTCTTACTTCATGAAGCAGCATTCTCAGAAAATAACACTCCGTATTGTTAGGATGAACATTATAAATTTGACCCAAGGCATCAGAACCACGTATTCCAGGGTACTCCTGAATAATTGTGCCTTGCTTTCTTCTGAAAAACTGCTTCTTCGACGTGTTCCATGTATAATATTTTGGAACTTCATGATACAACAACGTTTTAACGAATACTTCTGTTCCGCACAACTGAAAAAAGGCTGTTAATGTCGTATTCGTTGGTTGTGCAGCTCTCTGTAACAGATTTTCTTCCGTAAAGTAAACTCGTTGTCCATTTTTTAAGTGTACACTGAGATGTACAACTGTTGGATAACGCTCGTGAATATTAAAACTCAAAATTCGCCTGACAGCTTCATTACTGATGATGTAACGTCCTATTTGAAATTGCGTGACTTCATCGAATTGTGAATTTGTATTCGAAAGTCCAAAAATTGCCATATCACTGCCTTTGTTGACGTATTTACATATATATTTAATTGACTTAACCGAGTTGCAGTACTCAACGTTAATATGGGCTTTAAATATTTTCGACAGTAACGGAGTGTAAGGAACAATCCAGCAATTATCTACCTCATGATGCACATTGTTTACTTTGATAGTGGCTGTATGTCCTCCGTCATCGGGTTTTCGTCTCCGTTATTGTGGATATCCGTCGTCACCAGTTTGTGTTTCCTGGTACATGTTTCGGGGATATTTTTTCGAACACTTTCCGTCTTTCATGAAAGGTGAATTGGGATTCACGGCTCCACATGGCCCATGTATCATGTTTTTGCTAACGATTTCAAAAAGTATCGGATCATCTTGGGGATTGGGTAATTCAGCTGATATAACACTATCAATTTGAGTCGGAGTAATCTTGTCCTTTAACCAAATCAAAATGTGAGCATGTGGTAGGCCTCTTTTCTGCCATTCTATAGAATACATCCAGAAGCGAGTTTCTCCATAAATATGAATTTTAGTTATGAGGTTCATGAGATTTATGAGTTTCTGTTTGAAAACTCTAGCTGTCAGATCATACCGATGGGTCGATGATTGTCCAATTAGAAGTAAATCTATAATCTCAGCCCATGTTGGATTACATGTAAACGTTATAAATAGATCAGGACGTCCAAATCTTTGGACATACGTCATGGCATCCTGAGCGTATTCGTGCATGTGCCTTGCGAAGTCCCGTATACGTAGCTGGTAATATGACCAATTTCGCAATGTCAGCAACGTTTCCATCATTTGCAATTGCATCGCGCAAGTGAATATATTCCTCGGAACGAAGTTTTTTCTGATTTAAGCGAATGAAAAGAAGTCGTTCACTTTCGATTTTAGCATACATATCAACAATGAATTGGTGAAAAAGTTGACGGCACTTCAGGATGTGGTTTGATTGTTGTGCTCTAATCATAATACGACACGCATAAAAATCTATGCGCAGGAAACCCTTTGCGTCATCGCAGCACTTGTTGTTGGGTTAGTTTGCATCACGTTGAAATGATACCCATCTTCCCCTTGCCAAAACAGTATTGGATACTGAAGAGCATCATACGATCTGTGTGTTTCAGTAACACGCTGTAGGCTTTCATTTTGTCTATGGATAATAATATCACGTCGGTTGAAATCCCTTTCGACCATAACAATAGCAACTTCGTTGATTGTTGGAGCATTGAATCGTCTTTCATGATGACCAGACGGTGTTTTGTCTGCTCGAATAGCTACTCTGTGGTCATCTGATGCGGCATTTGCTTCAATGCAGTTTTGAATAAATTTACCAGATGATTGCGTTCATGGAATAAAATCTGTAAACTTGATATTATTTCACGTTTTGTTCCGGGACTAATAGCACAACGTTGATCTGTCTCCGCCTCCTCGTTGCCCATGAAGTAAATTTGTAAAAACTTGGAGTCGTTGTTAGAGAGAGGAAGAAGTGATCCAATTTTATGATTAATTTGTCCTTGTACTTTAAACGTGGGCATAAAACCTCCATCCTTAACAATTTGGGTTGCTCCAAAAGATGTCATTTGAAAACAAGAGTTGTATTTTCAAATATTTTGTAGAAAATGTCTGGATAACTCAGTAGTTCCGGAGACGTAAGCTAGAAGAGGTTCAGGTGGATCATCCAGAGGAGGCAAGTTCACATTTCTATTTGAACAACACATTCCAGGTGATTCATTGTGAAACTTTAAAGCATGACAATACAAACAAATGTTTTCCATTTGCCCAATTGAAACATTGTAATCATAGTCTTTCTCGTAATTGAATGCTGCTAACTTTAAATCAACTCTAAAAGTTTCTATTAATCGTCCATATCGTAACCGATCGACTTCCAGCCGGGCCTCACGATGTTCAATTATTTTTTTTATAACAATCGCACGCTAGATATCCTTTTTAGTGTCTAAATTTGCGGCTAAAGTGCTATTTCGGAACATTTAAATAATTGTATCTATACATGTTAAAATGAATTCTTGATCCAGGGCAGACTTCCGGATTGGAGCATGTCACTAATTTCATATAACTCCTTTCCTAAAGTCATTCCCGTCAAAAAAATCTTTAAAAAATTGAAATTTGATAAAAAAATTTGTACCACAGCCCCTAGACCCCGGGGTCCAGCCCCTTTAAAAGTATCGTCGTGGGCTTGGTCCTGAACATGCAACATATACATGGTAAAAATTTCATGGCGATCGGTAAAGCGGCTAAGGCGTTATTTCAGAACAATCAAATGATTGTATCTTTACGTAAAAATGAATTTTTGATCTAGGGGCGGACCCCCCGAATTCGAACGTGCCTTTTATTTCATATAATCCCTTTCCAAAACTCATTCTCGTAAAAAAATTAAAATTTGAAAAAATTTGTACCATAGCCCCTAAACCCCGAGGTCCACCCCCTTTCACAATATCGTAGAATTGATCCTCACCATGCAATGTTTGCATGGTAAACATTTCATGGCGATCGGTTGAGCGACTGAGAAGTCATTTTGGAATAATCAAATATTTGTATCTATATACATGTAAAAATTAATTTTTGATCCAGGGCTGGGCCCCTCGGATTCGAACATGTCAGTAATATCATATAACCAGCCCCATAAACTCATTTTCGTGGAAAAATTTAAAGAAAATTAAAATTTTCGAAAAAATTTGTACCGCAGCCCCTAGACCCCGAGGTCCAGGCCCTTCCAAAATATCATAAAGTTGGTTCTGGATATGCAACTTGTACATGGTACCAATTTCATGGCGATCGGTTGAGCGGCTGAGACGCTCATTCGGAACAAACAAACAAACAGGAATTCATTTTTATATACATAATAGATTCCTTACTGTTGTCAAAGGGGATTTTATAGTAGATCTGGTCCTAATTATTTAGAAAATTTTTCGATGTGCTGGAAATCCCAAAACTAGGGCGGCTTTTACTTATCCAATTTAGTATGTATTACATGGATATCCAACAGTCTCACCAGCTTAATCTGCTTGATATAGAGAGTTTTGTTAGCCTTGTGTGATGCATGGAAAATCTGTTGTGATTCTCAATCTGATTTTTATGAGTCGAAATATAGTTTGTACGATAATTTTTTTTTTAGTTTGTACGATAATATGGAAGGTATTCTCTTATCGACTGCAGTACTGGCATCATTTGAAAATGTTACGATTGAGAAATTAGATACATACAGTTTCGGTAATCCTCAATTAATACGATTTCCTGGAAAATATTTTATCAGCTCAAATTTTCAGGACGATGCGATGGGAATGTCATAATGCGTGACCGGTTCAAATATCTAATGTTAGAACATTTCATGTACTACTTGTGTGTTTAGATTTTGGGTATTGCCTATTTCACTCGTAATGATTTTCAAAACATCCTAGTCCTAAGATTTACTAACTCAAAAATAATAATGTTTGCTTAGAACATGAGAATTTAGGTTTTGGTCATCGGTTTGGGAATTTTTAATGATAGCAGCCGTTCATAATTTTTTCTTCGGATTTAGTGTTTGAATTCTAACATCAATAAGATTTCGAGTATATCTGGTCAAAATATTTACGTTATTTTACGAATCGCATCACTGAACTTAGGGCAGGCCGTTCAGTCTAAGATGTATGAATATGGTGAACGTTTTATTATGTGAATTATAGTGACAGTATATAGCCATTTTACGTAGCCCCTGAAATGAAACATATGAATTAATGAATATTTTTTTCATAGTTATAAAAAGTTGCTGCACTTTCCGTTAATCTGCAATTCAAGTGTCAGTTGGGATTGGCTAACTATATCACAAAAATTTGCCCATTTTTAATATTTACGGTATCGTATTTGGAATAACAATGGAATTTTCTGCAAATCTATTAAACCGTCCTTGTTTTTGCATCATTTTACATGTATGTTTATTTCAAGTCGCTTTTCTGAAGTGATGATTTTCTGAAGTGTGCAGCTGTTAACTGAATTTAAACTGATTAATAGATAGCTAGAGGAAGTTAGTGGCTAGTGGTAAATATAGCAAGAGTAGTAAATATAAATGGAAATAAATTTTTTACGTTAACTAAATTTTGCTAGAAATTAATCGGGACGTGTTTTCCTCATTGAGGAAGTTTGAGCTATTCTTATAACATTATGGTAATTCAAGCTTTCAAAACTTGTTATAATGTCGAATACTTGCGCAGGTCGTTACCAATTAATTTGAGGCGGAATTTATATTATTTTAAAACATTTATAACACTATTATTTTAAAACATGAAAAAAAAAATTTAACCATCTTCGTTAACAGCTAAGCGTATAATGCCAAACTCCGCTAAATCAAAATGAAATTTAGTTTTAAACTTATAGCCTATCTCTTACTATCCCATACATTATGTGTAAAAGAAGAAGAGAAAAAATTTCCACTCATAATATTTAGTTTATCTAGAAAGTACAAATAATATCCTTTTTTAGACTGAAACATTTAGTAAATTTTTTATGCAGTAAAAGAATAAAAACCAAAAATTTCATTTCTATTCCTAAAAAGAATAAAATATTAATTTCACCATGCATTTTTATTCGAAAAGAATAAAACTAACAAACAATATATCATTTATTTAACCTAACCTTACATAAATAATGTTGTTATTCTGCAGATTGAGAAAATGTAGTATTGAATGGAATTTATTGCATTTCACGCGTTTTTCTGGATTATGACAAACAAATCTTGCCGATTTTCCGCTGTAGCTAAATTAAAATATCGACCATATTTTCTTATCGTCGGACGTATAAATAATATAGCTCAATGCTAGAAGTTTGCACATTATAGTTAACGAATTATTACTCAAATGGTTACCGAAACATTAGACCATCGTGAATGATATTATTAGGGTCGTTTGAATCTGACTAGGACCTAATTCAGTTTTCTAAAACTCACCGAATTTGATTCTAGATAATTTAAAAATCTTTAATCTGTAATTTTTGGTGTTTTTGAAAATGCGCTCTAAATCAATCATGTGAAATGAAAAATCTAAACCACTAATCGTAAATCGTAATATTCTGTTATTATGACTTATACATTTGCGATAAATTTGTCTATATTATTTATTGTTTTTTGATCGTAACAAATCATAATATTCTTAAAGCAAAATTTCATCTAGAATATGCAATAAAAGATAGAACTGTAGAATTTGCTAAAATATCTTAGACCTTCTTCTTGTAGACCGTTTGAGTAATTAACAATGAATAATCAAGTAATCGTTGATTGTGCCTATATATTATATACGTACGGGCGTACGGCCATCGATTCCTTGATTGCTGAACTTACATGCTGAACTACTCAAACGATCTATTGATAACCATCATATTTTATTTCGTACTAGGATGTCAAAAATAATAATAACAAAGTATCCTTATACATTTCAATTCAATGCATAAATGAACGCCCATGTTGTATCTTAGTAGGTCTTGGGATCAAAAGACATTTTGTTTAAATAATTGAAATCTGAAATGACAAAATAATTTCATATTGTCAAACAACAGATTTATAAATTTGTAAAAGGAAAATCAATAGACAAACAGTTGATGGCTGATTAACGCCTCAACTGGAGGAATTGTGTATTATGTCTATTTCAATTTCAATATACAATATACAATTTTATATCACAAGTTCTTCTTCGGTAGCACAAGTCTTCTTTAATTGTAGAGGCGACTGTGCTGAAGATGAAAGTGTCATTTAAATATGTAGTTTTAACATTTTATTTTTGTTAGTAGGCTAATAAGAATCGCTGGTACATATAATATACCAAAAACAGAATGCTGTCTTAACAAATGTATGACTAATCTGAAGTTACGCCAAATGTATATAGGTTTATGTTAAGATGTGATTTATTATTTATGTATTGTGGATATTTTTGGTTTTTGGAGTTCAAAAGGTATTGGCCGTGGGAATTTATTAACTGGTACTAAATTAACCTGAATTATCTGCAATTTAGCTGGAAAAATTGTCGAATAAAATATGGCTGAATTTCTTCGGGTTTCCTTCGTTTACATGTGTATATATTTTATAATTAACAAAATAAAGAAAATCAGTGTGATTCCAGAAATTTGATTTATTAATTAATAGTGAACATAAAGAAGTTAAAATTAAAATAATTGTGCTTTACAATAATATAATAGTTTGAATTTATAGTGTAATCTGTATGTTTCTCGTGGGGAATTTTAATGTGCATTTTATCAAAATCCAGAACACTGTAATTTTCATTTGGCATAATTCTATAGGCATGGCGGCTATTGCTGAATGAAACAGTAGACCATATTTTGGTAAAGAAAATTTCCAAAATTTCTTCAAACACTGGATGGCCGTTCTTATTGAAAAAATTGCAAATGAACAATTTTCTTTTATAGGTTCTTTATAGGTTTTATAGGTTCTTTTACAGGCAAATGAACAATTTTCTTTTACATTTAAACCAGAAAGCCACATTTATTTCAGTGTTTAATGAAATTTTTGATAAATTTGCGATTTTATTTCCCGAAATTGGAATGAATTTTAGATTTTTTTTTCCTGAGTACGCCATATTATTTTGTGATTTCCAATTCAATTTGTTGATCTGCCATAAACTGTTGGTGTCTGATAGTGAGCGTCTTTCATAAAGTTATAAAATTATTTAGTTTTGATGATAATTTGATGAAAAAATTATGTTTCGATTCTGATCGCATACAAGAAAAATGAGCAGCTGGTCCCAGTTTGGTCATTATCCTTGGATAATGGATCAACATATGTTGTTTTGGTGATAGATTCAGTTTATATTGGATTTTGAAAGCATCTAAATATTTTTCAATCTTATATTTTAACTGAAGAATAAGTGAAGTTGTTACTTTTGGAGCGAACACTATATCCATTATGTCAAGTAACAACAAAATAACTTTAAACTCAGGTTCCAGCTGTTCCGGTAACAGATCTTTAATTATTATTGGCAGAAATCGGATCAAACACCACGTCTGAGAAGCTTTCTGACCTATTCGTTGACCTTCCTTATCAATTATTACTGGACTAGGTTTGTTGGAAATTTCTAAAAATCCGTAGTCATAGACATGTATTCGATCATTGATTTTTTTCAAAACTTGTTTGTCGTAATTAACTAACAGTTTTATGAATAGTTTAATGGGTAACCTTGCAACCCCCTCCAGTATATCATGCATTGCATCGACGGTCATTAAATCAAAAAATGTAAAATATGTCAATTCAATTATTGAACTTTTATATTTTACACCACAGACATTATTTGGTTTTGAATTTAAATTTTTCAACTGGTTACAGCAATCCATGTAATGATTTTCAGTACGCATTTTTTTTCGTTTTCACTTGTACTTTTTTGGCATTCGTCTTTTACAGAAAAACATATTCTGCAATAGTTTTGGCTAGAAAAACTTTCTACAAAACCCAACAAACTATTTGCTCCTAAATTGTCATAGCAAATCGACACAAGTGTCCCATGAACTAAATTTCCGTGAATCATCATTCCATTAGCTTCTAAATCTTTTAAATCAGCAATAACCGGCGACAAAATATCATTATATGTGTACGTACCAGATTTTATATCATTCACATTAAATAAACATAACAAAAATAAGTTTTTGATTTTTGAAAGCATACAATTGGGAAAGTTACGCAAGTTGAAATAAAATGCACCAATTTTGTGCGGTCCAGATTTAGAACCTAATGGGTTGGTGCACTCAAAATCATTATAGTAAATTTGAATGAATAAATTATATTTGTTAGTTTTAAACTGTGAGCATGTCTTAAAATTTTCTGCGTCTCTGTAGTTTGCGATGAATCCAGTATCCGTGTAATTTTCAAATAATTTTTTAAATGTGTTTTTATCGTGAAAAATCAACTGGATGGTAAATTTTACTGGTACGTACATATAAGTGGATTGAACAACACAAAGTTCGAAGCTATTATTTTTTCTGTTCCGTTTGTTTTCAAAGCGAACACCCACACTTAATTCCAGTGGTGCAACAAAATTAATTAGCTCTTCAAACATTTTTTTTCTTAAGTAAGGAGTTTTATATTTTTTAATACAAATCTTAATATTTTCAACAAGAGTTAGAAAATTAGTTTTTGAGGCACCATCTAAATCAAAAGGTAAAATTTCTACCAATGTATTAAATAATGTGGTGGTATAATCTGACAATAAGTGTATGATGCAGCTGATCTGTTCTTCTGGTAAACCCATACAATTTAATTGTTTGACAAAATGTGCTAAATCGTAATCAAGTTCATTTGATTGATTAATACTCACATTATTAACCATTATTGAAGTACTATCTTTAGAGCATATTTCAATAGGAACAATATCTTGGTTTACAGTTAGTTCACCAGGTAGAGCATCGCTCACCTGCAATATAACTGTTTCATTACAGTTGTTATTGCTATTTTCCTCACTAATAGCTGGTGGACGACACTTCTCCAATTTCAAATGCTTCCTTAAACTATCAAACGACGAAAATTCAGTCCGACAATCTTGGTACATATAAACAACAGTTTAATTTTACAATTTTTGTACTAAATATAATTATTTTTGTACTAAATATAAAATGTGTGTACTTAATATGGAAAAATAGACTATTTATCTTAGAAAACTTATTACAACATTTAAAACAAAAGTGTTTATAGTTCTCCATTGCTGTGGTTAATCAAAACTGAAGATTATTAGTATCGTTTCACTACATACAAATTAACAGTACACGTATTATTAATGATCCGTTCGCAGTTGTGGCTTAAAAAATACATACGTGCGTATACGTGCGTTTATAACAAAACGTGTAATGAAAAAACTTAGTTTATTTTTATTATATTGGCTAACATTTTGTTGTTGTTTCTTTAAATTTATAATTTTTTAGTGTAAAAATTATGTTTATGGTGTGATAGTATTAAATAAAGAATATTTTGTTTTAGTTAAATATAGTTGGTGGTCATGCAATCCCATAATAACTAAAATCTTTGAACTGAAAGAATAAAATTTATATTAAAATCTGCTAAATTTATTATTAAACCACCAAATTGTACTTAATCTAAAATTATTAACAAAGGATGAAAGTTCTTCGAGCGGAAAGAATAACTTTCATCCAAAATAGTAATGAAAATTAATATATAAATAGAAGTAAAATTTAGGTTTAATTAAATAATAATTTTTAATTGACAAAAAGAATTATATTTATGCAAAAATATTTTATTCTTAGGTTAAACCCAATTTTAATTAAATATTTCAAATCATTTAAAACCGTTTCAATAAATCTGTTAATTCCTCGTAACGTGTCGGAAACGTGTCTGAAACCATTTCAAAAACTTTTTTGTTTTAAAACCAAAGTTTCGTATTGGTTATAAAATATACTTGAAACCGTGAACTGCTACTTTAATTTATTGTGTATATTGTAATGTATATTCCTCTTAATTCAGAAAAAAACACCTACAAAGGGGGAGTTTTGAAAAGCGGAATAATTTAATGTTACTCATGTTTGGGCCAAGGGTATCGAAAATTGTTTTTTCGAGTACATTGCTATGAGTTCTATTAAAAATTAATAAATAATATTCATACATACTTAATTAATACAAAGAAAATGTCCAATTCAACCAGCAATGGCCAATTTTTTCGCAATTTTTTAAATTGGCGTTAATTCTACTAAATGACCATTTAATATATTTTATATTTTCATAATAATTTTCATTTCATAATTTTAGGTTCATTTAATTACTACATTCACATCATTTAATTGTTTATAAACTATAAAATTCAATCACTTCCAGTAAATGGTTGTGCCCCATAGGCACAGTTTACATCAACCAGATTAGATTGGCGTGGATTATGCATTTAGTAAGGGCTATTTTCATTATTACAAATTAGATATATTTTTTTTAATAACAAACTATTTTAGATATCCTAGGCCATATCCAATAGGAGCGTGGCAGTGTCTTCGATGCAGAAATTTTTGTATTGTTACAAGGACGGTATGAATTATATAAAGTTTATGGTGTTTCAGATTTTGGTATTCTTTCCACATTTCATTTTTAGAATTATAATCGATTTTAGATGATGGCACACTATAAAAATGCCGGCTTGGCAGTTTGGAATTAATACGATTTTATAATGTATTACAATTTCGACTAAACTAGTTAAAATTGATTTTATTACTCGACGGGTGCGTCACCGGTCCTTACAAAACCTAGTATTTTTACAATTCACTAAACAATCCACATCAAGATAGTCCTGACTTAATTCAACAAATTGTTTATTAGTTTTCGTGATTTTTTTCATATTGTCATAAATTTTACTAAGGTGAATAATAATAAGTAATTTACCAAATATTTCGTTGTTTATAGATAATTTTCTTTTTTAATTTTTAGGTTCATTAAAATGATAAATTGCATTGAGGGAATTAAAATTAAAATAATAGTTCGTTTCCGGCAAATATGGGTCCTCACATTTTAATAATAAATAAATGTAATATTTTATTTTAGATCTCCTGGGATCTTTGGCTGTATCCAAAAGGAGATGTAGTGCCATATATTAAAAAGTAGGTGTTTATAATTAATAAATTTGAGGATGCTGGGACTAGCTGTGTTTTGCTGAAATGGTAAGTTCCTTTCTATTCGTAAATTTTAAAGTTAAACAATAGCTTTTTGCTTTAAATTTTATTTGACCAAATATGGTATACTTTTTCTGCAAGTGTGTCTATAGTGAATCAATTATTTATTTTGATAGTGTTTTTTCCGTTTAGATGCACTTTGATTTTCAAAAAATTCAAGTCCCAAATTCCACCAAAGTAAAATTTTATGGATTTTAAGAAAACATTATTATCAAGGAGTTAAGGTCGCTTGATCTTAGATCTTAATAAGCGTTTCGAGATGACGTGCTGGAAGTTTTGCAAAGTGATCTTCAAATAAATGAACTTATTTTTATCTTTATACAAATTACAGTTTGACGTCGTATTATGTGTACTTGGCCTTACCAGAGGGAATCAATAAAGGCTTGTGGCATTTTTGTCATTCTTCCTTTTTTGATGAAGAGAATTTTACTTTATAAACTAACTGTCTAACAGTATTTATAAAATGTGACCAAAGCTGCACGCCTCAAGAAAAAGATGGTTAACAACGATTATTAATTTGGTAAGGATATATTTTAATAAAATAAATCATTTAAATAATATAGTTAATATTATATTTTAGATGTCTTGGAATCCGGGCTGTATCCAAAAGGAGATAAGTACTGCCATCTATTAAAAAATATGTGTTTATAAATAACAAATTATGGCACCAGGCTATGTTTTGCTGAAATGGTAAGTTTCATTATATTCATAAATTTTAAAGTTGCTAGGATCAATTAATTGTTTAGCGATGTTTTTAACAATTTTTAACAAATTTCGTTTGCGATTCTAGGTGAAAATAATTTTCCCAAGTGATAGTTTTTTTTTCTTGTAAATTGAGAATTCCGTAAGTTTTCTACCTTCTTAAGCTTACTTAGATTTTGATTATTAACTATTAGATGTACTTTCATTTTCGAACAATTCAAGTTCCAATCTTCACCAATGTAAAATTTTAGGCTACCATCACTATATATTATTAAGTAATTCGCCTGATCTTTCAATAATTAAGTTTCGAGATGGCGTGAAGGAAATCTTACAGAGTGATTTTCATACATTCAAGTTGAAATTTATTTATTTTTATCTTTTGGAAGTTATAGTTTGACGTTTTATTATATTATAATTATAGTGATAGTAGCCATTTTACGTAGCCCCCTCAAATGAATCATATGTTATTTTTTTCGAATTAATGAATCTTGTTTTCATAGTTATAAAAACTTATACTGCACTTTCCGTTAATCTGCAATTCAAGTGTGAGTTTGGGTTGGCTAACTCTATTACAAGATTTGCCCATTATAATATTTACGGTGTCGTATTTAAAATAACAATGCAATTTTGCATCATTCTTGATGTATATTTCCTTTTTGTCATTTACTAGTAAGTTACTTTTCTTGTCATGTTCTTCTGAAAACATTAACTCTGCTATTAACTAAATTTAAACTGCAGGTAGTTTTTTATTTATTTATTTAGTACAAAATGTAATACTTATGATTTTACTCAAATACATACATGAACAATTTTACTTAAAATGTTTAATATATAATAAACATACATATAAGATTACTAATAATATACAATAAAAATAAAAATGATTTAACAAAAAAGGTTAATTATAAAATAATTTTAAAATCCGTTTTAAAGAAATTTTGGATAACCCAAAGTCGAACTTGATGCTAATTTGGTTTAATTGTTTAGCCATTCGGTTAACTGGTTCATTTTCACCATAGATCGTACGGTGCTTGTCTAATTTGATCAAAATACTCTGCCGAGTAGTTCTTGTCAGGACATGCAAACCGATGTCAGTCAAAATGTTTGGTGAGTCAATGTGGCCAATAAGAACATTTCCTAACATCGAGGAACCAAGGTGATTTCTTCTGTTATCCAAGGTGGTGATTTGATAATTATTACATCTTTCAATATAAGATGGTAAGCGAAGAATACTTTGGTAGTATGGCAGATTATGGTCATAACACCAACCGTCTTTCTTAGCAACGTACAACAAAAATTTTCTTTGTACGATTTCAATATGATTGATGTGTATTTGATGGTAAGGTAACCAAACTGGAACCGCAAATTCCAAATGAGCTCGGTGTGCAATGTGCAAAATATAAGTTGAATAAGCACCTTATGTCTGTGAACTGATATGTCCATCTTTTGATAAATCCCAACATAGAGTTTGCCCTCGCGATTATTATGTCTATGTGTTTGTTGAATGATACATTTTCCACAAATGTAACATCTAAATCGCGAATTTCACTTATTCTAGCTAGAGGTGACCCATTGATTTGGTACTCGTGATGTAAAGGCTCCTTCTGCCGGTGAAATGTTATAACCTTGCACTTATTTGTGTTTAATCGCAGTTCATGAAGTATGTGCACCAGCTACTTACTCTGCTTAAATCGTCCTGTAATAATTTCACATCTTCCATGGTCTTAATCGGTTTAAATAGTTTCATATCGTCAGCATATATTAATACATCGTAATTATAGATCACATCGGTAATGCCGTTAACAAAGATTATAAAAATCCACGGTCCTAGATGGGAGCCTTGCGGTACTCCAGAGTGTGCTATTATTGGTCTTGATTTAACACCGCCTATTTCGATATATTGCTCTCTGTTACTTAATTATGATCATATACACTTCACAAATGCGCTTGAGAATCGAAAGTTGATGACAGACGGAATCAAAAGCTTTGCTAAAGTCAGTGTAAATTGTATCCATTTGAGTTGATTGCTCTAGGGTTTTCAGAGTTTTGCTTGTAAACTCAACCAGATTTGTTGTAGTCGATCTGCCAGGAGAAAACCGTGCTGTGATACTGAAATGCGTTTTGGTACTATTGATTTAAGAGATTTGCAGATGATCATTTCAAAGAGCTTAGGTATTGAAGACAATGATGATATTCCACGGTAACATGAAATGTCAGCTCTATTACCTGCTTTAAATATAGGTGTTATTTTAGTTATTTTCCATTGTGTTGGGGAATACGCCACTTTGTAAAGACTGATTGAAGAGTAGGCACAGTGGTTCGAACAGTTCGTTTTCGAACATCTTTAGAACAGCGGATGGTGTTTTATTAGGTCCACAACCATCACTAAATGACTGAAGTGCTTGTAATATATCATTGCTGGATATGTTTGGAATGTTTATGTTTAGATTAGATTCACAACCAGCTAGATTAGGCGACGCTGAAACATTTTCTTGATAGACACTTTGAAAAAACTCAGCAAACATGTTTGCAATGCATTGGTTGTCAGTTGACTGCTTTTCTTGGTAGTACATGGATACTGGATAACCTTTAGTATTTCGTTTGGTGTTAAAAAAATTCCAGAAGTATTTTGGGTCACTTTTAATGCTATTCTGTATATTCGTTAAGTAATTTGAATATTTTGCTTGAAAGTATTCCTCATATATACCATTAATGCCAAGAAACAGTCTTCTATCGTTCTCCGAATCGTTAATTTTCATACGTTTGAACGCGCTTTATCCTTTTTATTCTTCAGGTTAACTAGTGAAGAATCATACCATGACGGGTAACGTTTTGTGGAAGCTCTTGAAAGCGGGACGTGTGTCTTAAAAGCACAAAGAATTAAGCAGTACAACTTCTCTACATTTCTGTTCACATCCTTTGAAGATAGTTCCATATCCCATTTGATTTCGCTTAGGGATCTTCTTAAATCAATTTGGTTGGCCCTTTTAAAATTAAAGGTTTCCGCGGGTTCTACTGGCAGTACACAGGGAGATGCTTCCAACGAATTAAATGAAATTTCCATCGCTTTATGGTGATCATCATTCGTGGCGAATGGTACCAAGGACTCCTTCACGTCGAACATGTTAAGATCATTAGAGAGGATAAGGTCAAGGTATCTATTATGTATGTTAGGATATTGGTTAATCTGATTGAGGTTTAAATTGAGAATGGAATCAATAAAGCAAATTTCGGATTCGGATGTAACGTTAAAAGGAATGTTGATGTTAAGATCTGAATCAAGACTCCATGATATGCGTGGCAAATTAAAGTCGCCAGGGATGAGAAAAATGTCAGTTGGCTCACCTTGCCTTGTAAGTTCCTTGTAAGCTTTTGGGTGACAGAAACAAATTTGTATTCAGGTTAGTAAAATTGAATTCTTATGATTTATTGGAGAAAAGCTCTAGTGTTGGAGCAGCATTACTAAGGTCATCAGTTGTAGGTAGTTGAGACATGGGATGTTGACCAACTCTCATTTTGATGGCCTTATCAGTCTGCGTTACACATTATTGGCCTTCATTATTTTTTATTGGCCATCGGCTTTTGTGTAGTTATAATTATATTCTTCAGCAATCCGCAATCTCTTATTGTTAGTTGTTGGTACTATTATCCTTATTTGTTCACGAAAAAAACGAAATTTTGGTAATTAGTCTTCGGTCTATATGACTTTTGTGTAATTCCTATAGGATTTAACGCTAAAGATTTCCTGGTATCGTCACTTTGTGGAAAAATTGTGTGTTTCATATAATTTAATGTATAATCTTGTTATTTAATATTAGTTAAATGTTATTTTTAAATTATATATTTATTTATTTTATATTTAACGGTGTGCAATATTTTATAAATTTCAATTTTAAATAACAAATCGAACAGTGAAATTTAATTCTTAATTCATTCTACTCAAATTTGATTTACATTTAAAAATTGTATTTATGCTATGATTAATGCAGAATTTCGGTAAGACTCTTCTTTTACTTTTTTACGTTCATTATTTGCAAGTAATTATTTCAATAAATTTTCAAATTTCCCCTTATTGGTACAAGAGAGCTAATGATCGATTTATTCAAATTTTCTTATATCTGTTGAAATTTTGCAAACCCCTGAGTTTTATCCGACGTGGCTGAAAGGTATAAACTTATGATGCAAACATCATTGTTTTATCCATTCTATCAATTATCAGAGTTATTGTACTACAAAAACCAATGAAATCATGTCAATTACTGACGTAATATGTATTCGACGTACTTTCGAATGTAACAATTTTCTCGACATGTTATCACTCATTGTCTACGCTGAATACGTTAATTCGTATGGTGGGTGATTTAAAACGCCCCCATGGTTAATTGGAGATTAAGTTTAAATTTTGGAATTTAATTATAAAGCGCAATAATAGCTTAGAAAGCTTGAAATTAATGGATCTTTTAAAGGATTTTTTATGAAAATATAGGAAATAGAATTCAAGTTTGTGATTCCACTTCAAAAATCAAATTTGGAGCCAAATCTTGTGACGATTTATTGCAAAATTCATTATCTGAAATTGGGTCATATAAGGATACCTACAAGCTAGAGGAGGTGCTTTCCTGTAAACTCTTTTGGCAGCAGCCTGAAACATGTTTTCGATTAAAGATATCATAATTGATGTAAATACTCTGGTCAAATAACATAAGATAAAACCGACAACTGGAATCAGCACAGATAATAAAATTTTAGCACAAAAAATATTTGTTAAATATCGATACTTATATCTTGAATATTTTAAGTTGGCGCCAGATTTAGTTTATGATATTGGTAGAAGTAGCTTTTTAATATTAGTTTGTGCCTCACCTGAAATATTATTTAGTCGTTCGTAGTTACTACAGTTTTGCCTAGCTATCTAAAATTAGTTTATTGCTTGACTTAAGAATTTAATAATTTATTTTTTAGATTTTAGTGGTTGAATTCAATAAATATAAATTTGGCGCCGTCTTTGGTAAAATTTAATTTCGGGAGTTAGATTAAAAAATATTTACTAATTAGGTTTAAAATTCATTATCAGTCCGGTTTTATTAGATCTGTTTTAAAATTTAAAAGATTTAAATTTGTGCTTATTAGCGAATTTCATAAACATCTATTACGATTACATTAAAGTTTAATTCAAATTAAATTCGACAATAAATAGAAACGAGAAATATTTTTTTATACCTAGGAATTTCCTACAAAATGCAGATTGACGTTGCTGAAATCCGTTTTCATTTGAATAACATTATGACGAACTTTCGCGTAATAGCCATATTCCTGAAATTACTTCTAAATCAATTTTAAAACCAAAGCAAATCGAGGCTCATCAAAATCCAAAAATGGCCATATTTCAGAAAAGCACTTTGCAATTAATTTAGAATGCCACTTTAATTCCAAAATCAGAATTTAGGTTTGCCCTTTTAAAGATGCATCATCACAAAATGTTTATTTAGATCTCAATTCCCGATAGTTAAATATATTTTACGAGTAAAACGTAAAACCTCTATTCTTTTAAAACCTCTATTCTGTCATAATAGCCAAAGTTCATAATATTTTTTTAATAAACCCATACAGAGATGATAATCTACTGATTTGATAGGTCTGACTGAATTCGATTAGATCCTTTTCAGTATTCGGAAATTTATCATCTACTGAAGTGGTTACGTATTTTTGGTAATCGTTCATAAATATATTTCTTAGTATTTCCCATGAATTCGATTGTACTATGCGAGGTTGTTTTCTAGATTGGCTCTAACAATTTTCATGAATTCCTAATGAGTTGACAATAAACTCCATGAGGTAAATACGTAATAATTTTTTAAATATGCCTCAAATTTGTTCTCAAATAATTCGTAGTATCGAGTTTAAATGATTGGAGAACGCTTAAAATAATTTTGGGCTTCTCTTTTTGGCTAAAATCTATTGCTAAACATGACAACATACATGATTTTAGTCTTAATAAGAATAAACAATATTTGCTAAAACCACCCCTCGAGATTTGTTCAATTCAGCTGTACTACACTATGTAAACCATCGATCGACATTAATTCGGAAATGGCCTTGCACGGGTGCATGGATGGCTTTGATGCATGAGTGCATCCATTGTTTTATCAAAATTAATTTTTCTTCTAGCAAATAGCTATATATTTATATTTTATGAGAGAAATATTATTCTTAATCTTTTATTATGAAATTGGGATTTAATTTTTATTAACTGTTAGTATGCTTAAACCTGTTTTTGACGATGTTATATGGAGTCTCGCTGTAATTACCTGTGTTACCTGTGTAACACCAGCTAATATTTAATTCTTAAATAATATGAAAAATGGCTTAGTTTTATTTTCAATAGCTAAATGATTGATATGCAACATAGGACCATAGTCTGTTTGGGCAAAATACAAAATTTCTTCTAACACTCACGTTATAGAATTCCACTACACGGTTAAAAAAGAAAGAATGAAAACTATTTTTTGCTTATTCTTTTGCAGAATAACTATACGTCAAACCTTTTTTAAGGGTGAAAATGATGTTTCACAGAAGAATTTATTTCATACGTATTGAATTACTAATATTTGTTGCCGCGCAACACGAGCAACATTTGGTATTTTCCACCTGAAATTCGTACAACACAAAACAACACATAATGAATTGAAACACCTTAATGTACATCCATTTATATATAATACTTAATGCTAACTTTATTTTATATAATTTTTATACACAAAAATTTACTTTGTCAAACACTATTTTGTACATCCATATTTGCTTCCAATTCATGTTCCTAGAATAGAAATTAAATATTAGAATTCATTAATTAGCTAGACATAAAATACTTATCTGTAATGATCATAACAGGCAGGATAATTTATTATCTATAAAAAATAAGAATTATTAGTTTAGAATTTAAGAAAATTTAAATTGCACAAATAAAAATTACTTACCTTGTTTACATATGGAAATGGCGAGACGGTGACATTTCCATGACATTTACGTACACTCACACCACAATATACCCATTGAACCTATCTAACTCCGAATATAGGTAAAGTAGATTGTACTTTGCACGTAGATAGTACATACGTCAAATCAATTCCGAATTGTATTTCGGTGTAGTATAATAAGTAAATAGTATATATTTTTAGACAATTGTTTATAGGGTGAGTTATGTAATTCCGAAACTCCGAAATTTGTGTCAACTTAAAAAACCAATTTTGTAAAATCATCCTCTTACTTTTCAACTCTGGAAGCAGCAACACCTACATAATAAAATAAATTTGTACACATATTTTATACTTTGTACATTGCATTTTTTATTTTATAATTGCAACATCTACAATATTTCAAAGTGAATAAGCTTGGCCACCATTATACTCCAATATACGTGTTTATTTGCGGGCGTACATATTACCCAACTATTCACTTTGAACAAATAAAATAATTATCTACTATTCCTCGAATACGTAGACAATGGTCCTTCGAGCCGGATAAGGCAACGAATACGCGAACATTACAACTTCTCTTCTGTTAATCAACAATTTGGGAAGAGCAAGCAATTGGTTCATTATCACCGCTTTCATCAGTAATACAGTATATATATATTTCAATAGACTCTATAAATTTATATCTACAACAATAAACTGTAAGTTATCTATTTTATATAAACTATTTAGTGCTTTCGCGAGTGAATTGTGCTTACAGTGTTAAAGTTAAACATAAATCGTTTATTATAAAACTAAAGTGAACATTTTATTACGTGCGTTATTCGAAAAACAGTGATTTGCTACACCCGATTCGGCAAAAACGCAGCGTTTAATTAAGTAATTTGTGTGTTTATATCATTGAGTGCTTGCTTACAAATATGGCTGCTTTACTTGTGCAGAAGCGTGGTCGGATTTTAGGTTCTCTTACAAAGGCTGCCACGTTCGCCGATAATGTTAACAATGCAACCTCAACCGAAGAAATCGAATTAAGAATTCGGAAACTAGATGCATGGTGGGACGAATTTTACTGCATTGAAGATGAGTTGCTTTTACTACCGCAACAAGAATCGAAGTCAAGCGAATTTGAAACGAAATTCTTCAGTACTCAAGCTTCTTTGACACGTGAAATAAAACAGCGAAATCAACTCGAACCCCTAACTAATGATGATCTTAACACCACGTTAACAAACATGTATACTCAACAAAGAGCATATTTTGAATCGATACACAACAAGACAATGAGTTCGTCAAATGAAGTTAAGCTGCCAAGAATTAATATTCCACCATTTGATGGAAACTACACACAATGGCCGTCCTTTAAAGATTTATTTGAGGCTACTGTACACAAAAATGAATCGATATCTCGCGTGCACAAATTTCAACTACTCAAAGGCTTGCTTCGAGGAAGTGCTGCTAAACTAATTAATCATTTGTTAATTACCGATGCTAATTACTTAGAAGCATGGGACAAGCTAAATCAGCGATACGACAAAAAACGTACCATAGTAAGTACAATAATTAAATCATTTTTAGATCAGCCTGTTCTCCACCACGCTTCAACATATGCACTCAGAAACCTCACTGAAACTTCGGATGAACTACTTCGAGAACTGAAAGCTTTAGGGCCAGCGTGTGAAACCCGTGATCCATGGATTTTGCATTTACTACTCAACAAGTTAGATGATCAAACAAGAGAACAGTGGGCATTGCATTCAGTCTCCATGGAAATGCCAAGTGTGGACGATATATTGAAATTTCTGCATCAAAGATGTGATGCTTTAGAAGGCTGCAGTATTACGAGGAAGACACCCAAAAAATTTGTCAACGTATCACACGTATCGCACATAGATACCACCACGAATAAATGTCTATATTGCAACAAACCACATCCAATTCATAAGTGTTTTAAACTATTACGATGTGATATTGAATTGCGCAAAAGATTCATTAATGATCACAATTTATGCACTAATTGTTTAAGGATGGGGCATGCGGTAGCAGATTGTACATCAATAAACACGTGTTTCAAGTGCCGGGCAAAACATCACACCATATTACATGAAACTAACAGCGATTCAGATCAAAACCTAAAAGTTGGCAACGCATCTAAGGATTCTAAATTAGAGTCGGTCAACACTGGTCAACGAATAGTCTCGGAGGTTCAAAATTATACCACCGCCAAGGCTACACTCGTTGGAGAAAAACAACCAATATTGCCAACTGTAATTGTTTCAACAGTAGATACACAGGGCAATATTCACTACATTCGGGCATTATTAGATTCAGGTTCAGAATCCACGTTTATCACCGAATCACTAACGAAAAAGCTAGGATTGAGCCGTAAGCATGCACATGTGGCGGTGCATGGTTTATCATCAGTTTCCGCAGGAAGTACTAGAGGACAGATTAGAATAAAACTATCTTCAAGATATAATGCAAACCACTTTGTTATCGTAGACGCCTTAATATTAACTAATCTTACTAATTATCTACCTTCTCAGGCAATAGCTCTCCATGAAGTACACAAGGGCAAATTAAACGAATTTTGTCTAGCTGATCCGAATTTTTACGAGCCAAGCCCAATCGACATGATTCTGGGTATTGACAATTTCTACGACATTGTAAACGAGAGGCGAGTACTGATGAAACCAAACCTATATTTGCTAGATAGTTTATTCGGATGGGTAGTTGCCGGTTACGTTGATCACAAAATGCATTCCACAACTAAGTGCTTTACGATCCAAGTAAACACAGAAGACGTTTGTCAACTACTACGAAGATTTTGGGAAGTGGAGGAGTTATCAACCAATATAATCCCAAAAGACGATAAATGCGAAGAACAGTTCTCCAGGACACATCAATTCGACAATGGCCGCTATGTAGTCGAGCTCCCTCTAAAGGAGAATTTTAAACAGTTGGGCAGCAGTTTGAAAGCAGCAATATCTCGAATGATGGCAATGGAACGTAAATTCCAACGAGACACTCAACTTCGAGAAGAATATACAAAATTTATGCTGGAATACCAAACGCTTGGGCATATGATCCGCATTCCTAACCAGGAAGTGTTAAGCGAGGAAGAGAAAGTGTATTATCTACCACACCATGCTGTATATAAAGTAAGCGCTACATCAAAAAAACTCCGCGTAGTTTTTGATGGTTCATGTAAGTCAAGTTCCGGGTTATCTTTAAATGATGTACTGATGACTGGTCCAACTATTCAGAACGACTTGTTTTCAATACTGACGAGGTTTCGTAAACATAAAATTGCATTTGTCGCAGATATCGAAAAGATGTACCGCCAGGTAATAGTTCATCCAAAACATCAAAATTACCAGAGAATTGTATGGCGAGAACATCCAACAACCGAAATGCAACATTTTAAACTAAATACTGTCACATATGGACTAACGTGTTCACCATATCTAGCAATCAGGTGTTTACATCAATTAGCGAAAGACAATCAATTATCCTCTAAACTAGCAAGTACAATCAAATCGGACTTTTACGTGGATGATTTGTTGTCAGGTTGCGAAACGATCGAAGAAGCTGTTGCAACGTACACTGATTTGTCTAATATATTGTCGAAAGCTGGCTTCCCTTTACGACAGTGGAGTTCAAACAATCCTGAGTTGTTGCGTCAAATACCAATGGAGAAACAAGGAACGGAATCGATTTCATTTGAGGATCCTGAGATGTACGTGAAAACTTTGGGGATTTGCTGGTTGACGAAAGAGGATGCTTTCACTTTTAGTGTACCTGCATTACACTCTGAACTATCATCAAAACGGAAGCTGTTATCAGAGTGTGGTAAAATATTTGATCCGCTTGGGTGGCTGGCTCCAGCAACAATTACCTTTAAAATCATACTTCAGTCGCTTTGGTTGTCGAAAGTAGGATGGGACGATCCGCTGCCATCCAACATTCATAAGACGTGGTGCGCCGCAAGAAACGACCTAATATGTCTCACAGGTATCCGTATACCACGATTCCTTCAAATGCAGTCAACGCATAAAATTGAATTTCACGGCTTTTGTGATGCGTCCGAAAAGGCATATTCAGCTGTAGTATACGCAAGATCAACCACCATTAGCGGCGACAGCTCGGTTCACTTAATCGCTGCAAAAACTAAGGTTTCTCCGCTGAAGCAACTATCCATTCCTCGCTTAGAATTGTGCGGAGCTGTACTTCTAACAAAACTTCTCAGCAAAGTAGCAGCAATTTTCGAAGCGCCAGTAGGCTCCCTATATGCTTGGACGGACTCTAATGTTGTATTAGCATGGCTCACAGATGTTCCCAGAAAATGGAATTGCTTTGTGGCGAATAGAACGAGTTTCATCATAGATAAACTACCAGTTAGTCGATGGCAACACGTACCAACCAAGATTAATCCAGCTGACTGTGCAAGTCGCGGCATATCACCAAGGGAACTGATGAACCACACTCTTTGGTGGAGTGGGCCTGACTACCTGCAAAGGTCAACGCTTCATTGGCCAAATCACGAAAAACCTCCAGTTCGAACTACTGTGATCGAGGCTAGGAAAACCGTTTTAACTTCAACAAATGCAGGCGTAACCACAGATGAAACTTGTCTGATAAAATATGTAATTGACAAGTTTTCTTCATTTATGCTGATGGTTCGAATAATAAGCAGTTGTGTTAGATTTGCCGAATTATGCCGTAAAACCACCTCGCCATACATTACCAGCCAGCATATGCAAAGAAGTGAAACAATACTAATCAGATGCGCTCAACAAAAAATGTTTCACGAGGAAATACGCCAACTTCAAACTAACAAACCAATTAAAAAAAGCAGTAAATTAATATCTCTTTTTCCATTCATAGATGAAAGTGGCTTATTACGAGTAGGTGGCCGCCTGAGTAATTTCAACGTTGGTTATTCAACCAAACACCCAGTAATTCTACCAAAGCAGCACCCATTGACGGAGAAGCTCCTACGCTATCTGCATGCCAAATATTTACATCCCAATCCATCAACGTTACTATTCATATCCAGAACAAAATATTGGGTCATTGGCGCAAAGGATGTAATAAAACAAATCACCAACAGCTGCGTACATTGTATAAAAAGTCGTCCAAGATTAGGTAAGCAAATCATGGGAAACTTACCTACATCGCGAGTCACACTAACACGCTCATTCACCAATGTTGGAGTCGATTATGCCGGGCCTGTAGCAATCAGTTCCAAGAAGGGAAGAGGTTCCAAACGGTTAAAAGGGTATATCTGCTTATTTATTTGTATGGCAACCAAGGCCATTCACCTAGAAGTAGTTGGTGATTTATCAACCGATGCGTTCATAGCCTCATTGAAGAGGTTCACAGGACGAAGGGGTTTACCAAGCAACATATATAGCGACAACGCGACTAATTTCATCGGTGCCCAGCGAAGGTTTGATGAGTTTTTCCGCATAATATCATCAAACCCACACAACGAGAAGGTATCTGCATATCTTGGTACACAGAATATACAGTGGCATACTATACCACCTTCTACCCCACATTTCGGAGGTATGTGGGAAGCGGGGGTTAAATCAATAAAAGGACATTTGCGACGAGTATTGGGCGATTCGGCACCTACGTTTGAAGAACTTCAAACACTATTGATCCAGGTAGAAGCAATTGTAAACTCTCGGCCGCTAACTCCAGTTAATGATAATCCTGACGATCTGAATATTCTAACTCCTGGCCATTTTTTAATCGGTTCACCAATGCTCGAAGTACCAGATAGGGGTCCAAATCGTGCCACACTAAAATTAAGTGAGAGATGGGAATTAATCCAAAATATGGCAAGAGGTTTTTGGAAAAGGTGGCACTTAGAATACCTCACTTCGCTTCAAAAGCGGTCCAAATGGCAGCATCAACAACAAAATTTCAAAGAAGGCGAGCTGGTTTTGATCAAAGATGATAATGCATCTTCTCTGACGTGGGCAAGAGGTCGAGTTATCAAAGTTCATCCTGGCGAAGACGGTAAGGTCCGGGTCGTCACGTTAAAAACCAGCACTGGGGAACTGAAACGTCCAATAGTAAAACTATGCAAACTCCAGATCGAGTAGTTAAGCAATTTACTGCTTAACCGGGGGAGTATGTTGCCGCGCAACACGAGCAACATTTGGTATTTTCCACCTGAAATTCGTACAACACAAAACAACACATAATGAATTGAAACACCTTAATGTACATCCATTTATATATAATACTTAATGCTAACTTTATTTTATATAATTTTTATACACAAAAATTTACTTTGTCAAACACTATTTTGTACATCCATATTTGCTTCCAATTCATGTTCCTAGAATAGAAATTAAATATTAGAATTCATTAATTAGCTAGACATAAAATACTTATCTGTAATGATCATAACAGGCAGGATAATTTATTATCTATAAAAAATAAGAATTATTAGTTTAGAATTTAAGAAAATTTAAATTGCACAAATAAAAATTACTTACCTTGTTTACATATGGAAATGGCGAGACGGTGACATTTCCATGACATTTACGTACACTCACACCACAATATACCCATTGAACCTATCTAACTCCGAATATAGGTAAAGTAGATTGTACTTTGCACGTAGATAGTACATACGTCAAATCAATTCCGAATTGTATTTCGGTGTAGTATAATAAGTAAATAGTATATATTTTTAGACAATTGTTTATAGGGTGAGTTATGTAATTCCGAAACTCCGAAATTTGTGTCAACTTAAAAAACCAATTTTGTAAAATCATCCTCTTACTTTTCAACTCTGGAAGCAGCAACACCTACATAATAAAATAAATTTGTACACATATTTTATACTTTGTACATTGCATTTTTTATTTTATAATTGCAACATCTACAATATTTCAAAGTGAATAAGCTTGGCCACCATTATACTCCAATATACGTGTTTATTTGCGGGCGTACATATTACCCAACTATTCACTTTGAACAAATAAAATAATTATCTACTATTCCTCGAATACGTAGACAATATTTTTATCCACTAACGCATGAATTTTATTTTTGTCCAAAAGACTAAAATGTCCATTTCATTAAGAACAAAATCTAAACCACAACGAAAAATATCTTTCACACTTTCCGAGTCTAAAATTAGTTATCAAGAAACTAGTACATTCCATTCAATTATCTTATAAATTCTATTCTTTTGAAAAATTAATGCTTTTTTTAGTTTTATGTTCTCCAGAATAAAATTTATCTATTGCATAAGAAAATTTTACACCTTTTAGCTCTATATCATTTTGTACTTTTTGAGTGTTAATTTGCTGTTGTTGTAGGAGAAAATAAGTAGTACACATGCATAACATTTAACCTTTTCCAAACGAAATTCATTCATTAAAAAGGAAACAAATTAATTTTATAGAAGCCACTTTTAATCAGTTTATACTTTTTTGGTTTCCGTTTTGTGTTTTTCACAGGTTAAAATCAATAGCTGTAAAGAGTAGTTTTCATTTTCGTTTAGCATAGAACTTAAAAGAAAATAAAATGAAGACTAAGATATTTTTTGACCGTTTTATTTATTAAATTTTATTTATAAAAATATTACAAAAATACATAGAAAAATGCCTTAATAGTAAAACAGATATTTCAAAGATTATTAAACGCTTAATAATTAGTTTAAAAACTTAATTGTTTCTTACAATAAATTACAATACATCGCAAAAATATAAAATTAAATTTATAATTTGCATAAAAAATTCAATAAATTAAAAAGATTCAAGAATATAAAATAATCTCCAAAAAATTACTCCTGAAATTATACATTCCATCGTTTCATTAGTATGATACATAAAAAAATTACAAAAATGTTTAAATAAAAAATACAACTTTCATGTCAATAAAATTATCAAAACTAAACATTAATTAGCACTCGTAAACTTTTCGTGCTGTGCGTAATATGAGCATCAGCCATTTCATAAAAATTGCTTTGCAAAAAGTTAAAAAATTGCGAATGTGCTGGATCATAATGAATATAAAACGCAAAATAAAGCTTGAAAAAAAATCTATCGTTTCAACAGATGTACATTTTTTAGGAAATATTAAAATCACGTCGTCTACCTTCGATCCATAATAAGAAAACGCCTTTCTGTTCGCGCCGAAGGCAATTAATTGTGGTTGACTTTTACAAATTTCTAATATTTCGGTTTCTGGTGTTGTTAGTGGACAAAATACAATAAATTTTTGTAATGCATCTAACACGAAAGATTTTTTTTGGAAAGAATTCTGAAAAGAAAACAAATGACTTACTGATGACTCATCGCATTACGAATAAGTTTAAAAGGTGATTTACCTTGAATTGTGGTTTCAATTATTTCATTAGAACCATTAAAATTGTTTTGAAACACTTGGTTGATTTCCGCTTGAAATTTGTTTACGGTATCATTGAGGCTCGGTATAGAATCATGATTTTTTTGGGATGCGATTATCTCAAAATCTATAAGAATGTGAAGAAGAACTAAATTAAATTTGTTTTTTTTTAAATTTAAAATAATTTTCAGTAAAACCAATTCAGGAAGAGCTTGAATAACTGGAAATCCTGTAAAATTGTTTTCGCGTTACTTTCTCTATACTTAAATGTATTTTTAAATTTTTCGATAATCTCATTTTTTTGTGTATTGGCACAAGCGGATTTTAAAAACATTAGTTCTATTGAATAGTCTATGGTAACAGCAGACTCACATTCTACTGGTAAGGTAATTTCAATTTCTCCGTTCGGTCGCAATTCCGTTTCATTTTTTTTGTATTTGTATATTTCCTTTTCAAGCTTTGGCAATATTTCATGTGGTCGTGCAGCCATCCGGATAGTTATTTTGGATCATAAAATAAATCCTAATATCAAAGAAATGGTTAAAATCATTAAAAATCTTTAAATATATCACGCACTCTTAAATTTCCCTAACGGTTGAATATCTCAAATGGATTAAATTTTCGATAAAATCATATGAACTTCATAATGTTAAAGAAATGTATTGAAGAACAATAATTAATTATTATTAATAAACATAATAACGTTAACTACCAAACGTTAACGCTACATTTGTTGTTGTAACATCAAAAAAATTCGTTAAAATTATATTTTTTAAACACCAAAGACTCTATTTCAGGGTATTATACTGAATCCATTCGAGATATTTCGATGTTCTTTAAGTTTCGCTATACTAATTTAAAATCATGCAAATTTACCCATTCGTTCTCGGATTTATGATTTGTATATGCCGGTAATAAATTTATACATAATTTTGCGTAATATGTATATTCCGCAGAGGTGGGGTAATGACCGCAACTTAAAATGTGCTGGCAAACGTACCGCTTGAACGTGTTTCTATCATGCGTTTAGAATAAACTCGCCGTGTTCTTGTGTCCGTATATATGATTCCAATGCCTAGAATTATAAGAAAAGATTTACTTTACAAAAACAGAAATTTAAATAATAAAAACATTGTTTTACCTCAGCACTTAACCGATGAATAGATTCTCGTGATGTGTTAGGCCGGCATGCAGTGGTGCCATTGCGTATATTGTTGAGTGCCATATTTGAAGCCATTTCATTTTGATTCGATGTGTCTATTACAAAAAAATTTAAAATAAGACTCACTTTCTATGTTGCGTTGAATATAATAATCGAGAATTGATTTCAAACCTTTCTTAACACTCTGATTAGAGTAAGTTGGCGTGATACCGGATTGCAACAAATCTTCCATTATTGGCACATTCAATTCTGAACAATCAAAATAAATTATTTAATTTATTTAGTAAAACTCAACATAACACTATATTATAAAACGAACCTTGATCGAGAATTTGTGTATTGTCTTCATAAGTACGAAGGTGAAGTTCAAAGCTTACATCCCCCTGATATAATACGTATTCCAAAAATATTTCCAAATTTATAAGCGTGCCATTTTTATCATGAAACGATACAGGTTGACAAATTGAAAATCCAGTTTGAGCTAAATTAAAAATAGGTTTATTTAGAAATACACACATATGTTCACAATATTTTCTCTTAAAATTTACCACATATTACAAAATCATCATAAGTAGGGTACTCCTCTGTTAAATAATTAATTTTTAATAGCTTTGCGTGACCACGATAAATAAATTTTAAAGAATTTTATTTTTAGGTTAGAACACTGTACCAAATTTAGTTTTATTTTTTTGTGATACGTAGAACACACTTTACACTCGCTTTTATTAACTAATACCAAATATGTATATTAATAAAAATCGTATTTTTAATGATTTGTATGCAGCAAGCAATATGTACTATTTTACCAAAAATTTTATAAAATCACACAACATTATTTTAACACGTTAAAAGGAGACAACACTATTATTTTAAAACATGAAAAAAAAAATTTAACCATCTTCGTTAACAGCTAAGCGTATGTAACTCCGCTAAATCAAAATGAAATTTAGTTTTAAACTTATAGCCTATCTCTTACTATCCCATACATTATGTGTAAAAGAAGAAGAGAAAAAATTTCCACTCATAATATTTAGTTTATCTAGAAAGTACAAATAATATCCTTTTTTAGACTGAAACATTTAGAAAATTTTTTATGCAGTAAAAGAATAAAAATCAAAAATTTCATTTCTATTCCTAAAAAGATAAAATATTAATTTCACCATGTATTTTTATTCGAAAAGAATAAAACTAACAAACAATATATCATTTATTTAACCTAACCTTACATAAATAATGTTGTTATTCTGCAGATTGAGAAAATGTAGTATTGAATGGAATTTATTGCATTTCACGCGTTTTTCTGGATTATGACAAACAAATCTTGCCGATTTTCCGCTGTAGCTAAATTAAAATATCGACCATATTTTCTTATCGTTGGACGTATAAATAATATAACACAATGCTAGAAGTTTGCACATTATAGTTACCGAATTATTACTCAAATGGTTACCGAAACATAAGACCATCGTGAATGATATTATTAGGGTCGTTTGAATCTGACTAGGACCTAATTCAGTTTTATAAAACTGACCGAATTTGATTCTAGATAATTTAAAAATCTTTAACCTGTAATTTTTGCTGTTTTTGAAAATGTGCTCTAAATCAATCATGTGAAATGAAAAATCTAAACCACTAATCGTAATATTCTGTTATTATGACTTATACATTTGCGATAAATTTGTCTATATTATTTATTGTTTTTTGATCGTAACAAATCATAATATTCTTAAAGCAACATTTCATCTAGAATATGCAATAAAAGATAGAACTGTAGAATTTGCTAAGATATCTTAGACCTTCTTCTTGTAGACCGTTTGAGTAATTAACAATGAATAATCAAGTAATCGTTGATTGTGCCTATATATTATATAGGTACGGGCGTACGGCCATCGATTCCTTGATCTTACATGCTGAACTACTCAAACGATCTATTGATAACCATCATATTTTATTTCGTACTAGGATGTCAAAAATAATAATAACAAAGTATCCGTATACATTTCAATTCAATGCATAAATGAACGCCCATGTTGTATCTTAGTAGGTCTTGGGATCAAAAGACATTTTGTTTAAATAATTGAAATCTGAAATGACAAAATAATTTCATATTGTCAAACAACAGATTTATAAATTTGTAAAAGGAAAATCAATAGACAAACAGTTGATGGCTGATTAACGCCTCAACTGGAGGAATTGTGTATTATGTCTATTTCAATTTCAATATACAATATACAATTTTATATCACAAGTTCTTCTTCGGCAGCACAAGTCTTCTTTAATTGTAGAGGCGACTGTGCTGAAGATGAAAGTGTCATTTAAATATGTAGTTTTAACATTTTATTTTTGTTAGTAGGCTAATAAGAATTGCTGGTACATATAATATACCAAAAATAGAATGCTGTCTTAACAAATGTATGACTAATCTGAAGTTACGCCAAATGTATATAGGTTTATGTTAAGATGTGATTTATTATTTATGTATTGTGGATATTTTTGGTTTTTGGAGTTCTAAAGGTATTGGCCGTGGGAATTTATTAACTGCTACTAAATTAACCTGAATTATCTGCAATTTAGCTGGAAAAATTGTCGAATAAAATATGGCTGAATTTCTTCGGGTTTCCTTCGTTTACATGTGTATATATTTTATAATTAACAAAATAAAGAAAATCAGTGTGATTCCAGAAATTTGATTTATTAATTAATAGTGAACATAAAGAAGTTAAAATTAAAATAATTGTGCTTTACAATAATATAATAGTTTGAATTTATAGTGTAATCTGTATGTTTCTCGTGGGGAATTTTAATGTGAATTTTACTGTAATCTTCATTTGGCGTAATTCTATAGGCATGGCGGCTATTGCTGAATGAAACAGTAGACCATATTTTGGTAAAGAAAATTTCCAAAATTTCTTCAAACACTGGATGGCCGTTCTTATTGAAAAAATTGCAAATGAACAATTTTCTTTTATAGGTGAAATTACATTTAAACCAGAAAGCCACATTTATTTCAGTGTTTAATGAAATTTTTGATAAATTTGCGATTTTATTTCCCGAAATTGGAATGAATTTTAGATTTTTTTTTCCTGAGTACGCCATATTCTTTTGTGATTTCCAATTCAATTTGTTGATCTGCCATAAACTGTTGGTGTCTGATAGTGAGCGTCTTGTAACGAAATTGGTTTGGCGTGAGTGGGTTACAAAAATAAAATTTGTTTCCTAGAAAACTTTAACGCCTTTCGCTACCGAGTTTCATTTTCATCTGCTAGGAGTTCCGACGTGGTCATAATTTGCGGGCTATAAACTCAGGGTTTGGTCGTGGGGTGTGTCGGCTACCAGCAGATGCTTGCTAGACCACTTAAGGATAGGATAGGAAAACTATAGGGACAGGAATATACGGATAGAAAGGATAAGGCATAGTTCAACTTACCAATTATATAATGATCACATTTTTATCCACTCACACTTTAACTTTACACAAATTTACACCCTCATTCTGAAAAATAACTCAAAGCGGAAAATGCACATAGCGGAAAATGAAATCCCGGAAAAAAAATGTGAAGAGAAAGATCAAAATTTTATATGAAATACACCATAAACCATATTTATTATAATTGAAGTAACAAAAGAAAAAATTTGATAAAAAATGGAGTTATGGTTTGTTATGAGATTAAACAAATTCAGTAAATACTAACTCTAATGACGTCATGCGTAACCTAATTTACAAAATTCCTTAACATTAACACCACCACCAATTACGGATTTAAATTTTATATAAAAATAATGAAATTATGGAAATTTAAAGAAAATTAATTAAATAATAGAAAAACCTTATATACAATTGCAGTTGATGTGCTAGTATCCATTATATCCATGAGCATCGTACGATTCCATTCAACGTACGGGTAGCGGTTGTTAAATTTGATGTATCAATCTGATAAATTATTTCACGTAAACTTATCACGAAACGAGATTGATCCTCTTATTAATTGATTATAGATTATATATTGCGCAGATTAATTTTAGAGGATTATACTTATTATTATATTTATTATTATAACACAATGTCCGTTTTATTATTTCACTTTATAATTAAGAGAAAATTTTTAGTTAAATAGTTTTTAGATATAAATCATGTGCGTTTTATAAATTTTCCCATCATCTGCACGGTACATTTCACCTTGACTTACGATATTTATTGATAATTGGGCGTAGGATATGGTTCGATATGACGACCACCTGAACACAGTATATTGTTTTGGTGCGCACAGTTATTCGCGACACCGTTTCGTTTTATGCACTTTCAATAGGTATTCGAGTTTTCATAGAAAGTCTCTTATTTACTACACTAAATACTTATAACTTTATGTAAACTATGTAGGTACTTAATTATTTAATGAGATAGTGATTATAACTATTGATATTGTTTAATCACATAAACACTTGTTTTCACAACGGTCACTCAATTCAAGTTTCGGTAAAATTTACATATAGATTATTTTATTTTTATGATTGTTATATGCAGGTATAATCGAATAATTAAGATAACTTGTCGCACTTGCACGCAATTCACAACTTGAGTTATTTCATACAATTTTTATACTTATAAAATTATAAATTTGAGTAACTGAACTTTTAGACTGATCACGAGTTTTAATAATTGAAATATTTATACCAGGATATGTACTCGATGGTAACAATTAACTGAATGATCAACCTGATCTTCTTTTTTTTCTACCTCATCAGATAAATTTTATTTTTGTTTTGCTTATATCGTAAAACAATAAATACCCCTTACGAAAATTGTTTACAATCAAGCCGGTTTATTCCCCTCCGGATTATCAATGTTTGTGTTTCCCGCGCTTTCCGTTTTATGTATCAATGTTATATCAGGGGAGTTAAACATTATAACTTTGGAACGACCAGCGTTACGTTGGTGACGTTTCAGTCTTTCATAAAGTTATAAAATTATTTAGTTTTGATGATAATTTGATGAAAAAATTATGTTTCGATTCTGATCGCATACAAGAAAAATGAGCAGCTGGTCCCAGTTTGGTCATTATCCTTGGATAATGGATCAACATATGTTGTTTTGGTGATAGATTCAGTTTATATTGGATTTTGAAAGCATCTAAATATTTTTCAATCTTATATTTTAACTGAAGAATAAGTGAAGTTGTTACTTTTGGAGCGAACACTATATCCATTATGTCAAGTAACAACAAAATAACTTTAAACTCAGGTTCCAGCTGTTCCGGTAACAGATCTTTAATTATTATTGGCAGAAATCGGATCAAACACCACGTCTGAGAAGCTTTCTGACCTATTCGTTGACCTTCCTTATCAATTATTACTGGACTAGGTTTGTTGGAAATTTCTAAAAATCCGTAGTCATAGACATGTATTCGATCATTGATTTTTTTCAAAACTTGTTTGTCGTAATTAACTAACAGTTTTATGAATAGTTTAATGGATAACCTTGCAACCCCCTCCAGTATATCATGCATTGCATCGACGGTCATTAAATCAAAAAATGTAAAATATGTCAATTCAATTATTGAACTTTTATATTTTACACCACAGACATTATTTGGTTTTGAATTTAAATTTTTCAACTGGTTACAGCAATCCATGTAATGATTTTCAGTACGCATTTTTTTTCGTTTTCACTTGTACTTTTTTGGCATTCGTCTTTTACAGAAAAACATATTCTGCAATAGTTTTGGCTAGAAAAACTTTCTACAAAACCCAACAAACTATTTGCTCCTAAATTGTCATAGCAAATCGACACAAGTGTCCCATGAACTAAATTTCCGTGAATCATCATTCCATTAGCTTCTAAATCTTTTAAATCAGCAATAACCGGCGACAAAATATCATTATATGTGTACGTACCAGATTTTATATCATTCACATTAAATAAACATAACAAAAATAAGTTTTTGATTTTTGAAAGCATACAATTGGGAAAGTTACGCAAGTTGAAATAAAATGCACCAATTTTGTGCGGTCCAGATTTAGAACCTAATGGGTTGGTGCACTCAAAATCATTATAGTAAATTTGAATGAATAAATTATATTTGTTAGTTTTAAACTGTGAGCATGTCTTAAAATTTTCTGCGTCTCTGTAGTTTGCGATGAATCCAGTATCCGTGTAATTTTCAAATAATTTTTTAAATGTGTTTTTATCGTGAAAAATCAACTGGATGGTAAATTTTACTGGTACGTACATATAAGTGGATTGAACAACACAAAGTTCGAAGCTATTATTTTTTCTGTTCCGTTTTCCTCTTCAAACATTTTTTTTCTTAAGTTTTATATTTTTTAATACAAATCTTAATATTTTCAACAAGAGTTAGAAAATTAGTTTTTGAGGCACCATCTAAATCAAAAAGTAAAATTTCTACCAATGTATTAAATAATGTGGTGGTATAATCTGACAATAAGTGTATGATTCAGCTGATCTGTGCTTCTAGTAAACCCATACAATTTAATTGTTTGACAAAATGTGCTAAATCGTAATCAAGTTCATTTGATTGATTAATACTCACATTATTAACCATTATTGAAGTACTATCTTTAGAGCATATTTCAATAGGAACAATATCTTGGTTTTCAGTTAGTTCACCAGGTAGAGCATCGCTCACTTGCAATATAACTGTTTCATTACAGTTGTTATTGCTATTTTCCTCACTAATAGCTGGTGGACGACACTTCTCCAATTTCAAATGCTTCCATAAACTATCAAACGACGAAAATTCAGTCCGACAATCTTGGTACATATAAACAATAGTTTAATTTTACAATCTTTGTACTAAATATAATTATTTTTGTACTAAATATAAAATGTGTGTACTTAATATGGAAAAATAGACTATTTATCTTAGAAAACTTATTACAACATTTAAAACAAAAGTGTTTATAGTTCTCCATTGCTGTGGTTAATCAAAACTGAAGATTATTAGTATCGTTTCACTACATACAAATTAACAGTACACGTATTATTAATGATCCGTTCGCAGTTGTGGCTTAAAAAATACATACGTGCGTATACGTGCGTTTATAACAAAACGTGTAATGAAAAAACTTAGTTTATTTTTATTATATTGGCTAACATTTTTAAAAATGATCTAGAAATTATATTTTTATTTTTGTTGTTTCTTTAAATTTATAATTTTTTAGTGTAAAAATTATGTTTATGGTGTGATAGTATTAAATAAAGAATATTTTGTTTTAGTTAAATATAGTTGGTGGTCATGCAATCCCATAATAACTAAAATCTTTGAACTGAAAGAATAAAATTTATATTAAAATCTGCTAAATTTATTATTAAACCACCAAATTGTACTTAATCTAAAATTATTAACAAAGGATGAAAGTTCTTCGAGCGGAAAGAATAACTTTCATCCAAAATAGTAATGAAAATTAATATATAAATAGAAGTAAAATTTAGGTTTAATTAAATAATAATTTTTAATTGACAAAAAGAATTATATTTATGCAAAAATATTTTATTCTTAGGTTAAACCCAATTTTAATTAAATATTTCAAATCATTTAAAACCGTTTCAATAAATCTGTTAATTCCTCGTAACGTGTCGGAAACGTGTCTGAAACCATTTCAAAAACTTTTTTGTTTTAAAACCAAAGTTTCGTATTGGTTATAAAATATACTTGAAACCGTGAACTGCTACTTTAATTTATTGTGTATATTGTAATGTATATTCCTCTTAATTCAGAAAAAAACGCCTAAAAAGGGGGAGTTTTGAAAAGCGGAATAATTTAATGTTACTCATGTTTGGGCCAAGGGTATCGAAAATTGTTTTTTCGAGTACATTGCTATGAGTTCTATTAAAAATTAATAAATAATATTCATACATACTTAATTAATACAATAAAAATGTCCAATTCAACCAGCAATGGCCAATTTTTTCGCAATTTTTTAAATTGGCGTTAATTCTACTAAATGACCATTTAATATATTTTATATTTTCATAATAATTTTCATTTCATAATTTTAGGTTCATTTAATTACTACATTCACTCACATCATTTAATTGTTTATAAACTATAAAATTCAATCACTTCCAGTAAATGGTTGTGCCCCATAGGCACAGTTTACATCAACCAGATTAGATTGGCGTGGATTATGCATTTAGTAAGGGCTATTTTCATTATTACAAATTAGATATATTTTTTTTAATAACAAACTATTTTAGATATCCTAGGCCATATCCAATAGGAGCGTGGTAGTGTCTTCGATGAAGAAATTTTTGTATTGTTACAAGGACGGCATGAATTATATAAAATTTATGGTGTTTCAGATTTTGGTATTCTTTCCACATTTCATTTTTAGAATTATAATCGATTTTAGATGATGGCACACTATAAAAATGCCGGCTTGGCAGTTTGGAATTAATACGATTTTATAATGTATTACAAATTTCGACCAAACTAGTTAAAATTGATTTTATTACTCGACGGGTGCGTCACCTGAGTAGTCTTTACAAAACCTAGTATTCTTTACAATTCACTAAACAATCCACATCAAGATAGTCTCTGACTTAATTCAACAAATTGTTTATTAGTTTTCGCGATTTTTTTCATATTGTCATAAATTTTACTAAGGTGAATAATAATAAGTAATTTACCAAATATTTCGTTGTTTATAGATAATTTTCTTTTTTAATTTTTAGGTTCATTAAAATGATAAATTGCATTGAGGGAATTAAAATTAAAATAATAGTTCGTTTCCGGCAAATGTGGGGCCTCACATTTTAATAATAAATAAATGTAATATTTTATTTTAGATCTCCTGGGATCTTTGGCTGTATCCAAAAGGAGATGTAGTGCCATATATTCAAAAGTAGGTGTTTATAATTAATAAATTTGAGGATGCTGGGACTAGCTGTGTTTTGCTGAAATGGTAAGTTCCTTTCTATTCGTAAATTTTAAAGTTAAACAATAGCTTTTTGCTTTAAATTTTATTTGACCAAATATGGTATACTTTTTCTGCAAGTGTGACTATAGTGAATCAATTATTTATTTTGATAGTGTTTTTTCCGTTTAGATGCACTTTGATTTTCAAAAAATTCAAGTCCCAAATTCCACCAAAGTAAAATTTTATGGATTTTAAGAAAACATTATTATCAAGGAGTTAAGGTCGCTTGATCTTAGATCTTAATAAGCGTTTCGAGATGACGTGCTGGAAGTTTTGCAAAGTGATCTTCAAATAAATGAACTTATTTTTATCTTTATACAAATTACAGTTTGACGTCGTATTATGTGTACTTGGCCTTACCAGAGGGAATCAATAAAGGCTTGTGGCATTTTTGTCATTCTTCCTTTTTGATGAAGAGAATTTTACTTTATAAACTAACTGTCTAACAGTATTTATAAAATGTGACCAAAGCTGCACGCCTCAAGAAAAAGATGGTTAACTACGATTATTAATTTGGTAAGGATATATTTTAATAAAATAAATCATTTAAATAATATAGTTAATATTATATTTTAGATGTCTTGGAATCCGGGCTGTATCCAAAAGGAGATAAGTAGTGCCATCTATTAAAAAATATGTGTTTATAAATAACAAATTATGGCACCAGGCTATGTTTTGCTGAAATGGTAAGTTTCATTATATTCATAAATTTTAAAGTTGCTAGGATCAATTAATTGTTTAGCGATGTTTTTAACAATTTTTAACAAATTTCGTTTGCGATTCTAGGTGAAAATAATTTTCCCAAGTGATAGTTTTTTTTTCTTGTAAATTGAGAATTCCGTAAGTTTTCTACCTTCTTAAGCTTACTTAGATTTTGATTATTAACTATTAGATGTACTTTCATTTTCGAACAATTCAAGTTCCAATCTTCACCAATGTAAAATTTTAGGCTACCATCACTATATATTATTAAGTAATTCGCCTGATCTTTCAAGATTTAAGTTTCGAGATGGCGTGAAGGAAATCTTACAGAGTGATTTTCATACATTCAAGTTGAAATTTATTTATTTTTATCTTTTGGAAGTTATAGTTTGACGTTTTATTATATTATAATTATAGTGATAGTAGCCATTTTACGTAGCCCCCTCAAATGAATCATATGTTATTTTTTTCGAATTAATGAATATTGTTTTCATAGTTATAAAAACTTATACTGCACTTTCCGTTAATCTGCAATTCAAGTGTGAGTTTGGGTTGGCTAACTCTATTACAAGATTTGCCCATTATAATATTTACGGTGTCGTATTTAAAATAACAATGCAATTTTGCATCATTCTTGATGTATATTTCCTTTTTGTCATTTACTAGTAAGTTACTTTTCTTGTCATGTTCTTCTGAAAACATTAACTCTGCTATTAACTAAATTTAAACTGCAGGTAGTTTTTTATTTATTTATTTAGTACAAAATGTAATACTTATGATTTTACTCAAATACATACATGAACAATTTTACTTAAAATGTTTAATATATAATAAACATATAAGATTACTAATAATATACAATAAAAATAAAAATGATTTAACAAAAAAGGTTAATTATAAAATAATTTTAAAATCCGTTTTAAAGAAATTTTGGATAACCCAAAGTCGAACTTGATGCTAATTTGGTTTAATTGTTTAGCCATTCGGTTAACTGGTTCATTTTCACCATAGATCGTACGGTGCTTGTCTAATTTGATCAAAATACTCTGCCGAGTAGTTCTTGTCAGGACATGCAAACCGATGTCAGTCAAAATGTTTGGTGAGTCAATGTGGCCAATAAGAACATTTCCTAACATCGAGGAACCAAGGTGATTTCTTCTGTTATCCAAGGTGGTGATTTGATAATTATTACATCTTTCAATATAAGATGGTAAGCGAAGAATACTTTGGTAGTATGGCAGATTATGGTCATAACACCAACCGTCTTTCTTAGCAACGTACAACAAAAATTTTCTTTGTACGATTTCAATATGATTGATGTGTATTTGATGGTAAGGTAACCAAACTGGAACCGCAAATTCCAAATGAGCTCGTTGTGCAATGTGCAAAATATAAGTTGAATAAGCACCTTATGTCTGTGAACTGATATGTCCATCTTTTGATAAATCCCAACATAGAGTTTGCCCTCGCGATTATTATGTCTATGTGTTTGTTGAATGATACATTTTCCACAAATGTAACATCTAAATCGCGAATTTCACTTATTCTAGCTAGAGGTGACCCATTGATTTGGTACTCGTGATGTAAAGGCTCCTTCTGCCGGTGAAATGTTATAACCTTGCACTTATTTGTGTTTAATCGCAGTTCATGAAGTATGTGCACCAGCTACTTACTCTGCTTAAATCGTCCTGTAATAATTTCACATCTTCCATGGTCTTAATCGGTTTAAATAGTTTCATATCGTCAGCATATATTAATACATCGTAATTATAGATCACATCGGTAATGCCGTTAACAAAGATTATAAAAATCCACGGTCCTAGATGGGAGCCTTGCGGTACTCCAGAGTGTGCTATTATTGGTCTTGATTTAACACCGCCTATTTCGATATATTGCTCTCTGTTACTTAATTATGATCATATACACTTCACAAATGCGCTTGAGAATCGAAAGTTGATGACAGACGGAATCAAAAGCTTTGCTAAAGTCAGTGTAAATTGTATCCATTTGAGTTGATTGCTCTAGGGTTTTCAGAGTTTTGCTTGTAAACTCAACCAGATTTGTTGTAGTCGATCTGCCAGGAGAAAACCGTGCTGTGATACTGAAATGCGTTTTGGTACTATTGATTTAAGAGATTTGCAGATGATCATTTCAAAGAGCTTAGGTATTGAAGACAATGATGATATTCCACGGTAACATGAAATGTCAGCTCTATTACCTGCTTTAAATATAGGTGTTATTTTAGTTATTTTCCATTGTGTTGGGGAATACGCCACTTTGTAAAGACTGATTGAAGAGTAGGCACAGTGGTTCGACCAGTTCGTTTTCGAACATCTTTAGAACAGCGGATGGTGTTTTATCAGGTCCACAACCATCATTAAATGACTGAAGTGCTTGTAATATATCATTGCTGGATATGTTTGGAATGTTTATGTTTAGATTAGATTCACAACCAGCTAGATTAGGCGACGCTGTAACATTTTCTTGATAGACACTTTGAAAAAACTCAGCAAACATGTTTGCAATGCATTGGTTGTCAGTTGACTGCTTTTCTTGGTAGTACATGGATACTGGATAACCTTTAGTATTTCGTTTGATGTTAAAAAAATTTCAGAAGTATTTTGGGTCATTTTTAATGCTATTCTGTATATTCGTTAAGTAATTTGAATATTTTGCTTGAAAATATTCCTCATATATACCATTAATGTCAAGAAACAGTCTTCTATCGTTCTCCGAATCGTTAATTTTCATACGTTTGTACGCGCTTTATCCTTTTTATTCTTCAGGTTAACTAGTGAAGAATCATACCATGACGGGTAACGTTTTGTGGAAGCTCTTGAAAGCGCGAAGTGTTGCTTAAAAGCACGAAGAATTAAGCAGTACAACTTCTCTACATTTCTGTTCACATCCTTTGAAGATAGTTCCATATCCCATTTGATTTCGCTTAGGGATCTTCTTAAATCAATTTGGTTGGCCCTTTTAAAATTAAAGGTTTCCGGTTCTACTGGCAGTACACAGGGAGATGCTTCCAACGAATTAAATGAAATTTCCATCGCTTTATGGTGATCATCATTCGTGACGAATGGTACCAACGACTCCTTCACGTCGAACATGTTAAGATCATTAGAGAGGATAAGGTCACGGTATCTATTATGTATGTTAGGATATTGGTTAATCTGATTGAGGTTTAAATTGAGAATGGAATCAATAAAGTAAATTTCGGATTCGGATGTAACGTTAAAAGGAATGTTGATGTTAAGATCTGGATCAAGACTCCATGATATGCGTGGCAAATTAAAGTCGCCAGGGATGAGAAAAATGTCAGTTGGCTCACCTTGTCTTGTAAGTTCCTTGTAAGCTTTTGGGTGACAGAAACAACTTTGTATTCAGGTTAGTAAAATTGAATTCTTATGATTTATTGGAGAATAGCTCTAGTGTTGGAGCAGCATTACTAAGGTCATCAGTTGTAGGTAGTTGAGATATGGGATGTTGACCAACTCTCATTTTGATGGCCTTATCAGTCTGCGTTACACATTATTGGCCTTCATTATTTTTTATTGGCCATCGGCTTTTGTGTAGTTATAATTATATTCTTCAGCAATCCGCAATCTCTTATTGTTAGTTGTTGGTACTATTATCCTTATTTGTTCACGAAAAAAACGAAATTTTGGTAATTAGTCTTCGGTCTATATGACTTTTGTGTAATTCCTATAGGATTTAACGCTAAAGATTTCCTGGTATCGTCACTTTGTGGAAAAATTGTGTGTTTCATATAATTTAATGTATAATCTTGTTATTTAATATTAGTTAAATGTTATTTTTAAATTATATATTTATTTATTTTATATTTAACGGTGTGCAATATTTTATAAATTTCAATTTTAAATAACAAATCGAACAGTGAAATTTAATTCTTAATTCATTCTACTCAAATTTGATTTACATTTAAAAATTTTATTTATGCTATGATTAATGCAGGATTTCGGTAAGACTCTTTTTTTACGTTCATTATGTGCAAGTAATTATTTCAATAAATTTTCAAATTTCCCCTTATTGGTGGTACAAGAGAGCTAATGATCGATTTATTCAAATTTTCTTATATCGGTTGAAATTTTGCAAACCCCTGAGTTTTATCCGACGTGGCTGAAAGGTATAAACTTATGATGCAAACATCATTGTTTTATCCATTCTATCAATTATCAGATTTATTGTACTACAAAAACCAATGAAATCATGTCAATTACTGACGTAATATGTATTCGACGTACTTTCGAATGTAACAATTTTCTCGACATGTTATCACTCATTGTCTACGCTGAATACGTTAATTCGTATGGTGGGTGATTTAAAACGCCCCCATGGTTAATTAGAGATTAAGTTTAAATTTTGGAATTTAATTATAAGGCGCAATAATAGTTTAGAAAGCTTGAAATTAATGGATCTTTTAAAGGATTTTTTATGAAAATATAGGAAATAGAATTCAAGTTTGTGATTCCACTTCAAAAATCAAATTTGGAGCCAAATCTTGTGACGATTTATTGCAAAATTCATTATCTGAAATTGGGTCGTATAAGGATACCTACAAGCTAGAGGAGGTGCTTTCCTGTAAACTCTTTTGACAGCAGCCTGAAACATGTTTTCGATTAAAGATGTCATAATTGATGTAAATACTCTGGTCAAATAACATAAGATAAAACCGACAACTGGAATCAGCACAAATCATAAATTTTTAGCACAAAAAATATTTGTTAAATATCGATACTTATATCTTGAATATTTTAAGTTGGCGCCAGATTTAGTTTATGATATTGGTAGAAGTAGCTTTTTAATATTAGTTTGTGCCTCACCTGAAACATTATTTAGTCGTTCGTAGTTACTACAGTTTTGCCTAGCTATCTAAAATTAGTTTATTGCTTGACTTAAGAATTTAATAATTTATTTTTTAGATTTTAGTGGTTGAATTCAATAAATATAAATTTGGCGCCGTCTTTGGTAAAACTTAATTTCGGGAGTTAGATTTTAATCTAAATATTTACTAATTAGGTTTAAAATTCATTATCAGTCCGGTTTTATTAGATCTGTTTTAAAATTTAAAAGGTTTAAATTTGTGCTTATTAGCGAATTTCATAAACATCTATTACGATTACATTAAAGTTCAATTCAAATTAAATTCGACAATAAATAGAAACGAGAAATATTTTTTTATACCTAGGAATTTCCTACAAAATGCAGATTGACGTTGCTGAAATCCGTTTTCATTTGAATAACATTATGACGAACTTTCGCGTAATAGCCATATTCCTGAAATTACTTCTAAATCAATTTTAAAACCAAAGCAAATCGAGGCTCATCAAAATCTAAAAATGGCCATATTTCAGAAATGCACTTTGCAATTAATTTAGAATGCCACTTTAATTCCAAAATCAGAATTTAGGTTTGCCCTTTTAAAGATGCATCATCACAAAATGTTTATTTAGATCTCAATTCCCGATAGTTAAATATATTTTACGAGTAAAACGTAAAACCTCTATTCTTTTAAAACCTCTATTCTGTCATAATAGCCAAAGTTCATAATAATTTTTTAATAAACCCATACAGAGATGATAATCTACTGATTTGATAGGTCTGACTGAATTCGATTAGATCCTTTTCAGTATTCGGGAATTTATCATCTACTGAAGTGGTTACGTATTTTTGTTAATCGTTCATAAATATATTTCTTAGTATTTCCCATGAGTTCGATTGTACTATGCGAGGTTGTTTTCTAGATTGGCTCTAACAATTTCCATGAATTCCTAATGAGTTGACAATAAACTCCATGAGGTAAATACGTAATAATTTTTTAAATATGCCTCAAATTTGTTCTCAAATAATTCGTAGTATCGAGTTTAAATGATTGGAGAACCCTTAAAATAATTTTGGACTTCTCTTTTTGGCTAAAATCTATGGCTAAACATGACAACATACATGATTTTAGTCTTAATAAGAATAAACAATATTTGCTAAAACCACCCCTCGAGATTTATTCAATTCAGCTGTACTACACTATGAAAACCATCGACATTAATTCGGAAATGGCCTTGCACGCGTGCATGAATGGCTTTGATGCATGAGTGCATGCATTGTTTTGTCAAAATTAATTTTTCTTCTAGCAAATAGCTATATTTATATCGCACCATGCGTGCAATAAAACGATAACTCAAAAACAAACATTTTCAGGAAAACGATTTTTCACTAAAACTTTTGGTGTAAGCCCATGGTAAAATTTATTTTCAAAGCTTAATAATTACTGTAGGAGGATTCTGAATCGGCACATCTGTAGGGCCTATTGCCAATATTCTAAAGATGCAATCATGCAATAACGCGATAAGTAGTACTTATCGTTTTATTGCACGCGCATGGTGCGATATTTTATGAGAGAAATATTATTGCTAATCTTTTATTATGAAATTGGGAGTTAATTTTTATTAACTGTTAGTATGCTTAAACCTGCTTTTAACGATGTTATATGGAATCTCGCTGTGATTACCTGTGTTACCTGTGTAACACTAGCTAATATTTAATTCTTAAATAATATGAAAAATGGCTTTGTTTTATTTTCAATAGCTTAATGCTTGATATGCAACATAGGACCATAGTCTGTTAAAAAACGCCCAAAGTTTGGCAAAATACAAAATTTCTTCTAACACTCACGTTATAGAATACCACTACAACAAGATTTGGATCCAACAATAATTTGATTCACTTTAATTATTAGTTTAACTATCTTGAAGCTGGCTATCAGACTCCCGGTTTTTCAATCCTTTTTGTGAACTCATTCCTCTTAATTCAGGAAAAACACCTAAAAAGGCGGAGTTTTGAAAAGCGGAAAAATTTAATGTTACTCATGTTTGAGCCAAGGGTATCGAAAATTGTTTTTTCGAGTACATTGCTATGAGTTCTATTAAAAATTAATAATTAATTTTATTTTAGGTTATCGATTGCAATGGTGTTTGTGATTGTTCCGTATATTGGTCTATTTTTCAGTATTCTCAAATTAAATACATTTCCTACAACCGTAGGAAATTACTTCCATTTGCGTCAAACTGTATGACAACGCCTATGATAATCGACACTTACTTATACACAATCAACTTCCCAACCACCCCATACTCCACAATCAACTTCCCAACCACCCCCCACTCTGGAGCAAGCAACATACAGTTGGCCATGTGAAAAGCATGAATTTTTCAAAATAACACCAGCTATTTTCAATGATTGCCCCTGAGCTTTGTTGATTGTCATTGCAAAAGCAAGGCGTAATGGGAATTGTAGTCGCTTGAATTCAAACGGCAAATCGGTGAGAATCATAGGAATGCGCGGAATTAGCACACCTTCTCCTTTACTTTTACCGGTAATAATCGTTGCTTCAATCACACTCGGCATCAATTTATTCACACAAAGCCGTGTTCCGTTGCACAATTTCGGTGGATCTAAATTTCGGAGCAGTATTATTGGTGAACCCTCTTTTAAAAATAGTATGTGTGGTGGAATACCAGGTGGCTCCAAAGAATTAAGAAACTCTATTGGATAATTGACGGATTGATCCACATCAGTAACCGTGTCAATAGATCGGGTAGTTGCGATTGAATTTCATTATTTAATTTATTAACGCCGTCATTTTTGGGAGCTAGGAGTGCACGTACACACAGCCAATCATGATTTTAGAAGTTATTTGGCAGATTTGAGAATACTTTCATTACCACGTCCTTTATTGATGGCAACATTTGACAAAAATTAGGCGGGAACGATATCTCACATGTTACAGGGTCATTTGGCAATTTCCCGTTACCCATGTCCAAAAGCTGCCTAGCAAATGTTTTAGCTGTACCATCGTGATGTAAATTCACACGCATGTTTGTAGATAGTGCGTGATTTTCGTAACGTGTTTCCAAAGATGAGACGCCTTCAGGCAGGCATTAATTTCATCAGCGGGTGTTGATCGTGGAATGACTGGCAAAGTTTGACGAAAATCACCTGCTAGTAGTGTTAGAGCTCCTCCCATTGGTCGGTTATTTTGTCGCAAATCGCGCAAAGTACGATCAACCGCCTCAAATGCTTTTTTGTGTGCCATGGTACATTCATCCCAAATAATGATTTTACATGTTTTTAATAACGTGGCAATTCCCGAATTTCGTGTTATATTGCAAGAAAAATTATCCGCTTGATTCAAATTAAATGGTAGTTTAAGCGTTGAATGTGCTGTGCGTCCTCCATCGAGTAAAGTGGATGCAATTCCAGATGATGCAACAGCGAGGCCGATTGTATTCTGCTGTCTTACTTCAGCAAGTATCAAATTAAGAAGAAATGTTTTTCCAGTGCCTCCGGGTCCATCAAGAAAAATAATTCCTCCGTTACCGTTTGCTATGTATTGCATCACTTTAGTGTATGCCTGTCTTTGATCATCCACTAAGAGACTTTTTTGAGTCTCAGCGAAAACTCGTAACTGACCAACGTCGTAATTAAGTTCTCGTAATAGATCTCTATCACGAACAATGTTTCCATGACGTGTCGGTGCTGGCAACCCAAGTTGGGAAATGACTTTGTTATTAATGTATAAGCATGCATCCTCGAGTAATATAAGTGCTTCATTAAATATGTCTGCTGAAAACTGTATTTCCATATCGGGAATTGTTCTACGTGCTTGCCAAAGTATATCTTCACTAAGGCTTTCTTTGTGCTTTTCCCAAAGACCTTTAGGATCGGAAGGTGTGCGTGTTGTTAATATGATTACAAAGAGCTTGCGTATTTGTGCTGGACGACACATAAGACATGCTTCGGTCAGTGTTCTATCCCAGTGTTTATCAATTTCAAGTAAGTCCAGTTTAAGACATGCTTCTCTGTAAGTTTGACATACTTCGCCATTTACAGTTCTCAGTGCTTGAAAAGACGTTGGTCCTCTTACTTCATGAAGCAGCATTCTCAGAAAATAACACTCCGTATTGTTAGGATGAACATTATAAATTTGACCCAAGGCATCAGAACCACGTATTCCAGGGTACTCCTGAATAATTGTGCCTTGCTTTCTTCTGAAAAACTGCTTCTTCGACGTGTTCCATGTATAATATTTTGGAACTTCATGATACAACAACGTTTTAACGAATACTTCTGTTCCGCACAACTGAAAAAAGGCTGTTAATGTCGTATTCGTTGGTTGTGCAGCTCTCTGTAACAGATTTTCTTCCGTAAAGTAAACTCGTTGTCCATTTTTTAAGTGTACACTGAGATGTACAACTGTTGGATAACGCTCGTGAATATTAAAACTCAAAATTCGCCTGACAGCATCATTACTGATGATGTAACGTCCTATTTGAAATTGCGTGACTTCATCGAATTGTGAATTTGTATTCGAAAGTCCAAAAATTGCCATATCACTGCCTTTGTTGACGTATTTACATATATATTTAATTGACTTAACCGAGTTGCAGTACTCAACGTTAATATGGGCTTTAAATATTTTCGACAGTAACGGAGTGTAAGGAACAATCCAGCAATTATCTACCTCATGATGCACATTGTTTACTTTGATAGTGGCTGTATGTCCTCCGTCATCGGGTTTTCGTCTCCGTTATTGTGGATATCCGTCGTCACCAGTTTGTGTTTCCTGGTACATGTTTCGGGGATATTTTTTCGAACACTTTCCGTCTTTCATGAAAGGTGAATTGGGATTCACGGCTCCACATGGCCCATGTATCATGTTTTTGCTAACGATTTCAAAAAGTATCGGATCATCTTGGGGATTGGGTAATTCAGCTGATATAACACTATCAATTTGAGTCGGAGTAATCTTGTCCTTTAACCAAATCAAAATGTGAGCATGTGGTAGGCCTCTTTTCTGCCATTCTATAGAATACATCCAGAAGCGAGTTTCTCCATAAATATGAATTTTAGTTATGAGGTTCATGAGATTTATGAGCTTCTGTTTGAAAACTCTAGCTGTCAGATCATACCGATGGGTCGATGATTGTCCAATTAGAAGTAAATTTATAATCTCAGCCCATGTTGGATTACATGTAAACGTTATAAATAGATCAGGACGTCCAAATCTTTGGACATACGTCATGGCATCCTGAGCGTATTCGTGCATGTGCCTTGCGAAGTCCCGTATACGTAGCTGGTAATATGACCAATTTCGCAATGTCAGCAACGTTTCCATCATTTGCAATTGCATCGCGCAAGTGAATATATTCCTCGGAACGAAGTTTTTTCTGATTTAAGCGAATGAAAAGAAGTCGTTCACTTTCGATTTTAGCATACATATCAACAATGAATTGGTGAAAAAGTTGACGGCACTTCAGGATGTGGTTTGATTGTTGTGCTCTAATCATAATACGACACGCATAAAAATCTATGCGCAGGAAACCCTTTGCGTCATCGCAGCACTTGTTGTTGGGTTAGTTTGCATCACGTTGAAATGATACCCATCTTCCCCTTGCCAAAACAGTTTTGGATACTGAAGAGCATCATACGATCTGTGTGTTTCAGTAACACGCTGTAGGCTTTCATTTTGTCTATGGATAATAATATCACGTCGGTTGAAATCCCTTTCGACCATAACAATAGCAACTTCGTTGATTGTTGGAGCATTGAATCGTCTTTCATGATGACCAGACAGTGTTTTGTCTGCTCGAATAGCTACTCTGTGGTCATCTGATGCGGCATTTGCTCCAATGCAGTTTTGAATAAATTTACCAGATGATTGCGTTCATGGAATAAAATCTGTAAACTTGATATTATTTCACGTTTTGTTCCGGGACTAATAGCACAACGTTGATCTGTCTCCGCCTCCTCGTTGCCCATGAAGTAAATTTGTAAAAACTTGGAGTCGTTGTTAGAGAGAGGAAGAAGTGATCCAATTTTATGATTAATTTGTCCTTGTACTTTAAACGTGGGCATAAAACCTCCATCCTTAACAATTTGGGTTGCTCCAAAAGATGTCATTTGAAAACAAGAGTTGTATTTTCAAATATTTTGTAGAAAATGTCTGGATAACTCAGTAGTTCCGGAGACGTAAGCTAGAAGAGGTTCAGGTGGATCATCCAGAGGAGGCAAGTTCACATTTCTATTTGAACAACACATTCCAGGTGATTCATTGTGAAACTTTAAAGCATGACAATACAAACAAATGTTTTCCATTTGCCCAATTGAAACATTGTAATCATAGTCTTTCTCGTAATTGAATGCTGCTAACTTTAAATCAACTCTAAAAGTTTCTATTAATCGTCCATATCGTAACCGATCGACTTCCAGCCGGGCCTCACGATGTTCAATTATTTTTTTTATAACAATCGCACGCTAGATATCCTTTTTAGTGTCTAAATTTGCGGCTAAAGTGCTATTTCGGAACATTTAAATAATTGTATCTATACATGTTAAAATGAATTCTTGATCCAGGGCAGACTTCCGGATTGGAGCATGTCACTAATTTCATATAACTCCTTTCCTAAAGTCATTCCCGTCAAAAAAATCTTTAAAAAATTGAAATTTGATAAAAAAATTTGTACCACAGCCCCTAGACCCCGGGGTCCAGCCCCTTTAAAAGTATCGTCGTGGGCTTGGTCCTGAACATGCAACATATACATGGTAAAAATTTCATGGCGATCGGTAAAGCGGCTAAGGCGTTATTTCAGAACAATCAAATGATTGTATCTTTACGTAAAAATGAATTTTTGATCTAGGGGCGGACCCCCCGAATTCGAACGTGCCTTTTATTTCATATAATCCCTTTCCAAAACTCATTCTCGTAAAAAAATTAAAATTTGAAAAAATTTGTACCATAGCCCCTAGACCCCGAGGTCCACCCCCTTTCACAATATCGTAGAATTGATCCTCACCATGCAATATTTGCATGGTAAACATTTCATGGCGATCGGTTGAGCGACTGAGAAGTCATTTTGGAATAATCAAATATTTGTATCTATATACATGTAAAAATTAATTTTTGATCCAGGGCTGGGCCCCTCGGATTCGAACATGTCAGTAATATCATATAACCAGCCCCATAAACTCATTTTCGTGGAAAAATTTAAAGAAAATTAAAATTTTCGAAAAAATTTGTACCGCAGCCCCTAGACCCCGAGGTCCAGCCCCTTCCAAAATATCATAAAGTTGGTTCTGGATATGCAACTTGTACATGGTACCAATTTCATGGCGATCGGTTGAGCGGCTGAGACGCTCATTCGGAACAAACAAACAAACAGGAATTCATTTTTATATAGATAGATTCCTTATTGTTGTCAAAGGGGATTTTATAGTAGATCTGGTCCTAATTATTTAGAAAATTTTTCGATGTGCTGGAAATCCCAAAACTAGGGCGGCTTTTACTTATCCAATTTAGTATGTATTACATGGATATCCAACAGTCTCACCAGCTTAATCTGCTTGATATAGAGAGTTTTGTTAGTCTTGTGTGATGCATGGAAGATCTGTTGTGATTCTCAATCTGATTTTTATGAGTCGAAATATAGTTTGTACGATAATTTTTTTTTTAGTTTGTACGATAATATGGAAGGTATTCTCTTATCGACTGCAGTACTGGCATCATTTGAAAATGTTACGATTGAGAAATTAGATACATACAGTTTCGGTAATCCTCAATTAATACGATTTCCTGGAAAATATTTTATCAGCTCAAATTTTCAGGACGATGCGATGGGAATGTCATAATGCGTGACCGGTTCAAATATCTAATGTTAGAACATTTCATGTACTACTTGTGTGTTTAGATTTTGGGTATTGCCTATTTCACTCGTAATGATTTTCAAAACATCCTAGTCCTAAGATTTACTAACTCAAAAATAATAATGTTTGCTTAGAACATGAGAATTTAAGTTTTGGTCATCGGTTTGGGAATTTTTAATGATAGCAGCCGTTCATAATTTTTTCTTCGGATTTAGTGTTTGAATTCTAACATCAATAAGATTTCGAGTATATCTGGTCAAAATATTTACGTTATTTTACGAATCGCATCACTGAACTTAGGGCAGGCCGTTCAGTCTAAGATGTATGAATATGGTGAACGTTTTATTATGTGAATTATAGTGACAGTATATAGCCATTTTACGTAGCCCCTGAAATGAAACATATGAATTAATGAATATTTTTTTCATAGTTATAAAAAGTTGCTGCACTTTCCGTTAATCTGCAATTCAAGTGTCAGTTGGGATTGGCTAACTATATCACAAAAATTTGCCCATTTTTAATATTTACGGTATCGTATTTGGAATAACAATGGAATTTTCTGCAAATCTACTAAACCGTCCTTGTTTTTGCATCATTTTACATGTATGTTTATTTCAAGTCGCTTTTCTGAAGTGATGATTTTCTGAAGTGTGCAGCTGTTAACTGAATTTAAACTGATTAATAGATAGCTAGAGGAAGTTAGTGGCTAGTGGTAAATATAGCAAGGGTAGTAAATATAAATGGAAATAAATTTTTTACGTTAACTAAATTTTGCTAGAAATTAATCGGGACGTGTTTTCCTCATTGAGGAAGTTTGAGCTATTCTTATAACATTATGGTAATTCAAGCTTTCAAAACTTGTTATAATGTTGAATACTTGCGCAGGTCGTTACCAATTAATTTGAGGCTGAATTTTAAATATACACTTTGCTGATACTTTGATTGGTATGAACATGAAATAATATGTTTTTAAGAATAGTAATTCACTGATTGGTATAAACAGCAAGCTATATGAGTTTTAGTAATTAAGTTTATCGAACATTTTTATATTTTTTATTTTTGTCTTTTAATAAATCCTTTGATCTTTGAGGATGATCTTATGATCTTAATGTGATTTTCGATTCCTTAATGTTCAAATTTTATCGATTATGGTGGGAATTTCCATCATTTTTAAATTATTCGTTATTGTTGTCAATCGAATTTTCTTGTAGATTTGGTCCTAATTGTCGAAATTGTCCTATTTTCGATGCGCATTTTTATTTTTATCTAATTTACTGTGTATTAAAAATAATTGGAAATTGTATGGTATTACATGTCAGAGTCGCACCAGTTTAATCTGCTTGATATACTGTAACTGGAGAGTTTGGTGTGCGTTATGATCGTGATTCTCAGCATCATTCTTAAACCAATACCATTTCCTGCAAAATCTCAAATTTTCAGGACGATGTGATGGGAATGTCATAATGCGTGACCAGTTCAAAAATCTAATGTTAGACATTCAATATACTTGATGGGTGTTTCATTTTGGGTATTGTCTATGTTACTCGTAATGACTTTCAAGACGTCCTAGTTTTAAGATTTACTATCATCGGTCATCGGTTTAATATGAGTTTTGAGTTTTCATGGTATAGCAGCCGTTTAAGAATTTAGTAATTGTTCGCTTTCTATTATTAATTGACCTAAATTTCACTATGCACTTTTCTGGACAAACTGACACGAACATGTTTGGAAATCTAATTTGGAGCTTCGTATGTTATGTTAAAAACGTTTATTTCTTTATGGGTATCGGATACTCTTCCGTGGTTCTAATCATATCCTTCAGCAGTGCCATGTTATGTTTGCTAAGGATTCACTAGTGTCGCTAGTTGTTCAAAATTGATTTTTTATGTTTACCAATATTTTATTTAAATGTTACTTTCAATTAGGACAATTAATTTTATATTTACTAAATTAAGTGCTGTGCAATATTTTGTAAATTTTAATTAGTTTATTTTAAATATCAAATCAAACATTTAAATATCTGACAGTGCATTTTATACTAAAGTTATTTTATACTTAAATTTGATTTACTTTAAAACTTTTAATTATTTTGTGTGAAGGGGATATTTTGTATTTTGCGAAATTAATCGATTATATTTTAACAGCCTTTTCGCCCTTGGAGTGACTCACAAAGAATTTCGGTAAGCGAGTTTCAATTATTATTTTTACTATACTTGATATTGAAATACGTAATCCAAAAATATTTCCGAATTTATAAGCATGCCATTTTTATCATGAAACGATACAGGCTGAAAAATTGAAAATCCAGTTTGAACTAAATTAAAAATAGGCTTATTTAGAAATACTCACATATGTTCACAATATTTTCTCTTAAAACTTACCACATATTACAAAATCATCATAAGTAGGGTACTCCTCTGTTAAATAATTAATTTTTAATAGCTTTGCGTAACCACGATAAATAAATTTTAAAATCATTTTAAAGAATTTTATTTTTAGGTTAGAACACTGTACCAAATTTAGTTTTATTTTTTTGTGATACGTAGAACACACTTTACACTCGCTTTTATTAACTAATACCAAATATATTAATAAAAATCGTATTTTTAATGATTTGTATGCAGCAATATGTACTATTTTACCAAACTTTTTATAAAATCACACAACATTATTTTAACACGTTAAAATGTGTTAAAATAACACTATTATTTTAAAACATGAAAAAAAAAATTTAACCATCTTCGTTAACAGCTAAGCGTATAATGCCAAACTCCGCTAAATCAAAATGAAATTTAGTTTTAAACTTATAGCCTATCTCTTACTATCCCATACATTATGTGTAAAAGAAGAAGAGAAAAAATTTCCACTCATAATATTTAGTTTATCTAGAAAGTACAAATAATATCCTTTTTTAGACTGAAACATTTAGTAAATTTTTTATGCAGTAAAAGAATAAAAACCAAAAATTTCATTTCTATTCCTAAAAAGAATAAAATATTAATTTCACCATGCATTTTTATTCGAAAAGAATAAAACTAACAAACAATATATCATTTATTTAACCTAACCTTACATAAATAATGTTGTTATTCTGCAGATTGAGAAAATGTAGTATTGAATGGAATTTATTGCATTTCACGCGTTTTTCTGGATTATGACAAACAAATCTTGCCGATTTTCCGCTGTAGCTAAATTAAAATATCGACCATATTTTCTTATCGTTGGACGTATAAATAATATAACACAATGCTAGAAGTTTGCACATTATAACGGGTGCTTTTAAGAGCTTGAGAACTTTTTTTTAAAAAAAAACGCATAAAATTTGCAAAATCTCATCGGTTCTTTATTTGAAACGTTAGATTGGTCCATGACATTTACTTTTTGAAGATAATTTCATTTAAATGTTGACCGCGGCTGCGTCTTAGGTGGTCCATTCGGAAAGTCCAATTTTGGGCAACTTTTTCGAGCATTTCGGCCGGAATAGCCCGAATTTCTTCGGAAATGTTGTCTTCCAAAACTGGAATAGTTGCTGGCTTATTTCTGTAGACTTTAGACTTGACGTAGCCCCACAAAAAATAGTCTAAAGGCGTCAAATCGCATGATCTTGGTGGCCAACTTACCGGGCCATTTCTTGAGATGAATTGTTCTCCGAAGTTTTCCCTCAAAATGGCCATAGAATCGCGAGCTGTGTGGCATGTAGCGCCATCTTGTTGAAACCACATGTCAACTAAGTTCAGTTCTTCCATTTTTGGCAACAAAAAGTTTGTTAGCATCGAACGATAGCGATCGCCATTCACCGTAACGTTGCGTCCAACAGCATCTTTGATAAAATACGGTCCAATGATTCCACCAGCGTACAAACCACACCAAACAGTGCATTTTTCGGGATGCATGGGCAGTTCTTGAACGGCTTCTGGTTGCTCTTCACTACAAATGCGGCAATTTTGCTTATTTACGTAGCCATTCAACCAGAAATGAGCCTCATCGCTGAACAAAATTTGTCGATAAAAAAGCGGATTTTCTGCCAACTTTTCTAGGGCCCATTCACTGAAAATTCGACGTTGTGGCAGATCGTTCGGCTTCAGTTCTTGCAGGAGCTGTATTTTATACGGTTTTACACCAAGATCTTTGCGTAAAATCTTCCATGTCGTCGAATAACACAAACCCAATTGCTGCGAACGGCGACGAATCGACATTTCACGGTCTTCAGCAACACTCTCAGAAACAGACGCAATATTCTCTTCTGTACGCACTGTACGCATTCGTGTGGTTGGTTTAATGTCCAATAAAGTAAACTGAGTGCGAAACTTGGTCACAATCGCATTAATTGTTTGCTCACTTGGTCGATTATGTAGACCATAAATCGGACGTAAATCGCGAAACACTTTTCGAACCGAACACTGATTTTTGTAATATAATTCAATTATTTGCAAGCGTTGCTCGTTAGTAAGTCTATTCATTATGAAATGTCAAAGCATACTGAGCATCTTTCTTTTTGACACCTTGTCTGAAATCCCGCGTGATCTGTCAAATACTAATGCATGAAAATCCTAACCACAAAAAAATCACCCGTTAGTTACCGAATTATTACTCAAATGGTTACCGAAACATAAGACCATCGTGAATGATATTATTAGGGTCGTTTGAATCTGACTAGGACCTAATTCAGTTTTCTAAAACTGACCGAATTTGATTCTAGATAATTTAAAAATCTTTAACCTGTAATTTTTGCTGTTTTTGAAAATGTGCTCTAAATCAATCATGTGAAATGAAAAATCTAAACCACTAATCGTAATATTCTGTTATTATGACTTATACATTTGCGATAAATTTGTCTATATTATTTATTGTTTTTTGATCGTAACAAATCATAATATTCTTAAAGCAAAATTTCATCTAGAATATGCAATAAAAGATAGAACTGTAGAATTTGCTAAGATATCTTAGACCTTCTTCTTGTAGACCGTTTGAGTAATTAACAATGAATAATCAAGTAATCGTTGATTGTGCCTATATATTATATAGGTACGGGCGTACGGCCATCGATTCCTTGATCTTACATGCTGAACTACTCAAACGATCTATTGATAACCATCATATTTTATTTCGTACTAGGATGTCAAAAATAATAATAACAAAGTATCCTTATACATTTCTATTCAATGCATAAATGAACGCCCATGTTGTATCTTAGTAGGTCTTGGGATCAAAAGACATTTTGTTTAAATAATTGAAATCTGAAATGACAAAATAATTTCATATTGTCAAACAACAGATTTATAAATATGTAAAAGGAAAATCAATAGATAAACAGTGATGGCTGATTAACGCCTCAACTGGAGGAATTGTGTATTATGTCTATTTCAATTTCAATATACAATATACAATTTTATATCACAAGTTCTTCTTCGGCAGCACAAGTCTTCTTTAATTGTAGAGGCGACTGTGCTGAAGATGAAAGTGTCATTTAAATATGTAGTTTTAACATTTTATTTTTGTTAGTAGGCTAATAAGAATTGCTGGTACATATAATATACCAAAAATAGAATGCTGTCTTAACAAATGTATGACTAATCTGAAGTTACGCCAAATGTATATAGGTTTATGTTAAGATGTGATTTATTATTTATGTATTGTGGATATTTTTGGTTTTTGGAGTTCAAAAGGTATTGGCCGTGGGAATTTATTAACTGCTACTAAATAACCTGAATTATCTGCAATTTAGCTGGAAAAATTGTCGAATAAAATATGGCTGAATTTCTTCGGGTTTCCTTCGTTTACATGTGTATATATTTTATAATTAACAAAATAAAGAAAATCAGTGTGATTCCAGAAATTTGATTTATTAATTAATAGTGAACATAAAGAAGTTAGAATTAAAATAATTGTGCTTTACAATAATATAATAGTTTGAATTTATAGTGTAATCTGTATGTTTCTCGTGGGGAATTTTAATGTGCATTTTATCAAAATCCAGAACACTGTAATTTTCATTTGGCATAATTCTATAGGCATGGAGGCTATTGCTGAATGAAACAGTAGACCATATTTTGGTAAAGAAAATTTCCAAAATTTCTTCAAACACTGGATGGCCGTTCTTATTGAAAAAATTGCAAATGAACAATTTTCTTTTATAGGTGAAATTACATTTAAACCAGAAAGCCACATTTATTTCAATGTTTAATGAAATTTTTGATAAATTTGCGATTTTATTTCCCGAAATTGGAATGAATTTTAGATTTTTTTTTTTTCTGAGTACGCCATATTCTTTTGTGATTTCCAATTCAATTTGTTGATCTGCCATAAACTGTTGGTGTCTGATAGTGAGCGTCTTTCATAAAGTTATAAAATTATTTAGTTTTGATGATAATTTGATGAAAAAATTATGTTTCGATTCTGATCGCATACAAGAAAAATGAGCAGCTGGTCCCAGTTTGGTCATTATCCTTGGATAATGGATCAACATATGTTGTTTTGGTGATAGATTCAGTTTATATTGGATTTTGAAAGCATCTAAATATTTTTCAATCTTATATTTTAACTGAAGAATAAGTGAAGTTGTTACTTTTGGAGCGAACACTATATCCATTATGTCAAGTAACAACAAAATAACTTTAAACTCAGGTTCCAGCTGTTCCGGTAACAGATCTTTAATTATTATTGGCAGAAATCGGATCAAACACCACGTCTGAGAAGCTTTCTGACCTATTCGTTGACCTTTCTTATCAATTATTACTGGACTAGGTTTGTTGGAAATTTCTAAAAATCGGTAGTCATAGACATGTGTTCGATCATTGATTTTTTTCAAAACTTGTTTGTCGTAATTAACTAACAGTTTTATGAATAGTTTAATGGATAACCTTGCAACCCCCTCCAGTATATCATGCATTGCATCGACGGTCATTAAATCAAAAAATGTAAAATATGTCAATTCAATTATTGAACTTTTATATTTTACACCACAGACATTATTTGGTTTTGAATTTAAATTTTCCAACTGGTTACAGCAATCCATGTAATGATTTTCAGTACGCAATTTTTTTCGTCTTCACTTGTACTTTTTTGGCATTCGTCTTTTACAGAAAAACATATTCTGCAATAGTTTTGGCTAGAAAAACTTTCTACAAAACCCAACAAACTATTTGCTCCTAAATTGTCATAGCAAATCGACACAAGTGTCCCATGAACTAAATTTCCGTGAATCATCATTCCATTAGCTTCTAAATCTTTTAAATCAGCAATAACCGGCGACAAAATATCATTATATGTGTACGTACCAGATTTTATATCATTCACATTAAATAAACATAACAAAAATAAGTTTTTGATTTTTGAAAGCATACAATTGGGAAAGTTACGCAAGTTGAAATAAAATGCACCAATTTTGTGCGGCCCAGATTTAGAACCTAATGGGTTGGTGCACTCAAAATCATTATAGTAAATTTGAATGAATAAATTATATTTGTTAGTTTTAAACTGTGAGCATGTCTTAAAATTTTCTGCGTCTCTGTAGTTTGCGATGAATCCAGTATCCGTGTAATTTTCAAATAATTTTTTAAATGTGTTTTATCGTGAAAAATCAACTGGATGGTAAATTTTACTGGTACGTACATATAAGTGGATTGAACAACACAAAGTTCGAAGCTATTATTTTTTCTGTTCCGTTTGTTTTCAAAGCGAACACCAACACTTAATTCCAGTGGTGCAACAAAATTAATTAGCTCTTCAAACATTTTTTTTCTTAAGTAAGGAGTTTTATATTTTTTAATACAAATCTTAATATTTTCAACAAGAGTTAGAAAATTAGTTTTTGAGGCACCATCTAAATCAAAAGGTAAAATTTCTACCAATGTATTAAATAATGTGGTGGTATAATCTGACAATAAGTGTATGATCCAGCTGATCTGTTCTTCTGGTAAACCCATACAATTTAATTGTTTGACAAAATGTGCTAAATCGTAATCAAGTTCATTTGATTGATTAATACTCACATTATTAACCATTATTGAAGTACTATCTTTAGAGCATATTTCAATAGGAACAATATCTTGGTTTACAGTTAGTTCACCAGGTAGAGCATCGCTCACCTGCAATATAACTGTTTCATTACAGTTGTTATTGCTATTTTCCTCACTAATAGCTGGTGGACGACACTTCTCCAATTTCAAATGCTTCCTTAAACTATCAAACGACGAAAATTCAGTCCGACAATCTTGGTACATATAAACAACAGTTTAATTTTACAATTTTTGTACTAAATATAAAATGTGTGTACTTAATATGGAAAAATAGACTATTTATCTTAGAAAACTTATTACAACATTTAAAACAAAAGTGTTTATAGTTCTCCATTGCTGTGGTTAATCAAAACTGAAGATTATTAGTATCGTTTCACTACATACAAATTAACAGTACACGTATTATTAATGATCCGTTCGCAGTTGTGGCTTAAAAAATACATACGTGCGTATACGTGCGTTTATAGCAAAACGTGTAATGAAAAAACTCGTTTATTTTTATTATATTGGCTAACATTTTTAAAAATGATCTAGAAATTATATTTTTATTTTTTGTTGTTTCTTTAAATTTATAATTTTTTAGTGTAAAAATTATGTTTATGGTGTGATAGTATAAATAAAGAATAATTTGTTTTAGTTAAATATAGTTGGTGGTCATGCAATCCCATAATAACTAAAATCTTTTAACTGAAAGAATAAAATTTATATTAAAATCTGCTAAATTTATTATTAAACCACCAAATTGTACTTAATCTAATATTATTAACAAAGGATGAAAGTTCTTCGAGCTGAAAGAATAGCTTTCATCCAAAATAGTAATGAAAATTAATATATAAAATTTAGGTTTAATTAAATAATAATTTATTTGACAAAAAGAATTATATTTATGCAAAAATATTTTATTCTTAGGTTAAACCCAATTTTTATTCTTTCATTTTTAACCGTGTACAACGAGATTTGGATCCAAGAATAATTTGATTCGCTTTAATTATTAATTTGACTATCTTGAAGCTGGCTATCAAACTTCCGGTTTTTCAATCTTTTTGTGAACTCACCCAAGTAGCAAAATGAAACCAAGGTTTCAAAAAAACCAGAATCGAGGTTGCATTTAAGAGTCTATGTAACTAGTATTTTTGAATCGGTTCTTACATGTCTTCAATTTCGAATAATTAGTGCGAGTTTTATGAAACCCTTTTGACACCAGCAAAAGTTTTTAAATGGTTTCCAAATATTCAAAAATTTACTGGTTATTTTGAAACCATTCGTAAACGGTTTTAGTTTGGATCAATTGCAATGTACTTGAAACGGGTTATAAAAACCTTTTTGTAACGCTTAATATTGATTAAAATACCGTATTATTGTTTCTATTAATTTTCTTCTATTTAGGTATTTTGACCATTGGAATTTATAATGGTTTACCAACTTCTAAAATAATTCGCTATTTCATTATGTATGTATTTTGTTCATAAGCACAAATAATATAGTGTTTCGTATGTTCAGAGTCAGACAATACCGTCTACTGATAAACATGTTGAATGACGAATCTTATAATAAAGTTTGTCAAGTCACTGGTAAACACCTCGAAGTGAAAACCAATCTGACTGAATTTTTTTTAAAACTATATTATCGGGACTACAGATGATTTTAAGTTTTTATAAAATCAATTAAAACCCGATTTTGATAGACGTTCTTTGTTATTGAAACTGAAATTAATCCTTTTTTTGAGAGATTTTCTGTTTTTTACAAACCTCATTAAAACGGATTTTTTCGGTTTTTTATTACGGTGCTTATAAAACCTAGAAATGAATCAATAGGTTTGTCACAGCTCCAAAAAAAACTTAAAAGTAGTTTTAACACAAATATTTCAAATCATTTAAAACCGTTTCAAAAAATCTGGGTTTCTTTTAAAACTATTTATAAACAGTTCCTCATTAGTAAAAATAAAATGAGATGGTATCAAAAACCGCGGCCAAAAGCAATACCTGCTAAGGCCTCGTAACGTGTCTGAAACCATTTGAAAAACTTTTTTGTTTTAAAACTAAAGTTTCGTATTGGTTATAAAACATACTTGAAACCAAAAATTGCTACTTTAATTTATTGTGTATTTTGATGTTTGTATTCCTCTTAATTCAGAAAAAAACACCTAAAAAGGGGCAGTTTTGAAAAGCGGAATAATTTAATGTTACTCATGTTTGGGCCAAGGGTATCGAAAATTGTTTTTTCGAGTACATTGCGATGAGTTCTATTAAAAATAATTTTGATACTTAATTAATATAATAAAAATGTCCAATTCAACCAGCAATGGCCAATTTTTTCGCAGTTTTTTAAATTGGCGTTAATTCTACTAAATGACATTTAATATATTTTATATTTTCATAATAATTTTCATTTCATAATTTTAGGTTCATTTAATTACTACATTCACATCATTTAATTCTTTATAAACTATAAAATTCAATCACTTCCAGTAAATGGGTGTGCCCCATATGCAAAGTTTACATCAACCAGATTAGATTGGCGTGGATTATGCATTTAGTAAGGGCTAACTTCATTTTTACAAATTTGATATATTTATTTTAATAACAAACTATTTTAGATATCCTAGGCCATATCCAATAGGAGCGTGGTAGTGTCTTCGATGAAGAAATTTTTGTATTGTTACAAGGACGGTATGAATTATATAAAATTTATGGTGTTTCAGATTTTGGTAGTCTTTCCACATTTCATTTTTAGAATTATAATCGTTTTTAGATGATGGCACACTATAAAAATGCCGGCTTGGCAGTTTGGAATTAATACGATTTTATAATGTATTACAAATTTCGACCAAACTAGTTAAAATTGATTTTATTACTCGACGGGTGCGTCACCTGAGTAGTCTTTACAAAACCTAGTATTCTTTACAATTCACTAAACAATCCACATCAAGATAGTCTCTGACTTAATTCAACAAATTGTTTATTAGTTTTCGCGATTTTTTTCGAACTGTCATAAATTTTACTTAGGTGAATAATAATAAGTAATTTACCAAATATTTCGTTGTTTATAGATAATTTTCTTTTTAAATTTTTAGGTTCGTTAAAATGATAAATTGCATTGAGGGAATTAAAATTAAAATAATAGTTCGTTTCCGGCAAATGTGGGGCCTCACATTTTAATAATAAATAAATGTAATATTTTATTTTAGATCTCCTGGGATCTTTGGCTGTATCCAAAAGGAGATGAGTAGTGCCATATATTAAAAAGTAGGTGTTTATAAATAATAAATTTGAGGATGCTGGGACTAGCTATGTTTTGCTGAAATGGTAAGTTCCTTTCTATTCGTAAATTTTAAAGTTAAACAATAGCTTTTTGCTTTAAATTTTATTTGACCAAATATGGTATACTTTTTCTGCAAGTGTGACTATAGTGAATCCTTATCAATATTATGCGACGAAACAAAGTTTAGTCCCGTGAAAATTTTTAGTCAAAAGTTCGGTTTTTGTTAAGATCAATTATTTATTTTGATAGTGTTTTTTCCGTTTAGATGCACTTTGATTTTCGAAAAATTCAAGTCCCAAATTCCACCAAAGTAAAATTTTATGGATTTTAAGAAAACATTATTATCATGGAGTTAAGGTCGCTTGATCTTAGATCTTAATAAGCGTTTCGAGATGACGTGCTGGAAGTTTTGCAAAGTGATCTTCAAATAAATGAACTTATTTTTATCTTTATACAAATTACAGTTTGACGTCGTATTATGTGTACCTGGCCTTACCAGAGGGAATCAATAAAGGCTTGTGGCATTTTTTTCATTCTTCCCTTTTTGATGAAGAGAATTTTACTTTATAAATTACCTGTCTAACAATATTTATAAAATGTGACCAAAGCTGCACGCCTCAAGAAAAAGATGGTTATCAACGATTATTAATTTGGTAAGGATATATTTTAATAAAATAAATCATTTAAATAATATAGTTAATATTATATTTTAGATGTCTTGGAATCCGGGCTGTATCCAAAAGGAGATAAGTAGTGCCATCTATTAAAAAATATGTATTTATAAATAACAAATTATGGCACCAGGCTATGTTTTGCTGAAATGGTAAGTTTCATTATATTCATAAATTTTAAAGTTGTTAGGATCAATTAATTGTTTAGCGATGTTTTTAACAATTTTTAACAAATTTCGTTTGCGATTCTATGTGAAAATAATTTTCCCAAGTGATAGTTTTTTTTTTGTAAATTGAGAATTCCGTAATTTTTCTACCTTCTTAAGCTTACTTAGATTTTGATAATTAAAGATTATTTTGATTATTAAGTTCCAATCTTCACCAATGTAAAATTTTAGGCTACCATCCCTATATATTATTAAGTAATTCGCCTGATCTTTCAATAATTAAGTTTCGAGATGGCGTGAAGGAAATCTTACAGAGTGATTTTCATACATTCAAGTTGAAATTTATTTATTTTTATCTTTTGGAAGTTATAGTTTGACGTTTTATTATATTATAATTATAGTGATAGTAGCCATTTTACGTAGCCCTCTCAAATGAATCATATGTTATTTTTTTCGAATTAATGAATATTGTTTTCATAGTTATAAAAACTTACTGCACTTTCCGTTAATCTGCAATTCAAGTGTGAGTTTGGGTTGGCTAACTCTATTACAAGATATTCCCATTATAATATTTACGGTGTCATATTTAAAATAACAATGCAATTTTGCATCATTTCCTTTTTTGTCATTTACTAGTAAGTTACTTTTCTTGTCATGTTTTTCTGAAAACATTAACTCTGCTATTAACTAAATTTAAACTGCAGGTAGTTGTAGGACGCTCAACCAAAAGCTGAGTGGTAAATATAGTTAGGCTAGTAAATTGGTTACAGTAACTCGTTTTTGCTATAAATTGTTTGGGGCGTGTTTTCCTTAATGAGGGAGTTTGAGCTATTCGTATAACATTATGGTAATTCAAGCTTACAAAACTTGTTATGATGTCGAATACTTGCGCAGGTCGTTACCAATTAATTTGAGGCTAAATATTAAATATATACGTTGCTGATACTTGGATCAAAGAAGAAGAATAATTCACTGATTTGGTATACACAGCAAGATATAAGAGTTTTAGTAATTAAGTTTATCTAACATTTTTATATATGCCCTAAACTTTTGTTTTATTAATTTTTGCTATTGGTTTATTTATTTTCTGATTATTCTTGTTTGTGAAAATACTATCTTTATAACTACGTACTTCCTGTTTGTACTAAACATGCTTGATTATCAAAGACGCAAACGCATTTGGTACTACTAATGAATTTTCTCGTCACCAATCATGCTACTTTCTTTTGCGTAAAAAATACAAGATTTTTACGGATTATACATACTGGGACCTCCAAACAAACCGTAAAAGAAACAAAATAACCCGTGTTTTTGAGTTGGAACTCTCATAGCTTAACTAATTAAGTTTTTGGGTGACAGAAATAAATTTGTGTCCAGGTTAATAAAATTGAATTTTTATATGATTTATTGGAGAATAGCTCTAGTGTTGGAGCAGCATTACTAAGGTCATCAGTTGTAGGTAGTTGGGACATGGGATGTTGACCAATTCTCATTTTGATGGCCTTATCAGTCTGCGTTACACATTATTGGCCTTCATTATTTTTTATTGGCCATCGGCTTTTGTGTGGTTATAATTATATTCTTCAGCAATCCGCAATCTCTTATTGTTAGTTGTTGGTACTATTATCCTTATTTGTTCACGAAAAAAACGAAATTTTGGTAATTAGTCTTCGGTCTATGACTTTTGTGTAATTCCTATAGGATTTAACGCTAAAGATTTCCTGGTATCGTCACTTTGTGGAAAAATTGTATGTTTCATATAATTTAATGTATAATCTTGTTATTTAATATTAGTTAAATTGTTATTTTTAAATTATATTTATTTATTTTATATTTAACGGTGTGCAATATTTTATAAATTTCAATTTTAAATAACAAATCGAACAGTGAAATTTAATTCTTAATTCATTCTACTCAAATTTGATTTACATTTAAAAATTTTATTTATGCTATGATTAATGCAGGATTTCGGTAAGACTCTTTTTTTACGTTCATTATGTGCAAGTAATTATTTCAATAAATTTTCAAATTTCCCCTTATTGGTACAAGAGAGCTAATGATCGATTTATTCAAATTTTCGTACATCGGTTGAAATTTTGCAAACCCCTGAGTTTTATCCGACGTGGCTGAAAGGTATAAACTTATGATGCAAACATCATTGTTTTATCCATTCTATTAATTATCAGATTTATTGTACCACAAAAACCAATGAAATCATGTCAATTACTGACGTAATATGTATTCGACGTACTTGCGAATGTAACAATTTTCTCGGCATGTTATCACTCATTATCTACGCTGAATACGTTAATTCGTATGGTGAGTGATTTAAAACGCCCCCATGGTTAATTATAGCAAATTCTTTCGAAATAAAATTTTGATCTTAGATCAAAAAAATGACTGGCAATACGATGTATTTCAATGACATTTCGATCAAATTTATTGTATTGCAAATCATTTTTTTGATCTAAGATCAAAATTTTGTTTCGAAAGAATTTGTTATTAGAGATTAAGTTTAAATTTTGGAATTTAATTATAAAGCGCAATAATAGCTTAGAAAGCTTGAAATTAATGGATCTTTGAAAGGATTTTTTATGAAAATATAGGAAATAGAATTCAAGTTTGTGACTCCACTTCAAAAATCAAATTTGGAGCCAAATCTTGTGACGATTTATTGCAAAATTCATTATCTGAAATTGGGTCATATAAGGATACCTACAAGCTAGAGGAGGTGCTTTCCTGTAAACTCTTTTGACGGCAGCCTGAAACATGTTTTCGATTAAAGATGACATAATTGATGTAAATACTCTGGTCAAATAACATAAGATAAAACCGACAACTGGAATCAGCACAAATAATAAATTTTTAGCACAAAAAATATTTGTTAAATATCGATACTTATATCTTGAATATTTTAAGTTGGCGCCAGATTTAGTTTATGATATTGGTAGAAGTAGCTTTTTAATATTAGTTTGTGCCTCACCTGAAACATTATTTAGTCGTTCGTAGTTACTACAGTTTTGCCTAGCTATCTAAAATTAGGTTATTGCTTGACTTAAGAATTTAATAATTTATTTTTTAGATTTTAGTGGTTGAATTCAATAAATATAAATTTGGCGCCGTCTTTGGTAAAATTTAATTTCGGGAGTTAGATTAAAAAATATTTACTAATTAGGTTTAAAATTCATTATCAGTCCGGTTTTATTAGATCTGTTTTAAAATTTAAAAGATTTAAATTTGTGCTTATTAGCGAATTTCATAAACATCTATTACGATTACATTAAAGTTTAATTCAAATTAAATTCGACAATAAATAGAAACGAGAAATATTTTTTTATACCTAGGAATTTCCTACAAAATGCAGATTGACGTTGCTGAAATCCGTTTTCATTTGAATAACATTATGACGAACTTTCGCGTAATAGCCATATTCCTTAAATTACTTCTAAATCAATTTTAAAACCAAAGCAAATCGAGGCTCATCAAAATCCAAAAATGGCCATATTTCAGAAATGCACTTTGAAATTAATTTAGAATGCCACTTTAATTCCAAAATCAGAATTTAGGTTTGCCCTTTTAAAGATGCATCATCACAAAATGTTTATTTAGATCTCAATTCCCGATAGTTAAATATATTTTACGAGTAAAACGTAAAACCTCTATTCTTTTAAAACCTCTATTCTGTCATAATAGCCAAAGTTCATAATAATTTTTTAATAAACCCATACAGAGATGATAATCTACTGATTTGATAGGTCTGACTGAATTCGATTAGATCCTTTTCAGTATTCGGGAATTTATCATCTACTGAAGTGGTTACGTATTTTTGGTAATCGTTCATAAATATATTTCTTAGTATTTCCCATGAATTCGATTGTACTATGGCGAGGTTGTTTTCTAGATTGGCTCTAACAATTTTCATGAATTCCTAATGAGTTGACAATAAACTCCATGAGGTAAATACGTAATAATTTTTTACACATGCCTCAAATTTGTTCTGAAATAATTCGTAGTATCGAGTTTAAATGATTAGAGAACCCTTAAAATAATTTTGGACTTCTCTTTCGGCTAAAATCTATGGCTAAACATGACAACATACATGATTTTAGTCTTAATAAGAATAAACAATATTTGCTAAAACCACCCCCCGAGATTTATTCAATTCATCTGTGATGAAAACAATCGTCATTAATTCGGAATGGCGTTGCACGCGTGCATGAATGGCTTTGATGCATGAGTACATGCATTGTTTTGTCAAAATTAATTTTTCTTCTAGCAAATAGCTATATTTATATCGCACCATGCGTGCAATAAAACGATAACTCAAAAACAAACATTTTCAGGAAAACGATTTTTCACTAAAACTTTTGGTGTAAGCCCATGGTAAAATTTATTTTCAAAGCTTAATAATTACTGTAGGAGGATTCTGAATCGGCACATCTGTAGGGCCTATTGCCAATATTCTAAAAATGCAATCATGCAATAACGCGATAAGTAGTACTTATCGTTTTATTGCACGCGCATGGTGCGATATTTTATGAGAGAAATATTATTGCTAATCTTTTATTATGAAATTGGGATTTAATTTTTATTAACTGTTAGTATGCTTAAACCTGCTTTTAACGATGTTATATGGAATATCGCTGTGATTTAAAATTGAATGGTCGGTTCCAAAAAAAAATACTATATAATTCGGTTGGAAGAAATACCTGTGTAACACCAGCTAATATTTAATTCTTAAATAATATGAAAAATGGCTTAGTTTTATTTTCAGTAGCTTAATGCTTGATATGCAACATAGGACCATAGTCTGTTAAAAAACGCCCAAAGTTTGGGCAAAATACAAAATTTCTTCTAACACTCACGTTATAGAATTCCATTACAACAAGAATTGGATCCAACAATAATTTGATTCACTTTAATTATTAGTTTGACTATCTTGAAGCTGGCTATCAAACTCCCGGTTTTTCAATCCTTTTTCTGAACTCATTCCTTTTAATTCAGGAAAACACCTAAAAAGGCGGAGTTTTGAAAAGCGGAAAAATTTAATGTTACTCATGTTTGGGCCAAGGGTATCGAACCAACCAATTCAACCAGCAATGGCCAATTTTTTCGCAATTTTTTAAATTGGTGTTAATTCTAATAAATGACATTTAACATATTTTATATTTTCATAATAATTTTCATTTCATAATTTTAGGTTCATTTAATTACATTCACATCATTTAATTCATTACAAGCTATAAACTTCAACCACTTCCAGTAAATGTGTCCATGTGGCTGCATAGGCAAAGTTTACATCAACCAGATTGGCGTCGATTATGCATTTAGTAAGGACTAATTTCATTTTTACAAATGTGATATATTTATTTTAATAAAAAACTATTTTAGATATCCTGGGTTATATCCAATAGGAGCGTGGTAGCGTCTTCGATGAAGAAATTAGTGTATTGTTACAGGACTTTACACTAATCACGTTCTGGTCGATACTCTGAAAAGCCTGATTTTGCTGAAATTGTAAGTGTTATTCTATTCCTAATTTTTAAATTAACATATATCTATTAAATTTAACTTTTCTGCATCTGTGACACCAGTGAATTTTACAAACATTTTGCCTTCAGTTAACTGCTTTGTAAATAAAAGTTCTTTACGGGTATATAACCAATTTTAAATAGTTGTCACAATTTTGCACTTCCCACAAGTTTACGGTTCCAAATCAGCAGATTCATAACTTTTTTATCGCTACAAGGGGAAAATCGATAATAAACTTCAACCACAATCCTACCTTTAAGTGGTTCTGACTGCTCGTAACTTGATATTGCAATTTTATCGATTATGGTGGTGATTTCGTCAACGAGCGGCACAAATTTAGTGGCTCTTATATAGATTACTAGCTGAGTTATCCGGCGTTGCACGGGAGGTATATAATTCAAATACCTTGATAAGAATTCTCTCTTTACATACAGCGATGTGCGATGTTGCAATCACATATGAAACGAAAATTATAAGTAGCTGTATTCAGTAACGGGTGCCTCCGCCAATATATCCAGGCGAACTTTTGTAATGATATTATTGGACATCCTGTTTGTGAGGATAATTAATTAATTTTGGTTTGGTATTTGTTACCAATTGCCAAATAATTATACTCCATTTTGACAAACCTTCAACCAGCTCAAAGTGAATAATAAATATAAAGATATTTTAGTTAATAATTTTTATTATAAAGCCTTTTGATAAACAATATTTTTGGTTTTTCCATTTGGTGTGTAAATAAATAAATTTTTTGCCGTTCCCACTCTGGAGCAAGCATCATACAGTTGGCCATGTGAAAAGCATGAATTTTTCAAAATAACATCAGCTATTTTCAATGATTGCCCCTGGGCTTTGTTGATTGTCATTGCAAAAGCAAGGCGTAATGGGAATTGTAGTCGCTTGAATTCAAGCGGCAAATCGGTGAGAATCATAGGAATGCGCGGAATTAGCACACCTTCTCCTTTACTTTTACCGGTAATAATCGTTGCTTCAATCACATTCGGCATCAATTTATTCACACAAAGCCGTGTTCCGTTGCACAATTTCGGTGGATCTAAATTTCGGAGCAGTATTATTGGTGAACCCTCTTTTAAAAATAGTATGTGTGGTGGAGTACCAGGTAGCTCCAAAGAATTAAGAAACTCTATTGGATAATTGACGGATTGATCCACATCAGTAACCGTGTCGATAGATTTGTATTTCATTAGTGGCCGGAGTAGTTGCGATTGAATTTCATTATTTAATTTATTAACGCCGTCATTTTTGGGAGCTAGGAGTGCACGTTCGCACAGCCAATCATGATTTTTGAAGTTATTTGGCAGATTTGAGAATACTTTCATTACCACGTCCTTTATTGATGGCAATATTTGACAAAAATTAGGCGGGAACGATATCTCACATGTTACAGTGTCATTTGGCAATTTCCCGTTACCCATGTCCAAAAGCTGCCTAGCAAATGTTTTAGCTGTACCATCGTGATGTAAATTCACACGCATGTTTGTAGATAGTGTGATTTTCGTAACGTCTTTCCAAAGATGAGACGCCTTCAGGCAGGCATTAAGTTCATCAGCGGGTGTTGATCGTGGAATGACTGGCAAAGTTTGACGAAAATCACCTGCTAGTAGTGTTAGAGCTCCTCCCATTGGTCGGTTATTTTGTCGCAAATCGCGCAAAGTACGATCAACCGCTTCAAATGCTTTTTTGTGTGCCATGGTACATTCATCCCAAATAATGATTTTACATGTTTTTAATAACATGGCAATTCCCGATTCCGTGTTATATTCAATTCAAATTCAATGGTAGTTTAAACGTTGAATGTGCTGTGCGTCCTCCATCGAGTAAAGTGGATGCAATTCCAGATGATGCAACAGCGAGGCCGATTGTATTCTGCTGTCTTACTTCAGCAAGTATCAAATTAAGAAGAAATGTTTTTCCAGTGCCTCCGGGTCCATCAAGAAAAATAATTCCTCCGTTACCGTTTGCTATGTATTGCATCACTTTAGTGTATGCCTGTCTTTGATCATCCACTAAGAGACTTTTTTGAGTCTCAGCGAAAACTCGTAACTGACCAACGTCGTAATTAAGTTCTCGTAATAGATCTCTATCACGAACAATGTTTCCATGGCGTGTCGGTGCTGGCAACCCAAGTTGGGAAATGACTTTGTTATTAATGTATAAGCATGCATCCTCGAGTAATATAAGTGCTTCATTAAATATGTCTGCTGAAAACTGTATTTCCATATCGGGAATTGTTCTACGTGCTTGCCAAAGTATATCTTCACTAAGGCTTTTTTTGTGCTTTTCCCAAAGACCTTTAGGATCGGAAGGTGTGCATGTTGTTAATATGATTGCAAAGAGCTTGCGTATTTGTGCTGGATGACACATAAGACATGCTTCGGTCAGTGTTCTATCCCAGTGTTCATCATTTTCAAGTAAGCCCAGTTTAAGACATGCCTCTCTGTAAGTTTGACATACTTCGCCATTTACAGTTCTCAGTGCTTGAAAAGACGTTGGTCCTCTTACTTCATGAAGCAGCATTCTCAGAAAATAACACTCCGTATTGTTAGGATGAACATTATAAACTCGACCCAAGGCATCAGAACCACGTATTCCAGGGTACTCCTGAATAATTGTGCCTTGCTTTCTTCTGAAAAACTGCTTCTTCGACGTGTTCCATGTATAATATTTTGGAACTTCATGATACAACAACGTTTTAACGAATACTTCTGTTCCGCACAACTGAAAAAAGGCTGTTAATGTCGTATTCGTTGGTTGTGCAGCTCTCTGTAACAGATTTTCTTCCGTAAAGTAAACTCGTTGTCCATTTTTTAAGTGTACACTGAGATGTACAACTGTTGGATAACGCTCGTGAATATTAAAACTCAAAATTCGCCTGACAGCTTCATTATTGATGATGTAACGTCCTATTTGAAATTGCGTGACTTCATCGAATTGTGAATTTGTATTCGAAAGTCCAAAAATTGCCATATCACTGCCTTTGTTGACGTATTTACATATATATTTAATTGACTTAACCGAGTTGCAGTACTCAACGTTAATATGGGCTTTAAATATTTTCGACAGTAACGGAGTGTAAGGAACAATCCAGCAATTATCTACCTCATGATGCACATTGTTTACTTTGATAGTGGCTGTATGTCCTCCGTCATCGGGTTTTCGTCTCCGTTATTGTGGATATCCGTCGTCACCAGTTTGTGTTTCCTGGTACATGTTTCGGGGATATTTTTTCGAACACTTTCCGTCTTTCATGAAAGGTGAATTGGGATTCACGGCTCCACATGGCCCATGTATCATGTTTTTGCTAACGATTTCAAAAAGTATCGGATCATCTTGGGGATTGGGTAATTCATCTGATATAACACTATCAATTTGAGTCGGAGTAATCTTGTCCTTTAACCAAATCAAAATGTGAACATGTGGTAGGCCTCTTTTCTGCCATTCTATAGAATACATCCAGCAGCGAGTTTCTCCATAAATATGATTTTTAGTGATGAGGTTCATGAGATTTATGAGTTTCTGTTTGAAAACTCTAGCTGTCAGATCATGCCGATGGGTCGATGATTGCCCAATTAGAAGTAAATCTATAATCTCAGCCCGCATGTTGGATTACACGTAAACGTTATAAATAGATCAGGGCGTCCAAATCTTTGGACATACGTCATGGCATCCTGAGCGTATTCGTGCATGTGCCTTGCGAAGTCCCGTATATGTAGCTGGTAATATGACCAAATTCCCAATGTCAGCAACGTTTCCATCATTTGCAATTACATCGCGCAAGTGAATATATTCCTCTGAACGAAGTTTTTTCTGATTTAAGCGAATGAAAAGAAGTCGTTCACTTTCGATTTTAGCATACATATCAACAATGAATTGGTGAAAAAGTTGACGGCACTTCAGGATGTGGTTTGATTGTTGTGCTCTAATCAAAATACGACACGCATAAAAATCTATGCGCAGGAAACCCTTTGCGTCATCGCAGCACTTGTTGTTGGGTTAGTTTGCATCACGTTGAAATGATACCCATCTTCCCCTTGCCAAAACAGTTTTGGATACTGAAGAGCATCATACGATCTGTGTGTTTCAGTAACACGCTGTAGGCTTTCATTTTGTCTATGGATAATAATATCACGTCGGTTGAAATCCCTTTCGACCATAACAATAGCAACTTCGTTGATTGTTGGAGCATTGAATCGTCTTTCATGATGACCAGACGGTGTTTTGTCTGCTCGAATAGCTACTCTGTGGTCATCTGATGCGGCATTTGCTCCAATGCAGTTTTGAATAAATTTACCAGATGATTGCGTTCATGGAATAAAATCTGTAAACTTGATATTATTTCACGTTTTGTTCCGGGACTAATAGCACAACGTTGATCTGTCTCCGCCTCCTCGTTGCCCATGAAGTAAATTTGTAAAAACTTGGAGTCGTTGTTAGAGAGAGGAGGAAGTGATCCAATTTTATGATTAATTTGTCCTTGTACTTTAAACGTGGGCATAAAACCTCCATCCTTAACAATTTGGGTTGCTCCAAAAGATGTCATTTGAAAACAAGAGTTGTATTTTCAAATATTTTGTAGAAAATGTCTGGATAACTCAGTAAATCCGGAGACGTAAGCTAGAAGAGGTTCAGGTGGATCATCCAGAGGAGGCAAGTTCACTTTTCCATTTGAACAACACATTCCATTGTGAAACTTTAAAGCATGACAAAAACAAATGTTTTCCATTTGCACAATTGAAACAGTGTAATCATAGCCTTTCTCGTAATTGAATGCTGCTAACTTTAAATCAACTCTAAAAGTTTCTATTAATCGTCCATATCGTAACCGATCGATTTCCGGCCGGGCCTCACGATGTTCAATGATTTTTTATAACAATCGCACGCTAGATATCCTTTTTAGTGTCTAAATTTGCGGCTAAAGTGCTATTTCGGAACATTTAAATAATTGTATCTATACATGTTAAAATGAATTCTTGATCCAGGGCAGACTTCCGGATTGAAGCATGTCACTAATTTCATATAACCCCTTTCCTAAAGTCATACCCGTCAAAAAATCTTTAAAAAATTGAAATTTGATAAAACAATTTGTACCACAGCCCCTAGACCCCGGGGTCCAGCCCCTTTAAAAGTATCGTCGTGGGCTTGGTCCTGAACATGCAACATATACATGGTAAAAATTTCATGGCGATCGGTAAAGCGGCTAAGGCGTTATTTCAGAACAATCAAATGATTGTATCTTTACGTAAAAATGAATTTTTGATCTAGAGGCGGACCCCCCCGAATTCGAACGTGCCTTTTATTTCATATAATCCCTTTCCAAAACTCATTCTCGTAAAAAAATTAAAATTTTTGAAAAAATTTGTACCACAGCCCCTAGACCCCGAGGTCCACCCCTTTTCACAATATCGTAAGATTGATCCTCACCATGCAATATTTGCATGGTAAACATTTCATGGCGATCGGTTCAGCGACTGAGAAGTCATTTTGGAATAATCAAATATTTGTATCTATATACATGTAAAAATTAATTTTTGATCCAGGGCTGGGCCCATTGGATTCGAACATGTCAGTAATTTCATATAACCAGCCCCATAAACTCATTTTCGTGGAAAAATTTAAAGAAAAATGAAATTTTCGAAAAAATTTGTACCGCAGCCCCTAGACCCCGGGGTCCAGCCCCTTCCAAAATATCATAAGGTTGGTTCTGGATATGCAACTTGTACATGGTACAAATTTCATGGCGATCGGTTGAGCGGCTGAGACGCTCATTCGGAACAAACAAACAAACAGGAATTAATTTTTATATAGATAGATTCCTTATTGTTGTCAAAGGGGATTTTATAGTAGATCTGGTCCTAATTATTTAGAACAATTTTCGATGTGCTGGAAATCCTAAAACTAGGGCGGCTTTTACTTATCCAATTTAGTATGTATTACATGGATATCCAACAGTCTCACCAGCTTAATCTGCTTGATATAGAGAGTTTTGTTAGTCTTGTGTGATGCATGGAAGATCTGTTGTGATTCTCAATCTGATTTTTATGAGTCGAAATATAGTTTGTACGATAATTTTTTTTTTAGTTTGTACGATAATATGGAAGGTATTCTCTTATCGACTGCAGTACTGGCATCATTTGAAAATGTTACGATTGAGAAATTAGATACATACAGTTTCGGTAATCCTCAATTAATACGATTTCCTGGAAAATATTTTATCAGCTCAAATTTTCAGGACAATGCGATGGGAATGTCATAATGCGTGACCGGTTGAAATATCTAATGTTAGAACATTTAATTTACTACTTGGGTGTTTAAATTTTGGGTATTGCCTATTTCACTCGTAATGATTTTCAAAACGTCCTAGTCCTAAGATTTACTCTATTTTACGGTCCAAACATTTACGTTATTTTACGAATCTCATAACTGAACGTAGTGAAGGCCATTCAGTCTCAGATGTATGAATATGGTGAACGTTTTATTATGTGAATTATAGTGACAGTATATATCCATTTTACGTAGCCGCTGAAATGAAACATATGAATTAATGAATATTTTTTTCATAGTTATAAAAGGTTGCTGCACTTTTCGTTAATCTGCAATTCGAGTGTCAGTTGGGATTGGCTAACTATATTACAAAAATTTGCCCATTTTTAATATTTACGGTATCGTATTTGGAATAACAATGGAATTTTCTGCAAATCTATTAAACCGTCCTTGTTTTGCATCATTTTGCATGCATGTTTATTTCAAGTCGCTTTTCTGAAGTGATGATTTTCTGAAGTGTGCAGCTGTTAACCGAATTTAAACTGATTAATAGATAGCTAGAGGAAGTTAGTGGTTAGTGGTAAATATAGCAAGGGTAGTAAATATAAATGGAAATAAATTTTTTACGTTAACTAAATTTTGCTAGAAATTAATCGGGACGTGTTTTCCTCATTGAGGAAGTTTGAGCTATTCTTATAACATTATGGTAATTCAAGCTTTCAAAACTTGTTATAATGTCGAATACTTGCGCAGGTCGTTACCAATTAATTTGAGGCTGAATTTTAAATATACACGTTGCTGATACTTTGATTGGTATGAACATGAAATAATATGTTTTTAAGAATAGTAATTCACTGATTGGTATAAACAGCAAGATATATGAGTTTTAGTAATTAAGTTTATCGAACATTTTTATATTTTTTATTTTTGTCTTTTAAGAAATCCTTTGATCTTTGAGGATGGTCTTAATGTGATTTTCGATTCCTTGATGTTCAAATTTTATCGATTATGGTGGGAATTTGCACCATTTTTAAATTATTCCTTATTGTTTTCAATCGAATTTTCTAGTAGATTTGGTCCTAATTGTCGAAATTGCCCTATTTTCGATGCGCATTTTTATTTATCTAATTTACTGTGTATTAAAAATAATTGGAAATTGTATGGTATTACATGTCAGAGTCGCACCAGTTTAATCTGCTTGATATACTGGAACTGGAGAGTTTGGTGTGCGTTATGATCGTGATTCTCAGCATCATTCTTAAACCAATACCATTTCCTGCAAAATCTCAAATTTTCAGGACGATGTGATGGGAATGTCATAATGCGTGACCAGTTCAAAAATCTAATGTTAGACATTCAATATACTTGTTGGGTGTTTCATTTTGGGTATTGTCTATGTTACTCGTAATTATTTTCAAGACGTCCTAATTTTAAGATTTACTAACTCAAAAATAATAATTTTTGCGTAGATGAGAATTTAGGGTTTGGTCATCGGTTTAATATGAATTTTGAGTATTCATGGTCCTATACGGCATTTCTAATGATTACAGACGTTTAAGAATTTAGTAATTGTTCGCTTTCTATTATTACTTGACCTAAATTTCACTATGCACCTTTCTGGACAAACTGACACGAACATGTTTGGAAATCTAATTTGGAGCTTCGTATATTATGTTAAAAACGTTTGTTATTTCTTTATGGGTATCTCTTCCGTGGTTCTAATCATATCCTTCAGCAGTGCAATGTTATGTTTGCTAAGGATTCACTGGTGTCGCTACGTTATTCAAAATTGCTTTTTTATGTTTACCAATATATTATTTAAATGTTACTTTCAATTAGGACAATTAATTTTATATTTACTAAATTAAGTGCTGTGCAATATTTTGTAAATTTTAATTAGTTTATTTTAAATACCAAATCAAACATTTAAATATCTGACAGTGCATTTTATACTAAAGTTATTTTATACTTAAATTTGATTTACTTTAAAACTTTTAATTATTTTGTGTGAAGGGGATATTTTGTATTTGGCGAAATTAATCGAATATATTTTAACAGCCTCTTCGCCCTTGGAGTGACTCACAAAGAATTTCGGTAAGCGAGTTTCAATTATTATTTTTACTATACTTGCATTATATTTGCAAATAATTATTTTAAAAAATTTCAATTTTCTCCTGTTTCTTGTGCTCAACATTCCAATTTAGAGCGCTTGTGACTCAAATTGGATATTCAAAATGCTTTACATCGGTTGAAGTTTTTAAATTTTATAAACTGAAAAATATAAACTTATGAATCTTTATAACGAAACCGAAACCCCAGTGTTGTGCCAGCTGATTACACCCAAAAGTGAATAAAGGGTCTTGTCGATCAATTAACGAACACAATAACAATTTTTTTATCTCTTTTATCAATTACCAAAATTTTGGAATTTTTCATTTAGCCAATGAAATCAAGAAAATTGCTGCGGTACAATTTAATCATGAAGACATTGTTATTTCCCTTAATATTTATATGTTCCTTCGTATGATGTTTAAATAATTAAATGGCGATTAATTTTAAATTAAGCAATTTAATCCACAATTGTATCGAAAGCTTCAAATGAATGCATCCTTAAGAACACATTGAAAATGGGAGAAACATTTAAAACTTTCAATATAAACGTAATGGATCAAAAACTGAAACTTTCATAAATATAAATTATTTGAGAGCGGTTTCTCAGTATCATCTTTATCACCAAAAAAGCTTTCGAATTTTCCTCCTTCAGAAAAAATATTCAGGTGTTTTGAACACTGTTCTGTAACTGAAATAAAGAGTTTTAATGGAACGAAGCATTGCAAGCTATATTTTTCTGTTTTAATCGATGCAAAATAACTTAGCTCGGGTTGTCTTTGGATTGCAAAAGGCAGCTATATCGCTCACACATACATCATTGATTTTTCCCGCCTATGCGATTCTACTAATATGGCGGCAGACATAGCATTTTACTTGTATTGAAATGTTTGTCTACGTTTCTCGCTTAAACGATACCTCGTATGACTTGTGAGGGTACATTTGGCAAAGCAAATATTACAAGAGTCAAGTTATCAATTAGAGATCCTTTCATTGAAAATAGCAGGCTAGTTAGTTCCTCGCATATAAAGAAATAGGTAAAATAGAGTTTTCTTTAATTACAATTATCCGCTTAGCTACACGTAATTCACAACATTATACACAATTTGTGCAACGGGCCTAAATGATACCTCGTACGACTTGTGAGGGTACAGTTTGTAAATCAAATATTACAGAAGTCAAGTTATCAATTTGAGATCCTTTCACTGATTTTATGAATTTCATAGTTCAAATTGTATAATAAAATAAAACCGATATCTGAAATCGGCACTACGCGTTTTTATCGTGAAATATATTTTTTTAAATTTCGTACCCATAACTTTAGTTTGGACTTCCTGAAGTCGGCGCCATATTTAATTTAATATTATAGTGTAGTATGTGTTGTGTAGTATTGATGATTGTTTAAAGCAGCAATTGATCGTTCGTATAGATAATAAAGTTTTCCCAATTAGTTTAAATTACAAGATTCATTACATGATTTACATTTTAATTTTGTAAGTAAATTTGTAGACTGTATAGTTTGATTTCATTAGTTATAAATTTGGCGCCGCCTTTAGATAGTTTAATTTAAAATTAAAACGATTTGTTAATTAATTAATTAAAAAATAGCCAATAGTAGTTTTTCATTCAACATCCATATTCCAAAAATTCTAGAGGAGGTGCTTTCCTGTAAACTCTTTTGACAGCAGCCTGAAACATGTTTTCGATTAAAGATGTCATAATTGATGTAAATACTCTGGTCAAATAAGATAAAACCGACAACTGGAATCAGCACAAATAATAAATTTTTAGCACAAAAAATATTTGTTAAATATCGATACTTATATCTTGAATATTTTAAGTTGGCGCCAGATTTAGTTTATGATATTGGTAGAAGTAGCTTTTTAATATTAGTTTGTGCCTCACCTGAAACATTATTTAGTCGTTCGTAGTTACTACAGTTTTGCCTAGCTATCTAAAATTAGTTTATTGCTTGACTTAAGAATTTAATAATTTATTTTTTAGATTTTAGTGGTTGAATTCAATAAATATAAATTTGGCGCCGTCTTTGGTAAAATTTAATTTCGGGAGTTAGATTAAAAAATATTTACTAATTAGGTTTAAAATTCATTATCAGTCCGGTTTTATTAGATCTGTTTTAAAATTTAAAAGATTTAAATTTGTGCTTATTAGCGAATTTCATAAACATCTATTACGATTACATTAAAGTTTAATTCAAATTAAATTCGACAATAAATAGAAACGAGAAATATTTTTTTATACCTAGGAATTTCCTACAAAATGCAGATTGACGTTGCTGAAATCCGTTTTCATTTGAATAACATTATGACGAACTTTCGCGTAATAGCCATATTCCTGAAATTACTTCTAAATCAATTTTAAAACCAAAGCAAATCGAGGCTCATCAAAATCCAAAAATGGCCATATTTCAGAAATGCACTTTGCAATTAATTTAGAATGCCACTTTAATTCCAAAATCAGAATTTAGGTTTGCCCTTTTAAAGATGCATCATCACAAAATGTTTATTTAGATCTCAATTCCCGATAGTTAAATATATTTTACGAGTAAAACGTAAAACCTCTATTCTTTTAAAACCTCTATTCTGTCATAATAGCCAAAGTTCATAATAATTTTTTAATAAACCCATACAGAGATGATAATCTACTGATTTGATAGGTCTGACTGAATTCGATTAGATCCTTTTCAGTATTCGGGAATTTATCATCTACTGAAGTGGTTACGTATTTTTTTTAATCGTTCATAAATATATTTCTTAGTATTTCCCATGAATTCGATTGTACTATGGCGAGGTTGTTTTCTAGATTGGCTCTAACAATTTTCATGAATTCCTAATGAGTTGACAATAAACTCCATGAGGTAAATACGTAATAATTTTTTACATATGCCTCAAATTTGTTCTGAAATAATTCGTAGTATCGAGTTTAAATGATTAGAGAACCCTTAAAATAATTTTGGACTTCTCTTTCGGCTAAAATCTATGGCTAAACATGACAACATACATGATTTTAGTCTTAATAAGAATAAACAATATTTGCTAAAACTACCCCTCGAGATTTATTCAATTCAGCTGTGATGAAAACAATCGTCATTAATTCGGAATGGCGTTGCACGCGTGCATGAATGGCTTTGATGCATGAGTACATGCATTGTTTTGTCAAAATTAATTTTTCTTCTAGCAAATATATAATATATTTATATCGCACCATGCGTGCAATAAAACGATAACTCAAAAACAAACATTTTCAGGAAAACGATTTTTTCACTAAAACTTTTGGTGTAAGCCCATGGTAAAATTTATTTTCAAAGCTTAATAATTACTGTAGGAGGATTCTGAATCGGCACATCTGTAGGGCCTATTGCCAATATTCTAAAAATGCAATCATGCAATAACGCGATAAGTAGTACTTATCGTTTTATTGCACGCGCATGGTGCGATATTTTATGAGAGAAATATTATTGCTAATCTTTTATTATGAAATTGGGATTTAATTTTTATTAACTGTTAGTATGCTTAAACCTGCTTTTAAAGATGTTATATGGAATATCGCTGTGATTTAAAATTACAAAATACAAAATTTCTTCTAACACTCACGTTATAGAATTCCATTACAACAAGAATTGTATCCAACAATAATTTGATTCACTTTAATTATTAGTTTGACTATCTTGAAGCTGGCTATCAAACTCCCGGTTTCTCAATCCTTTTTCTGAACTCATTCCTCTTAATTCAGGAAAAACACCTAAAAAGGCGGAGTTTTGAAAAGCGGAAAAATTTAATGTTACTCATGTTTGGGCCAAGGGTATCGAAAATTGTTTTTTCGAGTACATTGCGATGAGTTCTATTAAAAATTAATAATTAATATTGATACCTAATTAATACAATAAAAATGTCCAATTCAACCAGCAATGGCCAATTTTTTCGCAATTTTTTAAATTGGCGTTAATGCTAATAAATGACATTTAACATATTTTATATTTTCATAATAATTTTCATTTCATAATTTTAGGTTCATTTAATTACATTCACTTCATTTAATTCATAACAAGCTATAAACTTCAACCACTTCCAGTAAATGTGTCCATGTGGCTCCATAGGCAAAGTTTACATCAACCAGATTAGATTGGCGTCGATTATGCATTTAGTAAGGACTAATTTCATTTTTACAAATGTGCTATATTTATTTTAATAAAAAACTATTTTAGATATCCTGGGTTATATCCAATAGGAGCGTGATAGCATCTTCGATGAAGAAATTAGTGTATTGTTACAGGACTTTACACTAATCACGTTCTGGTCGATACTCTGAAAAGCCTGATTTTGCTGAAATTGTAAGTGTTGTTCTATTCCTAATTTTTAAATTAACATATTTCTATTAAATTTAACTTTTCTGCATCTGTGACACCAGTGAATTTTACAAACATTTTGCCTTCAGTTAACTGCTTTGTAAATAAAAGTTCTTTACGGGTATTTAACCAATTTTAAAGAGTGGTCACAACTTTGCACTTCCCACAAGTTTACGGTTCCAATTCAGCAGATTCATAACTTTTTTATCGCTACAAGGGGAAAATCGATAATAAACTTCAACCACAATCCTATCTTTAAGTGGTTCTGACTGCTCCTAACTTGATATTGCAATTTTATCGATTATGGTGGTGATTTGGTCAACGAGCGGCACAAATTTAGTGGCTCTTATATAAATTACTAACTGAGTTACCCTGCGTTGCACGGGAGGTATATAATTCAAATACCTTGATTGTCATGCAAGAATTCTCTCTTTACATCGCTGTAGTTGCAATCACATATGAAAAGAAAATTATAAGTAGCTGTATTCAGTAACGGGTGCCTCCGTCAATGCATCCAGGCGAACTTTTGTAATGATATTATTGGACATCCTGTTTGTGAGGATGATTAATTAATTTTGGTTTGGTATTTGTTACCAATTGCCAAATAATTATACTCCATTTTTACAAACCTTCAACCAGATAAAAGTGAATAATAATAGGTCGCAGGTCACGTTAATCTGCAATTCAAGTGTCAGTTGGGATTGGCTAACTATATTACAAAAATTTGCCCATTTTTAATATTTACGGTATCGTATTTGGAATAACAATGGAATTTTCTGCAAATCTATTAAACCGTCCTTGTTTTGCATCATTTTGCATGCATGTTTATTTCAAGTCGCTTTTCTGAAGTGATGATTTTCTGAAGTGTGCAGCTGTTAACCGAATTTAAACTGATTAATAGATAGCTAGAGGAAGTTAGTGGTTAGTGGTAAATATAGCAAGGGTAGTAAATATAAATGGAAATAAATTTTTTACGTTAACTAAATTTTGCTAGAAATTAATCGGGACGTGTTTTCCTCATTGAGGAAGTTTGAGCTATTCTTATAACATTATGGTAATTCAAGCTTTCAAAACTTGTTATAATGTCGAATACTTGCGCAGGTCGTTACCAATTAATTTGATGCTGAATTTTAAATATACACGTTGCTGATACTTTGATTGGTATGAACATGAAATAATATGTTTTTAAGAATAGTAATTCACTGATTGGTATAAACAGCAAGATATATGAGTTTTAGTAATTAAGTTTATCGAACATTTTTATATTTTTTATTTTTGTCTTTTAAGAAATCCTTTGATCTTTGAGGATGGTCTTAATGTGATTTTCGATTCCTTGATGTTCAAATTTTATCGATTATGGTGGGAATTTGCACCATTTTTAAATTATTCCTTATTGTTTTCAATCGAATTTTCTAGTAGATTTGGTCCTAATTGTCGAAATTGCCCTATTTTCGATGCGCATTTTTATTTATCTAATTTACTGTGTATTAAAAATAATTGGAAATTGTATGGTATTACATGTCAGAGTCGCACCAGTTTAATCTGCTTGATATACTGGAACTGGAGAGTTTGGTGTGCGTTATGATCGTGATTCTCAGCATCATTCTTAAACCAATACCATTTCCTGCAAAATCTCAAATTTTCAGGACGATGTGATGGGAATGTCATAATGCGTGACCAGTTCAAAAATCTAATGTTAGACATTCAATATACTTGTTGGGTGTTTCATTTTGGGTATTGTCTATGTTACTCGTAATTATTTTCAAGACGTCCTAATTTTAAGATTTACTAACTCAAAAATAATAATTTTTGCGTAGATGAGAATTTAGGGTTTGGTCATCGGTTTAATATGAATTTTGAGTATTCATGGTCCTATACGGCATTTCTAATGATTACAGACGTTTAAGAATTTAGTAATTGTTCGCTTTCTATTATTACTTGACCTAAATTTCACTATGCACCTTTCTGGACAAACTGGCACGAACATGTTTGGAAATCTAATTTGGAGCTTCGTATATTATGTTAAAAACGTTTGTTATTTCTTTATGGGTATCGGATACTCTTCCGTGGTTCTAATCATATCCTTCAGCAGTGCAATGTTATGTTTGCTAAGGATTCACTGGTGTCGCTACGTTGTTCAAAATTGCTTTTTTATGTTTACCAATATATTATTTAAATGTTACTTTCAATTAGGACAATTAATTTTATATTTACTAAATTAAGTGCTGTGCAATATTTTGTAAATTTTAATTAGTTTATTTTAAATACCAAATCAAACATTTAAATATCTGACAGTGCATTTTATACTAAAGTTATTTTATACTTAAATTTGATTTACTTTAAAACTTTTAATTATTTTGTGTGAAGAGGATATTTACTATTTGGCGAAATTAATCGATTATATTTTAACAGCCTCTTCGCCCTTGGAGTGACTCACAAAGAATTTCGGTAAGCGACTTTCAATTATTATTTTTACTATACTTGCATTATATTTGCAAATAATTATTTTAAAAAATTTCAATTTTCTCCTGTTTCTTGTGCTCAACATTCCAATTTAGAGCGCTTGTGACTCAAATTAGATATTCAAAATGCTTTACATCGGTTGAAGTTTTTAAATTTTATAAACTGAAAAATATAAACTTATGAATCTTTATAACGAAACCGAAAGCCCAGTATTGTGCCAGCTGATTACACCCAGAAGTGAATAAAGGGTCTTGTCGATCAATTAACGAACACAATAACAATTTTTTTATCTCTTTTATCAATTACCAAAATTTTGGAATTTTTCATTTAGCCAATGAAATCAAGAAAATTGCTGCGGTACAATTTAATCATGAAGACATTGTTATTTCCCTTAATATTTATATGTTCCTTCGTATGATGTTTAAATAACTAAATGACGATTAATTTTAAATTAATCAATTTAATCCACAATTGTATCGAAAGCTTCAAATGAATGCATCCTTAAGAACACATTGAAAATGGGAGAAACATTTAAAACTTTCATTATAAACTTAATGGATCAAAAACTGAAACTTTCATAAATATAAATTATTTGAGAGCGGTTTCTCAGTATCATCTTTATCACCAAAAAAGCGTTCGAATTTTCCTCCTCCTTCAGAAAAAATATTCAGGTGTTTTGAACACTGTTCCGTAACTGAAATAAAGAGTTTTATTGGAACGAAGCATACTTGAGCTAAACTATGCAAGCTATATTTTTCTGTTTTAATCGATGCAAAATAACTTAGCTCGGATTGTCTAGAGAAAATAGAGTTTTCTCAATTATCCGCTTAGCAACACGTAATTCACAATATTATACACAATTTGTGCAACGGGCCTAAATGATATCTCGTACGACTTGTGAGGGTACAGTTTGTAAATCAAATATTATTGGAGTCAAGTTATCAATTAGTGATCCTTTCGCTGATTTTATGAATTTCTTAGGTCAAATTTTATAATAAAATAAAACCGATATCTGAAATCGGCACTACGCGTTTTTATCGTGAAATATATTTTTTTAAATTTCGTACCCATAACTTTAGTTTGGACTTCCTGAAGTCGGCGCCATATTTAATTTAATATTATAGTGTAGTATGTGTTGTGTAGTATTGATGATTGTTTAAAGCAGCAATTGATCGTTCGTATAGATAATAAAGTTTTTCCCAAATAGTTTAAATTACAAGATTCATTACATAATTTACATTTTAATTTTGTAAGTAAATTTGTAGATTGTATAGTTTGATTTCATTAGTTATAAATTTGGCGCCGCCTTTAGATTCACGTGAAAGATCAATCAATATAAATTTCGATATATTTTAATTTTACGTCAATAAGGAAGAATTATCAAAGTAGACCTAACCAGTCAAAAATTAACCAATCGGAATCCTTAACTATGCTAATATACTAGAGGGGTTGTATGAGCTTTTATAAAAACTCTTTTATAATATCTTCTTCTCGTTTCAAATACTCGTAAATGGAATTGCCAATTGAGCAAATTCCAATTAAAGGAAATACCATTCCAATTAAATAAAAAATGTGTAAGAAAATTGTTTAATAAGAATGTGAGATTACCAAAAATTGGAAGATATGAAAAATATAGGTCTTCTCATCCAACTGCATTGAACTTCAAAATTTAATACTTCATGTTTTTATATGTAGTTATAAATCATTCAATCTAGCGATCCAATTTTTCTTTGAAAACATCTTTCGTCAGTCCATCAAAAACAATAAAATTCGTGATTATCAGGGGTTAGAAAGCGTATAGCAGATTTTAAATATAATTTGCTCGAATAAATGGTTAATACTTTATTCGAAAATGAGCAATAGTTGTATAATTGGCGACTGCGTTTTAATGGAACGACCAAGTTTACATTTAAATTCTCTTTAGTTCGAAGTTCGAACCCAGTTTTTAGAAATTTTGCCTTCTCGCGTAAAAATTGATTCGGCTAGTTTAATCCAAAATTATATTTCAAAGAAAAAAAAGAAAAACTGATTTCTAAAGATTGAATATTTATTCCAGACCAAGGTGCTTGCAAATCCTTTATAGTATAGTTCGTATATTTATAGTCGCTTAAATCAGCAAAATCGCTTAAATCAATTAGTAAATTATACCAAGATCAATAAGGTTTAGGCATCGAGTTAAATGGCTGGGCTTCATAAATCCTATAAACTAAACGACGTTCAATATCGAAGTATCCAATCTGACTATCGAAAATTCCGACAAACAACACTTCGTGGCAAAGAAAAACTAATTTAAATATTTAGCGCCTCTTAAAAGGTTTTTGCAATAAATCAACGTTAGTTGCTCTGTTTTTTCATTGTACCTGATAAATCAGAGATTGTTTATCTGACATGTTGGATATTTTATCTCAAAAAGCTTTTTACCGAGTTGCATGCAGTGTACTCTGAACAAAGTATGTAATGTGGCTATCTACCACGAACAAATAATAAATTAGCGTAATATTAATTTTACAATGAATTTAATAAAAATAAGATAAATATTACAAATTAATTTATTAATTATCATTTTCTATATAGCGTCCGTCATATTTTCTGTCAAAATATTTCAAATAGGTTTTTTCTCTGAACTGAAAAAAAATGCAGATGGAAAAAATGACGATCTGAGAATAGTCAGAGAAAATAGAAAAACGAAAAAAAAAATGTATCGGATCGATCCGATAAACTACAAAAAACGGAAAAGGCTTTCCATTTATTTCTCTGATCTCTCCGATGTAACAAAAAACATGCCAAATAATGTTAATAGTCAAATAGTTCCTTTAAAAACCAGTACTATTTAATAAACAATTTTATTATTTTAGAAACAATTCATCGTTTGAAGTTTTAGTCGTTTTGAACATTTTATTAATAATTATATAAGTTTTTCACTTTTCTCAACAATTCAGTAACATAGAATTAAAGCAAGTTTTTTATTGCATTCAGAGCCCCACCAAATTTCTCGAATCTAATGCATTCGAGAAATTTGGTGGGGCTCTGAATGATGTGTGAATATTATAAAATCTACTAGTACATAGCCATGCCAGTTTTAAGATAGATAGGAAATGAAAAAAAGGATGTATAGCGTGGTGTACCTTAATAGTTTTTTAAATGAGCCACATTGTATTGTATAGTTTATAATAAGTTTTTAGGATATCATAAGCAAAGCAGCCCTGGTAAATTATAAACGAATATTACGAAAGAAAGAATTGGATAATCAACACACGGTGAGATGACCCCATAATGTTATATTTGAGATGTCCATGCCAGTCGGAAAATGACTGAAGACGAATGTATGAAAAGGACGATCTAGTTCAAAATAACAGGCTAGTTAGCATATAAAGAAATAGGTAAAATAGAGTTTTGTTCAATTACAATTATCCGCTTAGCTACACGCAATTCACAACATTATACACCATTTGATCATTCCTGAATCATTTTAAAGCTTTATCCAAATTGGCTATTATAAGCATTTTATAGTAATCTACATCTAAACAGAACATGAAATATACATACATCTAACAAAATCAGTTGGAGTTGATAATCACTAAACAATAGTATAGATTTAAAGAAGGGCTGAAAAACGCCATTTTTACATTCTAAAATTGTGATTTTATACTTCAACAATTTAATGTTTGATGATCTTTTGATTTCAATGTTACTAATGATGTGTGCAACTGATGTAATATACTCGTATATAGCCATGGCAGTTCTAAGATAGATAGGGAATGAAAAAAAGGATATATAGCATGGTGTACCTAAATAGTTATATAAGTGGAATAAATTATAATTTGAATTTCATAGTTTATAATGAAATGTTAGGACATCATAAGTAGGATGAAACAAAAGAAAACAACTGTATAATCAACATGTGATGAGATGACCCCAAAATGTTGAGACGTCCATGCCAGTCGGAAAATGACTGAGGCCAATACATGAAAAAGATAATTAGTATTCTCCTTACAGTAAAATAACATCAATTTTATAGTTTATAGTGAATTGTTAGGACATAGTAGGTAAAGCAAGAATTGGATGAAAGAGGAATAACGTATTGATTATACGTTATTCCTGATGAGATGACCCCAAAATGTTAAAATTGAGATGTGCATGCCAGTTGAAAAATGACTGAAGATGAAAATATGAAAAGAAAATTTAGTATAGTCTCCTAATAGTAAATTAGTAAACGGTTCGAAACTTAGATCTACTTCAAAATACTAGGCTAGTTAGTTCATGGCATATAATAGTTTATACAGAGAAATAGCTTAGAAGGAAATCCGCTTAGCTACACGTAATTCGCAACGTTACTTACTTTTATCATTCCTAAATTATTTTAAAACCTTTTCCAAATTGGCTATTATTAGTATTTTATATACTAATCGACATCTAACCATAACATGAAATACAAATTACAATAATATAAAAACAAGGATACAATTTGATAGACAATTAGAAACTACTCATCGTTGGTACTTATCGCAATTAGCCTTAAAAGTGGAAATTATTCATTTCCCTAAATTTCCCTATAATAAACTGATCAAATAAATAAACCGGCAAAATCAATTAATTGTTGTTTAAATTTGTGGAAAAGTGAAAAATGTAAACCCCTTTTTTAGCAGAAATAGCCAAGCGGCTATTTTACAATTAATGGTTATGAAAAATTAAATGTGTTCAACTTATTACCAGAAGAACGGAAAATAGTAACTTCACGGGAAATTTGTTGGATCTGAATGATGTGCGAATATGATGTGATCTGCTGGTATATGGCCATGCAAGTTCTAAGATAGATAGGGAATGAAAAAAAGGATGTATAGCGTGGTGTAGCTAAATAGTTATCAAAGTGACCCACATTAAAATTTTATAATAAATTGTTAGGACATCATAAGTAAAGCAAGGCTGTTAAATTATAAGCGGACATTAAGAACGAAACAACTGTATAATCAACATTGATGAGATGACCCCAACATGAATTTAAGATGTCCATGCCAGTCGGAAAATGACTGAAGACCAATACATCAAAAGGAAATTTAGTATTCTCCTAATAGTTAAATAGCAAATGGCCCGAAACTTAGATCTAATTCAAAATATATGAATTTTATAGTTTATAGTGAATTGTTAGGTAATAATAAGTAAAGCAAGAATTTAATGAAAGAGAAATAAACTATAATCAATATGTGATGAGATGACCCCAAAATGTTGAGACGTCCATGCCAGTCGGAAAATGACTGAAGAATACATGAAAAAGATAAATAGTATTCTCCTCACAGCAAAATAACGTCAATTTTATAGTTTATAGTAAATTGTTAATACATAGTAGGTAAAGCAAGAATTGGATGAAAGAGGAATAACGTATAATCAATATGTGATGAGATGACCCCAAAATGTTAAAATTGAGATGTGCATGCCAGTTGAAAAATGACTGAAGATGAAAATATGAAAAGAAAATTTAGTATTGTCTCCTAATAGTAAATTAGTAAACGGTTCGAAACTTAGATCTAGTTCAAAATACTAGGCTAGTTAGTTCATGGCATATAATAGTTTATACAGAGAAATATCTTAGAAGGAAATCCGCTTAGCTACACGTAATTCGCAACATTACATAATTTGATCATTCCTGAATCATTTTAAAACCGTTTTCAAATTGGCTATTATTAGTATTTTATATACTAATCGACATCTAAACATAACATGACATATAAATTACAATAATATAAAATCACTGATTTTGATTTTAGTGAGGAGTCACTAAACAATAGTATAATCACTAAACTATTATCCAATTATATACTAACTATAACCACTAAACAATAGTATTAACAATAGTATTTGGAATAACAATGGAATTTTCTGCAAATCTATTAAACCGTCCTTGTTTTTGCATCATTTTACATGTATGTTTATTTCAAGTCGCTTTTCTGAAGTGATGATTTTCTGAAGTGTGCAGCTGTTAACTGAATTTAAACTGATTAATAGATAGCTAGAGGAAGTTAGTGGCTAGGGTAAATATAGCAAGAGTAGTAAATATAAATGGAAATAAATTTTTTACTTTAACTAAATTTTGCTAGAAATTAATCGGGACGTGTTTTCCTCATTGAGGAAGTTTGAGCTATTCTTATAACATTATGGTAATTCAAGCTTTCAAAACTTGTTATAATGTCGAATACTTGCGCAGGTCGTTACCAATTAATTTGAGGCTGAATTTTAAATATACACGTTGCTGATACTTTGATTGGTATGAACATGAAATAATATGTTTTTAAGAATAGTAATTCACTGATTGGTATAAACAACAAGATATATGAGTTTTAGTAATTAAGTTTATCGAACATTTTTATATTTTTTATTTTTGTCTTTTAAGAAATCCTTTGATCTTTGAGGATGGTCTTAATGTGATTTTCGATTCCTTAATGTTCAAATTTTATCGATTATGGTGGGAATTTGCACCATTTCTAAATTATTCCTCATTGTTGTCAAGATTGATTGTTTCTAAAGATTGAATATTTATTCCAGACCAAGGTGCTTGCAAATCCTTTATAGTATAGTTCGTATATTTATAGTCGCTTAAATCAGCAAAATCGCTTAAATCAATTAGTAAATTATACCAAGATCAATAAGGTTTAGGCATCGAGTTAAATGGCTGGGCTTCATAAATCCTATAAACTAAACGACGTTCAATATCGAAGTATCCAATCTGACTATCGAAAATTCCGACAAACAACACTTCGTGGCAAAGAAAAACTAATTTAAATATTTAGCGCCTCTTAAAAGGTTTTTGCAATTAGAAGATTTTTGCAATAAATCAACGTTAGTTGCTCTGTTTTTCCATTGTACTTGATAAGTCAGAGATTGTTTATCTGACATGTTGGATATTTTATCTCAAAAAGCTTTTTACCGAGTTGCATGCACTGTACTCTGAACAAAGTATGTAATGTGGCTATCTACCACGAACAAATAATAAATTAGCGTAATATTAATTTTACAATTAATTTAATAAAAATAAGATAAATATTACAAATTAATTTATTAATTATCATTTTCTATATAGCGTCCGACATATTTTCTGTCAAAATATTTCAAATAGGTTTTTTCTCTGAACTATCTGAAAAAAAATGCAGATGGAAAAAATGACGATCTGAGAATAGTCAGAGAAAATAGAAAAACGAAAAAAAAAATGTATCGGATCGATCCGATAAACTACAAAAAACGGAAAAGGCTTTCCATTTATTTCTCTGATCTCTCCGATGTAACAAAAAACATGCCAAATAATGTTAATAGTCAAATAGTTCCTTTAAAAACCAGTACTATTTAATAAACAATTTTATTATTTTACAAACAATTCATCGTTTGAAGTTTTAGTCGTTTTGAACATTTTATTAATAATTATATAAGTTTTTCACTTTTCTCAACAATTCAGTAACATAGAATTAAAGCAAGTTTTTTATTGCATTCAGAGCCCCACCAAATTTCTCGAATCTAATGTATTCGAGAAATTTGGTGGGGCTCTGAATGATGTGTGAATATTATAAAATCTACTAGTACATAGCCATGCCAGTTTTAAGATAGATAGGAAATGAAAAAAAGGATGTATAGCGTGGTGTACCTTAATAGTTTTTTAAATGAGCCACATTGTATTGTATAGTTTATAATAAGTTTTTAGGATATCATAAGTAAAGCAGCCCTGTTAAATTATAAACGAATATTACGAACGAAACAATTGGATAACCAACATACGATGAGATCACCCCATAATGTTAAATTTGAGATGTCCATGCCAGTCGGAAAATGACTGAAGACGAATGTATGAAAAGGACGATCTAGTTCAAAATAACAGGCTAGTTAGCATATAAAGAAATAGGTAAAATAGAGTTTTGTTCAATTACAATTATCCGCTTAGCTACACGCAATTCACAACATTATACACCATTTGATCATTCCTGAATCATTTTAAAGCTTTATCCAAATTGGCTATTATAAGCATTTTATAGTAATCTACATCTAAACAGAACATGAAATATACATACATCTAACAAAATCAGTTGGAGTTGATAATCACTAAACAATAGTATAGATTTAAAGAAGGGCTGAACAACGCCATTTTTACATTCTAAAATTGTGATTTTATACTTCAACAATTTAATGTTTGATGATCTTTTGATTTCAATGTTACTAATGATGTGTGCAACTGATGTAATATACTCGTATATAGTCATGCCAGTTCTAAGATAGATAGGGAATGAAAAAAAGGATGTATAGCGTGGTGTACCTAAATAGTTATCTAAGTGGGATAAATTATAATTTGAATTTCATAGTTGATAATGAAATGTTAGGACATCATAAGTAGGATGAAATGAAAGCAAACAACTGTATAATCAACATGTGATGAGATGACCCCAAAATGTTGAGACGTCCATGCCAGTCGGAAAATGACTGAAGCCAATACATGAAAAAGATAATTAGTATTCTCCTCACAGTAAAATAACATCAATTTTATAGTTTATAGTGAATTGTTAGGACATTGTAAGGAAAGCAAGAATTGGATGAAAGAGAAATAACATATAATCAATATGTGATGAGATGACCCCAAAATGTTAAAATTGAGATGTGCATGCCAGTTGAAAAATGACTGAAGATGAAAATATGAAAAGAAAATTTAGTATAGTCTCCTAATAGTAAATTAATAAACAGTTCGAAACTTAGATCTACTTCAAAATACTAGGCTAGTTAGTTCATGGCATATAATAGTTTATACAGAGAAATAGCTTAGAAGGAAATCCGCTTAGCTACACGTAATTCGCAACGTTACTTACTTTTATCATTCCTAAATCATTTTAAAACCTTTTCCAAATTGGCTATTATTAGTATTTTATATACTAATCGACATCTAACCATAACATGAAATACAAATTACAATAATATAAAAACAAGGATACAATTTGATAGACAATTAGAAACTACTCATCGTTGGTACTTATCGCAATTAGCCTTAAAAGTGGAAATTATTCATTTCCCTAAATTTCCCTATAATAAACTGATCAAATAAATAAACCGGCAAAATCAATTAATTGTTGTTTAAATTTGTGGAAAAGTGAAAAATGTAAACCCCTTTTTTAGCAGAAATAGCCAAGCGGCTATTTTACAATTAATGGTTATGAAAAATTAAATGTGTTCAACTTATTACCAGAAGAACGGAAAATAGTAACTTCACGGGAAATTTGTTGGATCTGAATGATGTGCGAATATGATGTGATCTGCTGGTATATGGCCATGCAAGTTCTAAGATAGATAGGGAATGAAAAAAAGGATGTATAGCGTGGTGTAGCTAAATAGTTATCAAAGTGACCCACATTAAAATTTTATAATAAATTGTTAGGACATCATAAGTAAAGCAAGGCTGTTAAATTATAAGCGGACATTAAGAACGAAACAACTGTATAATCAACATTGATGAGATGACCCCAACATGAATTTAAGATGTCCATGCCAGTCGGAAAATGACTGAAGACCAATACATCAAAAGGAAATTTAGTATTCTCCTAATAGTTAAATAGCAAATGGCCCGAAACTTAGATCTAATTCAAAATATATGAATTTTATAGTTTATAGTGAATTGTTAGGTAATAATAAGTAAAGCAAGAATTGAATGAAAGAGAAATAAACTATAATCAATATGTGATGAGATGACCCCAAAATGTTGAGACGTCCATGCCAGTCGGAAAATGACTGAAGAATACATGAAAAAGATAAATAGTATTCTCCTCACAGCAAAATAACATCAATTTTATAGTTTATAGTAAATTGTTAGGACATAGTAGGTAAAGCAAGAATTGGATGAAAGAGGAATAACGTATAATCAATATGTGATGAGATGACCCCAAAATGTTAAAATTGAGATGTGCATGCCAGTTGAAAAATGACTGAAGATGAAAATATGAAAAGAAAATTTAGTATAGTCTCCTAATAGTAAATTAGTAAACGGTTCGAAACTTAGATCTAGTTCAAAATACTAGGCTAGTTAGTTCATGGCATATAATAGTTTATACAGAGAAATACCTTAGAAGGAAATCCGCTTAGTAGCTACACGTAATTCGCAACATTACATAATTTGATCATTCCTGAATCATTTTAAAACCGTTTCCAAATTGGCTATTATTAGCATTTTATATATTAATCGACATCTAAACATACCATGAAATATAAATTACAATAATATAAAAACAAGGATACAATTAGATAGACATAAATACAATTTACTATAAAATTTTTAATTTTAGGTTGAAACTAAATTAGTTAATTTGAAGTCAAACGTAAAATATCAATAAATTGTCTGATTAAAACTGTTGAATCAAAGGAACCATAGTAGAGAGCAATTGTGGACAATCCGTTATTATATTATATTTCTATTATAGTTATATTTATCCAATTTTTCCCTATAATAAACTGATCAATAAATAAACCGACAAAATCAATTAATTGTGTTTTAAATTTGTTGAAAAGTGAAAAATGTAAACACTTTTTTAGCAGAAATAGCCAAGCGGGCATTTTCCGATTAATGGTTATGAAGAAATTAATTTGTTCAAATTATTACTACGGAACGGAAAATAGTAACTTTACGGGAAATTTGTTGGGTCTGAATGATGTGTGAATATGATGTAATCTACTAGTATATAGCCATGCCAGTTCTAAGATAGATAGCGAATGAAAAAAGGATGTATAGCGTGGTGTAGCTAAATAGTTATCAAAGTGACCCACATTAAAATTTTATAGTTTATAATAAATTGTTAGGACATCATAAGTAAAGCAAGGCTGTTAAATTATAACAAATATTACGAACGAAACAATTGGATCAACATGCGATGAGATGACCCCATAATGTTAAATTTGAGATGTCCATGCCAGTCGGAAAATGACTGAAGACGAATGTATAAAAAAGACGATCTAGTTCAAAATAACAGGCTAGTTAGCATATAAAGAAATAGGTAAAATAGAGTTTTGTTCAATTACAATTATCCGCTTAGCTAGACGCAATTCACAACATTATACACCATTTGATCATTCCTGAATCATTTTAAAGTTTTATCCAAATTGGCTAATATAAGCATTTTATAGTAATCTACATCTAAACAGAACATGAAATATACATTTAACAAAATCAGTTGGAGTTGATAATCACTAAACAATAGTATAGATTTAAAGAAGGGCTGAACAACACCATTTTTACATTCTAAAATTGTGATTTTATACTTCAACAATTTAATGTTTGATGATCGTTTGATTTCAATGTTACTAATGATGTATGAATATGATGTAATATACTCGTATAGCCATGCCAGTTCTAAGATAGATAGGGAATGAAAAAAAGGATGTATAGCGTGGTGAACCTTAACAGTTATCTAAGTGGGATAAATTATAATTTGAATTTCATAGTTGATAATGAAATGTTAGGACATCATAAGTAGGATGAAATGAAAGAAAACAACTGTATAATCAACATGTGATGAGATGACCCCAAAATGTTGAGACGTCCATGCCAGTCGGAAAATGACTGAAGCCAATACATGAAAAAGATAATTAGTATTCTCCTCACAGTAAAATAACATCAATTTTATAGTTTATAGTAAATATTTAGGTCATAGTAGGTAAAGCAAGAATTGGATGAAAGAGAAATAACGTATAATCAATATGTGATGAGATGACCCCAAAATGTTAAAATTGAGATGTGCATGCCAGTTGAAAAATGACTGAAGATGAAAATATGAAAAGAAAATTTAGTATAGTATCCTAATAGTAAATTAGTAAACGGTTCGAAACTACTTCAAAATACTAGGCTAGTTAGTTCATGGCATATAATAGTTTATACAGAGAAATAGCTTAGAAGGAACTCCGCTTAGCTACACGTAATTCGCAACATTACATACTTTGATCATTCCTAAATCATTTTAAAACCTTTTAAATTGGCTATTATTAGTATTTTATATACTAATCGACATCTAAACATAACATGACATATAAATTACAATAATATAAAATCACTGATTTTGATTTTAGTGAGGAGTCACTAAACAATAGTATAATCACTAAACTATTATCCAATTATATACTAACTATAACCACTAAACAATAGTACAAACATAGAAATAATAGATTAAAATCAATAATAAGGTTGAGGAAACTTGATAATGATTAAACAATGATATACGACATACAGAGAGAGGTACAGAGCAAAGTATAAAAATTAAAGTAAAGTATAAAAATTAAATAGTAAAGAGCAAATAGTAACAATAACAAAAAGAGAACAAGTAGTATTAAGCAAATAATAAAATGTAAGGAGATAATTGTAAGACACCAATTATTGCTAACTACTAGTTACACATTACAAAGGATTTTTGTAACGGCTACTAAGGTGTAGATGCTTAAACGGCTAGCAAGAATACAATTAAATAGACATAAATACGATTTACAATAAAATTTAAAAAATTTTAATTTTAGGTTAAAATTTAGGTTAAAGTTAATTAGTTTGAAGTCAAACGTAAAATATCAATAAATTATCTGAATAAAAATGTTTAATCGAAAACAACTTCAATGCTCGCGCAATACCGCAAACACAAATACCCATGAAATGTTTAATAGCTGAAGATGGCAAATGGAATCTGGAAAATGCGGCACATTAAACTATGAGGCCAATCTGCCATAAAAAAATAAAATAGTTAGCTATAATATATTTAATCCCAATTTATGCCCCTATTATGGTTCTCACCTCACCTCACCTCACCTCACCTCACCTCACCTCACCGATCGAGTCAGTTTTTTGTATTATGGTGCTCGTTTTTATTTTGGTGAGATGTGTTTGTTTATTATGACAATTTCCATTAGCTGTTAAGTTGGAAATATTGTAATTTTTGGCGTTTTGGACATACATTTTTCACAATATTGACGTTTCGTGTGTTTTTCATTAGAAAAAATGACCGAATAGTTTGTTTTTCGTTTCACAAATGTTCGGGCTTTTACTCGTCAATCAACAACAAAAACATTAACAAATTAATTATGATTTGATGAAAATACCAAAACAACATTAATCGATCATTTATAAATTACACCTTAAGCCAAGACACATTTATTAATCACCATTTTCCATAGCACCAGTTATAAGATAGATAGGAAATGGAAAAAAGGATGTAAAGCATGGTGTACCTAAATATAGTTATCTAAGTGGCATAAATTATAGTTTTCAATTTTATAGTTTATAAGAAAATGTTAGGATATCATAAGTAGGATGAAAGAAAAACAACTGTATAATCAACATGTGACGAGATGACCCCAAAATGTTGAGACATCCATGCCAGTCGGACTAAACCAAATGACTGAAGATCAATACACAATAAGGAAATTAAGTAATAAAAAACAGGCCAAATAATATTAATAGTCAACTAGTTCCGTTAAAAACCAGTGGTATTTTATACATAAATTTATTAGGTTAAAAACTATTCATCGTTGGTATGTATTTATCGCAATTAGAATAAAAAGTGGAAATTATTTATTTCCCTAAATTTCCCTATAATAAACCGATCAATCAATAAACCGACAAAATTAAATAACTGTTGTTTAAATTTGTGGAAAAGTGAAAAATGTAAAGCAGAAATAGCCAAGCGGGCATTTTCCGTTTAATGGTTATGAAAAATTAAATTTGTTAAACTTATTACTAGAAGAACGGAAAATAGTAACTTTACGGAAAATTTGTTGGGTCTGAATGATGTGCGAATATGATGTAATCTACTGGTATATAGCCATGCCAGTTCTAAGATAGATAGCGAATGAAAAAAGGATGTATAGCGTGGTGTAGCTAAATAGTTATCAAAGTGACCCACATTAAAATTTTATAGTTTATAATAAATTGTTAGGACATCATAAGTAAAGCAACCCCGTTAAAATGTAAGCAAATATTACGAAAGAAACAACTGTATAATCAACATTGATGAGATGACCCCAAAATGAATTTGAAATGTCCATGCCGGTCGGAAAATGACTGAAGACCAATACATAAAAAGAAAATATAGCATTATCCTAAGAGTAAAATAGCAAATGGCCCGAAACTTAGATCTAATTGAAAATACATGATTTTATAGTTTATAATGAATTGTTAGGTCATAATAAGTAAAGCAAGAATTGAATGAAAGAGAAACAAACTATAATCAATATGTGATGAGATGACCCCAAAATGTTAAAATTGAGATGTCTATGCCAGTCAGAAAATGGCTGAAGATGAATGTATGAAAATAAAATTTAGTATAGTCTCCTAATAGTAAATTAGTTCGTGGCATAAGAGCTTATAAATAAATAGCTTAGAAGAAAATCCGCTTAGCTACACGTAATTCGCAACATTACATAATTTGATCATTCCTGAATCATTTTAAAACTTCTAAATTGGCTATTATTAGCATTTTATATACTAATCGACATCTAATAGGCATACGATGAAATATAAATTACAATAATATAGGATTCACTTAATACACTAGTATAGACTTAGAGATAATAGATTAAAAACCAATAATCAGGTTGATGAAGCTTGATAATCACTAAACAATGATATACGAGGTACAGGGCAAAGAGTAATAACAGTAAGAGTAATCAGTTAAGTGTAAAGATTAAATAGTAAAGAGCAAAGAGTAACAAGTAGAGAGTAAGTAGTAAAAAGCAAATAGTAAAGTGTAAGGAATTATTAGTAAGACACCAATTGCTAATTACTAATTACACATTACAAAGGATTTTTTTGAATCGGCTACTAAGGCGTAGATAGTAAAGATACAATTAGATGAACATAAATGATGTACCCTAATCAATTTTACAATAAAGCATTAAAATTTAAATTTTAGTTTGAAATTGTTTTATTAAATCGTTAAATATCAATAAATTGTCTGATTAAAAATGTTTAATCGAAAACTGATGAAGGAACCTAACTACAGCAATTGTGGACATTCTATCTTCAATATTTTGATGTTTCTAAATTACGTGAATATTTTAAATATACTAGTGCAGGCGAATTAGCTTTCGGTTATTATTAGGTTTTCAACAAAAGGAGTAAGATCACGCAGTACCGCCAACACAAATGCCCATGGAAGAGTTTAAAAACACCTGAATATGATCTGGAAAAATGCGTCATCTTAAACTGTCAGAAAAATTCATCGAGTTACACAAATTTCTTTGGTGCTAACATTAACAAAATAATTAAGATTCGCTGAAAATACCGAGTATTTATAAATTGCCTTAAGCCAAGACACATTGATTGGGAGTCTACTTATTCCGATAAGTGGCCTTGCGAGGGTATTTTTTTGAGTGAGTAGGTTTCTATAAATGAATATTTGTTTTCGAAAATAACTAAATTGCTTTTTACTAATTATTAACTTTACATATTACAGATTCCATATTGCATATTAAATGTTACCTTAACCCGGTTACATATTACTCATTGTATTACAACCTAAATTACTATATTACCAGTTACCAATTAAAAATGAAGACTTTACAGAATTTAAAATTTAAATAAAATAGAAAATTCTGGGTTCTTAAAGTGACCAAACACAAAAATAGTATAGGTACCAATTACAAAAGACCAAAACCAATAATCACTAAATCTTAATTATATAAAGTTTTTACAATTAGAGAGACAACTTTATAGATAGTGATGAGAGATATGTACAAAAGATGAAAAGAAAGCTTGAATTTTTTCAGTCGCAATATAACTAAAGGCGAATTCATGAAAATGAAATTTGTAATATTCTAATTCATAACAACTCCAGATTTACACAAACCTAAATAGTTGTCTTAGCATAAAGTTCTAGAAATTACCCTAACAATTATTTTAGAATCGCTAAAACCTCATTAAGAAATAGGTTGGAAATAATCTTCAGTTTTATTATCTACAAGCACTATACGATTACAAAATTTTATCAATCGATTAGTATACTAATCCACATCTGAAAAGTGGTGGTTGAACCCCATATTTTAGAAACTACAAACAATTCGCGGTTAGTCAGCACAAAAAAGAGTGGGTAATGTGTGTGTATGTTTCATCATCTCATAATCTGAAACGTATAGTCCGTAATTGTTAGTTTTTTTAACATTTCCGCTTAATTGTCTGAAAATGAAAAATGGTTCCTTTTTTTACCCATATTTAATTTTAAATATTTTTTCTTACTTAAGGTTTTTTGTAAATGCCGCAATTTTCAAAGTATTTGAAAAATTCAAAACAAATAAATTTATTCAAAATAATCTAAATTACGTTGCACATTTTGTTTAGTTATTTTTAATTTTTCAAAATACTGGCAAAACACCAAAAAGATCCTATGGAAGCTGCCACTTCCGGATCAGTAAATTTCACTAGAATCTGCCGATTTATCAAAAATCCTAAAGTAAGAAGATTTTTCTGATCAGTTTCCATTTTTATGCAAATTCTATACTTTTTAAAAAACGTCAAAAAACAATAACTTAAGAAGCTGCCACTTTTAGCGTGCCGATTTCAGTAATACTTCAGAATCGCCTGATTTATAAAAAATCTAAGTATGAAGAATGAAACTAAGAATGATGAATCTAAGATAGAATCTAAGTATGAAGGAATCCGTCTGGGCTTTTTGAAGAGGCCACATGCCGTCAAACAGATGGACATCACCCCAAAACCCACTTTTTCGGACTCGAGGTCGAAAATTTTCTTAAATACTATACTATACAACTTACTTTTACTTTGTAAAAGAAAGTAAAAGTTATGTCGTGTCTAAAAATAATTTATTTACATTTTTTTTTGTTACTGAAGGAAAATGCATTAAATTGGTTTATAATATATATTTTAACTTTTAATTGTTAAATTAGATCTGAAAAAAACTGCAGCCAACAATCAAAAAATTCATGGTTGTTGAAAACGGTACTGTCGCTTGTATTTACACAACCACACGTAGTAATTCCCTCGTTCAGCACAAGATGTAAATAGTGGAAATCAACCGGGACCATTAAACTTCAGAGTTATTTGGGGCCGGTGTATAATTTTGGAACTCTTCGCATATTTTACACAATTGCTTGACACGGGACAGTTCAATGATGAAATTTGGGAGCAGATTCATGCACTGATGATTTTAATAATAACAGCTATTGGTAGGTGTTATAACAATGATGCTATAGAAGTAAAGTTCATTATAGTTTTTTTTCTAGAATGGATTTTAGAAGAATTAAAAGGAGGAGACCAACAACCATCAACAATTTACATTTCAAAAAAGTACCTATGTTTTGAAATGAATTTAATTTGAAATACAAATTTTGATTTGGAATATAACTTAATTTCTTTCAATGTCTGAATCTCCCAACTACGAAATCTGATTACTTCGTTTTATAATCCAGGGGGCCTATTATGGTATTTTCGAAAGCGTTTATTTTCGAGAATATCGAACGTTTCGATAACATCGAAAATAGCTATTATGAAATTTTCGATAAACATTATTTCATTCGATAATTTCGAAAATATCTATTATGAAATTTTAGAAATCAAAAATAACTTTAATGAAAACGTGACAGATGCAGTTTTGTTTGTTTTAGTGATGAGCCGTATTGAAAACATTTCCAAAAACATAAAATTAGTTAACTAAAATATAAAATTGATTTATTGTATATTATGGAATCAAGCATTGTATTTTTTTACAATCGAGTGATTTGATTTGATTTGCACCCCGATTCTCTTAGTCGTGTCACTTGTCACTTGTAACGACAGACAAATATTAGCATTCTCATAGTCGATTTTAGCGCCAATTTTTATTTGATGCGACAGACATCGTATGCTCATAGTCATTTGAAAAGTTTCTTGTCACCTAGAATGACATTTATAGACGCGCAAAATTTTCACACGACAAATAAAATGGATCTCGAAAAATCGTAAGTTTTTGTGGTACAATGAATTATAATTAAATATTTTAATAAATTATAATTATCTAAATATGTATAATTATAATTGTAACAACCAAATATATGTATATACCATTTATTTAGTATCAAAATTACGAATGCAAAGCAATTCGAGTGTCTGGTCCAATTGATGGAACGTAATTCGGATATTGCGAAGGGATACTTCAGTTTTGGAAGTTCTAAACAAGAATTTAACACGGCTTGGAGCAATTTTGCAGAACAATTAAATTCATTGGGCCCTCCAGTAAAGGATGGCAAAAGGTATTATACAAATATATTTACTCGTATATTATGCTTATAAAATTATTGAGGTTATGTTAGGTGTGGACCGACTTTAAAGGAAAAATAAAAAAAAACTATCTAATAATAAAAAGGAAATTGCTGCAACTGGGGGTGGTCCTTGCAGAATGCAAATATTGTCTCCGTTGGAGGAGAGCGTAAGTAGACTTCTCTGCTACGAGAAGCTATTCGACAAGCCTAGTTCAAGTTTTGGTTTAACAAACTGTTCGTCGACCGTTGTGGCAAATTTATCGACCGCTGTGTCACCAACCGTTGTGACAAACTTTCCATCAACTACATGGGAAATGAAATCGCTAACAATGACGCTTTGCCGGAATATGTGCAAGGAAATGATGAGTATCATACGGAAGAGGTTGTTGTATTACCAAAACGAACAACAAAAAAAAAATACATCAAATTCAGAACGCCATTGTCTTCTTGAAAAACAAACGAAATTTATGGAACAGTTAGATAAAAATGCAAAAGAATGTGCGCGATACGCCAGGAAGAGCTTCGAGTTAAAAGAAAAAAAATTTAAAATGTGGGCCAAGTTTCAACTGGACAAACAAAAAAATGTAAAAGAAAATTTCGAGTTAAAACTACGAAATATAAAATATAAAGAAAGAAAGCTTGCTTTTGAGGAAAGCCGATATTCTAATTAGTGTCTGGTGGCTTACACAAATGTGATAGGCAGAATAGACTGATATATCGTATGCTGTAATGTATACCTAGTATGATAATTATTATGTACCTAATGAACTATTGTGATTTTAATTTTAGAGTTTTTATTGAATTATTACTTATAATGTATTGGAATAAATTTTTATTGAAGTTTTATAATAAAATAATATGATTTATAATCAAATTGGTCTAATATTATTCATTAATTGTAATCGATTTCTTTCAGCGGCATCAGCATGTTGTTCCTCCGCTATATTAGCTACTTGCTCAATGTCTATGTTTGGAATTATTGCGACGTCCATGTCCACTTTATGCAGAATGCACAGATTGTGAAGCGCACAACAAACATTTGCAATTTTTGCAGCCTTCTCTGGTTTGTAATGAAGCTTATCTAACAAACATCGATAACGGTTCTTAAGTACACCAATCGTCCTTTCAATGATGTTCCTCGCTTTCGAGTGTTTAGTATTAAACCATTTTTCTCGCGAACCCTCCTCTGCAGACCGAAATGGCGTAATCAAATATGATTTCAACGCATAACCAGCATCACCTAAGAAGAAAATCGGGTTATTAACAAACATATCTGAAAATTTCATAATGCTTACCTAAAAGCCAAGTATTGGTTTGTCCATTTTCAAAATTATTTTTGAGGTAAGTGTCAAGTTCACTATTATTGTAGATAAATGAATCATGACACGAACCTGGATTGTTTACATCTGCAAATGTTATACACATTCGGTCATCGCATACCTAAAAATATATTTTTAATTTTAATTAAAATTTTACCAAAAATTTGGAACTAGTGTGCTTACAAGCATAGCATTCAAACTATAGAACCCTTTTCTATTAAGGTAAAGATGCCTTTCTTGCTTAGGTGGTGACTTGATTTTAAAATGTGTCCCATCGATACAACCAATTATACCGGGAATCCCTGTTTTTCTGAAAAATTCTAATTTAATTCTTTCAGTATTTTCATTCGTCCCTGGAAAACGTATGAATTCGGAACATATTTCGTCTTCCAGTATTGTGATGATTTGTTGAAGCGTTTTCGAGAATGTTGACTGGGCTAATCCCGCAACATATTCATTACCGCATCCCGTTTGATAAGCGCCTTCGGCAAGAAAACGCAATGTGGCAGCTAATTTTATTATTGGTAATACGGATGATAATCGTGTGGTTAGTTTTAACCGTTTGTCTACTTTGTCCAGTAAAAATCTAAAATCTTCTTTATTAATTCGGAAATATTTTAGAAACCTGTAAGATAGATACACAAATATTGTTATGTATATATTTATTCACATAATCATCTTGTAACATACAAACTGTATGGTAATTCCAATGGATTAGATTCATCTCTTAAACATCGACGGAAGACAGCCATATCACACACGTCATCATCTTCACTGGAATCGTAATATATATCGAAACAACTCATTTCAATTTTTTTGAACGGAAATCGCGTTACTTAATTATATTTTAATAATTATTTTATAATGAACAAAAAAATAATGCAAATAACGCTTTTTTGTGTTTGATTTTGACAAGAGAATTTTCTGTCAAATATGGGGAAATTATTAGTATTGCCCGATTAATTAAAAGATTGACGTTTATCACATCACGTCGCTCCACTCGACTAGCAGAATATAAATTTAAAGACGAAGTGACGTGACAACTGTCCCGGCGAATGAAGTGACACGACTAAGAGAATCGGGGTGTTGATTGAGATGTACGGCCAAGTCATTTGACAAGTAATCCCAGATATGGCCGGGGCCCACCGTACACCTTTATTACACATAACAAAATCGGGGGATAGGAACGGTTATGTTAGTAAGGCGAGACTCGACCCGGTTACAGACACCTAAGTAGTCGATAGTTAGTAACACAATGACGATACAATTCTAACTACGAAATAATTATTAATAATGTAACTGAAAAACTTCCGGTCATCTGAAAATTAAAAATTGTTATTTAATTCTGCAAACTTATTTTCTTGAATTTTCATTAATACCTATTTTTAATAAAATCTAAAAGAAAGATCTAAACAATAAAAAATTAAAATTAATAATTATTATTAAATACCACCCACTGGATGCAATACTAATAATTAACAAATTCTTACTAAAACGCCTAACTAAAACAGTAGCCAAGCCACTGGAACAACAGAGGTCTCTATACTACAAAATTGTCCATTAAAAGTTTTTAACTGCTCCTGAAATTAATCTAATTTCAATCAAAACAGCATATCTATCGTGTAGCTAATCCGAAATGGTTTCAAAAACAGCAAATCTGCAATATGTAAGATCAATAATGGATGTTTGGCACAGCTCCAGAACCCCAACACATAAACAAATTAAATAAAACATTTAAAGCAATCACGAATCTGTAAGATGATAGAATTAATAATAAGTAGCTAACACAACTGTAGGATCTTTCATCGTATCAGGTCGTAAAACAACAACCAGCGATAATTATTTATCCAACCCAGAACAATATAATCAAAACCTTCACCAATTTACAGTCTCCCGAAACAACCTAGAAAACCATTTAATTAAAGAAATGCCATGATCCCTGAAAAACTATCTAAAATGTAGTAATCAAAAATGTTAATTAGAACCAAATATATAAGCTTAATCAGGAACTGCAATGAATAATAGTATTAATAATAAACATTTGATAAACCTCGATAATTTTAAATTGCAATCAAAACAAATAAATATAATAATTTAATACTCAAACTTTGAATAAAATTAGATGAAAGAGTATTAGTAAAATTAGTCAATCTCTGAAATCAAATTGTTGAAAGAATCATTTTTATAAATAATCATAGTAAAATGTACCAAGAAAAATCTGTACCGTTTATAAAGGAGTGCCCGATACCCGCTTTTCTCAAATGAAAACCAAACGTACGCAAACCTTAAAGTTATTTTCAAATCCCAATACACGATAACCATGCGATCTCCCGCTAACATCACTAAACAACATTTATGCTTTACAAAACCGTGATGAATCCATGACAGATTATAAACGTATCGTGGTAATCATATAGCTCAAAATTTCATCGTACGACTGATCATCCTAAAATTTCAAAAATGATGCTACTCCCACGAATTTGATGGCAAACCTCAACAAAAACATCTATAATATTCAGCGGAGACTAATTTGAACATACAAATCTAAAAATCAGACAAGGGTTCTTTGTAAAACTGCAAATTTGCTTTCCTATAGCAACAATCGATAACCTCATCAACTCCCAAAGAAACAGAACAATTTAAAATAGCCAAAAATAGCCTACAAATACAGGCAACGACAGAGCACATTACATGAATACAACCTTCCGTAAGTTAAGAAACACAATGTTCATTATGAACGAAACCAATTCAAAGCACTTCTTCATAAATATCAAATAAAATTTATAGCAACACAGGTTCACCATATCCTCGCCGCCCCTGCGCAAATTGATCACACAAAATGAAATCAATGAAAAAGTCAAAAATTCGTATTTGCATTCGGTAGCAAACAACAACAAAACTCCATGTTTCAATCGTTTTTTCATATATAAACATTAACACACACAAGCACTAATAGTAAATATATAACAATTATGTAATGATATAAATAAAACAAAATTAAAACAAAAACTGCCCTGATCTTGTACTTTGTTCGTAATCAATACATACATATCCAATCATAGTAGACACAGCCAAAAGCATATAACAACTATTTATATACATCGCAAAACCACATTTTCGGTGATTATTGAAATGTATTTCCCGCTATACACCTCCAATACTAATCTCCATGCAAAATATATTGTGCGTGCATACGTCGTACGTATATATATATAGAAAACAAAAGACAGGACTCAAAATTACCATGGCAATAGCAGAAATAGCAGAAAAATAATCGTCGCAAAACAACAACAGAAATTGTTAGCGAGCAGGGATGCCAACTTAGCGATTTTGCCGCTGTTTTTAGCGGTTTTATTATAAGCGCTGCGACAAAATTTGTATCTTGCCGCTATAGCGGCTTTTTTACCGATTTTGTTTTACAGATAAGCGATTTTTAGTGATATTTATCGCTTTCAAAATTGTTTAAAATGGTATTATTTTCCTCATATATTAGAATTTGTTTTTCCATTATAAATTTAGAAAATCCATTATAAATTTAGAAAACGATTAGTTCTATGAGTATTTTTCATGTTAATAATTAATTTTCTAGTTTATGTGGTTGGCAGTATGTATACTTGAGAGAGTGTTTTCAGCCATGAACGTGATAAAACCTAAAGCCAAAAGCAGAATGAAAACTAAATTATTACAATGTCTTTTAACTGCTCGATTTGGTTTGAAACTGGCTGGTGCAAATTGTCACACTTATAAATTGCTTAAAGAGGTTGTTGCAAAAATTGCTACTATGCAGTCGTACAAAGGAGGAGACGAGGATATAGATGATATAATTGATATTGATTAAATTATTTAACGTTTATGAATGATATGAATTCAAAATTCAGATTAGCTATAATTATTTTTTTGAAAGAATATTGTATTAATAAGTTTTCGTTTACAATGAAAGGCATGGTTAATTGTGAACTAAAATTGTTTATGTGATCTATGTACATAATATATTGATGTATCTACTATTTTAATAAATAAATAATTATTTAACAAATGTTAAAAAAATTAAAATTAAAACTGCTTCCTTAAATTTTTTACAAGCTTCTAGATTAATTTCTTCTTAAATTAGTAGTTTTTCACCATATTATGTTGAAATATTTAAAATTTATTAATTATATGTTTTTGTATGGCTATTACTACTTATTTCTTTTTAGTGACATCTAGTGATATTTTAATAATATTCGTTTAGCGGTTTTTTAATTTTTATTTGGCGACAAATCTATTTGGGAGTTGGCAACACTGTTAGCGAGTGTAACAAAACAGAACAGTGGTGACATGTTCTACCATCACATTTTCGATACTTTATCGAAGTTTATTTCTCGTTTTTCTAAACTAAAATGGACAACTGTTTCATTTATGAATTATTTCTTTTCTATTGCTATCACAACCTACTAGTACAAATGCGAACAAATTGTCTTTCTCTAATTTCGTTCAAGTATCGAAAACAAATTATTTCTTGATAGAAATGGAGTAGAATATCACAATTTTTCAATCTGGCAACCTGGTAAATGATATAAAGTGTGAAATAGTGTCACATTTTATTCTAAAGAAGCGAGACATAATCTACGATAAAGTATCGAAAATGTGATGGTAGAACATGTCAGCACAGAATTGAAGACCACTTTCTCGCGCAAACAAAACTCGAATAATACTATCGACATGAAAATACTAGTACTCTTTACCTTTATGTGTACTAATGTTACCTTTATGTGTTACAAAATACTGTTAAAATGCTTATATACATTAAAACTTATTTGGGAAAATATGTATTATTAATTAATATGTAGTAAAATATGTGTACAAAATATGTGTAATACAATGAAAAAACGAAAAAACACTTAGCTTATACATCATTTGGAATCAAAATAGTCCTACATATTACAGGTTTGCATACAATGCGTATGAAGCGTTAAAGCAACGGTGTCAAAAATCAAAATACATACTAACGAAAATTGTTATGTACATATTCTATACTATTGCAAGCGCACCACACGCAAATTAATACAAATATACAATATGTATGTTAAACTTTTCACTTTACATATTAAATTACACAAATTATGTATTATTATTATTTTTTTATTTATTTATTTAACCATCAACACTATATATTATTTATTTATTAGTTAATTAATTATTACAGTACATTTAAATTAAATTATTTATTTATTTCGAGGAGAGACAAAAACACGTCTTTCCTCGACGACAAACAAATGCCGACCCTGTATTGTTTTACAATCGAGTGATGATGAATTATAGGATGAAGTAGCACCGGTGAATACTCAACGAAAACGATTTCGTGATAGTCGAAACGTGCTCGACATGCCAAATAAAAGGTAATAAATATAATAACAATTTTCATAATTAATCCTTTTCTAACAATAACTTTTATATTTTTATATTTTTAGTTTCATTAAATTATTCAGAATATCGAAACAATTGTTCAGAGATATTCTGAGTGAAGTTAATATCTCAGAATCTTACGAAATTCGAAAATCCATATTTCTTAACCAAAACAATCTTAACGAACATAAAAAATCCGTTTCTCACCAATTACGGATTCCGCCCTGTTCCATTATCACGCTCCTAATAATATGACTAATACGTCGGGTAATTAAATGTACTTCAATGTACCTTGAGTTTTGCTAATCACCCGATGACTAATCGCTTAACTGCCACTTACCACCCCTCCCCCCAACCCAGTTTTTACTAGTAATTTTTGGAGTTTACTCTTTAAGAATCGATTTTCATAAGGCACCCGGTATGAAAAAAATATCAGCAGTAAAATCTATTGAACGAATAACCTCGTTACTTTTTTTGTGCGCAACCTATTCTGCGTAACTTTCATTTTTAATTTAATTTTCGTGTGATTTCTATGTTCGGCGTTGGTTCGTTAGTCAATATTTCGATAAAATGCAAATGTAATGTGTATGTAAATTAGTGATTATATAATTTAACTCTTCTTTCTCATTGAATTATAAATTGATTCTTATTCGGTGCTCCTTTTTATACTTGATTTTTTCTACAATTGGTTTTAGTTCATTAACAATAGTAAGCGGAGAAGTATTATTGTTTGCTACCGGAATATTTTTTTTAAATTTACGTAATTACGTAAAATGTAATGTCACTTGATTGAAATTTCATTTAACATTTTCCGACATTTTAATAAAAATTTAAAATATTGTTTTAAAATATTAATATCCTTATAAATAAAATTTGAAGTGATGAAATAGACTATTTTAAATTTTTTTAACAATTTAATATTGAAACTATACCCACAGGAAAACTTAACCGGAAACTTCGATACCCTCCCTATCCACAAACTGGATAGTTTTTATGTAAAATTTGATTCAAAGTTCTATGAAAATTTAAAACAGCTAGATGCCCAACCACATAAATAGTGATCTGACCACATAAATAGTGATTTGAGAAATATGCATAAACAAATAAACAGCAAAAAATCTAAACCACCTCCAAAAACTCCAGCCGAGAAACAGCGAACGTACAGACTAAAAACAAATTAATGAGTGGGGAACAAAATCCGTCCAAGTCCGTCGTACCCGCAAATGCTGCACAGTTGGCGCCATCAAGTCCTGATATGGGACCCACCATCATACAGCAAGAAGCAGTCATCGAAAGTGTACCAACAGGTATTGAATCAACAAATAGAAAATAGAGATTTTAATGAGTCGATACAACCGCAAAATCTTCATGATGGTGATGTGGGTGAGTATGCAGGGTCAGTCATTGAAGATGAACAAATTGATAATGAAGATGATTCCAATTTAGATGAGATTTTACTAGCAGAAGATAATTCAAGTCATCCATATAGCGGCTATCGTTTGCATCAATCAGCGTATAAACTATTCTAAAAGATGTTCGTGGAAAATGATTTAGGTTACGTCTGTAATGTTGGTGATCGTCTATGGTTTTCAAATGATCTGAAAACTGGACGACTAGAAGATGAAAATCTCCTGAAACAAATTACGGTATGTCAAAATTTTATTTTTTATAATTTATTTACTTCCGTGTAATACCTTAATTATTTTTGTCGCACAAATTTTTTTTGTTTAGACCTTTACAAACGTCGCTGACGTCAAGATGTGTAAGACTTTCAATGTCAGTGTTAAAAATGCCAAAATCCCGTCTTTGGCTTTAAATATCCAGATAGAGCAGCGTACTTACCAGAATTAGACATCATTAACGATTTATATCACCGCGACTCTCTTTTATGCAGATACGTAGATTGCAGAATTTTAACGGTCAGTTCGCTATAACCGGGCAAATAATTAATGTACCTGTTTCAGTTAACAATATGATAAAGCTTTTACCCAGGCCACTAGATGGTGAAGAAGAAGATTTTTATATTAATATACACATCAAGAAAAGGCTTATTCATAGAACGGGTTATCTTCATGGGCTAGTTAGAAGATCTGTCATCAAACAATGGTTAACATATCTGGTCCAGACACCTTTATATAAGTATTTTAATATCAAAGTAGATGATTCCTGGTTCACAACTAATGATAACATGATAATTGATTTCACCGATTCTGCAGATCACATCATACCTGTTGACCCTGACTGCACAAACGCGAATACATATTCATGAATTAAATGAGCACATTACAATTGATGAAAGTCTTATAGCCTAACAGCAAACTCTTATGTTGGACGAAGATAGATTCTTTCACATCGCTCCAGGTGAAAACAAAACTCCAATGTGTTTGCTGTTTTGATAAATATGCGCAGAGGAACTATCGTTTCTAGCCATTTACTTAGGACAATTTCGTGTATTCCAAGACGACATTACAGTGACGCCATTTATGATGGCAACTAGTGACTTGCGCCGTTCTGATAGGAGGAGAGTGACACCAAATAAACTTCTTTAAAATAAATGTGAGAATCATAATTCCGTGTAACATGACACAAAGATAATTTATTACAAACCAGGATATGGTTGACCTGCCTTCCGCAAGGTCCAACGAGTAACATTTGGCTCAATATCTGGTGGCGGTCTGGTGTAATAAATTGTTGAAGGTGATAAAATCGAATTTTAAAATTAGACGTTTGAACCCTTTACGGTTTGGAGCCAATTCCGTGTAACCTGACACAAAGATAATTTGTTACACACCTGGATAAGGTTGATCTGCCCTCCACAAGGTCCAATGAGTAACATTCGACTCAATATCTAGTGGCAGTCTGGTGTAATAAATTGTTGAAGGTGATAAAATCGAACTTTAAAATTAGACGTTTGAACCCTTTACGGTTTGGAGCCAATTCCGTGTAACCTGACACAAAGATAATTTATTACACACCTGGATAAGGTTGATCTGCCCTCCACAAGGTCCAATGAGTAACATTTGACTCAATATCTAGTGGAGGTCTGGTGTAATAAATTGTTGAAGGTGATAAAATCGAACTTTAAATTAGACGTTTGAACCCTTTACGGTTTGGAGCCAATTCCGTGTAACCTGACACAAAGATAATTTATTACACACCTGGACAAGGTTGATCTGCCCTCCACAAGGTCCAATGAATAACATTCGACTCAATATCTAGTGGCAGTCTGGTGTAATAAATTGTTGAGTGTGATAAAATCGAACTTTAAATTAAATGTTTGAACCCTTTACGGTTTGGAGAAAATTTCGTGTAACCTGACACAAAGATAACTTATTACACACCTGGATAAGGTTGATCTGCCCTCCACAAGGTCCAATGAGTAACATTCGACTCAATATCTAGTGGCAGTCTGGTGTAATAAATTGTTGAGTGTGATAAAATCGAACTTTAAATTAAATGTTTGAACCCTTTACGGTTTGGAGCCAATTCCGTGTAACCTGACACAAAGATAATTTATTACACACCTGATAAGGTTGATCTGCCCTCCACAAGGTCCGGTGAGTAACATTTGACTCAATCTCTGGTGGCGGTCTGGTGTAATAAATTGTTGAAGGTGATAAAATCGAACTTTAAAGTTAAACGTTTGAACCCTTTACGGTTTGGAGCCAATTCCGTGCAACCTGACACAAAGATAATTTATTACATACCTGGATAAGGTTGATCTGCCCTCCACAAGGCCCAATGGGTAACATTTGACTCAATCTCTGGTGGCGGTCTGGTGTAATAAATTGTTGAAGGTGATAAAATCGAACTTTAAATTAAATGTTTGAACCCTTTACGGTTTGGAGCCAATCCCGTGTAACCTGACTCAAAGATAATTTATTACACACCTGGATAAGGTTGATCTGCCCTCCACAAGGTTCAAGGAATAACATTTGACTCAATATCTGGTGTTGGTCTGGTGTAATAATTTTTTAATATTCGTAAAATCGACGTTTTTGTCATAAATAATCGTTTGGGGTGAAATTTACCCTTTGTCAAAATAAAGCGTTGATCTTGAACTATTTAATCAATGTAATTAATTTGTAATAAATTCTGGTCCAAGAACCATCACTATATCACAGCTACATTAGAAGTTACAATTTTGGCGGTGTAGGTTTAATTACAAGCTAAACCGACCACTCGTTCCTCGAAAACGGTAACTGTAATAAAATCGGGATTTGTTGTAATTAATGTGTAACAAATTATAGTACAGGTTTCATTGAGGCGGGCTAATATGGTCGGTGCAGATTAAGAGCACTCACATATACCTATTAACCTCGGAATGTCTACATGAGCCCTCTCATGTATAGTTTGCTCTATGCCTATAGACAATTTCACCATAACAATGTCACCCAAAGTACATATTTAATGAAATCATCCAATAAGCATAAAATTACATCCAATAACATAAAATTACATAATAAATATTAATGAACCTTATACGAGTACTATGAAATTTTTGTTTAAAGAATAATAATTTTGTGTGTGTGTGCGCGCTCATTCGATTTTACGATTGCATTGTTGTTGCATTTTGTGTATTTCGTTGACGAAATGTTGAAAAAAAATCATACGGACGGATTTTTTGGTCCCCCCCGTGACATAGACGTTATAATATAAAAAAAAATTGATTACCCTGTGCATTCTCAAGTGAGTCAGTCAGTGACATAGACGTTTATAATATTTCAGTTTAAGTAGTTCTTGAAAAAATTTGAATTATTCCGAAAAACAGCTGGATCTCAGTTACCTTTGGTTTATACATAACCAAATTGACAGAACTTAATTGTTTTATTATTAAAATGTTTACATATTTAGGATTATATTGACATGAATTTAATGGCCACGCTTTTTAAACTCAGCGGTATTTTCGATACTTTTGTTTGTTGTGGACAATCCAAAGACATACTTGAACTGAAGCCTGGGTATCACCTGTGATTGTCGCCTATTAGGTATTAGTTGGAAAAATATGTCTGCCAATTGAGTTAATGTTGGAATTTATCGATAGGTCAGCATTGGAACATTCAATTCACAGCTGTGATTAACCAAAGTTAATGGAACTGGTTTAAAAACGAACAATAGTAGTATTTGGATGTGTATCTGAATTTGGATCTGAATGGAGGATTTGATGACTGTCTCCTTGTTACTTTTGAGACAACGGTATGAACTATATGAAGTTTATGGTGCGTTTTATATTTTGGTAGTCTTTCGACATTTCATTTTTAGAATTATAATACAGAAAAAAAATCGGTCACCCTGTGCGTTCTCGAGTGAGTCAGTGGCGTAGACGTTTATAATACATACGAATTACAGTTTTTGATGTTTTGTTTTATTTTAGAATTAAATAAGCTCTAACAATTTCATTAAATGTGATACCTTACAAAAAAAGTTATAAAATAAAAAGGTTTATCTCCCATATTTCCACAAAAACAACAAAACAAATAAATTTATTATTTATAATTTTATGTTTAAAGTAGGGAATAAATAATGTGCTTGTTGAAGAAGAAGACTTAAAAGGTAGAATATTCTAGAATAAGATGGTCTGTGGATTACTGCAAACGCCATTTTAGTTGTTTAATGTTCAAATATAAAGGTCAAGTGTTTCAAGTGTTTGTTTATTTGACAACATCTAATGGATCAGTTCTCCACATGACAAGCAAAGCTTTCAACTTGGTGTGCACTCGTAATATTTTGCTGGATCATTAGCATTACACTTGCACATTTAAGAAAACCCACGAGAACAATAAATATGTCGGCCTATATAAAATCTAAACTAGTGAACAAGTTTCAGTTTGTTCTTGTTTAATATTTCATTTAGAGGCGCTATTAGCTCTCAACAATCTTTAAGATCTTACAATGCTTTAATCCTTGACTATATTTATTAATTTTGTGTTATTAAAACAAGAAATATAACTTAAATTAACAAATAAATAAAATAATAAACAAAAAAATGATCAGGTTATTACAATTCTTCATCAGAGCTTTCAAAATTTTCGATCAGTTTTTGTTTTTTTTCGGCACTTTTATGTCATCGCTATCAGATTCGCTGATATAAATTTCATCAATCGTAAGTTTTTGATTTACTATAGTTACCAATGATAGAAGAATTTTTTTTGGTTGACTTTATGAAATCAGTCATTAACATTTGTTTGCCTTGGCTTTCATCTTTGAACACATCTTTATGTTGACAAAGAGCAGATTTTACAGATCTTTGAAATTTAAAAACCCGTTTGTTAACAGGATCTTCGTTTAAAAAATAAATCATTCCCTATACCTATTCGAAGTCTCTCACGAACTATAATTCCACTGGTAATGGTTCTGATGCATTATAACTTGCAGGAATTTTCTTGACAATTACAACGGGCGCTTTACTTACCATGTCTATCAGAATAGTATTCGAAATTTCGTTTTCCTCAACGGTATTTTCATAAAAATTTCCTGTGACTTGAATAATATTATTTTTAGGTACTAATTCCGGTTAATTGATTTTCCAATATGCATTTAAAGTACTGCATTTTATTTCAGCAACGGCTGCTGCAACATATTTTATAAATTTGAAGAATTGTAAAATTATTTTCCATAGTTCTGTTGTGCACTTTTATTACGAGATTTAATTTTCAAATATCTTTCAGCTATAAAGTGAAAATATTGTTTTTTATTTATATGTTTTTTTATTTTTTTTTTTTTTTTTTGATAAGGAGACACCAAAAATTTTCATATAAAATTAATACACTTATAATATAAATATAATTCCGTACGATTTTTTTATAGATTTTATATTAGTTTAACTTATAACCAAATCTTATAAAATATGGTATAAAATTTATTTTACTTCATATAAATATTTTGATAGGTTACTGATATAAATTTGATACTCCAACGTATAAATATCTGTGTATACTACAAAATATAAAGTTTATCCATTAAATGTTAATTTTTGTTAACTGATGCAATTTAAGATACATTTTTGTCACATAAATAAAAGAATTTTAGTATATTTTATAAAATCGATGTATTTATCAAATCTTATTACATTTTAAGTTTTATATTTATTTAATTTAACTTACAAAAGTGTAAAAGAGCTACAATTAAATTAAGTGTAATGTAACTTTTATGCTACTATTTAATATAATATATGTTTTGTTTGTTTTTCGTGACACGGCAGTGTCGTAACTTCTGTTGAATTTAAAATCTTTCAAATATAATTTATAAAGTATTGACTATGCCATAGCTTGTATCTCATATGCATTATGAAATTCGTCAAACGTGACAACTAAATACTTTTGAGATAAAAATACAATATCCTCATTCTCTAAAATTATAAACTTTATTTCAAAAAATTCGTTATGGTTATCATCATCACTTTCTGGTGAGGCTAAGAATAGTCCAGGGCGATAGTGTGTATTATAGTTAATCCACGATATATTTAATGATTTATCAGATAAATTATTTTCGTGAATAAATTCTTTACTAAGTAAAGTGTTTTTCCCAGTTTCCACTTTTCTTTCTAGATTTAAATTTTTTATAAGAATAGAAAAATTTTGTTGTTGGCGAATTGCTAAGCTTCTGCAAACATTTTTAAAATTCCTTTGATTTTTATTAAAATTTTTAAAATATTGGTGAAATGACTCATACGGATAGATGAAAATTGAGCTACAGGACCCATTTTCAATAATATACTAGAATAGTGTGTTAAAAGATGATGTTTTGGTAACAAGTCTACCTTAAATTCAGACACGATAGCCGACAAATGATCCGTTATCAATTTTCGTAATTTTTTTACAGATGAAACGGCGACTATTTTTAGAAAAAAAATTATGTCTATTATTTTTAACAGAGATATAATTATTTCCCACTTCGAATGCAGATCTTCAAAACTCATATCTCCAAAAATAAATGGATCAAGCACCACGATTGAGATGCTGAGAAATTTAACGAATCCTTAGCGATTAAATCAGTCGGAATATTTTTTCTCGATTTGTACCCAAACATAAAACTAGAGATGTGCGGGTAGTAACTATTCGGTATTTAATACTCGTTACTTTCAACTACCCGAAGTAACGATTACTTCAAAATAAAAGTATTCGTTACATTTACATGTGTGCTGATTACATACGAAATTTTTTTTCTTTTGTTCATACTAATTTTACTACCCGACCCGAATGCTTTATACGTTGTTTCATTTTGCTTTTAAGGTAAAGGATAGTTATACTTTTTTATAGACAAGTATTGTGAAGGAAAAGGAGAGTATTAAATTACAGTTTACGTATAACTTTTATCGTTTTAATGTTACTATCTCATTTTTATACATGATCAAATATAATTTTTTTCTTTCACATTTATTTGGAGCGAAACAAATGCTGATAATTTAGAATAAAATCAGCATATGTATGTATATCTAAACTCCAAACAATAAAAAATAATCTAAAAATGTTAGGATATTTACTAAAATTCCCACTATGTAAATATATGAATTATTATATTATTTATTTTATTCATATGAAATTATATTTTCTAATAAAACTGTTTTTAATGATTACAATACAAGACTAAAATGTATATAAGTATGGGTAACCATAGAATACGGTACGTAATCTGATTTTAAATATATCGCTTTTGATTTACTTGCGATTACTTTGTAACGAATACAAAGTAACGAGTATTTGCTTCAAAAGTAACGAGTACTCGTGATTACTCAAAGTACCGAAACTGCACATCTCTACATAAAACATTTAATTCTTTCATTTCTTTGGTTGTAAGTCAAATATTTCTTTAACACCAAATAGTTCAAGAAATGTTTTATAGTAAAAGGAACAATGCCTTCTAGTATATCATGCATGGAGTCAACCGTACTGTTTTGACAAACATCATAATTAGTTAAGTTGTTTAATATGCACACTGATTTTACACCTTTCGATTGATTTAAGTCGCCATTATAGGTACTTGCAAGTATTTTAATGCTTTCAAGTTTACGAATTCGGCTTTGGTCTTCATAAAACAAATTAGATGTTTCATCTCTGTGAATGTCACATATACGAAAGAAATAAGATGCTCGAAAGCTTCCAGTAAACCCTAGCAACAAATTAGCTCCCAAATTATCATGAGCTACTGCCACCAATGTACCACGCAAAACTGTATCTTGAAGCTTTATTCCTGTAGTTTCTAGTTTTTTTAAATCATCAAAAATTGGTTTTATTATTTTTTTTTTCTTAGTTTTAAATCGTTAGCATTAAATAAGGCTACCAAATAAATGTTGTCTAAGCGTGATAAATACTTGGGAGGTAAGTATCTAATTGAGAAGTAGATTACTCCTATTTTATTTATGTATGCTCCTGCGACTACCTAAGGGGTTGGTAACTTCGAAATCATCATAAAATAATTGAATTTGAATTGCATCTGGATTTCTTTGAAAAAAATCACTTGTGCGATATACTTCCACAACAAAAATTATAAAATTTTTCATTGGAACAAACATGATCTTTTACGTAGTATTGAGAAGAAAAGGATTTATTTTGAAATAAAACTGTAATGGTTTGAAGAATAGAAATATATTGAAATGTGTTTTGAACTAAATATTTCTTGTATCTTTTATATATTGCACAATATTTTTGATCTGACCTTAAACTAATAGCTACACTTTTGGGTGGTATATAAAATTGATCCTTTTTAAATTTTTTCTCTCTTTTAAATTTGGAAGTATATTTGGCAGTTTTAGGGGTATATCCTCTATTGTAAAATACCCGGGGCAGTGGACTGTATATTATTCGCTTGGGTTTCACCGCTTTCTTATTTATTATTATGTTAAGGATCCTCTGCTTCCACTTATTACACAATTATTTTATGATGAATCAGTTTTTTATTATTAAGCCGATGTTGCTTGTTTGGTGGTTGAAATGGTAAAGAATTATATTTTCTGTTTGACATTATTAATTACAAATTATTACATATTTAATATAGAGGGTCATCAATCGCTAACTTAATTGCCACTAGATGGCACTACATTATATAATATTAGGTATGAAACGCCCTCATCAATATTGCATTAGTAGTGGTACACAAATGTCAATATAAATGACAAAAATGTCAATGCTAAACAACAAATGGTAAGTAATAATAATAAATTAACATATATACCGTGAAAATATGTTAGTTTATACTAAATATATATAATAATTATTAATGTGCTTTATAACTAAGTCTCTATGCATTAATATGCAATTATAAATCGAAATTCTAAGTTAATATTGTGTTTACATTATACGTAATATAATTTGGTTTGATGACCAAATTGAAGTTCAAGTTCAAGGTTAAATTATGTTACGTATATTGTTTACATATGATTTGGTTTGTTTATACTAATAATAATTTAAACTAATTTCTAGGTACGCAGCTGAAGTTATATAATAACAAGGTAAGTATTAATTGTTAATGTTTATTCCAGGCTTATGTAATGCATGTATGAAATGTATTCCAGGTAGATTATGTGTTGCAGGTAGAGAACTTATTCCAGGTAAGTAGGATTGGACTCGTCGAATTCTTACAGCTAAACCTCTCCCGCATCTTTACTGGCACGGCAAATATCTAACATCTATTTGTAAGCTTATCTTGATGGTCGATTATAGAGGTCAATGGAATTTGAATATCGCAAACCGAATTATTCGTTCTTAGAGTAGAATTTAACGAATTTGGAACATCGACAACACTTTCGGTTGTTTTAGGAATTTCAGTTTTATCGTTGGTACATTTCAGACAATGTTTTTTTTAGTCCAGAATAAGTATTGAATGATTGATCACAAGAGGTGGAGGCTAAACATTTTAAGTTCAAAAATTTAGAATTCAATAAGAAATGGTCAATTTGCAAATGTTTAATAAGAAGAGATAAAACTAAAGATTTTTTTTTTGCAAATAAAACAGTAAAAATAATCCATTATTATTTTTAATAAAAATATAATTACACGTTTTACTCAGAAACTATATAGAAAATTAAAACTTCTGTTGGTTATAAACCTGGTGTTATAAATTAAAAACTTATAAAAACTCCTAAATTATTCGAGATTAAAGCCTGAGTTTATTTTAAAATCGGTGTCGTATAGACCACCTCACGCTTCTCACAGAATTTCTTGAATGTGCTGACGTGAATGGGCAACACAACTATCAGCTTGCCAACTGGCCAGACTAAATTTATTTCTCTACATAAATGATCTGTAGCAGCGTCGGCGAGATAACAATCGAATAGTATATGGTCAGCCGTTCCCGAGCTATTACCACGTTTGTATCAGGTTAACCAAGTTTATGCAAGTAGACTGTACATTTTTCTTAACTGTTTCTTTATAGTAGGCCACCACAGATTATTAAATGTTCAAGATAATCCAGGACCACTGGTAAAATAATAGTAAAAGAGTATTTTACTCTGTTGGCCATTTTCACCATCGGATGGAAACCACCAGCGTCATCTGTAGACCTATTTTCTCTGAACCCGAATTGTTTATCGCTGTATCTTCTGTTACTCTGGAATATGTTCAACAATGTTCAACCGGTAAACAATTTCTGAAATAATTATTATCAGCCTGTAAACTTTGTGATCGGTGTGGTCTCTATCATCGCCTTTTAGATGATTTATTTCTTGTCGTTTTTCCATCATTTTGGAAAAATTCCTTTATTCGGACAAGGCATTCCGGAAGCTGAACATTTGTGGCGCTTTGCCTTTTTTGATGGACATGATGGCAATTGAGACTTTTCGGCGTTTGCTAACTTGTGTCTATTTCATCGCAATCATCAGCGAACAGAGTGCTCAGTGGACATTTAATTGTTGTGTTTCCAACATGTTTTAGCTTGATCACCACCTACCAATGTGCTGAGTATATTAATGTTGTTTTCCTGTGCTGAATTCATACACGAAACCAAACGGTTCTGCATAACCATCTTCTGTATTGAATTGCTCTAATCTGCTTTGGCTCAATAAATTTATGCTTTTAATGTTTTCATTACGACACGAAACATATAATGTCGTTCCTTTTGCGCAACAAATGATTTATTTCGTTTTGATAAAGCTTTCGAAGCTTATAAACTCTACAGTTCGTTTGATTGTAGAGTCGACCACCACGGCTGCTTAGATTTGATAGCAGGTTTTTCAAGCAAATATTTGTCGCAGACCTCGGCTAGTGTTTTGGTCATCAACCGCTCTATTCTGTCCATATCATCACCAGATGAGAGATTTAATTGTTTGATTATCCCTTGCTGTTTTGTTACTGTCAAGATTAACATTTTCATCATGGTGAAATCCACGAACGAGCAACGACTGGAAATTATTAAAAATTTGTACTGCAATTCTGAGGTGGTGGTCGCAACTTCAAGAGCGCTTACTTCAATTTTCGGTCATAATAATCGTTTCACCAGATAGGCTGTTCGTGTTATTGTGGATACGTTCCTGTGACAGTGAGACAAAGCACCGGTCGAAATGCCGAAAATATCGCAGCCGTAAGTGCAGAAAAGTTCAGTTCAAAATGAGCAAAATCTGTCGATTCCACGCCGTTTACAGGAACTGGAATTTTCTCAAACTACGTTGTGGCGAATTTTGCCGAAATATCTTGGCTTACACCTCTTGGCTTAACTCAAGAACTGAAGCTAGACTAACTAACTGCTAGAGTTTGAAGAAAATTTAACTCTGCTAAAGTTTGAAGCAAATTCTGAATTTTATCGAAAAATCATTTTTAGCGATTAAGCTCATTTTTGGGTTACTGATTTTGTCAATAAGCAAAATATGCCTATTTGAACACCAACAACCCCTGTGGGTAACTGCGGCACGAAACTCTCGGATTTCAAAATGAAACTTTGCATACCGATTAAGCCCGATTTGTGCTACTCGGGGGAAAAATTAGTGCTAGTCCAGAAGCCGAAAAACGGGGAATGACAATTTCAAATTTCGTCTGAAAGACGAAACAAATAAAACCCAATTTCTAGAAAAACCAGAAATAATCTAAGCCTAATTTTAAAACTTTTCAAAGGCGGACTGACGAAATTTGAGCTTATCATAGAAATATGATTTTGATCAATTTTCATTCATAAATTGAGGAAAAAAACTAACCTCTAAAAGATACTATATTAAACAAACAAAATATAGCGGTATACCGTTCAATAATATTTTTTTGAACAACAAATTAAAAAACAGAAATAAAATCCAAAAATAAGCCATTCAGATTGCATATGAATTTATGCTAATCCAGAATTTACCAATTCCATTGAATAACAATGATCGTTGAATTCACATTTTTCAGACAAAAATTGTTATAGAAACCAATGAAGTTGGCACTTCTGATTGCATATTCCTATCAGGTATAGGTTCATTGGTTTCTAGAACAATTTTTGTTTTGTTAGAAAATTGTTCATTGAGCGGTCGGCGTTGTTCAATGGAATTGGGTCAATTCTGGATTAACACAAATTCAGCCACTACGTTTTTCGGATGGCAATGATAATTATTTACAGTAATTTGCAATCAGAAGTGCAAACTTCATTGTTTTCTATGACACTTTTTGTCAGAAAATCGTCCATTCAACGGTCTTTGTTGTTCAATGGAATTGGGCCAATTCTGGATATATTTTTCGGAATATGCAATCTGAATAATATTTTATTTCTGTTTTATAATTTGTTGTTCAACAAAAATATTATTGAACGGTGTACCTCTGAAGTATGTTTGTTTAATATAGTATCTTTTGGGGGTTAGTTTGTTTTTCCTCAATTTATGAATGAAAATTTATGAAAATCATATTTCTACGATAAGCTTAAATTTCGTCAGTGTATCCGCTTTTGGAAAGTTTTAAAATTAGGCTTAAATTATTTCTGTTTTTTTCTAGAAATTGGGTTTTATTTGTTTCGTCTTTCAAGCGAAATTTGAAATCTTCTGCTTCCGTTTTTCCGGCTTCTGAACTAGCACTACTATTGTCCCGTGAGCCCTAATTAGCACAAATCGGGTTTAATCGGTATGCAAAGTTTCATTTTGAAATTCGGAAGGTGCCCTGCTGCAGTTATTCACACAACAAGCCCACATATGCTTCACGAGACTGCATTACAATCACAAAAGTGACCTTGTGGTATAAATTTCTTATACCGGAGGTGTGATTAGACCATATTTTTCGTCGATGAAAGTGATCGCCATGTTACGGTCAAAGAGGTTCGTTATCGCGCCATGCTGGAAAACTGTTTTTCGCCAGAATTGGATGAATTTGGTTTCAAGGATATGTGGTTCAAACAAGATGGTGCCACATGTGATACACACACAGCAGATCAAGCAATCAATCTATTGAAGATAAAGTTCGGTAACCGATGTAATATCGAGAAATTTTTCGGCCGAAAGGGCACCACGCTCATTTGATTTAATACCGTTGGATTTGTTTTTGTGAGGTTACGTTAGGTCGTTGGTTTATGCCAAGCGATATTGCTAATAGTCCGGGCGATATGTGTGAAAGAGTGGTAGAAAATTGGCTTCTAAAATTCAGGCGAAGAACGAGATCGAATTCCATAGTTAATAAATTTCAGTCCAATATCTCAATAGAGTGCAATAAAAGCATTTCAATAATTTATTTAAAGGAAATAGAATAACTTATGATTGTTTTATTTTCATGTCAATCTCACAATTATTGCATTACAAATTATTTAATAACAAATCAAATGTGTACTAGTTTGTGCCATATCATTTCAATTAGAAACACAATAACTGAAATTACATATGCAGCAGCAATGCCAAAATATAATGAATGGAAATGTCTTGACGTTAGTACTGTAGCTTCTGGTGTAATAACTGTCAGGTGCGCTATTCTAAGCCGTAATTGACGTAAATTTCGCGAGATCGTCTCTTCAAACAAACCAGCTGATTGTGCTATTCCAATAAGATCGTTGAACATATCTTCAAATGGCGACTCTTCAACAATGAAAAAAGACATCAACTGCCTAATTGGACACTCCTTTGTAACATAATATTCAATTTTTTTATGTTTTATAAAAACTAAACGAATTGATTTAAATGCTGTATGTTCATGGAAAAAGAATGCCTGTGTCGTCGAAACGTTTAGAATCCTTTTGGAAAATTCGTCTTCAGATAGTAATTTTATTGGTTTTGCAGCAAAATATTCCATAATTGCTGTGTTATCTTTAAAATCGATTTCTACACCAAGAATCGATAAATTGGATGCAAATAACTCTGCAACAGTCTCAATATTTTTCATCCGCGCTGGAGCTGCCATAATGCTAGTCCAATGGGCGTTTATCAAATTTATGAATATAAAACCGACGATACCCAACGGAATTAAATAAAATAACTCAAGTTGCTTGTGACATTTCAATCGGGTCGTAATTGACAATAGTATCCGAAGTACTTCAATTGACAACGTAGAAAAATCGTCATTTTGGTTCATCAGGTATTTTAAACATTTTATCAACATTATAATTAATAAAATGCATACTAGCAGTAAATTATTAAAGTTACGTTTTGAGTGACCGTATAAATTTATTTCTGATTGTAATGCCAATGGTATCATAAAACATACACGATCACTGTACACTGGATACAGGAAATTTGTGTAAATTGATCCGACTGGAATATACTGGAGCATGACATCAAATTCTTTGCGACGATAGCCGATTAGTCGATCATTTTGCTGGTGATACGTTACGAATTTAACGTCAAAATTAAAAACCTTTTTAAACATGTGCACACGCGGTGAAACAAAAAGTTTCTCTATACTTTTCGAAGTATGTTGGAGTAAAAACGTTTTATCATAATAAATTCCGAGTTTAAGTGGTTTACCATAAAAATTAATGAATGGTTTACGTTTCGAAAATAAATTTTCAATTTCCATTTTAAATATATGAAACGGGCCTTTACCTTTGTATGGTGTATACGCGTACACATCGGCCCCGCTTATGACATATGCGTTAAAAATATGATTTGCAAACAAAACTTTAAATAAATTAATTATATAAAAAAAATTAAATTTTTCCTTCAAAATAATTAAAAATTCACTTTGCCCCCGCTGGACATTAAACTGTCTAGCAACCGCATTACAAACATTTAAATTTTTATGTTCATTTATTAGTATTACCAAATTATTTTTATTAAACGAATTTATTTTATAATTTTTCAATTTATTTAAAATAATTATCGATTTCTGAAAATTATTATGGAGATGATTTAAAAAATTGTTAATTTCATAATTATTGCGGGCAGCATTAAAAATTATAATATTATTAAAATGGGTTTGGTTTAATTTTTTCAAAAATGTTTCATTGGTCAAAATTGATTTGGTTAAAACTCGATGCACCATTAAGCAATTAAAACACAAAACCAGTGATATAATTTTTAAATACATTGTTGACAGCGAAATTGTGTTTGCTCAAAATAAGGTTCAGTTGTACACTAAATTAATAATTTTATCCCCCAATACAAGAGAAGGTGTAAAAATGCAATAAAATATAAATTGTATTGTATTTTGAAACAGAGGCACATTTGTAAATAAAAATGGATGGCAGTATATAATTATATTATGCACTAGATAATTAGCTTTAAATAACGTATACTATTTAAGGTCGATTTAAAGACATACATGTGACGAAAAATATATATAATAACGTATTGCAAACATTTGTAACGACACCGGGTTCGCAGATGCCGTTGCCAAAAGTGAAAATTATTGCAGAATTGTTTATTTGTTGGAGTCGAAGGTTTCCCGTCGAGTATACAGACTCCTTTTGGTATGCCGCTAGCTCATCGGTAAAGGGTCTTTAGGCGTGGGTGGTACACTCGTGCGACGTTTCGGAACACCTTGGAAGATCCCCTTCAAAAAAATCATTAAAAAAATAACAAGAAGAGAATATGAACGAAAAGACACACTCCAACACTCCATCCAACTACTAGCCCATCTTCTTTTACTCCCTCATAATTTTGTTACGCATTAAATTCATTTTTAACAAAAACATATATTAACAAATGGAAATTCGGAAGTTAATTTTATACAAAAAAAAATTATAATCATGTTAGAATTCCCATTCTATACTAATTTGAAAAATTTTATATTCAAAATAAAATTATATTCGAATGAGCAAAGTAGCAAAAGGCTATTTACAGTCTTAAATTAAGTAATTTGAAAAAAAACGAAAGAATAAAAAAAAATATATATACATATATATGTAAATACCACACCGAGGTTACCTTAAATCCGCGAACGTAGGAAAGCGCTTCCTGCACCCCGGGCACGGCACATGAAACAAACGGTATATTCGCTATAAAAAAATAAAAAAACAAGAATTAATTAATGTTAGGAATGCAATTCGTTAATTTGAGCAAAAAGTAAAAATTAAACAAATTAAATTTGGAAGAAGAAAGCTAAGATTTACACTAGTGAATCCAAAAAAAAATATTTAAAGAAAATCACTTAGGAAATCAATAATAAAAGATAAAAGGTACAAAAAAATATGTTACAGTAAATAAAGAAAAAAATTGATAAAAAAATTAGAACTTAGCCAAAACTGGTCCGGAAATCTGTCGTTGTCTGCTCGCTCTCGCCACCGGTACCACACGTCCTTGCGCGAACCCTGCAAACCGGTTGATCTACACAATGGTTCGGAATGTTGTTTTCTGTGTAGCTCAACTATCTACTGCACAACTGTAAACTTGCCCGTAAAACTGTCGCTGATCGCCGGCTTTCACCACCAACAGCTACGCGCCCCGTTCTTGACCTTGCCAAACGCTCGAGCGACACAAGGTTTTTGGATAACACAAAAAACGCAATTCGCCATCAGAAGCTTCCGCCAACCACATACGGTATCTTATGTGTAGTTACCGTAATTTTGACCCTATGAACACACGCACCTCGGGTTAGTAATATTAAATTCCGAAGGTGTTTTGATGAATCACACTATCTTGATTGCGCCAATTGCATAAATACTTTTGCCTGACAATGTAATGACAAAAGGTCTTTTTTTTCTTCTTATGTGCTTCGTAATTTATTTATGTTTTGGGTTCATGTACCATCAGGAAAACGCCACATAAAAAAAATTTAAATTTTGCGTGATTGAGAAGCACAAAAAAACTCCAAATAAACCACCACTTAGAAAAATGTATAGTACGATATTTTTTGTAAGGGTATTTAAAACTATAATTCTTCACTATTGAAAGCTGGCACCTCTTCTTTAAAAAAAATCACAATCGAATGACCATCACCACAATTATCTATCAATATCCGTACACAAAAATGAAATCTGCTGCCAAAAGGAAAAAAAATCGTACGATTTTTTTTGGAACCGAGTATGATGCACATACCAATAGGCAAGTCATAACATTCATTACAATAATATCAAATGGTATAAATAGTTGTCTTGCAATCGTTTAGGCGCAAATCAATGATATACACTGTGTGGGAAACATGTGCAGACGATATACGCGACGCGTAATTGGAACGCACGTTACACATTCCTCATGTATAAAACCTCAAGAGTCATTCAAAACAAAAACAGTTGAATTTAAAAAGATCATCGACTTTATCTTGTTGTCTGTCTGTCCTATATTTCCATTATCTTGCTTGTAAAGGTTCCTGTCTCGCCTATTCCTAATCCTGCCTGAATGATGCCTATGGGAACTTGAATCGATTAGAAGCCTTATTGAGTTCTTCTCTACCAATGCAGTCGCATCAAGCATAATGCTTGTGTATACTCATCACACCCACAGTTCTTATTTATACCTTGTATGCTGCAGTTTGTTTTCTTCAAATTTTAAATCTTCTGATTGCAGTATTTTATGGTGATATAGGAAGCCAATATGATTCTCAACGTTGCAAGTAAATAAAAAAAAACAAATTTATAGATTCTATTATTTTTGTTGTGTTAGATGAAGGATCTATCTGACCTACTCTGGAATCCAAATAATTTTGAGGTCCTTTCTCTAATTCGTTTGTATTCAAGTGGATTGCTTAGGTATGACTTGTACTCTAGTTGTTGCTTTGAGAAAAATGATGAACATGATAATTATAAAACACGGCTCATGTTAAAGATAAATGAAAGAATATTATGAAAATATTATAAAAGTGGTACCGTGTTTCATTTCTTCCTTCCTCCATCTTGGGTGAAGGTGGCCTATCGCCGGTTATGCTCTAATATTATGAACTGCTGAAATCAGGTGAAACTATCAATGGTGATGATGGTGGGTCTATTGACGGCAACTAATGGCCTGTTTTTTTATTGTATCCGAGATATCAGATAAATCAGAGAGATAATTTATCTGACAAATCGGATAATGTTTTATCTGTAAATTTTTTTACCGAGTTTTTTACCACTAAAAAATAATAAATTAGGATATTATTAATTTTACAATTAATTTAATAAAAATAAGATGAAAATAATTACAAATGAATTTATTAATTACCATTTTTCATAGGTCAAAATATTTCAAAAATATTTTTTCTCTGAACTATCTGAAAAAATATTCAGATGGAAAAATGACGATCTGAGAATGGTCAGAGAAAATAAAAAAACGAAAAAAATTTATCGGATCGATTCGATAAAATATAAAAACGGAACAGGCTTTCGTTTTATCTCTCTGATCTCTCCGATATAATAAAAAACAGGCCATACTATGTTTAAAGCGCCCTATAGAGAAAAAAAACTAGAATGGGTGAATAGACACAAATAGTTAATTTTTCAGTACGACAATGCAAAACCTCATGGTCTACATGAATTAAAAAAGTTGCTTTTTCTGAATTAAAATAAGTGTTTTTAATTCATTTTAAAAATGAATTAAAATCAGAGTTGAAAAAGAAATAAAAAAGTTCGATAAAATGAATTTAAAAAGGCATTTCTTCATTTATTTTTAAAATGAATTAATATAAATGTTTATAAAATGAAATAATATAAGCCTTTTTTATTTCGTTTTATAAATGAATAAAACAATAAAACTGCATTTTTAGTAAATTTTTATGTAAGTATGTATTTGTAATGTAATTTTTTCTATTTTAGGCGAAAAAGAAAGAGACTCGAAAAATTGGTTTATTAATTGGATTGCCTCCAAAGACCAGGATTTCTTCAGAGAGGGAATCCATAAATTGCCTTAAAGATAAGACGAAGTTGTAACTGCAGATGGAGCATAGTTTGATTAAAAAGTTCTTTCGTTTTCTAAACAAGAATTTTTGTTTTATTTTAATTAATCAAGAGCGGAGTCATATTCACACACCTAATAAAATGTTGAGTATATAGTTTCATCACGATTATTTAATGAGTCTAGGCCGCACATGGGCCGATTTTATGTTCAAAAACGGTCAAAAAAAGCAATTTCCGCTTAAAATTTGGAAAACTGGTCTTGACCGATATTGCTGCAAAATTGATTTAGAATCTTTTAGTAAACAGTCGTTTTCTTGTAAATGGTATACTTTTCATAATATTTGAAAAAAAAAATCAAGAAGCTTCTATGGTCGCTGTCACTTCCGGTGAGCCGTTTTAAGCCAAAAATCACTGAAATCTCCCAATTTATGAGAAAAGCTTAAGTATGAAGTTTCATCATGATTACTGCTTTATTATATTTCACAACATAAAATAAAGTAAAAGTAATCACTTTGACAACGAAAACGCGGAAGTGAACAGAAATCGTAGTAAAAATTCTCACCACAACCACAGTTAACCGCAAGCGAGTACAGTTTAGGCACTGTAACAAAACGCTAGGGGGAAATCCAAAAAGAACTATAACACTATTGAGATAGAAATTCTCGCATTTTCCTGCGAGCGGCCAACAATTGTAGACCCTATTTATACGGTAAAAACTTTTCTATAGTTACAGACCACATACTAGTAGGTGGTAACCACACTAAAACACCAAATCGAATATTGAAATGAAATCTCAAACTCTCAGAATATATCTTCGAAATAATACACAAAAACGGTACATCAAACACAAACGCCGACGCACTGACAGACAAAGCACAAACAGCAATCAGACAATTAAATAAATCCCATAACTAAACCAAATAAATGTATATGAATGTTGCCCAGCTGATAAGCGCGTAAGATTTTCCTGTGTTCTAGCATTTTATCAAAATGGATTTTCTTGAGCGTTTTTCACAACAGTTCCAGTTTGAGTTTCTGAATTTTGAAATTCGTTGAGAGCCACAGCACAATTAAGGTGTAACACCCTTTCATATTGATTTAAACTCCGACAGTGTATCATAAAAGCAAAACAATTAAGGAACAATTGTTGTACGGTTGTGTGACGTATATGTTTATTAAGGGCTATCGACAAACCATTTTAAAAGTGTGCGACATCCAAACGTTAGTATGTGTAAATTTCAGACCTTGTAAAGTGAACTGGGTCGTTAGTAGCTCGTACAAACATAGTAGCGGTATAGACTTTAATTATTTGATCATTAAAAGCAAACGAGATAGTATTAATTAGTGATCTCGATCCATCACAATGAGCCTCTGCTGGCTTCGATGCTCCTAACTTAAGCCATTGCTTTAGCCACCAAATAAACAAATTCGTACCTTGTTTTTCAGTTGATATAAAAAGTTGGCATACAAAAAAATGTGACCGGGTTTTGTGTCATTTGGTTGCTTTATTTCTTTTACGATACTACCATCGATTGAAATACGCACACGGAATTTCCCACGCGCGGAACTTTCAAAATCGTTTGTACGCATGTGGTTGACTTGGAATACTGTAAAATACGTAAAATGCATCTCGTTTAACGTCATACACGTAACAAACACCGGATATAAATGATTTTACCGCAAACAACATCTCCTCTGTTTTTTCTCCGAAGGAGTTTACTTACAAAATCATTTTTACATTCACGAACAATTTTACGTTTCGGCATATTAGGTGGTAGGCGACCGTCATGAAGTTCGTTAGACCACCGCTTGGCATTTAGTCCAATTTCCATATCCCTCCTTGTATGCTTGTTCCCCAATAATTTGTTTTTTAAAATATCTACAAGTTCCTCTGACTTCTTCATGATTATTGCAAAGTGTCTCGAGTTCTTACTCTGAGGCAGCATGGGAACTTAAATGGTTTGTGATCTACAAACGCCAGAAATGTATTTCAAGTTTCGACAACGTTTGTTTATAATTTAGCTTTTACTGTTAGGTGGTGAGCACTATTCTCGCTTTCGTATTTTTTGATGTGTAAACATCTTTACGCGCGCCTACCAAAATTTTTTGTATTAGAGTAAACTTGTAAATGAAACGAACGGAAATGACGTATACCTAGTTCGTTTGAAAAAAAAGCAAGAAACTCAACAAAAACAATTTTTACTATACATGGCATGCTTTTATGTATATGTATAATAGTAGGGAAAATGAAAAAATTAATTTAATGAATGAAATAGAAACCATCGACATTTCCATCGATCAGAAAAATCAAAAAAAAAATTACGATACGAAATACGAATTACGATTACGAAATTGCATACTCATACGATTAAAAACACAGTCAACAACTGCTGTATATTGCTTTATCACGAGTGACGAGTCTCTAGGCGCTGTTCATCACGTCGGCTATCAATGATCATGTCTTCTACTGAATGGGGTTATAATGACATCTCGTTTTTAACATTGAACTGCCATAGTCTCAGGTCACAGTCACGCAGGTATGCTCAATTCATTTGGTTTTCGAGACCTGGCTGCGCAATGACGAACTTGTTAATATTCCTACGTTTGAATGCTGTTTTCAGTTCAATAGAGATGGTCAGTGGGCTGCCGGAGTTGAAATTCCGTCAAAAGATCCATAAAATGAGCATAGTGGACACAAATAATTTGCCGTACTTTTTCAAAACCAATATTGACGTAACAAATGGACTGGCGAATGGAACTATGGGCTGTCTAAAGTATATCGAATGCATAGGCATCCTAACCGGGACAACGAGAACGATGAAAACGTCGACAGTAAAAAATGTCAAACGACTCTGGATGGATTTCGGTTCAAATTCACAAGTTGGCAAGAATTTCAGGTGGCTTGAAGCTGGATAGGCGCAGAAAACGAATATCGACCGATGTTTGGTGCCCATTTCTAGAAAAAGCTCAACTATTAATCGAAACAACAATTAATGTTAAGCATAAACAACAATTAATGTAAAGCGTCGTACCTTCATGTGCCACCACAATTCATGCATCACACGGTGGTACCTACAACGAGATAGTCAGTATATACTCTTACGATAAAAGACACAGTTAACAAATTGTGTATATTGCTTTAGCACGAGTAACGAGTCTCGAAGGACTGTTCATCACGTCGGCTATCGATTATCATGTCGTCTACCATGGACGTAAACATGGGACCTCAATGGGTCTTCTTCAAAATTAGCTATCGCGCCTCACCACAAATCCGCTTTATCCGTTGTAATGGCGAATTTTGTACGAGATAATAATGACGTATGGTTTTTAACATTGAACTGTCAGAGTCTTAGGTCATACACATCACCTCGACCTAACTGACACAGTCACGCAAGGATGCTCAATTTTCTTGCTTTTCCAGATCTGCGTTCAGTTCAAGAGACACGGTGAGTGAGCTGCCGGAGTAACAATATATAAAAATTCAAATAGAATACTCGTACCATACAGTCACCTCGCATAAAGAAATCATCGTTGGACAAACAACTGGTATGAGCGTAACAACACAACTCATTGATGATATATATACGGCTGAACTTCAGCTTCTCAATGGGAATAAGATGCTTTCTGTAGTTGTATTAACCTCGCCGAATAAATCTTTCGAAGGCATAATGAAGTTCATACATTTCGTCCTTGCCCCATATCCTAAAGAATTTCAAAAATTCTGCAAGGAGACTATCATCTTTTTCCGGTGATTATGAGCGGGGATTTCAATATTAATGTTGCTGTTCCTCAAGCTGAACCACTTATAAACTTCCTGCGAGACGAATTCGATTTGCACATGAACTCAGATCGAAATATATTTACTACTAGATATGGGACGACCATATTGTGCAGTTTTTCAATGAAAATTTTTAAAGTTAGAGTCGACAGTATATAATATATCTTATTTTAGCTACCAAAATCCAATTGCGACGATTATACCGAAAGAGTAATAGACCAATTTAACGATAATAAACAAATGAAAAACTCTGGTTAGTAAAATTGCATTCCTTCTTCCTTCAAAGTAAACTGTACCCACGTACTATACACACGCCATGTTTACACATCTCCTTGAGAGTACTAATGGACTCACTCATTTTTTTTTATTTTTAAATCCGAAAGCACAAGGCATTCGCATCAGTTTATAAAATTCTTCGGCTAGTAAAACGGCCCACATAAATCTTTTTAAAACACTGTGCTTCCTCTCATTATATTGAATCATGATTTACTCTACAATTCTTTACTTAACCTGGGGTTTTCCAATCATTATCATCGGAACTATTACTGCCGCACTCATCTTCAATTATTCGATGACAATTCAAAACTTCTATTGATTTCTGTTTTAATTGAAACCATGTCTAATTCTCGTGCTTTTGTAATATTAGTTTTATGTTTTGTTGATAGTAAAAGGACGGCACGATTTTTTTCGGAACAAAACGATTTTATTAAACATATACAATGAATGATATATAATTTTTATTTTTATGTAATAAGCCAACGCAATTTAAACCATTTGACAATAAAGACTGCTAGTGGCTTACTTGTAATGAATTTATCGAATTTTACGTTTTTGAACGTTCCAAGTAAGGTCCAAATAATTTGTCCACGACTTACTGAGCTAGAGGTTTGCATTTCGTTAAACCCTCTTTTCCTAAATAAGGAATTCCATAGAGTGGGTAACTTGTAGCATGGTCGTATATCAATCACATTTTTATTCCATATTTATTGATGCTTTAGTAAAACAAGAAAAACGGGATAGTGCAAGAATTTACAAAATAAAGCTGAGATGGCAACATTTATACAGCAATTTCAACAACTTCACTTTAGCATCATGAGACATTGTAACAAATTGGATGTACGATCATACCATTTGAACACCTTACCTACTGAAAACTATGCAATTTTTTCGGAAAACAAATAATTAGACTTCGAAATGGGAGAATTAGTTCTTTTATTTCCTTTTCATTTTTATATGTTTTATTCGCTCGCCTTTCTAATTATCATATATGGGTCCGATGAGCACTAAACGGTCCTTTACGGTCATGCCTGTAATGCAAATAATGCCTGTAATAAACTTTTAAATTGAATTAAATGTTAAAAAGGGCCCAAGGGACCCTTCTGGTCTTTTAAGGGTTAGAGATAGAGAAGAAAATTGTCTTTATTTTTCTTAACTGATATTTTCAAAGTTAAGTTCAAGTTCAATCAATAGAATTTAAGATGAAATCAAAAAGAAAACATATTCAACATATACGTCCCGTTTTAAACTAACCGTTTATAAATGAAAAAATTAATTTCACTTAACTTTAATAATTTAACAGGCGGTGTAAAATTATTGAGATTATTATACTTATCCGGCTGGAAGGACCAAATTTTGTGTTAGCGCCACTGCTGTGGGCAATATAGCATAACCTGTTCGTGCCAGATGAGATTTAGCGGTTTCTTCGTTTGAGACTTGCTTGGAATGGCATGCATCTTTGTTAATAAGAGTTTGGAAAGACGAACCCTTTGCATTTGATATGGTCACGTTAACTGGGTGTACGTTGCTGCTTACACGAGATGCGACACCGTCATTTAACATACTGTGATGCCGGCGACCACATTTCTGTCAAGAGCGTCTGTGTGGCTGACAACATAACGAACATGGCCTCATTGGCTTTAAATATTTTTGGTTAGCTGAAACGATGTGTGACTTTATACATATGACTTACTTTGATTTGGTTTCATGGATTCACAAGGCTCTAATCCGTCACAACATTGATAAACTGGAGGAATTCTTCAAATGACGGATTACTTTTACTGGTAGTTGAAAGTGTCCAGGCTTGTTACGTCTCAGCATCGGTTCATTAATAAAATATGCAAAAGTCAATGGTTTCGTGATTCGGCCCCATTTCTTGAATGTGCCCATTGCTTGAAGTTCACGAATAATTTGATCAGCAGTATTATGTAAATTTCTCAACTTCTTAGCGTATTTTTGTTTGATTGGTTGCAAATCAAGAAATGTTTGTCTAAAATGACTTATCGCCATGTGCTTTTTATCGTAACGATTACAAATTTTTGACCAGGCAGTCTTATACTTTGCAATTTGCATCCGATATTGTGAAATGTCGTATAACCTCGGCAGGTTCACCTTTCAGGTAATTTCTTAAATATTTCAACATCAGCGAGATATGACTGACTTATATGCACAGATGCAGTGAAAATACCCTTAAAATTGTTGAATTCCTGGGAAGCCTTGCAGCAAAATGCGGTTCTTCTGATGACTGATTTAGTAGGCTTTGATTCAATGATATTGATAGTGTATCTGTAAAGTTTGTAAGAAATTCATTTTGGGTTGCCGTTGTGTTTGCAATGATTTTATTAAACTTATAAATGATTGATGTAGTCGTAGACACATACCTGGATATATACTCATTTAATTTTACCTTTAAACTTAAATATTTTGCATCGATATGAACAATTTCTGACGCACACTCTAAAGCGAGTAACTTAGAATTGGCTTCTTTAAAATCATTGAATTCACGCTCCAACAACTCTAAACGAGATCATCGTAGTCCGAATATCTGTATTTAAATTTTCTACGAATGATGTGATGCGTGTGTTGCTACTCTTTGCTTGACCTCGCTTTACTTAGGCGCTATTCTTGCAACAAGTCTACACGATCTCATCGTCTGTATTTGGGACCAAGAAGAGCTGCCGGAGAATTGGAAGACCGCGCTCATATGTCCGTTGCATAAAAAAGGCGACCGTCTTAAATGTGAAAACTATCGTGGTATAGCTCTATTGAACACTGCTTACAAAGTGTTGGCTAATGTTGTACTTGCCAGACTCATCCCTTTCGCCGAAAACATCATTGGCGATTATCAGTGTGGTTTCCGTCCCAACCGATCGACCACTGACCAGAGGTTCACCATGAGGATGATCCTGGAAAAATGTTGGGAGTACAACATAACCATACATCAATTATATATAGACTTCCGTCAGGCATATGACAGTATAAACCGCGATAACCTTTGGGCCGCGCTCATATGCCTAGGAATTCCAGAGAAACTCGTTTCTTTGTGCAAATTAACAACGTCTGGGTCTGTATGTAGAATTGTAATCGAAGGAACTGTGTCAGATTCCTTTGAAATAACATCTGGTGTTCGACAGGGAGATGCACTCGCGCCTGTGCTGTTCAATTTGGCGCTTGAGTACGTAGTGAGGAAAAGCAACATCGAAACTTCGCGCTGTATATTTAATAAATCAGGCCAAATTCTTGGATATGCAGATGATATCGTGCTTCTTGGCCGAAGACCTAGCGATATCAAAGACAGTTTCGTTCCGCTCGATCGCTGCGCAAGAAGACTTGGTTTGAAGGCGAACAGTAGCAAAACCAAATTTGTATCAACACCCAGGAACATCCCCATGGCAAATCTCGGAATTGGCGACCACAATTTTGATCACGTTGAAAATTTCAAATACCTCGGGTCAGTTATAACATCATCAAATGACATGCAGGCAGAAATAAAAGCCCGAATAGCTGCCGCACATCGAGTTTTCTACGCCCAATCAAAATTATTGCGATCTAGACATCTATCGCAGTCGTGCAAGCTCGCACTTTATAAAGCACTAATAAGACCTGTGCTGGCTTTCGGAAGCGAGAGCTGGACCATGACCACTAATGATTGTAGATTGTTATCAACTTTCGAAAGGAAGATCATTCGCTCCATCTTTGGTCCAATTAAAGTCGCGAACAATGAATATCGGATTCGCATGAACCACGAGATAAAGCAAATACTTGGAGATTGCGATATTATCGGATTCATCAAATCCAATCGAGTGGGATGGCTTGGCCACGTTGCAAGGTCCCCACAACAACGGATGACCAATAACGTGTTCCATCAACAACCAGCCGGTGTGCGTCGTAGAGGAAGACCCCGACTGCGCTGGCGTGACGACGTCGAACAAGATCTACAGGCACTAGGATGTCGAAACTGGAGGTCGAGAGCGATGGACCGAGACGGCTGGAGGACCATAGTGCGGGCGGCAAAATCCCTTCATGGGATGTGAAGCTAGAGAGAGAGAGAGAGAGCTATTTCTAATTTGGCTTTCTCGAGATCGCGGTTACTTAATTCGTACGAGAAATTGACTTAAAACTGTTTAATAATAAGTTTACAAGGACACCAGCTCGTTCCAGGTTTGTCTATCACGACGGGATTTGGGATTTTTTTCTAAATTTTTCATAATTTATTTAGGGTTTAATCGAGACCAAACGATAAAAACTAGTGACCAATCCTGACCAAACGACGCCCAAACGGATTCAATCATCACTTTTGTCAAAACCTTTAGATGGGGTGCTAAAAAGGCGGGGCCAAAGAAATGTTCTGGTTAGAAATCTAAAGATGTGATGTTTTCTAAATGTGGTGCAACATATTTTACTGTCAAAATCCATAACATACTCGTACTTGTATAATGACTTGTATACATGACTTGTGTATATGTTGGAACGATTTGTAACTTTTTTATATAAATTGTAAAACTACTTTAATGAGCGTATAACTATTTACAAAATAACTATATACGAGATAGCAAACACCAATGATAAATATTGTTTGCAAGAAAAGAGAAAAATGATTACGAAAAGTTAAAAAAAAATAATAAAAATAGAAAACCATAATGTAGCTTCACAAAAGTGACATTACACTTTGAAATTTCCGTTTAGCAAAAAATGAATAGATTATTTAGTAAAATTAGCATTACAAAAGTTAAATATGTATATGAATCCTTATCACTTTACCATTTCAAATAATAACTCAATTCGGTATATAATATAAAACCAGAATGTCTTATGCCGAGAGAGAGATTTCTTTTATAGGCTGTGCGGTCGCCTTATCAAGATCGATTTGTCACATACAAAAAAAAGTAACATTATAATAATCATAAAGAATAAAAAAATAAATAAATAAATTCGCGATAAAAACTCGTTATTTGTTTGTGAATCAATGTGGAAAACAAGTTATACAGCAACCAAACCAAATATGAAATAAGACAATATTCATCCACCCATCCACCCGCACCAAGGTTGCTTTGTTATTAAATAAATACAGTACCCAACATAGTTGAGAGCGGAAATATAACGATTTTTGGCTGTGTCTTTTTCTTATCTGACAACATAAACGCGTTACATAACCGTTCGGTATAAACGCAATAAAAACATTGTAATAATTTCATTATGACACGATGATATGGGTTAGTAATGTGTTTTCATGAAATTTTTTTTTGTGCCGAGATTTGGTTGTACGGTTCTTGTGTTTGGATAACTGAGCGGTGCTGCATTCGATGGGAAATAAAGCGGAAATCTAATTTGAATATTTTTCCAATTTAAAAATATGGTTTTGATAAGTAAAATAATGGGATACATGATTATGTGCATGATTTTTATGATCTGGTATATAAATAAAATCATATGAATAAATTACGCTTTTAAATTGTTTATATGATGATATTTGATTGCTTGTTCAAAATGTTTAATCCTTTTGCTTCCTTATAGTAATCATAAAATTTTTCGATCGTTTTCCAAAAGGTTCTGTTTGGGAGTGTATGTGGTACCGTGCACATAAATAGCCTGTGTCCTCTCTACAGTCAAACGGATTATCGTGCTGAAACTCCAGACCCTACCCTTGAACAAAATTTTTTTTGAGATTCCAGTGATATTGGATCGAAATCGGTTCAACGGGAGTGGTAGTTTCTATAGGAGCAAAAACGAATCGAAAATTATGACATTTGCGGAAAAACAATTAAAAGAAACACGATTTTAATTAAATTTAGTTTCAAACAAAACTGGTTCAGAGCATATTTTAAATTTTGATTTTAGTTCTGGTCGGAGTCTGCGAAGCAGAAGTGACAACTTCTGTTGTTGCTTTCCAAATTTTGCAATGATCTTGAAAAGTATCCAAAACCGCTAAAGAAATTAAAGATTAAATTTTCAACGATGCTTGATTTTGTTGGCATTTTAAAATTTAAGCGGGAATAATGATTTTTGATTATACAAGACAGTGTGACGAACCTAGTGGTATGGTCCCATATTCTTGCTCGACTTTAAATATTAGGGAGCTTATAGTTGGTGGATTCTGATTAATGAGGACCACTAGAATTATAATTTGTAAGTAAAAACTGTACTTTTTTATCAGTTTTAACCTTTACTAGCCCTTTGTACTGGAACTTTTGTGCCCCTGTTAAGTTGTCTCGTTGGTGAATAGTAGACGCACAAGTTTCAAAGATTTACTGTCACTCTATTTAGCTACCATTGAATGTGGAAATGTTGATTTTAGGTAGTCGCATACTTCTATGGGATGGTGTTGTGATGCATTCATAGTGTTATCCGGATGTAAGTGGTGGTTCGCTAAAACTTTTTACGCAAGGTAGGATTCAGCCTGGCAAGATCTGAATCTGCTTCGCTATCCAAGCCAAACATTTTTCGTTCGTTCTCTTGAAATTCACAGAGCAATTTCACTGCCCTTTCCTGTTTCACTGAAATATCGTCTAAGCTAACATTTTCCTTATTGTCCTTAACGAATGTCATCAGTATGGTCATGCAACCCTTTATTATTGCTCTTTGCTTCTTGAGGCTCTCCATTTGATGGCATGCACTTATTATTATTCGACTTAACTTATCACTTATCATTCTATTTTATTTTAGATTCACAACACTCACTTGAAATCTTATTAAATGACAACAGTCAAAGTATTTATCAAAATACCGCTTACTTGACGGAATGGGTCAATTGACCACTTATATATGTTTTAAGGAACAATTTGGCCGTTTCTGCTGTCTTGCGTGAATATTTTGATGTTTGAACGACTAGAAAAACTTGTACTGATGTGATGATGCTTGATTCTAGTAACTGTGCAAGATCCACAACATGTTACTATGGAGGTTGATAATATACCGATGAATCTGGGGTGGTTGTTTTTCTTGATATTTTACAATGATTATCTCTCCATATTTGATAGATTTGTAGCTTGTTCTTGCATTCTCAAATAATTTTATGAAAACTTTATCAATCGTTTTTATTTCTTGCTAGTTGCTATCTTAATGATGTCTCGCTTCCTTACAATATATTTTTTACATTTATTTTTTTAGAACTACTCAATATGCAATGCCGATGGAATTCCGTTTAAATTCGAGTGCAAAAACCACACTCTTTATATGGAAAGAACCATCTAAACTACACGGAAATCCGGTCTAATAGCCAAAGAAAAGTGTGACAAAAATCCTAGTGAGGGTGCGAATCCCGGCTAAAAAAAAGAAAAAATCAAATTGGAAATTAGATGGAATTTCGTCGGAAATTCGCGTTTTTCCACAGTCTTTTCCATACAGATTTCTGACACTTTTATGCACGAAACAAGAAACCATTTGAACATCCAAATTTATTGATCAACCCACGTAATACAATTATTATATATTAAGTAATTTAAAGATTAATAACAAATTTAAACACGAGTTAAAACAAGATAAAAAATTAAATCGCAGAAATTACAAGAATGTACGTGTTATCCTGTCAAGTGCACAATAAACAAAACTAAACTAAACTGAAAGATACAAAACAATAAACAAAACTAAAAATAAATTTAAAACTTCGCAAATTAAAGAGAAAGATTTTTTTCTTGTCAAAACTCATTATTTTTGTGTCTTTTATATTTTCTAGTACGGAATTTAGTATGGAATTAAAACAATTTTTTCCACACTGTGTGTCCCAGTGTGCAATTTTTCCACTGTGTCGAAAAAATTGTTTTAATTCCATACTAAATTCCCTATTCCAAATATCAAAGACACAAAAATATTGATTTTGGTGGTGTTTTTAATAGTTTACTTTTAAAATGGTTGCGATCAGATTGGGCTAAAGAGGTAAAGCCATTCACAATCTACGCAATTTTTTTACGTAAATGTTTTTGTTTTATTTTTTTAATACGTTAAATCTAACAGGTGGATGGCGCGTGAAATGTGTATTAAATATCTGAATAATTGAGTTTCCGAAAAAAATTACACTTTTTTTCACTTAGATTTTTTCTCTTTTTAGTCGGGATTCACACCCACCACACCCACACTGGAATTTTTGTGACACTTTTCTTTGGCGAGTAGTATGGATTTCCGTGTACTTTACATGGTTCTTTCCATAGAAAGAATGCGGTTTTTGCAGGCGAATTTAAACGGAATTCCGTCGGAATTGCATAATGGGGGAGGGTTTAAATAGCTAAGAAATTTGTGATTTTTATATTCATTGATATCTTTATTTAAATATAATAACTTATTACATTATGAGCTTATGAGTTTGATCAATAAAGTGTTCTTTCTAAATATTTAACAAAACTTAATAAGAGCTTTCATGTGTGTACAAAATTAGTATAAATTGAGTAAACTACTATGATATAACAAATAAAATAGATTTACCGTAATTATTCTCGGTGGCAGAATGCTTTTTTGAAGTTAATCTCATGCGTGTTCAATCGGATTTAGATTCGGGGATTGTGCTGGCCGTGGTAACACATGGATATCTTGTGCATCCAACCAGTCTGTTGTGGTTCTTTCTATGTGTGGCCTGGCATTGTCATATGCATTTAGATGAACTCTGATCTGTTTTATGTTGATAATGGACGACAGGTTCCAGTATTTCACTGATGTAACTGGCTGACGATCGGTTACCTTCTGGAAAAAGGAGATCAGTTTATTTACTACTCGGGTTTCCAGCCCATACCATAACAGTACCTCCTTGTGCCTGTGTACTTCTTGCATAGCTCATAGCCTTTCGGCGTTGGTAGGTTGTCTACATATTCTTGTTTTTCTAGAATCTGGGTGAAATCCGAATCTTGACTCATCAGTGAACAAAACTTTGGGCCACTATTGCCCCTCTGTACAATTTCTGTGGTTTCACATAAATCATTTCTAAGCTGTCGATTTCCATGTCGTATCGGTGGCCAACTGAACGGCCCGCGAGCGTGGGGATTGTTTTCGTGTAGTTTATTCATACTGGCTTGGTCTATAACATAAATGTTTTTAGTTATCTACAAGCGTGGCTGTAATTATCGGACAATTAAAATTGGATCTCGGCGGACTTGCAATTTAATATAAATCATTGCGCTGAAGTTGAACTAAAAACAGTTTGTTCAATAATACAATAACCGGTATTCCTGAATTTTTTTGATATTGCGTATGTGCAATCGATATATCTTCTTGAATAAAATCAAAACAAAAATCGAAGTGAATTCAAGGCAATGGCAACCGAAACACCATGTGTTCCATTAACACTTTTGATGTGTGTACTTTTGAATAGTATATAGAACAATAAAAAAGAAAAGAGGGGTGTATAGAATCAAATACGGGTCAAATATCCATTTTTTCCAAAAATGAGTTAGATACGTCATTTTGTTCGTTATTCAATCCTTTATCACATGTTATTATTATTTAGTTTCAAAAACGGCTATATCTCATTAAAATTTGTATTGAAAATGTAGTGTTAGATTCAAAAACCGCAATCTCTATATGCAGCTCAATATCAAAAGCGACAATTTCCGTTTTAACGAATCGAAACAATAATATTGTTATAATATGCAATATAATTTTTTTTAACGTGATGCTCGTCAGTCTTCTGTTCATCTCGAAAGTGTTGATACACGTGTACTTAATTGAAAAATAAAAATTTTATACAATATTATCCATAAAATAATGGAAGTGAATGCATCACTGGTAACTCCGTCAAAAGAAAACGAATAAAGCACGCATAAAGTGGCAACGTAACGTAGCTAAAAAACGCAGGTTAGTCAAAACACAATTTATTAGATTGTACCTAATCTATTAATGAACATATCGTTTAAATTACTTTTTAATTGATTTTTAAGATATACTTCAAAAGATTTGCACTGCAAGCACACATCGGGTACATATAAATGTAAAACATTAAAGATGCTTGACATCCGAATGTTTCATAAACGATTTTACGCAACACCAGATAAACTAATCCAGGATTCGTTCATCACTTCCCATTGCACAATAAGCGGCACAAAACGGCGAAGACCCAAAAGTGAAAAAATATACCCCAAAAACAACCCACATAAAATGTTCCGTGCGTGATCAAAATAAACAAAACATACCAGTGTGTCAAAATACATTTTTAAAAATTTTTGGTATAACTAAACATCGTTTAAATTGGGTGATTAAAAAATTTGCAGAATCAGGTCATGTCCCTGTTGAAACGAGAAGTGGTGTTCGTCAGAAGTTTAATTTTCAAGAAAAACACAATGCAGTACAACATTTTATAAGTCAATTCGAATGAGTTGAGTCGCACTTTTGCCGGGCCGGGAGCTGTAAACTGTACCTGCCATCCGAATGAAACATTAACAAAATGTACATGATGTATACTGCCCAATCGCCGGAATATTTCCAAGTGAAGTCATCTCACTTTAAGTTTTAAGACACCCCGAACAGATGTCTGTTCGAAATGTCTAGAATTTACCGAACATTTAAAGTACAAAATGGATCCTGCAATGAAAGAAAGACTTCTAACCGATCGAAAAGTCTGTACAATTTAAGAGCAAACGCTTTCTTCAAACTTTTGCAAGAAGAAAATTTTGCTGCCCTATTCCTGAATACGATACGAAAACGAAAGTATGATTCCTATTCGATTTTAAATAAGAATCGTACGAATCTGATTCAATTCAAATATGATTTTTGCATTTTCGTTTTTGTATCGTATTCAGGAATAGGGGGGCTGAATATTAACGCTATCGTTCGATTGCCAAAAAAATCTTGTACTACCGAAAGTGCCTGATCAGACTGCGTATCATTCTAGACAGCTATACATGTTGTGATTGTAAAAGGCTCGTTCGAAGTCTAATTTATTAAAAGAAAATGTATTTTCGTATTATTGGGCCGTAGATGAGTTCGATAAAGGCTCCAACGAAATTGCTTCAGCGGTATTTGATTGTCTGAATAAAATTCAAATTGAAAACTCCAACAAAATAATTCGTCTTGTCGCAGACGGATGTAGTGGCCAAAATAAAAACTTTACCGTTATCGGAATGTGTAGCAAATGGCTATCGTCCGACGCACCACTAAATATTCGAAATATACAGTTGGTTTTTCCTGTTGTCGGCTATTCATTTTTTACCGTCCGATAGAGTATTTGGTCATATCGAAAAAAATACAACGAATAGAGGTAATTTCGGATCCTAAAGAATACGTTGATATTTTTGCGGAATCTGTCATTTTAGCTCATTTGGGGGAAGACTGCAAGAATATGGATTGGAAAAGTGCAATACAGAAACAGATGATGCCACCCGGATCATGGCGCTTCTGATTTAAGGAATGCAAACGATATTACTTAAAACGTTCTACAACTTTTAATAATATTTTAATAAGAGGTGAAATACTATAATAATGACTTTTGTGTCCCTAAAGCTATTACAAAAGTCGGAAGATCAGTAATTTTATGGAACCCGATGAAATCAAAGCCGGAGCAAAATGTGTAAATATACTTAAGGTGCGGGATGTAAACAATTTATTGCTAAAGCATTTTGGGCCACACTGGAATACGATCAACGGCTTTAAATACTACAATGAGTTATTGGGTCCTGACGAATCTTTTGAAGATTCAATTAATAGACCCGCCTTCGACTTCGAAGGATGCGAGTTCTAGTTTAGTGATCGAAGTTTGATCGATAATTTAATTTTTAAAATGATTTATAAATTGAATTGAAATATAAAATAATTTAAATCACACAAGATTTATTGTTTTTAATTTATTTTTTGTCCGTTTTTACATTTTCTCAGTAACAAAAACGGCAATCTCCATTTGTGGTATCAAAACCGGAAATCTCTATTTTTTAACCTTAATTCACAGCAATAATATTCAACTGAGAGCCTAATCGATGCAATATAATGCAAATGTCCAAATTTAAATAATTATTGAACATTATAAATTTTCTATAATTATGTTACTCTTGAAATATCTAAACCAGTTTTCATCAAATATCTCAAACCTATAAAAATGGAGATTGCCGTATTTGATTCGGTATGATATTAAAGGGCCGAATTTCAAAGGGCCGAATGTGTCGAAGGGCCGAATGTCGAAGGGCCGAATGTCGAAGGGCCGAATGTCGGACGGCCGAATGTCGAAGGGCCGAATGTTGAAGGGCAGAATGGGTCGAAGGGCTGATTTTTTTTTAAATTTTTTTGTTGTTTTACAAATATATTTTTTTAATTTTTTTATTTAATTTAATTATTTTTTTATTTTTTGTACATATATGTACCTATTGGTGGTGCGTGACAAAATTTTCAAAAGTAATTTACAAAATATGTACATAAAATCATACGAAATTCATTTATGTTTAATAAAAAAAAATTTACAAAATATTCAATAAAACAACAAATTTAAAAAATTATATTTCTAAAAACAAAAAAAAAAAATCGGCCCTTCGGCCCTTCGACACATTCGGCCCTTCGACATTCGGTTCTTCGACCTTCGGCCCTTCGACATTCGGCCCTTCGACATTCGGCCCCTTTGTATGTACCTATTCCTTTGATTCTACATCCCCAAGTTTTATACCACAATAATAAAATTAGTGAAATAAACCATCCTAGAACTGAATCTCATTCATTAAAGAAATAATTTTTTTGAAATAACAATTTCGTGTCCTGAAGATAATTATAATTATTAATGCAATTCAAGGAACGTTGATTATTCTTGATGTGAATCATCTCTAACACTTGTCTATTATGGGAAGTTTTGTCTCATGCTCTAATAATTTAACATTACCTAAATACCAAGTGTGTAAATATGAAACCGGAATTTACCAATAAATGGCTGTCTGTCAATGTACCTTTCGGCAAACCACGTCATTGCCGCCATTGCTTTCTTTTGACATCTATCAACAACATTTAATTCATAACCATACAAGTTACAATACAATAACGCATGTTTTTTACATGTTAAAAATGTGGAGTTTTGTGCATAAAATCTCTACATATTACGATTTGTGGTCATCATTGACTTTTTTTTATCATATGAAGAAAACTGTTGCAGAATCAAATCGAATGCTTGCCAAAGCTTACGGTGAGCATGCTCTTGGAAAATCACAATTCTCTGAGTGGTTTAATAAATTCAAAAGTGATGATTTTTACGTGAGAATCGACCGACGAACGTGTAAAACTACCAAAAAAGTTTGAAGGCAGTGAATTAGAAGCATTGTTTAATGAGGTGACGCTCAAACGCAAAAACAACTCGCGGATCAATTAAATGTGTCACGAGAAGCCATCTCCATATGTCTCCATGGCTTTTGGGAAACATCCAATAGCTGCGAAAGTGGGTCCCACATAAACTGAATGAAAGGCAACAGGAAAATAAAAACACCACTTTCAAAATGTAGCTCCCAGATACAAAAGATATTCATTTCTCCATCGAATTATGACTGGCGATGAAAAATGGATCTACTTTGAGAATCCAAAGCGCAAAACGTCTTGGGTTGATAACCATCGACTGCCAGGCCCAATCGCTTCGGGCGGAAGACAATGCTCTATATTTGGTGGTATCAGAAGATTGTGATTTATTTTGAGCTGCTGAAACCGTAAATACTGAATGCTACAAACAACAAATGATCAATTTGTATCGAGCTTTGCATGAAAAAAGACCAGAATATGATAAAATGCAACACAAAGTGATTTTACTTCATTGTAATGCAGCATCACAAAAAGCAAAACCGATCATGGAAACGTTGGACGCACTTGCAGAGGAGCATTTCACTTCCTACGGAACCGGCATTAAGTCTTGATTTCTTTTTATTAATTTTTTTTTCTGAAACCGAATATATTACATATTCATACGAAGCATCAATAAACATATACATATGAATGTGTTTAAAAAATTAACCAAAAAAAAAAAAAAATAATTTCACATATCTCATAAAATATTTTTGATTTATTTATATTTATAATTTTCGTAAATAAGGGTTAATTAAAGGGGTGCTAAAAAATTGTACACACCATTGTTAGGATATGTTTTGAATAATATTATTATTTATTTCTTGTGTGTATATGCTTATTAAAAAATAAATATTCTTCATTTAAATATACGTAAAAAATATAATCTCAATTCAAGATTATAGCACAAGAGCAATTGATTTATTACTATCTTAATTATTAATCATAACATAAATAATAGGAAAAATAAAAAATGTCCCAAAAGAAAAATTATTATTTATCAGGAGAAATACGAAAATGTTTTGTAATATTTTTTTTATCACTTTTACAGGAAAAAAGAATTATTATTAAACTTTTTCTTATAATTTTCTTAAAAAAAAAAAAAAAAAAATCATAAATTATATTCTTATTTATTTATAATAATTACAACATTTTTTTATTACCTATATATTTTTTGTCATCATAATTAAATCATTTGTTTTTCTTGTGTTCTGTATATATACATTTTTATTTTAATCTTAAGACAATATTTATTTTCTTATTATATTTTTATCTTAATTTAATTTTTTTTTTGTATTGTTGTGTAAAAAAAACTTTGTTTACAGTTATACTTGTGTAATTTATGTTTTGACAGGGAACAATTATTGTGTACGAGTATAAGGCAAAAACAAAATTTTATTTGGAAAAATATGTGAAAAATTTCCTATGCAAATATGTGGGGTAACACACCTCTGTTTTGAGAGGCAAATGTTTTGATTTGTCACATTGTTACGATAAAAGGTTAAGTAAGTATCAACATAATAGTTACTGCGGATTTGTTCTAACTAAGTTTTGTTCTAAATCCGCAAATTTTTGTGGCTGTTTTACACATAAACCTACATACATATTTTGACATATATTCAGACGATAATTATCATCATATAATCGTGATTAGTGATAACATAAATTGCTGTCGAAAATTCAGTCAAGTGAGCCAATATGTTTGTCAAATATAAGTTGTACACCTTTTCCAAGAGAACCGTTAAATCCGATAATATGTTGATACTGTACGAATTTTTCCTGTCAAATCCGGTTTGTATCACTGGATTGTAGACACCATTTTAGAATTTGACGGTTACAACACCAATTCATAAAATTTACACCCCTTCCGGAATATTTGTGCTTAACGCTATTAACGCTTTAAAAATGGGAACATGGAACGTGCTTAGCCTCTTAAGACCTGGAGATCTCCAGAACCTATCGAACCAAGCAAAGAGTTACACATTAGACGTACTTGCACTACAAGAGCTTAGATGGTCTGGGAGTGGGATCCATGACACCACCAATGGTTACACTCTTCATTACAGCGGCCATCAGAACGGAGGAGAATTTGGAGTTGGCTTCCTCATCCATCGGCGCGTGAAGCATCATATCATCGATTTCCGCCCTATCAACATGCGGATATGCACGGTCAGACTTCGCACTAGGAAATTTAACATCACGATCGTCAATGTGCATGCACCCACCGAAGATAAATCAGATGACATCAAAGATCTATTCTTTGTCGAACTGGAGGAAGTCATCAATAACATACCGGACCACGACATTAAAATCATCGTGGGCGACTTTAATGCAAAAATCGGTAGGAGTGCAGAAAATACATCGCACATCGGTCCTAACAGCCTGCACCTAACTAGTAATAACAACGGCCAACGAGTCACCGACCTGGCAATAACGTACAACTTAGTTGTATCAAGTACGTTTTTCCCACATAAGAGAATCCACAAAGTAACGTGGAGATCGAATGATGGGAGAACGGAAAATCAAATCGATCACGTCATGGTGTCTAAGAGGCACTCCACCAGCATATCTGACGTTAGATCTTACAGAGGTGCAGACATGGACAGCGATCATATGCTTGTCATATTTAAATAAAAGTGCAAACTGTCATCTACGTTTAACAGACAAGCACAAAAGACCGTTCGATGGAATATCATTGCTCTAAAAGACCAAGCGTCATTGCAGAGTTACCAATCAGCTGTCACTAACTATTTAGAGCGGCCCAGCAACAACGAATAAGCTCCCTCTAACATTGAGGAGCAGTGGCACGCTATACAGTCAGCCATAACCACCGCGGCGCAAAATACCATCGGAAGAAGACCTCCGAGAGCCCGCAATGATTGGTTCGATGACCAATGCCGTAGGGTCGTCGAAAATAAACGAACGCTTCGTGAAAAATGGTTGGCTCGCAACACTAGAAGCACTCTAGCAGAATATCTCCGCGCTAGGAAAGCCACGACTAAATACCTTCGACAAAAAAATCGCGAACATATGAGACTATGCATCGAAAACATCAGCTTCCAAGCGGAACTAGGAAACTCAAGGGACTGTTTTGCCAACGCCAGGAATCTCACTAAAGACTTCCACCCAAGAAGTACAGCCATCAAAGACGGGAATGGAGAGTTGAGAACAAACGTGGCTGATGTTCTCTCAGTATGGCAAACCTACTTTCAAAATCTGCTAAATCGGAATGACGACGTGACCCCCATTAGAGCAATAGCTCCTCCAGGTGACGAGGTCTTTGTCGAATATCCCACAGTGGAGGAAGTAGACGCAGCTATTAGTCGATTGAAAAACGGAAAGGCACCCGGTCTCGATGGAATCCCCGCAGAATTGATTAAACTCGGAGGCGCTACTCTTGCAACAAGTCTATACGACCTCGTCGTCTGTATTTGGGACCAAGAAGAGCTGCCTGAGAATTGGAAGACCGCATAGCTTTATTGAACGCTGCTTACAAAGTGTTGGCTAATGTTGTACTTGCCAGACTCATCCCTTTCGCCGAAAACATCATTGGCGACTATCAATGTGGTTTTCGACCCAACCGATCAACCACGGACCAGTGTTTTACTATGAGGATGATCTTGGAAAAATGTTGGGAGTACAACATAACCATACATCAACTATATATAGACTTCCGGCAGGCATATGACAGTATAAACCGCGACAACCTATGGGCCGCGCTCATATGCCTAGGAATCCCAGAGAAACTCGTTTCGCTGTGTAAATTAACAACGTCTGGGTCTGTATGTAGAATCGTAATTGAAGGAACTGTGTCAGACTCCTTTGAAATAACATCTGGCGTTCGACAAGGTGATGCACTCGCGCCTTTGCTGTTCAATTTGGCGCTTGAGTACGTAGTGCGAAAAAGCAACATCGAAACTTCGCGCTGTATATTTAATAAATCCGGCCAAATTCTTGGATATGCAGATGATATCGTGCTTCTTGGCCGAAGACCAAGCGATATCAAAGACAGTTTCATACCGCTCGATCGCTGCGCAAGAAGACTTGGTTTGGAGGTGAACAGCAGTAAAACCAAATATCTAACAACACCCAGGAACATCTCTAGTGCAAATCTCGGAATTGGCGACCACAATTTTGATGGTGTCGAAAACTTTAAATACCTCGGGTCAGTTATAACATCACTGAATGAAATCCAGGCAGAAATAAAAGCCCGAATCGCTGCCGGACAACGAGTTTTCTACGCCCAATCAAGATTATTGCGTTCGAAACATCTATCGCAGTCGTGCAAGCTCGCACTTTATAAAGCACTAATAAGACCTGTGCTGACTTTCGGAAGCGAGAGCTGGACCATGACCTCTAACGATTGTAGATTGTTATCTACATTCGAAAGGAAGGTCATACGTTCAATTTTTGGTCCAATTAAAGTTGCGAACAACGAATATCGGATTCGTATGAATCACGAAATAAAGCAACTCCTCGGAGGCAGCGATATCATCGGATTCATTAAATCCAATCGTGTGAGATGGCTCGGCCACGTTGCAAGGTCCCCACAACAACGGATGATATTTAAAGTGTTTCACCAACAACCAGCCGGAGTACGTCGTAGAGGAAGACCCCGACTGCGCTGGCGTGACGACATTGAACAAGATCTGCAAGCATTAGGATGTCGAAACTGGAGGACGAGAGCAATGGATCGGGATGGATGGAGGGCCATTGTGCGGGCGGCGAAATCCCTTCATGGGATGTGAAAGCCAGAGAGAGAGAGAGGAATATTTGTGAAGATACCAGAAATAATCTCCGAATAATTTCTAAATATTTAAGGAATATTTACGCCACTATTTACACCATTTATAATTTTTAATTATACCACTATTTTCACTTAACACTACTTATTATTTTTGCACTGCTCATTTTCTGTTTTAATCAGTGTAGGGTGCGTAATTTACACTGTTTTACAAGCAATTACATGTAAATTACAAAAGCATATTTTGCACATTATGTGAGGAAAAAAAGAGTAAAATTAACAAAATTGACTTTTTCATGACCAGCGCGCCATCTCTTACATAATTTTATAACTACAGGAAACCCTCCAAGAACACGATTAATTCGTTTCGTGTTCTTTCAAACCGTGTTGTTCGAAACTACACAAAATAAAATAAAAAAACGTTACGTTTTAATTGGTTTTTGTTATGGTATACATAAAACAAAATAAAAGAGAATAACGAAAATCGTGCTCTCTGAAACCGTGGAATTTTAAGGAAAGGGTATCCGTGTTCTTACCGAGGGTTACTTGTATTATTACAAGTGACTGTGTGAAATTGAAAATAAAAAATAACATTTAAAATGTCAAATAATTTTTTATTAGCTTTCTTGTGTTTAATAAAAAAAAATCAACTAAAATTCAGCTATCATATAATTTAAACCTTAAATTAGCAAAAGAAAAGTGAAAGAAGATATCACACACAATCTTAAATTTTCAACAGTTTCAACTAGTTTAAAAGTTATGTTTACTTCGACTGGCCTCGAAACCAAGTTTCGGAGGTGGAACCGTGATCGCTAGTATAGCAATAAAATACAAAATGCATTTTACTCCGCAACTTGTTGTGTTCAATCACAAAATTGTTGTTTGTGAAATAGAATTTATATAACATCCGAGAGTTTTATGTGACCGGCACAAATGAAGTAAATATTTTAAGTAACCAATTGAAAATTTAATTAATCCTAGAACGACTAAGAAAGTTTTGTCTCAATCACAGAGGTACCAACACGGCGGCATCGCGCACGTAAATTAAAATTCTCGAAAACTAGTATCCTGGTTCATATTTCGGGGCAAGTGGTTCAACCTGTACATGCAGAAATTGTTTACGATGCACTTCTGTGTCTTGATTATCAAACAGAAAATAAGATTTACAGAGACAGTTTGGTTTGTGAAAACACAGATGACTGATGCCGAATAGAATAAAGAAATAAAAGATTTTTCTAAAAATTACTTTGGATATTTTATTTTTATTCTTTTTTAGTGTAATTCCTCTTTGGCGAAAGCTGATTCTAAATCTTCGTGATTAAGAAAATCAACATTACAAATTTTCATGCCCCCTCGAATCGCACGTCTCTGATGTTTAAATGTTAGAAATATTGTGTTTTGTAAAAGAGATTATTCCATTCTGCACGAAGCGCGTTTCAAGTTTTCTTCGCGCTGGTTGGATCCTTACATTGGCAGGTATTTAGCAGAGAACGTTAATTGTTGATTAACAACACTAAATTGTGTTTTTGATATTCTTCATCTAAAGCATGCAGGCAGGACAAAGGCTCCGTGGTTAATGAAGCTCGATTTACTTCACAATTTCAGCGCCCGTGTCACTAATGATGTTAGATTATTTACATACAGTATATATTGCTTAGAGTTGATTCTAGCTCCTTTTAAAAAAAAGTGGGTGTTTGCACCACGTATACGGAAATATGACGTGAATACGCACAATGTTTCGGGAAGGAAATGGCACACGCAATATATCGAGGCTTTTTGCGAATGTTTGAAGAAAGATTGAACTCACTTAACATGAAGTGTAATACCGTACAAAACTTGTACCAAAAATCATTTAAGAAACCCATTTCCATCCAACATTTTTGAAAAAAAGTTGAAGAGTTCCGCTCAAATGCAGTAAACGTTTATTTAGAGCTTGTTCAAGACGAAAACTGATGACAGTGTAGATGCTTAAATGAATAGTTTCTTGTGACTAACTAATAGTAACAATTAGCTGTAATTAACCGTCTAAATGAAATGTTTGATTGTCATCAAGTTCGAGTTTTCACGTCTTTTATATAATTTTTGAAAGTTTTTTGACACAAAAGGGACTTTCGATTGACCTGAATTAACAAAATTATCGGAATTAACTGAATCAACTGAAATGAATTGGGCGTTCGATTCGCACCTCTTCACTTCAGTTAAAAAATTGAGCTACTGAATTAACTGAATTAATTGAAGAGATATTTTGCTCGTGTAGTTAAATCAGGGTTGTTTTTGTTGTATTTTTGACATTTATTGGTTTTACGTTCATTCTCCGTTTTTTTAAAGTGCGTTTTTTTTCTATTTATAAAATTAAACAAATTTCAATAAAAAAGAATTAAATTTAAATAATTTTTGACATTTATCAAAAATGAAGAGGTGCGATTCGAACACCCAATTCACTTCAGTAGCTCAATTAAGTGAATAGTAACTCAACTATCTGAATAGTAACTCAATTGCGATTCTGTTAATTCAGGTCAATCGAAAGTCCCTAAATTTTTATTTAATTTACGTTACTTACAAAACTTTTTTTACATTGCCATTTGCAATAAAGGATGAAATAAAGGATGAAACACACCAATCAGCAACAGCGAGCAGCAAATTTAAATATTGGCTTATTCGCTTATGTAACGATACAAAATTATAATTTGAATATAGGTATTGCCAATAAAATAAATCAAATATTTTCTAATTTTAAAAAAAAATTTAAAATTAAAGAAGTTATATTGGATGAAGTTGCATCTATCTCGGCATCAATAGATTCCACACACAGCAGCATAAATTTACTGCACTTTGCTGCTACTCATAACCTCAATAAATTTGACAAAATTCTATTTACAACTAAAACAAAACAATCTGCTGCGCTGCTTGGTGTGCACGCCCATTAGCAGCCGTTAATGTGGATTGCTTGGAATATGTCGCGCTGCTCTTGGTGTGTTTCATCATTAATGCTTTTAGTCCTTCGCGTACCATTATGTTCGTTGCACTCATATTTATATACCAATCGATTACTCTAGACTCACCTGGATTTATACAGAAGCAAGTTCTAGGTTCTGTTATAGAATACTTTGCTAACGCTACTAATATCTCTAACGCTACTACTTAAAATTATATGTCACAAATATCACAATCCTCACAAAAATGTCATTAATTTTCAAAACACTTCACCTTTTTTGATATGGCAAAATAAGTAGTAATAGTGTCAGAGTTATATAGGTTCCGGTTTACTATGATATTGAGGCAGGCTCACTTCTAGATTTTATTGGACCTGAACCGGCGGCCCCTAGAAAGCTTGTAAGAACTACATTAATCACCAGGCACTTGCTTGCATTACCTGCCCAGTGGTAAAGTACTTGATTTCTGAACCTAATCTTAGTTTTATAAAGTACGCTTTGTCTTAGAATAAAAGCGAAGAGTTTTTGTCCCTATTTTAAACGGCTACGACCGCTCTAACTTCATTTTTTTTATTAAAAAGAAAGTATTAATTATCCAATAGATTTAGTGTCCTTTTAAGATCAATTAATACTTCCTTTTCATTCACGCACTCACCCACCTATTTCAATTACTCACATAATCTGTGCACTGACATAGACGGTGGGTCGGTGCGGAATTCTGCACTCCAACAGAGGGTCTTAGTTGTGTTTATTAACATCTCCGATCGTAATCGATGACAAAAATTCGCTTTTCGGCTCCTTCTGCTGAGATTCGAACCCAGTGCCCCTCAGTCCAAGTGCCGAAGCTTTAACCACTGCACCTCTTGCTCGGTTCCAACTTATTAACAACGAATGGCACTTGTTTAAGTTTTCTTGTGTGACAACTGCATTGAAGAGGGCGGTGACAGTATTACCTTTATTTACGGTTCCAAAATAGCCCAATCCCGGGTTGTTAATTATAAATCTCAAAATGAAAGCCAGCTACGTTTTCCGCCTTGGTTCAAGCTTCTACCGTTTCCCAAATCAAATTTTTTTTAACTTATCTTTACAAAACGTCGTCCGTTAGCTTAACATTGCACATCATCAATATTTTAAATTAAGTGCTGTGTATAGCTAATGACACAAACATTTCGGGCCGCAATATCGTTTCCATTAATGAAGCCCTCCTGCCGTTTGAGTCGATAGTACATCGAATTCACCAAATCAAAGAAGCTTAAACTTAATATATCATTACCTCAAGAGACACGCAGAATGTAAAAGTAAGAGTTTAATATTTGGGGTTTGTTGTCACGGAGCGAGATTCAGTGACACAACATCAAGGATTGAAGCTGAATATCAATCATTTTACGAAAAAATTAAAATCTTCAAGTCTAGAATCTTCACCATTTCGTGTCAAACAAAAGTTAACATTTATAAGGTGATTGAGATCAGCAGTCAACTTTAATAGTAAAATAATATTTGTATGGTGGGTTGGGGCAATAAATGAAAGCGATTATCTCTGTATCATCTCTGTATGAGATTGTTAGAACAAGTTCAACGAATGGTTTGTATAAAAATTGGCTATTTGCTTGATATTATAGTTGATTAAAATTAAGTATTGTGTGATAGCTGTGATAAACTGATTGCAATTTAGACCATTTATATTACCAAGGCAGATAATAAAGCCACGTTCTATTGTATTATGAAGCGTTATACATCGTTTTAATCTCAAACGTCATAAATAAGTTTATAAACCTAAGGCAAGACTGGAATTGCCGACGATAAACTATATGTCAAAACACAGTTACACGAGTGGACGGAAAATCCCTATATTTTTGTAAACCTGCAGCATCATTCAAAAAGCTAGAAATCGAAATAAGAATGTTGTTAGCGAAATAATACCTAAGTGAATGTCAGGTAGATTCAAATATTTAAAAAAAATATATAATAATCTCATCTAAAAATTTACATAACATCGATTTGGCCGATACTAAATGATTTAACCGACTCGCCCCTAACAATGCGGGCGAATATCAGAGTAAATTGATTATTACGCTAACCACTGATTTTAGAACAAATTTTTTGATCAGTTTGAGTAATCAAATAAAGTTAAATAAATCAAGGACCTCGCAGTAATCTTATGGAAATTGGGTTTCGGTCAACTTTTCTGAATTTTTGATATATTGTATATTTTGTCATCCTGAACAAGAAGTCTCCATGGGTACGAAGCTCCAAATTCAATATTTTGGCAGCTACGGAGCTCCAAAGCTCCAGAGATCCGTTACGAAACTATTCATTTTTAATACTATTTATAGATGTCAAAAGCATATTTTAATTATTCAGATATATAAGTTTATGTTTTTGAGGTCGCTTAACTCAAATCTGATGTCACATTTGAAAAATTGACAGTTGACAGCTATCAATGGTCAACTGTGAGCTGTCAACTGTAGATATTTTTTGGGCAGAAGTAGATATTTTTTATCGTTTATTTTCTGCAAAAATAAACGTAACCCATATAATCAATTTTTTGCCTAATTATTTTATTCCTCTAATTTATTACAAAAATATATGACTATTAAAACATTTTTTTTTCACAAAAATATGTCGTATTTTATCGTTTATTTAACAATAAAAGTAAAATTTCAAGGGCTCGCATTAATATAAATCACAATTGACAGTCTCCAAAAATATTTGGAGAGTTCTTAATAGAACGTTTTAGAGTATTACTAACAGAATACCAATTAAGAGAAGAAATCTAGAAATCTATCATCTATTTTCCGGAAAACTTCAGATTGTACTTAACTTTCAGTAATTAATTCAAACTATGAGAGTTCAATTTTGAGTGATTTATAAACGTATTTACTTCTGTACAAGGATCTCACGATGAACAGGCATCGTGAGCTCGTTTAAAATCTAAAAATAATGGATGTGAAGAGGGTAAAATACTTAAAGGTCTCATATGTTTGCTGCTGCAGAAATAAGCGGAAATATATGCAGGCGTCCTTCATATAATACTCAGTTTGATTTCACGTTAAATCTTCATACGATTTGACCAAAGTGAAACGAGAAATGAAAAATTCCACTTCAGTTTTCATTTTGTAGTACTCAGTTCACCAGCGAAAAATCTAAGTGTGTTCAATACATCAAAGATGAAGCGCATACACTCTCCAAATAATTTTCATGTGAAAATAATGTCTCGGCACATTATTTTCACGTGAAATTTTGACATTTGTTTGTGTTCAAATTTTTAAAATACCATAAACCTATAAATTTTAAATAAAATTAATTTAATTTATTTTATTCTCGTAAAATAATCAAATTCATCTATGTATGTCTATAAATTTATGCGGAGACCGCGGTAAAATTTCGCTTCACTTTGAACTGAGTACTAAGCTTACACGGTATGTACAAGAATTACGATTGATATAACACGATTTCGAAAAATCGAATAAAGGCGATGCCACATACACATTTCTACGGACGACATCTAAAAACAGATTTCGCATTTACGAATTAATTAGAGCATATTTTTGACTCAAATCAATGAGATAATATGTAAAATATCTCAAGTTAGTAGCTAAAATAAAAAATTTGGATTTATTTAATAATTTTAATTGAAAAATTATCAATTTTCTATTTAGCCGTTCCTAGAAACGATTTTTTCTCTGAATGGTATAATTTTACACGTGAACGAACGCACAAAAATCTAAAACGATTTCCGAACTCATCAAAAAATTTTAAACGATTTTTTTCTCTGTTGTCTATGAACTTCAACAAATGTCAAAAAATTCCAAAACGAAATATATATTTTTCATTAATTTAATATTTTTATAAGGCTCATCATGAACATGGTGTGGTAAACTTATTTAATTATAAAATGAATTAGCTGCTTATGTATTATGAAAATTTTATAAAGAATTTTTGTTGTAAAAATCGTCTGTATTTTTTTGGTATGTGGCGAGGCAAAATAAATTTACGCACGAATCGTCTGTTATTAGATGTGTATGTGGCAACGCTTTAAGCCTTGAAAATTTGATATTTGTTCAATTGCGTTCAATAAGAGGAATCCCCAACTTTATTACTGCAGCAAAATCTCTCATTTCATTTTGAGAAGTGGCGGTGAAGGCGTTTTGTTCTTTGTAAATGAAGTGGATATAGTTTTTGCTTGCTTTGTTTTTAACACTTTGAAAAGTAAATTGTGAATAGCCTTCTGATTTTTGCAAGTTTATAAGTGCATAGTTATTTTAATTTGAGGTATGCAAACAATTAAGTTGTAACGTTTATATAGTAATTATAATTTTGGACTCTAAATTTAAATAATGTCTGACAAGATCAAGAATCAAAAATTTAAACGAAAATTTATTTCACTCGAAGAAAAAATTGGAATTATACATCGGATAAGTTTCGGAGAAAAGCCTACATCGATTGCAAAATCATTAAACTTAAACGAAGTTATTATTCGAACTATCCATGCGATTCTGATGTTAAGACTATTAAGAGGCTAACAGTAAAGAGGTTTTTCATTAATAGATTTTTGTAAGAGTAATCCCTTAATTGGTATTCTGTTAGTCATACTCTTAAAATTTCTATTAAAAACTCTACAAATATTTTTGGAGACCTGTCAATTGTGATTTTTATTAATTTTATTAATTAAATATGGGTTATGCATAAAATAAACAGCAACAACATATTTACATCCGCCCGAAATGCTAATGTCGGAATTTTTTTTTTATAAAAATATTACATCTAAAATCCAGTTTGTGTATTGTAAAATATAATTTAATTATTTATTTACACAATCGTCATTTTTATTAGTTTTCATGCAACATAGTAAAAATTGTAGCATTTATGATGTTTAAGACCACAATGTTTGTAGCATTTATGATGTTTATTTGGCATGTATTAAGCTAAGAGGTTTTTAAGAGAACCGCTTAACCGATCAATACGTGCAGAATCGCAAAATAGTCTTAAGTAAGAGAAATCTCTTAGTTATGTAAAATATTTTAGGTAAGAGCTCTGTGACTACGTCAGAATAGCACGGTATATTAAAAAGTGAAAGCGAAATTAGAAAAACAGTTGCCTTTGGTTGTTCGCAAAGTGCGAAACGTCTGTCACAATAAATATCGTAAAAATGGAGTATGCTCTTGTAATATGGATAAAAGATTGTTCAGATAAAAAAATCCCTTTGACCACAAATATTATTAAGCAAAAAGCGATCAGAATTTAAACACATTTAAAGAATGGTGAAATTTCTTCTAAAGAACAACTAAACCTATCATTTTTGGGGAACCACCTTTTATTTGAAAATTAAAAAAAAAAAACTTTGTGCAATGTAAAATTTCAACAAGAACAAACTTCAGCAGAAGTAGAGGCTGCCCAAAAATGTATAATGGAAATACCACAAATTATTTAAGATTATTAAATATTTAGAAAATCAAATTTTCAACGCAGATGAGAAAGCTTTATATTGAAAGAGACTGGCGTCTCGAACTTTTATTTCAAAAAATGAAAAAATCAAGTACCTGGTTGGTTATAAGCCAAATCAGGCAATTTTGTAGGAAAATCAATGATAATAAAGCTTGGAAAAAGTTTTCTATTTTAGATTGTTTCGAAATTAGAGCTTTTGCTTGCAAGGAATTAAAACAGTCTACACTTCATGCGTGTTGGAAACCTTTGTTACCCCAAACAGTCCAGAGAAACTTTGTCCTATTTGAGGGAACATAATTTAACAGAATAATATCGGTGTGTTCTAATTTAAAAGGAGCGTATTTTCAATAGTTAGAGAAATAACTAGTGAAAATAAGTTTCAGCCAGCCCTGTAATGTTTGATGAGAGTGACGATGAAAATTAATTTTGTGGTCGTAATAATCTGTTTCTATTTGTTTTATAATAATTAGAATTATTGTTTTTGAGTATATTTTTTGTTGCATTTTTAATTTTTGTATTTCATCATAATGCTGATTTTTTTTTCTTAAATAAAAACTTACTCTTTCATTTATGTAGTATTTGGAACGAAATTTCAGCTATCATAAAATTTTACACCTAAGACTTGGTTTCAATATAACACGGTACACATTAACCGTATTTTATTATTCGAGCACTATCCGAAATCGAATCGAAAATTTCTATTAAAACTGCAGCTATTATTCACTGGTATCGCTATATCATAAAAATGAAAAATAAATGCATCCATAAACCAATTTATTTTGACACGACGTTATAAACAAAAAATCATCTTGCATCGTTTTAAATTGTTATTGTAAGATTAAGTTTCTAATGGTTTCTCAGGAGTTTACAAAATAAAAGCCTTTTCAAATTTCTCATTGAAGTGGATAGCGCTCTCGATAAATAGGTAGAGCGAAAAATTTTATTATCGGTTTTTAACTTAAAAGTCGAATGAAAAATGTTAGTTTAGAGTTAAATAAATTAATTATTGGCTGCTCCGGACACATCTATCGGGCGCTAATAAAAAAAAACACTGCAATTATGCTGTATAAAATAGCGGAAATTTAACAGCGGAAAATAAGAGATTGCGCTACTCGCCGCAAGTGGCAGCACTATCACTAAAGAGAATATGTTTTGTTATGTAATTACCAGCGGAATTTTTTTATTTTCACTAAATAAAATGTCTCAGCTGGGAGCGGAAAATAAGAGATTGCGCTACTCGTCGCAAGTGGCAGCACTATCACTAAAGTGAAATTATTTTGTTATGTAATTTTCAGCGGAAATATTTTATTCATTATGTATTACGTTTTCACTAAATAAAACATCTCAGCGGAATAACATATTAAAAGTAATCCTTAAAATGATAAATTGATTGATTTCCGAAGTAAACGAAGTCAGTATATGAAATCTTGAAATGTAACAATATTCCGTCTTTCCACCATTTCTTAACTAATTACGATGAAATTCAGGTAGTAGTATACATCAGGGATTTTAAGTAAGTTTTGGACACAATTCTAGGATCTGTTCGTGCGGGACTAAACTGGCCTTTTCATAATCGGTCCTTATGAAAAATGGTATCTGTAAATTTTCCACGGTATAAATAAATTTTAAACTGGAAGGAGCTCGGCTATTTCTTAATTAAATTTTGTAAAATTTGCATTGCATACAGGGACAATTCGGAAAAAATTTATAGATTAGAATTTTCACGAGAATTTTTTGATCCCTGAAAATCCCTGATTAATACTATGTACTATCCAAATTTCATCATAATTCGTTAAGAAATGGTGGAAAGACGGTATATTGTTAAATTTCAAGAATTCATATACCGGCATCCGTTCATAACTGCATATTTTAAAATTGCATTTCTCAAAACGCCATATTTAAAAACTGCATAAGGTACAAAATTGCATTTTTCAAAAATGCATATTTCAAAACGGCATAAGGTACGAAACGGCATAAGGTACAAAATTGCAGTTTTCAAAACTGCATATTTCAAAACGGCATAAGACAGAATGAAATATTTTAATCGATTATGAATCTAGAATTATCTTTTCATTCATTTCTGGAATATGACCAACAGGTACGGTTATTTATTACACGATGAAATTTGAGATGAATGAAATTTTTGAACATTTGTGAACGATTCTTGGATTAAATTCCAGGATAAAGTCAAATGAAAAGGAACTTGACTATTTCTTAGTCGAGTAAGATTTAATTTCACATGCTTAGGTTTAGTATAGGTATGTTATAAGAAAGAACCTTCATGGAAATTAGAAATTATTTGAAGATTTAATATGCTGTATGCATATAATATTCTCCTTCACCTAAATTTTTCTACCTATGTCGTTTCGAGAAATGAAATTTTGAAAAATGTCTTTTTAATAAATGTCGTTTTAAGAAATGCCGTTTTGAAAAATGCCGTTTTATACCTATGTCGTTTTGAAACATGCAATTTTGAAAAATGCCGTTTTAAAAAATGCCATTTTGTAAAATGTCTTTTTAAAAAATGCAGTTTAGAAAAATGCCGTTTTGAAAAATGCCGTTTTGTACCTATGTCCTTTCGTACCTTATGCAGTTTAGAAATATGCAGTTTTGAAAAATGCAATTTTGTACCTTATGCGGTTTTGTACCTTATGCAGTTTTGAAATATGCAATTTTGAGAAATGTTGTTTTAAAAAATGTCATTTTAAAATATGCAATTTTTACCTGGACCCCATATACCGACTTCGTTTACTTCGGAGATCAATCAATTTGTCATTTTAAGGATCACTTTTAATATGTTATTCCGAAAGAGTAATACATAATGTAATACATAATGAACATAATGAAAAAGTAATACATAATGAATAAAATATTTCCGCTGGTAATTACATAACAAAATAATTTCACTTTAGTGATAGTGCTGCCACTTGCGGTGAGTAGTGCAATCTCTCATTTTCCGCTGTCAAATCGTATTCAGAATGTACACATTGCCTTAATTTATATTATTTCAAGGTTTCGTATAACACGGTTTCGATATAGCATGGTACGAATCAACCGTGTTTTACGAGGGACGCCTGTATTTGTAAAAACAGACCGTAATACTCTGCCAACGAGAGAAATATTGCAATAAATGTTCAAACACTACTAAGTTATAGAATTTTTAAAGGTAACTAGAGCTATCAATCGGCTTTAGAATTTTCAGACAACTAGATTTTGTATGTTCTCGACTCCAACAATCTTACAAACAAAATCATACATAATGTAATACTATTGCATAAATAAAAGTACGAAGCTCTGTAGGAAATGCACGAAATCCGTTTATTGCTGTTTTAGAATCGTGGAAATCTAACTTTTTGAGATGTAGAAACACGACACACAAATTTTTACACTATATTTATTCTAACATCGTAATGCTATCTCACTTCATAAAATCTTAATTTATATTCTGACAGTATAAAGTTAGGTAGGTGTATTTGCTCGACCAGAGTGGTTTCAAAATTTACAAAAATACTTAATAATGATAAATATAAAAATCATTTTAATCCATAATACAGGTAAATCCTGGATGCTCGGTACTTTTCACTCTTTAATTTATAATGTCATATTCCGGCAAATTGCATAATTCAGTGCATCACATTTTTCAACCTTCCACTTGTAATGTTTCTCATCGAACATTTTAACACAGTGCTCATCGAATATTCGTGGAACGAGGGGTTCATTTATTAGCCAATCAGTGTGATTAAATGTCTTTCCGGTTGTTTCCCAATAAAAGTAACCGATTTCCGCTAAATCTGTTCCACTAGTCCAATAACTATTATCATTACCGATTAAATCGAAGTAATCTTCAATGTCAAAAATCATGTACAAAAGTTGTTCGTTTTCATTGAATGTTGGCATGTCTATCAGAAACATGCTATTATTCAAACAATATCGAATTGCAGAGTACCAACTCATCTAAAATGAAATAAAATATAGCCTGTCAAAATCGTAAACATTTTATTATACCGCCATGATACTACTTACCTTTTCGGGATTACTAAACAAATAGTACGCACCATAACGCATCTCTAATTTAGAACAAATCATCAGCGGAACAACACAAAGCGCAAATATTAAAATTATTTTTGTAAACATATTAAGCTTGAACTGGAAATAATGATTCGGTGACAGCTAGATTTAAAATGTTTTGATTATTTGTATGCTTCTATACGACTTATCATGAGACGTTTACGCCATATGTGTTTGGCGCTTATCATCGATTACAGAGAGTACGGAGTAAGAAAATTCTTAAAAAATTTGAATTTCCGGTTTAAACCGATGTAGTTTAATACAGCGGCGATCAGCATTTTTATCAAAACACTGATTGTGTACGGATGGAATTGTTACTGGTCGCCAAATTTATTCTTTTATAAAATAATGATAATCAGTTGCAGTCGTATATTGTAACAATTTTTATTTCATAATCAAATTTTTAGTTTGTTATTATTCGTTCGAGTGAAATGATTTCAAAATTTATTTACGTCATAGTTGCATTAACCCTAACTGGGTCGATAGGATACAGTGCAAAGTTAGAGATTCGTAATGGTAATGCGTATTTGTTCAGCACTCCTGAAAAGGTGAGAAAATTAAAAATATTGAGTTCACATTTTTTGATTTATCTATTTGCCTTGTAGATGACCTGGCACAGTGCAATGCGGTATTGTCGAAATCACAGTATGCATTTAGTTGATGTTCCGAGTGAAGTGGAAAATGTAATAATAATACAATTGATTAAAGAGGTAGAAGAGTACTATAAAATTACCTGTCAGTCAATGGGTTACTGGACAAGTGGTTGTGATTTAGCTGAAACGGGATACTTTTACTGGGCTACTAATGGGCGCTCATTTAATTTTACGTACTGGGAATCAGGTCAACCATCAAATTGGGACGGCAAGGAACATTGTGTTCAATACTGGAACACATATAACTTTAAATGGAATGATGAAAATTGTAACAGTAAACTTTATGCGATTTGTAAAAATCATACAAATTTTGGTCAATTTGAGCATAACGAGAAATTGCTCAATAAAACCGTCGGTTTTCGTTAAGAGAATATTAAAATTTAATAAAAACATAAAAATGTTTTGTTATGCAAATATTTCGTTTATTTTTTAATACAAAGTTCTTATCGTTTAAAACTGAATTTCCACTTAAGTCACAGGTTTGAGCTAGTTTTGGATTAATCAGGTTTATATTCAAACGCATAGATGCGATGAAATTTACAAAACGAGAAATGTATGTTTTTATTTGATGAGATTTATGTGAACTTTAATATAGACTACGTTTATTATAATTAGAATAAATGAATGAAAATATTGCTCAATTTTGATTTAGTATTTTAAAATAAATTAATTAATTTTTTAAAATTGTTCGACGTAATGACTCTGAAATGTATGGGTGTTTTTTGCCTGTAGAATATTCACAGTAAATTGTTAAATCGGATAGTGCGAATTTTTCTAATTTTCACTTAGATGGGCGCCGATATGCAGAATTAGTGATGTGAGGCTAGCTCGTAGTCGGAAGTCCGGGATCGTGTGTCGGCAACCACATTGTCCTTGCCTTGAATATGTTTAATGTCTGTCGTGTCGTGCTCATTTTCGGTATCCTTCCACTTTAGGGGTAATTGCTCTAGTAAGCGGTTGGCCGGTGAAAATAATGAAATCCCGACCTTCGACAAAGTAACGAAAGTATTTTATTGCTTGGAAGATTGCCAGAAATTCACGATCAAATGCGGAATATTTTCTTTCGGCATCTGATAATTTCTTGGAGAAAAATCCAAGAGGATTTTAATTGACGTAAAACTGTTGGATGCATCAGTGGTGATACTATATTTTGTTGCATTTAGTGGATGCACTAAAAGAGAAATGCACTAAAAAGGACATTTTTCAGTCCAAGAAAAATTTTGAGGCGTTTTGGGGTTTTTGAGAAGACGTGACAAATGTTTGTGAATAGGGACAACTTCTGCAAGTTTTGGTATAAATCGGTGGTAGTAGTTTACCATGCCGATGAATTGTTGGATTTGTCTGGTGGTGCTGGGAATTCTCTAATTGCATTAATTCGTCCCGCAGAATGCCATTAGATGTAATCTTGTGACTGAGAAAGTCAAAATTATTCGTCCCAAACATGCATTTTTCCGTATTGATATTTACACCGTAATTAGCAAATTTATGGAAAGGTTGTTCCAAATGTTGTAGGTGTTGTTTCTCGTCTTTAGAGGCTACGAGGTTGTTGTCGATAAACATAAAAATGAAATAGAGATCTTTTACGATTTCGTTGATGACACGCTGAAATATTCGGGCAGCATTTCTGAGTTCGGGTGAATTCGAGTAGGCCACATGATTTGGTTGGCAGTTTTTGAATGCCATCAGTAGCACTTGGTATGAGATGGTATGCTCTGGTGTGAGAAATTTTGTATGTTAGAGATAGGATAACAGTCATGAATTGTTACTGCGCAATGCACATGATATTGCTGATGTAGTATAGGTTGGCAGATTCCTAGTTCCACCATGTGTTACGAATTCTAGGAAAGCTGCTTTATGGCGAATTGGATCAAGCCGTCTTGGCCTTAAAAATGGTAAATGCCCTGTACTCACGATGTGATGTACTACATTGTGAAGTGTCGTTGTAGTTTGGTGGAGCTGTTAAAGAAAGGAATTTCTTTAGTAGTGCTCCATAGCCATTGTTAATTGTAAAATGCAATGGTGATAGTGTATCAACGCGTGCTGATGTTGCGTTGATTGAGATTTTAGTGGATAGATCAATCAATTTGTGGTTTCTCAGATCTGACACTAGCGGGGATGCAACGTCTAAATATTTGGTACCATTTACTGCTGTCAGAACTAAATAGGGATTTCGATTCGTCCCGTAGCCGTAATGTCTATGGTAAGGAATTACGTTTAGATCAGCGCCTATATCAACGAAAAAATTGATCTGATTGACTTATTCCAGTAGAAATTGGCTGGTGTGCTGTGATTGTCTTAGGTCTGCCGTTTGGAACTTAAAACTTATTCCTTTTGTTGTGTACCTGAAGTGCATGGTTGATTGCATTTTGTTGCTGTGTTAGCAAATTTTACGTGATACCAACACCCAGTTGTATCAAAATAGGTATCTTGGTGAGTGTTGATTGTTTGATTTCATTTAACTTCCCTGGGGTGATTGCATTTTTTTTTATAATCAGAGAAGGATTTCGTTTTTATGGCGATTCTGAACGCGAAGGTTGTCGCTGTGCGTGTGTGAATTGTTCTGTCGCTTCACCAGCCAGTCGCTTATTTGTTTTAGCATTTTTTCTTTACGGCTATTGCTTGGGCTTGGCACGTATATCTTTAACTTGGCATCTTCGTGTCGCATTTAATTTAACCCAAGCTCTGAGTCCGAGTGCCAATGATGTCGTGTGGTGGATCGAAAAGAAGAAATAAATAAACTACAAATTTGTAGATATTGGCATTTTTTCACGGTCTTTTCCATACAGATTTCAGATACTTTTATGCACGAAACAAGAGGATATGTTTGTATATATTTTTCAATTGGAATAAATAATAATTTTTATGCGAAATAAAACTAAAGTTGTTATAAAATAAATATTAAATTTTATTAAACCCATCCATATTCATCCTTAAGCGCCGTTCCCAATATGCAGAACGTTGATAAATTAAAAACGATAAGATTGATAGGAAATTTCCTTCTTCTCAGTTAATTATGACGACCCATTTGAAACTTTATTTTATTACCATTTTTTACATCTAAATTTATTGGTCAAAAACACGTAATACAATTACTATTTCAAAGAACTCAAATTAACACAATAAAAAATAAAAATCGTCCAAACCGCAAGAATGTTTGTATTACCCTCTCAAGTGCTGTATTAAACTGGAGCAAATCAATAAACAAAACAAATAAAAAATTACAAAACCGCAATGAAAGAGAAAGGCTTGGTATGGAATTAAAACAATTTTGTCCACACAGTGGAAAAACTGCATACTGGGTTACTACTCAGCATGCATAAATGTGTGTGCAATTAGTATGAAAAAATATATGGAATAAACCCGAATTTCCGACGAAATTCCATCTTCTTTCCTATTTGATCTTTTTTTTTTAGCAGGAATTCACACCAACAATGGAATTTTTGTTTCACCTTTCTTTGGCGAGTAGTACGGATTTCCGTGTATTTCACATAGTTCTTTCCATAGTGTGTGGTTTTTGCACTCGAAAGTAAATGGAATTCCGCCGGCATTGCATATTGGGATCAGTATAAATCCTCTCCAATGGTGGAGTCATTCTGGAGATACGGTACATTTAATGAAATATTAAACACGAAAGGGAACAGTGCGAAAAATTAAGAAGTGCTATTTTAAGTGAAATTAAATTTTGAGATTTGTTGTAAATTGTCGAAAGTTAATTAGTAATAATAAATATTAGTGAAAATTATTTGTTAATGTGTTTATGTTAAGTATTTGGAAAAGTGTTCTACGATTATTTTTAGTATTTACAAGAATAGTCCGGAAGCGGTGTAAATTACCATAGTATTAGAAAGTATTAGAAGTAGTTATTAAAAATTTTAACGTTTTTTTATATTAAAAAATAATTTCATCTATTATTAAAATGTAATAAAATTATATATTATATTTGTTTAATAATAATTGTATTGAATTTATTTAATATTTTCCATGTATTAAAATCTAATGGGAAATAGCTTTGGACTTATATACAATAGAAGTAATATTGTATTTCTAGTATTTTTTTTAAGTGTGTATAATAATAATAATTCGGGTTATAATAATTTTCAAAGATCTTTCAAAGAAACTATTTAAAAAAAAATTAAAATTCGTGTTCTTTTAGTTTATTAAAATGTACTCACTAAACATTCAGTTGGGAAACATAAAACTATTTCTTCGGCTATAGATTTTATCTCTCTTGTTGACGGTTTACATTTTTCAGATAAAAGTTTACTATAATACTATATAACATCATTCTGTGGGTTCTTCCTAATAAATTATTTGACAAGTAATAATCCATTAACTGACTACCGCAAATATCGCGTCTCAGGATAGTTGGCACTGACTGTAAAAGTAAAAATAAATGATATTACTTTGCTTGAAAGAAACTACACACTATACGTGTTTGTATATATAACACTTACCATGTTAGATGACGTAGTACACGAACGTGGCGGCGTTGATAACGAAGGTGTCATAAAAAATCCATCCAATGTAGGCGACGATACTGGCGTAGACGACGTAGTTGGCGAGGAGGGCAGCGCTGACATTGAATATAAAGGTGGTAAAAAACTTTGGAAAACCGGCTCAACAGTGAATGTTGATTGTCACATCGTAAGATGATGCTCGAACATTATTTTTCCCCCAATTCCGATGGCATACTTCCGATAGATTTGTATTTTAAATATTGGCAATGTTCCATGTAAACTCCAGCATCTAATAAAATATTGATACAACAATTTTTCTACTGTTAATGAAACTAATCTTAAATGGTATTTTCCTGGTAATTTCCTTTGAATAACAAGTTTCCACTTTTTTCCACTATTTTTCCACTTTACACTTATAGTTATTATATTTAAAAACCACTCTAACCGGTAGCACGTCTCATACTGAATAAATATAGTGAATCGAATGAATACGGAAATCTTTTACGAATCTATTTCGTACATTTTACGGATTATATGTTTTTTTTTACCAAAATTTTGTAAACATTACAAAATTACATGTTATATAACGAAACATGATTGTTCGTTTATCAAAATACCCAAGTTAGTTTACAGTTATATTACGTGTTAACAATTATATTTTTGTAAAATGCGCAAGTCATTGCTAGTTATTTTAAATACAATGAAATTTGTTAAAATACAAGCCAACAAAATCTTGTATAAAGTTCTGGACAATGTTTGTATGTAATATTTACAGAGTAAGACAAAATTAAACTACAGGAATAGACACAAATTTTTCAAGATAAATTTTCATTTCAATTTTTCATGATTTATGCCATTGTAGTCGATAAAGTAAGCTCGAACTTTTCTTATTATCATGAAATTCATTTATTAGAATGTAGACTAACATTGAAAAATGTAGATTGGCGCAATACAGTAAAAAATTGTAGATCTGGTCACTAAAGATTTTGATTTTTGTGTGGTATTCCTATTAAAAACATCCATGTTTTTTAAAATAGATTATTAAAAAGAAAGCAAATAAGCCATATTTACAGTCGATTGTTTTACATTCATATAAAAGACGTAAATTTATACATATTTCTAACATCTTTAGGCCCATTGGTAGCATCCTCAATGCAAATATTGCTTAAGTCTTGCAAAAATATCGGCAACCTATAAAAAATACATATAAAACGCATCAGCACTATATCCAGTGCCAGATAATTCCAGATCTTTAGATCATTAAGGATAATAAAATATTAACCCGTATTTTGCAGTAATAATGTTTTGCAAATCGAACAACTTTGACCTTTCGACAAGGAAACTTGTTAGTTCTACAATGAAAACTTTACAGGATATTCGTTTATTTAACGAAAGTTATGTGAAATGAGAATATGTTAATTTTACGAAATGTTATATGTTATTTTTACAAAACAGTTTGTAAAACTATGTTTCAATTTTCGTTGTAAATTCTACTATTTGCCATTGTCAAAGTAATTTTGTATGGAAGTCGAGATTACAAAACGAAATTCGATATATTTACGAGCGTTTCGTTAAATTTATAACAAAAACCTTACAAATATGATGTTATTTTAACAAAAATTTTGTTAAATTTACAATTTTTAGTTTTACAAAGCAAATTTTGTTAGAAAAACTGAATTATTTTTTTGAGTGCAGTATTGTTGTAAACCGATAAATTCTACAACGATTGTTACGGCTGCTTAATTAGGTACGAATGATCGTAAGTTTCATGTTTTTGTGATGTGCAATAAAGTTTAGTAAAATGGAATAAGTTCGTTTCTTTAATTGGTGATTCTCGTCGGGGTGGGGTTGGGTTAGTGTGAACAACGGATTTTTCTTTCTTTCTTACTTTTGTATCTTAAACACGAGGAAAATTTGTGCGGTCTAAATAACGGCGACATGAACTTTCTCTCCCAGCCAACTGCAGCATACCCAAAAAACACGTGTATGTCGTCGAAGGTCCGTAACACGATATTCACAATCCATTTATACGAACCTGATTTGACAGGTGCAAATTCGTAACAATATATATCATTTAGGTCGTATCAACTAAAATTTTTATTATAGCATCTTAATAAATTATAGCCTGTTCAGACTAATAATATGGAGAATAAAGTACGACAAATTACAAAAAGATTATTGTTTTATTTTAATTTTGAATAAACACTTTCCACTTCACTTTTTTCCTGTTTCTGCTCTTGGTTGTAGAAGCGTTGTTGTTTATATAATATTTTTCAGCTTATTTTATTTTGACACCTAGTACCTTTTTTATATATATATTAAAGCCTCGTACAATACAATACTTAGGATACATCAGAATAGACTGTTCCGTTAGTGTTACTAAAAGACTTTACTTTATGTATCTAGTAGTCTGAAATTATTAATGCCTTAAAGGAGCGCCTCACGCTTATATTTTTAGTCATATTAATTTTAAATTTCTACTTGTTATAAATATACCTTGATACGAGTAAGGAAGAAAAATTTTATTTTCTACCTTTCAAAGCCTTTTATTATATTATCTACTTTTTAGAGCGTTTAAATATTAGCGTGGTTTTTTAAAAAGTTTTTTTTTTAAATATATTTTTCTGATGTTATGTCCCCTGCATAGCCCCAATCACGAAACGCTTCTAGCATATCTGATTGATCGTTTGCTGCAAAACGAATACCCTCTTTTCTCGTAGAGTTTAGATATCTGAAAATTCTTTTGACATTGGTTACATCTTGCTCTGTTGGATGTTCCTCTATTTTTTTCGATAAATAAAGTAGACTCCCGATTGGCTCTCTATATGGAAATTTATTTTTCACGCTCTCCAACTCCTTACCGTTACTCTGGTTCGTTATTTTAGTTGATGCCGGTTTTGATTGGTCAATGTTGAACTTCACTAAAATTGAATTTATATAATTTTCCTGAGTCAATACCAAATTTTCCTCACATCTTGATATTTCTATTCCCAGGTATGTTAAAGGTTGCTCATTTGTTTCCATTTGAAATTCCTCATTCAGATGGAATAGTAGGGGTTTTATTTCTTCTTCTTTTTCACCGATGACAATACCATCATCAATGTAGATGGCCAATAATATAGTGCCAGTTTCATTTTTAAAGATACATTGTTCTGTTTTAATTTGTAATAACCCCATAGATTTTAAGGCAGTTGTGAGGCGTTTGTTCCACTTTAACGGCGCTTGCTTTAGTCCATATAGTGCCTTTCGCACAAATGTTGTTCCCTTCCTCTTCAAATCCTTTCGGAACTTGCATGTACACTTCATCATTTATCTCTCCATAGAGAAATGCTGTTTAGCTATCGCTAAAATTATGCAAACCGAACAAGCATTCGCAACAGTTCTAAGAGTTTCCTGGTAATCTATACTATACTCCTGTTCACATCCCCTTATTTCTAATCTCGCTTTATATCTTCCATTATCTTTAATTTTGAATAGCCATCTGTCAACATATTCTCACGTTTCATTTTTGTTTAGTGAAGCTTTCTCCTGTTCTATGGCAGCATTCCATTTTTCATTTTCTGCTCCGGTCATTGCTGCTTCATATGTCAGTAAAACATAATCATAAAAATGTTTTATTAATTGTCTAGTCCTCTTTTGTGGTTCTACCTCTTCATTTTGCTTATGTACATTCGTCAGGCATGTAGGTTGGGTCATTTTCTGGTATGTGTACAATGTTCTGACTTTGTTTAGTATAACTCATGATTGCTCCTTTCTTCGATTTTTTCATTTCGATCCTTTCGGTGCAGACTACATCCCTTGACATAATTATACGTGGTTTAACGGGATCCCACAATCGATAATCATTCAAACCATATATGAATTTATCACAAATATGATTTTACTACTTCGACTGTCCAGTTTCTTCAGATATCCCAGGTTTTCTGTAAATGTGTAATTTCCAAAAATTTGCTGCTTTGACAAATTCGGTTTTCTTTTTGTCCATTTCTCCACTGGCGTGCAGTCCATTGATTCTGTCGGACTTCGATTTAAAAGAAACGCCGAAGTGCGAACAGATTCCTCCATGAATTCTTATCCAATTTTGAGTCAAATATGAGTGCCCTCGCTTTGTTCGTTAACGTCCTGTTAAAACGTTCGGCTTTCCCGTTTAATTGAGGAGTATGACTTATGGTAAAGGGTTTTCCAATAAGAGTGATATGATTTCTTAAAAAAAAACTTACGAATTCGATGAACCCAATTTTCGAGCATCTTACGAATTCGATTAACCCAATTTTCGAGCACTTTTGCCACTAAATCAAGTCGTATGTCATAACTGGCACGTTCAATATTGACTTGTAAAGCTTGAAAAGAGTTTGGTTTATTCCTAAAGACCAATGACTTCAAATAACTCCACAAAAAATACTGTAATGGTGTTAAATTACAACTTCATGGAGGCCATTCAATATCACAATTTCTTGAAATAATCGAATCTCCAAAGTTTTCTCGCAATAATTTAATTGTTACACTTGCTGTGTGGCACGTAGTCCCGCCTTGTTGGAACCAAATGTTGTCAAGATCACCTTCTTCCAATTTCGGCCATAAAAAGTTGGTTATCATCGATCTATACCGTAATTCATCTCCATTGAAAGTAATGGTGTTACCAGCTCATTTCGAAAAAAATACGGACCGATAATTCCACCAGACCAAAAACCACACCAAAGTGTCAATTTAAGTGAATGTAATGGTTTTTCATGAATAATTTGTGGGTTTTCTTCGCACCAGAATCGACAGTTTTGTTTATTTACCGCACCACTCAGATGAAAGTGAGCCTCATCGGAAAAAGACGATTTTCTTAAAAAATCGTTATCGTTTTCAAGTTGTTCCAAAGCAAAATCAGCAAATTTACGACGTTTACGGTGGTCCAATGGCTTTAGTTCTTGAGTGAGAACAATTTTATACGGATGCAAACCTAAACCCTTTCTCAACATCCGCCAGGTTGTGGTTTGAGACAGTCCCAATTCTTGAGAACGTCTTGGAATCGACAAATTGCGGTCTTCAGAAACACTTGCCTGAACGCCAGCAATATTTGCATTATTTCAAGCGTTTCTTTGTCTTATTGGCACTTGAACATTATGTAAAGAAAATGTATGCTCAAAATTTTCAACAATTCGACGAATAGCGAGCACACTTGGACGATTATTACGACAATAAAGTGGTAAAGCGCACGAAAAGTTGCAATTGGAGAACGATTATTTTGATAATAAAGCTGAATAATTTGTAAACGTTGTTCTTGCGTATATCTCACCATGATGAAATTGTAAACATTACTGAATACAATGAAACAACAAATGACAGATCATGACATATTACAAATGGCCGGAACGTCAATAAAAAATCATATCATTCCTGTTGGAAAACCCTTTATAATCAAGTATTATACCTCGCTCTTTGCAAAATGTTTTTAACCCACTCTGAAGGTATTCGCCTCCAATACCGCTTCTTAATTTTGAAACCTTCATGTTCATAAATGCTTCCACTTTGTAACGCCAGCGTTTGTCGTTCCTGGACGACTTGCAATCCCTGATTATATTTTTCCAATTCTTTTTGAATTCCGAAAAGTTTCGTAAGATGCAGTATTACACGTAGTCGTTAATGTAACGTGATTCAATCATAAATAATACAGTGATACAAGAAGATACGTGTTCATGTAAATTATTTGTATGATTTGGACTGTTCAGTGTTAATACGAAATAGTTTAATTTTCAAAACATGTTCTCATGTTTAAATTGTGAAAAATCAAATTGTGTGCAGATGCAATACGCAAATCTTCGAACCATTGTGCTTCTACAAAAGCAACGGAAATCGCGTTATCTAGGGACATCATCACCACGTCATCAATTCCGGCCAACGTTACAAATTTACGTTCGTAAGCGCTTTGCACAAATTTTTATAATTTAATATTGTATTTATTATTATATTTTTTCCCCGCTTTCTTTAATATTTAGTTAGTATACCAACCATTCACTAACCTATAATCTCCAGTTGTAAAAATCTAAACGATAATTTTTAATTTTCTATACATTTTTTTAAAATGATTTTTCATTTTTGAGTTTTCTTTTTATTATTATTATTTTTTTTTAATAAAATAATGTTAATTTTTTTTGTTCAGAATATTGGGTCTTTAAGTTTTAATTGATACACACCAATTCCAAGTCGACAAGTCGTTTTTCGCTCATTGTTAATTTAAATTTCAGAATGTGCCAAAGTAATAACTTGGAGGAAATATGTAAGTCTCAGGTAGATACAGATACCGTCTAGCATCAATTTGTTCTTATATATAATGTAAATCTTCAACATTATATATAAGAACAAATTGATGCTAGACGGTATCTGTAACTACCTGAGACTTACATATTTCCTCCAAGTTATTACTTTGGCACATTCTGAAATGAGAGTGCCAAAGCAATAACTGAGAATTAACAATGAGCGAAAAACGACTTGTCGACTTGGAATCCATTCATCTTTCTATTCAACCTTTAATGTAGTTTTCTTTTCCTATTTTCTTTACGGTCAGGGTAAATTAATTCGAGTAATTAATTTGTTAAATTTTTTTCCCTCGTAATTTTCAATGAAAGTAAGATTAAACTGTGGTCTAGTAAGATTAAACTCATACCTTAGAAACCACACCCCACGTCTCCTGAGCTAAGCCGCGTAAGAATACGACCGGCTAAGTGTATGATTCATTAATTCTGATTCTGATCGTGGCTAGGAGATCAAACAAATAATTTTAGGTTTTCGTTTTTGTGACACATGTTCGCCCATCTAAGTGAAGATCATTGCCTTCATATACTCAAAGACTTTAACTGTTTAGAAGATAAACCATACAATAATGGGTGTAATATCTAAAAAAAAAAAAAAAAAAATTCGTCGAGACACGTCAAAAAATATGATTTATTTAATTACCCCACGTTTTCGGTTCTGTGGGACCACAAAGATCCGTATGAATTATTTGTAGTGGTCCCTCCGCTCTTAACCTTTCTGTTTTAAACGGGTGCCTCGTTTGCATCGCTTCGATACATACTTCACATGTTGACTCCAACGTTAGATACGTTTCTTTGTTTTGCTATGTTTGCTTGTTTTACAAACTGCCTCATACTGCTTATACTTAGATGACCTAGTTTACGATGCCATTCCATTGCTTTCGTATTTGGTCTGTGATCAATGCTGTTTTTTGATGCTCTTTCTTTCGTTTGTTCTTCAGATCGACTGTTTATAAACCGTTGTTTTGTTTTATTCCCTCGAGTACCAGATTGTTATCCTTAGTATTCAAAACAGCATTTTTCGTCAACCGCACTTCTCCTCTTTTTTCCGTTATTGCATTGCAAGAAAGTAAGTTTTTGGTTAAACTGGGAGCATATAACACATCATTTAGCACCAGGTTTTCGGTTTCAACTCTTCCTACTCCCAATGATTCTAAAGATTCACCTTTCTTTGCTACTACCTGTATTTATTCCTGTATTTTCATATCCCGGATCAGACTAACATTATTTGTCATATGAGAAGAGCAGCCCGAGTCCACAACAAAATCATGTACAATGAACATTTGATTTTCTTGGACTAGAAACACGATTTTTTCACCCGACGATATTTTTGATTCTTTTCTTTTGCCAAAATAACAATTTTCCTCATTGTGGTTATTCTTTTTGCATATGCTGCAACTTAGTTTTGATTTGACGGGTTTTTCATGCATGATTTAGCGTAATGTCCATAAGTATTGCGTCTAAAACACTTTATATTGAGTTTATTTACTGATGAATTATTTTTCGGACAAAAACTGTATTATTGCACGTATAACATTTTTTTCTGATGAATTAAACGCCATTGCTCCTTCGCACTCGACTGTTTTGTTTCTTGACTCTTCGGATAAGAGCCCGGCTGTCAGTGTGTTTAACGTTTTTTCTGCTAACGGTGTAGACTCCCATGCGGTACTAAAATGTCTATAGCTATACGGTTTTATCTATTGCTTGCTTTAACTTGTTAAGTCTGTACGGCGTACGCCAAATTTTCTAATTTAAGCTATAACCAGCAAGTCTGTAATAAATTTAAGTAACAAAGCGGCATCTGAAAAATGTATGTTTATTGACATTGCTGACCAGCGAAACTCAAAGTACTTTATGTTCAGTTTCGTTAAATTTGAATTGCCACTAAGCAATCTGTAACAAGACCGAAAATTATCGCCCAAACTGAAGGAAACGTCAAAATTGTATATTTGAAATGTAGGTATGTGTTACATTTTTATAAATTACATGTACAAATATTTATTTATATTTTAATAATTTAATAATATTTAATGTATATTTTTCATCAGCTCTTTTCACCTCAATAGATTCCGGTTGTTCACCAACATTTGTGGCCGCACAAGGTCTATCAGCATGTTGAAAACCACACATGTCATACGAGTGTGGATAAAAAATAGCTGTTGACAATTTCTAAAACCGTTACCTAAAATAAATTATGTAATACATATTTCTAAATACTCGTACTTACTTTTATTGTATTTAGTTATATAACCTTGTAATATCCGAATCTGTCTCTTGTGCGATTTATTTTTCGTACCACACAAGTCCGTTTCTTTTATGTTTGCCCCTTCGTCCTATAAATAGGGTAAGAACCTGTTCAATTTTCTCAAATAGATTCATTTTTTACGAAAATCGTGGTGTGGACAATTTGTAATTTTGCATATTGACATTTAAAAATTTAATCGACAATAATAATCGTGTTACAGATTCGCTGGTCAAACTGTCAAATATTCTGTAGCAAAACGTTCTCGGTAAATTCTGTAAGGTTTCGTTACTGACTCTTACAGACTCGCTGGTTATAGCTTTACTGATATTCATCGAAATATCACCTTCCTTTTCGTATTTAGAACTAAAAAACTGCTGTAGTAGTAGGCTTCATTTTTCTTGATCCGTATTCTTTTGGAATAATGAGGATAGTTTATCAAACATTTCACCCGAGTACTTACAGATTATTATATGCATTAACAGTTTTCTATTGGCCTGTTTTTTTATTGTATCCGAGATATCAGATAAATCAGAGAGATAATTTATCTGACAAATCGGATAATGTTTTATCTGTAAAGGCTTTGACCGAGTTTTTTAACACTAAAAAATAATAAATTAGGATATTATTAATTTTACAATTAATTTAATAAAAATAGATAAAAATAATTACAAATGAATTTATTAATTACCATTTTTCATAGCATCCGCCGTATTTTCTGTCGAAATATTTTAAAAATATTTTTTCTCTGAACTATCTGAAAAAATATTCAGATGGAAAAATGATGATCTGAGAATGCTCAGAGAAAATAAAAAAACGAAAAAAAAATTATCGGATCGATCCGATAAAATAAAAAAACGGAAAAGGCTTTCTTTTTATCATTCAGATCTCTCCGGTATAATAAAAAAACAGGCCATATAAATCCTTTTTATTCCATGCGTTTTTCCATCTGGCTTGTCACATTTTTCGAATTTCTCCACTAACTACATCATATATACCATCGGCTTTACATAAAATAGTCACTTGAAATTTCCAAATTTGGAAAGTTTCATTATCAACTAATTTTTCGATTTTTGTTTCGTCGATTATGTCCGCCATCTTGTCGACAAGGTTACCTATATTAATGTTTTTAACTTTTGTTTTAATCCCCCACTTTAATTTTATTTTTATTTATTATTTTTAGAAAACTGGGCCCATAACCTGTTCAGGTTAATAATTTGGAGAATAAAGTACGAGAAATTACAAAAAGGTTGTTGTTTTATTTTAATTTTAAATAAACACTTTCCACTTCACTTCTTTCTTGTTGCTCTTGGTTTTAGAAGCGTTGTTGTTTATATAATATTTTTCAGCTCATTTTCTTTTAACAGCTAGTACCTTTTTAATTATATATTAAAGCCTCGTTCAATACAATACCTATTTTGTTGATTATCGTTCAATATTCAACATAGCCTGAATGAACCATACTCTATACTAGCACCATTCTACCTGGACAAATGTGACATTTTGGAAAGTTATTTCATGACTTTCATGCCTTTTGGAAATGTTACACTTAGCCGGCCAAATCTCTAGCGATGTTGGTCATTTTTAGATTTTTTGTAGCTGTATGGTTTGCTACTAACATTCTCTTGTTTTGGCATTGTAAATTAATGTTTTGAAGCTTCGGATTCTCTCGTTAATGATAAAACTTATTTATTTCGTATGAAGGAAGGGACTTTCAAATCGAATCAAATGATTTATAAACAAAACACCATTTTTATACATAGAATTTATTTCAAAAATTTTAAATGAATATCTAAATATTTACAAAAATTGTGTTTGTGTTACGGTTAAAGTGTGCAATCAGTAAATATGAGAAATTAATTTTTTTCGCCCGTTGGCCAGTACAATAGTAAAACCACCCAAAATAGGGTCCTTTCTTTTTTCGCACATTTACCAATTTCGCACTTTAACCGTAACATTTAAATAAAATTTGGTTACCGTGAATATCAATAACATACTATAATTTAATAATGACAGATTTGATTTATTTTAATCCATAATCGTTGAATTCGAAACATTATTGTTGACATCATGTAAAAGCTCCAGTAACTCATAGCCCTCAATATAAAATAAGCCCATTTTTTGGTGCTTAACAACACACGAGAGTAAAGTAATTCTCCTATGAACACCACAATGGTTGATAACATTGCAATTGCAAAGTTATAAAAATATTGATTAATTTCGTCTGCATTAATAAATGTTCGATCGTCTAATAAACCATTGGTGTAAATTTTTTGAAGTTGGCGGTAGTGAGTTTCTTTTCCATAGTAAAACCACTTATAAAAATGACCAGATGCTTGTAATTCCATATCGATCATTTCCAAATTTTTTTTAATTGGTGAATCTCTTGTAATATAATAACCCTTTAGTGTTGTAAATAACGGATCATCACCCATTAAATGTGTTACTTTATTATTTTGGTATTGCCTTGTTAAAATCGAGAGGGCACGCTTTTTAGTTACAATAAAAATATTGCTAGAACCATTAGTCCTAAATTGATGGAAGAAATTTTTAAAATTTAAAAATGTAATTCTTTTGGATAGTAATGCTAAGAATTGTTTTGATAAATTTGATTCATATTGTCGATATGATTCTCGGTAATACAGAATGGGCATTTCAGAATGGAGTAGTTCGTTAAATGTTGTAACTTCAATTTTAGTACTTGGCACCGCCGTTTTCCCTAATGTCGTCGATACAATAATCAGTATCGTAAAAAATCCAGTTAGTGAGAAGTAAAATAAAATGAAGCGCCCAAACCCGCTAGATCTAATGTTAATTGGTTGTGAAATATTCAAACGAAACACGTCTAGAATTACTTCAATAGTTCCATACTGTCTTGAATTCTGTAATTTAACTATGATAGCGACGGCAATGAACTGAATCATGAATAAAAATTGTATAATGGTCTGTTTCAGAGGTAATATACTAAATGTAGTGTTTGAGATTGGGACTAAAACTATAACATAGTCAAACTCGGTCGGATAGGCAAATTCCATTGAATATTTCGGTGTTAAAATCGACGTTGTTAAGTTTAAACGGAGCACTAAATTTTTATTAACATTTTTATATCCAGTTGATGTAGCATTTAGTTTTTTCAACATAATTCGTACGCGATGAGTGTAATTTTCCAATCCCGGTACATGTAGTTTAAGCCGTTTACCATTAAAATTAAAATATTTGCCATGGGATTTAAAAATATTCTCCGGCAAATTATTAAACATCTGGTATTTTTTATCACTGCTGTAAGGTACAAATCCTTTTAGGATTATTTTCCCATTTGAATTCGGGTACATGATGCTAGCCCGAAACATTGTTTTTTCATAGCAAATTTTAAATAATTTATGTAAGGTTGGTGGGTTCAATGGATTTTTAAATACTATTAAAATGGGCCGGTCTCGATATCCTATTATGATCTGTTCAATTTGAGTTAGATGTCCGATATTAGATGGATCCATAAAAAGAATTACTAAAAAATTACTATTGATGAATTTGAAAAATGTATCATTTTCCATTAAATATTTACGTCGGGCACGATACACCTGTTCCGCATTGAGATACAATTTTTTCGTTAATACCAAATATGGTAGTTGTACAGTAGACTGAATATTTCCAATTGCTTTGTTAACTTCATCTGTTAAATTATTCTTCGGATTGTGAATGAATATTAGTGATGTGAAATTTTGTGCTTTAATGCTTTCAATAAGCGACTCATTGTTGAATGCAAAATGGTATCTTTCACTAGATGTTAAGTTCAGTAATATTAATAATCGTAAAGGATCCATTGTTATTTGAACACATGTATACGGAAAACAACACACTATCCAGTATAAAACAATAATATCGACAACTAATCGATTTTATTTCCGATGTTTAAATTATGTTTGAATTAATTCCTTGGAGGATCGTAAATATTATATAGCTTTACGAGTTTACAACGAAAGTGCTTATTAAAAATGACAAATGTATCGTCTGCCAACAATTAAAACCAGCTAAACGAAAAAATTAATGAACTCCTACCTTATCAAAAATCTAAAAACAATAATTTGAAATGTAATACAAGTAATGAATAAATTATTAAATGTTGTAGTCTCGGAGAGCAAGTCTAATGGTTGCGGAAACCCGAATTCCAAAAAAATAATTTTTCTATTTTCCTTGATAGTCCGATATTCTATATTCCTTGATCCGTTAGGTAATTACGACTTTTGCATCTGCTCTTTTCTATAAGTTAGCACTAGACCTTATTTATCAGGTGCACCTTTGCTACATACTGCAGCCCGTTTCCTGACTAGAGGGCAGTCGTTCCGGTAGTGCTTTATACGACATATGTAAAATGAGTGAACCACCAACAAGTAATATTGAAATGAAATACAAAGGAAAATGTATTTGAAATATACCAAAAAAAAACAAAAATGAAACCAAAAATTTCGAACACTTCATTTGGAAAATTATCCAAATGAAGTGTTCGAAATTTTTGGTTTCCCTCCCAATATTCTCGAACCTTAAATCACTGCATTAGTCGAAAAAATTTAAAAATGTCATAATTGATTTACACTTACATAAATAAAATTAATAAATTTCCATTGATAAATAAGAAAAGCTTTCAAATTTCTTCAAACGAGAAAAGTTACTTTGCCTTGGTATATTCAGCAGTTTGTCCCATTAACAGCGAAATTTTTTTTATTTTTATTATTTTTAAGAAATTTTATTTCTGTCTAATATCACACATTCAGCGACTCGGGGAGCCACTAATTCTAGAGCCTTTGTTCTTTTAAGGCGCTTCGGTCTATTGGTGCGATCCAGCAGGTTCCGCAGTTTCTCGTTGTCACGCTGCTGTAGTCACAGTACATACATGACTTCTTGCAAATGTTTGTGTTTTAGCACAGCCGTATTCCATGTTTAAGTCACGATGGAGGTTGTCATTTCTAATGTACCAAGGCGCATTCACAATGCTACGTAGTACTTTGTTTTGAAGTTTTTATATGATCTTAACTGTAGTTTTCTTTGCGCAGCCCCAAAGCTGAATACCATACGTTCAGATAGGTTTTAGGATTTATTTATAACAGTTTGTTGTGCGTTGTCAGTTCGGAGTTTCTTTCAATAAGCCGGTGCATGTTTTTTCTTTTAACATGCAGTTTTTGTTTTTTCTTTTAACATGCACTTTCCATCTGAACTACCATCATGTACCTCGGCATTAGCATTATAACAATATGAAATGTGTTACAAATTCAGTCTAATAGGAAAATATTCTCATTTTCTATTTGTACGATGGTTTCGATTTTTTGGGTTGTTTTCCTATTTTGCGTCCAGTTATTCAACATATTAACAGTGTTTTGTAGTTTCCTTGTTGACTCAACAATACTAGCATCAGTGGTCATAACAACCGCTGTATCATCAGCAAACTATCATTATAGATCATTTCTATACAGTAGGTATAATACAGGACACTACCTTGTAGAACCCCTGCCAATATTTTCATAAGTTTCGAGGATTTCCCTTCCTGTCTCACTAACGGTCATTGAAACAAGACTTTAGCAATTCAAAATATTGTTTTGGCAAATCTCGTTCGAGCTTAAATTACAGGCCACGGTGCCAAACCTTATCAAATGTTTGGGCTACGTCTAAAAATATTGCTGAACTTACTTTCTTTTTTCAAGCGCCTCCCCAATTGTATCAGTAATCATATGTACCTGTTCTATCGTTTAGTGTCTTTCTCGGAACCCAAACTGATGGATTGACATACGATTTCTTCTCTTTTTTATTGGCTTGTGTCTATTGAGAATCAGTCTTTCAAAAATGCTTGATGTTGTTGTTAGCAAAGAAATAGGCCTATACGATGTATGAAAGTTATTAATTTTATTATTTATTTGTTCTATAAAAATTAATTTATTATATTAAATTATTTTTATTATTTATTTAAGTTTATTAAACTTTATTTTGATTTTAAATTTTTTATCCGCCAGTGAATGGCCCCGTTAACAAGTTGTATCCTGGGGCTTTTTTATCTTTGGGGTATTTTGCTTCTTGTGATTTCTTTCAGAGTAACTGCAAGCATAGATACCTCGCATATTTTGCTTATAGGGGTTAAATATTCATTCTCCGCTTATCAAGTTTATGATTTGAAGGTGTTTTCTAGGTGTTCGGTAAACAGGTCATCTTTTTACTTGTCGCTGCGAACTCAGGTTCCATCAACCATTTTTGTGCGTGCCACTTGTATTGTGCGTCTTTTTAAACCTATGGTACCTTTCCACAGGGAATAGTCCATGTCAGGTTTACCTGTCATTAAAACCGGAGAATGGTCTGACGATAGCCCTTCTTCATTTTCGACTGTTAATTAATTCTTAGAAATACCTCTTGATATATAGAAATCCAGAAGGTCAGGAATTTTATTTGGGTCGAAGGTTTGTTTTCTACTGGAGTGAAACTTACATTTAAATGTACTGCTTGCTTCAAATAGGTCTCTTCCTTGGTCATTCTCCTTCATTACCGTTCGACCATTTCCGGACTGTCTGGTACTTCTCCACGGTGAATCACATTACGAAACGCATCAAATTCGGTCTTTTTCTTGCCACAACTACCCATTTTTAAAACAAATTTTCAAATAAAATCGTAATTTCGTCAATTAGGTAGGTCGTTCGGCGCTAGTATTTATTATGCGTTTACGTATTGTACATTATTGGCCAACGTTCCTGTCTCCGTATATTTTTGGAGTATTTGCCTGCCAATTTGTCAAACAGATTTTCCATCCACCCTCACTTTTTTGTAAATCCAATAAAACAAGTTTGTCGTCTTAATACGCCAGATATTAGTCCTTCTGAACTATCTTCAATTGAATGCCTCGTTTTACATTGTAGTGTAGTTATTCGCTGCTAATACTGGCCGCGTCTTTGTATTGAAGTATTTTTGAATAATACAAAATGAGATTGCAAAAATTCACTTTAAACTAAAAATGCATGTAAAGCTATTCGGTAAGGAACATATGTTGGCGTGCTGTGCTGTTAAAATATGTTTTTTTACATGTGCAAGTAGAAACTCGGCTGTGAAGTTGGTTGCATTAAAATATACTTGAACACATCCAAATCGCCTGCCATTTTTAACATATGTAGCTCAGTTTTTGCTAGTTTTTATGGCATAAGTTTCAGACATTTGAAAGCTGTCGTTCCGTGTGCATCAATCCTAAGAGATGGATGTCGATATGCAATATTTACGTCATTGCATTCTATTTTGTTTTCAAATGAAAAAAAAATGCGGCTCAAGCTATGGAATTGATCAATTCGACTTTTAGTGAACATTCTGTGAGTCATTGAACAGTAAAAAACTGATCCACGATCCACGTTTAGGCGCAGTAAAACAATTTGAAGACGAAGAACTTACAGTTTTACTGGGAGAAAAACAAGATAAGAATTTTCGATCAAAATTAAAAATCAATACAGAGATTCCTTAGTAGGGCTAAGAATTTGTATTACATTTGGTCATAATACGAAATTTTATAAATTGAATTGTACCCAACCCTGGATGAGGAGCCCCTTATTATTTGTTCTAGAATCAAATGATCATCAGTTATAGAATTTTATATTAATATAACAAGAATTCTTAGGCTGTCTGAGATATCCACACTCACATCTTTAGGTTGCGAAGAATTGCAAAAATAGCATTAACACCAAATGGTATTTGGTCATAAGAAACCTCCAGATTATTTTTTTTAAATGACGCGATCCCTAACTAACACCCCATATTCCTGAGGTTGTGATTAGATTTCTAGAGATATCTCAGTAGGCCTAATAATTCATATTATTTTTGACCATAATATAAAATTTGTTAAATTGCCGCCACACCTGGATCAGGTGCTCCTGATAAATGTTTCTAACTGACATGGTTTCTACTTAACACCCCATTTACCTGAGGTTGTGTTTAGACTGGATATCTCAGTTGGCCTAAAAATTATTATTATATTTGATCATAATTCAGGTTAGACGTACATGCATTTCAATTACGGTACTAACAGTGAACACCTGTTGTGTTTAAAGGTAATATATGAACTGGGTGAGATTAGACGAATTGGTAAACTCATCGATTTCTTGTTTATAACTTGTCGTGTTATTTAACAGTAATATGGACTGGGCAAACGTCCCTAAATGACTGTATTCCATGTTTATAAGTTGTTATATTAGGGGCAATAAATTTGAGTTGTGGCACTAACAGTGAACGCCTGTGCGATAAAATCATTTTGCGTAAGCCGTTCTTAAGATATCATCGGCACAGACAAAATAAATTAGGACTCGTTATCAATCCTTAAGTAAATTTTGCTAGAGCACCTTAATACACAAAGCTGCTTTTCTCATTCCCATATAATCATATGGAATATCGTTTGAAAGGTCTTGGAAAAAGAAGTACATAAATTAACCGTTTTGGCGATGGTAGCTAATTATTTTTAGTTTTCGGACTGAAATTCGCACTACTTTGTGAGGTTTTGGCCACTATCATTTTTCGTTTTTTGGGTTAGGGACCTTCCAAACGTCGAGAAAAATGGTTTTGAACCAGATATTTATTGATTTGTAATCTGGATTTCAAATACTTGGTGATTTAGACAGTAAGTTAATTGTTAAATCAATGAAACACTTATAAATTGTTGTTTACTTAATGAAAGGTTATTGAGTGTTAAGGGTGACACAACTTGTTCCCAAAATCAGAAAGATGGTTGTAATGAATATAAATGGCGGATTGTGACTGATTTACCGTTTTCGTTTAAATTTACATCTTCTATCTGTGACACTATTCTGGCAATTCTCCGGGAATAGAGAATTGGGGATAGATTTTATATGTAATTTCAGTTCAAACATTTTTTTTGGCCTACTGAGATAAAAAGTTAGTGTTAATTTTTTCCAAAACAAAATTAAATTGGGAATAATTTTCCCTACCAATTTAGGTATGGAAAAATTATTCCCAATTTATAATATTTACATGGAACTTTTTACGTCAGTAGGCCGGAAAAAATATATTTGAACAGAAATTACATATAAAATCTTTCCCCAATTCCCTATTCCCGGGGAATTACCAGAATAGTGCCACTGGTCTCGGGCTTTCCCTAGGAATAGGGAATTAGGAAAAGTATTTTCATATCATTTTTGTCTAAACTGTATTTTTCTGGCCTACTGAGGGAATAAGTTTGGTGTAAATATTTTGGAAACAAAGTTAAATGGGAAAATATTTTTCCTTATAAAAATTTTGTGGAACAATTGTTTCCCAATTAACTTGGTTTTCAAAATATAACTTATTCCTTCAGTACCCCAGAAATATATGATTTAGACAAAAATGCTATGAAAATATTTTTCACAATTCCCTATTCCCAGGGAAAGCCAGAAGTGTCACGGTTATGTAAATTATTCATAATTCAGTTATAAAAATACAGATGTTAGCAAAATTTGATCTGAGAAATAAAAAACCAAAAACACAAAAAAAACAAGAAAAAACAAACAAAGGGAGTCAAGACCTAAATTCATAACTCCACGTGGTGCTACCTGGGTGAAAATGGATCAGACACCGTACTAGATGATTAGATTAGTAGCATACTTATCGAAATGTGAATTTTATTTTAAATAGCGGATATCACTGCGTGTTGAAATCAGAAGAGATCGGTCACGACACTTGTGGTTCCCGGGAACCATTACATTTACATACAGTCTTTCTTGGGATTTTTTTTTGTAGATAGAGGTCATCATGATGTACTGAAATCAGAAGAGATCGAAGACGACATTTTAGGTTCAGGGGAACCATTAATTTAAATCTAAATTTTGTTCTTAAAAATGATTCGGCCATGGGTTTTGGACTTTTATTCGGATGTAGTTCACGTTCTACTCGATCGATATCAGTTGAGATCAGTTACAACACTTTAAGTTCCCTAGAACCATTCATTTAAATCTAAAATGAATATTTTATTTAAAATGATGCTTTATCGCCAATCTCAACATACGGATCGTCATGTGAATTTTATTTTAGATAGCGGTCATGATTTCGTGTTGAAATTAGGAGAGCTCGGTCACGACACTTGTGGTTCCCGGGAACCATTATTTTAAATCAATAATTCATACAAGAATCTAATGGGTCATTCACATATGAGCCTAATTTGCCAATCTCAACATACAGTTGGTCTTGAGATTTTTTTCGTAAATAGAGGTCATCATGTTGTACTGAAATCAGAAGAGATCAAAGACGACATTTTAGGTTCCGGGGAACCATTAATTTAACTCTGAATTTTGTTCTTAAAAATGATTCGGCTATTTAGACATATGACCCAATAGCGCCAACCCTAACATACGGATGGTCTTTCACTTTTATTCGGAGGTAGTACACATTATGTCCAATCGATATTAGGTGAGATCGGTTAGGACACTTTAGGTTCCGGAGAACCATTCATTTAAATCTAAAATGAATATTTTATTTAAAATGGGGTTTAGCGCCCATCTCAACATACGGCTGGCTTTCATAACTTTATGAAAAATATTTGAAGTATAGACACTTTAAATCATCTATTATCACATTTTGTGACATAACATTTTCTGGGATGTATTTAAAAATTCTGGGATGGGATATAACTAGTTTTGCATGATGAACATTTTTATTTTTCTGGGATGAAATACTGCGATAAATTCAAGCACTTGTAAGCAGCTAAAGATTAAGTACAAATTAATTTGCTCACGTAGATTTCTAGACATTTTTTAAATTTACTTGATATTTTAAACTTGCGATAATTGGCGTGGAACCCTATTCCTGAATATGATACGAAAATGTATTCGATACGAAAATGATATCCGTTACGAAAATACTTTGGTATTCCTGAATACGAACGTACGCAATTGTTTGGTGTGTGTCCAATTCGAAAAAAGTCGAATCGAAAAAGTGAAAGTAGCATCATTTTTGCTTTTCGAAAATGATACAACATACCGCCATTCGACTTTTTCGAATTTCGATTCCAAGTGATGGTACAACATACCGCTCTTGGTTTGTAATTGAAATGGATGCAATAATACGAGTATTATTTTTCTCCTAGATTTTCTAATAAGCATCACATAATTTGGGGCTTATTATAAGTTGTAATATAAATATGTAATAATGGTGAAATAAAATTAGAGTTAATAAAATATTTTGTATTTTCTAACAAAATTGTTAGGATCGAAAATATTATTCAACCACAGAGTGATTTCTTGTGGTGTGATAGTGACCCAGGCGTCTTGCAACTCAACCTCTTAAGTTTAAATTTATTGATTTTATAATTAAATATAAATTGTGTTTTGTAAATATTTCAATATAGTTTTTTAATTATGGTTCCCAGTGTTTTTAATAGTGCTCTTGTACTACGAGTAATTCATATTTGTATTTATGCTCATATAAATTGACGTAAACAAATTATACGGCCATATTTAAGTTTTAATACACTGCGCAAAACAAAAAACGCAACAGTAAATTATTAGAAAAATACCCTATTTTCAAACGCTTGTATCTGGTGAAATGTCGTTTGTTATAACAATTTTTCGTGGAGTGCTTAGTTTACAAGATAAACCTCAGATAAGTTGACGATTTTTGTCATGTTTTTTGCTAAAACTACAATAACTCAACAGCGATGATTTGCCGTACATCAATTTCAATAGTCTCATTCTCAAGGTGTCTACATTTTTTACAAAACGGCTTATTTGGGTTCGTGAATGACACATCAGGATAGTTCGTTGCAGTCTTAAAGTTTGGGATTTTTTTCTCGTTAAAAACATTTTTGTTTGACTCAAAAAAATGTAATAAAAATTCTAAAATAATACAAAACAGACATCAGCATCGGAAAGTAGACTAAATGTGCTACATTTTAAAGATAAGATAAGATAAGATAAGATGTTTACAACGCAGGGCAGCTGTTAGGCTGGTGACCTATAAAATACTTGATACTTCGAGGGTCTCTAGTACTACAGGATAAGGATGTGTTAAATGTTCTAACTTATCAGAAAATCTACTTGAGCGAACTGTCGTTTATCCACAATACAGATCGATGTTTCTCCTCATAAGTGCACCATCACCATATTTCAAAATTCCCATGTTAGCAAATATTTATTATATTATGTAAAGTTAGAAGGTTAGTTGGATTCCGTTGAGTATCTTCTTTCGACTCACCATAAAGATGAGGAGGGAATTTTGACTGAAAATTGATTGATAAAACTGTTTTAATAAAACACTTGTATAACTTCCTTATAGTGACAATCTTTATTGGTATATATTCCTATAAATATCGATTTTGAAATAAATTTCTTCTTCAGTTCCTTTTTAAAACACTACCGGTCAAAATAGAAAATGCTGGTAGTATTTTGATGAAATTACGGCTGTTAATGGAATTATGGCCGGAGATATAGTGGCTCCAGCCACTAGTAGGAAAAAATTAGAACTTGTGACAGAACACAATAAGGATTTTAAAAGATTTGTGGATTATTTAATAAGCAATAGTAATAATTCTCAAACATATATTTATATATCGCATATATGTATAATGTACATATATATGTACTATATAATTATAAATTATGCTAAACTTAAAATGTGATATTAGATAAATGTGATATTAGACAAATAAGTCTATTCGACAGGAGACTTATTGTAGTCTTTTAAATAAGTCAGTCTGTAACGGATTAGGAGGGGCGGGCAAAAAAAAACACGCGGATAGCTTGAACCGGTATATGGGAGGTCGATGGTGGCCCTTCCTAAAACCAAATTTTATCCATTACAACAAAAATATAATATATGCCCCGGTATAGGAACGCGTCTACGTTCCATCACTTATTCTTCATCACATCAATATAAAAAAATTTAATTTAACATTTTAACAATTTTAATTCATCCCGAAAACTATTTATAACTATTTATCAATTTTAATTATTTAACAAATGAAATTATTTGTTTCATAGTGTTAATCTAAATAATTAACTTAAAAATAACGAAAAATGCCATGCATACAGTTCTGGTTTTTTTCTTCCTTTTTTTTTTGGATTGCTCGCAATTCTATTACACACCAGAACTATTACTTAGAATTAATATATGTAAAAATACAAAAAAAAGAAATGAAAATGACTTAAAACTAATTAAACTAAATAAATTATAAACTTATTAATATAAAATAATCAAAATTGAGTAACGTATGTTAATTGAACACGTCGTTACATCTAGATATTTTTTTTCGGCGATCGAAATACAATAAACAACACCCGTTAGACGAAGCTATAATATTAACTTATTTACACCCGTACGGTACGGTGATAGTGTTATTGGGTTTTTTTTTCTCCGTATGATTTTGCCTTGGAAAATTTTATCGGATGTTAATCCAATTTCCCTCCTTAAAATAATTAGGCCCCCAACGCCTGGAGAATAAAGGAGGCAAATTATTACAATATCAAACATGATTCGACGATAAAAACACTTATTACTTATTTCACAAAAGGAACAATAAAACGCTCACCTGTAGGGGACCCGTTAAGTAACCGAATACTATTTACTATCCCTAATATTACGTCGTTAAATGGTATAACCTGGCAACCAAATTGGTGTATATCACTAAACTTAGATTGAACTACAATTATTTGTAATCACTGTTCAGTTCACTATGAGTTGATAAAATTTATCCACCACTGTACACAAGTTAAATTTTTATTCTTTTCTTCTTTTTTTTATATTGTAAATAAATACAAAAAGGTATGCTTGTTTGTTTGTTTGTACAAACAATAAGTACTAATCCGCTTGCAAGACTGATTCACATTAATTTTATTTTGATTTTCGCTCTTCCGGTAATTTAGAATTTCGGGTCTTATGTATACTCGTAAAAAACATTTTCGTCTGATAACGGATCCGATTATATGATTTACATTCAAAGCCAAATAAACACCCGCGAAACGTTTGGTGTATAGGTTGTATAGGAATGAAGATAGGGTGCGTCACATATACCAATGAACAGTAATTATGCCGTTTATTCTCTTTCAAACAAACACGAAAATCCACTATATAGATGTCAATGCACATTGCGCATTATACATAGATGTCCGCTGAAAAATGTTTACGAGCTCCATTTTGGTCAAGCAATTACTACCTATGTCGTTACAGGACAGGTTCTACAATTCGTTTATATAATGAATTGTTGAAGCTGGGTATATAATAATAGTTTGAAGAAATTAAAGTTTAATGTCTTTGGCGTGATATACGCCTAGTAACTTACCCGTTTCGTCCTCGCATTCATAATTAACGTTCCCGATACGCTTGCGAATTCGGGCCGGTAAAAATTTGGGCGCAAACTTAGCACAAAATCGGTTTACTGCATTACTGATGGGGTGTTGGCGAACGAATACTTTTGTCCCAATGTCGTATACGATGAGTCTAGTTCGTAAATTATATTGTTTTGAGTATTTGGCAAAAGCTCTTGCAAGATTATTTTGTACTTGTTCGTGAATTATAGCCAATCGGTCACTCATAGGTAAGAGCTCAATTTCCTTCTCTTCCAAACAGTGCATTTTGTGGAGCGTGTCATACGCTTTCCCATTAAGGATCTGGTTATAACCAAACAAGAGAAAATATGGAGGGTAGTTAGTAGACTCGTGTACTGAGTTGCGTAAAGCGGACGCTATTTCCGCAATATTTTGATCCCAGCTCCGGTGATCTGTTTTTACATAGGAACGAATTGCTGCCAATATGGACCGGTTCACTCGTTCGGAAGCATTACTTTGGGGAGAATATAGAGCGGTTCGTGTATGTCGAATTCCGAACTCTTCCATCAAAGCAGCGAATGGTTTACTAATGAACTGAGGGCCATTATCACTATGAATGGATTCGGGTGAACCGAATAATAGAAACACATTTTTTTTCAGATAATCAATTAGTTTGGTTGTAGTTGCTGACCGAATAGGCTCTAACAAAACAAATTTTGTAAATTGATCAAGAACAACAAAAAGGTAAGTATTTCCATTTTTCGAGCGTGGATAAGGGCCCATTAGGTCAACGAAGATTCTCTGCCACGGTCGTACTGGTTTAAAATGTCCGCTAATCGGTGGAGTTAAGGTTTGATTACTAGCTTTTGACATTTTACAGGTTTGACAGGTGGTGATATATTGATAAACTTGTGATTGCATTTTAGGCCAAAAATAAAGCCTTCTTAATCGTTCTAAGGTTTTCTTGATTCCTCCATGTGAACCCGTAGGTAGATCATGGTGTTCCGCGATCAAATTAGCGGTTTTGGAGGACGGTACATATAATTTCCACACTGGCGAGTCCAGTAATCTTGCATTGCGTTTAGGCTCTAAACGAATATAGATATTTTCATCTAGAGTGCGTAAGTTTGGATAATCATTCGGGGCCAACAGAATGTTACTTCTGAGCTCCAAGTAAGCTTCATCGCCCGAGGCTTCCGGTTTGTAGTTTAAAGAATTTAAGTGCAAAGGATAATCCATCCTAAATTCTTCTAAAAAGTCACAGTGTGCTCGACTGAGAGTATCCGCGACCACATTTTCGGAACCTTTTTGGTGTTCTATTACGAAATCATACCCTTGGAGTTTTAGACTCCAGCGAGCAAGTTTACCGTTTAAGTCCTTTTGGGACATTAGCCATTTGAGACTTGAATGGTCAGTTATTAGAGTAAAACGGCTCCCCTCAATGTATGGCCGGAATTTTTTTATGCTCAGAACAGCCGCTAAGCATTCTAATTCAGACGTAGAATACTTTGACTGAGCCGGGCTTAACTTACGTGACATGAATGAAATAGGATATTCTACTCCTTCATCAGTTTTTTGGTACAATACGGCACCAACGCCCGAATTGCTGGCATCGCACCTGATAAAAAATCTTTTGCTATAATCTGGGTTTCTTAAAATGGGAGCTCTAGTCATGAGATCCTTGATGGTTTCAAATGCTTCCTGAGCTTCTAAAGTCCACACAAATTTAGGTCGTTTTTTTAGCAGATCGGTGATAGGAGATGTTACGGAGGCGTAGTTATTGATAAATCGTTGATACCACCCTACCATTCCTAAAAATCGACGGGTATGCTTAACGGAACTAGGCACAGAAAAGTTTATTATGGCTTCGATTTTTTCAGGATCTGTTCTTAGGCCACTTTCTCCGATTAAATAGCCCAGGTAGCGTATTTCACGCATAAGAAAGTGGCTTTTATCCAGATTTATGGTTAAATTGGCTCGTGCAAGCCACCCAGATAATAATTGTAGCAATCGAATGTGTTGCACGAATGTGGAGGATACTACCAACAGATCGTCCAGGTACACAAAAATGTTGTCTTGGTATTGGTGCGGTACTACCTTGTGCATTAATCTGCAAAGGGTCTGCGGCGAATTACACAGGCCGAAGGGCATAACACAAAACTGATACAAAGGTCTTCCCGGAACGGTAAACGCAGTCTTATCTCGAGATTCCTTGGCTAGAGGGATTTGCCAGAAGGCATCATTTAAATCTATACTCGAGATAAATTTTGTATCATTAAGGCGTCCCAACAAACCATCAATTTGAGGTAACGGATAGGCGTCCTTTTTGGTGACGGCATTTACTTTCCGGGAATCTAGACACAATCGTGATTTACCGTTAGATTTTTTGACTAAGACCACTGGCGAAGACCATGCACTTTCACTTTCTTCGATAACACCTAGTTTAAGCATGCGATCAAGCTCTTCATAGATTGATTTTTGAACTATGGGTGATACGGGATAATACCGCTGTTTGATAGCGGGGCTATTATTAACATCGATATGGTGAGCCAACAAAGTAGTTTTTCCTAGACCTTTTTCTTTAGAAGACGGAAAAGATTTAATTGTATCCTGAAGTAAACGATCCTGCTCTAATGTTAACGCGTGCCTATTTACGGGAACCTCTTTCACATGTGCCACTTCTTCAATTACGGTAGGAACAATGGAAAACGCCTCCCAAAAATCAATACCAAGATATAGTTTATTTTGAAGAGTCGGGACGATATAAAATCTAATATTTTTTGTTTGGTCTAGATAGGTAACCGGCAAATCTACATATCCCAATATGACATTACTTGTGCCATCAGCTGTTCGTATATCACCCTTAAATTTCTTATAGGCTAATCCAATTTTCCTTAAAAAAAGTTCACTTTCTTTACCCAATATACTCAAAGAAGCTCCGCTATCTAATAGACCCCTGACTATCTGGCCTTGAACGTCGATGTCCAGAAATGGTCGGGGATCATTTAAATCAGATATAATAGTAGCAATGCAGGCCTTCTTAAATATTCTACGACTTCGCCAGTAACTTTTCCGACGGCTGACATTTTTATACACTGGCCATACCGTTTGGGTTCCCGCCGAGACCTGTTTGCTACTACCTTCGGAGGCATTAGATGCGTGAAAATTACTTAGATTCGCCGATTGACTATCGATCGAATGCTGGTTGTTGAGTAGTTTGCTATTACATTGAGAAAGATTTAGCGGGTTTTCGAAGTAGTTGGTACTTCGACTTTCTCCCCTTCGTAGGATTTCGGGTGGGTTAAGACTTTTGTCGGGCGAAATCCCCCCGCATTCATTACGCCCGAACTGGTGTTTTCCGAGATTCGCTGTGTACACTTTGAGCACTGCGGTTTGATAACCCCTCCCTTGCCACATCCGTAACAGAATAGTCTTTGTGGAGCCAATTCGCAGTCTTGGTATCTATGCCCCAAGTCAAGACAATTCCAGCAAACTAAATACGTGTCGGAGTAATTAAATGATGTAGAGCGGGTCGATTGATTACCAGGTCTGGATCGATGTCCAATGGCCTCCAACTTTACGGGGTTACTATCGGAACTTTCGGGATCTCCTAAACAAGTACTTGTTTGGGGAATGCAACTGGAATCATTGACATGCTCGACTTCACCAACATTCACAAAACGTCTGAATCTTGCATCTAATTTACGCGGATCGTAGCCCGATCTCGACCACAACTTCTCGAACCGTTGGCAGATTAGTCTTAAATCTTCCGTAGATTCAACCTGTAACGTCAACGTGGCATTTCGCAAGGCCGGTCCCATATTTTCCTTGACAATTTCTACCAGTTCGCGGTCAGTGAAAGGATTAGTTAAGCGACCGTTTAAGGATTCTACTTCTAACAAAAATTCGTTAAAGCTTTCGTCTTGTTTTTGCCGCAATTTCTCGAGGGTTTTACGAGTTTCCCTTTCAGTTTCATAGCTGCTGAATCGGTTAATCATGGCTGCTTTGATATCTCGATAGTTGGCATGTGGCGATTTACGGCAAAACACCCAAAACCACTTTTCGGCGTCATCCTTTAACAAACGTGGTAAAAACGATTCCACCTCGGAAGAGGTCCTATTATCTTTCCTTGCGAGTGTTTCCAACCGAAACAGGAAGTCGTGCACCTCTAGTGTATTTGGTTTACCGCTAAACTGCAAATTAAATTTTGGTTCTGGTCGTTTTATGCTCGGACCCAACTGAGGTACATAAGGACTGCTACCCGTGCTTAATGGAGGGTATTGGAACGGGTACGGCATCATTGGAACAGGTATATAATTACTTGGAATTGGACCACCCGAATCCGGAGGGACGTGAAACATATCGGATTGTTGGTAGCTGTCAGATCTAGTGTTTTCTGCGGTGTAGGCCATTGAGGTGGTAACCAATCCGTCATGAATCGACGCGCAAATTTTTGGTTTTTGGGTCCAAGTTACGTAAGTGGAGGTTTGTGGTGCATCTACAGGTAAATACATAATAGGTATATTAAACCCTGAAATTGGAGTGCAAGGCACAATTGTATTCTGGTCTATAGGTTGACTAACTACTACCTTAGGGTTCGGTTTACTTTTTGGAATAGTTCCGGTATTTGTATTTCCGGGAAGTCCTACTCCTGGTATTTTAGTCGTTGCAATGGACTCCGATGAAGCGAGAATATCCTCGGAGGCATGTTCTAAAGCTTGATTAAGTCTGCGCCACTTATTAATCAGTAGGTCAACATCGTTATCTTGATGCAATAATCCTTTGAGGCGGTAAGTTCGATCCCTCCAATGGCGGACTTTAGTTCGAAATTTACCTAATATAGCTAAGTTTTTGACACCGCCAAGCTGGCTGATTTCTTTGTCCAAAACAGCATAGGCTTCTTGGCAACGTTTAAGCTCTTTCGGCCCTTCGGTAGGTGAATGACATTTTGTCGGCTTCAGTGCCGGATTTTCAGCTTCTTGCACTAACGTTTGGGTTAGATCACTCGCCCAATTTCCTGCTTGGTATGAAATATTGCGAATGCTACATTCGACTCGAAGCTCATTCTCATCCAACCCGTCTAAGGGCGGATCCATCATTACGGTCAACCTTAAAGTCGTAACAGTAAATTAATGCAGTTTTCTAGTTTATCTAAATTTACGAGTGCCTAACCGGTGAGTGTGACTCCCCAAAGCGTAATAAATATGTATTGGTTAAAGAAACAACAATAAAAACGAAAGAAAAAAAAAATCGTAGTAAGGATTATTAGTTGATTGTGATTCAGAATTTTCCAAACCGAATTCAATGAAATAAGAGAATAAGATATACTTCGATATAACTATAAAGTGATGTGATTTAGAAAAGTGATGATAGAGCAACGCGCACGTCCTTGTTTTGTTTTCTTAGTGTCCTCAATTACAACTACAAATTACCTCTATACAATCTAATCGTAACGTATTTCCTTGAAGATACTATACCTACAGTTATCCTAAGAATTTAAACCATGCTTAAAAATCTATTATAATAACAAACGCGGACAATAATCCATTCAAGAAATTCCGATACGATGAAGTATTGAATACCATCCTTGATAATTTAGCAATATAATGTATCTAATACGACCCACGTGACGAACACTCAGGTCCCTGTTTCGGCGCCATTTTGTAACGGATTAGGAGGGGCGGGCAAAAAAAAACACGCGGATAGCTTGAACCGGTATATGGGAGGTCGATGGTGGCCCTTCCTAAAACCAAATTTTATCCATTACAACAAAAATATAATATATGCCCCGGTATAGGAACGCGTCTACGTTCCATCACTTATTCTTCATCACATCAATATAAAAAAATTTAATTTAACATTTTAACAATTTTAATTCATCCCGAAAACTATTTATAACTATTTATCAATTTTAATTATTTAACAAATGAAATTATTTGTTTCATAGTGTTAATCTAAATAATTAACTTAAAAATAACGAAAAATGCCATGCATACAGTTCTGGTTTTTTTCTTCCTTTTTTTTTTTGGATTGCTCGCAATTCTATTACACACCAGAACTATTACTTAGAATTAATATATGTAAAAATACAAAAAAAAGAAATGAAAATGACTTAAAACTAATTAAACTAAATAAATTATAAACTTATTAATATAAAATAATCAAAATTGAGTAACGTATGTTAATTGAACACGTCGTTACATCTAGATATTTTTTTTCGGCGATCGAAATACAATAAACAACACCCGTTAGACGAAGCTATAATATTAACTTATTTACACCCGTACGGTACGGTGATAGTGTTATTGGGTTTTTTTTTCTCCGTATGATTTTGCCTTGGAAAATTTTATCGGATGTTAATCCAATTTCCCTCCTTAAAATAATTAGGCCCCCAACGCCTGGAGAATAAAGGAGGCAAATTATTACAATATCAAACATGATTCGACGATAAAAACACTTATTACTTATTTCACAAAAGGAACAATAAAACGCTCACCTGTAGGGGACCCGTTAAGTAACCGAATACTATTTACTATCCCTAATATTACGTCGTTAAATGGTATAACCTGGCAACCAAATTGGTGTATATCACTAAACTTAGATTGAACTACAATTATTTGTAATCACTGTTCAGTTCACTATGAGTTGATAAAATTTATCCACCACTGTACACAAGTTAAATTTTTATTCTTTTCTTCTTTTTTTTATATTGTAAATAAATACAAAAAGGTATGCTTGTTTGTTTGTTTGTACAAACAATAAGTACTAATCCGCTTGCAAGACTGATTCACATTAATTTTATTTTGATTTTCGCTCTTCCGGTAATTTAGAATTTCGGGTCTTATGTATACTCGTAAAAAACATTTTCGTCTGATAACGGATCCGATTATATGATTTACATTCAAAGCCAAATAAACACCCGCGAAACGTTTGGTGTATAGGTTGTATAGGAATGAAGATAGGGTGCGTCACATATACCAATGAACAGTAATTATGCCGTTTATTCTCTTTCAAACAAACACGAAAATCCACTATATAGATGTCAATGCACATTGCGCATTATACATAGATGTCCGCTGAAAAATGTTTACGAGCTCCATTTTGGTCAAGCAATTACTACCTATGTCGTTACAAGTCTCCATAAAATAAGTCACGAATTGGACCGCAGTCTAAATGTGTTTTTAACGATTTCACTCAATACTAACACATCACTTCCGCTGAAATGACAATCGTTTGTCTAATGTTCAGTGGGCTTTGCATATTTTCTATACAGTGTATAAAAAACATTAAAAAGCCTTTTCAGATAAAATATTATCAAAATTCTTAGATAAAATTATTTATCTGATTTATCTGATATCTCATATACCTACAATAAAAAACAAGCCAAATCTAACTGTGTTGCGTTCCGTCAATAGCTAGCAGCAAATGTGAGCAAGTTATGAAACTGTTTGCTAAGCAAAAAACTCGTTTCAAATTTTATTAAAATATAGTTTCAGCAATGAAGCAAAAGAGCGAAGAAGAAAGTTCGATGTGTCATGTGTAGGTCCAATCTTAAATTTTTTTACTTTTTGATCATTAAATAAATTTATAAGACAGCGCAGAAAAAATTTAGTGCTTCCTGCATTATCGATTTTTTGACTTCATCAAAACTTATTATGTAATAAATCTCCATTTGATTTTATATTACGCTAATCAAAATAATTTAAAAATTTGAACATAATAACTCCTCTATATTAGATATGAGGAACACAAAAATAATCTGTCAGACATAAATACATCCCCCATTAAAAAATGTCTGCTTATTATTATTATACTGCTTTTTTACGTTCGTTAATTCCAGCATTTTGATTTTAACTTAAACTAAACCATATTGACAGTATCTCAGTATATTATATAAGATTGTCATCTAACATAATCCTTCAAAAAAAAAGAATCTTAAAAATATATACAGAGAGACTAAAATTCATCCAAAAAATTATCAAAATCATTATTCAAACTCATCATTATTAAAAATCAAAAATATCCTCCTGTTCCAAAGAAAAAAAATACTTAAAAACTCAACCCAACGACTAGAAAACACTCCTTATTATGATTTCACTTTGCTTATTCTTTTCCCGTTGAATTACTTATCACAAAAAATAAAAAAAAAATTTGGAAAATGAGAAAATGTATTTTCATTTTCGGTTCATTTATTTAATCCTCAGTACAAAAAAAAAATCGTTTCATTCTATTGCTAATGAAGTTGATTGAAGAATTGAATTGAAATGAATAAAATTAACACATTTGAGCATTACTTCGGTTTTCAGTTCATGGTTTTTGTTATTTTTTAATTGTAAAATCCATCATTTGGGATTTTAAATCAATTTGGCAGATGATAGTATTTCTATTTATATTAGGTTTGTACTTTGTATTATTTTAATTTTTGGTTTTTGGATATGATTACTTGAGATTTAACGTGAATGTATTTTGTATGTTAGTCTTGCTTTTGCGGCTTTAGAAGAGGGGTGACCCAATTTAAATCAATTTTTAATGAACGCTAAGCTAGAAGGTATTCAATCCGCCAAGGAATTCATTAAAATAGGAAACAAAATCTGTCGACATCTACTTAATTAAATCGATGACTTGCAATGTAATGTGTTGTGCATTGTTAGTATTAAATAAAAATGAGTCGTTTATGGTAACTTGTTTACTAAAATTAACTTCTTCAAATCATTCAACTTTGTTCAACATTATAGAACTTTGGAACTTTTTATATGTCATTTTCATAACGATAAAATGATCAGTGCCCTTAATAAAGCAGTCGTGACTTTTCAGCCAAATATTTTTATTTCAACGATCAATAATTATTCTGGAAGACTTAATTAATATTAATAAGACAGTGTTAAAATTATTCAAAAGCAATTATGTTATAATTTTCAATCATTTCAATTATGCTATAAAAAATATTGTTTCGTCGGTGATAAAGCTCTGTGTGATTTTTACCATTTGGTTTTCAGTACAAATTTCACTTTAGTGAAAGCTAGCTCAAAGTAGTAAAACTGATGCCAATCTTGAAAATATTTAAGCGTATTAGTTAACATAATATATTTTATTCGAATAACCCGATAAAATCGATGATTTGATCGTATTTATGTAAGATCAAACTTTCGAGTAATTATAACTAAGTTTTTTGGAAATTCTACTACTTCTGACTAAATTGAAAACTATATTGAAATCTAATCACACAAATGACTCGTTTTATGAGGCGCTACTAGGCCCAACAATTAGAAAACCATTTTAAATTTAATAAAATTGACAGAAGGGTGTTTAAGGTAGCTAAATTATTTTTTTAAATTTTCCTGGAAATCCGTAAGAGCCTACATAAATAGGACTTACCGTATATCTTCGATCCTAAAGCGCCCTCGAATGCAAGATGCACCTTAATTTAACCGCAAAATTCAGTTTTTTATTACATATAGGTAAGTAGGTAATATTAGTTTAAACCTAGGTATTAAACACAAGCTCGTATTTTAGGTTAAATAAATCCGAGAAAGTCCGAGTCGTTCGATTCCTCTGAGTTATCTGACGAAATAGATATCTCACAAGTATCAGATGGTTCAGAAGTTTTATCACAACACAATGCGTCGTCCTCGGAGCCATCGAGCGTATTGCTGATACAACATATCAGGAATAAGATGCCATGCTGTCGAAACCCTGTCCACCACTTTACCGCAGGAGCATTTTTATTTTTCCCGAGGCTGTTACAGGAAGATTGTCACTTAGTAGCCAAGATTCATATTGTTTTCGAAGATGATCCTTAAAAGGTTTATTAACTGCAACGTCGAGTGGCTGCAGTTGGCTGGTGATGCCACCTGGAATAACTACTAAACCACCACATTGTTCTTCTAATTTTTTTTACGCCCTCAGTCAAATGCTCCCTGAAAGCGTCGAAAACTAACATATTTCGTTGTTTGCGTAAACTTCCAGGACTACTATTCCAAACTACGTTAACCCAATTTTCCATTAACTCAGCTTTCATCCATCCATTTGTATGTGCCCGCAAACTTCCTTCCAAATACGTCTTTCGGGAATGTTTCGTTTTTTGGGATAGTTTTCCGATTTAAAATTAGGAAACTAGTAACTTGTGACCATCAGCAATTATGCAACCGGTAGTTATAATTTTTACTACTTTGCTACCTTTCGTATTAACTGTGTAATTCCTTGGTATGTCAAAGAACGCACGTGTTTCATCTGCATTGCCGATTTGACTGATTTAATGGTTTCGTGGGGAGTTTTTGACAAATAGATGTTCCGCGTCTTAAAGGTAGCCCACTGCTACGCATAAATCTGTCAGACCAACCGGGATTAAATCTTAAGTGTTTTGCGTCAATTGCCCTTGGTTTCGTTACTTCGTAGGAGCTTGATCGCCTAGCGATAATCGAATAGTGCTGTAGCGGGTAATGCCCTTGTTTCCATTACTAAGCGCAACAATCCTTCATCCACAGTTGGAAATTTTTCTTTTTTTGTTCCAGTGAAACATTTTGAAGTGCTTTTGCGCGAATGTGGCTTCTCGTGTTTTTTCTCCACCGGCGAACATTTATTTTACTAATATCAGATTTCCGATCAGCTCCATTGCCGTTTATTTCAGTGTATACAATTTTTTCCCCTTTTAGCTATTGACGCTTCAAAATACGTTCGTTTTGATGGCAGTCTATTTTTTTTAAAGAAATTATGTAAAAATGAAAATGGGCTAATCGGTACTTTACTCGGGAAGTCTCGGTTTCCAAAATCTAGGTTTTCAAAATCTCGGGTTTCAAACTCTCGGTTCCCAAAATCCCGCTTGTCAAGGTTTTCAAAATCTCGATTTTCTTTTCTTTTAGTGTTAATTGCACAAAACAATTAATTTAGTTTTTTAATTGCAAGATTTGGTATTTGCAACATTTTGTAATTGCAACATTTTGAAATGCAATAATTGTAGAGGATAACAGCTTCGATAACTCTCACGGGCACGCGGAAGCTCGCTGCGCCCCCTCCCCCCCCCTCGCTTAGCCGTCCGAGGGGCTCTAGATTTGAACTTCGTGGGACGTAGGAGCGGATTATATAGAATCTATTAATGACACCTACTAAAAAGAAAAATAATTGCACCATTTTGTTATGCGAGATTTTGTAATTGCGAGGTTTTGTACTTGCAACATTTTGTAATTGCAACAGTTTAGATTTTGAGATTTTGAAAACCGGTATTTTGAAAACCAAGATTTATAAAAAAACCGAGATTGTGTCAAACCGAGATTTTGAAAACCGAGACTTCGTTACACACCCACTTTGCTCGAATGTTCATAACCCAATGTAGATTATGACAACAAATTTATGATTGAAGTTATTTACAATTGGTTAATGTCTCGTTTTTCCTTAATTGATCACAGTGCCATATAATTTACGAAATATAATGCATAGATTTTACACAACAAATTTTAAGAAAAAAAAATGAGATTCTAAGATGCATGCAATATACGAGAAAACGTACAATTCTAAGACGCCCTCGATTCTAAGACCCATCCCCCTTAAAATGAGGTAAAAAATGCGTCTTAGAATCGAAAATTGAGGTTTTCTCAATTTTGACAAAATTTTGATTTTAGTTTTTATAAATAACTTGTACTCGGTCTATCTTCCTCTCTCTCTAGCTTTTACATTCCACAAAGGAATTTTGTACTGTGCATTCAGTGGTCCTCCATCTGTCACAATTCATCGCTCCCTCTCTCCAGTTTCGACTTTCTATTACTCGAAGGTCTTGTTCGACGAGGTCACTCAAGCGTAATGCTCACTGGTTGCAGATGGAAATCTTTTATTATCATACAGTTTGATGGGAATCTTTCAATGCGCCCCAGCCATCTAACTTGGTTGTATTTTATGAATTCGATAAATATTACAGTCTTCAAACAACTGCTTAATCTCGTGATTTATTGAAAAATGCATATTCAAAGTTTGCAACCTTAATTTGGCCATAAATTGATTGAATGACCTTTCTCTTAAACGTTGATAATAATCATAGTTAGAGGTCAAGATCCACTTTTCACACATTAGTGTCAAAACGACTCAGCCATTAATAATCTAGGTAGCAAGATAAATTGCAAACACGTAAACGAAAATGTGTCTTTGCTGTTTTTAAATTCGCATTCTCTAATTAAAACAAATGGTACACCAATGTCAAAATTTAACACATTCATGATTTAAGTAAATTCATACTTAGACTTTGAGGTTACATTACTACCGTTCCTCTTTATCATTCATCATATTTTTTAATAGTAGCTTCGATGAAATTGTGCCATTTTTAATAGTAGCCCATTTTTAATAGTAGCTTTCCCATTTTTAATAGTATATCTTTGATAAAATTCTGCATCTTCTTTTGCTCTTAAAGTCTGGTAAAAATGATAAGCATGCAAATTTTCAATATTAAAATTCCCTGCGGCATGCTTGCCTTTTATTTATTACATAATCAATTGGCTTATATGTTTATCGTAACATGATGACATTCATCATTATTTTGGCTGTTAATATAGCAGGAGCAGGATTTTGCAAAAATTTGAATAAATTCGTCGGTGGAATTCATCGATTGCCATTTTCTCATTCCGTATATATCAAACAATATTGTTATGCGAAATATTATGCTTCACAGTTCACACTCAATTTCTGACAGTGTCGCCATATTAAGACTAATGAATTGATATACGCTTTAAGCTCATCGAGTGTCTCAAAAATCACCATGGCGGCTAAAACTCGAAGAGTTCGATTATCAAATCGTATATAAAAAAGGCACCCTTAATTCTAATGCCGACGCATTATCGCGTGTACATATTCCTTCTAATAACATCGAAATATACAATGCATCAACTTCTTCAGAAGAAGATACATCCAGCATGTTGTCTTTACCCACAGATCCAATACCCACAACAAAAAATAGTATCAACACATTTGAAAACCAAATTATAGTATATCTATCCGACACTTTAAGGGAACCCTTAATTCAAAGAGAAACAATATTCGAAACCAGAAAACGTGTAACTGTACACATACCCCGAAAATTAGGAATCAAGCAAACAATAAAAGAAGAACTTAGAAAATTATTTGGACTGAATAGGAAATTAACGTGCACATACGCATCTAATGAATGTTTTGAGTATATAAAACAAACATATATTCAAATGATCTCCAGTAAACCACGAACAACAATACCGAAAGTAAACTTAGTTAGGTCTAAACTACGATAACATCAGACAAAAACACTACTTCCCATATCTCAAGGAAAAGGTTCGAGATTTCATAAACAAGTGCGACACATGTCAAAAAATAAAATATGATAGACAACCACCGCAACTCCAGTTCCAATTGACAGAAACTCCAAAGCAAACTGACCGTTAGAAATTATACATACTGACCTATTCCAAATTCAATCAAATGCATTCCTAACAATAATAGATAAATTTTCTAAATTCGCAGCAGCTTATAAAATAGACGATAAAACTGATAAAATAATCCTCGAGAAACTAACTCATTATTGTAGCCTTCACGGCATACCTAATAAATTAATTTCCGATAATGAAGTATGCTTCACAAATAGACTTGTAAAACAATTTCTTGATAAATACAAAATTCAATTTCATACAACTACTCCATACAACTCCACTGGAAACTCACAGATTGAACGCTTACATTCGACATTAATCGAACTATCCAGCGTTATAGCATTAAAAAACCCCGACTACCCATTAGAACAAGTAATGAATCAAGCAGTTTTATCGTATAATAACTCAATCCATTCCTTGACCAGATTAAAACCAATCGAGTTATTGAGAAGACATATCTCTGATAAAACAATTGACTTTGAAAACGAAACGGACTATCTCGAACAACATAAAGCAAATTATGAGCAACTGTGCAACAATCTTAATAAACAAACTAAATTCTAAAAGGAAACCAATTCTAGCTATCCGACCCCAGCAATACATTTACGCAAAGAAAAAAGGAGAGGTAAAATTAAACCTGACTATAGGAAATTAAAAGTATTGAAGGACAAAAATGTAGTAGTAAACGCTCAGGAAGGAAAGGTGTATAAAACTAAAATTAAAAATCTTTTCCAGGTGTGCAACCGTAATGGCACAACAAATTAAGTTAACATCTCTCGAAGAAAATAAAGGTGTAATTCCGATAAAATTAGGGAACGCAAGAATAAATAGTGGTCATAAAAAACTAATACATCTAATCAACTTAGAACCCCTACGAAAATTTAATAAACCAAATCAGCAACCAGACGGACATTTTAGTAAACGCAATCAATCAGGACCCCATCAACAAACCATTACTAAACGACAGGAAAATTATAACGCGATACAAAAAACAACAACTAAGGAAAACACTAAATAATCTGTTACCCAAAAGATTTAAAAGAGGACTCGTGAACGGTTTAGGATCCTTAATAAAGGATCTTACTGGGAACATAGACAATCAGGACTTACTGGACGTACAAAACGCGATCGAATTCACAAATCAATAGCCAAGTACACATACATAAACAAATCATAGATAGATTAGATGAAATCCATCATTTTGCTAACGCAAGCCTAAAACGGTTACAATTAGAAGTAAATAAAACCCAACAAGTAACAAATTTATTAACCCTCTCAATTCTATACGATCAAAACTTTTTCAAATTAAACCACGTTGTAGACCACACTCATACACATTTAAAAGAAATTTTGGACATTTTATCATCATCAAGAACTAAAAGTATCTCGAGACACCTTTTAACCGACGACGAGACAGAATACATATACAATATCCTAAAGTCAGACGGAGTTGATCTTCAAAATGCTAACTCGATGTAAAATCTCTTGGAACTTAATGGATTCTATAATGGAACGCAACTTATATTTATAATAAGGATACCAAAATTTATAAAGGACACATTCCATCATTATACCAATTCAAAATAATACCAAATTCCAATAAAATTATATATCCCATCCAGTCAACGAATATTATCCTAAACCCTAATAAATATCAATACATCACGGATACCTGCCTAGAAATATATGACACCATATATTGCAAGCTTAAAAAACTAGAATCAGTCCGAGGATCATGCCTACCAGCATTAATATCACAACAAACAGCAACGTGTAAACTTCAAGAGATATCCGACTACGAGGGAATTGACTATATAACCTACGGAAAATTATATGTACAACCAAAAAATTATCCAATCACATATAAATCAAACTGCAAGCAGACAACACAACAAATAACTAAACAAACATTAATTGAATTTCAAAATTGTACAATAAATATCGGCGGCGAAGAATATTCTCCATAACAAATCAATCCAAAATATTCAGACAATCGAAATGAGTCATAACAAATCAAATATAGAAAGAGTAGAAATAGGCCTATAATTATTAAGTAAAGAAGAATCTCCATTCTTTAGAATAGGAATTACTTTAGCGACTTTTAGACATTTGGGATATACACCAGTTATTAAAGTTACATTAAAAATATCAGACAACATGTTCGAAAAAAATTCAATTCTACATTTCAGCGTGCAGCTATTAATTTTTTGCGGACCTCCACCTTTACCACTACTAAGCGAACAGATAACATTACAAACTTCGGCAGGTGTAATTGGTGATAGGTACATGCCATCTGAAATCCATTTAATATTTCCAAACCTGTGTATGTCTCTGTCGGAGGTAATAGATTCACTGATCAAGTAACCTGCGTTAACAAAGAAGCAATTGAAAAGATTAGCTATCTCAAGAGATTCACTCACTTAAAGAAAATTTTATCAAATTTAAGTGAATCGAGATTTTTATTAAAAAATAAGTTCACGTTCTTCCATAAATCTCTCTGATTTAAATCTGTACACATATTACTAAAGTAACGCTTTTTAGCATAATATTTTTTAGAAGCTTTCAGATTTCAGAGCAACGTTACTAGGGTTACGTTTAATTTTTTTTTAACTTTATTTTTTTTTACGAATGTCACTCCAAATGTCAAGTGTGATCCACGGACATACCGTATTTTTCAGCTTAACATCTACACTTATTGTCTTTGAGTAACTATCTATTAATTCACCATATTTTTCAACAATAATTTCTATAGTATTATTCGGATCATTCACATTAAATGGCATTGCAAGTAGAAAATTATTGAATAATTCATTAACTTTTGCCATGTCTACTATTTTCTTTTCAAGAGTTTTCTTAATATATTTAGAAGTAAAGAAAAAAATTGACAAAAGGAAATTGTGATCGCTAATAGTGGAGTATATCGTAGAATTGACGATTTTAGTTATATTTATGAAACTAGATACGGAATGATCTAAAATATTGTCACTTGCGGAACGAGTTGCATACGTATTTGTAGTGATCAAACCATGGGTCATCAAAAGATTATTATACTCAATGACATTCCCGACAAACAATTTGAGTGTAATAGTCTGTGAATGTTCCCTTCATGGACAAATGCTTGCTTATTCTCTCTGAAACAAAATTTATTACGTTGTAAAATTTTAACAAGAATTGTGGCCTAATTGTGTCTATAAAAGTACTAAATAAAAAAAACATTCTCATTTTGTTCTCTAGTTTCCGTTTTATTTTTTCAATGTGCTATATAAGACGAGAGAGCCGACCAACTTTATGAGTACGAGGAATCATAAATATTCCCATTATGGACACAAAGTTTACCATGCGCCTGTAAATATATTTACTTGTGTTCCTTTTGTTGTAGCAACACAGTATCCTCTTTTTCTGCTCTCAGCTCTTATTGTTTATAAGAATTTTCTTCAATTAGTTATTTTCAATCGTAGTGTGATCAGATTATAAAATTATAAACCACATAGTAGGAACACCAAAGCTTTTTTTAAATAATATTATTTAAACGTGTTGTGAACATCATTTTAATAAAAAATTACGAAACTACATTTAATCAAATTATTTTAATATTACGAGTAATAAGGTGAGTTATATTTTCAAAATTTTATCTGTGGTTCTTGAAAATAATTATTTTCTGTTTTAGTATTTTCTATGTTCGCCATTTTGTTTCTTTTTTCATCCGCTTTGGCGTTTTATCAGCGAGTCGCTGGTACCTACATGTTATCGGTGCACATAATAACGAGGGTAATCATAATAATTAACAATTATAATAATTAAATACATATATTAAATAGGTAATTGACAGTTCGAGTAATTTTATTAATAAAAATGTATCTGATCATAATGTTTCACGTTTTCTTTACATTTGCAGTGACTTCATTCTTCGAAAAAATGATGATCATTGATAGATAGTCAATAATCATAATCATAAGCTGCGTTTTTTTTTAAATGCTGCACTAGACCGCGATAAATTATATTTTGATTTTTTAAACAATTTCTATAATTTTAAAATATTTGTGCTTCATTTTCACTGTATCGAATCCTAAAGAACTTATATTAAGTCCATACCATGCATTATATTGTTGAATAAAGTTTATATTTGCTTGTACTCAACAACTCTGATCTACTCTTGATTTTATATAGAGTACAACCGAGTTCATCAAAAAACTTAATAATTCCTGAACTGACGAAACTAGGGAAATTTTTTAGTACACTATTTATTGATTGTTTCTTACTTCATTTTAGAGACAGAACTGTCATTTTATTTTCATATTTTCTGTTGTATTTGCGGATATGCCGATTGCCGAGTCGGATGAAATATTAATAAGAAATGGGCAAATTTTATGGACAATATGGATATGTCCCGTTTATCTCTTTCATGACCTGCCTACACAATTGTGTGGGTAAATTGTTATTACTCTATTGAGTAATATTAGAAAATATTTTATAGATAAGTTTAGGACCAACTTACACAATTTTGTATTTCTCTTCTTAATTAAAGCCCAACTGGCGCAATTGTGTAAGATGGGCTTTTGTTCTGATGAAATTTTATGATGAAAATTAGTTTTCGTAATATACGTATTTACTCACACATTTGTGTGGATTAGACTAAAATTATGGTGCAAATAAAACTATTTCTGAACCAGAAAGGTTTATATCGTGATTTCGCTCCTGAAATGTTGTGCGTTTCTCATGGGGAAATTCAATTTATACCTTACGAATAAAATATAAATAAGAAATGGGCAATAATACGGCATGTTTGATGCTTTCGTGAAAATTTATCGAATTGAAGATATGTCCGGTTTATATCGTTGATTTGATTCCTGAAATGTTTGGCGTTTCTTATGGGGCACTTCAATTTATAACTTACGAAGAAATGAAAAACCCAATATACAGCACATCGAGTAAATTTGGCGGTACATCATCAATTATTGTGTTCAGAACAACACATGTAGTTTATCTGAAATTTTAAAAAATAAAACACTACTGTTGATTAGTGGAAATTTACGGCTTTTTATTAAAATTTATTTTTCATAAATTCGGCTTTTCTGGATTCTCAACTTTATGGGGTGACTATAAAAAGAAAAATGTTTATGCGTTCCACAGATTGTTTAGTAGTACTTCCAATTTTCATCATTTATGCTTTAGCTTTATGTTCTTTCTACAGTACCAGTTGGAGCATCCGAACGAACCGAGAGGGAATCAATATTTCAACTAGCTGTTGATACGATGACAAAGTTCGCGTTCCCATTACAACTGGTCCCAATTTCGAGTTAATTTTAGCATCGAGTCGAACATTACGAATTAAAGTCACAATCCAGCAATCAGCTTTCTTTGATTCTATGTTTATTTTATCAACCAACATACTTAAGGTAATGCATTGATGGATTCACGGTTTCCAAAATTTTTCCGTGTAATTCTTTTTTGTCATATCGAAAAAAAAGTATTTCAATGCATAATTTGTAGGTTATGTTTCCATCATACATACTTTCTTGCCGCACAAAAATTCCAACAACGGAAAAGTTAAATGCCGATCCAGATATTGGCAGGTTTTTGCCGTTAAGTCGGATTTTTCCATCATACGAATTTCTGATTTGCCACATACTTCCGTCCAGACGGGATATAACTAGAGATGGTCCAGACGGGGTCAACACGAATATTCCAATTTTCGTCGACGCATCAGACGGTTGCAATGAATCAATTACGGTTTGGGAGCGTTTAGCACCCGCCACTTATTCGCAACTCTTGCACTTGTTCAATTTCGGCATTTGCCGAATGTCATACGCGGTAGTTCCATCTCTTATGGCTCATCCATTTCAGCTTGGTTATGAAAATCATCATCCATAAATCCATTATCACTATCGCTGTCATCTAAATTTATGTTACCTACGGTTGATTGCGGCATTCTGAAATTAAAAAGATCGTTAAGAATCGCTCTCTTACTAGATGTTTCCAGCCAAATACGTACTTATTCATGTCGCACGGCGTATCACTAATATTGTATTCCCTAATGATTATAAGAATTCCGTCCAGCCTTTTGTATATCACATAAAATTACTCATTTACAACGGGTGCGTCCTCATTGAGTATAAATTGATTTTGTGTATTATCCCAGTACGGATCATCGTAGTCAAATAAAATTTCCGAGTTATTCGATACCAGCGTATTTAGAAAAGCTAGATTCGAACTATATTCATATCGCTTAAATTGGATTTTATATCGGCAAATACGGAATCCAAGAAAGGTATTTACTTTATTATTTATCGTTGCTTTACATTTTCACATCACAGCATTCAAATTTTAAACTTAAAAACTTATTAATTAGATTTATTATTGAGTATAACTAAAAATTTATAAAATATTTTTGTTATATTTTTGTTAAACTAATTTATTATTTATTTCGTAATTTGTTTTAAACGTCAAAATGATTCACTTGAAGTTAGTAAAAGTTGTTGTACTAAAATGTTCCTTCCAAAATTTCCCTGTATTTTATCACGGTCTCGAACACAAGATTTCAAAAAAACGCAGCAATAGATTCTAGCGCGGAAGATTTCGTCAAATACTAAACAGATGGTAATAAAGGTTAAGTTTGAAATTTAAAAATGTTTAATTTTTTATATTGTATATTTTTCAAATAATTTTTTTTTTATAATATGTACAACAAAAACACAAGATTGTCAATTTAAAAAAATTATTTATAGCCTTTTATTACTACTTTTTTAGGTTATTCGGTCAGCTACCTGTAACCCGTGTATCAGACCTTTGCAAAGACACATGTCTTTACGAAATAAAGTCACATGTCAGTACAATGTCTTTACCAATAAAGTACACATGTCACTACTTTTAGTACAGCGGTTTCCAGATAGAAGATTATCCAACCACTTGAAGAAACAATCAACATCGGAACCTGGCGATCGATAGATACCACAGACTTTTGTATTATTAAGACGAGGAAGCAAAATTTGAATAAAATTAAATGGATACAAGCCGTTATCCATATTCAAGATGCAATAATCTCGATATCTTTTTTAATGTATATTGCAAGATCACCTCCAGTTCGATCATCTCTACAAGAAAAGCAACTATTAAAACTGTTGATATGATAGGCTATCGAATTATGACTCTGAATAAAAGTTTCAGAAATAACAAAAATATCAACATCCAATTGGAGACTATCTATGAACTCTAACATATCATTAAATTTAACAAAATCATTCATGCCATGAATATTTATTTGTAATGTTTTCAATTGTCGAGCATTAGCAGTGCTTGAAGCCGTGCTTCAAGTTTATTCACCCTTGATTCAAGTACTAATTGTTTATTTTCCAGTTGATTTGCATTTTGATGTAACGCCTTGTTCTCTTCAATTATTTGATTCATTTTCCGTACAAAATTGTCAAATGAATCTGATACAAATTTCTGAGAATTTTCAACATTTATGATTCTTGAACGTAAGTCGGCTAATACATTTAAAATTTCCGGAAGGCTTGATGACTGTTCTCCAATTTCAGCCTCCTCAATTATGGATTTACGTTTTGTGGTTTTACAAGAGCTACAAAACCAAGCAGCTGTTTTGTAACGAATATGTTGAAGTAGATCATCTGGTATATCAGAACATGCAATATGGAAGAATCCATTGCATAATCCATCACAAGAAATAGCCGGATTGTTTCGATTACCGGTAATAGCAGCATCACATTTTTTACACTTTTTTAGAGCCATTTTAAAATGTCACAGTCTTATAATTTTTGCGCCCAAAACACTTTTATTATACTTTATATTGATTGAAGATATTTCTAATAAAACAGAATATTTTTTCTAATTATTTTTAACTTTTATCTATTATTTTTAATTTTTAGTATTTATTTTTATTATATTTTCATTTATTATTTTCAATTGTTTTATTTTGCGACTGGTCACTTCAGTAGACAGGTTGAGAATGAATTATTAATAGTATAATTAACATAAAATTATATTTTTCATTCTCAAATTCACAGTATTTTTCCATTCTCAAAATGCACAATGTGCATAATTAACTGTATTCTAAATTTAATTCAGTTTCAACTCTTAAATAATCAACACGTAAACTTTTAATAAATTGTAACGTAAACTGTTATATTTTAGAAATCTAAATAAACAAAGACTTGGGATAATTCCCAACTTTAAAAAAAATAAAGTTTATCAAAGACCTAAAACATAACTACGTACCTACTCCCTACAGGAAATTGATGGGAGTATTGTACCCGGGTTTGTCAGAACCAAAGTGAACGGCGTTCTTATTTATAGCTGCTACGCACCTCCTAGTGCATCAATTGAAGAATTTAAAACATTTTTCGATCAATTAAAGGATGATGCACGGATCCACAACCCGTTGTTCATAGCCGGGAATTTTAGTGCATAGGCCGTAGAATCGGGAGGTAGACAAACCAATAGTAGAGGTACTGCACTGTTAGAAGCCTTCGCATCTTTAGCGGTCGTATTAATGAATACAAGAAATACACCTACTTTCTGTAGAGGAAATGCAACATCGATAGTTGACCTAACGTTTATGAGCCATTGTCTTGCCAATAAAGGAGTAGCATGGAGGATGGGCAATCTATATATACGCATAGTGATCATCAAGTTATTGTGTATGAACTTGCGGATAGTTTAAGGTCTAAAGGACTAAAGTTAGACACAGGAAGAGAATAGGGTGAAAGTCGGCAGCGTTCGATGAGAACATCTTCCGTCTCTAATGGAGGATCTTACCCTAACTTGTACCGCAAATAACAAAGGCATCCAGCTTATGAGACATGTTGCAAGAGCCTGTGATGCAGCAATGCCAAGAAGGATGGTGGATAATCGAAGAAAACCTGGTGGAACCACGAAATTTCCATGCCAAGAAGGCAATACCAGCGTACTAGCCACGTCGACAACTCTCCCCTTCGACAACGATATTGTAAAGCTCGATCGGAGTTCAAGCATGCTTTCAAATTAGGTAAGCGAAAGTGCTTTCGACCGCGATCCCTGGGGTAGATCCTACCGATTGGTGATGAAAAAATCAGAAGCAATTACGTCACTGCTCCCACAGGCCCGACAAATGTCTAACATAGTGAGTCTCCCGTTCCCGCAGCAACCTGATTGTATATTAGAGGTATTAGGGAAGGAGGAGAATGATGTACTCCCAGTTACTGAGGAGTAGGTTCTGAAGGCATGTGGCAAAGTGGATAACAATAAAACTCCTGGCCCGGATAACATACCGAATATTGCATTGAAGTCGGCTAAATCATACCCAATCATATTCACGGAAGTATATACTGCATGCTTAGTCGAGGGGGTGTTTAGTAGTAAATGGAAGGAACATAGATTGGTACTGTTGCCAAAAGGAGACAAACCACCAGGTGAGCCGTCCTCCTGGCGTCCCGTCTGCCTGTTTTATACGGCAGGCAAAACCATCGAGAGAGTTGTATGTGACCGGCTACAAAAAGCTATAGTTAGATCAGAAAAGCTGCAGGATGCGATTAAAGAGGTTGTAGATACGGCGTACCAGGCGATATCCGGTTTCCGATGGCTACATGATAGTAAAAAAAAATACTGTGCCATAGTTACATTGGACGTGAAAAACGCATTGAACACAGCAAATTGGAGCTGCATATTTAAGGAACTTACACGGATGAAGGTACCGAATCACCTGCTGACACTAGTTTCCAGCTACTTTAGCGAAAGGATCTTGATTTATGATCCTGAGGAGGGAAAGAAATCTTACGAGGCGACTGGTGGGGTTCCTCAAGGATCAGTTTTAGGTCCTGCACTCTGTAATGTGATGTACAATGGTGTCCTTTCGACTTTTCTTTTTCCTCGACCTTTCCACGCCAAATTTTACTATAAATATTTGATCGAATTTTTGAGTACACTATAACTTAACCGTATTGCGATAACTACTGCATAGCTATTAAACCTTTAAAAATCTTTATAATTTCGATACTGTTATGAAGTGTATTGCTTGTACTCGTAGCATGTATCGACTTTTTTTTTAATAAAAATTCAATTTTATAAGAAAATAACACCTGAGTTTTCCACAAACAATAAAAATTAATCTGATTATTTAATGTTTTTGTAAATAATTAAACATGTCTCACTGAACTTCTGGAAACATATTTTTTTTGTTATTTAAACAATAATCAGTGTCATTAGAAAAAGGGAATAAAATTTTATTGTTCCAAAAAAAAAAAAACAGATTTAAGATGAAGACTTTCTGAGCCCCTCTAACCAATTTTAATCACCATATACGTAAGTATATCGTATCACATATGGGTGTTTTTATATTGTCTCAAAAACTTTTTTAGTGAATTAACATTACAAACAATTTAAATCATTTAAGATTTGTGATGTGATTTAATGTGTAAATTGTTATTATATGCGCACATGCGATATAACCCTCGATTTAGTTGGTGACATATTCTATATATAAGTGTAGTAAACGTACCAAGTTTATTAAGGGTTATAAAATTGTCTAGATACTATAAACAAAATACTATTTTATTGTGACAATCATTAACTGAAGGTGAATCCTTTTCTTTACATACGTTATGTCTTGATACGTGAGATGTGATAAAGAGGATTGAAATGGAAATAACATTTCCATGTTAAGTATTATTAAGAAGATGTTAGATATGTAGACATATATGTTGAATGATTGTGAAACGATTATGAAACCTTTTAATATTTTAATGTTTTTTTGTAAATACTTTTAAAAGGTATATAGGATTTGTTTACAAATTAGGTGTTACCGTACTGTATGTATATGAATTTTATATGATTGAGATAAATGTATTGTTGTTATATGTTTATGTAGACTTTCCCTAACATACTCGCGGTTATTACGCTTCTAAACAAAAATTCTAAAACTTTATTAAAATGAAAACAGCGAAATCTAATATATTTCATAATAAACATAAAATCTTTTAACCAACTCCCAATATTTTACAATAAATGATAATAAAATGGTTTATTATCATAATTTAAGATGGTTTACGGCTTTTTCGGATTTTTTTCCTTCATCTATTGTCTTATACAAAATGGGTTTAAATAAATCAACCAACGTAAAAAATGAAATTATAAAATTTATATTCTTTAAAATAAGATTTTTGGTAACACTTTTACTTGCTTGCTGCTTGTTATATACGAGGAATTTTCTTTTTTCAAAAAGTAAAAAATAAATTTTCGCGTTTTTTAATATTTTTGGCTTTCTAGAGATAATAAATTTCATAAATTTACTTTTTTGTTCACGCGAAAATAAATCGTGGCAACTGGAATAAATCGCGATTTACAAGTTATTAAGAATTTTTTACGTTTACATTTTATTAAGAAGAAAGGGGAACAATCCACCCATTTCTATTTAACACCGCAATATTTTTTAGATATCATTTATAAAATTACAAGAAGTAGTTACGATTACTACAGTTGGTTTTCCTAGTAAGAAAATGTAGTCTGAAATTGAAAGAAACATAAAATTATGTTAGTTCTAGAATATTATCTTGCCGAATGGCATTCAAAAATTTCTTCATCGGTCCCTCACAAATTTGGTTCTTATGATTTAATTAGGGGTTGATAATTACTTTTCAGCGAATTTTGGGATACGACTAATATTTTAATTACATGCAATAAATACAATGTTGATTTGAGATCTACAATTTGTTAACTATTTTTTTCAAATTCATTGGGGCAATTTCTCAGTAGATTTAATTTAAATTGAATCTCCTTTTCTATATAAAACGCCTAAATATCCATGGCTGCCACATATATTAGTCAATAAATTAGACCTGGAGTAAGAGACATTTTCATCTGACAGAGGTTCAAATTCATCTGTGGAACCACCTAAAAATGGTGCACTAACCATCACCTTTACGTGTTCCGTTTGCCTCACTAACCAACACCAATTGGATCAATGTGGGAAATTTCACAATATGAATATGGAAGAGAGACGGGATCTAATGCAAAGGGGGAATTTGTCGTCATTGTCGTAGAAGGTGTCTCATTCAAGGTAGATACAATGTCCACCAACAATAAAAGAAAACCAGTCAATACTAATTTGTCAACCACCGAAATTTTTCCGTAAATTCCACAGCAAACAACATGAAATATTGATGGGATGGGGTGTAGCTTTAATGAAGAAGCCAAAACCGTTGCTTCTCATTGTACCGAATTGGTTGACACAAATCGTTGAAGGTCTACCGACGTGCATGAATGTTGAGACTGAACCAAATGATGAATATTGTGAGAAACTGTTACGGGAAACGAGCAAGCGAAACCAAGATAGGCATTACGTAAAGTTACCAGTTATAGATTCAACCACTAATATAGGAGATTCACACCACACTAAAAGAGCACGATTATTAGCAATGGACGGAAAGTTTAGGCGGGATAACAATTTTGGCCAACGCCATAGAGAATTTATGAACGAAAAACGAAAGTTTCGGGCATCATATGAAGAAAGTCGCACCAAATAAATCCGAATTTCCCTTATTTCTGCCACACCATGGAGTTCTTAAAGAAACTAGTGCGACAACCAAACTTCGAGTCGTGCTCGACGCCTCATGTCACGCGCATGGGGAACACTTTGAATGATATATTGGCTATTGGGCCCACGATTCAAAATTCTCTGTTTTTTATCTTATTGTAGTTTCGTATTCATGCCGTGGTGTTTGTAGCAGACATAGAAAAAATGTATCGCCAGGTGTGGCTAGACCCGGAAGACAGAAAATTTCAACGAATTTTATGGCGAGACAAGTCTAACCAACTAGGTGATTTTTTTATTGGTTTATTAGGGATAGCGCTCGTCGGACTAGGATTCGTTTGTCGAAAGTCCCGGTACAAGGCTGGATCGTAACTACTACACCTGGATTCGGCATCTATGTGGTAATGTCAACATATCATCACCAACCCACACTTCACTTTAGTAAGTGGTCGTGATCGTTTCAGAATATTTGAAATTTTCAACAAAAACAAAAAAAAAAGTATGGTGGTCGTGATCGTTTCAGAATATTTGAAATTTTCAACAAAAACAAAAAAAAAATTGAAAAACAAAATGTTGTATGAACTTGCGGCCTTGATCAACCAATTCAAGACAGTCGGCGCGTGTATGGGTTTTACATATATTTTTATAAATACAAAAAAATGGCTAAATCGAATAGAAAAGTTTATACAATTTACAAATGTGGATTTAAGATTTAAGTTAAGTACTTACAGGAAAAAATATATATATATATATTTAGGTAATAAATGCATCGCTTCCATGTTGCATCCAGGGGGGTACAGCTCACACGAAAACTCTGCTCTGCTGGAAACTTGCACCAGTGTCGAACCATACACCCACAATCTTGAAGTACGAGTATTCACTTTTAACGCTCGATGGATTTTTGTTTTCGAAGCGCCTTTACACAGCAACCGTAAATACAGTAACCACAAGTTTCATTCACGAATGCAATCAGCACCGCCATGAATTAAATTCAATTATTATTTCAATTAAAAATATTCTTTTATTTATATTTTATCAAATTAATAAATTTCTAATTTGTATTCCAATGTCGATCACATATATTTTATAAATTTAAATGTAATAATTTTATTCCAATAGACAAAGATCATTATTTTATTATTTAAATGTTTTTTCTATTATAAGATTATTATTTATTTGATTAGATACATCTTGACTAATAATGTTGCTTTATACAAAAATTGACTACAGGATATATTACTTGTGCCCTTAGTTTTACAAAGGGGATTCTGTCCACATTCGTATACACATAGTTTTTTTAAGTTTTTATTCAAGCTACCAAGCTACTTTATTCTAGTAACCTACTACACGTTGATACCGTTCTTGAACCAAAAATCGTAGCCCATTTGGCCACGAGTCACCATAAAATCAAGTATACAAAAAATTTGAATTAAAAAAAGTGGGTGTCTGTACCACGTGTACGGACAGACATATAACGGGAATACGTGCAATGTTTCAGGAAGAAAATGGCCTTGAAATTCACTTTTTGTGGCCATATTCCAGAACTTCTTCCAAACATTTAAGAATCCCATTTCTATCCAACATATACAATTCCATCATAATCAGTTAACAAATTAGTGAGTCCCGCCTCAAATAGCCATATTCCAGAACTTCTTCAAAAAATCATTTAAGAATCCCATTTCCATCAAACATGCCTAATACCATCACAATCGGTTAAGAAATTACCGAGTTCCGCCCCAGCAGGCCAAATCCCAAAAGAAGTTCTGGGGTTTGGCCTGCTGGGGCGGCAAGTCATTTAAGAATCCCATTTCCCTCCAACATGTGTTAATGATATTTTTGAAAACATTTGGTTGAAGGTTAAGCTTTCAGATGGTAACTCTAGTTATATGCCTCGTGTATTTGCCTCCAAATGATTCTAAGTTCGAACACTATGAACGATTTTGCAACAAGCTTGCTGATTTGATTCTTGTTTCATCACCTGAGTCGGAGTTCTTAGTTATAGGCGATTTCAATCTACCAATGATACCTTGGAGCCCTGACTTCCGGGACGTTTTACCAACGACTGGTTATGGTCGATCTGCTAATTATCTTTTGGAAACCTTATTACTCACTGATCTAAAACAATTCAACCATGTAAAAAATTTTAATGGCAGAATCTGTAGCGGGTAGTTTCTTCAACTATAAGAAACTCCGCACAATTATTTCTCAACGGACAATCCTCCGTTCACATAATTCTTTATAAACGGACAATTCTCCATCAAAAGAATTATTCCAAATAATATACAACAATCTTGTATATACAAATTATGTACATAACAACTTGTACATAGTAATCGTACAACAACACTTGTACATACAAAATTTGTGTAAGCAAAATAGAATTGAAAAATTATATTTTGGTTACACAAAAATTTCGCATTGCAATAACCTCTACAATCACATCATCAGAGATGCATACAAATCGTTTTGATTTTGCAAAACCAAAGTCATGTAAAACGCACTTATACACCACCATGCCATCGCACAAGAGATGGCATGGCAAACATTTATGTTTATTAAAACATAATTTGTAGAGGGTGCACCCAAATATTTTGGTGCAGGTAAACGAAAAACAAAACCAGTTTTGGGTTGTTTTGTTTTTCGATTTGAAAGAAAAAAATTAAAATTCTTCGGCCTATTCAATTTTTAATTTTGCCGGAGCATCATGGAGCATCATCACTCACCGCAGCAAGGCAAATAATAAAAATAATTTATTTTAAATAAAAATTCTATTTAAAATTAAATTTAAAGTTTTTTTATTTTCTATTTATATTTATTATTTTATTATTAACAAGTGCTCATCAACACTTCGCAATAAATCCTTGACCTAGTGTTTGTAAACCCCAATTGTACTACAATTACTGTTGTTCCTAGTAATTCTCCGTTGTCTAAAATAGATAGTCATCATCCGCCATTTATCATTAGAGTTGAAAATTGTGTTCTTAAATTTCTACCTTATCTAGAGCGTACTACACCTAATTTCAAGTTAATTAACTACGCAGTAGCTCAAAGAAGGCTCGAGTCACTCAATTGGAATCATATCTTTATGAATTGTAATATTGACCAAGCTGTTGATAAATTTTATGAAATTTTGAATAGTCTTGCAATTTCTTCTAACCGAACCAAGGTGCGTTCAGGATTTCCTAGATGGTACTCTGCTCGACTTGTTAAACTCATTACTTTAAAAAATAAACATCATAAGCGACACCGTAAATTTAAGGATCCTAATGAGTATATGATATTCTCCAATTTGCGTAAACAAGTAAAATATGAGATCCATAATTGCTTCTCTAAATATGTAAAGTATGTTGAAACTCACTTAAAGAAAAATCCTAAGCTATTCTGGAATTATTCTAAGACGCTCACAGCTAAATCCGGATACCCGTCGTGCATGAAACTAAATAATGTTATTGGAACTCAATCTGATGTTATAAGCAACTTATTTGCTGATCACTTCGAGTCAGTATATGTATCTAATGATGATAATTGTAGTGCTAATGCCAACCTGACTAATCACATCGAACGTGATTATAATTATTTTGATGAATTAATAACTGAGGATAAAGTTTTGAAAATCATTTCTACTCTTGATATTAATAAGGGTGCGGGTCCTGACAACATATCCAGTCATTTTATTTCTCAACTCAAAGTTCAGTTAGCTAAACCTCTAACAATTTTGTTTAATTTATCATTAAACTCTGGTGTTTTTCCTGCTGTATGGAAAAGAGCGTATTTAGTACCGGTCCATAAAAAACTTGATGCAAGTGATATAATGAATTATAGACCCATTTCAATTTTAAATATTTTTAGTAAAATTTTTGAGAAACTTGTGTACGAGTTTGTTTTCAATGATGTTAGGCATCTAATTAATAATTCGCAACATGGATTTTTTTCCTAAAAGATCGACCACAACAAACCTATTTGATTTCACCAATTATGTTTTTAATAAAGTGGATCTTGGTGGACAAGTGGATTGTGTTTACACAGAATTTGAAAAGGCATTCGATACAGTCTCACATAAAATTTTACTCAGGAAATGTGCTATCATTGGTTTATCTGACAGATTTTTGAATTTTTTAAGATCTTACCTTTCAGAGCGTATACAACAAGTTAAATTTAACGGTTTCCTATCAAAGAGCATTGTGGCTAAATCTGGGGTGCCGCAGGGGTCCACGCTTGGTCCTCTTTTGTTTTTGATTTTTATCAATGATATTCCACCCATTTTATCATGTCAATACTTATTGTATGCAGATGATCTAAAAATCTTTACATCGATTGCTAATTACAATGATTGCTTAGACCTTCAATTAAATTTAAACCAACTTCAAGTATGGTCAAGTTTAAATAAATTAAAACTTAATATTAGAAAATGTGTGGTGATCTCATATACGCGGAAAGTTAATTCAATACAATTTCCCTACAATAATGATGGTATCCTGTTGGAAAAAGTTTTCAGATAACTGACCTAGGTGTCATATTTGATTCTAAACTTAGATTTGATTTTCAAATAACTGCAGTGTGTGCTAAAGCTCATAAACTTCTTGGATTTATTTTTCGTCGTGGTAAAGAATTTCGTGATGCAGCTGTTTTCATTGTTCTTTATCAAAGTATAGTTCGCTGCTGTTTAGAATATTGTAGCCAAATATGGAATCCAAACTATGAAGTTTATAAAACTCAAATTGAACAGGTCCAACGCAAATTTACAAATTTTCTTACGTATAAATGTATCCCTTTCAGTAGCCGTACTAGTTATTATACTAGAATTAAAATATTCAAATTTCAATCGCTTGAAAACAGAAGGCTCTTTCTTCATGAGTTGTTTCTTTATAAGATAGTTAACAGCCTATGTGAGACATCGTCATTGAGTAATACTAATTTTTATGCTCCTGTGGTCGGTATTAGAAACTCTATGTTGTTCCTGCCATCTTTTTCTAGGACTAATCTTGGGTTTTCAAATTCATTAACAAGGTTACAACGTTCGCATAATGAATTTTTTAATATATCATGTATATTGTATTCTTTGTATTTTCTCCGGAGCAGTTCAGATCAACAATCGTAAAAGCATTGAATTAGTTAAGTTTCCGAATTTGTTGATGGTCTGATATTGTATTAATTGCTAGTCCAGCTTTAATTATGTACTTCAATACTATAATAGATCACTATGATTGTAATTTACTTATATTAGCGATTTCTTTGATTATTTTTGTTATTATTATTATTAAATATTGTTATTGTTATTATTATTATTTTTTGTTACTTTCGTATGTACTTATAATTGTAATTTATCGACAGCGTGTTATTGGATGTATGTCTGTTCGCTGTCTAATTTTGGAATAAAATAAAAAATAAAATGTCCAATCCCATCACAATTTATGAAATTTCTGAGTTTCGTCCCAGATGGACATTTTCCAGAACTTCTTCCAAAAATCATTTAAGAATCCCATTTTCATCAAACATACACAATTCGTAATAATCGGTTAAGAATTGATCGAGTTCCGTCCCAGGTGGCCATGTTCCAGAAATTATTTCAAAAATCATTTAAAAATACCATTTCTATCCAAAATATATCCAATTCCATCATAATCGGTTTATAAATTACCGAGTTCCGTCCCAGGTGACCATATTTCACAACTTCCTCCAAAAATCATTTAAGAATCGCATTTCCATCCAACATAATCTCATCATAATCGGTTAAGAAAATACAGAGTTCAATACAAACGGCGAAAATTAAAATGGCAGTGCTTCGTCCTTCACCGCAACCGATGCGTCAGAGTCCCCACTCAACGTAAAAAATTCTTTAATCCTTTAGCTATCGAAATAAATTTTGGATGTAGATTATAGGTAAAGGGTGGTTAAATTTTAAGGGCCGATGTTGATTTTGAATAAAACACAATATATTTAGGAGATTTTATTATAATATGATAATATGCTATAGTTCAATTATGTATGGAACAAAATATCGGTCAAATAGCCGCCGCGACCTCGGCGGCACACCTCCACCCGATGGTCCAACTTTTCGATGACGCTTAGGCATAATTGATCTTTTCTTTCAAATAACCCCAAAGAAAGAAGTCCAACGGTGTCAAATCACATGATCTTTGCGGCCAATTGACATCGCCACCACGTGAGATAACACGGCCATTGAATTTGTTGCGCAAAAGAGCCATTGTATCGTTAGCTGTGTGGCAACTGGTACCGTCCTGTTGAAACCACATATCGTCCACATCCATATCTTCCAATTCGGGCCATAAAAAGTTCGTTATCATCTAACGATAGCGAACACCATTCACAGTAACTGCCTGACCGGCCTCATTTTGGAAAAAATACGGCCCGATGATGCCACCAGCCCATAAACCGCACCAAACAGTCACTCTTTGTAGGTCCGTTGGTTTTTCGACAATCACTCTTGGATTATAATTCCCCCAAATGCGGCAATTCTGCTTATTGACGAATCCACTGAGGTGAAAATGTGCCTCATCACTGAAGATGATTTTCTTCGAAAATTGAACATTCACTGTTGCCATTTCTTGCCACCATTCTGACCATTGACGACGTTTGGAATGGTCAAGAGGCTTTAGTTCTTGAGTCAATTGCACCGTATAAGCGTGTAAATGTAAGCCTTTATGCATAATGTTCATCAACGACGAGCGTGAGAGGTGTAATTGTTGGGCACGACGACGAGTTGAGGTGGACGGCTCTTCAGCCACACTATCGCGAACAGCAGCAATATTTTCTGCAGTACGAGCTGTACGAGCACTGTGCTGGTGTTTTAAAATCTCCTACAGACCAGGTTTTCTCAAATTTTTGCATGATTTTTCGGATTGTACGCACATTTGGACGATTAAATTGACCAAAAAAATCACGAAGTGCACGATATGCATTTTGATTTGAACGCCCATTTCCATAATATGCCTGAATAACTTTAACGCGTTAATCGATTGTGTATCTTTCCATGGTTCAAATTGAGTTAGTCTGAAATTGAGAAACGTCAAATTAAATGCAGAAAAAAACTTGATGTTTAGGTGTAGTTCACATTCAACGTCGGGCCTTAAAATTTAATCACCCTTTATATAGATGCAGCATTAAACTGGGTCTATTTTTTAATTAAACCCGAGCAAGCAGGCTTACCCTGGGTATTGTACACCGAGCACAGGTTGTGCAGTGCCAAATGAACCAGTGTGCATAGAGTAACAACTTGTTTTTTACTTTGCATGCTCTTCGTACACTGGCATTCATTTCAGAGTAAAATTTAAAGAACCGAGCATGCTCGGTGTAAGCACAGTTCACAAATAAAACCAAAGTGTACAGAGTAAAATTACTCAGGTTGAATAAAAAAAACACAGAGAATTTTTTGACAGCGCACTGCTTGCTCGGGTTTAATTAAAAAATAGGCCGACTTATCGCACTATTTTGTTATCATCAGTTTTTGAACTGCATATCATCAGTCTTTTTAAAAGCAAATTTAAAGACGTATTGACGTCAAAAAGTCCAAAAGTGGAATAAAATGGTTTGAGCTTAACCTAGAAACAAGTATAGATCTCTTAAATTCAGATTTATGTCTCAATGGACACTTTCTGGTGAAATGGTCACCCAACAGTTGGCAACATGTTGAGTAAAATCAAGGCCAACGAAATGATAACTTTGAATTCTGTGAAACAAAATTAACGTTCATTCAGCGATTTAAGTTACAAACTTAATTATCCAACACCTTTAATTTCTACAGCCAGCAATTCACTTATTTCACTAATTTACTTTAACTGTTCATAACTTTCAGCACAGTTCACTGGGAACTTTGTAATTTTCACTCGTTCACTGGTTTAATTACAGTTATCCCTGCGTCCCCAAATTGCTCGCGCTTATATACTTGTCTATCACTGTTCGAGATTATTCTTTTATTGCATGTGGCGATGTATGTGTGTTGAAGTTGTAAATCACTTTCATTTGTGTTCGCGAATATTCCACGTCATCATTCCCCTGCTTTGATGATTATCGCCGCCGTTTCCTATTGCTTTCGTTAGCTGCATATTCCCCTCCACTTGAAATGTTATTCTAAAATCCAAATATCAATCAGTATTGGAGTAATACTTGATCTGACAACATCGATGATGTTAAGAATAATGATCGCTTCAATAAAATTATGGACTCTGATTGGATTCGAACTCATGACCTTTGGGATGATTTCACTTAGTATGGTGTAGACCTTAACCACTCGATCTGAAAGTGATATACACTAACAGAGTAGGATTCTTAACACTACTCCTAGCTTAAATCTGTTCGATCTGAACAGATACACCCAATGTCATATCGCTTCCATTTATGAACATGCACAACTTTTCGTCCGATACACATCGTCGCTGATCAGCTTAATAACTCTGTATGGATTTCCAATCTCGTGTATCTGCTTTTCCACTTTCTGGAATGCAGGCACACTAAATCACCTCTTCGAAAATCGGCATATGTTCCACACTTGGCTGTCAAACCAAGGATACTAACTGCTGAAACGACGCAACGTGAGGCAACGCTTCCTTGTCGTCCCAAGATTGAAAGGTTTAACTCCCCTGACATGACTGTACTTGAATACACACACACTCTGATTAAAAAAAAAAAAATAATAAAATAAAATAAAAATAAAACGCGGGAAAAGTACCGGAAGATTTTTGGGTATAAAAATAAAATTTCGGAAGCACGAAAAAAAAAGGTTAGTGAAAGTTAGTTAATGAGTCGGTGAAGAGTTTAAAACGCCACTCTTATAATTATTTTTTTTGTAAAATGGTCGGTATCAGTAGACCATAGTGTAATCTATAAAAATAATTTGAAAATTTTAAAAATAGTAAATCGCCAGATTAATTAATAAATTGTTCATTCAAATAATTTTCTCTTATCTGAGTAAAAGTATCAATCCACTTTTTTTTGCTGTATCGGGCATGTGATTATTCATAAAAAAATTTGTATTAATGGTTTGTGAATCTTACAAACCAAAAAGAAAACTATAAACTGTATTTTGCCAAATAAATATCAAGTGAAGTTTAATGCCTCTTACACAAATTTAAGAACGTTATGTAAAACCGCGATGTTGACAGTTAAATTGTGAAATTTTGTTAACTTTATGTACGGTTGCATTATATAAATTATTTTAAGTTTAGAATAAGTGTGCTTTTCTAATAACTTAATAATAACTAGTTATTATTAAAATTAAATAAGTATCTGAGTGGTTATGACTATATACGAAAAGTCGTTAGACAAATAATAAGTTTTTAAAAATAACAAAATGTGCCATTTGCTAACACCTAAAAGTGACAAAAATTACTAGAGAACGAAAAAGAGTGTATGTAGTCAACCTCGATAGTAAAATTATAAATAAATTTTATATAAATTGTATAAACATTGTGTACAAGTGTGCAATCAGGTGACCAGACTAGTGCGAGCTAAAAGTGAATGCGTGGCAAAGTGAATTAATTTGTGATAAAATATTAATATTAATAAATCTATCTCATAAAACTATTTATCGCTAATTTTAAACAACATAATATATTCAAAAGTGTTGCTACTCAAAACATGTGGTGTAAGCAACACCGTTAAAATTACATTCAACCTCTTTGAGCAGTTCGACAATTACTGCGACAATACGATAAGCTGGATGCAGCGTAGGGTAACGGCCGCAACGATTTCAAGTAACATTTTTTATTAATCACTTTTATAATAAGTATTTATGTATATTTTTTTTATTATAGTTATAACTTGTGGTGGTAGTTTCTTAATTAACAGTAACTAATTTTTCATTTAATATTTTTTTTTCATTGAATCAATGACGTCATTTAACATTTAATATTTTTCTATCTGCTTAAGTATGTTTTTCACATTTTTACTTTCTTTTATATAAATAAAATATGTTTTATATGAATCCACTCGAAAACAATCTGTATTCTTAAATTTTCTAATGGCAATTTATTTCACTTGTCGTGTGTTGTTTCGCTTAGTTGGGTTTAATTACAGCATGAGAAATTAAGAGCTTTAATTAGGATGAAGGGGTAAGTGTGATCACCAGCAATTTCTCGGTAAGTTGATCGATGCCTTTCTATTCCCTTCCTTATTGTCCCTTCTTCTAAGTGGTCAAAGCGAGCTTGCAGTCAACTCCAGCACCACCCACTCCATCCCTGAGCCTTAGTCGGTTAACTGCGACCACACTGGAGCTCTGATTGTAAGGATAGAACTTTTCGGTAACGGTAGATCTTATTTCTGGAAGCAACTTACCTCTGCAACCCACTCAGGTCTAACCAAGCCGTTACACTGCATAACCATTTTTTTTTTCAGCCAATTTCATTTAGGCGGCCCTCCGGGCTGGACTTGTATCTCAGTTTTTGTTTTTAATCTTATCGAACGATTTTTAAAAAAAATTGTTGAAAAAAATTTTAAATGTACGATTAATCGATTAGGATGATTTCCCAATTCGAGAAAATATGTTTAAAAAGTTGTGGTTCCTGTTTTTCAATAAATTTTGGGTCTAACGATTTGGATAAACACATTTGAGAGGGGATTTTCTAACACCAATAATGGAATATGATTTCTAAAAATTCGTTTAGAGGTCCACCGGTTGATGGAAAACTACATTTCACCAAAAATATTATAAACGCATCGCACATTATTAAATGGTATATTTTATGTTTTATTCTTTGAAATCTGTTCTCGGGCCGAAGCACTTCCAACTGTTTCGCTGTTTGCTTGTCACTTTCTACCTTACGCAATTACCTGCCAAATCGATTAAATATGGATAGGTCCGATTTACGTAGAACCATCTTCACATTGCATAGCTCCATGTTAGCCTATAGTACTGGCATGGAAGATGGGTCTGCCAATGAGTTCTGCACTCCGACAGGGAGTCAATTGATAGAGATTTTCACTTTCCAATATTGAGACTCAGCGAATTATACTCGCACCATAACGCTAGGTTGTCAATGTTGTGTTTGTGTTTTATACGGGAAAAGTCGATTCATTTATATGTTTTCCACATTGGTCGTTCAATTTTAACAAAATAAACACATTTGCGTACAAGAAATGAAAATGCAATCTTGCAACCTCGGAAAATGTACATTTGTTTTTCGTAGTGCTTGTGCATTTTCATTTCCTCAAAATTTTAGTATATAAGACATTTTAGTTTTAAGAGATAGATATAGTTATAAAGTATTAGTCAGAGCAGTAATCAATAAAAATTATTTTAAGTGTAACTATAATGTGAAGTTAATTTTAATAAATAAAATGTAGTCGCAACAGTGAAGAAGATGATGTTTTTTAAAACACCCTATCCACAACCCGCTCTGCACAACATCAATATCTTCTGTTGTTTATTGGCATCGTCGACTGACTCGATGGCTTTGTAGATTTTGAGGTCATTTGCGAACATCAGGATTTTGGAATGCTTTATCACTTCGGTAATACCATTTATGAAAATTGTGAAAATCCATGGGCCAACGTGAGAGGCTTGTGGTACACCAGAGGTTGCTTGTATTCTATTCGACGTTTTACCTCTTATTTCAATATATTGGATTCGATTACTTAAATAAGATTAGAACCAGACTACGAAATGGCTAGAAAATCCCAACTTGAAAATGTGTTGCAAAGTTTTACAATGGCTGATGGAGTCGAAAGCGATTGCAAAGTCGGTGTATATTACGTCAACTTGTTTGTGCTTCTCACTTTCTTTAATAAAATAGCTAGTAAATGTTCTATGAGATTTATAGATACTAATCTTTTAGGCATAAAACCATGTTGATGTTGTGATAAATACCGAAAGCACTGCTTTGAATGAGTTGTATATTACTAGTTCAAATAATTTAGGTATAGCAGATATTGATGTAAATACCTCTGATCCAGTTTTTAAAATAGGCGTCTCTCTAGGTATTTTCCACTTTTGTGGAAAAGTTGCCAATTTTAATGACTGATTGAACAAAATGCTTAAAGGAATTGCCAAATTTTTAGAATTTTTTAAAAAAGGAGCTTGAATACCCTCAGGACCACATCCTTCTCCGTATCCTACCGATGCTCGCTGGATGTCTTCTGGCTCGATGTGTGGAGTAAATATGAATGTACTATATGCACTAGTAGTTGAATCTTTATAATTATCAATGTCTTCCGCTTTATAAACAGATTAGAATAACTCAGCAACTCACAGGTTATGACCTGTGTTTCACAAGAGTTTTGATCACTAAATTTTTTCTAGGCTGGGTAACTATCAATTCCGCGTTTGGTTTTAAAAAATTTCCAAAAGTGTTTGGGATCGCCTTTTATTTTATCCTTTAGATTGCGAATATAGCCTCTGTATTTCAGTTCAACATAAGATTCAAAATTTTGGTTATATGCAGTAAATTTCTGTTTACTATCCTGGAAACACATAATTTGAGGTTTTCTTTATAAGCCTTGTCTTTTTTGTTTTTAAGACTGATAAGTTGATCGTCGTACCATGGTGGATATTTATTCGGTAATGCTTCTTGTGATTGTTCCGTATATTGGCCTATTTTCTACTTTTACTTGCTTATAAACGTACAATTTTCTAGAACACTTATTAACATTCCATATAATTGATTAGTTGTCTTCCTTATCCAAATATAACACATTAAATTTACAAAAACTCCTCATTCCGATATGCAATCTATTTTAGTTCTTCCGTCGTGTTTTATCCTCTTCTAGAAAATCCCAGTAAAAAATTTGAATTTCCGTTTACTTTTATCACCAAAGAAAACGGATTTGTACATAAGACTTTTGGTGCTTTGAAATGCGAATTAGGGAGTGATTTATTTTTCACTAAATATCCGCTAAATAAGGATACAGCAACATTTATTTGTAATATATTTTGTTGGTTTAATTCAATTTAATTTTCATTATCATTAGTATCTGTCGGAATCTGCTAAATTTCCTAAATCTATTTTTGGTATGTATAATGAATGTTTCAAAAGTTTTGTAAGTTTAAAACTTTATTATGCTTATACCTTAAACGGATGGTAAAATTCAACAAATATAATTTTAACATATCCGACATCAAAACTAATGTAATTTTTAAGTTAAATTTAGTTGTTTTTCACGTAATAGAGATAGATAAAAATTAATTCAAGGTATTTTTAGTTTCCTTCGTATTGTTTCCAGGTTTCATTTTCTTGAATTTCCCCACATCTGCGGAATTAAATAAAAGAACTATACACGTATAATATTGCATAATATACAAAAATAATGAGTGGAACTTGTTGAATTCGAAATATTTGAAAATTAGGAAAGAGACTCCGATAATTTAATTTATAGTATTAGATTTTATACGGTTGCGATTCAGTAATACTCGAAGGCACTAAATTTTCCTTCTCCTTTGATTCAAATATACAGTTAAACCAATTATACATAAATATAACATAATACAATTTATGACAAACTAAGCTGCGTCTATAACAATTTTCTTTTATGGCTTACTAAACGAACCAATAAAATGGATAAATACAATTTAAGGATAAAATGTGGTTTAGGGGTAAATTTGTAATAAATGTGATTATGAGTTATCATATACATAAGGTGTATCAATTCTAATTATATGGGGCACTAATATTCGACGAGCAATATTGGTATTCGAATGTTGCCAGTTTCAACATTTGATACTTCGGCACTCGTTTCATTTTGCATTATTTTTTTCTTATTTCCGTAAAACCTTTTCGAATGCTGTCCTTAAACATTGAGTATGGATTTGTTAAGTAGCGTACACATTCAAGTACCCAAATCATACTAGACGTGTTTCAAAACATGGAATTGGGAAAATCTTCAAACAAGGCACGATACGAAGCATCAGCACCTGTTAAGTTGTTACCTCTACAGCACTCAAATTGCATTATTTTTATTTTTAATCGTTTTTTCGTAAATGCTATATACTTCTAAAAATATTTGCAAAAAACGACAAAGATAAAGATCCTATGGAAGCTACCACTTCCGGAGACCGGAGATGCAAAAAGTTTGTTGTTAAAATAGTATATAGATGGAAATATGAAAGAATCAAATTTCGTACGCTACGAAGTAATTCGCTAGTAGTACAACTACATGGTATTGTTCTATATATATAGAGAATATTCCAATGTAACAATACAACGTCAGTCGTCGCGACCTGATGAGAAGACTGAATTTTTCAAATCAATAGTTGCATCTGTTCGAAACTGATTGTTGTGATTCTTACACATTAGCCATCTATAAGTCAAAACTCAATTTAGTTTCTAGTTTAGGTTTTAGTTTTTTTCTCATAAAATATTTAAAAAAAAATACGAAACAGCTTCTATGAAAGCTGCCACTTTTGCCGACCGATTTCGGCCAAAATATTATTATTTACTCATATGTATATAAATTTTTTTACCACGCATTCCTTTTGGAGTATAAAAGCTTATTTATAGGGATGTGCGCTGTTCATAGGATTCAAATACATATTGCCATTATAATTGTGTACGAACAACATAATAAATCTTGTTTGGTATTCGTGTCCCGTCAGCAATAAAATATCATTTACCAGCATCTTAAAACATTTTAAAACTTCTATTTTTTCCGTAGCTCAAACTATCAGCTTCCGATCGATAGTTCAACGTTTGAGTTTAACCAACTGTGTAAAATGAAAATTTCGTACACGAAAAAAAAATTTAAATTATTAAAATCAGTTACGAAAAAACAAGTTTGCACTGGGATCTCCAATTTATGAAATTTAAGATTTTTGACTTAAACTTTTTATGAAATTTTATCCCAATCATACAATCCGTCTGGGCTATAGTGAACCATTACATTTGTTCTGCACGACACTCCAAACCCATACACAGACACAGAGAATGATTTTAAAAACTCCTGTTTTCTACTTCGGAGATACATTGACTGGTAGATCGGTAACAATTTCGAGGTCGAAATTTTTCATGATTTTATTACTTTATTAGTAATAATAAAATTTCGGCATTTGTATAGCACAGGCGTATTTACTGATAGGGGTAAGTCTTCATACTTAGGTTTTTTATCATTCGGGTATCAAGATCATTTTTTAAATTGACTGAAAATGAAGTGTTTTGTTAAGAAAAAGTTTATTTCATCAAAATTCGGCATCTCTAAAATCCAGGCTATTCAAAATGAAACTTGTTACTTAAAATTTTTCCATTAATTGGGAGATCCTTGCGAAATTTGGTGGAAATCTGTGTACGTGGCATCTTTTGAATAGTTTAGTATTTACAAACAACGTCAAAGAATTAAAGTATTCAAATATATTTAAATATTAAATTTTCAACGAGGGTTGATTGGAATTTCCGAAATTTGTTTTTCCGAAATTTATACCGAATTCTTTTACGATTTTGATGTAACTCAAATTTCCGATGGTTAAAAAGAACACGAAAAAAATTTGATGTGTTTTTATCGTAGTGTGCCTAAACCCGAAAGGGATGCCGAAAACAATAACAAACCATTTTGAAAAACTTTCAATTGACGCGTTTGACATATTTACAATATTTACGATTGACGTATTATATGTATATAAATATGTGTATGTGGTAGTTAAAATGGAAGTGAAAATATACATTTCCATTTTTTGATGTACATCAAATTTTTTTTATTTTTTCCGCTAAAAGAACGTGAAAATGTGATTTACATCAAAAAATTTTGATGTACATCAAAATTTTTTGTCAGTTTTTTATAAAAATAAAACGCCATTAGATTGAATAATGGATTTTGATTATACAAGACAGTTTTACTAAAAGTCCGATAAGTTTAATTTTTTGCTTTAGAAGTTAAGTATGGTGTATTCGAGATATATGCATCCATTCGTGGTAAAATAACGACGGGTGTTGGCAGAACCATCTATGATTTAAAGAGCCGTAATATTAAAAGGTTACTTTATTTACGCCTGGTTGCACAGAAAACTGACTAACGGCCGGTTATTTGTGCGTCAGTTAAATTTTTTATATGAAATATGTTTTTGCAGTCAGAAAAAAATCATCGCAAACTTGATTAAATATATTTCATTCCGTGGAAATATTTAGCTTGAGTATAAATATTTAAATGGCCAATTTTGATTGAATAATTTTTTAACTAATCGTTAAATATTAATCAAGTTTTCGATGACTTTTTTCAGACTGCAAAAACATAGTTCATATAAAAAAATTAACTGACGCACAAATAACCGGCCGTTAGTCAATTTTCTGTGCAACCGGGCATTAGAGGAGCAACTTTTACTATGTAACCTATAAGAAACAATGTAAAATAACTAATTTTTATGAATAAAAATGGAAACGGGCAATATCAATTTTAATTTGACATATTTCGTTAATTAAAAAAATTCTAATTTGAAATCCAGTATTATGTCATGTGTAATGACAAATTAATTGATTTGGAATTGCATTCACTGCGTAATCAAAGAATCAAAAACTGAAAAAATACTTAAAGATGAGATTGGACTCGGATTACTTAAATTACGAGAACGTTCACAATAAATTTTCGAACTTGTCTCATGAACACTACAATGATTACATCGGTATGCAGTCGGAAATATTCGCTGACTCAAACCGTTTTTGGCAATTCATAAACTCTAAGTACAAATCAGATGGAAATCCTTCTACGCTGAAGTTCAGTGATCATTGTGTGGGTGACCACAAAACCATTGCTGACTTGTGGTCAGCATGCGGACTGTTTTAGTTACATGAATGCCAACGCTCTACTATGTGGTCTCAATTCAAATTAATCTTGATACTGTAGTACCGAACATTAGCAAAAAAGATGATTTTCCACTGATCTACTCCAATCCGAATTTGCCTCTCATACTTTGAATGTTATGGAGGATGAAAACGAAATTAGTGATATTACTATGAACTTCAGCAAGGCATTTGACAGGGTTTTCCATTAAATAATTTTGTTCAAACTCAAGGGTCTTGGTTTCACACCTCAAATTTGACTATGGGTGGACTCTTATCTGAGTAAACGAATGTATCAGGTGATCTTTAGGTCATCAATATCCGCTCCTTTTATAGCTACTTTCTGGGTACCACAAGGCAGGCATCTTGGGATAATTTTACGTCTTATCCAACAACGACGTCGATTCCGTGATTAAATACTCGCCAATTTCCATTTATGCAGACGATATGAAAATTTATCGACAAATTTCCATCGATGTTAACTTATTACAGAGTGAACTTAATAACTTTATAATTTTGCGTGTTAAAAATTTTCTTGATTTGAACTTTGAATGTGAGTAAATGCCAATCCATTACATATTCTAGAAAACGCGCAAATTCCAATAGTTGAGAGTATACCATCAACAGCACTTAGTGCGGTAATTTGTGACCGCGAACTGAACATTAGTGATCCCACCGATAGAAAACTTTTCGCTTGGATTTGTCAAACACTAGTCTAAAGATGTTTAGAACCCTTTTGTTACGAAGGTTTTTTATATGACATTTGTACGGAATTTGCTCGAGTATGCTATTCAGGTTTAGTTTACTTTTAACAAGAAGTATATGCCTCACAAATAATAAAATATAGGATAGTTATAAATTTCTAATCTAAATGAATGGAAAATTAAAGTTGTATGACTTTCGTTCGGCTTAAACAATCCTCTAGCCATCGTTCAGATGCTGATCGAATACGTTTAAAAAGAATGTTGCGGCAAAATATGCTATACGTTTACATAGAAGCCATCATAATCTTTAGGGGAAAACAGAAGGGAAAGATTCATGAAGCACCGAAAAAATTGCCTTAAGAGTCTTTGAATAAAACAGATTTTCTCAAACAAGAAACATAAATTTCGCGATACCTCAACACAAACAAGGGTATCATTCCTAATCCTGATTGTTTGGACTAGCTTTTTTTACATGCGTGAGACTTGGTTTATTGTATTTTTTTAATTTATTCAATATTATAACTTATTCAGGGGTCGCTAGTAAAATATCTATCTTAAAATAGTTTCTCGGTTTATGATGAGAATCTATTGGTTACTCATTTTTTCAATAATTTCTTATTCTAATTAGAAATGCCCAGGTCCAGCGATTTCTGCTGTTGCAGTCTTCCCACTCCATTGATGGTGTCCAACATACGACGGATATTTGCATTTTCATGACGAGATAATCACTGTAAGTGTTTCCTTGCAGTCTAAGGTATTAATATTCCTTTTATTAATCGCTAAACTTCTGAAATAGATGTTTTCAATTTCGAGGCATGATATGAACCAATCACACAAAGGGACATGATTCTCGTGACCGGGACATAAAATTGTTGTTTTGCTATATTATTTCACCGCTTCCTGTTGAAATTTGTATTGAAAAAATAAAAATAACTTAAAAATAATGTAGGAGAAACTGGAGAAGGCAAAGGCTGCTAGGTTTAATTTGGTTTTATAGTGAACCATATCTATCAAGAAATCTTATTTTTATAGTTTTGTTTTTTCATCACCCAGTAACCTTATAGTCCTGATACACTCTTATTTGGAATTTAATGGATATTTTATACGTATTTTTATTCTATAAAATTAGATTTCAAGGTTTACCAAAAATAGCCAAGCCACTGACCATCATAACAAGAGAATATAATTCACAAACAAAAGCCTTTCAATTTTCTGGTTTTAGCCTAGTACAGGGTGGCGCACGAATCGTGCTACAAAAACAAAACGTAATAACTATTTTTCTGTGTGACTAATCTGTTTTTTATTTTTTTATTTTGCAGATTATTATTTAAATTTACTAAAATGGATGCTTGGAATACCGAAACGAGGATTTGGATAGTGCAGCGCTACCATGCTTTGCAGTCCATCATTTCCGTCCAGAGGGAATTTAGGCGGGAGTTTGGCGGCACTCCCCCGAGTAGATGGACCATTATGAGGTTGGTACGCATGTTTGCTGAATCTGGAAGCATCGCACGTAGACCGTACAATCGAGATCCCTATGTTCGGGTCGAAGCCACAATCGCAGCTGTAGCATCATCAATTCAGGCAAATCCAAGTGTTTCGACTCGAGAGTTATCGGCGCAAATTGGAGTTAGCAGACGGTCATTACAACGGATAATTCATGATGACTTAAACTTGTTTCCGTACAAAATCCAAATTACAAGCAAATTAAAACCTCTGGATTTGCCTATTCGCCTGGAATTTTGCCGGAAAATTATTGAAATGGCCGAAGAAGACAACAACTTCATAAATTGCTTGTTTATGTCACTGCACCAGATTTTTTTTTATGGGGTTATGTCAAACAAGAGGTGTTTAAAACGAAACCAAGGAATTTGACTGAATTGAAGCAGTCCATTACAACAATAATTGAGGCGATCCCGACTTCAACCCTTCAGTGCGCAATGAATAATTTTCTGATCAGGTGTCGCACATGCGTGAATGAGCATGGAGGTCATTTACGGTCTATCATTTTCAAAACTAATTAGTTAAATAAAAATAAAATTGAATTATCTATACAATAAAAAAAAATAAAGCCGATTAGTCACACAGAAAAAAAGTTATTACGTTTTGTTTTTGTAGCACGATTCGTGCGCCACCCTGTATATAATAAAACAATGTTTTATTGGAAAGCCGACGTTTCGGATGTTAATTTCCATCCATCATCAGGGCACAACTATGAATATATTATATTTACATTTAATAAAAGATTACAAAATAATAAAATCATATATACAACTTACAATAGTATTTAAAAAACACAATTTCTCATAAAGAAGAATAAGAATTTTATGAGAAATTGTGTTTTTTAAATACTATTGTAAGTTGTATATATGATTTTATTATTTTGTAATCTTTTATTAAATGTAAATATAATATATTCATAGTTGTGCCCTGATGATGGATGGAAATTAACATCCGAAACGTCGGCTTTCCAATAAAACGTTGTTTTATTATATACTAGGCTAAAACCAGAAAATTTAAAGGATAATATCAACATAAAAGCCTAATAACTGAAACTAATAAAAGCCTTTCAATCGAGGAAGGTAAAAATCGGCGCAGTGATATCCCAGGGTGAGATTGACAAGGACAGGCCACCACACATATATCTATATGTCACTAAACATACCAAAAGAAAATAAAGCTAGCAACGAAAACGAGATGCTAGTTCTCGTTTGGATCTTAGATAATCTCAGGAACTATCTATTCGGAGTGAAAATGATCAAAATCATGACAGATAACCACGAATTTTTGCGAATCAGCACAATACAAAAGTTAAAAATTTGAAAGCCCGATTAGAGGAATATATTTACTAATTTATTTACAAACGATAGTTGCAGAACCGCACGTTTTCCACAGACGGAGCAGTTCACAATGCTGAAAATAATACCACAGAACTAATTAGATTGTGCAAAGACCAAATAATACATTAAGAAATCAATTGATATTCAAAAAAGGAGGCATGGAAGTTTTCACTTAGAAAGAGATCCACACCCATCTTGCCACAGGTATTACATCAGCCTACCCGAAAAATAAGGCAACCTAAAGAGAATTTTACGAGAAAAATTAAATCCGAACACTATCAATGGGAAAAAGATGCCTAAAAAATATATTCAAATTTTAAAAAACAGTTTCTCGGGTTACAAAATACGATTAATATGCAATAAGGAACATTAATATGCAGTTATATCAGAATAACTCAACGAGCACACCGAAATCATATCGAAAATAAAACAACAATGTTTGAAAAATTCAATTTCCATCGGATTGCGACACCTGTAATATCAATAAATAAGACAGGCATCATCCTAATCACGTGGAAATTCAAAAAACACCTATTCCCACGTACATAAAGGAGATACTTCATAAGTATATAATGAAAATTAAAATATATTTGACATCATCACAAAGAAGAGAGGCAAATGGAACTAGCAAAAGTATTCATTCAACGATAGTTGAAATCGTCAGTTGCCTCCAAAACATAAACAGGATGTTTGGCGCGTGGACCGACACAATTTTTTAGCAGTTGGGGGGAGGGGGGGTCATTTGAAAGCTTCATCCCACATAACGAATGTCCTAACTGCCACGGTAACTGAGAAATGATATTTTTAATTTTATTTTAATTGCCCAAAATCTCGTCATTAAATAGTTATAACTTTTGTGTGTAGTCGTGTCGGCACGAAATAACTTTTATTGTTTTCTGCAATTATTCTAAATAAATCATTATTTAAAAAAAAACAGCTTATGGACTTAGCTTGAAACGTATTTTCTTAACCTTGACCCCGGCAAAATAGTATCTCTTATTTTAACCACAAAATGATTTCTATGGCATATAGTATACGATTGGTGATGCGGTAGCGGATTTGTATCTTGATCGCTGGGTGCTGAATTGTTGAACGCCGTTTGAGTTTTTATTTTATTTATTTTCAATTTATTATTATTTTTACTATATTAGTCTTATGATATTTATTGTTGTTCGATTGATGGTAAGAAGACAAGAGAACAAATTTTTCCGTGTGTCAGAGTTTATACTAAATTACAAATGGTATAACTTGTAACTACGGTGACGTCTATCAAAGGACATCTTAATTATATTAGTTTATAAAAGATTTTTAGTTCTATTTTTACATCACAGGTGTCACCGCTCGATATTAAAGGGGATAGTAAGTAAACGTCAACCTTTCGTGATGACAGGTAAATTTGTATACAAATCAATTTTATTGTGATGATTCCCGACATATCGGCCCCGTTGACGATTTACATGAGTCAATCTATGGTAGAATAGATCATTTCATTATTGGGCGCTTGAATATACCCTTCGATGTTTTGACGGTTACCAACGAACGAACTCGTCCTTGCCCGGATCTGTTTCTGCGACGATGTCCATTGTCCTGGTGGAAGATTTTCATCTTTTAAGATCATTACGTTGCCAACCTTAATGTTGTTATGCTTCCATCTCCACTTTGACAGGCGATTTATAGTGTTGAGATATTCAGATTGCCATCTTTTTACGAAATGGTGGGACATCTTTTGAGTCATCTGCCATCGTGTTAGACGGTTAACCTTTAAATGCGGGATACGAGTATCAGGCTCGGGCACAGTTGTGATAGGCTGTCCAATGATGAAGTGTGCTGGTGTAAGAGCGTCAATATGTTCTTCAAGAGATTTACAAATAGATCGAGAATTTAGTAGGCCTTCAGTCTGTGTCAACAAGGTGTTCAATTCTTCCTATCTTACGATGGCCGGTCCGATGACACGGCGTAAATGAAATTTTATCGACTTAACGGGTGCTGTACAGAGCCCGTTGAAATGTGGTGACGCCGGCGGAACAAAATGCCATCTGGTGTTGTTGGCGGCTGCCCACTCAGCGATGTGTCTTTCTTCCTTTGAAAGTAACTGTTGGAAATATTTCAATTCATTTGCAGCCCCAACGAAATTTGTACCGTTGTCACTATAAACGCCCGTACAGACCCCGCGACGACTTTGGAACCGTTTCAGTGCTTCAAGGAACGTATCCGTTGTCATGTCGGAAGCCAGCTCAAGGTGCATGGTCTTGGTTGCCATACAGGTAAATATTACAAGATACCCTTTGTAGGTTGTAACCTTTCTTGCCTTGCTTGCTTTTATGGTATAAGGACCGGCACAGTCCACACTAGATTGGCGGAACGGTCTAATTAGGTTGACTCGTGCAGGTAGCAGCTGTCCCATTAGCTGTTCTTGTGTAACCTTCCTTTGTCGAAAGAATTTGACGCAATTGAAAATCACGCTTCGGATCAAATCCTTGCATCGAAGTATAGCGTGTTGCTGCCTAAGAATTGACATCAACAAACTTTGTCCCTCATGCAAATGTTTTTCATGTGTCTCGTTAACGATTTATCGTGTTATGGGATAATTGCCTGCTAGAATTGTCGGATGTTTTAGATCAAATTTTTCCCTGACGGGTGCAAGGCGACCGCCTACCCGCATAATTACCGCCTTATCCAAATATGGTGATAGAGAAGAAATACGATTAGATTTGTTCAATGGTAGGTTATTGCGCAAGTTGACAATGTCATTCTGGAAACTTGAGAGTTGCGCCTCCTTCAATATTATTTTGTACGACTCGTACAATTCAGCTACCGTCAAAGGACCTTGTATTCTAAGTTTAGCATTGCGAAAATTGTGATTTGCTCTGCTCGTTTAACCCAAGCCATAACTCTGTAGCGATTAACTGTATAGCAATTTTGTTGACGTCTTCACGTACTGGATTTTCTCTAGCGACATTAGTTAATGTTAGAGTAGTGGTAGAAAACCTTTCTGATGGTGTTTCTGGTAACTTAAATGGTTCGTGTCGTAGCCAATCTGGTCCTTGCCACCACATTCGGTTTTCAATAAGTTCACCTGGAAGAATGCCAAGGGAAGCAATGTCTGCTGGATTTTGTTTTGATTTAACACTCGTTGAATTTAATATTTCTGTGACTCGATTAAACACGAATATATTTCTCTTTCTAGGTGGATTTGCCAGCCAAGCAAGCACGGTTGCGGAATCCGAACATAATGACACTTGCGGAGGTACAGGAATTTCTAACGACTTGATTACGGACTCAAGCAATTTGACGAGCAGCAGAACCACACATAATTCCAATCTAGCGGTGGAGACGTACTTGATCGGTGCGACCTTGGTTTTTGCAGCAATGATGTTCGTTTGCACCTTTCCCTGCGAATTTACACTGCGCGCGTAAATGACAGCGGCATCTGCAAATCCACGTAGGTGCGAATGAAGGTTGTGAATTACTGGGTTCGGTATGAACCAACGTATGGTGTTTTCTTTGGCACTGGTGGCATCGTCCTCTCCTTCTACACTTGAATACGACATGCCCTTCTGCCAAGCAATTGAAACATCTGGAGTTCTTTTTTATAAATTGTCTCCGTTGTTCTAGTTCCATCTCGATAAATTTGGTACAATCGCATAACCGATGTTGTTCCGCTGCATATGTTACAATTGGGTAATGGCTTCTACCCTGCGTTGACGTGGAAAGCAATAGCTTGAGTTACAGGTCTATTTTGAACCTTGATGAACTCTAAAAATTCGTCTATGGTCAGATACTCTTGCTCGGACTCTTGGCGCCATAACTGTAACGTAACATCATCCATCCGCCAGATGAACTAGCTAGCAATCCCTCGACTCAGCGTCCGATCCGAGCGCTTTCAACCTGCGAATAACTGCGTCACAAGTATCGTACATTTGTCCTACGGTTTCAGCGGAAGATTTAATGATCTGTGGTTGATTAATGTACGTATCAATAAATTCGTTCACAATGCTACGCTTTCTATCATAACGCTTTACGAGTCGTTGAAATGCTTCAATATAGCTGACATCATCCACGCGAAAATGACGTACTAGAGTTTCAGCCGGACCACGTAACTGGCCTATTAGGTATTGAAAATTTTGTACAGGTGACAAATTCGTATTTTCGTGCACAGTACTTTTGAAGAGGTCGTAGAATGATTGCCATTCACGAGGCTGCCCGCTGAACGTTGGTAGCGATAATCGAGGTAACTTGAAATTGGCTGACGCGCTCGAGCACGATATATTCAATCCAGTATCGTTCTGGTTACAAGGTGGTGTCTGGATTTTTGATCTCATCAGTCTCTGTAGTATTGATACACACAAAAAATAATTCTCATCTACTGCCTCGGCATCAGACTTCAACTTGGGATCGAGAGAGAACATTTCGTCTCCAATGACCACAAAATTTTTGTAGTGATCCTTTAGCTTTTCCAATTGAGACAATTGCATTAAATAATAATTTATTTAGATTAATATTACTTTGCAGACTACAATAATGCTGAATACAATAATGTTATTTCGTGCGTTCACGACTATAATCAAAAAGTTATAACCATTTAATGGCGAGATTTTGGGCAATTAAAAAAAATTAAAAATAGCTAATAATTAAAAATACCATACTTCAATTACTTAAGACATCAGTTCTATGGGATAAAAGCTTTGAAATAACCACCCCCTCCCCCTTCAACCTGCTAAAGAAATTTATCGGTCCACGTGCCAAACACCTTGTATAAAGAACTTACAGTAAAGGAAATAATAAATGTAGCAGCAGGCAGGTAAAATAATTCGATAGAATCCAGAGAAAACCAAAAACCAAATACAAGAAAAAATTCAACCTAACACATATGTTCCTTGAGAGATAACACGAATCCAGCGAAATCTAGTCAAAGATTAAATCAAACTTCAGAAAAGAAATGGTAGCAACTTCAACGTTACCATTACAAAAACACCCGGGAAACGAATTCATAAAACCCATATCAAAAATCTAACACGATAATGGGGTCGATTCCGGGATCTAAAATTTTAAGTTATGTTATGTTATTTTTGTTTTTTCAATACAAATTCCAATAGGAAGCGGGGAAATAAAATAACATAACAGCAATTTTATGCCGCGAGAATCGGGCCTAATATTGTATTAAATAGTAGTAGGGATTAAATAGTGAAAAGCCATAACCAAATAATGAACAATACAAAATCAATAGACTATTGATGTACATAACTCAAGAAATGCTTAACGAATTGAACAAAATTATTGAACATTTGATGGTGACGTCGACAAAATACAACAAAAGCTATTCAACCGACTTACTCTTATCAAAGTAGAAATAAAAGAAATTATTCGAGTCTTTCAGTTACCAAAAAACAAACTATTCAATTTCAATTTACTGCTGTTAAGAGGGTAGTTATCCACCTTCTTCAAATAAGCTGATACATATATGTAATATTTGCATTAAAACATGTATCTCGTTCAGATATACATAAATTATTAAAAACTCTTTCTCATCTACTGTCCCAAATTTCTATATGAAGAGATAAAGTTTTAAGGTAATGTAAAGGATGGAACGGGCCTAATCGCAATGGAGGGGTAACTCATCAAACGGATTAATGATTTAGTAATCATCCAAACAATAAAAATCACAGGCTTTAGTCTAACAGGGGACTGTAATTTTAATATGCACCGATTTAGTATTCCATGTTGAAAAGAATGCTGGGGGGCAAGACTGCATAATTTTTGACTTGCAATATTCACGTATAAAGATGAGCAAATCTTTAAGTAGTGACAGTGTAATGCCAAAGAGTTTACAATGTATAAGCTTATTACTGAGTGTTTTGTGTTTGTTATTTACGTATTGGGGCGTGTGACCTAATTTCATAACACTACTAAATACTGACTACAATATTGCCTTAGTCGAACTTTGTAATACAAAGTTATACATTTTAATTGCCACCATAACTTGGTAACTGTGCAATCGACAATGATAATAAATAATATAAACAAATAAACTGAATTATAGGTTATCGATTTAGTATTATTAAAGGCCAGATCCCAGGACGATTAAATGCAAACGCAGCCTAGCATAAAGTCATAATGTTAACATTAATCGTTTACAATAAGTACGAATATGAAGTTAAAACTATTAATTTTGCTTAATTTTATAAGCTTGGTCCCGTACAAAGTATCATGTTGTAGTGAAAATGGTACTTCAATTTTAAAAAGTCAAGAGTTACTGTCAAAAATTAGGCAGACCAATTTTAAAACTGTCCTATTATTTCATTCTTCCCAAAACGATGATAACTTGACCAAGTTCTTGGCTTTGCTTCACGATGATTGTACAAAACCACTAATAATTTTTAATAATTTAACTCGCACTGCAAATCATAGTATAAATAAAAATAATTTAGTTATAATTTATGATCACGTTAATTTAAGTGTTTGTGATTCAATAGACGTGATGTTTGGCGTGCAACAAGATCAAAGTGAATTTTTAGTCATTTTCGAGGATCATGAAAATTTACAAAAATTATTTAATATTTTATTTAAAATTCGTATATTTAATGCTTACATAATTATTGGGTGTGATATCTATACGTACATACCTTACAAAGGTCAAGACGATTTTGAAGTGATTAAGATTAAGCTGAGTGATTTATTTATTAAACGGGAAAAATATATAAATTTTTATGGGAAACCGTTAAAATTAGGAATATATTTTGACAACAAAAGCTCCCAGACGGCAGCTAATTTTTCAATAAAAAATTTTTTTATAAGTGAAGCTCATCTGTATGCGGAAAAATTTAATTTTTCCCTAAAAGCAATAGTTTATCTTGAACATAATGATAAGCTTGCTGGCTACAATCGCAAGGAGTTTGATGTAATATTTAATTTTAAATCGATCCCCTCTATATACTCACGATATTTGTATCCATTGTATTATGATCGATTTTGCTTAATGGTTCCGACTGAAATACAAACAGAAATAAAATTATATAATGATCGATCAAATATAACATATATTGTTCTACTATCTGTAGTATTAATTATCATATTCATAAAATGTATAAAATTAGCCACCGAGCAAACCGTTGATATATCATCAATAGGACTTGAAATTATAAGGATTCTTTTATCAATGTCGACCTTATTAAAAGGATATAGGAAAGAGTTTCTCTATATAATTCCGTTAAATGTAGCTGGATTTTTATTTTTTCATTTAATAAACTCACATTGGACCAGTATTATGTCGGCTCCACCGCTGAGGCACACTACTGAGTTGTCGCAAAACTTAACGATTCTAGCCAAAAAAACAGATTTTACAAATAATGATACTGATTTTACAAAGTACGTTGGAGATAAATCTGTAATACTAGTGAATCCATTTCAGTTTGCTGATTCTGTAGTCAACGAATCATCGCACGACGCATATTTTATTAGTGAACTTTTAGGATTTCAAATATTTTCAGTGCAAAAAAAAATATGGAAAAAGGCACTGTATTCGATTTGGGATTCGCCCAAAAATTGTACTCCTACATATTACCAAACGTTTTACGTAATCGAAGGATCACCCATCGAAACGATGTTAAACGAATTAAATGGTGTAATGCAAGCAGCGGGAATGTTCGAGAAAAAATATTATGCAAATATAAGACAAATGAAAATAAGGATCTCCAAGGATATGGCAATTTCACCCAAAAACACGGTATTAACCGAAAAACATTTTTACTCGATATTCTCACTCTATGCCATTTTTAATGGTTGTGGAATAATCGTATTTATCTTAGAATTAATATGGTCAAAATTATATTTTATAATATTACGTTTGCTTTTATGTATTTATAAAAAATTAGTTTGAAAAATAAAAGTTCTCTTCACATGCTACATAATATAGTATGCAATAAATAGCTATGTATGATTCTATTTTGCATCTCAACACAAACATTTTTAGTAATTTTACACTGTACACTATGCGTTTTTTGTGAACTGTGGATGTTGGAGCTCGGACTTACAAAATTTTGAGAAAACGCATAGAGATACTGCAATTAATACAATATAGCCCTCGTAGTGAATTCCTTCTTACCTCGAAATCACATTATACTTTCACGGGTTAAACAAATGGAATCTAATTTATACCATGATCTAATGTGAAATTCTATGATTTAAAAATATTCGGACACTATTTTCTATTCTATGTACAGTAGTACAATCTATATACATAAAAAGAACACACCCCATGGACACACTTTGTGATCGCTTGGGTATGGTCCCAGCCCCTCCTTTTGAAAACATTTTAATTCAACATTTGAAAAAAAAAAGTTTAAATTTCTGTCCGACCTAACGAAAAAAATCGATCCAATATGTATACGGTCGTCTAACAAAGTTTTGAGTGTATATGTATGCAGTCCCAGAAAAGGTAAACACGAAAAAAAATTCCATACAAATGCTATGGGGAAAAATTTTTGAAAAGTTTTTTTGTGACTTTATGTATTTATATTTCGTAAATGTGGCCGAAAAACAAATTTTCATTCCCCTGAGCATGAACTTTGTTTATTTATAATTAATTTTGAAAAGTTGTTTTTCATTTTTAAGATAGTTTTCATTCAGAATTTCACCATTTTCCGACTAATTCTATGATTGCTGTGTAATATATAATAAAAACGTTTGTATGTACGATACTGTTAAAGTTAGCCGAAAGTTTCCAGCCGAAAGATAATGCAGATAGTGTCTTGAATACAGCAAAAATCAGTTATGAACTCGAATTTAGGAGAATTTAGGATCGGGTTACATCATTCGGGTGAAGGAGAAATTATGTCAGTTTATGGGAATTTAAAAATCGATACGAGCGAGAGTATAAAGAGAGTTTAAAAATAGTCAAGACACTATCGGCATTATCTTTCGGCTGGAAACTATCGGCTAACTTTAATAGGGTGTATGTACGCATGAAGCGTAGTTATTTTTTTCGTTTTTCTACTGTATGCCATCTACTATTCTTTCACACACACATCATCAAATTGAAGACATCAGTAGCGTTGCTTTCACTAATCCGATTAGCTTAGCTAAGAAATGTGAAAGCAACAACTTTTGGCTTTAATTTGTAATGCATTTTAATTTTTCTGTGTTGGTTCATTTTATTAATATTTATTTTAGTTTTTTTTATTTTATCAAATAGAACAAATTAAATTCGGCATTTTGCTATCAAATAAGAAATGCCAAATTTTACTACAAGTTAATTTTTCGAAAAAAATAGAAAAAATAACGCCTTGCGGTAAACACCATAACCATACATTGGTTTTATTTCCCCTAATCCTAAATTTTTTTTTCTTAACATTAAAGAAAATCGGCTTTAATACAATGCAATTGTTGTTGTAATCTTTTGAAAGCAACACAGCTATCATTGTGGAAAATGGTGTGAAATTCTGAATGAAAACTATTTTAAAAATGAGAAACAAGTTTTCAGAATTAAAGTTTATGCTCATGGGAATGAAAAATTGTTTTCGGCCACATTTACGAGATTAATTTCAAATTTTTTTTTTCATAGAAATTGTATGAAATTTTTTTTTCGTGTTGACGTTTTCTGAGACTGGACATACAAACTTATTTATTTTATTTCTATCGGACTTTGCCGTATACAGATACGCAATGCACAAACTCATAAATACACACATTCATTTGATTGACAGCATACAAATGACAAACAGATGAACCTGTCAAAATGCATAATGTTAAAGTTAGCCGAAAGTTTCCAGCCGAAAGATAATGCAGATAGTGTCTTGAATACAGCAAAAATCAGTTATGAACTCGAACATAGGAGAATTTAGGATCGGGTTACATCATTCGGGTGAAGGAGAAACTATTTCAGTTTATAGGAATTTAAAAATCGATACGAGCGAGAGTATAAAGAGAGTTTAAAAATAGTCAAGACACTATCTGCATTATCTTTCGGCTGGAAACTATCGGCTAACTTTAATAGGGTTCAAGATGCACATGTTTGCCAATCACTTTCTTTCACTCTTGAATTCTGACACAGCCGGTCATACATTCGCTGCTTTCCAATTGGAATTTTATTACAAGTGATTTTTTTTTTTGAGTTTCATAAATATTGATAAGTATTAACAAAATAAAAAGTGATTTTAAGTGTGTTCAGTGCAAAATATTTTCAAAATAAAAAAACAAATTTGTTTACTTTAATGATTTTTTGGGAAAGTTTAATTGGATGTTATTCTTAAATAAACAATCCTTTAACAAAAAGACGATCAACTATAGGTCGACGTCCGCGTAATTCTACCTATAGATTTAATCAAAGGAAAGCGCAAAGTGTAGAGGAACACTCACAACAAAATCAAGTACAACAATAATTGTTTAATCGTGATTATTACGAAACGCATGTCATCATAGATCGGCAGACTCAAATCCATTAAACCCAGCATCGAGACGAATGATACGATTTTCAGGTCGTGCTGTGCAGGAGATGGAATATGCTGCTTTCCCTTACAATAGCGAAAATGATTATAGTGAACATGCCAATATTGGTGGAGTGACAGTGAGATGTCCACATTGTGATGCAGCCAAATTTCAAGCTGAAACGCCTAGCATGTGTTGTGCTAATGGCAAAGGGAGACTGCCAGCATTTGAATCTCCCTCCGATCCACTTCATTCATTCATTTTTGGAACGTTGCAAACGTCTAAGAATTTTTTGTCTCACATTCAAGAATACAATGCGGAATTTCCAATGTATTCTTTTTGTGCGACCAAAATTGTATGAGACAATTTTAACTAAATGTTAAACTTTAAGCTACCAAAAGCTATCTTAACTCAATACTACACGCAACCAAATCTAGTACAATGTTTGCTTTACGTTACCAACAAATTGACATTTCCATAAATACAAGGGTTTATAAATACATATTTGATTTGTTTACATTTGCAATACGGGACATAAAAGTTAAGTACAATGAGATAAATTCTTATAAGAAAATTAATTTAGATTTTAAATTTGATTTCAGATCTACTATTTACAAATTAATGAATTGATTGATACAATATACATAAATGATTGGAATACTATGTTATACAATTAAAATGGTAAGTACATATTTATAAATTTTGTTGTATTTCTTTTAGGTTGAAGCTGTAGATTGTTGGATGACGACATCATCAGCTGGATAACTGGATTTTCTAGTTAATTGATGATATTTATTATGTGTTGTTTTGTGTTGTGAATAAATATAGTTGATTTGCAATTTCCCGATATTTTGTGGTTTCATTCTCATAAACATACTCCCACACCTTGTTACAGGCTGGCTACTGCCAACCTGCAGATATCACTAAGCGCATGCAGAGGCCTCCACGGTGATTTTTGCCGGCTACGTTCTCAGGGAGAAGTGCTAAGGTCGTGGGGTTTGAGGCTTGCATTACGCTCCTGGCTTACACCGTGATTATACAGAAAGTTAGGGGGAACGCAAATAATAATAATATCCGAGTTCCGCCGAAATTCGTTGGACGAAACCTGAGGAACGAGCAACACAAATAATCATAAGAGAGAGATGAGGTGCCTTGGTGCGCACATCCGAATTCAAACAGGGCTAAGCCCTGGTTAAGAAATTGGATGCGGGCACCAAGAGACCGCAATCAACACTACACCGACCCAAAGGGAGTCCCCGCTCCCATCACACCATTTCCGATAATTAATAGTTCATTTTATTTACTGAAAAAAAACGAAAGGAAAGAACTTCCCCCTCCACCTGCACCACGATAAGAGAGAACGAGAGAGAGAGAGAGCAATGCGCATCGAGCGTGCACCCGCTGTGCGGCGCTCGATTACAAAAATCAAAATTTAAATTTAAAAATAAAATATGTAAAAAAAAAAAATTAAAATGAAATGAATAAAAAAAAATCGTACCTTAAATACCCAAGAAAAAATTAATGTTGCGGCCTTAGTGCCGTTCCGTTGCGGCCGACCACCGATAAAAATTCAATAGCCGTTGGCTATCGTTCCGTTGCGGCAGACCACCGATAAAAATACAATAGCCGGTTGGTTACCGTTCCGTTGCGGCCGACCACCGATAGAAATAACAAAACAATAGCCGGTTGACTATACCGTTAATAAACTACTACGGCTGGCCTCAACTGGCCGCCGGATCCGTTGGGCGTTGGCTCGCCTTTATTACTAAATTCACCGTTGCAAACGGTAGCAGCACCCGTTGAAAATAATAGCCGCAACTGCTGATAATAGTAGCGGCACTAGTTGAAAATAGCGGGCCCCAAAATTTGTCGCACCGGAAAAACTTGCACTAATCGTAAATAATTCGGTCCCAATAAATTGAATAAAACACGTTTCAGTGTCTAATTCCGACCAAACTCAAAATAAATTGACCCCCTTTTTTGTTTAATTTTTGCTTTGATCAATTATTCAATTATTATATACAATAGTTATTCAGCCGTGCGACCAAACGCCGGAACAAAATGTATTTGATGTGTAAACATCTTTGCTCGCGCCTAGCAAAAATTTTTGTATTAGAGTAAACTTGTAAATGAAACGAACGGAAATGACGTACCTACTTCGTTTGAAAAAAACAACAAATTCAATAAAATCATTTTTGTACTATCCATGGCATGCTTGTATGTATATGTATTATAATAGGGAAAACAAAAAAACTAATTTAAAAAATGAAATAAAAACTATAAACATTTTCATCGATCTCTCTCTCTCTTTCTCTCTGGCACTATATCCCATCAAGGGATTTGGCCGCCTCAAATGAGGTTTCAACGATCAGAAAAATCAAAAAAAAAATTACGATACGAAATACGAATTTCGATTACGATATTACATACTTTTACGATTAAAAACACAGTCAACACTTGTGTATGTTGCTTTATCACGAGTAACGAGTCTCTAGGAGCTGTTCATTACGTCGACTATCAACGATCATGTCTTCTACTAAATGGGGTTATAATGACGTCTCGTTTTTAACACTGAACTGCCAGAGTCTCAGGAGATAGTCACGCAGATAAGCTCAATTCATTTGCTGTCTGTACAATGACGATTATGTTAATATTCCTACGTTTGAATGCCGCGCTCAGTTCAAGAGAGATGATCGGTGGGCTGCCGGAGTAGTAATTTCGTCAAAAGGTCCATAAAATGAGCGTAGTGGACACAAATAGTTTGCCGTACGGAGTTTCTCTTATCATAGGTTGGCCTTACTTTCTCGAAACCAATATTGACGTAACAGATGGACTGGTGAATGGAACTATTTGTTGTCTGAGGTATATCGAATGCAGTCATCCTGACCGGAAAATGAGAACGATGAAAACGACAACAGTAAAAAATGTCAAACGACTCTGGATGGATTTCGGTCCAAATTCACAAGGCAAGAAGGTTATGCTTGGCTTAAAGCTGGATGGACGTAGAAAACGAATATCGACCGATGTTTGGTGCCCATTTCTAGAAAAAGCTCAACTGTTAATCGAAACAACAATCTGACAATTAATGTTAAGCGTAATCATTTTCCAGTCGTACCTGCATGTGCCACCACAATTCATGCATCACAGGGTGTGGTACCTATAAAGAGATAGTCAGTATATACTCTTACGATAAAAGAAACAGTCCAAAACTTGTGTATATTGCTTTATTATGAGTAACGAGTCTCGAAGGACTGGTCATCACGTCGGCTATCGATGGTCATGTCTTCTACCATGGACGTAAAAATGGGACCTCAATGGGTCTTCTTCAAAATGAGCTATCTCGCCTCACTTCAAATCCGCTAACTATAGATCAGGTTGTAATGGCGACGAGATAATAATGACGTCTGGTTGGTTTTCAACTTTGAACTGCCAAAGGCTCAGGTCACTTTACCTCGACCTAACTGATACAGTCACGCAGGGATGCTCAAATTTCTTGCTTCCCGAGATATGGATACGCAATGACGAGCATGTTAATATTATTAATTTTGAATGATGCGTTCAGTTCAAGAGAAATGGTTAGTGGGCTGCCGGAGTAGCAATATATAAAAATACAAGTAGAACTTATACAGTCAACTCGCATAAGGATATCTTCGTTGGACTAACAAATGATATGAGGGTAACAACACAACCCATTGATAATATATACACGGCTGAAATTCAGCTTCTCAATGAGAATTAGATGCTTTCTGTAGTTGTATTCACCTCGACGAAAAAAGCTGTCGAAGACACAATGAAGTTCATACATTTCGTCCTTGCTCCATATTCTAAAAGAAATTCAAAAATTCTCCAAGGGTACTAACATCTTTTGCCGATGATTATGAGCGGGGATTTCAATATTAATTTTGATGTTCCTCAAGCTGAACCACTTATAAACTTCCTACGAGACGAATTCGATTTGCACATGAACCTAGATCGAAATATATCTACTACGAGATATTCAACGACCATTGTGCAGTTTTTCAATGAAAATTAAAAAAGTTAGAGTCGACAATGTATCTTATTGTATGTATGTATCTTATTATAGCTACCATAATCCAATTGCGTCGATTATACCGAAAGAGTAATAGACCAATTTAACGATAATAAACAAATGAAAAAATGTGGTTAGTAAAATTACATTCCTTCTTCCTTCAAAGTGAACTGTACGAATACGGACGCACTATACACACGCCATGTTTACACATCTCCTTGAGAGTACTAATGGACTCACTCTTTTTTTTTTTATTATTTTCCCACACTCGAAACAAACTTAATTTTTTTTTCACCAATTCCAACACGAGACCTTTTTGTATCCCAAAATCAACACTCGAACAATTTAAAAAAAAAACTCTTACGCCGAGGTAAACGAGAGGCATATAAGAAAAACATTCTTATGGAATGTTTTGCTTTACACACACACTCGATGCGCATCGCTCTCGCTCTCCCCCATTTTCGTCCAGTTACCAAAAAAAACGAAAAAAAACACACAGGAATCCATCCACCACTAACCGCGTTTAGACATCAAAAAACCCGGACGCAAAAAAACGAGGAGAATAGAAACACAAAAATTAACAAAAAATGGGGATGTAATCCATAAAATGAACATTTGGTCTTGTTAAGACAACACAGTCGTAACAACCTTAAGGAATATTATTACTTAAGTTTTACAGGTAACTTTATTAGCTTATTAGTCGGTCGTTTCACTGCGCTTTTGGGTGTTTTCAAGGTCACGACGCGAGTAATACCATCACTGCCAGGATGAAGCGCTGTCACTTTGCCAAGTATCCATTGACTTGGATACAAATTATCCTCTCTTATCAGCACTACGTCATCGACTTCGAGCTGCTCGGTAGGACATTTCCATTTAAATCGCTGTTGTAAAGACGTAAGGTGGTCCTGATGCCGTCGCCTCCAAAACCCTTGAATACGCTGCTGGATGTTTTGCCATTTGGACAACTTATTTTGTGGTATGCGATATAATATTGGTGCAGGAACGAGTGTTAAAGAATCGCCCACCAGAAAGTGTGCCTGTGTTAAAACTTCTAAATTAGTAGGGTCATCATCCAATCTGCACAAGGGACGAGAATTTAGTAAAGCCTCGATTTGAATTATTAGCGTTGTTATTTCCTCGAATGTAAAGTTGATGTTTTTTACCCTTTCCAAATGATACTTAAACGATTTTACGCAGGATTCCCATAAACCAACAAAATGAGCGTGTGGTGGGTTGAACTGGAAGTAAATGCCTTTCTGCAAGAGAAATTCAGAAATTAGAGAATTGTTTGATTGATTGATTATTTGTTGCTTGAGGTTTTGTTTCTCTGTTAGCACCAATAAAGTTGGATCAATTGTCACACCAAATTTGCTGAGGGCATCCACGTCGTGAGATAAAGCGTTTGAGTGCCGCCAAAAATTCATCAGTGTCAAGGCTGCTCACCACTTCTAAATGTACTGCCTTTACAGCTTGGCAAACAAAAACTGCCACATACGCCTTTTTCACTGGAGAATTATTGCGTTTCGTTCTCTTAATATAAAGTAGACCAGCATAATCCTGCCCAGTTTTTAGAAATGGTCGACTCTGAGTACATCGTGCTGCAGGCAAATCTCTCGTCTTTTGTTGATTCTTATGAAAGCGGTAGCGAATACACACAGTGCACGATTTAATACAGCGTTTAATTATATATCGTGCTCCTATCATCCAACACTTGCTTCGTATTATGTTTAATGTCAGTGAATTTCCAGCATGCATATGGTTAATGTGAGCATCTCGAACTATTAATGTACAAACTATGTGGTCCTTTGGTAGTATTATTGGATGCATGGTAGAATATAGGCCGCCTCGGTGGCAAAGTGGTCAGCATGCTTGCTGCAGCAACCGGAGGACCGGGGTTCGATTCCCGGTGGTGACAAGGAAAAAAAATCACGGCTGGTTTAGGATCAATGAATTAATCACTCATTATCCGAAATGAAAATATGATTATGAAACCTCATTTGAGGCGGCCAAATCCCTTAATGGGATGTGGTCCCAGAGAGAGAGAGAGAGAGAGAGAGAGAGAGAGAGAGAGAACATGGTAGTGTTGATTTACCGAGCCGCCCCCCTACTCGTAGTAGCCCGTTTATATCGATGAAAGGATCAAGGGAGGAAAGCTGATTTTTTGATGAGAGTATTGATTTCGTGTGAAGAATTGCTATCTCAGTTTTAAATACGTTTTGTTGGACGTTACGTAGAATTACGAGTTCTGCTTCATTTAATTCCGTTGAAGTGATGTTCTTCTTTTGGTGTCTCGTAAGCTGCTCTCGTATTGATGCTTGTGCAAATCTCAAAATGTAAACCGTTATCTTGCGTATTTTGAACCAAGATGAGAATTTTGCAAGTAAATTTGGAACTACACCATCTTATTGCATCGGCGGGATTTTGCTTCGATTCGACATGTTGCCACTTATCACGAGGAGTAGTCTCCAGAATTGCTGCTGTTCTATTTCCAATAAAGCTTTTCTATCGTCGTGGAACATCGGATAGCCAATGGAGCACTATCATGGAGTCTGTCCATGCGAATACTTCTGTGTTCCTGTAAGACAAAGAGTCAACACAAAATTTCACCAACTTACATAAGAGTACTGCTCCACACAGTTCTAATCGAGGTAAGGATATCTGCTTTATCGGAGCCACTTTACTTTTGGCGTATACAATATTTCCGGTAATTTCACTGCTCTCGTTTATGCATCGTAAATATACAACACTACCATAGGCTGCTTCTGAAGCGTCGCAAAATGCGTACAATTGATAGTGAGTTGTAGTTGCTAATGATGTTAGACATCGCGGAATTTGAATTGTTTCCAATTCCAGTAATACTTGGTTGAGCCCTTGCCATAGTTTTGTGACATTTACTGGTAAGTTAGAGTCCCACTAAAACTTAAGTAACCACAACTTCTGGAGTAGCATTTTAAAAAAAATGATTATAGGTGCAAGCCAACCCAACGGATCGTATATTTTGGCTGTAGTTGACAATAGTTTTCTTTTGGTCCACTTCACTGACTCACAACCTTTTTGTACCTTGAAAGAGAACGTGTCTTGTTCGGCATTCCATATGATCCCAAGCGTTTTGATAGAAGGATCGTCTTCTATTAATTTTGATATACTTTGAACTTCGTGTTGTGAAAATGAGTTCAAAACGTCTTGTGAATTGGATTTCCATTTTCGTAGGTTAAAGCCGCTTTCGTTCAAAATATTGACTAGTTGTTCCTTGAGCAATTTCGCTTCTTACATTACATTAATTACATTTATTAATACATTTATTACAATTTTAATTAAAAGTTATACCGCATTTTGAGCTTAAAGCTCATTTATAACGTGATGCGAACTCGATAAAAATTTCCAATATAATGTCCACTTTGTTCGTGTCAAAAGTCATATCAATGTTACAATTCAGCCGCTGGTCGATGAAATCACAACATTACAAAATTATTTATAGTTAAATAATTTCCGATGGTACCGCCATAACTTTATTTTGATTCCGCTGGGCAGCAACAAGAACTACAAAGTATGATTTTCTATGCGGACCGCTTGATAAACTCAAAATGTTATTTTCGTTACCTTATGTTATTAAGGTACAACTTAAAAAACAAACAAGCTATGCCGCGAGAGTAACATGATGAATTTTAAAAATAATCAAAATATAAAATATCGAAAAAACGGGAACAAAAACAAAATAAGACAGTTTGACACGAAATTCAAAGCCTTTCTTGCACGTTGTTGCATCCGGTCAGCATATCATCAATATAAAAATCATTATTAATTATATGTTCCGCAGTAGGATATAGTTCAGTAGCATTTTCGGACGATTTTTTCAATGTTTTGACTGCTAAATAGGGTGCACATGCCGTTCCATATGTCACGGTGTTCAGTTTGAAAATTTGTACTGGTTTCATCGGATCTTCGCGCCACAGTATAAGTTGAAAATTGGCATTCTCGACTTGTACCAATATTTGCCTATACATTTTTTCGATGTCGGCTACTAGTGCTATTGCATGTTTACGGAATTTTAGCAATATTGTAGACAGGTCGGTTTCAATATTTGGGCCAATTTGTAAAATGTCGTTTAGAGACAATCCCGTACTCGCCTTGCGCGACGCGTCAAACACCACTCGTGTTTAGTTGTACTGCTACTGGGTTTGACGACTGCGTGGTGCGGCAGGTAGTATTTCCTTTCATTCTGCCCTGGAACCTGGTCTGGTGATATCTGAGTCATATATCCTAAATCGATATACTCGTTCATAAACGATTTGTATGATTTTAATTCAGGATCTCTCGAGAACTTCCTCTCCATTGCAAGTAGCCGGTGATATGCTGCTTCATATGAACTGCCCAATGACTGTGACGATTGTCTAAACGTTAGTTTAACGACAAATAATTGACCATTTTTAGTTCTGGTAGTAGTTTGTTCGTAGAACACTTCACATTCGTGGGTAACCGCTGAATTAGGTTGTGATGCAACTTTCTCCACTTCACAAAACCTTTTCAATTCTTAATGTAGATCTTCGTTCTGAATTGGAATTAGTGGTTCCGTGGTAACGTGTATAGATTGGTCAGACTTGAAGAACTGTTAGGACATGCGCCTGCTACTACCCATCCGAATTTTGAGGACTGGAGAAGTGGTAAACCATCTATTTCTTGTTTGTCTGGATTTAGGGATTCAAAAAAGGACGTAACAATGCTCGATAGAGCTGTAGTTCACCGGTATGTGATTTGATATAGACGACTGCAGTTGGTAATATTGTACTTGTTTGGTAATCTGGCTATCTGTGGCTTGTGTCTGATCAATAGTGGAATTGATTGTATGGCTTTTCTTCTTCTGTTCTCCAGAATTATGGTGATCTTCTGACGTTCTATCAATTGCTGATTGATCCATTGAGATGTGGTGATTTGTAGACATTGAACCAGGCTTGCCTCCATTATACTGTTGATGAATCAAGGTGTGGCGGCGCTTTCTACAGATGAGGCATGACGATCTGGAAAAACACTTAGAAGTAATATGCCCTCTTTTCAGACAGTTAGTACATAAATTATTATCCGTTGTAATCTTCAATCTAGCTTCATAATCCATATTTCGAAACTAAGGACATTTAAATATGTTATGTTGTTGTCGACAAACCAGGCACTCAAATATATTTGTGGGCTGCGCTAGAACGAATGATTTGGCAGTTGTTTTCATATCTTTTGTTTAGAAAATGTAAAAGAGTATCCAATGTTGGTAGATCCTTCCCAACAGATTCATTTGGCCATAATTGCTTAGTTTCGTCATCAATTTTAGTTAATATAATATGTATTAACCACGGGTCACGTGTTTCAGGTTCTGACCCCAGTACTCGCAATCCACGAATGATTTCGCCAGATGTTTCACTGATTCTGCGTAACTCCCTTCCGTTGCTTTGCATATATGGTTTCTGCTCCATAAACGTTTGCACCAGTGATGCCACTATCGGAGTTATTTTGTTGTATCGATTGCAAAGTTTCTCCCAAGCTTCCGAGTAATTACTTTCCGTGATGGTAATATACCGGATTAAAGCCGACGCTTCATCTTTCAGCAATCTCTTTAGCATTTGCAACTTATGTACGCCACTAATACTATGATTATCATGCACTGTAGACTTAAAGAGGGCATGAAAAGATGCCCAATATTTATAATCGCAGGAGAAGGCTTCGATATTAATTTTCGGTAAAAGCACGTGCTGTGATGTACTAACGCCTTCGTAGAATGTTTTTTGCTGGTCAAAAAATTGTTCTAGTGTGGTACTTATATCGTGTTTCGCTTCAATGCCACCTTGTTGTTTGCGACTACAGGCTTGTCCTAGTAGCTCACGTGCCTTATAATACACTTCATCTACTTCGTCAGTAATCGGTTTGTAGGCTGGATTACCAAATAGTTCAACTTCCATTTCGTTAAAAGTGTGATATCTTACTTCTATACTTTCTAACCGCGTTTTAATAGCCTCGAGAGTTGTTTCCTCCATTATCTTTTCCGCAAATCGCAAGATAGTAATTATTTGAGAATGCGCTCGATCTCGCAAACGTTCCAATCGATCCGTCATGATTTGTAACCGGATAATTCATTTCACTATTCACAAAAAAGCACGAGGTTCTCTAGTGATCGACAATAAACTCCACTAACTTATATTGATTGGCAGATACCGTTATTGATATCTGATACCGTTAACAATAAATACTACGGTTTATCTCGCACTTCGCAAAGTTAATTCGCACGATTAATTAGTTTAAATAAATAAAATTCTACTTAGCTGAATTACAGTAGATTATTCCCGGGTTTCGGCACCAAAAAATATTGAGTGGTTATGCGAAATTGTAGAATTTAATTTGTAGGTTTATATTAATATTACGGCGTGTTTCAGAGCTTCATCGCAGCTATGATGCATTACAATATCCATTATTGCACTGGAAAGGTGACGACGGCTATCTTATCAATATACGAATGATAGATCCACAAACCGGTAAAATATAAATGAATTCAATTTATTTATTTCAAAATAAGAAGCCATGATTTTAATTTTCTGAAAATGCATTCATCATAGGCCGTGAGGTAGAAAAAAAAGTTAGTGGGATAAATTATTATTCGTATAGATTCGGGATTCGCCCACAAGAAGAAAACTTTTTTATGCGATGTGGCAAACTTTTCCAGCAATACGCTGTTGGCTTGTATGCGAAAATTGAAGCAGAACGCCTTAATTACCTTCGATTCAATCAAGCCAAATTGCGATCGCAAGAATACATACACTTGCGAGATGCAATAGTGAATGATGGTAATGTTAATGATATCGGACGTTTAACAAGTCCGCGCCACATGCACGAATATACGCAAGATGCAATGTCATACGTTCGCAAATATGATCGTCCAGACCTATTCATAACATTCACATGCAATCCACAGTGGCATGACATAAAAAACAATTTATTTGAAGGTCAGAACCCAACAGATCGACACGATATAACAGCATGTCTATTTCGACAGAAAGTAAAAGCACTGGATGTATTCGATTGAATGGCAAAAAAGAGGGCTGATGCACGCGCACATCTTGATATGGCTGGTTCGTAAAATAACACCCGATCAAATTGATAACATTATATCAGATGAAGTTCCAGATGAAATCAGCGATCCAGAGTAATTTGAAGTCATGAATGACCATGCATGATCGATGGAAAATGTACAAAACGGTATCAAAGAGCATTAACTTTGGATACAATTACAGCCGACGTCGGTCACAGGAGGATAATGGCCATACAATAACAATTAAAATACGCAATCAAGACATTGAAGTTGATAATCGTTGGATTATGCCTTATTCTCCACTATTGTCAAAAGTATTTCAGGCTCACATAAATGCTGAGTACTGTAATTCTGTGAAGTCGATTAAATACATTTGTAAATATGTGGGCTGTTTTTGGAGTAGCTGGTGACAATAGCAATGATGAAATCGCCCAATATCACATTAGCACTAATGAAGCTCTTTGGAGAATTTATCATTTCCAATTAATGAGCGATGTCCTGCTGTTGTTCATTTGGCTGTGCACCTTGAAAATGGCCAGCGTGTGCATTTTACCGTTGCCAATGTACAGCTGAGAGCAGCACAGCCATCAGCAGCAACATTAACTGCATTCTTTCAATTGTGTGAAAGCGATGAATTTGCCAGAACGAATTATTTCACTTGGACTGCAAAGAAATGGCAACGACGTAAACAAGGAATACCTGTTGATGGCCATCCGGGTGTTTTTTTTGCAGATACCACGGGAAGATTATACGCAGTTAATCCAAACAATGCAGAATGTTATTATTTGCCGTTGTTGTTAGTAAATGTTGTTGGACCACGTTCATTTCAACATTTGCCACATCTCTTCACATATGCCAAATCATATCAACATGTTTTCTATCAAATCCACTTGAATTGTGGAATAAATACAAAGATTTTATGGCAGAAGACTATTTGATTGGAACGCGTCATCACTGATTTCATTGGAAATGTATAGCAATTGAAGATATGTGCCTAAAATCGCTGAAAGCATTACACCGTACAATGCAAGATCTACGTCAGAATCAAGAAATTTTTGGTGGTGCATTGATATTATTGTCAGGCGATTTTCATCAAATATTGCCTTTGGTTCCACGATTAACACCGACGGATGAGATCAATACATGCTTAAAGTCTTCTCTTCTGTGGCGACATGTGCAAAAATTGACATTGAACATAAATATGCGCGTTCAATTGCACAACGACCAATCTGCAGATCGGTTCTCGAAGCAATTGTTAGATATTCGAAATGGCAATGTTCGAGTCGATAATACAAATGGATTGATTTTTCCGACATATTGTTCAAAATTACAGGAATCACAATTGGTTGAGAGAACGCACAATACTGGCACCAAAAAATGTACACGTCAATGCAATCAATTATCAGATTCAAGAGAAATTACCAGATGCAGTGACATCATATAAATCTGTTGATAGCGCAATGAATGCAGATGATGCAGTGGATTATCCAATTGAATTTTTAAATTCATTGGAAGCACCTGGTATGCCACCGCATTGTTTGAATTTAAAGGTTGGCTTATCAATTATTTTACTGCGGAATTTAAATGCACCAAAACTGTACAATGGCACAAGATTGGCATTAAAAAAAATTGACGCCGAATTTAATTGAAGCCACAATATTGACCGGAATAGCGAAAGGTGAAATTGTGCTCATACCACGGTATTCCACTGATTCCAACAGACATGCCATTTGAATTTAAGCGTTTGCAATTCGCAGTGCGTCTATCATTTGCCATGTCTATCAATAAGGCGCAAGGACAAACTCTTCAAATATGCGGATTAAATTTCTAGGAGCCGTGCTTTTCACATGGACAGCTATACGTGGCCTGCTCAAGAGTTGGAACTCTAAATTGTTTATATCGCACGTGTGGATGTGTGGATAAAGTGAGCCCCGCTTGAAATAACATGCAGTTAAGGACTACATTTCCCTGTAATCATTTATCACGAGAAGGCCAAAAACTTCAAAAATTTCCAAAAATTTCAGAGTAAGGGCCGTCGGCAAAAAACACTAGTGACTCAGGCACCCAGTTATTCAAGTTTTGAGACACCAGTGAGTCTTTCAATGGGTAAATAAAAAGTAAGAATAAAGGAAATGCGCCAATGCACAGCAGTGGGGGGGGGGGGGGGGGGTAGACACAAAGTTGGACGCAAGGCAAGTATAGAATCCATAGCATTAGTAATGCTGCGGCACGCCATACCTTGAAAAATACAAATTTGTAGATTTTTTTTTTTTTTTTTTTTTTTTTTTTTTTATTTGATAAATTTATTTATTTATTTATACAATATTACAACTGATTCAGAGATCATCTAGTAATTTATCTTTCTTAAATTAAGTTCTCGGGTTAAGATGAGTAACCTATTGGTTACTCATTTTATAATACTTTCTTCTAAAACAAACTGCCCAGCTCCAGAGGTTTCTGCCTTTGGAGTCTCCTCACACCGTTAGTGGTGTCCAACATACGACGGATATCTGCATTTTCGTGTAGAGATAAGCGCTGTACGTGTTTCCTTGCATGATTCTTTATTTCATCGGTGACGTATTCCATCTTCAAGTCTCTATGGATGTTGTCATTCCTAATGTACCATGGGGCGTTCACAACCCCTCGTAGCACTTTATTTTGGAAGCATTGTATCATTTGTACATTGGTTTTCTTGGCACAACCCCAAAGCTGGATACCATAGGTCCATACTGGTTTTAGCATTTGCCTGTATAGAAGCAATTTGTTGTGTATTGAGAGCTCAGAGTTTCTACCCATGAGCCAGTACATTTTTCTATATTTGATGTTTAACTCTTCTTTTTTCTTCTTGATGTGTTCTTTCCATCTTAGCTTAGCATCGAGGGTCATGCCAAGGTATTTAGCTGTATTTGCATATGGAATTTGGTTTGAGTTGAGAACCACGGGAATACAGTTTACATTTTGATTTGTAAAGTTGACGTGTACTGATTTGGCTTCATTTAATGAGATGCGCCATTTTTTAGTCCAATTGCTCACCGTGTTAACTGCACTTTGAAGTTTGCTTGTTGCTTCCGAAATATCTTTTCCAACTGCTAGAATAGCTGTATAGTCTGCAAATGTTGCTACTGTGGTACCTTCAATATTCGGTAAGTCTCTCGTATAAAGAATAAACAGAATAGGTCCAAGTACGCTACCTTGTGGTATACCTGCTGATATTCTTTTTATTTCAGAGTACTCATTTTCAAATTTGACTCTAAAGTGTCGATCAGCTATGTACGATTTAAGAATTTGATAAAAATGCTTAGGCAGGTCTCGATGCAGTTTAAATTCAAGCCCTTGGTGCCAAACTTTGTCGAAAGCTTGAGCTACATCTAAGAAAATACTGGAGCATATTTTCTTATTCTCGAGTGCATCCTCAATGACATCCGTTATTCTGTGAACTTGTTCAACTGTAGAGTGATTTTCTCTAAACCCAAATTGGTGTGGTGGAATTAGGCATCTCTCTTCTATTATAGGTTTGAGTCTTTTCAGCAACAGTTTTTCAAATATTTTTGATATGATTGGAAGTAGTGATATCGGTCTATATGATTTTTTACCGTTTCCTGGTTTGCCTGGTTTAGGAATCATTATTACTTCGGCCACCTTCCATTGTCGTGGAACATATTTCAATCTGAAAGCTGCATTGATTATTTGATTTAATTTACGCAAACCTTTCTCGGGAATGGCTTTCACAATTTGCCCAGTTATTAAATCATAACCTGGAGCTTTTCTAATACTTAAGTTACTATTGATTTCAGTTTTAAGCTCCAATAAAGTCACATGCCTTATGTCAAGATCATCTGCTTTGTTTACGACTGTTGTATTTTCATTTGCTGTTTGCCTCGGCAACGGTTGAAAAGTCTCTTCTAAATAAGCAGCAAATAGAGAGACTTTCTGTTTGTCACTTTTAGCCCATGAACCGTCATCGCATTTGATAGGCGGCACATGCATTTTGGATCTTTTTAGTCCCTTCGTTGCTTTCCAAAGCGAGTAATCGTCATCCTTTAATTCAGAAAGACCTCGTAGTCGCTTAGTTATGCTTTCGTTCTTTATTTCTTTTATTAGTTGTTTTAATTTGTTGCACAAAAAATTTAGAATAGTTTTGTGTTGCGGTGCACGAGAGTGCTGCCAGATTTTGCGAGCTTTCCGTTTCTCCCTAAGTAGCTCTCTGACTTCAAGAGGATAGTTATGTTTCATTATAGCGTTGGTATAAGAAATCGGTGAACTTTCCCAAGCCGCTTGTTGGATGTTGTTATTAAATATTTCTAGTTGATCTTCCAACTGCACCTTCGTTCTAATTGTTTCGCCGAGATTTGTTCGATCTTCTACTAATTTCTTGAATAGATCCCAATTGGTTTTATTGTTTGTTAACTTAGGTGAATTATCTTTTTTTATTATCATTGTACTCAGTGTCATGATCACAGGTGAGTGGTCAGATGATAGTCCTTCACTATTTTCAATGCATGTGTAGTCCTCTAAAACTCCTTTTGTTACAAAGAAGTCAAGAAGATCTGGAATTTTATGTATGTCAGCAGGCCAATATGTTGCAGGCCAATATGGTTTATCGCCAGAGAGGAATTCACAGTTGTTCTCGCGAGCTGCATTAAATAACTCTTTCCCTTTAGAGGTTGTAAGTCTAGATCCCCAATAGGTGTTCTTTGCATTAAAATCACCGCCTATGATAAAATTTGATCCTAGTGATTTAAAAAGTCGACTGCAGTCTTCTTTTTTTAATTGATGGCGTGGGGGACAGTAAATAGAGGAGATACTGAGTTCCCTATTATATATTGATTCAACTATTATGGTTTTAACCTGCATAATTTCTTCCTCAATGCCGGGCACTTCGTAATGTTTAATATTATTTTTAACAATTACGGCAGACCCGCCTCTAGCGTTTCCTCCTGGATGAATAGCATGGTAGCACTGATAGTTACGTATTTTAATAAATGAAGTTTCTGTTAAATGAGTTTCCGAGACAAGACATATATCTATTTTTTCTAAGTTTAGAAAAATTTCTAGTTCTGGAACATGCTGTGGTAATCCATTCGCGTTCCAAATAACAATTCTAAATGATCTATTCATTTGGTTAGTATAGCATTGATGTAAGCTCATTGGTAGCTTTTTGTCTATCTATCCGCTTATATATAGCTTCTAGACCACGTTCTTGTTTTGCTAGGCGTGTATTTATCGTTTCTATACTTCGAAATATCCTTTCTAGTGGATTTTCATCAATAGTATTTTGTTGCGTTATCTGAGAGTAGGATCTCCTCTCTGGCCCTATGGGCGCTGGTTGTGTCGGCGCTCTAGTTGTAGTTGGAATCCTTTCTCTTCTAACATTACTGTTTTGAGTCGATTGGCGTGTTTTATTTCTTAACCTTGGCAGTTGTACCGCTACTTCGCATCCTCTATAGTTGGCTGGGTGTTGTCCTTTACAGTTTATACACCTTGCAGGTTCGGTTCGACTAAGAGAACAGTCTTTCGCGTTGTGTCTGCCGGCACATTTTACACACCTAACATCTCTCCCGCAATATCTTTGGGTGTGGTTATAAGCTTGACATTTCTTGCATTGAGGTATTAATCTCGTGTTCTTTTTCAGTGGTTCTATTTTAACCTTCATATTAAGTATTGCTTTGATATTAAATATATTTTCAATTTTTTCGCTTTTGTTGAATGTGAGCATGAATAGCGGGAGCCCTCTTTTAACGATTTTGGTTCCTTGACTATTTTCAACTTTCTCTCGTTTAAGGATATTGACTGCGTCTTCAATTTGCAGTTCTTTCATTTTGAGATCTTCTATTATATCCTCCTTCCTGCAGGTGGGATGTAGACCTCTGGCCATAACCTTGATGTTTCGGTTATTTTTGTCTTCATATGTATACCACTCTTTACCTTCTTCAGTGAGATTTGTGGCGAATTTGTAGATGAACATCAGCATATTGGGGGTCAAGCCCCAATATTTCCCAGATTCTCTTCTACATTGCCAAAAAATAACAGTGGCTTTTTGAAGATTGCTTTCATGGTGAATTTATTTTCCATAAAGGTTGCTTTCCAAAGCTTTAATGATAGTTGAATAAAGACTAATAGGACGAAATGCCCTCGGGCCAGTGTATTTCTACGTACTAGTTTTCGGGATGAAAACAACACTACTGCGCTTCCACGAAAGTGGAAAATTTCCAATAGTGACAGGCCTACCAGCTAAGTCCCAAATCAGGCGGAACATCGAAACTGTTAGATCGCTCGGAAACACCAAAATCAGGATTAAGAGCATCACAACCGGGAAAATGCGCGGAAAGCAGTAATTTGACTTTTCAGAAAGACTATTAATCTCTCCGCAGAAGTTAATTCTAGATGACCTACGAGCGGATCTGTTTTCTGTAATCTTTTTGAGATGCTAAACCATTAGCCCAATTTATATCTTTTGACCAAAAAGGCTTATCCGAGTCTTTTGTTTGGTAATAAACGGACTGGATTTTTCGGAAGCGGACTGTATTTTTCGGAATATGATGGCGCCTGTTGAAGATAAATTAATGTCATCAGTCGAACGAATCGAGTTCAAAGATACCAGCAGGAGTACATGCTCAGAAGAGAAAAAGTCTCTCTTCATTTGAAATCGATGATCGACATTACTGAATTGGCGAAAGTTGACTAACAGGACAGCCTTCGTTAAGGATTTCAAGTTCAGATGTGCTTAAATAGTTAAGGAGAGACTAACCTATGTTATAAATATTCGAGATACTCGATGACATGTTTATTTATTTAATTATAATTCACAATGACAATTTCAATTAACCTTAATCCACTCAAAATCTAACACACCTCATTTTGAGCAATAGTTGCTCATTCATAATGAGATATGCAGGTCGGGGTGGACTGTACAATTTTAACATAGAACTCAGTATGTTGCTTCTGCACACATTCCTTGGAATAATATTCTTGGAATAATATTCATGTGATGAGCATTGACTAATGGTAATTGGTTCAACCTGCTCTATGAAACAAGGTTAATAAACTCCTCCGAAGGCAGAGGTGAAATCGGATCATAAGGTAGACATACTGATATCACTACCAGTGGTTTACATGCATTTTCGGAGTGACGAACACAGCAGCAACATCTGTTGAGCTGCATTTATGAATAAGAGTCCCACTAGTACCATGGGAATAGGAACGCAGCCTTTAATTTTAACTTCATACACTTTTCAGTAGACTCGGAAATCGATTAAATCTAATCCAAAAACCACACCATCGATGAAGTATGCTTCCTGAATTAGCAATAAGTCTGTCTGGGAGGCAGTAAGCCGCTACTTAGTGCAAAAAATGATGAAAGTTAGTCTGTTTGTGCTCAAGTTTGGAATTCACTAAATTACAACCTATAGGTAAATATGAGATATAGTGAATGAACTACGTCCCTAAAATACTACTACTATAATACCCAGAAGAGGTTAGCCTCAAGGAAATAGTGATGCCCGACGATATCCACAGAAAACGTTGTTGGTTAATTTAGAACGAAGCAAAACCCGAGTTGAATCTATTGATACTAGTCATTTCGAAGATTAGCCATATCTTAGCCATATCCAATTAGATGCCGGTTACTAGAAGGGATACCAAAAGAAAGACCAAGAATTTCCTAAAATAGATGTTCTAATTTACGATATATTAATGACTTTTATAACATAAGTAGTCATCTGAGCTAAATGATCATTTGGACCTACCTTAATGATTTACTGTCGTTAGCTACTGGCGGTTCGTAATTTTTTGGAGATGAGTACAATTCGTTGTACCAATGCTAATCTCGGCCAGCTGATGATTATGGGGGGTTCAAATGCCATTGCTTCGATATTCAATTCAAACTTCGCTGCAAACCTTGGTGACAGATTGGTGTGGATATTAGTCCCCATAAAAACCCAAGTTTGTTGAATTTCCACGCCAATGATACTGCATCTTTTAACACTGTTTATGTCACAAAACGACCATAGTGCAGATTGCCGCGGCAGTAAGATTCGCTATTGATGATTAACAACGAAGGTTTTAATTATTCCCACCATTCTCAGATTAATTGGCAGACACAATTATGTTATGAGTGGAATATACGCCCAGTATCAAATCATATCTGAGGATTAAATTGGATTTTACGATAACATTTTACGTCTCAGCACTACTCTTGGCACATAAACAAAAAATTTCTAGAGAGGATAAATAAAATGTTTTAAGTCTCGGGAACCATGTGTATTCCACATTTTATCGAAATCCCATTAATTAAGTTAAACATTTTGGCTCACACTCATGCACATACCGTATAGCAGAGTAGAAATAATGTATTAAATATTATTTATGACTATCTTAGATAATTTTTTTCATTTTTGTATCTTAATCCCTATAAAGAAATGTTCCTTGTGATATAACGATATAATAATAGTAGTGGTAGTAATAAGAATGATAATAATAATAATTAAAATATAAAAATCTCCGCGTGCTTAACGTCAATAAATTTCTATATATCCATTTAATGTACGAAGCATTACACATACATACTCGTATATGGGAATATAGAATAGCTAAGAAGGCAAAATAAAATTGTGCTTTCGTAACCCCCTTACTATACGTACGTATAACGTATAAATAAGCAGGAAAAACGAAAATTTTCTTCATCTTAATTATGAAATGGCTATAAATAATAATTAAACAACTCTGGTATTTAAGTCTTTTTTAATTTTTTTTTTTTTTGTTTTTTGGCGCAATTTATTTTCTAAGACAAAACGAAACATACACACACACAAAAAAAATTAAGAAAATTGTTAATATTTTCTTATTGGATGAGGGTTTCGAATATAGAAAAGCATCATAATATAACGAAAGGGGTAGGGTAGATTTCCATTGGTAAATATTTTAAGGATAAAATCATCGTTCTTGCTGGAACTAACTCAAATTTTTTAAACCTAACAAATATGTATGTACTCGTGCAACGTAATGTTATATACACGTAAACGACAATTTTTTCAAGAAAATGTCTCGGTAAATTTTTGTGTAAAGAAAAATCTTTTACAATGAGAATTATTATCTATTGTTTACAGAAGTTGAGATAAAAAAGAAAGAACAAGAAAAAAGAAAATACTTTTCGGTTAGTTTTCTATATTCTGATGAAGCTTTCTGAGGTTTCGTGCGAAATTTATGATTGGATTCACTAGAAGATTAGTTTAGTTTACTTAAAGTATTAGTAAGGGATATAATCGGGATTTATTAATCAGAACTAATAAAATATTGATGCTATTATATTTTTTGGAATTATAAGACACGATTAAAAATGTGGGCATGGATAATTTTTTAAGATTATTTTTAAAAAAATAAGCTCCTTATTTTTTAGTGACATTTCTGATCGCATTGTAACAACTTCTAAAGCCGCCTTCATCTTTATGTCTAGTTGTTCTTGTTTATTGAGATACTCAGAGCACCACTGTTTCCAAAATTGTAGGGTTAATTTGGTGAGGAGGTTCCAACCTGTGCTATACTATATGCGTCTATCTGGTTTCGGAACTGCTACCATTGGTCTACCGAGTAGCAATTGTCTATTTGTTAATGGCGAATGATCATTTACATCAAGGGTTCGCAGTGGTCGTATCAACTTAAGTTTAAGCCAATATGTTTTAAACCTTTTTAGACGTTAGATTAGGAAGAATCTATTTGATAAATTGTTTTGCCGATTCTGCACTAATCACTCATATTCTTTCAAAGTGAGTACTTGATGGAGGATAACGTTAGATACTAAACACCTTCAATTCGTCGTTAATATTAAATTTTAACAAATACTAAATACTAATAAAGTTAAATAAATGAAATTAAATAAAAATAGAAATTTGTAGGCTTATGAAACTATTTACTTGTTTATTTTGACAACTAAGCTACACAGTTAAATTTCGCTTTAGTTGTTCACTAGCTGTGTTGATTTTCGATTTTTTTTCGGCCTTGTACTAAAACAGCTAACTTCGTTCTTGCCTTATAGACATTTTTGGAACACGATTTTATAAGGCACTGTCCATTGATACTATTTAATAATTGGCAATAGTTACATCTGGAAAAAAATCCGAAAGTTTTTCCTGGATTAACCGTTATTATGTCCTTTCATTTGAATCAAAATGTTCAAACATTTCAAACGGTCAACTTTTAGAAATTTTGTATGTGCGATACATTCAAACGAGTTTTGTCGGACTTTCATTGAAAAATTAACCTGCAAATTTTTCCAGGAGTAAGTAGTTCCAAACCTGACATTTTAAACGATCATTTTTCCAAAATTTGCAATTTTATCCAAATGAAAAATGGGCTGAATTTTTTTCCGCGAGTAATCACTTTAGTGGTGATTTCTCATTTGAATTGTTTTCAGGCATGACACTTTAATTGGTTGGTTTTTAGTAATTTCAAAATTTTGCGTGTTCGATATATTTAATTTCCACATGAAAATGAACCTAACGTGTTTTCCTATCATGTTCATTGAAAAGACACTTTTTTGAGCTAGTTTTTAGATATGACACTTAAGATGCTCATTACTACATGGGCAGATCTGCCACATCTTTTCTACCCGAAAACTAGTAAAACATTATAAAAAAAAGGATGTAGCGTTTTAGTTTTTAAGAATTTAATTGAACATTTATAATTTGTAATATTATTCGCTTTTGCATAAAACTAAACATTTTCGGCTGGTTATCTTCGAATCAAATTTTCAGAAGTTTGAAATATCTTTAATCTGAGTGTGGCCAGTCGGACAGTACCGGCCGTCTGGTGAGACTTGCACAATCGACCGGCTTCCATTTGGCCCAATATAAAAATAATAATTGCCAATCTCGTAGCAATATGATATTCAGGAAATGATTGAAATGTTTTGAGTTGGTAATTGTAAAGGCTCTCAATGACTAAGAGGACAGTACTAGTCGTATGTAAGGATTGGCGCGTGACCACGTTTCATATAACAAATATGATTTGTCGGAAATGATTGTATATATTTTGAATAGTCTTTGTTAATAGCGTGGCCAGTCGGACAGTACCAGCTATAAGGTGGGATTCGTGCAATTTTCCAGCTTCCATATCGCATAATATAAAACTAAAAATTGCCATTCTCCTAGCATGATTTGGCAATTGCTGTAAATTTGTATATTGAAGATGATCGATTGGACGAATTTAAACAGACTGGTACTGTGCGGCCTGCCAGAGTTAGGCTATTTAAAACATTAATAATCAATTCCCACAAATCATATTTCTGGGACAATGGTAGCCCTTACATTTTCCCACTCAAGGGGGGGGGGGGGGGGGGGGTGAGGGGCAACGAAACGTGGAGTTTCTTGAAATCAGCGTATTGGGGAATTTTTGCTGCAATTCTGTCATAACTGGCCGGGCTATGTGAGGAGTTGCACCATCTTGTTGAAACCACACAGTGTTGAAAGTGATTCTCTTGCGGCGTAGTTCTGGCTAAAAAAAACTCTTTCAACATTTTTAAGTAACGGTCTGCTATGACCGTATAGCGGTGTTACCGGGATTTTGATTATTTAAATTGATAACACTCACTATTTATATTTTAGTACACTATATTGTATTTATTAATTATGTATAAATATAGTTATAACTTATCACTATAGAATATTATTTTATATTAGCTTACAAACAAGATGGTTGGTGTGTGACCATTGTTCGCGGCACTTTTCACTTAATTATATTTTATTATTAACTGTAAGAGGCTGTGTCTCCTTTAATTTCTAAAACGCGACTATTTTCTTTTTTCGTTTCTTGGTTTCGTTTTTCGCGGCTTGGTAAAATTCTCGATATTAATCGATAATCGATTACTATCGAGATTCGCGAATGTAGATGGCGAAATAGCTATATTCAGCAAAACGAGCTATGCCTCGTAATTAAGCGGCGCGGTGTATAAATAGTTTTGCTACGAGGAGTGCCACGAAGTGAAAAGGTTTTTGAGCCGCTACAACCGTAACAGTAACACCAAACTGCACACCACGCTGTTATGGAAAGTGGATGCAATTCCGCCTCATGGAATATCTGTGGGTCAGAATCACTCCATATTCGACAATTTTGTTTATTAACATTGCCGGTTAGCTCAAAATGGGCATCGTCAGACAATAAAAGACAGTTAAAGACGTTTTCGTCCTCTTCCACCATTTGAAAAATCTTCTCGGCAAAATTCCAAGGGAATCGGCAAGTCTGCTGCGTTCGGTTTGTGTGTTATTTGAATTTTATAAAGAAATTCAAATCTTTGTGCATAATTGTCTGCAGTGACTGTCTACTGATACCCATTTGAGCAGATAATCTCCTTGTCGAAACTCTGGGATTGTCTTGTGCAGCTACAGCAGCGATAGCTTCCTGCGTCCGAACTGAAGGGTTTCGATGATAAGGATTTCTTGCGATTGACCCATGCTCAACAAAAATTTTTACGAGCCTCATTATAGTCCATCTGCTAGGAGGAGTGCAGCTAAACGTGCGCTTATATTCCGCGCCTATATGATAGCGGCGGACAATCAAAATTCTTTCCTCAGTGTCCCAACTCTCCATTTTCGTTAAATTTAAAAATCAATCTATAAAATAAAAAACAATTGGGACAGATTAATTACATAGAAAAAAATGTATTAATTTTTTTTTGGTAGCAGCTTTTATCAGCCACCGTGTATATCTTACAAGATCAACTAAGTCGTGTTGGTATCAGTTTTTTCGTTTTTCTTATAAGTGATAAATATAATACGGAAGTGCAACCTCTTTTATCCGGAAAGATTGGGGCAAACAATTCCCGATAAAATCTTTTTCCGGATAAAGATTTTTTTTAATAATTTCATAGTAAAACCAGTAAAAAAGCATATTTTAATATTTTTTAAACTTATTAAGATTTTTTTAGACTTATTAATTTATTAAGATTTTAAATTTATTTTCGTTAATTACATAGTAAAAAAATCATTTCATTTTTGAAAAATAAGGTAAATAAAAGAGAAAATGAAAGAATACGAAAAACTTGTTCTCCGGATAATAGATGTGTTTCCGGATAATAGAGTTCCGGATAAAAGAGGTTTATAGTATTAAAATATCATATGCGCTTGGGGAAATGAAAATTATCCCATAAAATGAACAATTGAGTTTTTTTTTTCTTTTCAACATGAACGAATTAAGTTGAGATCACAAACTTAACACTGAAAATATAATAAAATAATTTAAAGATAAAAAATCATTATGAACGATTTGGTTGTATTGTGCTTTAAAATTACATAAATATAATTTTTGTACCCGCGTTTTTTCTGTTTAGACAAGAAAAAAAAATACTATATTAAATGAGTTAAATTTGAGCACTCGTATTTTCAATATTGAATATATTTATTAAGATTAAGTTTGTGATTGTTTGTTGTGTGGTCTCAGAAAATGAAGTTTTAGATTTTTCTATTGTAAACATGGTGGATTGCAAGACCAATTTTTTTTTTGGTAGAATAAAATTATAAAAATATAGAAAAATAAAATTATAAAAATACGTAAAAGTTGAATAAAAATAATAATAAAGATATTAAAAAATTGAATCCTCCATAACGGATCCAACGGAGCAACAGTATTTTATAATAAACATAATATTGTCATAACATAATAAACGTACGTTAATCGAATGTAACTGTGGAAATTGATGGATTACACTTCAATCAACATAATCATCAACATCAACATACGAGTACATCATCATGCAACACAACAAAAATAAAACCAAGTAAATTTTTGTTAATAACTTTCTGATTTTTTTTTTAATTTTCATTATTTTCATTAATTTTACAATTAAAAAATACAATTTTTTTGTATTTACAAATAAATATTGGTGATTGGTAGAAATTCTAGATCTAGGTAGTAGTAGCATAGAAAAATAAGGTTACCATAGATTTCTCATTTTGATAAATTGAAAGATAAAAATGAATTGAGTAAAAAAGCTGTTAAAATTCCAATGTCATGATTGGATTTGTGACTTTACATTGCGCGCTACAAATACATTCATGACATTTTAATTATCAGCGTGTCAATTTTGTACCAAGCGACAAGCGTGAGGTAAGAAAACCGGAAAATATATTATTGAGCATCTTGTTTGTATTAGTAGGCGAGAAGCATGCGCATGATCTTGTATGATCTATGCGTAAACATTTCACAATTTTAGAACTAACTCGAATTATTCTTATTTTTTTGAAGTAAATTGAAAATAATTCACACATTTAAATATTAAAATCCTAAAAACATAAAATATTACTTTATTCCACCGCTGAAAAGCAAGCGATTAGAAGAGGTGAGCAGACGTCAGTATCAAAAAATATAAACCGAATCAACCGGATCCATTTATTTTGGTACCTACCATCGCAAAAAAGACAAATAGAAAATGCACGTATACAAGAGAGGAAAAATCACAATACAAATATAAAATTGTGTATTATATACTGTATATGTACGCAAAATTTTTGCTCACCTCGTCAACTCGCGCTGTTATTTTGCGTACAAAATTGATACACAGAACTTTTTACTAAAGTCATTTTTTTTTCTCAATTTATAAAAATGAGAAATCTATAGTAAACTGATTTTTCTATGGTAGTAGTTTAGGAACAGGCGTTCTTTTACGCGTTTGTCAATTTATTTTGATTTGATTTGATTTTTTAAATATATTTTATTTAATATATTTTTATATTTTGAATTAACAATAAATGTTTGTATACTTCTCGTAATTATTATTTTGGTATGAGATTTTTCCGCTTTACGTTCTTTTATATGTTTTACCAGAGATAAGGATCTCCTATCCTTATCTTTGGTTCTACAACGAAATGAAATACGAAATGAACTAAAATCAACAGATTGAGGATGAATCAGGATAACGGTAGATATATTAAATAGATGGGTAGGTAATCAGAATTAATACTTTTCGCGGTTACAACTGATCCACACTTACTCTGGGAAACCCCACGCCTCCCCCTGATGCTTAGCCGGCAACGACCGCTCCAGCGATTCTGTGTGGGTCAATTCTTTTAACATAGAGCATAACTCAAAATTAACTTTTGGGTTGAGCAAAATTTTACAATAGGCCGATGAATGATTTATTAAAACTGCATTATATTCATTTAGTCGATATAGTAGAAGCTTTAAAGGCAAAAAAAATCTGACTTGGATATTTTGTTGTTAAGTTAAAGGTTTAAATTTTTTTCGTCTTATTCAAGTTTAAATAGAGAAAAATGGGATGAGATGGAATAGTATTATATGAGGATGGTTTTTCTGCGATGAAAAACTGGGCTAACTACTTATACTTTGAAAACACGAATATCTTTATTACTTCACTGAGAGAAATCGTATTCTAATAATAAGCAAAAATTATTCTCAATTACTTAAAATCAAAATTAATAAAAATTCAGTACGAAAATACTTGAAAAAAGCATTTACTGCACAAATTATGGTAAAATAGATCAATTTGAGTAATAAAACATTTTTATAAAATAAGATTATTATTTTCAACTTTACTAATTTATAAGTTACGAAATTTAAATAATTTATACTTCACTTATGTCTATTTCAATTAATTGAAGAACTTTTTGCTTTAAATCATACTATCAACATTTTGATGAAATTGTGTAATATTTACTCTCAAGTTTAGTAAAAAATTTAGAATCAAATGGAAATAATTAATTTCTTGATATATTATTTATAAACATATTAAATGATGAATCTTATAAAATGTTTTCTTCACTCACTAACTATAAAAAAATAAGAGTAAAGTTTAATGTTAATCACACAATAAAGCAAAAATTAGATACGCCGAAACGAAAAATCATAGCAAATAAATAAACTACTTAGAACTATCCTAATTAGCCTTATTGTAAGATATCAGAAATATAATTTGCAATTGGAGCTTATTTCAACTCCAAATATTTTGGATTTGCCAAGCTTAAGAGAAGATATGTACATGAAAACTCATTCGATTTTTTGTAAAATCCTTATTTAAAATTTAAACCAAATAATTATGCGACAGTATCTTTATATGAACCGACCAAACAGCACAGTGGTTAAAGCTTTGGCGTTTGGATCAGGATGTACCAGGTTCGAATCCACTATAGAGGGGGAAGCAAAAGGGAATTTTCATCAACAGATTACGATCTGTGAAAAAACGATTTGCAGTTTATATACATGCGTAAAAAAATTTGAAATAGTGATAGTTTTCATTTAAAATTCTTTCGTCACTCTCTAAAGTTTTAGGGAAAATTATCTTAAGCAGACTACAACATTTCCTGAGTGCAAACTACATTATTTCTTATCATCAATTTGGATTTACAAACTCATCGCATACGACTGCCGCTTGTATTAACTGAACGGATTTTTTAAACAGACATTTAGATAAAAGATTCTTCTGTGGCTGTATATTTTTAGGTATAAGAAAAACCTTTTATTGCGTGTATCCGGGAATTCTTCTTTTTAAATTAAAACAGTTAGTTGTTGTTTTGTATGAATGTACTTTTGTTAATTAAATTAATATTATAGAAAACTATGTTGTAGTATAACCTAATGGGTTCGAGCAGCTGCAAAAAAAAATAATAAAAAACGGTTTAATCCAGGTACTAATACTAAATTCATGTATATTAATCTCAATTACAACTTGGATGAGAACATTGAAATTCATAAATCTTGAACAGTTATTCTTGATTTAAGCACTTTATGTTGTAAAATTATTCGTCGTTTTCATTTGATTTGCTCAAATTGAGAATATAACAACTGATTGATGCAATTTTTGTTTACTTATTTTGAGATCAATTTTCACGATAGGATCTTAAATCACTATAATTTTATTTCTTATAAAGGGGACCTTTTGCCTAGTCAGTTTGATTTAAAAAATCAAGTAGCACAGCACGTCTTTCAGTTAAAATAATATAATAAAATTAATACAGTGTATTTTTGGGTTTAAAAAGTGTATCAAAGTTTATAGTGTAACCAAAATATATGCAATTGTATTAATATAAATGGTGAACCATATTGTAATGGTTTAGAATCAGTCCTACGTTTTGTGCCGATATTTAAATATAATAAAGCGTGATTTATTTTTTACTCGTATATGACAATTAAAAGTGCAATCGATCCGTGCAGTAATAAATTATAGAACTGGTTCGTTTTCTACGAAAAAATATTTTGTAGCAAAAACAACAAACCGCAGATTAAATCCTTAAGATAAGCTTCTTTTTAAACATTTTTAATAATAATGGTTTAATTAAATAAATTATATCTTTAAAAGGCACAATTTCGCAATTTGCATATGATTTTACAATATTATGAATTAGAACATAATTATGGATACGTTATATTGAAGCGACAGGATTTGAAAAAATCCTCTCCACTCGGAGAGGCCTCCAACGAATGTCCCACAATTCACACGTCGACAGCATGAGACCGCAGAATTCAATCAACAAACAAAAATTTTCCAACCAGTGATCCGTAGCGAAAGGCGCGAACGAGAAAGTAGAGAAAACAAAAAATAGCTCCACAGGAAATGGCCGTGCGAGAAAAATAAAAAAAATAAAAATACTGTAGCCGAACGCAAATAATTTGGAGCGAGAACCAACGTGCGTGCACCAGATGCGCGTATTATCACCGTAATCTGGTGTGTGATCACAATTATATTTTTAAAAATTAAAATTGGAAAAAAATTAAAAATTTGAAAGAATGTGAAAATTTAAGAATAAAAATACGAATTTAAATTAAAAAAGCAATGAATCGATCAAAAATTTAAATTAGAAAAAATTAAATTAATTAAAATAAAAAAATGAATCGATTGATCCATTAAAAACCATTTTGGAAATTATTTATTAACTGTAAAATAAGAAGAATATATTTCATCTTAATGAGCAAACACATTAAAAAAAAAAAAAGGAGTGAGTCCATTAGTACTCTCAAGGAGATGTGTAAACATGGCGTGTGTATAGTACGTGGGTACAGTTTACTTTGAAGGAAGAAGGAATGCAATTTTACTAACCAGAGTTTTTCATTTGTTTATTATCGTTAAATTGGTCTATTACTCTTTCGGTATAATCGACGCAATTGAATTTTGGTAGCTAAAATAAGATATATTATATACTGTCGAATCTAACTTTAAAAATTTTCATTGAAAAACTGCACAATATGGTCGTCCTATATCTAGTAGTAAATATATTTCGATCTGAGTTCATGTGCAAATCGAATTCGTCTCGCAGGAAGTTTATAAGTGGTTCAGCTTGAGGAACAGCAACATTAATATTGAAATCCCCGCTCATAATCACCGGCAAAAGATGATAGTCTCCTTGGAGAATTTTTGAAATTCTTTAGGATATGGGGCAAGGACGAAATGTATGAACTTAATACAACTACAGAAAGCATCTTATTCTCATTGAGAAGCTGAAGTTCAGCCGTATATATATCATCAATGAGTTGTGTTGTTACGCTCATACCAGTTGTTTGTCCAACGATGATTTCTTTATGCGAGGTGACTGTATGGTATGAGTATTCTATTTAAATTTTTATATATTGTTACTCCGGCAGCTCACTCACCGTCTCCCTTGAACTGAACGCAGACCTGGAAAAGCAAGAAAATTGCGTGATTCCTTGCGTGACTGTGTCAGTTAGGTCGAGGTGATGTGTATAACCTAAGACTCTGACAGTTCAATATTAAAAACCAGACGTCATTATTATCTCGTACAAAATTCGCCATTACAACGGATAAAGCGGATTTGTGGTGAGGCGCGATAGCTAATTTTGAAGAAGACCCATTGAGGTCCCATTTTTACGTCCATGGTAGACGACATGATCTTCGATAGCCGACGTGATGAACAGTCCTTCGAGACTCGTTACTCGAGCTAAAGCAATATACACAATTTGTTAACTGTGTCTTTTATCGTAAGAGTATATACTGACTATCTCGTTGTAGGTACCACCGTGTGATGCATGAATTGTGGTGGCACATGAAGGTACGACGCTTAACATTAATTGTTGTTTATGCTTAGCATTAATTGTTGTTTCGATTAATAGTTGAGCTTTTTCTAGAAATAAGCACCAAACATCGGTCGATATTCGTTTTCTGCGCCCATCCAGCTTCAAGCCACCTGACCTTCTTGCCAACTTGTGAATTTGAACTGAAATCCATCCAGAGTCGTTTGACATTTTTTACTGTCGACGTTTTCATCGTTCTCGTTGCCCTGGTTAGGATGCCTTAGCATTCGATATATTTTAGACAGCCCATAGTTACATTCGCCAGTCCATTTGTTACGCCAATATTGGTTTTGAAAAAGTACGGCACATTATTTGTGTCCACTATGCTCATTTTATAGATCTTTTGGCAGAATTGCTACTCCGGCAGCCCACTGACCATCTCTATTGAACTGAAAATAGCATTCAAACGTAGGAATATTAACAAGTTCGTCATTGCACAGCCAGGTCTCGAAAACCAAATGAATTGAGCATACCTGCGTGATGTGACCTTAAAAACGAGATGTCATTATAACCCCATTCAGTAGAAGACATGATCATTGATAGCCGACGTGATGAACAGCGCCTAGAGACTCGTCACTCGTGATAAAGCAATATACAGCAGTTGTTGACTGGGTTTTTAATCGTATGAGTATGCAATTTCGTAATCGTAATTCGTATTTCGTATCGTAATTTTTTTGTTGATTTTTCTGATCGATGGAAATGTCGATGGTTTCTATTTCATTCATTAAATTAATTTTTTCATTTTCCCTACTATTATACATATACATAAAAGCATGCCATGTATAGTAAAAATTGTTTTTGTTGAGTTTCTAGCTTTTTTTCAAACGAAGTAGGTATACGTCATTTCCGTTCGTTTCATTTACAAGTTTACTCTAATACAAAAAATTTTGGTAGGCGCGCGTAAAGATGTTTACACATCAATAGTTTTAAGATAATGAAGCCTCAAGCCGATACTAAAAGTAATAAAAGAAACTTAGATATAAGCCTGATAAAATTTTTAGCTTAATCAAGTCAGTTTGTATATTTTGTATAAAAATTTTGTATAAAATTAACTTAATCAATACTTTTTTGATGAAAATAATGTTCAATTTCAAAAACAAATGTTTAAAATTGCCGATATTTTGGTGGAACACAAGGAGCTAATTATATAGTTGCACAAAATATACAAATAATTAAATTTGATAGCCATTTCAAGGTGTATATGGTTTGAAAAAAAATATTATTAGAATACGAATGTTTTGATTTACATAAAATTACATTTACTAAAAATTTAAAAATCATTGATTTAAATTATACTACATACATAATAAATAAATTGAAATGTAATCTATATGTTATTTTTAAATTAAATGTCTAGTTTTTAATCTAATTTTCTTAAATAACGTAGTTATTTTATTTCATTGAAATTACACTATGTATTTTATATACATATATTATATAACTATGTACATTTATTTTTGATTAAAAAATAAAAGAAATATTGAATAAAATTATGTCTTTTAGTTTCTAATTTTAAGGCTGGTCGAATTTTGCATAAAAGAGAATCCTCCACATTATTCTCAAAATGAGAATTATTAACTACAAAAAATACATCTTATTCTTAATACAATACCAAGAAGGATGTATGAATATATGTATTGTAGTCTCAAATGAATTTTCAAACGTAAGGTTTAACACTCCAATTTTTTCTCGATATATGAATATTTTGTTTCAATTTAAGAGTTATAATATTCTCGAATGAGGAATATATCTTCACAAATTGAGTATTCATTAAAAAAAGTTAAACAGTTTTAACTCACATTATTCTTAAATTCTGAATAACATATTTTTGAAAATAGAAAATATATTCACAAACTGAGTTTAATTTTGAAAATGATTCAAATTTTTTAAATTATAGATTTATAATGTACTGAATATAAGTAACTACATTTTCTCTTGTCGTGTTTTAAATTCATGATTTCAGTATATGACACAAATTATTTTCGCTTAATTCTTCAAATAAGAATAGCTTGAGAATAGTTTTACTTAGCGCACATTGAAGCAACTATTATGCATAATCAAATACACATTTCGCTTGAATTGAGCAATCTTTTTTTCAGTGTGTGTATGTACAATTGGATCAATTTAATAATTGTAATTTTATAAATTTTATTGTAATTTGGTAATCAATTTTCCACCAAAATACCTTATTGTCAAATCATTCAAATATAAACAAACAAAAAATTGTAAAAAATCTGACATTTCAACATAAAATAACCATCATAAAGCCGTCTCTTAGATTTTTTGAAACTAATATACCTACCGTCAAATTTATGCGTAACAGCTTTCAACATCTACACCATCGTTTGAGTTTGAGTAGCTACGAGTAGATACAAGTACTTGTGAGTAGTTTGCTTTCTCCATTGGAACACAGCTATTATTTCTCCTTTGTTACTAGTATATTTAAATTCTTGGATAAATGATGGGGTTTTTCCTACATTTCTTAAAATTACTCGTGTTTCCCCAATCCATAAATCAGGCGATCGCTGTGCAATTAATAACTTTAGGCCTATTTCCATCCTGTCTGCTTTCTATAAAACCTTCGAACGGATAATTCACTCAGCATTGATAGATCACCTAAACTTCAATAAACTTATAAACTGTAAACAGTATTGGATTTACTAAAAATTGTAGCACAGTTTCTGCCGCATTGCACCTCATTGAAGGAATTTATGAGTTGTTAGAAAACAAAACCATTCGATATTAAAAAGAACAAGCTAAGTAATTCTGGCATTAAGGCATTATGCGCTGTAACTGGTCTGCAGCTACCTGAGTGATAGGAAACAAACTGTTCGTGTCGGAAATTATGAATCATCTGCTCTCAACGTGTCGGTTGGTGTTCCACAAGGGTCCATTCTAGGCCCTATATTGTACATCATCAATGCAACACAACAAAAATAAAAGCAAATAAATTTTTGTTAATAACTTTCTGATTTTTTTTTAATTTTCATTACTTTCATTAATATTCACAATTACAAAATACAATTTTTTGTATGTATACATAAATATTGGTCATTGGTAGAATTGTCATGATTGGATTTGTCACCTAGCATTGCGCGCAATGTAAAGTCACAAATAAAATCATGACATTGGAATTATCAGAAGTTTTTTACTCAACTCATTTTTGTTTACGATTTATAAAAATGAGAAATCTATGGTAACCTGATTTTTCTATGGTAGTAGTTTAGGAACCGCTGTTCTTTTACGAGTTCGTCAATTTAATTTGATTTCATTTAATGTCTTGCTTTTTTCTTAATTTTCATTTTTTGATTTCAATTTTTTTATATACATTGTTTATAATGACTTTTTTTCTTAAATTTCCTTTTTTTTAACAATTTTTTTTATTTTGAATTAACAATGAATGGTTTGTATACTTCTCATTTTAATTAATTTGTGTAATTATTATTTTTTGGTATGAGATTTTTCCGCTTTACGTTCTTTTATGTTTTACCAGAGATAAGGATATCCTATCCTTATCTCTGGTTCTACAACGAAATGAACTAAAATCAACAGATTGAGGATGAATCAGGATAACGGTAGATATATTAAATAGATGGGTAGGTAGTCAGAATTAATACTTTTCGTGGTTACAACTGATCCACAGCTACTCTGGGAAACCCCACGACTCCCTCTGATGCTTAGCCGGCAGCGACCGCTCCAGCAATTCTGTGTGGGTCAATTCTTTTAACATAGAGCATAACTCAAAATTAACTTTTGGGTTGAGCAAAATTTTACAACAGGCCGATGAAGAATTTATTAAAACTGCACTATATTCATTCAGTCGATATAGTAGAAACTTTAAAGGCAGAAAAATCTGACTTGGATATTTTGCTGTTAAGTTAAAAGTTTAAATATTTTTTCGTCTCATTCAAGTTTAAATAGAGAAAAATGGGATGAGATGGAATAGTATTAAATGAGGATTTTTCTTTTCTGCGATGAAAAACTGGGCTAACTACTTATACTTTGAAAACACGAATATCTTTATTACTTGTAGTATAATAATAGAGATATCGTTTGGCAATCGAACATAGAATGTGAAACTATATTTTCCCACATTATTTTCTTATCACAAAGCTGAACCATAAAGATAAAATTGATCAATATTTTTGAATATATCAATTATTTTCGATTAATTGTTTCTTTCTTACGAATAATTGATTTTTTGTTGAATGGTTTAGTGTAAATTTGTTTCTACATATTACAATTACTCTTCCATGGATTCATGTCTTACAATTATTGATTGTGTTGCGCATTCTTTTTGGACTTGTGTAGTCTGTACTCTGTTCACCTTATTTTAAAAATTAATTCAAAAATCCTCATGCAATAACGATAGATTTAAAAAATTAATTCTACCTTACATTTCTAGTTCATTGGAATCTCAAAACTAAAGGTATGGAACTTAACATTTTGTGTTGTAGAAAATTTTTAATATAAAATCGGAATGATTTTTTGGTGAGCAATGGCCCACCCGCAATTGCTCACCAAAAAATCATTCCGATTTTATATAGAAAATTTTATGTGAGTATAATGACCAGCGGGTTATGAAGAGGAGGTAAAAGTCTGGGGGTTGAGGAGTAACGACCGTTGGATGAGGGTAAATAGGCGGAGGTATTGGCCAGAGGGCTAAGGACCGGTTGGTAATAGCTGATAGGGGGTAATAACGGCCGGGGTGTTAAATCGCCGAGGCTGTTGTACATAAATGTATAAATAATGAGGACTACTTATGGAACTGAAACTAAACCTTTATAGCGATTTGAACATGGAAATATTTTAATGCTCCAGAACATCAAGTTAGATTGAAAGGAATCGAAAAACATGATCTCATGGTGAGCAATACACAAACTGGTTAGTTGATACACAGAAATGGAATACCCAATACTCAAACAGGAGTTACCACGATAAAGAATATAGAACATTTATAGAAGTAACCAATATTCAGTTTAGTTACGAATATGAACATTACAAGAAAGAGGAGCTGGAATACACTAGAGCCATAGCACTTTTTATATAATTTGCCTAATCCTAAAGACAATTCCCACTCAAAGATTTATGACTTTTGCTCTTCGCATTTTTAAAAGTTAGATGCATGCCTAAAACGTACACATAATTCGTACACCAATATATGAAGAGAACAAAACACCCGACATATATGAAGAATACACATTTAAATTAAAATTAATATTCACCCTATAAATTATGGTTAAAAGTATATAACCAAATCACTTTGCTTTATGTTTTTTTATTAAGTAAACGACCTGACGAGTTAGCATAAAAATACAAAAAATCTATTTTCACATTCTTCTTAACATAATAATAATGCTAATATAATAATAAGATGCGAATAAGAAGAAAATAATAATAATTTTCTTTTTTATTTACAATTTTCGTTACAGATTTCGTCTTAAGATTTATACGAAATTTCATCATCTCTTATAATATAGAGCGCGCTTTATACACTTTTCACTTGGCAGAAATAACACACAGAGGAAAGTATTATGGCATAATTTTAATATATTGCCAGCTAAGCGATTTTTTCCAAATTTTTATTTCTTCAAATGAAAAAAAAAAAAAAAATCGCGCCTCTTAATATATTTATTATTTTTTTTATTTCTGATTTTGGAAAATATATTTTCCTGTTTTTATTTTATTTTCTTAAGAAGTCAAAAAGAATGATGAGAAAGTTTATCCGATAATAATTTTCATTTTCTGGTTTTTGAGTTAAAAAAATGGGAAATGATGATGTTGAATTTATAATATACACACACCTTTTACTTTTATAACGGTGAGAAAATTTTATTTATTTTATTTTCATTCGTATCGTCTTCTTGTTTTTTTTTTTTACTTTTACATTTCTGACTCCTCGAATAAAATATACTTCGTATAAGTCTTAAGGTATTTTAACCGCAAGAAGATAGTTGAAAATTTATATTTTTACTGCTTTCTACGCTAATCGAAATAAATCCACCATGAAAAATGTTGCTGGTATTAAATTTTCATTTCGTTGGAAAATTTTTATACGTATTTTCTCGTGTATATAAAGATTATGATAAAATTTTGATGATACAAATTTGATGTGGATGGATAGGATTTGTCGACGACATACCAAATAAAAAAAATTAAGTGAAAAATTGAAATTAAGGTAATTTATTAAAGTCGATCGCTTTAAAGTTATATATTGTTTATTATGACGGTTAACAGGCATAATTTTCATATTTGTGTAAATATTGCAACTTATTAACGTTAACAAATTTTTTTTAAAAGCTCACTCAGAACTGGTGCTTCAATCTGTCACCAAATTATACAAGTTCCCTGTGTTACAGAATATGTAATGGAAGGTTTGTGTTTTTTAGTGTCGACTGTATCTGTTGTAGATTTAGCTCGAGATAATACCACTGCAAATTGCACATAACAAAAGAGGAGTACCACTAACTTCACGAGTGGCTTAAGAAGAACAGAGAAGGACTCAATTCAAAAAAAATGTATTGAGAAAGCATACAATATTTTTTTAATTTACCTGAATTACCAGAAAATAAAAACAAAATTTAAAAATCCAATGTAATGTATTTTACTTTTTCTTTTTCAATGAAACAGACTATATACAATTATGCAGCAAAAATAATGAGAAAGAGGGGGCATAAATAAATTTTTTTTATAAATTCGATGGTGCAATGTATTTTATTTAGAGTATGGTGCTCGTCAGCTACGACTTTTCCCATCTTTTAGGCAGCATACGGGTTTCACCTACAAAAAATTCCTCCAGTTTTGAGTCGATCCAAGAATGTACCCAATTGATGGCTTCTTATTTATTTATATATTTATTCATTTGGTTTAATTTTACTGTCATGACGTTCGGACGTAACATAAAATAAAGGAAAAGTGCAGTGTTACTGCTTTTTATTTTGTTATATTTTTTCAATTGTGTGAACGTTTTTACAATTAAATACACTCGGTGCAAAAAACTAATATAAAATTGTCATTTAATAAGTGATAATGTATAATGGGCCTTTTTCCTCAAAAAAGACTTCTTGGAATATCGAACGCCAAACACAATCTTCAACAAACTTGAACCAGTTTAATGTAGAAAGTATAAATATTGCAAGGCAAGTGTAAACCAAGTGAGTAAAGTTCAACACAACCCAAAGAAAACACCTATACCACCTAAGATATTATAGCAACATAGCTGCACTTGCTGCGGAAGGTTTCCGTGCCAAATCTATTGCTAATATAGTAAACCGTGAGACCTTGTCACAGTTTGGAGTGTGAGAATCAACCAATGTTCCGTTTGGCACTAGAGCCAGAGGAGGAAAAGTCAAAAGAAGTTCACAAGGTTTACAACTTAAAAAATATTTGCTACATCGCGAAATAGTAATTGAAGAACCAAAGAAAAGGTCTGGGCCAGTTCAATGCATAAAGTGCCAAGAATACGGACACACGAAAACATACTGCACCTTTAATGAAGTTTGTGTTATTTGTGGTAAACTATACACGACTCCAAACAGTGTGACAAATCTTGCAATGACCCATCTGTGAAACGTTGTAGTAACTGTGGTAAAAACCATACTGCAAATTACAGGGGTGTATCTGAACTTAAAACAAAAAATAAATCCTAGCTGAGCAACGAATGCTCAATATGCAATTTAATCAGAGGCTCATATTGCCAAAAAATATAATAGTCACCAAACCAACGAATGGAAAATACACAATGTGATAACAACGCACTAAGTGCCCAAGCATTAAAAACTGAACCACCCCAACGTTTAACAAACAAACTAACAAAATGGGTTCTCTATCGAAACATAGTAGATGTAAATTGTCATCTGCAGTCCTATTCCTGAATACGATACGAAAACGAAAGTATAAGATTCCTATTCAATTTTAAATAAGAATCGTACGAATCTGATTCAATTCAAATATGAATTTTGCATTTTCGTTTTCGTATCGTATCCAGGAAAAGAGGGCTGAATGTCCCACTTCGCACACCAGAAGACATTCATGCCGCATAGAAAACTTAAGTAAAATAATGGAAATACCTGCAAAAAAGCTACTCCGGAGAACAAAAATTCAGAAAAAATAATAAGCTTTCAAGATGGCAGTGAAGTATGTCTCAAATAACAAATTAAAAACAAGTATTAGTAAATACACTGTTAAAAAAATTCTTATAAGAATTTTGAGTGAAAACTAGAAAATAAGCTCAAAAAAAATTATTTTGCATTCGTTATAATAGTCCGGAAAACTCTCATTTTACATTTCCATAAAAATGGGATACTTCTGAATTTTGTTCTGGTAAATTATATCAATTCGTTCGGTATGGGTAGTTTTAGTTTAAATAAAATGCTCATTTACTTCAACCGTGACATAACTCAAAATTCACTCATATAATATAGAAGAATATCTTATCCAATCAAACGATCCCCGATAATTCATATTTTGATTATTTTGTATTAAAACATACTCTCTTATATGACAATGACGTATGTCCCAAATAACAAAAATAAGCATGTATTAATACACTGTAAAAAAAAATCTTATACGAATTTTGAGTGAAAGTTAGAAAATAAACTCAAAAAATTATTTTACAATCTTCATAATATTCCGGAAAATCATTCCCATTTTTCCTCATTCGTAAGTAGAAGATAATATTTCAATATGTATATCTAAATGCCGGGTTGACAAAATTTGTGTGGAAATTACACGATAAGAGGATATCGTTACAGAGAAGACAATCAATAGTTCGTGTCTGTCTACGCCTTTAGGCTGTGTGCCAAACTTTACGTAAATCGTTTACTACGGTAAAAACCGGTATTTGCCGAAAAATTTGCCTCAAACTGACTTTCATCTTAAGTTTAGCACACATCTTTAGTGACAAAATTAAATTAGTTAAGTGCTTTTTCCAAACAGAGAGTAGGGATATCATATTTAGTTGTAGAAAATGTAGACGATTTTAGTGGATTGAATAAAGTTTGTTTAGATAAATTCTGGACATCCTATAGTTTTTCGGAAAATTCCAATATGTCCAAATGTCAGCTTCAGGTTGACAGAATCAAATAATTCAAGAGCCATTCTCATATTTAGGGGACAGGTATCCCAAATCTAATCGATCTTATTGGTTTGCGTAGTTTAAATTAGATAAATTCAGAATATCGCAGGGATATCGGAAAATTTCACTTTCTCCAAATCTTAGCTTCAGGTTGACACAATAAAATAAATCAAGAGCCATTTCCATATCTATAGATCGCTATAAAATCGGTTACATTTGCGAGAGCAAAAATGACACCTATCCCCTAGATATGGAAATGGCTCTTGATTTATTTGATTGTGTTAACCTAAAGGTAACATTTGGACTTAGTGAAATTTTCCGACAAACTCTACGATGTTTAGAATTTATCTAAATTAAAACTACTGAAACCAATAAAATCAAAGCTTGCGTATTTGCGACAAATAGTGGATTTTCCGTCAAACTCTATGATATCCGAAAATTATCTAAACTAAAATATTTAAACCATAAAAATCGATTTGAATTACGAGATAGAAACTAATATCACTACTTTCCGTTTGGAAAGAGAGCTTGGCTGTTACCCTAAGACTATCATTTCATCATAGTCGGATTTTCCGACAGAGTACGATTTATTTTCTAAAATATTTATATCAATGAAATCCACACACCTCAGCTCCTATTCTGAGTTATACTTTGTATTCTTACAAGAATTCATTTTGTTGACTTTTTCATGTTTCACTTTAAGTTAATGTTTTAAAAATATCTATATAGTAAATAATGTTTAGTTTAAACATAATGTTTAAATTGTATATAGTTTTAAATTAATTTATCATTCAATTAAATGACAATGTGTTTTATTTTGTTTTCTCAAGTTTTTTTTGCTCTACTTTCTCTTGCTACCATCTTTGCAAAATAAATCGATTATGAAAAAAATCGAGCGCCTGTTTTCGTCTCTTTCTATCATAATATAGTTATTTCGCCATAATCTTAGTTTAATAGTGTCTGCATTAAAAATTTCTTATTAGATTTGTATGTGTACCCGGGATCTTTTTTGGGACAAGTAACATTTCAACAAGCTTTCAAGTAACATTCAAAAGTTGTTGGCAGAGAAGCGGGCCATTCGGCGGCTATGGCAGCGTCACCAATCTCCTTGGCATAAATGGAAATTAACTAGAGCTATTAAAGCTCTGCGAGAAGCAATACGGGAAGAATAATATTTAGGAATATAGAATTAACTAAGAGAGCTAACGCAGCAACAGAAAAAACAGATTACGCACAGTGAAAGGCAGCAAGAAATTTAAAAAGGCCAGAGTTATCGAAACCACCGATAAGTAAACCAGATGGCCACTGGCTACCGCTTTCTGTAACCATCTACAAAAAGTGTTCACCCCAAACGAAGAAAATAATGACTGCGTACTACGACGAGTCGAACCCAAGTTCAGTAAAATTTAAATGGAAATGCGTCAAAACGATGCGCGTGAACTTTTTCCTAAATTTTTCCTCAAACCAAAAAATTAGGAATAGTTTAGCAAATAATTCAAAAGCCTATAGGGACTTTCGATTGCCCTGAATCAACAAAATTATCCGAATTAACTGGATCAACTGAAGTGAATTGAGCGCTCGATTCGCACCTCTTCACTTCATTTAACAAATTGGGCTACTGAGTTAACTGAAGAGAAATTTTGCTCGTGTAGTTAAATCAGATAGATTGTTTTTGTTGGATTTTTGACATTTATTGGTTTTGTGTTAATTCTGCGTTTTGTTTTAAAAGTGTGTTTGTGTTTTTTTCTAAATAAAATTAAACAAATTTCAATAAAAAAGAATTGAATTTAAAATGATTTTTGACATTTATCAAAAATGAAGAGTTGCGATTCGAACACTCAATGCACCTCAGTAGCCAAATTAAGTGAATAGTCACTCAATTATCTGAATAGTACCTCAATTGCAATTCTATTAATTAGGTCAATCGAAAGTCCCTTATATAACAATGTGAGTTTTTTCCTAAAATTGAAAATATGTCCAAGTACGAGTATTAGTGGATATGCTAAACGAGAAAAGATGAACTGCACGATCAAATAATTGATCCAATATTGAACAACAGGTTAATAAATTAAACAGGAATCGACTGCGATTGTATATTTATTTCCGCTTGAAATATTTTAGTTAGAAACTGGTGAGGTTTTTTCGAGTGCCAGGAAGTGAGTACAATGATTCCTAATTTCGGAAAAACTTGTTGGCGGATTTCTCAGTGCTGCATGGTTTTCTTTAATAAACATTTCTTTCGACTTACACGCCTTTGATGAAAAAAATGTTGAGGGTTTAACAAACGTTGCAATGGTTTGCGTAATAATGAATCCTTCATTAAGTCGTTGGTTGTTATTACTTGTAGCGCTCCAATTTGATTGTTGGTGCAACGACGAGGTAATATATGTTGAATAAAAACCATACATTGAACGTTTATTTATTTACTTGAGCACGATCAACACGGCTAAGGATTGATCAAACCTAGTGCTTCCTAAAAATATTAGCCACATGGATGACCCGTTCTGGAATAAGATTTGTGGTACCGAAGTATTAATCGCGCTTAAGTTAATAAATATTAATTGCAATTTTGCAATGCAATAAATAAACCGTTTGTTTAATAAATTAAATTTTTATAATTGATGCGAATAAAATTTTTATGTTAAAATTTTTTATTGGTGAATTCTTATTTATTTATTTTTTTGAACTTAAATTTTTCTTTTGTCTTGTTTCTCTTATTTTCAAATCGATATTGATGTTCATTTTCAAATTTGATTGTCTGATATTTAAAATCGATTGTTGAATGATTTACTAATACTATCAAACGTTTTAGTTTCAAAGCCGTATCAAAAACAGTATAAATCCTAAGAAAGCGCCAGACCATGATCTAATAACTGGAAAAAAGATGAAACAACTACCAGATAGATGCATAAAATGTATAACATATAGTTATTATGAGATTTGAATATTTTCCCCAAAAATGAAAAATATCTCAAATTATCATGATTCCTAAGCCAGTTAAAGACGAAACCGAAATCTCGTCGTACAGGCCAATAAGTCTACATACTTCCGATCCTAATCCCCATATGGACATATGGTATCGTATATAAAGAACGCAAGCAATGATACTTTCTAGCTTTACAAATGCCCCATGATATATTCGAAACAACAACATCCATAGTGTCCTAGGAATCAAAACTATTAAAGAGACAATTAAATCATGCAGTCTCAAATATTAACTGAAACTGGAATTACACCCTAACGAATTAGGTAGAGAACTACTAAGGCAACCGACATACAGACGGCTTTGCAGAGTAGATCCTCTACATTCAATAAACTAAGAAATATAATCTAATAACACGCATGTTGAGCTAACACAATAAAATTAAATAATTAAAAATAATTTAATAATAATAATGCATAATGATATTAAGTATTAACATAGGCACACGCTTAAATTAAAAAAATTATAGTTTTTAAGAATTTTACACTTCTTGCTAGATTCGTATAAAGAAATAAGATTCAAGAATAAAGCCTTTGGCAATAGTTACAAAAAAAATATATTTATTAATAGGATTTGACACAACTCAAATTTCACTCATTTGTAAAATATTCGAATCGAACGATACCCAATAAATCATATTTTTATTATTTTGTATCAAAACATACTCTCTTATGTAGTTATTTCTAGCAAATATGGTAAAATTCCATGTAAAAATCACTCAATTTGCGAAAGAAATTAACATTTTATGGTATTGGAAACTATCCTAAGAAAGTTTGCAAAATATTAAAAAATTATAAAAATTAAGATCCGATTGAAGAAGTAGAAATAGAAAACAAATTATTTTACGACTCAGAATGTATTTATATTTCCTTTTGAAAAACGCTGTTTTTACAAACAATTTTGAGTGATATTTTCAAATCGCTCTACCGAAAAATTAAAAATTTTGAGTTGTGTCACTGTTACACCAAACCGACAACATAACGACATATAGCTCACTTATGGAATTAGGAGAGAAATAAAAGCTTTGACTTTCATCGTAATTTTCAGTCGCCAAATGGTTATTCTCTGAAACGTTCATAGATGCAGAAGGACAATTCGTACTACATATAGCACCGGAAAAATTAAATTCATTTGCAATATCATTAGGTTTTGACATGATACTACAAGTATATGACCTACTTGTTAATTATTTCAAATCAGCTGGCGCTTGGTGTCCATTTAACAAATGATTGATCGTCGACCAGTTCTTTCGAACACCATTGCAGTTTATATGAAATTGGTTATGGTAGTGTTGTTTTTTGTGCAAACTTACTTTATAATTAATACTGTCACTCGGTTTTCGACTGTATGTTGCTAAGTAGTCTGTGTTTCAAAGGGACTACATTAATTATAAAAAATTAGAAAATAAGTTTGAATATGCTGAATTATTTTAAACGTACTAATTCCACCTTTTTCTGGTTTGCAAAAACGCATTTGTTTAATAGCCACAATTTGAATTGAAAAACGATAAGATGACGTTCTTGTACTACGAAAACCAATTGGGAAACAACAATTAAAATAATATTTTACGTTGTCTACGAATTATTTACATACTCTATCAATTTTGACGCCAGAATCCAATTGTCCAATATATTTTCGACACAAACATATAGATATTACAAAAATACTCGTAATAGCACAACACTGGCAGTTGGACTTGCAATACTGGTACTCATCTGTAGATTGGGGGAAGAAACTCCTGATTATCTTACCAAAGTAATAAAATGTAAATTTATTCACGCGAAAGTAAAGAAAATGACGGCTGATCTTGAGAAACTGGATTCATCAATAAACAAGGACAAATATGATTTTTTTTAGATGTGTACCACTATGTTCCGAGAAAGTAATTCATCTACGAATGATGACACAACTTTTTGTTGTTGATTCACATTAATATTTTTTTTGTTAAGATATGTACCTAAAATTGAAATTTTATTAAATTCGGGTTTTATAAAATAGAGAAAAATTAACTACAAGATTTCGTCTCCAACCATAAACAAAACCATCTAGACACGAAACTTAAAAAGAAACTTTAGTAAACAAACCTAAAAAACACATAAACAACAACTGTTGGAATCGTTTAGTAGTTGCAGCTCATCTTGATGCTGGCTGGCTCTCATGCCCATTCCTTAAATGTTTCTCAATTAGTTTTACACAAATTCCCAGTTGGCGTTAATCTCGGCAAATTTTAAATGTTCGTAAGATGAGCAGGCTTCAATGAAAAAAAAATTAAGTGTGCTTTAGACCACACTACTGAAGTAAAACTTCTAATATTTAATATTTATAATATAATATAGAAAAATTATAATATTGAAACAAAAAAAAATTGGTCACCCAGTGCGTTTTCGAGTGGCACCTAGCCGTTTATTCCATTTAAATACAAATACAACATAAAAATGTAAACAATAAACATGAATATTATACTTAATACAACGCTGTGTATCCGCCATATTACTTATGCGCGAGAACTGTCAGAATTCCAGCGATATTCGAATATTCTCTTGAATACTTGTACTATATGTACATATATGTACTTCAACATGTGCACCCAGCATGTGCTTTTCGTCGAAAATAAAGATCGAATTTTTTTTGGTCACCCTGTGCGTTCTGGAGTGAGTAAGTTAGACCTTTTTACCAATTTTCTTATTTTCCAATTTTATAATTTTCCAATTTTTCAATTTGCAAATTTTAAAATTTTCCAATTTTGCAAATTTCCAATTTTCCATTTACCAATTTTCCTATTTTCTTATTTTCCAATTTTTTCAACCAATTATTAAAATAAAATGGTATCAACTAATGTTCCACCTAGGCATATATGAATTGTCATGGCACATCCTGATACTAAAGGAAAATGATTTCGTTTTGCGTTTATGTTTCTTTCGCCTCGTTCGATTACACTTTTCGTAACGCATTTGCCAGCTAAGTCCCTAAGTCAAGCGTGCCTAAAGAAGTTTTACTTAAAAAATCATGTATAAATGTGATATAAATATCGATAAACTATTTGCGAAGGTTTAACTGTAAATAATAATAAACTTTTTATTCTTAAATTTACAATTCATTAAAGTACAGCTTTTAGGTAAAAGATGTCGCTGCCGTCTATTAATTATGTTTAGTGAAGACACATAATTGATCGTTGTGGTGAATAAATTAGTCAAAATGCCTGCTAACAGATGGAGTGTAAACTAGAATTAATCCAATTTTAGTTAAAATGTAGTTAAATTATGCTAATAAAGAAACTATTCTCGAAAATTAGTTTGTGTACTTTTGGAAAATATAAATATGTACGTTAAAGATTGCTAACCAAACCAGGTTCAAAAACGTACAATGTTCCAGAGAGAAGATGTAGGTAGGAAATAAGTGTTTGTTATAAGAAGTTTGCTATGGGAAAATATAATGTAACCTAATAGTGTTTGGTAAAGTCATATTATGGTAGCTGTTACACACGACTAGCATTGTAACGATTTATGTAAACGCCGTCCCATGTTGCAATTGGCGCAATTCGCTGCAATATTCGAACAGTCGGAAATAGTTATATTTCATTATACTGGTTGCTGTGTAATTTAATATTCAAAGGAGATCTTTTGTTTTACGGACAGAAAGGTTAAATTTTTTATAGAAGGCTTAAACTGCTAACCTAACAGACCAATTATTTAATCAGCATCTATAAATAAATTAACCACTTCTGCTTTCCTCATCCAATCAGTTATAGTAGAAATGTTGGATCTGATGACTCAAAGGATGGTTTTACGACAGAACGGCCCCCATAAAGTCAAGTCTCTCGAGTGCCTTACTGGTGCACAGAGTTGATGATCGCTAAAAATATTAGCTTGACGTTAACACGTTCATGTTGAAGTTGCAGTCACATAACATTTCTCTCAATTTTTTTTTATAAAACTATTTTTCTCGCTTTTCTTCAAATTTTGCAAAGCCTTATGTCGATTTTAACGAAAATAAATGTCAAAACCGTATAATTGCTGAATTACGAAACATTTCTTATTAGAAGCGCGGTTAATAACCGTATTATGATATCCGCTCAAATTTTGATTTCGAACCTGGATTGCAGGAGAATAAGAGGACATTTTGCAACAACTTAAACGCATCTTCACTCATAATAATCCTATCATCTCAAAATAACCGGAACACCCAGAATCTGTGGCAATAAATTTTATCCGTTTAAAACCAGTATGGCTAACCATCAGGGATTTTCGCAGAAATTGGAAAACATGTTATTGTTGACTTTCCGGTTGAAAAAGATTACAGGTTATGTTAATAATATGTTAAGCAAGAAACTATCGGTAGGTTGCATATGGAAGGCGTTGTTATTGGAAGTATCGCATTTCGAAATCCGCTCAAATTTTGATTTCGAACCTGGATTGCAGGAGAATAAGAGGACATATTGCAACAACTTAAACGCATCTTCACTCATAATAATCGTATCATCTCAAAATAAGTGGAACACCCAGAATCTGTGACAATAAATTTTATCCGTTCGAAATCAGTAAGGCTAACTAACCATCATGGATTTTCGCAGAAATTGGAAAACATGTTATTGTTGAATTTCCGGTTGAAAATTATTACAGGTTATGTTAATAATACGTTAAGCAAGAAACTATCGGTAGGTTGCATATGGAAGGCGTTGTTATTGGAAGTATCGCATTTCGAAATCCGCTCAAATTTTGATTTCGAACCTGGATTGCAGGAGAATAAAAGGACATATTGCAACAACTTAAACGCATCTCCACTCATAATTACCTTATCAACTCAAAATAACCGGAAGACCCAGAATCTGTGACAATAAATTTTATCCGTTCGAAATCAGTAAGGCTAACCATCAGGGATTTTCGCAGAAATTGGAAAACATGTTATTGTTGAATTTCCGGTTGAAAATGATTACAGGTTATGTTAATAATACGTTAAGCAAGAAACTATCGGTAGGTTGCATATGGAAGGCGTGGTTATTGGAAGTATCGCATTTCGAAATCCGCTCAAATTTTGATTTCGAACCTGAGCTTCAGGAGAATCAGAGGACATATTGCAACAACTTAAACGCATCTTCACTCATAATAACCCTATCATCTCAAAATAACCGGAACACCCAGAACCTGTGACAATAAATTTTATCCGTTCAAAATCAGTAAGGCTAACCATCAGGGATTTTCGCAGAAATTGGAAAACATGTTATTGTTGAATTTCTGGTTCAGAATGATTACAGGTTATGTTAATAATACGTTAAGCAAGAAACTATCGGTAGGTTGCATATGGAAGGCGTGGTTATTGGAAGTATCGTATTTCGAAATCCGCTCAAATTTTGATTTCGAACCTGGATTGCAGGAGAATCAGAGGACATATTGCAACAACTTAAACGCATCTTCACTCATAATAACCCTATCATCTCAAAATAACCGGAACACCCAGAATCTGTGACAATAAATTTTATCCGTTCGAAATCAGTAAGGCTAACTAACCATCATGGATTTTCGCAGAAATTGAAAAACATGTTATTGTTGAATTTCCGGTTGAAAATTATTACAGGTTATGTTAATAATACGTTAAGCAAGAAACTATAGGTAGGTTGCATATGGAAGGCGTGGCTATTGGAAGCATCGCATTTCGAAATCCGCTCAAATTTTGATTTCGAACCTGGATTGCAGGATAATAAGAGGACATATTGCAACAACTTAAACGCATCTCCACTCATAATTACCTTATCAACTCAAAATAACCGGAAGACCCAGAATCTGTGACAATAAATTTTATCCGTTCGAAATCAGTAAGGCTATAGCCATCAGGGATTTTCACAGAAATTGGAAAACATGTTATTGTTGAATTTCCGGTTCAAAATGATTACCAGTTATGTTAATAATACGTTAAGCAAGAAACTATAGGTAGGTTGCATATGGAAGGCGTGGATATTGGAAGTATCGCATTTCGAAATCCGCTCAAATTTTGATTTCGAACTTGGATTGCAGGATAATAAGAGGACATATTGCAACAACTTAAACGGATCTCCACTCATAATTACCTTATCAACTCAAAATAACCGGAACACCCAGAATCTGTGACAATAAATTTTATCCGTTCGAAATCAGTAAGGCTAGCCATCATGAATTTTCACAGAAATTGGAAAACATGTTAGTGTTGAATTTCCGGTTCAAAATGATTAGTGGTTATGTTAATAATACGTTAAGCAAGAAACTATAGGTAGGTTGCATATGGTAGGCGTGGTTATTGGAAGCATCGCATTTCGAAATCCTCTCAAATTTTGATTTCGAACCTGGATTGCAGGAGAATAAGAGGACATATTGCAACAACTTAAACGCATCTCCACTCATAATTACCTTATCAACGCAAAATAACCGGAACACCCAGAATCTGTGACAATAAATTTTATCCGTTCGAAATCAGTAAGGCTCATCAGGGATTTTCGCAGAAATTGAAAAACATGTTATTGTTGAATTTCCGGTTCAAAATGATTACAGGCAATATTAATAATACATTAAGCGAGAAACTATCGGTAGGTTGCACATGGAAGGCGTGGTTATTGGAAGTATCGTATTTTGAAATCCGGTGACATTTTGTCTGGTTCGTAGACGATGTCCGGTTCGATTATTGAAATATTGAAAATATTTTGTTGTTGACTGCAACCCTTTGTCGCTTTTAACCGTGCAAAATATCAAAAATATTTTGTAGCTCAAATATGAAATGTTTTGAGCAACCTTTTGAGCAATCAAAAGATTATGGAGTTATAAATGAATATGTATTAAGTTTATAATTTTAATTAACGGTATACTTACATTTTATCTAATTCTAACTTACCAAAAAAGTATCCTTCTCCTAAATATATAAATTAAAATTAATGTTAATGTAAATTTTAATTAGGATTTCCTTTGTTTATTGATTTATTATAATTATAATCATGTTTTATGTACTTGTTGTTGTTGTTTATTTAAATGTTAAATTAAAATCGGTATTAAATACCCTAAAATTTAATAATGCTTTATATAATTTAATAGTAGTTTAGTTGTTATAATTATCTGATAATTAATAATAATTGTTTTATATGCTAATAATTATTTAAAATTTTACTGATTTATTTATATTCTTATAATGTGATATTTATATAAATTATTACAGAATTTTATTAATTTAATTAATTACTAATATATGTACAAACAATATATTTAAAAAACGAAAACTTATTATTTAAAATTAATTTAATTTTGGAATGTATATACGTTCAGGATATTATGTAAGGAATTATTTTTAAAAAGCAAACAATTTCTAGTTATTAATTTTAATAAATAATTTAAAATTTCATTTAGGTTTTGATCTCAGTACACATGCAATATTATATTTTAATAATAATTTATTAATTATACAAGTTCTACATTAGATTAATTAAAATTATTTATTAAATAGCCCATAAATTTATTTACAAACTAATTATAATTAAAATTTAATTTTCTTTGGTTTTTATTTATTATTAATTTTTAATGTTAAAACCTATTTTATTAAATTATATCTCGTATAAATTATTCACGATCACCGGGATGGAATGAACTAAGTCCTGATAACTGGGATGTGTCGTACAGGGACATTTTTAAGCGTTTGCATTTCGCCCGACGGTTTTTAAACCAAAACTGCACATTTTTGCTTTCCAACCGAGGAAATTTTTGTCTGTAAATAGAAAAAAAAATAAAAAAAATAAAAATTAATTTGATGCTCGAATAAGGGACAAAATAAAATAGGCTTACCGGTACGGCATGCGATTAAGATCTTCGGTGTACTTAAGAATTAAGTTATGCGATGGGTGCGTGTTCATAGCAAACCATTGCTCCAATTTAGGTACCTCAGTGACAGGATCGATAAAAGTACGATTACGTTTACGTCGCTCGTCGTTTGATAGACTTGATAGATTCAAACCGACCGGGCCCAATGCATTTGGGCTCGAGTTCGGTGTCGCGTGATGCCCTTGCCCCATCGCAGCTGGTATATAGTGACTCATGTACATGATTGAATGGGAAAACATTGAATTCGGTACAATCGGGAATGGTAAATCTCGCCGCGAATCAGGCGATGATGATCGAAAATCGTTTGGGGTCATTTCAGAATCGTCCATATCCAGCTCCTCGGACGTCGGTGACGTTTTAGGCGAATCATTGGTTTGCGTCCGCAAATCAGCACCGTGATTCATAATGTCCGATTCACTACGCTCATTTTTAATCGTTGCCATTTCCTGGCTGTTTGACATAATCGGTGGACTCGAATTTGATCGATCATTTTCTACTTTCATCTCATCAATATTGATGGGGGAACGATTACGCTCGTGTGTTGTTAACGACAAAGGAACTTGGGGTGACACGGGACGATCCATTTCATCGTCCATATCATCGGAGTGTTGTGATAAATTATCAATATCTTCGGACGGTATACTGTGAGGGCTTTTCATGTAATCGGAGTGCGACATTAGCATACCGGCTGATGGACCATATCCATTACCTAATCCGTGTCCCCGAATTTCGGCTCGTTTCTGTGCGGCACGAGCGTTTTTAAACCAGTACACTACATTATTAACGTCTAACGGTTTACGACCCCTTCGCGATTCAAGCGAATTCAATTGGATCACATAACTTTGGATTTGTTGCCGCGACGGATGAGGATTTTCTTGAAACCATTTTTGTAGTTTGGGTAATTCCATTTCAGGATCAAAACTGGTACGCATTCGTGTTTTTTGGCTAGGGTACTGTGAATGGACGGTTTGTAGAGCGGGATGCACAATCATATTGTGATGTGGATTATGATGAGGATGTTCTAATTGTTCGCGCGATGCTACATGAAGGTGGCGTGCAGCAAATTCCAATTCGTTTTTCACGCTTGATGTATTCGGATTAATAAATGGGGGTAGAATTTTTGTTGCTATTGGATTTGCTTGTGGCGTAATTTGATTACTCCACCATTGATCAAATTTACGACGCAAATCGTCACTGACGTCGAACGGGAATGTTGTGTTTCGGCAGATTTGTGATAAGAGTATCTAAAAATAAATTAACATTTTTTATTAGATTTTAAATCATAAAAATTATTATACAAATATTTTAATAATTGAATTATCGCCTCCGCGAATTAAAGAAAAAAATCTTATATATAAATTATTTCATACTTACTTCATCTAAAGGGCATCCAGTTGACCTGAGTGCTGTATGTGATTGCAACACAAGTAATTTTAATAATTTATCTTTGATATCATTAACCGATGATGGTTTTGTACGTATAACCGAGATACGTAGCGTAATCACCGATGTTAATTCACCTAGTATTTCGCCAACCGAAATCAAAGGGCTATCGGTAATCTTTTCCAATGCGAGTGGTTTCCAATTTTTTATTATAATTGTACCTTTGGCCGTATTCGCAATATCAATGGAATAGCCTAAACTCTGTAAGGCTGTTTTAACAATATCACAAAATGGTGTTACCGATGGGATTATAACGTAACTATCTGTTTCGATATTTGATCGCCGTTTCCATGGGCTTCGTATGTCGTTAATCATCGATGCCTGAAGTGAGGTGAACGATTCTACAATGCAGTGAAGTGGTAATGATTTTGCTGAAAATATACAAAGAGAACAAAATATAAATTATAATAATTAAAATTTTAAGAAAAATTATAATCGGGTAACACTACGGATTTTTTCCTTCCCATAAATTTTCACGGTATATAGAGAGAAATTTTCTTGATAGTTTTGCTCTTAATATTAATAATAAAAATAATAAGACAAAAAAGCTTAATTCTTGTTAGTATAAAGTTTTAATTCTCGTTTCTTATTCTTCTTAAATGTTTATATCAAAACTAAAAGGAAAGAGAGATACGACGCTAAAGTTTTTCGCATTTACATCATACAGCACAAAAATATGATTTACAACAACACAATATACAGTGTATTCGGAGGGTGGTAGCATGAGTGTAAATTATGAATCTAAATAATATGAAGAGGTATGTGAGCAGCGAAGAAAGGATTTTCAAGATATTGGAAAATACAAAAACAAAATCGTTAAGTAGGATAAATACTTTTCTTGTATAAAACACCGACGTGTATAGATAGACAGACAGTATAAAGGAAGAAAAGTGTTAAATGTGCTGGAAAATAAGAAAGCGAATTGGGAAATACTCGTACATCTCATCTACCCGTTTCGAGTATAATTTTCCAGTTTTTTTTTTATAATCCATCAAACCAATGTTTGATTTTAGTATTTATTTTCGATTTATCGCGTTTTTGAATAGCTCTCACAATTTTATTTTCTATTTTCAATTTTTTTTTTTGTTAAATGAAAACCCATTTTATTCGACAACACCAACAAACGAAATCAACTATAAAATTCTAAGCTTAATTCGCGTTCATTCAATTTTGCGTACACCATACACAGAGATTTGTTATATACATAGGTACGATGGTGTTGATGATTGATGACGATGATTCGTCGATCCTTAGTATTATTGTTTTTGAAGCACATGGTAGGTACCTACACAAATATACTTTAATTTTTTAATAGATTTTAAAGTAAATTTGATGGAGCATAAAATCCTTAATTCCACAATCAACATTTAATATAACAGACAGGTGTCATAAAAAGCAACCTACAGTATACTGTAACGAAAAAACGACAAATTCAACTTAGTAACAATTTTTTTTTTCGATTTTGGTTTTATTTTGAACCATTTAGTATGACGAGCTTTTAGCAAAAAATTTTTTTTTTTTGAAAAGATTTTAATTTTTATACAAAAAAATAAATCCTTTCAGTTATAAATCATAGCAAAACAAACAAAATCAAATTCAACAGATTCGTTTTTTAAGTTAAAATTATTTTTAGGAATTTTCTCTTAAGATTTTATATATCGAAATATCGAAGACATTTTTGATTAAACCTGTATGTATCAGAAATCTTGACCTTGGGATATTTTGTGCTAGAAAATGACGAAAAATTTCCTAAATACAAATTTAATCAAATTGACCCTTTTATCAACAAATGAATATCTGACCGACTGTTCTAATGAAAAACACCGCGAATAATAAATTACTAAGTGACGTATTTTACATATCCTATTAAGGTTAGCTAAAAAATTTGAGCTGAAATTTTTTAGCTAACCTTAATAGAATATGTAAAATACGTCACTTAGTAATTTATGATTCGCGGTGTTTTTCATTGGAACAGTCGGTCAGATATTCATTTGTTGATAAAAGGGTCAATTTGATTGAATTTGTATTTAGGCAATTTTTCGACATTTTCTAGTACAAAATTTCCCGAGGTCAAGATTACTGATACATATAGGTTTAATCAAAAATGTCATATCGATATTTCGATATATAAAATTTTGAGAGAAAATTCCTAACAATAATTTTAACTTACGGCGTCCGACGGGTCTTTTCTTGGTGAAAATATTAAACAATTCTTGTTCAAAGTAGAGAACTTAGGAACAAAATAATATTCTTTCCTACCAAATGGTCCAAGAGCTTAACTATTAGTTGAAAAGAAAAAAGTTATATTCAACTGATCTGAAAACCTCAATGTTGAAGCATTTTTAATATCGTCGTACTGATGATGAGTAAAGTTTGCGGTCGAAACACGAAAACAAAAGCTGTGGCAGCCATTCGATGAATTGTATAGCGGCATATTAAAAGTTCCGCTTCAATGCGAAATCCCTTATGCTTTGCCCAGCTAATAAATATTAATTATTAATGAATATAATTGATTTTTATTTCTTGCAAGTAACTGGCCCGGCGCAGAACATTCATACACCAAGATCAATGGGGAAACGAGTGGAGAGACCAGGGTAGTAGCAATCCTCAGTTCCCGAATTCAGAAATTGCAAGAATAAGAAATCTTTGAAGCACTCGATAGGACGATAAAATGCACGGAATCGAGAAGAGCCAAAGTTTTGGAGGTTAGTCTGATGTTTTGCCCCACGTCATTATTTATAGTCTAAGTATATCGATTAAATCTTTAATCTATTTTCAGTCCCTGAAATAATTTTCAGTGTTAAAACCCAGGCGAATGCTTTAGAGCGAGTCAATCGATACATTGTTGCTACCTTGTGGCATCATAATTAGAATTATCTTATCAGCAAGCTTAGTCCCGCGCTGCTACTTTCGCAAAAACATGAATTTTCTGGGAAGGACGTTTGTTTCTAGAATAGTGATAGTCACTCTCTGATGTTTCCTTGAAAGTTCTTCAAAATCTCCGTGAAGCGTATATACTCGTAAACAACATTGGGACATGCTTATAATCTTCGTAGTCGTTACCAAAAATTGGAATAAGTCAAACCGTATATGCCCGAAACTTCGTACAAAGTGATAAAGCTGAACATTTGTCGAAGTAAAAATCATAAAATCATTGGATACGGGGGTGAAATTCGGTATTTGGTTTTATTAAATAGATCTGAACTGTTTGACAGTTAATGAAAGAATAATTTTGCAATAAAAACCTTTAAATTGTAAGAACGAGTGACATTGTTATGTTAATCAAGTGAAAAACTGCTCGGCCGACTAGGGCTTAGATTTTAGTAATATTTCTACAATCTATGTATTGTTACTACAAATTTTTGAGTTTTTCGCTTCTTAAGGAAATTTTGAAAAAGTTTGAAATTCGTCTATATTCATTTTTCTACTTTTTGTGGTAGATATATTATGAGTAGATGACCTCTTTATTTTTGCTGACGAATAGTCGCAAACTGTGTGAATGTCATTGTATTTATAAATAATAATTTGTATAAAAAATCCGAAAAACCTTTTAAAATAATTTTTTTTTAAACCACCGTAATTTTTTAAAACATTTACTCGGCCAGTGGGTCCCTCCCCTAATCTTGGTGGGGTATAGCGTTATGTCGACAGCATCAGAGATAATGTAATTTTTTAAGATAAGATAATTTCAAATGCGCATGCCACTTTTTGGATACATCGAAAAAGGGTAAACTCGGCTCCACGTATATTTCTGTGGCACCTATGAAATTGAATGTTCGATTTTGAAGATTTTTAAATCTCAAGATTTTTAACTATTCTGTTTTTATGGTTGTGCTCGGATTCTGTGCTCGAATAAAATTATTTATTGAAAACCCAAATGGCTTTTAATTATTTTTATACATCGCGCCCCATTTCGACGCATCATCAGAAACAAAATGAAGTAACAACAATTATAAATTAGATTTTTAACAAATCTGAACACTAAAATACGCAATAATAGATGCTCGTGAACAATAGAATATCACACCGGAAACGCGTGGAAAAGTGAAACTCAAGAGCCGCTTCAATGTTGGAAGAATTCCACTAATGCGCTTTCCAGAATGAAATCGGGACCATTGAACCATAAATTATTTTCTAAAAATTCTTGTGGCGAAATACCGAGTGTCGCACAATCGGCAGGCTTCTCTACGATGAGACAACCAAGGGCATCAGTTATAAGATTGTGAGGATTTTTGCCATTTGGCAGTTTTATATCCAACCAATGTGTGATTTATAGAACCATTCTAATGAAGTCATCTAGCTTACTCCTAATTAGACATCACTTCTGTGCGATATCCGAAGGAAGTTCATCATCCCAGGTAATGCCCTTCATCCAAGGGGATTGACTGTAAAAGCATTATGAAGCGAATGGTACACGGGTTAATCGGAAAAACAAAAATTCATTAACGGGGAGCGGAGCCATATTTCATTATACCAAATATTTTGGTATCTTTACCTATTTCAAATCAGGTCCTCGATTTTTATTCGTAATGCTTTCTAATAATGCAGGAAATTCTATTAAGTATGAGTTTTTGGATTGTGGTTCCTCTCAGTGAAGAATAGTAACAAACAAAGTCTACCTAGAATTTCCTCTCTGGAAGGAGGTGGGGGCGGGTTAAAAACGTACAAAATAATGTTCTTTATTTTGGAAGAAGTGTTATTTTTAAAAACCCTATTATGAAACAAAGGTTGCAGCCTAAATTTACCACAACCAAAACTTGCTTTGTTATGATTGTGGGCCTCAAATATTAGTATTTGGTATGAATCTCAAATTAAAAGTATTATCATCGACTATAATTACTGAAAATTTCAATAAAATCACTATTTGATTCGAGTCTACAATTTTTATGTCAAATTTTTTTAATAAAAATAGTCGTCCTCTTGATAAAAAAATATGTTTTGTACCTTTCAACTCCCCTTTCCAGACAAGGGAAATTGGCGAACAGTTTCTTATAACAGGGTCAAAGGAAAACCTCCGTCTTATTTTGGATCATTTTACCTGTCTTATGTTGTCTCCAGTGCTTCTAAAAGGTGCTGAAGCCCCAAAGTTGTATTTCTTTCTTGCACTGTCGTTATCAAATTAGTGATTTTACTGGAGCTTTTAAAATCCGAATGATGGAGCATATAATAAATTTATAGATTTATGGATTACCCATTAGGGTTCCAGTTCCATTTGCCCTAGCGATAAGTATTCTAGTAGAAAACGTTACGTATAAGTTTCCGTCTCATTTTTTCTCTAAAAAAAAGTCATCATAACCCTTAGTGTAAGCTTTCCCCAAGATGGATAAATTATCTGATTATTGAAGTAAAGTTGCCAAAGAGCGAATGCTTGAAACTGGTCGTTTCGACATTAAAAAGTTAATATTACATTAATCGAAAGCACTTCGAAATATATTTTTATATAATAATAAATTTCATTTACTAAAAAAATTTTTTTTATGTACAAATACGTTTTTCATTTAACAATTTGTGTAAAAAGAATACTCCTACTCCCAATTTGGAAATTGCACTTGATTCAACTGATTGTGTTACCTTATACGCATTTCCCGACAAAGTCCGCGATTTCAGTTCCACGAAATAAACTTCATTTATTTAAACTGAAACTACCCATACCGAACTTGACTTAATTTATCAGAACAAAATTTAGAAGTATCCCATTTTTATGGAAATGTCCTTTAGCTCATTTGATTTTCTTATCGATCACTGTAATTTTAATTTAGCTTTGTTATATTTGGCTTTGTTTACAAATTTTCTCTATCCGGCATTAATGCTAGTGAAGTTTATCCAAATTAATCAAAAAAATACAATAACAACAAGAATATTGCAATAGTATTGGTGTAAGTAAACATTCAGGAGAATTAATATTGCGTAATTTAAACGAGATGTGATTTTGTAATTGGGCTTATATACATTCCAAAGTCATTCTAAGTACTTTTTTAACCATTAAGCATGAACTTCAGTGACATAGATACTTTGTCTACACCCAAACGAGTGTCCCTAGTAAATTATTTGATTTTCTAATGGGTCTGACAGGGTGTCCCATGTGATTTAAAATTGAGATTTTTTAATGTGCCTTAGATACATTCCAAAGTCATTCTAAGTAGTTTCTAACCATTTAGCATGAACTTCAGTAACATTGGTACACAACATTGGTACACAGTGCACAAAACGGAATTTATTTTAAAATATAAAATTTATTTTATTTTAAAAAATAAAAAAGTATAATTTGAGCTATAAATAATTCATTTCAATCTATTAAGAAAAAATTAATTTTACTTGAACAAGTAAACATTTTTTGAACATATTTGTTCAGGAAATAACTTTTTAAAAATGTGAGGAGATGAATCACTAAGTGACGATCTTCGTTTAGTGCAGAAATTAGATGACAAAGAAAATATTATCTCGCTTTCTATTGAGGTTGATTGTATGCAACTTAGAGCATCTAGCAGCTTTTGTAAATTATTTGTAATATTTCCCGTATTCTCATAATTTGAAATTCTTTTTTGAGTTCTTTTTTTGAGTCCTTAGTTGCAACACACTTTTTAGGTTTATAATGCTGCATTTTTAGCTATTGCCAATCTATCTTTCATATTTGTAACTGTTAAACAATCATCCTCTTGAGACTATTCACTTTCCATTTCAATATCAACATCTTCACTGAATAAACGATTAAATAACTCATTCGCATAACGAATAGTTGCGGCTTTTGGTGATGAAGCTATCAGGAGTAGCGGATGAATGTAAATCGAGTGTTTGGAGGTATTTAATCAAAGTAACAAAATCTTGATTTCTTCGCTGTTTAACGCGAAGAGACAGAGCTAGCAACATCTCGTTTGAAATTTCATCATTATTGTCACGCAGGGAATCAAATAAAAATTTCAAAATTGCATCACGTGTAATCAAATTTGCATCAGGTTTACTTAATGCTTCTGCAGCTATTTTGATTGGTTGAATAGCAGTCAAAATATTTTTCAAAACTGAAACATAAATATCGTTAAACAGTTATATTGAGTTCAAGTCATTTAATGCGTTTTTTCACTGAGTCTGCCAGTTTTAAAAATCGTTCAACCATTGTCACAATGCTGTTCCATCTGGTCCGGCAATATAACAGTAAACTAAATTCGATTCCGTGCTCCACTTTTACATGGTCTTGTAAAATCGAATTTCTTTTTGGCGAAAGTTTAAAATCTTAACTATTTTTCTACCCATTTGTAAGGCCGCATTTATATCATCTCTTTCACATAAAAGGGGTTCAAAACCATTAAGATTCTTACTTTCAGTTTCAGATTCGTTAGAGTTATCACTTGAAAAACTAGATTCATTTTCTAAAGAATCACTGTGACGAACATTAGGATTTTCATTTTTTTTTTTTATAAATAATGTCTACTACAGCCAAATGTATGCCGTGGTTGTAACATAATTGGTGTATAAAATCGGACAACGTCCCAAATTTGATCATTATTGCAGCAGCGTCAGTGGTTGATGCAACAACGTCTGAAGAAATAATTGCAAACTCTGAAAGTTTCTTATTAACCAGGTGAACTCTTATTACAGCTGTACAGCTTCCACGAATTTTAACCAGTCCTATTAATAAATAACTTATTGAAATGAACATTGATGTTCAAATACCTTCGATTGCGTAGACTTGTCCATTGATCAAACGTAAATTAAATTGAACCAGCGATAGTCAATTACTACACAATCAGTCTTTAGCGCTCTAACCAACTGAGCCATCCGTTGCATAAAAAAAGAAAAACAAGCTTTATAGACATAGATCTGTTTTTAATTTGAATAAATAAATATCATAATCTAGATCCTAATGTAATCACTTTGGACGGCAGTCCAAACGAGTGACGAAAGCACCTACTGTGCTGGAAGTCGAACGAAGTATATTATACAGCTAGTTTCGAACTTTTTCACTTTGAGGCCGCCAGGATCATGTTATATACCATTGGAAAGGTCTTGAAAAATAAACCTAAATAATGTATAAAAGCATGGATTTCTACTAACATTGAGTCGAGATATGACCTTACAAAAATTGCCCCAAAAAATCAGTTTTTCGTGTATAACTGCCCCAAAAAATGCCAAAATTATTTTTTAACTGGCAAATTATGATTGTAGACGTCAATACCAACTCAACGACACCTCAAACGTCCAAAACGGATGATTTTGACCAAAGTTATGACAATTTTAAATTTTTCTATGACGTCACCAAATAATCTTGCTTTGGTATATATGTTTGTTTGTCCGTACCTCTTTTATTTGATCTCATATTTTCAGGGGTTGTAGTACTTAAAAAACTAAGCAATTTTTGTTCTACAACTTTTTGATTTGGCCGGCATGTTGGCCGCGGCCGGCCTCTGAACGGCCATTTTTCGCCATTTTGTCACGTCCACAGTGCTGAATCTATTCGACATACCCTGGACATATGCATATCGTTGGAAAGGTATTGACGCCAGCTATCAAATAGCAAAAAAAGAAATTCAAAAAATTAGGTTGGATTGTCATATTGGCCAAAAAACTGAAAAATGCGAAATCGGCCGGCCACATTAGGCCGAATTGCTAAAAAATGAGCCCAAGACTTTTGGTTCATATTTTCAGGATTATTAGCCACAAATCTCACCTACAATAGAACATCAACCGTTTGTCCCAGAAAACTCGTATATTTTAGATATTGACCTCCATAACTTAAAAGCCACCCTAATTTTTTTGCAAAATTTTATTTTTTGCCTCTAATGCTCCCTAATATCGGTCCGTTGCGGGTCATAATGATAGTGAATCAACGTATTATAATGAAACAAATATAAATACATCATATTATTATCATTGCTAAGAGAATTTTTACCAGTGACTCTTTTTTCAGAACAAAAAAAATGAAAAAACTGACAAATTGATGTGATCGAAAAAATCACCAAAAACATTGAACATTTGAGTCTCCTTGCATAAAATCGATATTTTTTTATCATTATGTTGATTTCTTTGAAAAATAGATCTTATCTCCCCTCCCATCGCATGAAGATGGAATATCAGCTAGAGGCTAGCTACCATTACCTTTATTTCCAACTAACACACTAAAATATGTATATTTTATTGTATTGTTTAAGGAATCAAAAATGATGGTAGCCGCATGCAGTTAGTGACAAAACAGCAAGAAACATGCAAAAAAAATTGTTGAATTACTCAATCAAATTTCTACCAAAAACACATGCATCTGGTCTAAATTTTTACTACTCTGTAACATAGACTAAAAACTAAACTACAAATGTTCAGCCGATAGCCTACGAGAACCGGGTGTGTAATAAGATCACACCCGGCATGACCTGTTTGTGGCATTGTGGTAAAAGATTCTGAAATAAAATCTACTAAAAGACTACAAAATGAAGATTGAAAAATGCATGCAAAATAAAGAAATAGAATCGTCTTCCACACACTAGAAACAGTACACCAGAACGTAGGCTGGACATAATGAAAAACAACTACCTACCTGAACCTAATGATGAGACCTGACCCTACTTTTCAACATAAAAAAGATAATATAAGTCTTTACTATTTCGAGGCCAAGAGCATATACTTTCCAAAAATAAATCGTATTGAACCATTCTTCAGTAGAAACAATTTTGTTTTATTGTTTTCCATTTTTTTAACGAAACAGTTTCGTTCTATTGTTTTACGTTCTATTGTGCCTCATACACAGACGCAGGCCACTGGAGTGACGAATATCGAGAGAAGAAGAACGAATCATTCACACTCCGTAACACACAGCCGGCAGCTGTGTGAGAGTATGCGTAATTCGTTTTTCGCGAAACGAACAACAATTAAGCTCTGAACAAAGTCTGAAACGCAGATGCCAATATTCAACAAACTACAGAAGATTGTATTGGTTACACTAACAATCTCATGTTAATTTTTTTCTTTCGCACCACTACTTATTAAACTAGTGCGCACATACGATGTACACATATATTGTAATACAACTTTCTATGGTGTAGTTTTTCTGTATTTGTTGCATTAGCATGGCTTTGTTGTTGGTTTTGGTCATTTCAATGCCGCGCGTCTGTCTATGAGGCACAATAACACGTAGCGGCAACTTGTTTGCTATCGTGTGTGTGTGTGAACTCAAAGTCGAAATCGAAAACGACTGACAACAATAAAACGAATCGCAATTCAATTCATTTTCAATTTGCCTTGCCAAAATCATTGATATCAAATAAAAAACCTCTTAACGAGGTAAATGTTCGAGTGACGAAAGCCGAACTCAATTCACAAAATTTCTGATATCAAATTTTGTGCCGAAAAAAACAATTGTATTCGATTTGTCAACGATTTTTCGGAATGTTAGTGCATTCGGCGCGTTTGTTTACATTTTTCTTTCTATCTGTCAAAAACAACAACTTGTCAACGGTTTTTTGAATGTTAAACAACAACGCGCTGAATGCACTAACATTCCGAAAAATCGTTGGCAAATCGAATACAATTGTTTTTTTCGGCACAAAATTTGATATCAGAAATTTTGTGAATTGAATTCGGCTTTCGTCACTCGAACATTTACCTCGTTAAGAGGTTTTTTATTTGTAAAATATATACACAAATATTCCTTTGAATTAAATTTTTTCCCGGGAAATCATTTTATTTTTCCCGGGAAACGGGAAATAAGAAACATCAAAAATTCAAGAATTCCCGGGAAGAACCCTCTGATATTTATTCCTTTTCACCAATATTAATTACTATTTATTTAATACAACTTCAAAAATATTTCGTGATGAAATTCTCGTTTTTATTGCATTTTCAATAAAATTTTCGGCATAGTATTTAATTTAGCAAAGAAATACACAAACAACGAAAAGGTGTTTTCGGGCTGGTTTTTTCGTGCCAGCTTCACATACATCAAAAATTGCTACAGCGAAGGCAGCACCAATAACTGAAATTTTCCAAATACTAGTGTAAAACATTTGTCAAAATTATAAACCATCGGAAAATATAACTGGCGACGTGCAGTTATTACCTTTCAAAAGCAAAACCAGATTTACTCAATACATACCATCAAAACCGGCTAAGTATGGCATCAAAGTGTGGTGGACATGTGATGCGAAAACGTAACACCGTTGTGTAGGCAAATATATACTGGAAAAGTGGGAAATAGGGGGATGCAAATTAAGGGGGAGCGTGTAGTTTTGGATCTCGTAGAGAACATTATAAAAATATCGACAGAACAATTCCAACGGATAATTTCTTTACATCCGTTTATTTACCAGACACTTTACGAAACTGGAAATAATCAATTGTAGGAACCCTCAAAAAGAAAAAAAAACATATTTACCAGCTGAATTTAAACCATCTCTCCGTCGGGAAGTATTATCTTCTATTTTCGGATTCGGTGAGAAACCCACTATTTGTTCGTATGTGCCGAAAAAAATAAGTATGTTACATGCAGTTTGATGACAAAATTTTAAATGTTAAAAATAAGCCCGAAATTAATTTTACAATAGCACAAAATGCGGCGTAGATACGATAGATAAAATGCTGCGACAATACACGACAAAAAGAAAAACAAATCGGTAGCCATTGGCTCTGTTTTATAACATACTAGATCTGGCAGCTCTTGCAGCCTATATAGTTTATGTTAAAAACAATCTGTCACATTTAAGATCAAAATCAAGTACGAAATTCTTTTTTTATTTTCGTTTATGTTCATTACTAAATGTTTTTTTATTTTTTTCATGTTGGCGGCGGGACTTTTTATAAGCTCAAGGCAAGCATGTGTGCCACCCCTAATAGAAAAATGATCGAAATATCGTAGTGTTACATCATATTTCCCAACTAAATCAACCATAGAATGTATGTTGGTTCACAAGGTTGAAAAGGTTAGCAACTCTACAGAGAAGTTTGTACCACGTCCTATCACGAGGAAAAGAAAAGAAAACGTGCAATAACAAAACGTTGCGTGGATTGCCAAAAACCTGTGTGTTTGTGTGTGTAGCATAGCCTAACACAAACAAAATGTGCAGATTACGTCATAAAATTAATTTTTATGTAAATATTTACAATAAAATATTTATTTTGACCAAAAAAATTTTTTTTATATGTCAAAATCTTAATATTTTTCCGCCTTGTATTATGTTAGATGTATATTTTCCGAAATGACTTCAATATACTTTGTAACATACATAAATTGATACTAGCGAAAAAAATTTGTGCTTCTCATATAAAAACAAACGAAATAAAAATATTTACAAATGTAAATCCCTGTCCATTATCGTAGAAAGTTTTAAAAAAGTGCTGAAAAAGTGTTTGAAAGAGCTTTATTCATATTTTTCTGACTTTTTTGGATGAACCTCAAGAAATTAGCCACTGAGCATGAACGTAGATTGTATTCAAAAATTAAAATTATAATATTTACATTTGTGAATCATGCCCAAGTTAAGGTTAATATTTTGTAAATTTTCTTATACCGTCATTTTTTATATGAAATTTTACCGTATTTGCTAGAAATAACTACATAAGAGAGTATGTTCTGATCCAAAATAATAAAAATATGAATTATTACTAATCGTTTCAGTCGAATATCCTAGAAATTAGTGGATTTGGGGTTGTGTCACTATTTATTGCACCAAATGAGCTATATTTCACTGCCATACACAATCTACAACTCAAATAGTGAAATTGACAATATGCATTCGCGAAGCTTCTTCAATTTTAAGAAGGATTAAAAAATTAGGAATGTTTAATTTACTGTAAAATTAACATTTTTAAAATACTTTTGTAAAATAATTTGTACTATAACACCAAACTCTACAAAACGTTATAAAAACGAAGGTTTTACGTTGCGGATTAAACAACAAACAAAAAAACTAAATTCGAAAAAAACTATAAATCTGATATTTATCTTGTTCGGCGCCTGACGACTAGTGACGACGCTGCGTTTTAAATAATATATAAATTAAGTTTAAGTCGAATAATAAGTCTTTTCGCCGTTTTTTTTTTCGTTTCACCTTGATTTAATTATAACAACAACGATCGACCGCGAGGATTATCATAAACAATATACTCAGATTTAATCCAAAATTGAATATTTTTTTTGTTACCGACGTGAATAGTTATTAGCAGCCTGCTTACCGTGTATTGATCGTCTCAGGTACGTACATTATATGTGTTAGCAGACACAGATCCATAAACATAATAATATTTTTACTATTTAAACCGGATATTATACATAGTTATCCAACTTCTCAATTCAATAATATTATACTCTTGATATAATCCTCTAAGTAAAGAGGTTACTATACATACCACTTCGTATATATATTTTTAACTCTTAAAGATTTATTCTTAAAATTTTTGTGTTGCTGTATTTTCTATTCTACTCTCAATAAAAATGGTAAATCTTATGAATTATATCTTCTAGATATAAAGATTTTTTTTATATGTATATGTGTATGTATTTATATAAAGTATCTACATTGAATTTTATTAAAAGTCTTATTATTATTATTATTTTGAAAATAATTTGTACTACTATTAATTCTCTTAAATAGAAAATCTTAATCGCTTCATTTTCCTTACGTACTTACATACTCGTACATACATAAAGTCGTTTACATATGAAATAAAATGAAATGAACTCGAATTTTTAGTATTGAGGAATTGGTTTTTTTGGAAAAATTCTTAGATCGTATATACGAAAGTCACAATTGAGTGTGAGAGAAATAAAGTTCATGCTAATTCATATACGATAAACCCATTTCATTATACAGCAGAACCTCGTCAACATCCAGTCTATCCTAATTTTTGTACGAAAGGAAAAAACTGTATGCTGTGTACTCTTTTGTTTTAATACATAAAAAGATTAAGAGCTTCATAAAAATAATAATAATAATAAGTAAGTATATAACAGAGAATAATGAAAATAATAAGAAGAAATTAAGTAAAGGATATAAAAATGTTTTTTACAAGAGAGAAACAAGATCCTTAAAGTCGAATCAGCTTATCCATTCTAATTAGTATAAAAGAATATAATTCCCATTTGTTTCTTCCTCCACTTTTTTGCTTTATTTTTAATTTTTTGGATTCTCGTACAAAAAAAAAATATCTTACAAGATAAAAAAAAAATCATAATGATGATGCTGACGATTTTAAATAAGATGATTTTAAAGATATGATTTTTTGTAATGGATGCGATAAGCTCTATGTCATGGATATTAAAGTGATTTAAAAATAAGGCGACCAGTTTACTGATTTGGTCTTTTTGCAATAGTCTATGAGTGAGAATATAATGTATAGCTGTTTGCTGTGGCATTAAATAGTAACCAGTGGTCAACAATACAGAAATTTTAAGTGTTAACCCAAATCTTCCTATTAATAGCCCATATAAAAATGAAGTGCGCATCACCTTCGAATACGAGGCTAATTATATTTAACCCGTGCGTGCTTTCAAATCTGAGCAAACAATACTAATAAGGATACAGTAATCTCCCGATCTGTGCGGTAGTTACGTTCCGCGGAAACAGCGCGCAGCCGAAACCGCGCACTGAAACCACTTTTGTATTGAATTTGGGGAATACGTTGCAAATCCTAAATTTCTAATAAAATCTTTATTCAGTGACTAGTAATATTACAAATAAATCAAAGTTAAGTGTTTTGTAAAAAAAACTTGTTAATAGTGATTGCTTTTTATCTATTGGATTATAAAGTTAAAACTCCTTATAGCTTCGGTCAAACGTATGCGGAATATTAAAGTACGCACCAAGGGTCTAAGTTAATGGCTTCTTCACCAAGTTGATTGCCAATTTCAAAAATTCTCGACTATTTCTGTAACATCTCTTTCGTATTTTTTAACACTATTATCTGCTAAATACGCTACCATTTCTTCAACACAAAGATCTATTGAGCGTATTCAATAACTTCAGAAATTCTTCTGAACCTATATCATAAAATCATTCACCACCTATTTTTTAAGACACAACTGCTTCCTCATGCAGCATGCAGGCCATATTTTTTTCCGAACGGTATTCATAGTTGTGTTCTTTACCTAATCCCAAACAAATTTAATATTTTGTACGGCGTGTAAGATGTTGTATTTTTGCCCATATTCACGAATTGAGAGTTTATCTGTTCCATCTGTAGCTTCAATTAGTGGAAAAACGTTCTTCTAAGATAATATAGTTTAAATGCACCTATGGAAACCTTGGGCCATGGGCTGAATTACCGAGGTCGTGTTCGGAGGAAGAAATATTACCTAAAAATTTGGATGCAAATCAGCCAAATGTGCTGGATGACTTGGTGTATTGTCAAGAATCAGCAATATCTTGAAGGCAATGTTTTTTCTTTTGCAATTTCTCTCAGCTTCTATGCAAAAGTAATTTAAAAACCAGTTTTCGGAAATTTTACCTGTCATCCAGGCTTTCTTATTCGATTTCCAAAAGACTGGTGGGAAACTTTTTGAATAAATTCCAGCGGCATTTCCACATGACAAGAGTGATAATCTGTCTTTTGCAACGTTAAAACCAGGAGCAGATTTCTTTTCTTCCGATATAAACGTTCTATTCGGCATCCGTTTCCAAAACAGGCCAGTCTCATCGGCATTGAAAACTTGCTTCGATAGATTTTCACCATTTTCTATTAGATCTTTCAAACATTTTGGAAATTGCAGAAGCCGCTACCGTATCAGCACTAGCCGCTTCCCCCGTTAATTTTACATTGTTCTAGTTTCGCCATCTTTTAAACCTTGAAAGGTTTATTGGCTGATAATTGAAGCTCCCAATAATTGGATGAAGACTGCTCTTCCTTTCACAAATGAACGAAAATTGATAAAACTTTACTACAAATAATGCCTGAACTGATCGCCATTCTTTTTTGATTTCCTCTATCCTCAAGCTTAGCAATTTTTTAGCATTCTCTATTACAGAATTTCGATTTTTTTTGTGGTTTTTGAAGATAGTGTTGTAGAACACACAACTGAATTTTTAATTTTGCTGAGCATTTGTGCATATGTCTCCTAGCTAATACATATAATTTTTCGCCATTTTCTTTTGCTTTAACAACTGATAGTTTTACCTTTCGCCAGGTACATTTTACGGGCTTTAATAAAACTGTAAAAAATGTGCTTTAGCATTAAATCTTTAACAACAAAAAAATTTACTTTAAATAAAAAACTGTTATAGAGTCAAATAAAACTGGAGAAGTTGGTGTAACACTCACTTTAATATAAATCTACACTAAAATAAAAAAAAACTGTTCTTATCTGTATATTCCTTTTTGAATAAGAAACACTGTATGTATTACGGAAAATTATTACAAAATTAAAGTAAATTATTCACATTTAACACGTCTTTACATGAAGAGTTTCGAAAACAAAATGCGAATTATATACAATGTACAAATTACAAGTCCATCACACAATTTAAGGAGATTCGAGGGATTACTGTATTCGAAATTCTTTACCGTTAAAGTCGATTCAATTTTTTACCATTATCTTAAAAACATAAAGTTGGCTCTTTGGCCAGTTTCCTTTACCGTTTATTTTTATCCAGATTGGATCTACTAGATCAAATGATTTCTTCCTTTGCAGCCGTCTAACGTTTGTATTATCTAACATAAGACATAGACGTTGCATGTATTTAGGTCTCTCTGAATGTTGTCATTTCTTATGTACCAAGGTGCATCAACTATTCGATTTTGCTTTGAAATGACTGGATGATATTGACATAACATTCCTATTGCCTGGCGGGTTTTTATGACCCGAAGGGCATTTGAGTTGTTTATATTGGTTGGTTGAAAATTATTGAAAGCAAAAATGAAAGAATCGGAATTTTTTAATGAAATTAGTTTTTTTTTTACTTTATGTTTTCGATAGTAATGGTGTTTGTGATTGTTCCGTATATTGGTCTATTTTCAGCACTCTTTCTTTCCGCGATCCAGCGTTAACGGAAAGAAAAGTATGGGGTGATTGGGAAAGTGATTGTGTATAAGTAAGTGTCGATTATAATAGTTGTTGTCGCACTGATAGTGACGCTAAATGGAAGGATTTCCTACGATTATGTATTTAATTCGAGAGTGCTGAAAATAGACCAATATACGGAACAATCACAAACACCATTACTATCGAAAACCTAAAGTAAAATATAAAAATTTGTGAAAAACCAAAACCTAAAGTAAAATATAAAAATTGTTATAAATCTACACACAAAATCGGTTTTATTCTGCGATTCGATTCAGTTTTTGTTGAATTGTTAACAAATGCGGCACCGGTTTTCCAAGCAGCTTTTCCATACGTAATTTTTCATATAAAATATGGATTATTAATTACGATTATTAGGCTTTTTTAATCTTTATTTTTTCAATATTTTCACTGGACTAAAGCCTACAATAAAATATTTTTTTACGAAGCCGACGTTTCAATTGTTTATTTACAATTATCATCAGGGCGCGTATACGAAATAATTATAAACATAAATATTTTGTATATGAGCAATGAAGATAATTGTAAATAAACAATTGAAACGTCGGCTTCGTAAAAAAGTATTTTATTGTAGGCTTTAGTCCAGTGAAAATATTGAAAAAAGTAAGATATGGAGTACTCGTTTGTTCAAGATGCCTATTGTATCAGCAATTTCACGCTTAGTCAAACTTGGGTCTTCACAAACAATATTATACACCATGTCCACTACGTGGTTCATCTTTAACGGTTGAACGACTACGTTTAAAGTCTAAAACCTATTGAGGCATAGTTGGAAATGAAGGAGCAGATTCCTTAAATACTTTTACTAATTTTGTATGAACTTCTGTTGCTGATATACCTTCCAAAACAAAGAATTCTATCACTGCACGATATTCGGGTTTTTCCATTGTAAACGAATACACTGAAACGTCAACTTCTAATGGCTTGTAAACAAAGAATGAATTGCCAGATCGAAATAAAAAATTTCATGTGTTTAAATGAAAGATTAAATATTAAAATGGCGTACAAATTTTGATTGCCCTACTGTCGCTTTCAATACTTTCAACCAACCGTTAAAATGCTTTTTTTGAATCGAGTACGACACTGAATTTTCATGTAATTCATTATTTTACATGTTAAGTTACAAAAAAAAAATGGATTATTTATAAGTTTAGGGTCTAAACATGTTCAATCCCAAGAATCAATTGTTTTACAAAAATGCGATAAATCCGCACATTTTTTCACAAAAATCCTGTTCATTCGTGCTCAATGAATTGAGAAAAATAATTTTTATTTTCTTTATAAAATTCAGTGGTAAATTGTAATAGTGAGGTAGACTTATTAGACTTATACAATATCACTGCGTATATGTATACGGCCAAGTTGAGGAAAAATATAAAAAATACGGTTTATATGTATGCAGGCCCAAATAACGTAAACACGTAAAAGCACTTTTATGCAAATGCTATGGAAATTTTTTGTTGAATTTTTTTTTTTTGAATTTATTTATTTATATATCGTAAACGTGTCAGAAAAATAAACTTTCATTCTCCTGAGCATGAACTTTGTTGTAGAATTTTACCATTTTCCGCTATGATGCCTTAATTTGGTGAACGCCATATAAAATATAGAGTAAAATTTGTGTGTATGCACGTAGAGTAGATGAGATAGAGAAGAAAAACGAAAGAAATAACTACTCTCCATGCGGGTCCCATTTGAAACGCGATATTTTAAAACGCGAATTATCAACCCCGATATTTCAAAATGCGATACGGTACAAAACGCGATATGGTACAAAACGCGATGTTTCAAAATGCGATATTTCAAAACGCGATACAGTACACAACACAATATTTCAAAACGTGATATTTGTTTATAGTAATTTAAAAATTGATGGGAGTGGGAGTTTAGGATCGGGTTATATCAGGCGGGTGAAGGGGAAATTTAATTTCAGTTTATAGGAATTTAAAAATCGATAGGAGCGACAGTATATTACCGGGTTATATCAGGCTGGTCACTGCTTTCCCATCGCTTTGCAACGCACATTTTGTACCATATATCGTTTTGTACCATGTCGCGTTCTGTAATATCGCGTGATTTACGTTTCATTAAGTTTTATTCGCAAACTGTTCGTCCAGGTACTGACAATATCAGCGGCTCTTTGAAATTTGCTGCTTTGGTATGTCTTCTGCTAATTTATATTCCAAGACTTTATGCCGCACTCTGTCAGAAGCCTGTGCTACATCTAGGAAGATATTTTAACATACTTTCTTATTTTGAAGAACATCTTAAAATATGTTTATTTGATTTACTTGTTCTATTGCTTGATGCCAAATTGATGTGGAGGAATAAGATTTTTTTTTCTATTATTGGGTTGAGCCTCTTAATTACTACATAGTTTTTCGAATATTTTTAAATTTGTTGGAAGTAAGGGAATCGGTCTATATGATTTTTTGTTATTTAGTGTTTGATTTGGATTAGATATTATATGTACTTCCACGACTTTCCGTGGTTTAAGTCTGAAAACTGGTGAGTCCTTTCACAGGAAAGGCATTTATTATTTATCTTCTAATTAAGTCATATACTGGAGTTTTTATGCAATTATTTATTTATTTATTTATTTATTATTTAATACATAATAAAGCTTAGAGCTTATACTCATTATGAAAAGTAGTGATTAATAGTACAAAAAAACTTTTATAAAATAGAATACATAAAATAGATTTCAAAATTTTTTAAAAATAATAACAATATACTAAAATTAATAATAATAATAACAATAATAATAAACGAAATAATAATGTCTAACATCTGGTAAATCAAGGAAAATAAATAATATTACCTCAGAGATTCTGAAAAAACGATTTCCTAAAACTTGCACAAGACCCGGTTGACTTAACATGCAATGGTAAGCTATTCCAACAGCCAACACCCTTAACATAAAATGATGAATTGAACAACTCACTATTATTTCACGGTATAATCAAGGATTTGTTACGCGATAGATTAGATTGGACCAATTTCACAAACAAGTACGATGGAATATGTGTGTCTAATAACTTATATATAGCCAGACACGTACGATATGTATAATAATCTTTAAGTGAACACCCAATCACATTATGTAGAAACAAAGAAATATGATCATATTTGCGAAGTCGATGAATGTATCTTACACCAGCCTTGAAGGCCTTATTTAATTTTTCCATATTATATTCATTCATACCAAATAGAATCAGGTCACCATAGGAAAAATGTGGAAAAACGTAGGCAAAAAATAATTTCCGTCTAAGCTCGGTTGATGCAAAATCAGTAACATTCCATAAACTACGAATTTTCATGAAGGTTAGGATAAATTTGAATTTTTCTTTTAATTCTAGTAGTGTGGCAGGAGACATATTATCGTAATCCACTTTGTTTATTGGTGGTATGTTTTAGTCTTGGAATTTAGAGTTAGAATTATTTTAATCTGTTCATCGCTTTCCAAACGGAATACTCATTTTTTACATGAAAATCACCATCGATTGTGAAACTTGATCCAAATGATGTGGGATGTGTTTCTTGCAATTAACATATTTTACGGCAATATCGTTACTAACCGGGCATATTTAAGCATGATGCTTTCTCGTATATCTACCGCATCAAACCTGTTTTCCGCTGTATTATACCACCATTTTTGTTTTTAACATCGAAGATGTTTTTGGGGTCGCATTATATAGAAAAATGCAACGAAATTTTGGCCCAAGAATATGCAACGAAATAAAAAAAACAAAAAAATAAAGTAAATACGAGAGAACCAAAACACGCTGGTGGACCAATGTTGTTTTGTGTTCTCTCTATGCACCTATTTCTCACGTACGATATCAATTAGTGAGTGTAATATTTCAATTTTTTTTATTTAAGCATTAACAAAATTTCATAGCCAAAAATCAATTTTTGGACTCAAACTTTTTTATTTTTTATTTTTAGGTACTACAACAACTCCAAAACAAATCAGTAGGCTTAAGCTTTTTTATTTAGGCATTAAGCAAAATTTCAAGCCACATCTTCGATGTTAAAATTTTTAGCTTTAGGATCAAGCTTGGGATTTTTTTTCAATGGTTATATTTTAACTCTCATTTTAAGTAATCCCTTGTATTATACAGACCTTCCAGTGTTTCTTTGTTGTTAAATTTGTACATAAATAGTGGAAGCTGGTTTTTGTTCTAGTTAATTGAATATATCATATTTTCAACACCAATCAACAGAAATTAATTCATAAATTTTATACAACATAAACAAAGTGTGGTTAAAACGTTTAAAATGGAAAAAAATTTGACGGAGTTCATTGAAAAGAAGTTAGAGATTATGGAGAAATGATGACTCATTTATCAGGAAACAGCAATTCCCAAAAACATAGCGTGACTACATAAATTTAATGTCGAATTCAGAGATATTTGAGAAATTATCGAATCATTCAAGTTATCTGGAACGACTATACCAAAGCATTCGGTATTAATCTCTGACTAGCATTTTGCTTTTTTTCTTTTACAGATCATATTCAAAATGTTTCTTTCGTTCAATACACAGCTTTCAATATCAGTATTTTTCTCCATGAACGGTTTTGTGCAACTCTCAACAAGCCCAATTGGAAGTACTATTTATATTTTAACAAATCAAAATTAAATTTAAACAGTTTAACAGGCAAGAAATAACCAACTGCTCGATACGAAAGTCAAGGCCTGTGTTGAAACACCCGTCAATGCTATTTTCCTTTCTCAAATCCTAAATTTCTTCATCTGATTTCTCGTGACCGAAAATTAACCGCGAGATAAAATTTGTATACGCAAAGCCGCCCGTTTTCACGTATTTGATGGTGAAATTGTTAGTGAGCAAAATGCCTTTGTTTGACGTAAAAATTGTGACGGTAGAGATGAAACTTTTTCAGAGCGAACATCAATGTCAAACCCTCCCGCCTTCCGTCTGGTAGTTCGTGCATCAATACTGCTCCCACACCATAACTCGATGCGTTCACCGCCACGATACTCTTCTTCATCGGGTCATGGATGGTTAACGCTAAATTTGACGTTAACAATTTTTATGATCCTGAAAAGCTTGGCCCGCTATAGTCTTTCAGATGTTTCGTGAATTTGTTGTACCATGTAATTGGTTCTATAGTAATGCTTGTAACTGTTGGATATATTTCAGTGCTGGAATTTTGGAGGATTCGGCAGTACCAATGCCTCGAAGTCAATGCCTCGAAAAGTTTGTCATGATGGATTTTTTCATTAGATGAAAATTCAGGGGGCAAGGGCTTGAAATTAATAGAATGGGTAGCCTGCTGACGATAATGAACATATTTTCAATGTATACCAACTGTTAATGAATTAGCAATTATAATCTCTGAAAATAATTTTGCGTCTCGAAATATTCTATGAAAACTGAATTAGTTAGTCGCACATTTAATACAATCCGCTGATATGACCAAAAGAAGATGGCGTGTTTTCAATAAACGTTGATCATACGGCGCCCAGATTTTCGAGCTGCATCAAAAAATGGTATCTGCAAAGGACGTCTACGCATACCGTTTGATGGTTAAATAAAATCAGTTAAATCAGCATATTTGCGTCAACCTTCACAAGATGACCAAGGTACATGCATTAGTCAAGTTGTAAATAATTGCCAATAATCGCCTAAACTACCAATAATTGTAAGAAAACCTATTCATTGGACAATCTATATGATTTTATCGCTAGAGTTTTTTGTCAAAAGTCAAGTTTTTTAAATCGTCAAGTACTCAAGGACATCTACTAGGACCCATCTACTCTCATTCGTATATTCACTTCTTCCAATAAAATAGCAAACGGTCCAGGAGATTCTGGATTTAGACACTCGCGACAATCCAAAATTACTAACAGTTTTCAATTTGTGCTTTATGACTCAATGTTGGCATAATGCATTTGCCAACTAAATCTTAATTACACTTCAAACAGATCAGCAATTTTGTTCCCGGTTCATTATTTTAAGATTGGATTACGGTATTGTTTTTGTCATAAAATGCGTATTGTAGTTAAGCATACATACAGCATTGTACTATGTCCTTTATATTAAGCAAATCGAAATAATTTTTAATTCTTTGCTCACATTTACTTTCAATGCATAAACGCACATCTACTATGTACATTTTATAGTAAAGGGATCAAATTGAATGGATTAAGATATAGAATAAAAAAAAATCTGGAATATAATGGGGATGAATTAGAATTAGGGTGCTGTTCTATACATTTTAATAACACAATTTTGTGTTTTAATGATTGCATCCATTATTATTACGAGTTACTTCATACATCTAATGATCAAGAGTCCTTAATCCTATGTGTGTCTTCTAAAAACTGTATTTTACCTACACATATACCAATAGACATTTATATAAAACCCCAAAATGTAATATTTTAATCATTATGATGTGCACATAAAATAATCCTTAAATGTTAACTCGATAATACTTAAACATTTGTTTCTACTTTTTTCTGCATATAATAAAATCCTACCTATTTACAGGTTGGAGAAACAAATAAAAAAGAAATTGTCTTAAATAAATCATTAGAGATTTTTTTATTATATAATAATAATTCATACCTTGCTTAACCCTTGCACGTGATCAAATTATTTCAAAAAGGCGATAAAAATGCAAAGCAAGGTTGTGTCGTATTTTCTACATCATGTAGTTAGTTAATATTCTACATGTGTAGAGAATGTATGTAGACATTTTAAAAATGGCGTCGACAATCTAGAGAATTTAGACAATGTCGGAAATGATTTTTTCTGTTTGCAAACAGAACAATTCAATAATGTCTTTGTTAAATGAACCATTTCGGCTCAAAGAAGCTTAAATTCTACACATTTGCAAAAGCTTTTATATGGCAATAACGCAAGCTTTTATATGTCAATAACGTACACCTATCTATGTATATGATAGATTTTGGTATGCTCGAAAAACGGAATAATAGGAATATTTCTTGCATATACTTTGCACAATTTTAGAAATATTCGAAAAAGTCAAAAATTTTTATTGAAAAGAAGAACTTTACAGTTAAATTTTTAACCAAAATACAGAACTGGCATTATAAATTATTCTACTTTGTGTCACGGAACCTCAATGCTCAAAATCATCACCAGGCAATAAAATGTTAAACCAATTTCATGGAAAGATTAATAATTGCTGTCACATGGTACAAATATTTATTTTGTGTAAACCCAATCAAATTACATGCGCGGGAAAAACTTCCAAAAACAAAACAAATCCCAAATTTGTTACATGCAACAAAACTTGCAGGAATGAAATACGTCACAAAAATTCCTAATTTGTTGCATGCAACCAATGATGCACAGAAATCTCAAAAAATAAGGATTGCTTTGAAATAAAAATACATTTTTGATTATCAGCGCGTCATTTCCAAAGATTTTATTGCAAAGTTGTTGTTTCATTAGTATATTGTATGTTATAACCTTGTTATAATATTTTGAAAATATTAATAATGGATCAAATAGACAAAACTTATTTATTATAATATGAAATAAAAAATCGTACTACTTACTATAAAAAGAAGGCTAGTGTATATGCAAGTAAGTTTTCATAATGTTAATAACAAAAGCATTTTCTAAGATACACATACACAGGGTTATTCCTAAAAGATTCAACATCTACACTACAAAATTAAAAAGACTGACTACCCACCCCCTACGTTTTCTGGAATGCTCATGTCTCTATCTCTGTATGTCTCATGTCTCTACCTAAATGTCAATACTTTGATTTGAAATTTGTTGAACAAATTTGTTAATTTAAATATGTTGCAACAACCCCTTTGTAAAAGACCCGTTATTTATATCAACGACCCCAGTAAGTGTTCGATTCATGTGTCCCGCGGGTAAGAGAACGTATCACAAGCATTCCAGAAAACCTACGCAAATGTCAATCTTTTGAAATTTGTTAATCGACATTTGTTGCAACAACCCCTTTGTAAAAAAAACCCGTTTTATATATCGCAGAGCCCAGGAATCGTTCGAATCGTTTGTCCCGTTAAGAGAACGTTTCACGAGCGTTCTAGAAAACCTATATCCACATGTCATCCTTTTGAAATTTTTTGAACAACTTTGTTAATTGAAATTGGTGCAAAAACTTATAGATAGTGCACCGTGTATTGCATACAACAAATTTGTGATTTTTTTTTGGAACATGTTTCAATTGAGTATAAAATACTCTAATATTTATATGAAGCTTTTTAAATCCTACGGACAAAAATATTCGAATGCACACACAACCGTGTGCTCGATTATCTGCAGGCTGCCCTTTTGCTTAACACGTGGATGGTAAATATGGATGATGATGGTTGGTACAGCATTCGTTTCGAAGACATGCACAAAAGACGGAACCTAGCTAAATATATATCTGGCCAAGTCCTCCTTGGATAATAAAGAACTAAGGAGATAGCGAAACCTTAGGAGATAGCGAAAACTGCTAATTTGCATTTAGAGCCTGTCGGTAGGAATTTTTCCGTTCGTCTTGAAAGATTTTTTTTTTTATTATTATTCATAAGAATCTTCTACATTTGTAGTCTAATGGGATTGCATGCATTCCAAAGTTATTTGAAAGCAATGTTTATGAGTCACAGTACTTTCATTGTAATTTTTGCTTTCTGTCTTTCAACATGGTTTCCCCAAAGGTCATTTGTCGATCGCAAACATCACCGAGTTTACATAAATTTCAGGACTTCTTACATAATTATTATATTTAAGGCCAGAGCTCTAAGGTTTCCATCGCAACTTCTGCTGTGGGTAGACTCATATCTGATATATGTACAGAAAGTATCAGGTGATCTTCAGATCATGAACATCATCTCCTTTCATATCAACATCTAGGGGACCCCAGGGAAGCCATATGGTGCCCATTCTCTTCATTTTATCTAGAACGAAGCTGCTGACGTTAATAAGAATTCGTTCATTTCCGTATACGCTGACGATATGTAGTTTTATAGACCCATCTGAACCTCCACTGATTCGAATTTATTACAATGGTGTATGAAAAATAGCCCGGAGTTAAACGTAAACAAATACCAATACATCTCGTGAGCGTATACGTTCGCAGTTACGGAACTCACAGTTCAAGATTTGAATGATACTTGTGACAACGAACTGAATTTTTGTGATCACATTCTTAATATTATCAAATACGAGCAAACTCTGCGCTTGGTGCCGATAAGCGCTGGGCTAAAGTATTTCAGATCCTGTTGTAACGAAGGCTCTGTACACAAACTTTGTTCGACCCCTGCTGGATTATGTCAGTCAAGTGTGGTCTTCTTATCGCATTTCACAGAAAATATCTTTCATAGCCGCGAACGTAGCGTCGAACGACGTTATGATTATAGAGTTGAAACCTATTTGTAGAGCGCTGGGTGCGGGAACATTGTTTCAAAATGTCCCTATTTTACGGATTGCTTTACTAATTACTCGAAGTGGATTGAATAGGTGACTGTGTAGTATCGGTACTACAAATAAAGTATCAAGAAATGTTACAAAATCGTACTAAATACCCGAGATTAATTTTAAGGTAGGTACCGGTGTACGTTTATTAACCGAGCGAATTGCTTCGATGACAATTTTGAGACATGCCATATACATTTCTTTTTGCATGAAACAGATTTCGTCTTTCTTACGCGGAACATGTATGGCAAGTTTTCGGTCTTTCTTATCCATCAAGCACTTTTAATATGGCGTAGGTTTAAACAATCGCAATATTATTTTCTGTATACGTGTTAACATTTTGTTTATGGAATTAGTAAGTTAACATTTTGTATTTGTTTTATTCGAAAAATTCTTTTATACCTAAATTATTTTATAGCTCACCCACCTGGATTACCAACACATGTCCCGGAAAGATTACTGTACTATTTTTAAAATAAATTAATTTGTAATTATAATTTACATATTTAAAAAAAATTAAAAATATTCGCCAACATTTAAAAAAATGTTTTATTACATATATCCATGATGACTTCAGACATATAAGTTTCATCACATACGATTTGTCAATGACTCATCTCAGACATGTCGTCTGAACGATTCAGCTCAGATGTGTCACAAACGAAAATTAGTCCGATTTGCTGATATTTATATACATGTCATGTTTAACTGTCACTGATGAGTCAATAGTGTGTCGTCAATGAATTTCCGGCTGGCATACAAATATAGCTGAATATAATTTTGATCACATCAGTTGCACTTTCAATAGGCAGGAACAAATTGTAGTATACAGTAATCTAAGAAAATGTTTATACAATATTTAGCGGGCTCCATTGGCGTAAGAAAATTATTCGTAAGTACTTCGAGATATCTATAACTACTCAAACAAACATTTTATTTTGCTATTCTTTACTTCTAACAACAAATTTTCGTTCTATTACCCATTCTCTCACAAGTACTAGCAAAGAGTTTTCTATCGCCAATGGCACTCGGCGAGTTTGTGTAGTTGGTCGTGATCGAAACTAAATGAATATTGTAAGTGGTGCCTCGCGTACCAAAACAATTTAAAGATTAGTTAAATAAGAAAATACCAAAAATTCAATGAAAAGGCGATATCATGAAATCCGATCGGAAAAATCAATTGTTCTAAAATATTTCAAAAGGCAGAAAAATTATGAAAAATTATTACGAAAAATTATCAAAGTTGGCCTTGATATTTTGTATGCGAAAACAAAAATAAATGAAAGTTTAACGGCAAAATTGTATTCGATAATCATTGCATTAAGCCGGCTGCACGAGTGCGAGTGAAAATTTATAATTTTTGATCCGCACGCTAAACCAATAAGAACGCTTGAAAGTATTTCTCCATAATTTTTTTACATATAAAAATTCCCCTGCGAGTTAAAATATTTTTATCTTAGCGCTCCTTGGTTCGCAGACGACCAACCTATAGGTATAATTTTTTTTTGCTTAAAACAGAAAATGAGCAAGCGGTTTGCTATTTTATAACAGACAAGTATCTGTTATTCAATTATTTTTTGTGTTTGGAAATTTTTATAAATGAAGTGAATCAAAGGCTTTGGAAATCTTGTTTATTGATAGTTGGAAAATGGAGAAAATATAATAAAACTATTGTATCGTCTAGCTAGACGATATTGTACTGTACAAATTTTTAACGTACAGTCCAAATTTTTTCAGAATATCCCATTCGGGTGGCGTCTGTGTTTCATTTGCAATATTTATTCATAATTGTGTGTATCTGCAAAAAGATTTCCTTCAATAGCCGGTACGTTAAGAGCTTTGCCTCTCTATTTCTGTTGTTTAACATATCAAAAGATATAAGCAGCTTTTGTGCCAAATTAGTTGTTCAAATCCCACTTTCATGTCGACGACATATCGAAAGCCCCAATATCTTCGGCTTTATTAAAGAAATTCAATGGATCCTCCATAATCGACCTGTACTTATGCAGGTTTTTTATATCAGAATTTTTGGATTTGTGTCACAGATTATGTGATTATGAGACTTGATGGAAGCATTGAAAATTAGCATACCAACAGATTTCAGGATTATCGGTGTAGGGGAAGGGGGAGGGCAAGGAAGGGGTGTACGGATCCGCTTTGGTATCGTGATGCTACTGCAGTTCGAGCAATACAGGGATCTCAATCTTAGCACACATTACCCAAAAACTCTTTCGATGGTAGTTTCAACGCACAATGACAACAATTTCAATCAAATGAAGGAAACATCAAATAATGTAGACGAATTTTATTGAGCAAAAATCATTAGTTAATAACTTCAGACTGTGACTGCGGGTAAAATCTCACAGTGGTGCAGCAGCCCTTAGCGAGCAATTTTGAACGGAAATCTACTATCGGAAAATCTTCGTGCAGATTACTCATTGCTCTGAAAATATTAGGGAAACTGCATCTATGCATATAACCCCACATCCACTAAGATTAATTTTAATAAATTTATACGATTATGCTCGAAAACAGTTTTCAATCCGTTTATATTTCCCGGTCTTATTTCACGACTCCACCTCAGTGGTTTTCCCCAGAATTGGCCATTTTTTCTAAATTAGCAGGGACAATTATTCCTAATTTCATTTTGTTTTCAATACTAGTTTTTTACCTCAATATGCAAAAAAATAAACCACCAAAAACAAAAGTGACATCATCAAGTTACCCATTACCAATTGTACAGTAGTCATTGTTCAGTACTGCATGCAATATGTAGCGTTAGAGAATAAACATAAAACATTTTGAATTATTTTAAATATAGACTCTGATTGGTAACCTATTTGTTTTGTAAAAACATTGAATTCGAACTATACACAAAATTGGAAATTCGTAATTGGAACTAGAAAACTGTGCAATGGCAAATCCAAACAGAAAAACGAGTTATCGACATTGTCTACGCCAAAATGAATTATTTACGCTATTTTCGACACCAACATGTTGTCGAAAATTCTCTAAATTACGCGTAAACGGACAACACTGTCTGCCCTGGGTGGATGTCTTCAACTTAACCCAATACGCGGAGTGGCTAAAAATAACCAATTTACAAATACTCGATTAGTGCGGATTTGTTGGTGATATTGTGTTTGTTGGTAAGATTAATTTAAACATCAATTCTCATGTACTAAGAATGGTATCTGGCTTCAGAATCACTCATCACAAATCGGAGTATAGAAAAATAAACTAATCAAAACTACGAGTTTTTGACTTTAACATTAGTAAATTTTCTTTAAAAAGACTACTTTACACTACCTACGCGGTGATCTTTGTCATTTTTAATTCAATTTTCTTATTATTTTTCATAGTTTAAAATTTTTTTTTATTTTTTGTTTCACTTTTTTCACTATTGACGTTTCCCATTTTCCAACCTGCGTACACTTAGTAGACCTGTGTGGTATCATTCACGCTGTAAATAATTTCATTTTATAGACAATGGCGATGAACTCAGTTGCTGATATCCTAAATTTAAAAAGTGTTCAGTGTGTCTTTGCATTGATCAGAGACAAATATATATCAATGAAAAACTCGTACAATTTGAAATCAGATGACCGGTATCGAAAGTAAATGATTGCTGAACGTGGTGTCATGTATACTAGCACCTGGACTGTCAATATTTAAATATTTTGCAGGTGGCAGTTGATACTTTCACAATTTCAAAATAACCTTTTTAACAGGAAATTAGCAATTTTAATTGCATAAATGTGAGATGGCAACCTCGTGAAAGACATTGGGGGAAACATCATAAAAAGCAATAATTTACATTTTCTACGAATATTTTACATACTCAACGAATTCTCGACATTGTCCACGACAAAATGAATAATTGTTTCCGCTATTTTCGACACCAACATGTGTAGATGCACAACACTGATGCAAACAAAGGGTTAAGATAGCATTACTTGATGTATATCAATCCATAAAATCCTTTTCTTTAGTCTTTTATGTGCAAAAAAAGTTTTTAATTTTATTCCACAAAAAGGACTTTGTACACATACAAAGAGAAAAACCAAACAAAAAAGAATTCCTAGTTGACCAATTGGAATTAGTTTTTTTGGATTTCGGAAAACGAAAATGAAAATAGAAGATTAGGAGAAAATTTTCCTAAAAATTAGGATTTCGTTTGTCTAAACTAAATCAAGCAGCTCATTCAATCAATCATTAATGGAGATTAAATTGGGATACGCATACAAACATAAAACGAGATTAATCAGCAATCAATAAACTGTGTGTATTTGTGTGTGTCTATTGTTTGTGTGTATCAAAGAGCAAAGTATGAAAAAAAATCTACGCTCTCTTGAATCCATTCAATTTCCAAGTTTTGTTTCCCCCCGTATAATAAATACTCCGGTATACAGCATTCATGTAAGCAAGTTCCCTCCTGCTAATCCATGACAATATTCTTATCAACAGAATTTTTTTTTTTTATTTTTTTGCCTATTATATGTTGTATTGTATTAATAAATTTATATATGTATTCGTTAATCCTTCCAAGACCCCTAAAGACTTTCTGAACTCGCACAAATCTTTTCAGATTTTTTGTGTTTTTTTTTTGTCTTATACTGGTATAATTCATTTCAATTCAATTTTCCATTTTACTTGTTGTATTATTTTATAAGATGAAGATTTTTATTTTATTTTATATTAAATTCACAAGCCGGATAAAAATCTTAACTCTTTCTTAGATTTGTATTTTTTCTGGGTTTTTGTTTCTTTTGTTTTCCTCCCATAAGAATGATCTCGGTTGAGGAATGAATGTTTCGAGTGTGTGTGTAAAAAATGTAAATTTTTTTTCTTATAAGATTGTTTACTTTATGATTATGTAACAATCATGTTATAATGTAATACGCATTAATCCAGGCAGTCGTATATGTACCATAGAAGTTGTGAGAAGCGTTTGGCATGTTGACGATAGTGTAAAATATATAATCGTGCCTTATTAGGAGACCAACAAATTTAAGAACATCAGCTATATATTTTTCAAATAAGGATAATTAAAATACAACACCTTCGTTGATTAATGCTTACCATAAACATGAGAACGCATGCTAATATCAAAAAAATTTACTCTTTTCAGCATACGAGTACATTACGTGTTTTTTAAGAGAAGAATAGAAGAAATAAAGAAGGAATTAGGTATAAGGAGCTATTTATGTTAAAAAGTATTTTTTAAAAAGGAAATTTAAAAAATCATCTAACGAGAAAATCGATAAACTAAATTATAATTTCACAAACAACCAAAAATTTTGAAAGGATGCATTTTTCACATCTTCTTACTTTATACGTACACATATATTACTGTAATGATGAATACACGGTATAAGACGTTGAAATAAAAATAATAAATAGTAAATAATGATAAGGTGTACAGGTAAATGGAGCACGAAGGTGGGGGTGGTAAATAACTAAAACTTAAAAACAAATATGTGTATAATATGCTTCTTATGTATGCATCGTAAGTGCTGCAGTTTTTTTTTATTATTTTTATTCAAAAAATAAATCCGTCTGAATGCTTTAATCTTGTTAGTATAGTGAATTTGTATTTCGTATATATTTTTCTAAGTTCGCGATTTAAAATAATAAGAATAATAATAGTAATAATAGTATGTTGAAGGAGGAGGGCGGTTTAGAAAACGGGAAAAATAAAATCAGGTACGTATAACGAAATGGAATTTTTTTTTCAAATTGATTATATATGTACCTGAATACAAGGGAATTGAATTATTGTCTTATGTTACATTTTAAATGAGATAAAAACGTTGTTGAAAGTTTAAAGTAAATATACAGGGTGGGGAAAACTGTTGGTCCTTAATGTTGTCGGTAGCAGCTGTTTGTGAAAGTGCTCGAAATGAACCAAGCACATCAACCAGGCATCGTTCACAAGAACTAAATATGTCACGAATCACATTACATACTTAAAAATTAAGGCCAGATCATTTAAATCGTCGTCGTTTTGTTAATTGGATACTTGAACGAAATGAAGACTTTTCAATAAGAAAAATTGTTGAATTTGGGTAGCGGAGAATCCTCATGCTATCCACAAAGCAGAAGTTTATCCTCCATGAGTCACTGTTTGGTGTAGTTTATGGGCTGGTTACATCATTGGGCCGTTTTTCTTTGAAAACGAATAGGAAAATGCCCTTACACTGAATGGGAAACGTTATCGCAACATGTGAACTGGTTATTTGTGGCCCAAATTGAATTAATTCCGTGTCAACGAGCTTTGGTCTCAATAAGACGGGACGACATGCCACGCAAGTCGTGCAACAATCCATTTACTGTCAACAAAATCGCATAATTTCAAGAAATTGTAAAGTTTCTTGGCCAATAAAATCCCAGACGTACCACCACTTGTTTTTTGTCATCCACAAACAATTCAACAACTTAAAAACAACTTTCGAGCTAAAATTTATTGCTTTAATTGGAAAATGTCATCGATAATTTTGATGTTCGGATGCAGACTTGTAGACAAAGCCGTAGGGGCATACGCACGATATTGTTTTTCATAAATAAATGGAATAGAACGACGTTTCCTTATCAATAACAAATTTTGACTTTTGAACCCAAAACGTTTGTTTTATTTACAAATGAAAAAAGCCTAACAGATGGCCCACACGAAAATTTGTAGTGTTCTTTGTTGCAAATAGCTTTCATTTTACAATTGTTCAACTTCCTATCCAAAATCCAGTCGTTAAAAATTAAAATTTTGAAACAAAAAACAAATCAATTATTTAAATTTTCTATCAAAAGGTTAGTTATTCGATTTTTTAGCTAATCCACTGTTGGGCTTGGCATGATCTTTTCGTGTTACCTTTACATGGAGAGCACCTGGAAACTAGCTCAACACGGTATTTGTGGTGTTTACTGCGGATCTCTGTACAGAAGGAGATTCTTTTCTCTGCTACATGGAGGACAAAACATGGATGAAACCAATAATACAAAATAAAGAAGAGATCGGTGCTCTTATAAACCCGGAAACTAATGATGGTGAAATCTTGGCCTTTAAGGCTGGCCACCAAGACATAGTAACCAACGGGAGACTTTGGTCACTAAAATCTGTGGCCCTATTCTGGTAATTCCCGGGAAATGGAAATATTAGTTTTTGTAGCAGTTTTATTCCCTTTCCCCAAAAGTGTATTCTGGGTTTTTGAAAAAAAATTCCATACCTATTTTAGAAAAGAAACAAATTAAACATAGTAAGCTATTTTTAGACATTTGTTTTCTTGTTTTATTGCGATCGCGTGTCTACCGCAAATAATTAAAATGTTTTCTCGTAAATTTATTCCCCAATCACTAGAATTAACTTTTGGAAAACGAAGAATTGGGGAAAATGTCTGGGGAATAGCTGTTACAAAACGAAATGTGTGAGGGCAATTCGTTCAATAAAATAAATTCTCAGCGGCCTTGCGAGTCTTTTTTCCCCGTTGCGTTTTATTTGCTTATGGATATGATGCAAATAACCCGTATTGATTTACACTTTTACTTTTAAATAATAAACTCTATTATTTAATTTAATTTAATTTTATAAATTAATGTTTTTTTTTAAAGCGCACCGAATGACTGACTGATAAAAAAAATTTCATTTATCCATTTTCCAAAATGTCATGTTGGTACGACTTTGTACCAAATTACGAACACATCCCACATAGAGCATATATCTACGCAACCAATATTTAGTACATCTTGATTCAGTGTGTTTAGACAAAAAATGACATTCAGATTATATATAAATTACAATTGGATTATAAATCCAATTATGTATATAATTGGATATTACAATTGAATATAAATTACAATTGAATTGATAACTAAGTGATTACATAAATTGTTTAATTTTAGGAATAGATTTAGATGCACGAGAAAATGGTAAGTTGATATTGAAATAAATACATGAAATTATTCTTATTTCTAATTTTAGTTTGTTCCGGTTTTTTTTTTGTTTACTTTTGTGTTGCAGGGTGAGACGGCAGGATGCAGGTAGGTACATTTTTTTTACGTGTACAGAATCCCAAATAAAATGATTCCCTATTCCCGGAGAATTACCAGAATAAGGCTACTGGTCTGCACGACATACGAATAAAACGGGAAGAACAAAGGGCTTTGGCCATCAGGCCTGGCCCTCAAGACATAGCGAAAACAAAAATTGCAGGATAAATCACAGCAGAATGTAAAGAGGACTAGAATGAAGGAAACTGTAACTAGGCCTTTGATTGAGATGCTAAAAGCGCACTTAGTGGTGGCTATCATTGACAAAAAATGCAAAAACGGATATATATCGTTCAGCAATTAGTGAAAGGAGTAGGCGTTAGCACTTTCCCAAAAATTAAGGGGGGAGACCCTGAAACTGTTCCAGCTGAAACTGTTCCAAATCACTATAATCGTGTAAAGTTGACTTCTTGTACTATACTAGAGGTAGGATCCCAGCGACACGAAATAAATTCTAGAAATGAGAGTAGCCAAGTTGCAAGAACCAAAGACTGATTACAGTAAGTCAGCTATTGTCATATCAAATAGAAATCCATTGGCGAGAATTAATGATATACTCAGTTTTCGGCGCAGTTACGTTTAATATTTATAAGAAAGATGGTGGTGGCATCTTAAGAGCGCCGATCCTCGTAGAGGCCCGGTTGACAACCTAAACATCAAGGATATGGTTGAGTAGGTAGGATCACTCTCTACAGACACTATAATTTCGACTTTGATGGGATCACTTGATAGACCCCTGGAGGAATCACAGTCACAGGAGGATTTTGATGTAACTGTGAAAGTTAAAATAAAAACAAAAACTCAAAAACCAAAAATTATAGTCATGCTATGTATATGCAACATTTAGAACTTGAAATAGCTAAGAAATACTAGAATACTACACTTGTCTCAGATACCATTATGGATAGTTTAGTGAATTTGAAGGTGTCGGAAGATGATTCATTTTCTGATCATTGTTATCTCAAATTAGAATTGGATACTGGCACCGGTTCTAAAACCAAGGCAAGCAGATGCCGTTATTACAGTATCTACTCAAAAAGCAGAGATCAGAGGAGCAATTACAAAAAAATGCAAAGAGGAGTAGAATACAGGAAACTCTAACTAGGCATTTGAATAAGGTGCTAAAAGAGTACTTAGTAGTGGCTGTTATTAACAGAGCTCACGAAGACAGATATATATCGCCCAACAATTAGCGGAAGATGGAGAAGACACAAGCCTCCAAATTCCTTAACATAATGAGGGAAAACCCTAAACCTGCTCCGGCTTGCCGAAACAGAGGGTGGCACTGAAATCGTGCAAAGTTGACTTCTTGTGCCGCCAACCGGTCACTGACCCTGTACAAAAAGGCTGTAGAGAGCCAAGTAGAAGTCTGGCTGGTGCTAGATTCACCTGAAAAGCACCGGTACGAATTAACGCGGTAAGAGTAACTTAAATTTTATTCTTAGTACTAGCCTATGTATACGGAATTTGGGTGTAAACCAACGTTTATACCTAGAAATAAACAGGAAATACTATACTTGCCTCAGATACCATTATGAATGTTTGTGAATTGAAAGCTATCGAAGGATCATTCCTTTACTGATCATTGTTATTTGTAATTATAGTGGAATAACTGCACCGGTTCTAAACCCGTTGAATCAACACAAGAGCTTGATGTCATAGTAGACCAGCTATTCGAAGCCTTTAGTATGGCTATATATTAGGTGCATGTCCTCTTAGTAGACCTCTGGGCATGCCCCAACCAGCATGGAGGTTCATTTCAAAACACTCGTAAAAAATGCAGGCGGCGCTTTAGAAGAGCCAAGGAAATGAAAGCTGGTAAGGACTGGAACTCCTAACGGGTGCGCCATCGTTTATGCCGGTATGTAAACATTGAATATCTTTAAAAAAAAAACGATTTCTATCCTTCTCGTCCTTTGCAATTTATTTTAACTAGTTTTTGGATACAGAAACAATTAAGTGGCCGCCTTTATTGGCCAAAGCAAAATGTGTCCTTTTCGTTGCGTTTTTCATTATCTTTTCGAGCATCTCAACCGGTATAGCGATGATTTCGGCACGATTTTTGACATCAGACGTCCAAGAAATTTTCGTTGCAGAAACTGAATTGATTTATTTGCAGTGTGGCATGTCGCACCGTTTTATAAGAACCAGTAATAGTCAAGACCTTTTTCACGCATTTGCGGGCAGACATAATGAGGCAACATCCACCGATATCGATTTCCATTGACTGTTTCGTTTTTTCTGAAAAAATATAGCTCAATGATGGTTTTGGCGCAAACGAAGATTCTCCGTTCCACAAATGCGGCAATTTTGATTATTAACGCCGCCAGAGAGTGTGAATTGGGCCTCGTCGGTCATCAACTTTTGCTTCCAAGAATCAGGTTCAGTGTGAACCATTCCAGCGACTGTTTGGCCGTATTCCAAGCAACGTGGATGGTCTGTCGGAAATATTGGAGTCGGTTCCTTGTGCATCTTCTATTTATCTTTTCTTCTATTATTTCAAAAGAAACTCGATATTTATGTTAAAATTTATATTTAAGTTTGTAGCTTGCTTGCTTAAATGCATCGAGTTTTCCTAGTAAAAATAGCAGCATAGAAGAAAATAAAAATGTAAGGTCCACACTGAATCGACACAATTATTTGTCTTAATACTTTATACAGAAACAAATGCAATCATCCTTCAAAATGTGCCGCAAAGTGGTTCCACTGACGCCAAAATGCTGAACGCGACGGAATTACGGGGAATACGACACTTTCAGGTTCTGGGCAACGCTCTCTCTGATCGCTTCAACCAGTTCATTGGAACGATTTGATCGTCGATGAATGGCATCGTTCATTGAAACGACGAATAACGTTCTCAGAGGGTGCCTGTTGGCCACGATAATTTCGACGATATGCACGTTGAGTTAACACAACTAAACGACTGATTTCAATATACAGCGTCACTATTTCGGTGCGTTGTTTCGGTGTGAAGCGATTCATGGTTAAAATTGTACAGAATTTTTGTTTCAAAAACATGTCTAATCAATTCAATCGGATGAAAAATGTCACCGTTACTGAATGTTTACTTACCGACATAAAAAATGGCGCACTCTTTACAAGGAAATGCTCAAAACATACAAATTTGAATTAAGAAATGCTAAAACAAATGCCTGGAAGCTATACTGTCGTAAAATACAGAACTTCTCTGAGACATCTAGGCTGCTTAAAGTAATATTTCTTAGTCCCACCACCAAAGTTTCTAAAACGAGCCGATGGTTCTTGGACCAGTATATTAGTGCATAATCCTTGAAACAACTATAGAAACTCACTTTTCAGGCATCGTCGAATACGCACTATGAAGCTCTAGGAACAAGAGAATCGTAGGCATTGTACCCCAGGTTACAAGCAATAGAAAACTTATATAAGCTTTAAATTACTTTAAGACCCAATAACATTATATCGGCGAGTGACCAACATACGACTGACTTAACTTTACTCAGACTGGAATGTATCTTCAAGGGTAGCTCAGAACTCTGTCCCGTTCCTAGTAAATGAACTGAAGTGATGAACTGAAATTCAAACTTACTCAGATCGACTGCAAACTAGCCTGGAAACCTAAAATTTTAGAAAGGGTAAAGAAAGTTACAATAGCTCTTTACTCCTCTTAAAATGACATTGGAAAAAATCACAAGTTTGGAGCACCACATTGTATATTGGCTCCACATTTCTACTGTTAGGCCCATTTTATTATATGGGATTACAATTTGGTGGCCAAATATTCTACCAACTTAAAATCCTTGGTGAATCTACAGTGAACAGCTGTCTTGTGTATTATTAGTGAGGCTCTTAGAAGCACATTCACTAATGCACTGGAGATTCTTTTTCTTCTCACACCAATAAATATCCTAGATAACTATAAGGCTCTACTCCTACTCGATGTGAAACTGTAGCAATAAAGTACACTCATCTATTCTTAGAAAAAGGAACGTCCCAAATAATACCGACTATGATCTTCAACCTTTGATCAGAGGTGGAGGAAGCTGTTGACTGATTGAGCTATAATGTGCGAGGGATATGCGCTACGGCCAGTCAGGCTTCAATTAAAACACTCAAATCATATTTACTTCCATCGAAAGTAGTCCAAAATTGTATCTTATATATCTTAACGAGATGGTAGATCAGTTCAACATCCACTTACGTGAGTATCAGGGCATTTCCATATTATGTGGAATGAAAAAGCGGATGAAGTTGCTCTATAATGCACAATCTGTCTCATTCCACCAAGCACGGCGGATGTCGATATACCGTCATACCGATCGCAACGTGCAAATTACTGAATCAAGAGGGAGGTAGAGAACAACGAACGACAGATGGTCCACGACGATATATGTACCCTCATGTGTATAATAACTAGGCAGATCTGGCAAAAACTGCACCAATAAAGTTCCAGGTTGCTGGTATCGCTGCAGCGGCTGCATGTCAGTATGATGGTGAGTGCTATTACAAATCCGTGTCTCATAGGTAAGCGTGCTACTTTGCGTTCCGAAGAGCTGCCCTCCAAAACGACCTGATTGCGCCTATACCAGTCCTCTTGCACAACCACCCTTACCTAACCTAACCTAGCTATTTCACTAAAGGCCTTAATTAAAAAAATGCATTTTATATCGAAGCATTTTGTTTTTTTTTTATAATACGAGGGTCGATCAATAAGTACATGTGTTTGAAAACAGGTGGCGTTTCTGAGGAAAGTTGATGTTACCATCGTGTACTGTCATCTATCAAACGAGATCATACTAAATTTCAGTCTGTTGTCTCAGCCAGTTGCATCACTCGTGTTTCACGTTTCTCAATAAAACGAAAATATCGATCCGTAATTCACGCTGTATATTTTGTTGGTAAAACATGTGAAGGAATATAAGTCCGGCCACAGCACCCACTGTACTCGCCCGACTTGCGTCCCTGCGATTTCTTTTTATTCCCCAACATGAAAACATGGCTTGGGGGGAAAAAATTCAGCTCAAACGAGGAAGAAATCGCCGAGACACAAACACATTTTGAAGAGTTTGAAAAATTGTATTTTGAGGAGGAGGGAGAACTGTCTTGACCTCCAAAAATTAGATTTGGTTGGTCCTTAAGTACTGTCTGATTTCCCATTATGTCGAAAGTTAGGTAATAACGCACTGAAAGTGGAAAAACTTCCAAAATTGTTTCCATATTAGGTTGGGGAAATATATTGCCATTATTTTTTCGCTAGATGGCTTTAGTGGCATATATCTCGTGATGTATTTGTCACAGGTGAATCCCCCTTTCCAACGAGTATAAGTAAGATCCACATACTTATACTCGTTTGAAAGGGGGATTCACGTGCTAAAAATATTATTTTGTCATTGTTTTGATTGATCGATTCAGTTGTGTGTTATTGCGTGTCAATGATGGAGGTAAACAAAGAGAAAAATCGCTATATTTTACAATTTCGCTTCGATAAAGGCGAAAATGCAAGCCAGGCGGCTGAAATTGTGAATGGTATCTATGGTCTCGATGCTGTCAGAGATCCAAGAATTTCGATATCAAAGACGCACCACGCATTGGAAGCACTATTGTCGAAAATGTCAACAAAATCCTAAACATTATCGAAGTAGCGGCATGCGAGCTATCGTAATAATAATAATAATTCTCAACGACAATCACCCATCACTGACCGCACGCCAGACACCATCAACATTATTATTGTATTATTATTTTTTGAATATAATTCCGGGGAATTTTAAACAAGGATATCATTCTACTAAATTAAAAATTAGGAACAGAAAGTAAACGGCAAAAATAAATTAATATTAATCGAGGTAAAAAATGTATTTAAAGAGCTATGATTAAGAAAATGAAAGGCTGAATCTATATGTACTAAATTTAGGAGAATGATACCATGCCGCAAAAACAGGAGAAACGGATCGCTGGTCTGCGTAGAGCAGCAAATTTAAAAGAGAGAAAAAAAAGAAAAAAGAAACAAAGTAAAGTTAAAGAAAAATAAAATTAAAGAAACGCAAATGGAAAGAGCAAAAAAAATGTTCTAAATTATAAATACTCCATAGAGTATTTAAGTCAAATAGATAAAATAAATAATCGTAGCATCGTTCCAGGAGCTGAAGATCGACCAGTTTTAAACCATTTGTATAAGCTGGCTTCAAAAATAACCTCGATGTTTGTGTGCCGTACGAGTTGACGCAAAAAATCTTGATGGAGATTTTTGCGTCTACTCGTACTGCATGGATCCTGAAGCGGATGGTGGCTAGCGACAAGGAATGGGTCACATGCAACAATGTCAAACCGAAACCATTATGCTCGAAAGGTGGTCAAGTACAAACCAGGAAGGTTAAGCTATATGTTTGATGGGATTGGCAAGGAACAATCTACTATAAGCTCCCGTCCAATGGCCAAACGCTCAATTTGGACCTCTCTTGCAAGCAATTGAACCGACAGTTCCGCCAGGACAATATACGTTTATAACTCGCCAGAAGCTACGGGAGCTTGGATGGGCGATCCGGACCTGGTACCAAACGATTTTCATTTCTTTTTGTCCACGGCAAACGCTTTTGGTGATATAAAAATAGTCTCAAGAGAGGCTTTTGTAAACTGGTTATCTCAGTTTTTTGCTAATAGACTAAAACGAATGATTTTAACCGTGTTAAATAAAGCCCCGAAATTAACGTAAAAATAATGGAAATATTACATAATGTTATTTTTTTTAGATGAGACACCACTGACTTACGAGTAATTCTCCAAATTAGACAGAGAAAGATTTAATATTATTTTCACTCGATATTTTTTGAGTGATCCTGAAATCCTAATTTTATACTAATAACCCAGGGTTATAAAAATAATCTTATCGATGTACTCACTATAAAATCCGCAGCTATAGGTACCTCATTTATGTATATAATGTAATTAGTAGACTTACCTGAAAAAAAAATAAAAATAAAAAATAAAATTATTATGTAAATATAAATTTAAAATGAAATTATCTAATACGGATTTTATGTATAATAAATAAAATAATAATAAAAATTATAATCTTCAATCCTAATACTTATGATAACAATATAAGAACAAAAAATTTATATTCGTTGGTAGTTTTTGAAAAATTTAAATCCAAAAAGAATGAACTGAAGCAAAAACAAATCTTGAAACCCGAATAATTTCTAACACAATCAACCCAACCCCTTCTTTTCCATTTCAAAATTAGTTGAAGTAAAAATTTGGAAAAATCTTTTTTAAATTTTGTTTCACAAGTAGGTAAGTACGATATAGTCTTCTTAATTTTTAATCTCTTTTATATGTAGAAAAAAAAATGGTGAGTTATCGAATAGATAAAGAATATAAATATTTCTTGGACTCTGTGTAGAATGCCGTATACTCAAGGTATTGGAAGTAGATTCGTCTTGCATATAAAATTAATGGGGTGTATTACATGAGGTGGTGTAGTTTAGTTATGGAAGGGGTGATAAGAAACGGATTAAAAATAATAATTAGAAAATTTTGTATATAAATTTAGAGATTTATAAAAATTCGTTTATGGATTATAGATTTGTGTGTCTATCACCTAACACATTTTATATTTCTTATGTGCATGTACACAAGAAAACACTTTACTCACATATTCATGATAAATGATTATATTAAACTTATGTATGTCTATATCCTTTCTTACCTCTGGAAAGAAGTAAAACATGTTACGTAGCCATACACAGATATTATCATTTTCTTCTCTCATCTTATATATACATATATACTATTTTTTATGTATGTTATGTAAATCAAGGATAATAAATAAATTAAGGATTATATGTGATATATTTTCACTTAAGATTATGAATAAAAATATTAGTAAGAAGAAAAAATTTAATTAACATTATGTCAAGGTGTGGTGTGATGAAGTTATGTGCTGTACAAGAAAATATTACTTATTTATTAATACAGAAGACGATCAAATGAAACCTTAACATTGGCCGGTTAATAATTCATAATAGAATTATTATTCTTTGCATATTATTTATTTATTTTAAATTCCTTTAAAGAAATTCTATACAGATACTTTAACAAAAAAAAAAAAAAAATAATGTTATTAGAACATTATGAAAACCCCTATGATAATCTTGTTTAAACTATTATGGTGGGCACCATACTGAAGGAAGGGTTAATAATGCACAATATATTTGCATATATGGTAATTCCTCTTATACTGATTTATTTATCTGTTTCAATAATTGTACATATGTAGAAAATAATATGGCTTCGTTGCAAATTTTTAATCAGAGCTGATTAAAACGAGTTATGTGGACAAATCAACCAGCAACAAATAAATGTTATTAGAAAATTCGACCCACATATTCTTCTTAATACATAAAAAGACGGGGAACGTTCGGAGCCGAACTCTATAAGCATATTTGATGATATCTCTTCCAACAAATCCCAAATTCCCACACCAAACCCAAAACACCTCATCCCCCTTTACCTCCCATACCAGCACTCTTACCACCCCCATAACTACCCCACCTACACAAACCCACATCTACACGAGATATATTTTTATTTATGAATCGGTTGAACTTTTGGCGAGGAAATTAAGTTGATATCTCCATCCGTTCTCAAGTTATCGTGGACACAGGTCACAGACGGACAGACGGCAAACCGAAACCATATTGCATTTTTTTAACAAAAATGCTTAAAAACGTTGGTCATTGAGTAAAATTTTGATTTGTAAAATTGAAAAATAAAGTGTTTAATTTCTAAAAATTTGAAATTCTTTTTGAATTTAAAAATTATTAGTTATCAAATGAAATTTTTAAAAATTAATAAAAAGTTTTTTGGTTTTAATAAAATATTTTGTAAAATCATTTTAAATTTAAAGAAAATATTTATTTGAAGCGATTTTTTTTTTATAAAACGTAAAAATTTTACAAAAAATTATTTTAAAAAGAGACTCTGCATTTAAAAACCATTTGTTTGATAATAATGGTACCTTATTTTACAGTTTTCGTTTAATTTAATTTTTGTATAGTATTACAAGAAAATTCGTGTCGCAAATTTAATCGAAGTGTTCTCATGCGCGTGATATGTTCGATTTTTTTAAATTTAATTTTTGTGCAATATAGTTAATTTAGTTATTTGAACAGTGTAGTATTGCAATATTAGTGCATTAGAAAGTGATGCACATAGAATATAATATATAAACGATTGTTACCAGAATAGCAATAGTAAACCTAGTCATGTTGAAACTCAGACTGCGAACAAATCATTCCTTAAATTTATAAAATCCAAATTACTTCCAGAAAAAGGTGGTCTCCGCAATCATTTGATTATGCCGAACTTCACTGACTTAAGCTATGTAAAGTAAACCACACCTAATCGTCAAGTTTTTTTCTGCATTTAATTTGACATTTCTCAATTTTAGACTAACTCAATTTGAACCATGGAAAGATACACAATCGAGCAACGCGTTAAAGTTATTCAGGCATATTATGAAAATGGGCGTTCAAATCAAAATGCATATCGTGCACTTCGTGATTCTTTCGGTCAATTTAATCGTCCAAATGTGCGTACAATCGGAAAAATCGTGCAAAAATTTGAGCAAACCGGGTCTGCATGAGATTTTAAAACACCAGTGCATGCTCGTACTGCACAAAATATTGCTGCTGTTCGCGATAGTGTGACTGAAGAGACGTCCACCTCAACTCGTCGTTGTGCCCAACAATTGCACCTCTCACGCTCGTCGTTGATGAACATTATGCATAAAGACTTGCATTTACACGCTTATAAGGTGCAATTCACTCAAGAACTAAAGCCTCTTGACCATTCCAAACGTTGTCAATGGTCGGAATGGTGGCAAGAAATGGCCACAGTGGATGATCAATTTTCGAAAAAAAACATCTTCAGTGATGAGGCACATTTTCACCTCAGTGGATTCGTCAATAAGCAGAATTGCCGCATTTGGGCAAATCATAATCCAAGAGTGATTGTCGAAAAACCAATGCACCCACAAAGAGTGACTGTATGGTGCGGTTTATGGGCTGGCGGCATCATCGGGCCGTATTTTTTCCAAAATGTGGCCGGTCAGGCAGTTACTGTAAATGGTGTTCGCTATCGTGAGATGATAACGAACTTTTTATGGCCCGAATTGGAAGATATGGTTGTGGACGATATGTGGTTTCAACAGGACGGCGCCAGTTGCCACACAGCTAACGAAACAATGGCTCTTTTGCGCAACAAATTCAATGGCCGTGTTATCTCACGTGGTGGCGATGTCAATTGACCGCCAAGATCATGTGATTTGACACCGTTGGACTTCTTTCTTTGGGGTTATTTGAAAGAAAATGTGTACGTCGATAAGCCAGCAACAATTCAAGTGCTAAAGGATGAGATAATTCGGCACATTAACGGCATAGAACCTCAATTATACCTAAGCGTCATCGAAAATTTGGACCATCGGGTGGAGGTGTGCCGCCGAGGTCACGGCGGCCATTTGGCCGATATTTTGTTCTATGTATTGAACCATACCATATTATCATAATAAAAAGAATTGACAATAATTTCCTAAATAATTTGTGTTTTATTCAAAATCAACATCGGCCCTTAAAATTTAACCACCCTTTATTAGATACCTTAAAGTTATATTTACAACATAAGCGGGAATCATTTGTCGTGACGCTTGACATCAGTTGATGTGTAGATAAATTTAAACTGGCTTTGGATTACATCTCCAACTGCTCATGTTCCAATATGAAATGGGTTCTAAATATACCGTTTAACATGATCGAAAATACTATGTCGGGTTTAACTCCACTGACTGGAAGTTGTTTATGAACGAATAACTTTGTTTGTAGTACGATTGGTTTTGGTTCCTCTTTTACTCTGAAAGAAAAATTTGATTGATTAACGGGGTTTTACGTAGACATAAAAAGACAAACTTTTAATCATGTGGGAGTTCGATTTTAAATTTTGACGAGAGTAGTACTGACGGTTTGAGTTTTGAACATTAAATCTGTTAAACTATAAGTTTTTCTGTACAATTAAATTAAATTACTTAAAATTTAAATTATTGAATATTAAAATTATATTAGAATTACATATAATTATGTATATTTCTAAAGAAATAAAATTAATATAAATTAAGACGATTTAATATAAATCCTCAATCTGCATAATTATAAATAAATCACAATTATATATTAAATAAAATTGGAAGTTTTAATTCATAAAATGATTTATGCTAATATATATTTGTGAGTTGTAAGTGAGTGTGAACATTATGAGTAAGCGATGACTATAAAACCTAAGAGGTTGCAATATCAAATCCTATAATAGGTAAAGCGGAAATTTGAGTGCCGTATAAATAATTTTTTTTATAGTGAGAACTAAACCTGGCAATCGTATAAACTGTGAATTTTGTCAATTAAATTTATAAATTACAAAAAAATAAACTTAAAAATATATATATAATTATAATTTTTGTCGTGGTGAACATTTTAAAGTGAAATCCAGTGGCATGAGTTGGGTGCGCAGGCGCACACGTCTTTCGTACCAACCGAACATTAAAGTGCATGAAGGGTACATGAATGACTCAACTACGCAATTCGAACCTCATTTTATGTATATAGTATATCCAAACGTAAATTAATGAGCGATGGCACACGAGAAAAAAAAAATACCTGATTTTTCCTCGTTCCTTTCCCCTTTTACCTATGATACGAGTTTTAATTGCGACTAAACAAATTTTCTGTGCAATCACACAACTCAAACATAAATGAAATAAAAAATATTTCAAGGACATAATTGGCCAAGCCAATCAACGGCACGTATTTTCAAACAAAAACTCAAATGCTAGTTCGTTGAAAAATTTGAAAGGCATCGACAGACTCTTTGCTAGTACTCTCGTTTTGTTATCAAGAGTTGTTCGACAAATACTTCCGGTTATTCCACGTTCCGCCTATGCAGATGAAATAAATGCCTTGAAACGGGCTTCATCACTGTGTAGCAGTGTTCACAAATTGAGATAAACAACAAATATGCGTGTTTACTTCAAAATGATCCTTCTGCTGCGCTGTTCTCAAAGCAATTGCTTGATGTTGGAGAAGGCAAAACTATTGTAAATCAAATGAGCCAACCAATTATGTTACCAGATAAGTTTTGCATGATTGTGTCATCTAGAGACGCATTAACTCAAAATGTGTTTCCAAACATTCGAGATAGTATCTACAATCATCGATGAATGAGCTAAATGGCAATTTTAGCAGCAAAAAATATTGATGTCGATACCATAAATATCTACATTCAAAACATGTTGGAATCTCTGAAAAAAGATGAAGCAGTGAATTTCCCAACTGAATTTTAAATACACTTGATTTGCTAGGTCTTCCACCACTGCTACGAAAACTCAATGCACCAAAATTATGTAATGGAACGCGGTTGGTTGTCAAGAAAATATTAGGCAACATTATTGAATCGACAATTATCAATGGCAAGTTTAAAAGAGAGCATGTTTTATTGCCAAGAATCCTGATGATTCCAACAAATTCTCGAATTGCAAATAAACCCTTACAATTCCCAACTTAATACTTTTTACGCTATTTGCCGTAGGCACTTGGCGAAACACATTTATACTTAATAAACACATTTTTATTAATCACTTGTTTTTTGTTCCGCAGAATATTTTGAATATTTTTCAAAAAGTTTAAAAAATCACTCGATCGATTTCGGCTTGTTAGGTCATCATCAGGAGTATCTACTCTATTAAAGTAAATACTCCTGATGATGACCTAACAAGTCGAAATCGATCGAGTGATTTTTTAAACTTTTTGAAAAATATTCAAAATATTCTGCGAAACAAAAAACAAGTGATTTATAAAAATGTGTTTATTAAGAATTCCCAACTTGTCTGGCATACGCAATAACAATTAACAAATTTTAAGACCAGCCAAATGCAACCCTATGGCTTGGATTTGAAAAAAATTCAAGCTTCGCTCATGGCCAATTATATGTAACCTGCACTCCTGAGTCGATTAGCCCAACGATTTGTTTGTATACGCCGAAAATGGAGAAACAAAAAATATTGTTCACACAACAAAAATATTGTCCACATTGTTGGCTTTACTATAAATTATTATTTATCAAGATCAGACGAACATTATATGTAAAAAAAATGAATTTATTAAATCGAAAATTTGCATTTAAAATAAGATAACGAATTTCTTTTAACTCTTATTAAAAAATTCCTACCTTAATTTAAATACATATCAAAACAAATCTTGGAGTAAAATAATTATTTTAGGCAGAACAATGTTTGCCGGGTCAGCTAAGTAATATTATAAATTTAAACACTAATAATTAATTAATAAAAACTAATAGTATTAATATAAAACATATAACATTGTAAAACAATAGAATTTTACATAAATAAATTTAATACTATAATTGAGTCTAGTTAGTATTAATTTTAATTTGAACTAACAATTCCAAAAAATTATTTTTATAACGTATTTATACACCTAAAATAAATTTAATTAATATTTATTTTTAAAATTCATAATAATATTATTATTTCTACAGATTATAAAAATATTGTAATGAGATTAAAAAAATTATTGATATTATTTTTTTTTTTAATTATTTTTGGTTGTAGGTCGATCAATGGACGACAACGTTATACAGATGTATTAAAATTTGGTTTCAAATTTTATATTTTAATAACAATAATAACCTTCATGTGTGTGAATGATATATGATTTCAATAACTATAATTGATAAATTATACGGAGAATTAATAATATTTTGGTAGACCAAACTATTTTTTTTAATAATGTTTACAAATATAAATAATTTTAAAATAATATAATTGGTTCTTTGTGGTGAAAAAAAAACTATAATTAGGTATGCACACGGGAGTTGGATGTTGCGCCTATTTTGCTTCAAACTACACTATAGAATAAAACGGATCAGACAAGAACAAATTCTATATTTTACCACGTAGTGCAAATTATAGCAATGAGCGAGAGAGGTAAAAATTATGATGTCACCAGCGTATAGTTCCAGTATACAGATTTTCGCTAAATTTGGCAAGGATCTCACAATATATGGAAAAGGTTAAGTATAAAAACTGATTATTTCCGGTCAAATTAAAAAAAAATGCTTGAACAATGGAATGAACATGAATGGAAACTGCCACTTCCAGTGAACCGATTTCTGAAATGATTAAAGGATTAAGTCATCGTCACTTCCGCTTAAATTTTGGGAATCTAATTTGCAACTATAAATTTAATTTAGAATCTTTTAATTTATATTCGTTTTTCTCACATATGATATGTCCTCACATATTTCTCATAAGCATATTTTTCAAAATATTTTGAGAATATATTATTAAATAAAAAAGGTAAGATAAAGTTTCTAATTAAATAAAACTGCTGGCCCAGTTAAAGCTCAAAACTAGGTCCCAAGAATGGCCAAAGAAACTATTCACAATTCAAAGTGGGGTAAGTAAACCCCACTACAAAATCCTCTTACAAAGTATAAAAAACCTTTTTTTGTATTTTGTAATTTATTGGTTATTTTACGGTAATTTAAGTTATTTTTAAATCAAATTCATCAGTTAAATTAACCAGTTTTCTATAGTCCTCGCGTAATTTTCTACCCAGTTTTTTTTCTTCGTGTGTTACATAAACTAATAGAAATTGAAATAATTGGATGAAATTACATCAAAATGGGATCCGTTCCTAACTGCATATTTTAAAATTGCATTTCTCAAAACGGCATATTTAAAAACTGCATAATGTACGAAATTGCATTTTTCAAAACTGCATATTTCAAAACGGCATAAGATACGAAACGGCATAAGGTACAAAATTGCATTTTTCAAAACTGCATATTTCAAAACGGCATAACGGTTAAAACAGCATTTTTCAAAACGGCATTTTTCTAAACGACATATTTCAAAACGGCATTTTCCAAAATAGCATTTTTTAAAACTGCATATTTCAAAACGGCATAGGTACAAAACTGCATTTTTCAAAACGTCATTTTTAAAATTACACAAGACAGAATGAAATATTTTAATCGATTATGAGTCTAGAATTATCTTTTCATTAATTTCTGGAATATGACCAACAGGTACGGTTGTTTATTACACGATGAAATTTGAGATGCATGAAATTTTTGAACATTTGTGAACGATTCTTGGATTAAATTCTAGATTCTTAATCGAGTAAGATTTAATTTCACATGTTTAGGTTTAGTATAGGTATGCTATAAGAAAGGATCTTCATGGAAATTAGAAATTATTTGAAAATTTAGTAAGCATATAATATTCTCCTTCACCTAAATTTTTCTACCAAAAAAATGAAATTTTGAAAAATGCCATTTTGTAAAATTTCTTTTTAAAAAATGCAGTTTAGAAAAATGCCGTTTTGAAAAATGCCGGTTTGTACCTTATGCCGTTTTGTAGCTTATGCCGTTTTGAAATATGCAGTTCTGAAAAATGCAATTTTGTACCTTATGCCGTTTTGTACTTTATGCAGTTTTGAAATATGCAGTTTTGAGAAATGTCGTTTTAAAAAATGTCATTTTAAAATATGCAAATTCGACCTGGACCCCATCAAAATATATATGATCGTTTCAACGTATATCTTTGGCATGAAATACTTCTAGATTTTCCCCCATTCATGTGTTATCCTCGGCTGGAAACCACCTATCTAAATTTCGTAATACTTCTTGTTGGGCAATTGATAAACTTTTGGTTGGAGTAAGCATGTGCTTGGTAATCATTAATCGCTTGGATTTACCGTAGAAGATTAGTAGTGATAACCGTAGGTTATTTTATGCCTACCCCTTGTATATGACAGGGAGTTTTCATGAAAACCTTCTCCTTATCGTCCCCATATAAATGTAAATTTCCTTCAAACAGCAAAGGATCAAATTGTCTAAAGAGAAATATCCTTTATATTGTAAAACAGTTTATTTCGTCATTATGAAGACAATAATGAACAAAAAAAATTTCAAAAATAATTATACAAGACAAAAAGTCTCTATCGCAAAAAAAATAAATTGTTAACGTCGCTTTCACAGTGTACGGTTTTCCGTAAATTAGAAAAGGCAAACAAGAAAAAAGAACTTCCAAAAATGTCGTGGGTAAGAAACGACCATTAATGAAAATAGTCTATCGTCACTAGTGTGACTACTAAAAAGTAGCCGGCTCTAGCCGTATATTCTAATTTAAATAAATGGCCAACTACCAAAATCCCAGTTATACGATTACGAAAAAAATTGTACTTAAAAAGAACTTCCTACGCCGGAAATGGTCCTTTATTATTGAGATGGTAACGATAAACCGTTGATGAACTCCATACTACCAATCGTATGTATTTATATTGAATACATCGAGCTGGAAGATGGTGCCAATCCTAAAATACGGCTGGTACTGGGAATCGCACCTTAGTTTACTCTGCCAACGAGAAAACCTCGAATTTCTTGGTCGTTGGAGAATATTGAACCTGTGGCTGAAAGCGTCTCGGAAGCACTAGAAGAGTTCACTAGGAGTTCCTGAATGTGAGGCCTTATAGATTTCAATGGATCAAAATATCTTACTGTCCTGACGGCTAAAGCCGCTACATAACCAAAATTGGGAATCATACGAACGGAAAATTTTCTAATGTCAGTTCATTTCCAAATAAAACCGATTACATTGACTACCATTACCACCTGAACTGACAACACCGAATTTTTATTGAGCTTCCTAAAGTCGGTATACATCATCAAAGCTCGACTTCACCCGGCAATCGAATCTTAATTGCCACTATGCCGCAAGAGTACCGAACAATTTTATAAAAATTAGTTAATACATTTAAATTATAATTTCTATAATTTAGGTATAGCAAAACAAATGAAATGATACTTTTCTGTACACCCTATACTTGGGTCTCTAGATCTCTAATATACTGTGTGTCTGATGATGAAATTTTTGTCGAAAGTTCAAGCTAATTATAGATGTATAGTTCACACCAGCTATTGATAGATACTGGATTTATTGAATTTGTTTAACACAAAATAATTTTTCAATTGCCTCAACAGGTTCGAAGCGACATAAAATGCGTAATTGTTTGGCGACATAGGATATTTATTGGTTCCTGAAAAATGAGACATAAACTAGGTCAAAAGACCAAAATAGTGATGGCAGAATATTCCATCCCTGCATCTGAATAAAAACCGTAATTAGTTTAGTAAATTTTCATTAAACGTCAAACGCTGTAGCTTTTGCGCCGTCTAATTGACGGCACACAGTAATAAATTAATAATTAAAATAAATTGATGTTGTTAGATAACTCAAGAGATGATGAGCCTGGTATTTAATACTAATACACAAATTACATAGGAATTTATGGTTGGCCGAAGTATTTATTATCAAAAAATATATTAATGAAATAATCTACAAAACCAGCGAGTCAGTTGACGATGCCAATAAACTGCAAGAAAACATTGACAATATAACGACCATACCGAGTGAGAACTAACAACATTGAAAGATGCAAATCTGTATTATTTCACCGAAAAGATAACCCTGTTGCTCAAGACGATAAAATAAATGTAGTACTTCTTCAGGTGCTGCTTGAAACTTAAAATCTTTGAGTTACTTTGGTAAGAAATGTGAGCATTACACAACACGTATTAAGCTGTGCATCGCTAGAGCAAAAACTCCATACTGGAATTTATAAAACGTTGGACAGCAACCGCCATATTTAACTGGATGTAAGACTTACAACTTGGTAACGCTAGAAAATAGGAATATAATCTCCTACTAGGCGCAGATTAACATCGGGGGTACTAAATTCAGTTAAAATAAAGGTCTCCAGTAAAATGTTTGTGAAGTTAGCCTGTAAACGATCCAGCAAAATGCGATGGCAACACTAAAATACAAATATCACAATATTTTTGAATATCATCCCGAAAAAAATATGTCATGACAGTTTTTTACAGTATCAATTCTTAAAAATTTATAAACAATTTGTATTGAAAACTGATGCCAACCCGGAAAAGATTATGTCACAATAACAAGAAAACAAATAATTTTTGAAAACAAAAAAAATGTATGATATCAAAAAAACATGAAATGATATATAATAATATAGGAAAATTAAGTACACGAGTAGGAAAACACAAAATAAACCAAAATAATAATACAAGTGGCAAAAAAAATCTATGATTTAGATATAATCACCTGAATTCCTAGTAGATGTCCAATACCAGAAACCGGACTACATAGGTTTTGAAGTCCAGGGATTGGCCTGTTTAAATAATAAGAGACAAACAAATTCTATGATTTAGAGATTCGCGATAGTCGTCTGTATTTGTAATAGATGTCCATTACCAGAAACCGGACTATATAGGTTTTGTAGTTCAGGGATTGGCCTATTTAAATAATAAGAGACATACAAATTCTATGATTTAGAGCTTCACTATAGTCGTCTGAATTTAAAAACAAGAGGCAAAAAAAATCTTTGGTTTAGAGCTCCGCTATAATCGACTGAATCCGTAGTAGATGTCCATTACCAGAAACTGGACTATATAGGTTTTGAACTTCAGAGATTGGCCTGTTTATACAACAAGTAACAAAAAAATTCTATGATTTAGAGCTTCGCTATAGTCATCTCAATTCGTAAAAGATGTCCATTTCCAGAAACTGGACTATGGTTTTACATATCAGGGATTAGCCTGTATGGCCAATCCCTGAACTACAAAACCTATATAGTCCGGTTTCTTGTAATTGACATCTACTACGAATTCAGACGGCTATAGCGGAGCTCAAAATCAAAGAATTATTTTGCCTCTTGTTATTTAAATTGAGACGACTATCGCGAGGCTCTAAATCATAGAATTTCTTGCCTCTTATTATTTAAATAGGCCAATACTACAAAACCTATATAGTCCGGTTTCTGGTATTGGACATCTACTACGAATTCAGACGACTATGGCGGAGCTCAAAATCAAAGAATTTTTTTTACCTTTTGTTATTTAAATTCACACGACTATAGCGAAGCTCTGAACCATAGAATTTGTTTGCCTCTATATTATTTAAACAGGCCAATTCCTGAACTACAATATTTTGAAGTACATATACAGTAATTTATATTCATAAGTGTATTTATTCAATATTAATTAAATTGGAATATTGACAATTTTAGAAAAGAAAACCAATTTTTGTGACATTGTTGTTTTTTTACAAATTTAATTATTACTTATTATATCAATAAACCCACTCGTTGCTTTATAAATTATATAATTTTTATTTTGCTTATAGTGATTAGCTATATATAGCGCACGTTAAAATATGTCAACCGGTTTTTATTTGTAAATGGCCGCCACTTCGTGTATAATACACGTGTATAATATTATTTCATAATAATTTTTCTTACTATCATTATATTTTTATATCGTGATATTTTTTTCATTATAATTTCTAAAATATATAATGGTGTTGCCGTACTTAACTATAATCCTTTTCCCGGATGAGTTTATGGGATAACTTCACAAAGGTCCCAGTAGACAACATGACTTTCTCTATTTAGATAGACATAAAACAACCAGGGCGGCAACGAACCAACGAACATTTTGTAAGATTTGTTTCCCTCAGATGAGGGAAAGTTTGTTGGTAAACTCGTTTTTTTTTAAACTTCGTTTTGTTTGGGCAACATGTTCTTTCTCAAAAAGCAATTTAATGTGTAGAACAAATTTGAGTTTTGGAATTTAGTAAATAAAATTATTTTCGAAGTCTAAAAACAGCTACCAACAACTTGTATATTATAATTTTTCAAAAAGTATTTAATTTTTTCAAAGAGCATTTTCAAATGCAGAATTGAAATATGTTTACAATTTTAAATTTTGATTTTCTACAGATATTCCTAATAAACCACTATTATTTTTGTCTATTGCCTTTCTGATGTTACTCAGTAAAACCTTAATTGGATTCCCATTTTTTAATAATACACCACCTAATATTTTAAAATTGGCCGAATGAAAATATGCGTCCACTAATTTTTAAAGCTTTTCGACCACGTACGTAAACACGTACGTAAATTTAATTCGTAAGATTATTAAAAATATTCATAAAATTTTCTACATTACAATTTGAAATAGACGCAATAATATCATCATCATATTATCTATAATAGAAAATAATTTTAATGGAATATATTTTCAAAATTTCTGTTTCTATATAAACCATAAGAAAATTGGCCACTGCTGGGCTAACCGGCGAACCCATCGGAGAACCAAATACTTGTTTGAAACATCTTCCAATATAACAAAACTCACAAATATAACAATACATTTTGCTTCCTTTTACGTCTTCTATATAACTTCCGATAAATGATTTGATTTCAAATTTTGGATAAACTCGGGACCGGTATTAAGCTGACTATTGGTTTAAACAATATATTTAATTCCTGTAATAACTACTATTTCTACAGTGGTATGATTATACATACATAACAAATCGAAAAATTATACTTTGTGATTATTCCTCCCAGCCCATCCCATACTTCCAAAATATGGTATTCACAATCTAAATGATTATGTAAATATCTCTAAATCAGACGCATATAGTAGTGTTTATTTTGAGCCAGATTTCTTGGAGAAAATTGGTCGTTTGATCAATATTTCTGCAAATAAAATCTGGTCTCGTCAATAGGCGTTAGACAAGATAACAAAATGAAAATAGTTTCTGATAACCTACCAGTTTTGTGCTTTATTGTCTGCCCTGCGTATATGGTCTAGTTAAAATACATCTTGATGAGCTCAACTCCCACAACGGTTGACAAATCTAATAATATCTTTAATGCTTGATGGAGAAAAAAATTCTTTGCAGATGCTCCTATTTTCCGGGTTCCTACACTAATTACTCAAAGCGGATTACATCGATACTGTGTAGTACCGATTCAGCAAATAATGTATTAAGTAATGTTACAAATTCGCTAATTTACCGAATGATACACGAAAAATAAATTTTGAACCAAACTTCACAAATACGCGCAAACTATTGTTAATCCATATTATTGGATATTTTACAATTATATAATTCATATTATTGACAATATATTTGTAAAACAAAAAAAAAATCAATTTTTGAAATCAAAAATCAAAAAAAAATCAATTACGAACCGGAATGAAATCGTTTCACTCATAAACGATTTCCCAATATTAAAAGCAACTATCAACTGGAGCGGCACTTAATGTATGCTTTTTTACCACTGGATTAGGTATTGATCCTGACGAGACGAGATGCGGATACAACTTTAACTCATATACAAAGGCATTAATGGCAATCTAAAAAGGATGACAAGATTGCATTGTAAGGATGGATGACAAGATGATATTTAGGATTTCAGAGGCCTTATGTAGACCAGATTAAAATGTTTATGAATACCCTGTATAATTGGATTAAAATGTCCTATATGTGACTCAGAGTAACAACCAAGAAAAATATTATAACATTCTTATTTATTGCTGTAAGGTTATATACGTCATAACTCACAAAAACTTAAATCTCCAAAAATAAATTTAAGATCCAACCCACAATCCAAAAACTAAAAAAAAATAGGAATTAACTTTAGCACGAGAGAGAAAAAAAAATAAATAAAAATTATTTTTCAATCAACAGAACTTTTTTTATCAGAATTTTATCTATTCTTTTCACTTTTCATCGGATTATAAAATCAAGCAAACACAAAAAACTTTTTAAGTTCTTATAATTCAATAAAACACCAAACCTCTTCTTACACATCGTAATACGTTTTGTATCTAACAAAAAAAAGGCTATACGTATCTAAATATTTTTAAGGACATTATCATATATACACACACACACAACAAAAAGAAAACGTTAAGAAGTTGTTTTGTTGTTCTTCGTTTAAAAATTATTTTTTGTTTTGTTATGTCCATCTTAAAATATTTCCTTTTTTTTGGTTCTTACTTTAATCCGTTTTTTTTGTGCTCTTCTGGACCAAATTTATATTACGTAAAGCACCAAAAAATAAAAAAAATTATTTTGAACTTACTAAATACTTTATCATCCTTTAACATAATATTATCAAAAGGATGAAAAACTATAACAACAAAACAATAGTAATAATAAAATAAGATGGATCTCAGAGTGAGAGAGGAAAATTTATATAAGAAAATCAGAACCTAATCACATTTTGATATAGAAAAAGGATTTGTGTTACAATATTATACTTATATGTATCTACTAGAATAAGCAAGCATATACCAAAAAAAATAGCAAGAGGTTTCTTGATTTATAGTGGATTAAATAAGTAAGAAAAAAAGGATAATAGAATAATATCAGGAGAATTGGTATTTTATATGCACACTAGTTTTGTATTCGTGCTCTATACTCATCCACTGTAATCAAAATTGGTTATATACGTACATAAGTATAAAGTTTTAGTTTGAAATCCATAACTAAAATAAGACGAAAAACAAGAAAAAAAAATTTTAAACCCTGTCTTCGATGGTCAGGTGAACCGATCTTATCGAAACATACATTTTTTGTTTTATTTTCCGTTTCTAATTCTACCCTTGAGATTTTCATCACACAATCCTTTATTTATATTTTTGTTTGGTTATATCAATTAGGATATGAATTCGGGATGGGGTTAAGATTTTGTTGTATAATATTATTATTTTGTATACATTTTTTTTGTTCTAGATGGACGCTACTTAATATGAACGGGATGATGTGTAAAGGATTTTGAGTTGGACAATTTATGAAAGGGTTATATATTTCCAAAAAGATTTCACCTATCATAATACCCATACAAATTATTTGATAATTTTTGTAATATAATTTTATTTTTTGTTATAACAAAATATTTCGTATTGATTAATATTTAATACGATTTTATTTCAATAATTTAAAAAATAAATAATATTTTCCAATTTTATTGTTTTACATATTTTTAAAAGTACAGATGTATAAAGAGAGAGGTGTTGCTGTGAAAAATATTAATATTGTAAATAAAAGTGTATGAATTCCAAAAATATTATCATATATATTCACACGCACACATATCTCAAAAATCTATAGCTTTATAATGTACTGATACAAAATCAACCTGTTGATAAAAATGATATATTTGCTCAAGTGTTCTCCTTCGCCCTAGACATACATACAGTCGGCGAAATAATTTCAAAATTTAACTCAAGCTTCTTTCATTGTATATATTACACACAAATCAAAAGTAAATAGAATGGTATCTCATATACATAAAATGTAAGTAAAACTAAAAGGTATTAACGTGTTAGAATTCTTAAATCAATAATATCGCATATTCTTCTTATTGGATTATATTTTCTTGTTACACAAAAAAAAAAAAAATAAAGCAAAACATGTATGTAGAAAATCCTTTTGCAAGGAAAATGTCTGAAGAGATTTTGGATTTATTTTAATTTATTTATATAATAATTTTACTTTTATGTGCATAAATATGAGTATGTATATAAGAATATTTCAAATATGGCTTGAGTTGCGATATTAGTAAGTTTATGGTATTTATAAAAAAAAGTGCCGTGTAGAAAGAAGACTTACGCGAATGTATCACGTGAGTAACCGTAATTTAGATTTACGTTTTCTTACATACTGGTAAAATTGCAATTCAGAACAATATATGATGAGAGAAAGTTAGTGTATTTCGATGACCTAATTTCCTAAACTATCCTAAAAAAAACATCAGAAAGAACAAAGTTTGCACTTGTATACACAATTGAGATGATTTTCCTAAAACTTAAATATCTTTATATTATGTATGAGTGTAATATACGAGTACTTTATTCGCATAAAGCGATAAAGATAAAATTTAGCTTGTTCATGTGAATTTGCTGATACATATAGTTTACTTTTATTCGATAATGAAAAGTTTAAAAAAATTGAATTATAATTTTAAAAAATCGTTAATAGTAGGGAATATTTCCTACTATTATAGTAGAGCAAGTAGAACTCATACAGCAGAATACTACACATTTCAAGATAGTGTGGAGGCTATTTAAATCTTCTCTATTAAAAACGATGGATTCTGATAGCTTTAGACAAAGTTAACAGAACTCACTTCAAAAAATGATTTAAAAACAATTGGTAAATTACTAAATTAAAGGTTAATTTTAGGCTAACTAAAAACCCTATTAGTTTTTTTTTATTCTGATCATTCAAGAAAAAGCATTAGGCTTTATCACATCAAAGTTAGCGGAACCCGAATCAAAAATCGGACCAAAGCCCAAGTTATAACGCAATTAACATACAAATAATGTTAGGCTCATTATGGCCTGATTAAAGGCATTATTAGAAAGTTTTGGGCTCTACTCGTTTTTGACCCAGTTGTAGGTTATTTAATTTACAGATCAGAGCATTCAGTTATACGACATTTTGAGTTATCCGAATATCAAATAACTAAAGGGTCTTTTAAAGATACTGTTAAAGTTAGCCGAAAGATAATGCAGATAGTGTCTTGAATACAGCAAAAATCAGTCATGAACTCGAATTTAGGAGAATCTAGGATCGGGTTACATCATTCGGGTGAGGCAAAAATTATTTCAGTTTATAGGAATTTAAAAATCGATAGGAGCGAGAGTATAGAGTTTAAAAATAGTCAAGACACTATCTGCATTATCTTTTTAACAAGGTCTTTTAAAGGTCGTCTTTGACATTTGTGAAGTAGACAGATGTACAATTTTAACTATGCATACTTACACGCTAGAAGGACGCATTAAAATTATTCAAACTTATTATGAAAATCATCGATCTTTAAAAAATACTTGTAGTAAAATTCGTGATTTTTTGGTGTAAATAATCGTCCAAATGAGTCAACAATTCACACTTTAGTGAAAATTTGTTGAAGAGGCTGGTTCTGTCGAGGATCAAAATAGGTCTAGCAAACCAAAAAGTGGACGTTCTTGTGAGAACATTGCTGCTGTTGCCGAAAGCGTTGCGGAGGTACCTTCAACATCGATATCACGACGTTCTCAGAAATTAGGCATTCATCTATTGACTGTTCGGTGAATTTTACAGATTGCATTTGCATCCTTACAACTTTCTAAAATAACCAGCTATTGCTGTCGTAAGTTTCTAGGTCGATTAATTTCACGCAAGGGTGATATAAATTGGCCGCCTAGATCATATGATATTTAACGCCATTAGATTAGTGTCTTGAAAACTAAAGTTTATGTGAATAAACCAACAACATAATTGGGCCGAAATTGGTGAACTTAATGCGGTAATGTGTGAGCGAGTTCTTAAACATTTTGATTTTCGTATAGAAGCCTGTACACGTGCCCATGGTGGACATTTAAATGATGTCCTTGTTCACATGTAATAGTAAGAGCCATATTTCAACAAACGCTAAAAAAATGTATTTCCATTTTCTATTTTAAAAAAACATAAATAGGCGCGACTTTTGAAAGATCCTTTATTTCTTTAAATATCCGAATATTCGGTTAATATTCGAAAAGTAAAATAAGTACTAAGAACCATGAATAATCGCTATTGGTAATAAAACAAAAGAAATACAGGTTTCTTTAATAAATTTTAAATTATTACTTTTTTTTTAGAAAGGCATTTAAGAAATAGAATTGCGTTGAGATGTTTAAATTTTAGACTACTTGCCATTTTAGATTTCCCGCCGTAGAGAAACTCCTTTCAGTTTCTGTTGAAGTTCTTTATTTATTTATCTGTTCTTTTTTTGAAGGAATCTTAATATCAAAAAATCATTTTTTAAACGACTTTTTGCGATTTGCATTACCACTGTTAAAGTATTTCTTGGTGTGGAATCGGTAATTGAGTTAATCACTAGTTGCAGCTGTTGTTGCAATATATTTTGGCATTGATTCTGGACTGCAAGTGACTCATTTAAATTATAAGAATTCGATACATCTATGACGGTTTAGGAGGCCAGGCTTTTTAGCTAGATCTTAATCGCTAAAGTTTTCACGGCAGGTTTCGTTGCGTAGTCAGTTTCGCTCGATCGTGGTTTAGCTCCATGTCTGGTTAAGGTTTTGTCTTTTCGTTGACTTCCGTTAGAGAGTTAAATAAAAATGTTAAAACGCCCTCTGCTGTCATAAGTGATGAATTTTCGTTCCTGAGTTCTTTGACTGCAATTTCAAGCGGAGTCAATACGTCAAGCAAGTTTTGTAAGTAAATACGTTTCAGTCACGGTTTCATAACGTAGATACTCTAGTGCGTGATTAACGCTTAGCGTAAAAATCTTCGCACCATCGTAACCATCGAATTCCATCTTGTCTTTACGTCGAGAAAAAGGCGAAATTTTTTTATTTTCCTGCCCGATCACATATTTTTGAAGTATAATATTTTTGGCTGGAGACTTTCGAATTTGTTTATTTGCCGGACCTTTTTTGTAATATAAGAAATATTCACGTTGAGCTCCAGTAGACAGGATTCTTCCGTAGACCAAAGAAAATTGCTAGGGAAAGCATCTTCGATTTCACTATATGTATTTTGATTTGCTGTCAAATACAAATCAAATACACAGTACAGTTGTTGCTCAAGTCATAAATTGCAGATTTGTGCATCAAATATTGAAATTTCAAAGTTCGTAAAAGGAAATAGGGATGAGAAACCATTCACAGTTTGTTTTACAAGACATTTTGGGACGAAAAAAAATATTCGCATATTTGCGTATAAATTTTCGAACATACATTTTTTCAGATAAATTGGATATTCGAATACTCGATTATTCGGATTTGAATACTCTATTACAGATAGCAGAACCCAAATCGAAAATCGGACGAAATTAGAACGAAAAAGTAGATGTATTGACATACAAATCTCATTATGGCCTAAACAAATAACCCATTAAACAATTTTGAAGTTTGGTGATGAGCGTGTGGAGCCCAAAATTTGAATAGGTCATTGACTAGGCCATAAAGTGCTTAAAATCATTTGTTTGAAGATTGATCTTTTTATTCGATCTAATTTGAAGTTTTGGTCCGATTTTGGATTTGGGTTCTGCTAGCTTTAAATTAAGTGAACTGAAGTTTGTTCAAGAACGAGTGGAGCCCAAACATTTTTAATGGGTCATTTGAATACGCCATCATAAGCCCAAAATTATTTGTATTTCAATTGATCTTGTTATGTGTTCTAATTTATGTTTAGGTTCGAATTTCGAATTGGGTTCGGTTAGTTTTAAAATAAATGATCTGAAATTAGGTGAATAACAAGTTGACTCAAAATTTTTTAATAGTGCATTTGATTAGGACAAATGAACCTACAATTATTTGCATGTCGAGTCGACTGAGCTTGTTATGCGTTCTTATTTCAGTTTTGGTTTGATTTTTGATTTAGGCGCTGCTAGCTTTAAATGAAATGATCTGAAGTTTGGTTAAGAACGAGTGGAGCCTAACATAATTTTACCGGGGAACTTAAATAAGCCAAAATAAGCCTGCAATTATTATTACGTTAATGAATCTTCTTTTCCGTTATAACTTCGGTTTTGGTTCGATTTTTGCTCTGGTTCTGCTATAGCTTTGAAGTGATTAAGCCTTATTCTTGAATGATCAGAATAAAAAAAATTGTTAGGGCATTTAATTACCCTAAAATCAACCTTTAATTTTCCAACTGTTTTTAAATCATTTTTTGATATGAGTTCTGGGGCCTAACTATTGAATTCGACGTTCACTTTCGAACGCTGTCGTTTTCTTATAGCAGACAAAAGAAGAAAAAAGAAAAATGTATGAAATTTTTACTATTCTTTTCTCTTTTAGAGTTTCCACGCTTGAAAATGAACGACGGATTCAATAGTTAGGCCTCTGATTACTTTTTCTAAAGCTAGCAGAACCCATGGTTTTAGTTCAAAGAGATGGCGCCCATAATATTTTTTAATGGAGCATTTAATTATGATTAGGTTCTACTAGTTTTAGGGACCTCAATTTATAAATATTATATTGCTAACACAGTACACACATTTTGTTTAACATAGAACCACCCTAACAGGAAATCACCATTCCTGGGAACAGTTATAAGGGTTAAGGCTATTTAATAAGCAAAATTCGCAAGGGAATGATAAATTTTTGTTGTAACCGTTTCCCCATAAAATTTTTCCCTGTCCTAGGAAATCCTCCACTAAGTGTACATCATACTAAGTGTACTTTCGAGTTAATAAAGATTCAAACTAACCAAAAATCACCATTCATTGAATAGTTATAGAATCTAAGGGTGTTTGATATGCTGCATTCGCAATAAAATAAATTTACGAATGTAAGCAATTTCCCATACAATTCTTGCATGCCGTAGTTTTCTACCCCCACCAAATACGAGATGTATTCTGGAATAACATAGAACCAAATTACAAAGTGTGTTTAGTATGCGCAGTTCGCAACGAGATGATAAAATTTACTCGAAAGTTTACTTAGTGGGGGGTTGATGGGGGTTTTCTGTGTTTTAATAATCTGCTAAAGAATTTATAAATTTGATTTAATCATAAAATATAGATTACAATTTTCTTATTCATACGAAATTTTACGCAAAAGACGAATTTCAATTTTTTAGAAAAGTTTAGGAAATCCTTCAGTATTATGGTTTGGAGGAGCCAGTTTCTAACAACATAAATTCAGTACTTAATTTCAGAATTTAACTTAGTATTTCCTTAACTTAGTTTCTGAAATATTTTTAGTTAGAAAAATATTTGATGAGTTGAGAAAGAAAAATTTTATTCCAGAAAATCTATTGAACAATGAGTTAATTAGGTGAGATGCGACCATATTTTTTGCCCTTAATATTCTTGCGCCTATACTTGAAAATTTTCCTTATTATGTGACATCTGTCTCTCTGATTCACCATTAAACACTGTGATTTGTTCATAAGCTACTGGTTTTTAATGTATTTAACCACTTGAGTGATTTGCCCGAGCGCGACTCAGGCACGTAGTTTGATCGTGTTTGTGACTTCTTTATTGGTAATTTCCTCAAGCAAAATATATTCATGTATATATGTTTATTACGGGTATAAGATATATCGTTTTAAAATATATCATAAAACAAAAAACTATTTTTTGGTTCTGTCCACTCAATAAAAAAAAAAATCCTAAAACCTGAATAGCACCAAAGACTGAGTTAAATTTAAACAGGTAGTTACGTAATTATTTTGCTGCATTATGCAAAATTTTGGCAAACCCATTAAAATGGTTTGCCTCCTTAAATCTATGGAAAGTAATTTAAATTTCCATAGAAACTTTTTAGTTAAATTATAAGAACCTGCATTAACGTGCTTTCCGCCACTCTGAAACATTTAAACAAATCAGTTATATTTTAGAATTTTGAAGTAATAAGGCATTCTGCCAATTAAATAGTTTTGCCCATGTAAGGAATACTAAAATTTCCACGTAAAGTTTGAGTTAAATTAATTGTAAAAAAATGATGTTTTGGAGTTTTCTACAATTTAATGATTATTGTCCAGCCAATATTTGGTTTTGCCCACCTACAAAAAGATCTCTTCGGTTACTTTGATTGTATATTTCAAGGTTTGAGCTAAATTACAGGAATATTCGAAAATCACTATTAAATATCAATTCAAACAAGTTACTGATATTTTATTATTGATCTGTCTCATAAAATTTTAAAAAATAGGTAATAAGATTGGAACAGCGACACGACTTATGTCAAATTGTAATTTGGTGTAGAACAATTTCAATGTTAATTACATCATACTAAACTTGAAATATACTTGGCGTATACTAGTATGCCGGGGATGGGTGGTTGCTATATGCTATTCCCAAGTGGTCACCTAAATTTTTACTAACCCAAGCAAGGGTTGCTTGGCGTTGATGGACAAGTTGTAGTCTCATTGTTTTTCTTTTTCACGGCCATGCCTAGTTTACGCCATAAATTATATATAAACAAAAATAATTCAGAATAAAAATGTAACAGAAACGGTTAGTTTTCGTCTAGTACGCCATTTAATAGTGTTCGAATATTTAATAAAATGACTTTATATCAAAATGATATGTTGAGCTTTTGAAGAAGCTTTTTTACATGATGATCATTTACGATGAGTACCACCAGCAAAACGCTACTTTATTTTTTTTTAAATACTTCCGGTTTGACCTACACTAAAAGACATATAACTTAATTATTTCTGATCACCCTGCACATTCTTAGTATAATCTTGTGTCTAGAAATGTACTAACAGAACAGTATACACGTTTCAAATCCTTAATAAATATCCACATATATAACATTATAATGTATATACGTTCATCCATATGTGTATACATACAGACATACTCGTACATCCTAAATATGTATAGTAACATTATCAAAAATCCTACGGCACCAACAACAATATACCAAAATATAAACGAAACTGAATTTTATTGTATTTCTTTATCCTGTTGTTCAGGATTAACACATACTAGGAATTAGAGTATTAGCGAGGCTTAAGGATTATGTGTTTCAATGTCTGTGTGTGTAGTTGGATACATCCATACATACATATATGTGATGTCATTTTCATTCTATATATTTTCGGATTTCCAAAATAAAATTAAAGTTGAATGATTTTGATAAGGATTTTTATTTTTGTTTAGATTTTATTTTGTATTACTCGTATTCTAGGAGATTTTCATTAGAGTTATTTTCTATGTTATTTATTTATTAGAAATTTCATGGAGGCTGTGCCGTATACATATTATGTACATATATACATATATACATTTTAGAAAATTTTAAATTTTTGCTAATATGAATGGGATTTAACCAACAAAATATTTCCACGAGGCTAGAAAAATTATATCAATATTTTGGAAAATCTGTATATAAATCCGAATCACATCTATTCAAAATAAAATTTTCAAAGGACAATATGTGAAATTTTATATAATTTTGTTTTGAGGATAAATTTAAATTGGTTTGTTGTATTTGTGTAAACGAATGATAAAAGTTGATACATTATTTTATTCTTATGTTTGTGATTGTGTGTATGTGTATGTTTTGTGATTATGTAAAAGGATTAAGGTTTTTTTTTTGGAATGATTCAAATTAATTTATTATGATTAGAAATTTTGTATTGAAATTCGGTTTCGTATGTACAGGGTGGGCCAAAAACAACTTATCGTTTTAAATTTTTTTCCGATTTTAAAGAATTGTTATAAACAAATTACCATATATGTGCATTACCATATATACATATAGACATGCTCTATTCCTCTCAATTTGTTGTAACAAATGCATAAAATAAATTTTGGATTATACGATACATTGAGGAAAGTCATTTTTACGTGTTCCATACAATTGTAACCTATATGCTAATTTCTCTTTACAGATATTAGTTTAAATTTAAATATTTGAAAGATATTGTTAAGTACCTTCGATTATTTCACACGTTGATTCCTCATTGTAATAGTTCTGTTACTCTAATGTTCCTTTGGTAAGGGAATTACATTAGTTTAACAATAACTATTGTAAATTACTACACCAGTGTTTTTCGTTTGGTCACAAATAGGTATAACCATTTTAGAAGGCACAGGTAACCCTCCAAGAACACGGTATTCGAAGAACACGGTTTCGGAAAACGCGAATATCCATTTCCTCAAAATACACGCTTTCAAACAATACGATTTTCGTTATTCTCTTTTATAAAACGTAACGTTTTTTTTTTATTTTCTTTTTTGTAGTCTCGAACAACGCAGTTTTAGAGAACACGGGACGAATTAATCGTATTCTTAGAGGGTTTCCTGTATAATACATTATGTAACATGAACTTGTGCCGTGTATAACGTTTAGCCAATGCATGTTAAGTTAGACCTAACTAGGAAAGAAAGTATCGCACTAATTTCACACGCTTGCATACGCGTTTTAAATTAGAACTAAATTAATCCTAAACTAACCAAAATAAAAAAATGTGTATATGTATTGGTAAATATAGAAAACAATAACAATTAGGCTAATTAACAATTGACATTTTAGGTAATATTTAAGGATCTTCTTAAGAAATTGAAAATCGTGGAACCTATTAAATTATCAAGAATGTGGAATTTTTAGGTCTTGAGATATTCAATTTCTTAAGAAAATCCTAAACTCTCAGGTTAGTAAAGCCTAGCAAAAAATTATTTTGACCGCGCAAAAATAATAAGCTTTTCAAATGGATTGGAATATAGATAGTCTGAATCTACACCTTTCAGTAAATCATAAAAACATTCTTGATAAACATATTAGGTGTCAAGATATTCAATTTCAAAGGACCTAACAAATTTGAGTTTGATGTGTTTCACCAACAATTATGTGAGTCTAGTCACTAAAATACCAAATTACTAGAATTTGCCAGCAAGGCAGTAACAAAACTTAATAAAGCCTGGGTTACTCATAGCATTAAAATTCTTTAAAATAAAAGCGAATCTTTTAATAAACTAAAGTAGAAATATCCGTCTAACCGTTTTTATACCTTCAAAGCTTTAGAGTGTCAGTACCGATTGAAAATGAACATAATATATGACAAAAAAACAAAATACTACCGCAAGAGGTTACTGCAAAACTCTACGAGCTCGAAGAGAATTTGGGTCTTGATCAATGAAATTTTAAGTAATAAAACCACCACAGAAAAATCAATAAACCAAATATCTGTAAAGGCGAATGACAAATTGTATAATGACCAAAATGATTAATACAGGTGCCGAAATTGGTTGGACTCCTGTCATATTGATTTAACTTATGTACCTACACCAGATATTTGCTATTTCACCACTTTAAAAGTTATTATTTTTATTTTTTTATTTATAATTTACTTGTGTTTAATATAATTATTTATTTATAGTTTATTTGTTATAAAATATTATATTTATATATTTTATTATTATTTATTATTATAAATACATATTAATATTATTTTATTTATTTTAATTACTAGGTTGTTTTGAGGCGCTTCGCGCCCGTTTGTTCTTGTCTCTCTTATTAATAAAATTTTGCTGCTTGCCTCATTTTGGAGAGTTTTACCTTCTGATACCAATTTAAAAACACGTCTTGTAAAATTCAGATATTGTAAGATATTAATGAGATTTTCTACTTCGAAAATAACACATACATACTCTTTCGATTTTACGATTGCATTGTTGTAGGTTTTTGTGTATTTCGTTGATGAAAATTTGAAAAAAAATCACACGGACGAATTTTTTTTATTTCCTTTGGAAAAATTCAGAAGAAAAAAATCGTAATTTTTGAGTAATATAATCATATTCGTAAAAATTGTCAGAACGAACGAACGCACGCAAATATAAAGGCGGCATAATATATTGAAAAGTGAATGGAATGTCGACTGAAACTCAGGCATCTATCGTATTTTGAGTTTTTCCTTGGATTTTTTTCTCTCAGTGTGGAAATAAATTGGAGTCAGTTGGAATTTAAAATAATTCAATGTGTTTTATTCAAGTGGAATAAAATCAACACAATACATTATGGTAAACAATAGTTATCGGTTTTTTGTCCGGTGCGTAAATGAACAACGATGATGGTTTGCATACTTTGCCAACGCGACGCACAACTGACCATGGGAAAAAAACTTCTTCGGGTTTTTTCGAAAGTTTCCGACCTCCGAGATTTTCCAATTTTTCTCTTCTAAAAGGCCATCTTAATCGGATACGTGCGAAATCCCGTACAAAAACAACATTTTTCCGGTGGATTTTCCAATTTGTTTTCGTAAGAACCATCTCCTAGAAATTGGAAACACAGCAAAAATGGAAAGATTGAGCCAAATCGGTTCAGCCGTTCTCAAATGATTCGCTAGAAAGAAAATTCAATTTTCTTCGGGGTTTTCCCGGAAGCTTCCAATTTTTCCACTCAGATTTTCCAATTTTTCTCTTCTAAAAGACCATCCAACATTTTCTATTATCAGAAAAAAAAATCAATTTTCTTCGAGTTTTTCCAGAAGCTTCCGAGTTTTTCACGCAGATTTTCCAATTATTCTCTTTTAAAAGACCATCTGTATCGGATACGTGCGAAATCCCGTACGAAAACATAATTTTTCAATGTTCCGAGTTTTCCGACTTTTACTGGCAATTGCGAACACAACAAAAAAAGATTAAGCCAAATCGGTTCAGCCGTTCTCAACTGATGCGCTAGAAAAAAATTCAGTTTTCTTCGAGTTTTCTCAGAAGTTTCTGAGTTTTCCAGTAAGATTTTCCAATTTTGTTCTTCTAAAAGACCATCTGAATCGGATACGTGCAAAATCCCGTACAAAAACATAATTTTTCGATGTTCCGACTTTTCCAGTGGGTTTTCCCAAAATTTTTTTTCGTACAATCAGCCAAATCGGTCCAACCATTCTCTAGTGATGATCAGTCATACATGCGCCAATTGATTTTTATTAATATAGATAGATAAAAAAAAAAATTGTATTTTGGTCACTCTGTGTGTTCTCGAGTGAGTTAGTGAGATAGACGTTTATAATAACATATATATATAAATTAAATTTTAATTTAATTTTGAATGGTTTTTCCGCCTTATGTAATGGCGGATGGCGCGATGTGCATCGTGGTGTGCGAACTGAATGGTAAAGAAAATGTTATAAATTTTGTTCATTCTGTTTTGGTTTCGTCTTCGTCGTGTTGCTGTTGCTTTCGTTTGGAATGCTCGTCGTATTGTTTCCGGCTTGCGCATGTATCTGTGCATCTGTTGATGCATTTACTCTGTTTAGACGTACAGAGTAATGATGAGTTAGCGATGAGTTTGCAACAGTTTAAGTTTGTAATATGTACGATTAGAATATTGGTTTGTAATATTCTAACTGCTACAATTTTGATTTAATGGTGGTGTCGAGGTCGTCCATTTGATAAAATCCTTAGACATAGCTTGTTCTAAAGGTTATGACCACATTCATACCTTTGTTATTCAAACAAGCTCTAAGGAATGGAATTCTGTCATAAAAAAACTCTATAAACCACTGTTTAGATTATTTTATATTTCCAGACAAACTTAAAATGGTTCAAATAATTTCAATTTTTAAGATGATAACAAATTTGAAATGTCCAATTACAGGCCTATATATGCGTTGCCGACCACTTCCAAACTATTTGAAAGACACTAGGGTGAATCCACGAATTTTCACCATCGATTACCGATTATCGGTAATGTTATTAAACACAACTAAGACCCTCTGATGGAGTGCAGAATACAGCGCCGACCCACCGTCCATGTCAATGTACAGGTTGACATGGAGGTTGCAATATGCAGGTGGTATACTGTAGTTGTGTGAGTAGGTGAATGGTTTAATCATGCGGCATAAATGCGTGGTATCACAATGGGCCAAAAATGGCCTAAGTGTCAAACCACTGAAACCTAAACCTAATGCTAGCGAACTATTGTTAACAACATGAAATGTGTTACGATTTTTGTCATGTTTTTCGCTAAAATTTGTCGTACATCAATTTCAATAGTCTCATTCTCAAGGTTTCTAAATTCTCTACAAAATCCCAAACCTAGCAGAATCCATACGGCAGAACATAACAAGATTGTATGGATAATTATAGGGTAATTAAAGGCTAATTAAATGCTCTATTAAAAATTTTTTGGTTCCATCCCTTCCAACTAAAATGCAGATTCTTCTGCTTTAGAAAAAGTTAGCAGGACCAATATCAAAAAACGATTTAAAAACAATTGAAAAATTAAAGGTCAATTTTAGTCTAATTAAATGCCCTATTTAAATTTTTTCATTATGCTCGCTCTAGAAAAAAACTAAGGCTTTATCACTTCAAAGCTAACAGAACCAAAATCAAAAATTGGATCAATTGATAATAAATAATTTTAGGCTCATTATGGCCTAATCAAATGCCTCATTAAAAAATGTTGGGCTTCACTAGGGTTTTACAACATTTCAGGCTATTTAATCTAAAGCTAGCAGAACTCAAATCGAAAATCGGACCGAAACCGAAATTAGAACGCAAAACAAGATCAATTGATAACAAATTATTTTAGGCTCATTACGGCCTAATCAAATGCCTTATTAAAAATTTTTGGACTCCACTTGTTCTTGACCAAACTTCAAATAATTTAATCTAAAGCTAGCAGAACCCAAATCGAAAATCGGACCAAAACCGAAATTAGAACTCAAAACAAGAACAATTGACAAACAAATAATTTTAGGCTAATTATGGCCTAATCAAATGGAAAATCAAAAAAATTTGGACACCACTCGTTTTTGACCAAATTTCAGGTCATTTTATCTAAAGTAGGAAATTCTGAATATCTGAGCCTAATATGAGCCTACAATTATTTGTTTCTCAATTGATCTTATTTTGCGTTCTAATTTAGGTTTAGGTTTAGCGCGATTTTCGAGTTGGGTTCTGTTAGCTTTTAAGTGATAAAGCTTTACTTTTCCTACAGCGAGCATAATGAAAAAAAATAAATAGGGCATTTAATTAGACTAAAATTAACCGTTAATTTTTCAATTGTTTTTAAATCGTTTTTTGATATGGGTCCTGCTAACTTTTTCTAAAGCAGAAGAAACTGCGTTTTAGTTGGAAGGGATGGAACACTAAAATTTTTAATAGAGCATTTTAATTAGCCTATAACTAGCATATAATCATCCATATTATCTTTTAATTTCGACCGTATAGGTTCTGCTAGTTTAAGGGACGTTACAAAATTGCTTATTTGGATTCGTGAATGAAATATGAGGAAAGATCGTTGGCAGTTTTAAAGTACGGTATTTTTTCTCGTTAGAAATATTTTTGTTTGACTCAAAAAAAGGCATAAAAAACAAAAATAATAAAAAACGGACATCAGTATCGGAAAGTAGACTAAATTTGCTAGATTATAAAAGTAAAAAAAAAAAATTTAAACCGACATTTCACCGAATCTTGGTTTGACAACAGGGTTTTTTTCTAAAAAAAATTACTGTTGCGTTTTTTGTTTTGCGCAGTGTATATATGTATAGCAGTGCCGCACTATAGCTAAAATACAGTTTCCTATCAGCATTCGGAAATGGACAAATATTAGTGGTCCTATATCATATTAGCAAACTACCAAAAATTTTTGCAAACCGACTTCTGCTAAATGCATACAAAGAAAATCAACATAAATCTTGAATACATCACAATTGATTTCCAGGGCGCAAAATACAACTTACCAGAATTTTGGGAAACTGCCTTGTCAAAACCAATAGTTTTCGTTCCCGCTTAAATTTGAGAAAACCTACAATGACAACCCATCTGAAAAATATATAATCTTATTTGAATTTTTTGCTCGATTTTCGCAGATGCAATACTTTTAAAAAACATTGCAAAACTTAAAACACTTTCTATGATAACTGTCACTTCTGGTAGGCTGATTTTCACCAAATTTCACAAAGAACTCCCAAAATATGGAAAAAACTAACGTATATATAAAATTTCATCCTGACCAGTCAATCCACCTAAACTTATTTCCACTTTGGACTAATTGGCAAAAGATGGGTAAGTAGTCCTTGTTGAGTAGTATAGGCTTGAGCGATAACAAAAAATTGTTTGTTCGCTCAAGCCTTTACTACTCAACAAGAACTACTTACCCAACTTTTTCGAATTGGTTCAAAATATTGAGCAGGGGAGCAGTTTAATTGTTTTATTACGTTCAGAAATAAAGACATATTCCAATTATTGTGCCTCATACCCTTTCTAAATGGAGGGCAGATCAATCATTTTTTGAATAAACTATGAATTTTAATTGTTTGAGAGTTTTCACATTTAGGTTCAACAAACATTTCAAAGTTGCTCTAATATGCCTTGCTATTCAAACGGTGGACATATCTCTGTCTAATCAGTACAATTGTTTTATTGAAATTCGAATTTTATTTGTTGGAGTAGTTTTAGTATTTAGTTATAATTAAAATTACAGTTTGTTTTAAAATGTCTCGCTATAAAAATAGTGGATATACGTCTGTCCTTTTCCAAATAGACGGCGCGAGATGTCCTATAACTTTTTGGATAAAGTTCGAAATTTACTTGTTCGAGTAGTTTAAATTCTCAGTTGTCCTTTTTATGGAAATGGTGGCAACATGTCGATTTGATCAAATTGATTGAATTCGTCCAAAAAATTACCAACAAATCTATGGTAGTACCGACCAAACGGCATAGTGGTTAAAGCAGAGATTAAATCATAAAAATGAGGTAGAAATTGAACTCTATAATACGAAAGTTTGTCCGAATTACGATTAATTTATAATTTTCTTTTTCTTTATTGTAATCTTGATGCCACCCGCCATTGTCATATATTTTGATGTAGAAAAAATTAAACTTTGTAAACACACAGCAGTTCTAACAACTTATAACTTATTTAATTAATTTTTTTTACATAGTAAAATAAAATAAACGAGTAGTAATCATGACAAATTTGCAATGCGATATTTCTGCAGATTTACCATCGCCAAAGTAAAAAAAGTAATTTTTAAAAAATCTATGTTTGCTCGTGGTGCCGTGCTGACTTACTATATGTAGCTTCTCTACAGCCCAGATGGATTGATTGATGGGGATGAAACTTCCTAATTAAGCTTTTTCCATAGATTGGGGTTGGCCGCAATCAATCTACAGAAAGTAACAGCTTCCATAGGAGCTTTCTCTTTTCTCCAAATATCTAGAATGCATACTATTTGTGACAAAAAGGCTAAGAACTAGGAAATTGTGAATTAATTTAGAAACAATACCGGCCAAGATCAATTTTCCAAAATTTAAGCGAATATAACTATTATTGACAAAAAAAAACTTTTTCAACAAAAATCCGACAGTTTCAGTTTCCCAAAATTGTAGCGAAAATGACGATTTTTAATAAGAAAAATGTTTTTCAACTTAAATTGGACCCCTGTACGGCCCAGACGGATGATTGATTTTGCTGAAACTTCATACTTAAGCTTTCTCCGTAAATTACGGCATCCTATTTAGTGATGTTCCGATTGAATCAATTCACTGTAAGTGGTAGCTGCCGTAGGAGCTTTTTCTTTTTTTGCAAAAATTATTCAGGTTTCAAAGATTGTAATTAAATTTTATTACAATCTTTGAAATCTGTTTATTTTTATTAAATTTTATCGCAAATTCTGCATCTCTACAGATCAAGCGGATTTGCTATTCGGATAAAACCTGCATACTAAAGCATTTTTTATAAATTGGGGGAGCTAAGCGAAAGCGCCTATGGAAGCTGCAACTTCCAGTCAACCGATTTCGGCCAAAGCCACTGGGATCCTCCGGATTATAAAAAAAGAGTAAGTATTAAGTATTACCCCGATCCGTCAATCTATATGAGCTGTAGGTAGGACATAGGCGTTTAATTAAAAAACTAGAGGTCTAGTTTTTTCTAAAGTGATCAGAACCTGTATTGTCGCAAATTTAATTTAGAATCTTTTAGTGCATAATCGATTTTTTCGTAATTGAGATAATTTTCAAAATATTTGCAAAAAACGAAAAAGCTTTATGGAATATGCCACTTCCGGTGGACCGCTTTTTTGTCCAAATATTAATCTAAATAAATCTTTAAATTTACGGAAAAATTATAAGTATGAAGTTTCATTCCGATTTGCCGTGTGAGCTGAGCGCTTAGCGAAAAAGCTCTTATGGAAGCTATCACTGGAATCTCCCAATTGGTGGAACGGCTTAAATATGATGTTTGATCCCTATCAATCAATTCATCTTGGTTGTACTGGGCTAAATTTTTGTTGGAAAACGAATTTGAATCGGTATTGTTGCAAAATTCATTTAGAATCTTTTAGTTCATAATCAATTTTCTTGAAAACGATATACTTTTTAAAATATTTGCATAAAACTAAAACCTACTAATGAAGTTGCCAATTGGAACGTTTTCGGTCAAAAATCACTCAGATCTTTATATTAATGAAAAACTCTTTTATATCAAGCTTCACCTTGATCAAACAAGTCGTCTGAGTCGTAGAGAGGACATATACGTTTAGCCCACACACCCATACACCTGCCCACACGCCCACACAGAGATTTTTAAAAAGTACTTTTTTTGACTACGGTAATATAGCGAATAGTAAATCTGTAAAAGGCTTGAGGTCAACATTTTTCATGATTACTATACTTAGTACTATACTATATTGTTGCAAATCTAATTTAGAATATTTTAGTGCATATACGGTTTTCTCATAATTGACATAAATTTTCAAAATATTTCCAAAAAACGAAAAAGATCCTATGGAATATGCAACCTACGGTAAACCAATTTTGGCCAAATATTATTGGGTGTCTCTGGAAAAAGTTTAAGTATGTAGTATCATTCCGATCAATCAATCCGTTTATGCAGTCAGTACAGGGGCGGAATTTTTGTACGTATTTTCCAAAATATTTTGCTAAAACCGATTTTGGCATAAAATTAATGGGGCCTCGTAATTTGTAGAAAAAGTTTAAGTATGAAGTTTCATCCCGATGAATAAATCCGTCTGGGCTGCACAGGGCCAAAAATATTGGCAAAAAACGAAAAATCTCCTATGGAAGCTGTCACTTCCGAAGGAACAATTTCAGCCGAAAAACTCTGGAATCTCTGAATAATTGAAAAAAGCTTATGTATGAAATTTCACCTCGCTCAATCAAACCGTCTGAGCTATAGAGGGGACATAGACGTTTAGTCAGCACGCGCACATACAGATAAAAAAATGTTTTACTTCGACGATATAGCAATCTGCAAGTCTTGAGGTCAAATTTTTTCATGATTACTATACTTTATTTAAAATGTAAAAAAAGTAAAATGTAATAGATCGCTTAACGTTTTAGTTTAAGGTTCAACCGGCAGACGGCGCATCTTCCTCGTGATTTAATAAACTTTATTCCTTAAAAACCGACCTGAAACTGATGGAGAGAATTATAGTCTCGATTCAACGTGAAAATTCTTCAAATTTTATTTGTGAAAATTTAGTTGTCGTAAAACACTTTTATGGCTGATTGTCGGATCTCGCAAAAATTAAGAATACGCTTATTGAAATTTTATACTATGAAGACTTAGGGCGTTGTATGTTTTCGATGTGGCTTTCAAAATTTAAAAGATACAATTCCCTCCTCAATTCAAGATGATAAGAAAGAAGGCAACAACAAAACTGTTGTCCTATAGACTAAATATTAACTTACGTGTCATTAAAAAAGAAGATCGTAGCTCATTGAACAATACACAAGATTGTCGTCAGGAATAAAAATCATTTTATCGCATTCAACCTCAACCGAAAATCCATACATATAAGCTATATAAAATACTAAAATCGATTACAAAATTTCTATAAAGATTGTGATCACATTTCACATTAAACCGCCCGAACCTATCCCACGAATTTAACGTAGATATGTATATATTACACACTCGCACAAATAAAATCTAAAATCCATACTCTCCCCCCAAAATAGCAAAAAATTGTAACAGCAAACATAAATGTATTAATACATTTATATGGATTAAAATAAAAAAAAAGGATTAAGGATTTATAAATTTATATCGACCTATGTTTTCTATTTCGCTACGTTTGATAATCTTTCAAAAACAACACAACAACAACAACACAACCACGAACCACACATTTAAAACTATTGTATAAACGTATACACATATACCGAACTAAGCAAAAATATTTAGATCCGACCGATTTTGACAATATTTTAATTTTAGTCGTATATCCAAAAATTCGATTCGTACATAGAGACTAGATAAAATTCGGGAGAAAAACTATATCAGTTCTATATCACAAATCCACTATAAACACCCTCTTACCAAACTCAATTCGTTTGATTTCTAGTTTACAGTTGTAGAACTATACAGACACTATCTATATTATATAGAACTATACGGATATATTATTTTGTGTGGATGAGGAATCGTTTTATAGTGCTCGCCCGGATGTGTCTCTCCAGCTCCTCTAGATAGATATCTACACGCTTTATTTTTCGACATAAGAGATTATCATCATGAGGAATAGAAAAAATCTGTATTATTATGTTCAACGTGCACACACATCTCATATATACACGATACAGAATCAGACAAAAATTTTTTTGGTGTACTCTGTTTGCTCTGTATATAGTTTTGGTGGTTTGGGGGCGATTATTATGATGATTTCTCTGTATCTATGCTTGGTTGCTTGTTACTTACGTGTAGATATACGTTTTAATGTTGCTCCTGTATAACGTATTATTATTATTTATATTTTAGAAATGTATCGGATTGAATGTGCGGCTAAAAGCATAATCTTTTAATACTTTATATGTATGTGTAAGTGATAAATAATATATACATGCATACTAGTACTGTACAATTTTTCGGTTTCACATCAAGGATAAAATTTTATATTCGACGAGTATTCAGATAATCCCATCGGTTCAGCTTATACCATGCAATATTTAACGTTTTCTACAATTAATTCTTGTTGCAGACAAAACAAAAGGAAAATCAGCTCCAATTAAATAACCCCTACAAAAAAAAATGTTTGATTGCAACCAATTCATTTCAAATGCTAAAATATTGTATTGTACTACATCCAGCTTCTTATATTTTAATTTTATATTACGAAATAAATTTAATTCCACTTAGATTTTTTTTTGCATAAAAGATGGATAACCCTTATTTCATTTTATTTTTGTGTAGATCAACCCTTTTATGCTCTTGTATTATGCTTAATACAGGAAAATAAAATACGTCTGAATAAAAACCCAATCTTCATAAATAATCATAATAGAAGTAAATTTATTTAACAAAAAAAAAAATAATAAAAAATCGGATTATAAATTGATTATGGTTCGCTTGAGAAAGGATTAAAAGTTTTGAATTGATTAAACAACAAAAAAAAATCTCGTGTATATCTCACCCCCTTTCAGCTCGCGCGGATGGATGTACACTCGTATATAATATGGATATAAATCCAAATCCAATTTTGCGTCGTCTTATTTATTTTTGCTTTCTAAGATTTTGCCAGAAATCCTACACGTTGAATTTTTTTTTTGTGTATCATCCAACCATCCATCCATCCACTTATATTTTATACTATATTATGAAAATTGCATGATGTTGAATGAAAATTTATAATACAATAATAGAATTGTTGTTGTTGTTGCTGCTGCCTGTGTTCACATTTTTGTGTATGAGGGAATCAAATAAATAAAATAAAATCCTGACGACGAAAAAGGGGTGTTCTTTATCCTTTTATCTGGATTTAGTATAATCTCATCAACCAAGTATGTATGTTATGTGTATATATATGTACATGTATAGGCTCACAAGGATAACGGATTTAGTTTTTACCATGTGTGTACACATACACGTCTAAGTCACGGCACATATAGAGAAGAATAATGCGACAACAGCGGCAACATCAGAATTTTAGAATAAGAACTGTATGGCATAATATATTCACAAATTATCTCGCGCTTTGGTATGGTTTATGTCGTACGAATACTAGAGAACCGGAAATCTATACGATTTGATCCCAGAAAAATAATAATACCCCCTAAGTTAACCCAATCCTTACTATTTATCCAAATTATTACATGTTTGAGGTAAATTTAGATTTCATAAATCAAATACAGAGCAATTACATCAAAAATGGTCCGCAAGACGAAGAGGTATTTAGAAACGATGTTAGAACAACTGAAAGCTCAAGAGTTCATACCCCCAGATACAGACGACCCTACTAAATTTTCAAACAATCAACCAAAATACCAACTGCTTTAGCAACAGTACAATGAAGCAGTTGCCACGAAGACAAGATTTTAAGATGAGGAAATTGTAGAGGGACAAAGTGGAGGCTAAAACTGTTTTGGAAGAAAAACAAGGCAAGCCGGCTACATGCAATTTAAAAATAATATACATCGAAGGCCAAACGACCAAACGAATCAAAACGATCACTGACACCCATGCTAGAGATACAATAATTTTTACTTCGACTGTGTCGACCCTGTTCCAATAATTTTTACTTCGACTGTAAAATTACTTCAAAGTAATTTCTGGTTTTTATAACTCTGTGATCGATTACGATTAGGCCTCAACACAATCAGAAGATCGAGTGAATGGTTTTCTGTTATCGTTTGAAATGGAGAAAAAAATATCGGGTGATAAATGAGTTAAATTTTGTTTATTGAAAGCCATAAACATTAAGAACAAATTATAATTGTTTCTTAGGCCTTTTTCGAAACGGATACTTATTTAAAACTTATTTACTTTTTTGCCGCCATCTTAAATAAGTAAGCAAACCCGTTCGAAATGAATTTGCATACTTATTTTGACAACGACATGAGAGTTAAAATTTTGATAAATTTTTTATCAAAACAGAATTTAATTTTGAAAATTTAACATTTGAAGTAGCTTTTATAATATACATATACAAAAGTTCTAAAATAATTTGAAAAACGGTTTTTATCTCTGATATATTAATTTATCAGGTATTTAAATTTATTATGAACATTGAGATTTAAACAAACTGTAATAAAATGATATTTGTTGTAAGAATCAGTTCTAAAGTACAAAATTTCCAATTCTTTTACGTATCAAACAACTTAAGAAATTCAAAATAAAAATTCAGTTGAGATGAATTCTTGATTCAAAATAGAAATTTAGTAGGAATCTTTGTATATTGTAATACTCAACATTTTCACTTTGTATGCTTTAATTGTTTAGAACATAAAATATCTGAAATGAGGTGGCTAAATAGGTTAAAAGGTTTTAACTAACCATGGGACTTCATCAAACATCCAAATTTAGTAAAACGTTTAAGTCAACCGTTTGGTATTTCTTCGTGTCGAGAAAATTCAAAAGATGAAATAAAGATCTAAACATTTGTCAAGCCGCTAAAAAATTCTTATACACTCCACTTTAATTGAATTAAATTCGTAGATGACTGGTAAATTTAAAACTTGCACCTACAACTTTCCTAGCATAACTTTGACACAACAATCACGAAGCATATAATGTACATATTGTCATTTCCATGTACATGCTAGTTTTAGTTAATAGCGGTTAGGCACTTTCAAAACATTTTACTACACATTTTGACGTGACACGACAACTGCAGTAAGGTTAATGTTGCCGCGCAACACGAGCAACATTTGGTATTTTCCACCTGAAATTCGTACAACACAAAACAACACATAATGAATTGAAACACCTTAATGTACATCCATTTATATATAATACTTAATGCTAACTTTATTTTATATAATTTTTATACACAAAAATTTACTTTGTCAAACACTATTTTGTACATCCATATTTGCTTCCAATTCATGTTCCTAGAATAGAAATTAAATATTAGAATTCATTAATTAGCTAGACATAAAATACTTATCTGTAATGATCACAACAGGCAGGATAATTATCTATAAAAAATAAGAATTATTAGTTTAGAATTTAAGAAAATTTAAATTGCACAAATAAAAATTACTTACCTTGTTTACATATGGAAATGGCGAGACGGTGACATTTCCATGACATTTACGTACACTCACACCACAATATACCCATTGAACCTATCTAACTCCGAATATAGGTAAAGTAGATTGTACTTTGCACGTAGATAGTACATACGTCAAATCAATTCCGAATTGTATTTCGGTGTAGTATAATAAGTAAATAGTATATATTTTTAGACAATTGTTTATAGGGTGAGTTATGTAATTCCGAAACTCCGAAATTTGTGTCAACTTAAAAAACCAATTTTGTAAAATCATCCTCTTACTTTTCAACTCTGGAAGCAGCAACACCTACATAATAAAATAAATTTGTACACATATTTTATACTTTGTACATTGCATTTTTTATTTTATAATTGCAACATCTACAATATTTCAAAGTGAATAAGCTTGGCCACCATTATACTCCACACAATATACGTGTTTATTTGCGGGCGTACATATTCCCCAACTATTCACTTTGAACAAATAAAATTATTATCTACTATTCCTCGAATACGTAGACAATGGTCCTTCGAGCCGGATTAGGCAACGAATACGCGAACATTTCAACATCTCTTCATTTAATCAACAATTCTGGAAGAGCAAGCAGGTTCATTATCACCGCTTTCATCAGTAATACAGTATATATATATTTGAATATACTCTATAAATTTATATCTACAACAATAAACTGTAAGTTATCTATTTTATATAAACTATTTAGTGCTTTCGCGAGTGAATTGTGCTTACAGTGTTAAAGTTAAACATAAATCGTTTATTATAAAACTAAAGTGAACATTTTATTACGTGCGTTATTCGAAAAACAGTGATTTGCTACACCCGATTCGGCAAAAACGCAGCGTTTAATTAAGTAATTTGTGTGTTTATATCATTGAGTGCTTGCTTACAAATATGGCTGCTTTACTTGTGCAGAAGCGTGGTCGGATTTTAGGTTCTCTTACAAAGGCTGCCACGTTCGCCGATAATGTTAACAATGCAACCTCAACCGAAGAAATCGAATTAAGAATTCGGAAACTAGATGCATGGTGGGACGAATTTTACTGCATTGAAGATGAGTTGCTTTTACTACCGCAACAAGAATCGAAGTCAAGCGAATTTGAAACGAAATTCTTCAGTACTCAAGCTTCTTTGACACGTGAAATAAAACAGCGAAATCAACTCGAACCCCTAACTAATGATGATCTTAACACCACGTTAACAAACATGTATACTCAACAAAGAGCATATTTTGAATCGATACACAACAAGACAATGAGTTCGTCAAATGAAGTTAAGCTGCCAAGAATTAATATTCCACCATTTGATGGAAACTACACACAATGGCCGTCCTTTAAAGATTTATTTGAGGCTACAGTACACAAAAATGAATCGATATCTCGCGTGCACAAATTTCAACTACTCAAAGGCTTGCTTCGAGGAAGTGCTGCTAAACTAATTAATCATTTGTTAATTACCGATGCTAATTACTTAGAAGCATGGGAGAAGCTAAATCAGCGATACGACAAAAAACGTACCATAGTAAGTACAATAATTAAATCATTTTTAGATCAGCCTGTTCTCCACCACGCTTCAACATATGCACTCAGAAACCTCACTGAAACTTCGGATGAACTACTTCGAGAACTGAAAGCTTTAGGGCCAGCGTGCGAAACCCGTGATCCATGGATTTTGCATTTACTACTCAACAAGTTAGATGATCAAACAAGAGAACAGTGGGCATTGCATTCAGTCTCCATGGAAATGCCAAGTGTGGACGATATATTGAAATTTCTGCATCAAAGATGTGATGCTTTAGAAGGCTGCAGTATTACGAGGAAGACAACCAAAAAATTTGTCAACGTATCACACGTATCGCACATAGATACCACCACGAATAAATGTCTATATTGCAACAAACCACATCCAATTCATAAGTGTTTTAAACTATTACGATGTGATATTGAATTGCGCAAAAGATTCATTAATGATCACAATTTATGCACTAATTGTTTAAGGATGGGGCATGCGGTAGCAGATTGTACATCAATAAACACGTGTTTCAAGTGCCGGGCAAAACATCACACCATATTACATGAAACTAACAGCGATTCAGATCAAAACCTAAAAGTTGGCAACGCATCTAAGGATTCTAAATTAGAGTCGGTCAACACTGGTCAACGAATAGTCTCGGAGGTTCAAAATTATACCACCGCCAAGGCTACACCCGTTGGAGAAAAACAACCAATATTGCCAACTGTAATTGTTTCGACAGTAGATACACAGGGCAATATTCACTACATTCGGGCATTATTAGATTCAGGTTCAGAATCCACGTTTATCACCGAATCACTAACGAAAAAACTAGGATTGAGCCGTAAGCATGCACATGTGGCGGTGCATGGTTTATCATCAGTTTCCGCAGGAAGTACTAGAGGACAGATTAGAATAAAACTATCTTCAAGATATAATGCAAACCACTTTGTTATCGTAGACGCCTTAATATTAACTAATCTTACTAATTATCTACCTTCTCAGGCAATAGCTCTCCATGAAGTACACAAGGGCAAATTAAACGAATTTTGTCTAGCTGATCCGAATTTTTACGAGCCAAGTCCAATCGACATGATTCTGGGTATTGACAATTTCTACGACATTGTAAACGAGAGGCGAGTACTGATGAAACCAAACCTATATTTGCTAGATAGTTTATTCGGATGGGTAGTTGCCGGTTACGTTTACGATCCAAGTAAACACAGAAGACGTTTGTCAACTACTACGAAGATTTTGGGAAGTGGAGGAGTTATCAACCAATATAATCCCAAAAGACGATAAATGCGAAGAACATTTCTCCAGGACACATCAATTCGACAATGGCCGCTATGTAGTCGAGCTCCCTCTAAAGGAGAATTTTAAACAGTTGGGCAGCAGTTTGAAAGCAGCAGTATCGCGAATGATGGCAATGGAACGTAAATTCCAACGAGACACTCAACTTTGAGAAGAATATACAAAATTTATGCTGGAATACCAAACGCTTGGGCATATGATCCGCATTCCTAACCAAGAAGTGTTAAGCGAGGAAGAGAAAGTGTACTATCTACCACACCATGCTGTATATAAAGTAAGCGCTACATCAAAAAAACTCCGCGTAGTTTTTGATGGCTCATGTAAGTCAAGTTCCGGGTTATCTTTAAATGATGTACTGATGACTGGTCCAACTATTCAGAACGACTTGTTTTCAATACTGACGAGGTTTCGCAAACATAAAATTGCATTTGTCGCAGATATCGAAAAGATGTACCGCCAGGTAATAGTTCATCCAAAACATCAAAATTACCAGAGAATTGTATGGCGAGAACATCCAACAACCGAAATGCAACATTTTAAACTAAATACTGTCACATATGGACTAACGTGTTCACCATATCTAGCAATCAGGTGTTTACATCAATTAGCGAAAGACAATCAATTATCCTCTAAACTAGCAAGTACAATCAAATCGGACTTTTACGTGGATGATTTGTTGTCAGGTTGCGAAACGATCGAAGAAGCTGTTGCAACGTACACTGATTTGTCTAATATATTGTCGAAAGCTGGCTTCCCTTTACGACAGTGGAGTTCAAACAATCCTGAGTTGTTGCGTCAAATACCAATGGAGAAACAAGGAACGGAATCGATTTCATTTGAGGATCCTGAGATGTACGTGAAAACTTTGGGGATTTGCTGGTTGACGAAAGAGGATGCTTTCACTTTTAGTGTACCTGCATTACACTCTGAACTATCATCAAAACGGAAGCTGTTATCAGAGTGTGGTAAAATATTTGATCCGCTTGGGTGGCTGGCTCCAGCAACAATTACCTTTAAAATCATACTTCAGTCGCTTTGGTTGTCGAAAGTAGGATGGGACGATCCGCTGCCATCCAACATTCATAAGACGTGGTGCGCCGCAAGAAACGACCTAATATGTCTCACAGGTATCCGTATACCACGATTCCTTCAAATGCAGTCAACGCATAAAATTGAATTTCACGGCTTTTGTGATGCGTCCGAAAAGGCATATTCAGCTGTAGTATACGCAAGATCAACCACCATTAGCGGCGACAGCTCGGTTCACTTAATCGCTGCAAAAACTAAGGTTTCTCCGCTGAAGCAACTATCCATTCCTCGCTTAGAATTGTGCGGAGCTGTACTTCTAACAAAACTTCTCAGCAAAGTAGCAGCAATTTTCGAAGCGCCAGTAGGCTCCCTATATGCTTGGACGGACTCTAATGTTGTATTAGCATGGCTCACAGATGTTCCCAGAAAATGGAATTGCTTTGTGGCGAATAGAACGAGTTTCATCATAGATAAACTACCAGTTAGTCGATGGCAACACGTACCAACCAAGATTAATCCAGCTGACTGTGCAAGTCGCGGCATATCACCAAGGGAACTGTTGAACCACACTCTTTGGTGGAGTGGGCCTGACTACCTGCAAAGGTCAACGCTTCATTGGCCAAATCACGAAAAACCTCCAGTTCGAACTACTGTGATCGAGGCTAGGAAAACCGTTTTAACTTCAACAAATGCAGGCGTAACCACAGATGAAACTTGTCTGATAAAATATGTAATTGACAAGTTTTCTTCATTTATGCTGATGGTTCGAATAATAAGCAGTTGTGTTAGATTTGCCGAATTATGCCGTAAAACCACCTCGCCATACATTACCAGCCAGCATATGCAAAGAAGTGAAACAATACTAATCAGATGCGCTCAACAAAAAATGTTTCACGAGGAAATACGCCAACTTCAAACTAACAAACCAATTAAAAAAAGCAGTAAATTAATATCTCTTTTTCCATTCATAGATGAAAGTGGCTTATTACGAGTAGGTGGCCGCCTGAGTAATTCCAACGTTGGTTATTCAACCAAACACCCAGTAATTCTACCAAAGCAGCACCCATTGACGGAGAAGCTCCTACGCTATCTGCATGCCAAATATTTACATCCCAATCCATCAACGTTACTATTCATATCCAGAACAAAATATTGGGTCATTGGCGCAAAGGATGTAATAAAACAAATCACCAACAGCTGCGTACATTGTATAAAAAGTCGTCCAAGATTAGGTAAGCAAATCATGGGAAACTTACCTACATCGCGAGTCACACTAACACGCTCATTCACCAATGTTGGAGTCGATTATGCCGGGCCTGTAGCAATCAGTTCCAAGAAGGGAAGAGGTTCCAAACGGTTAAAAGGGTATATCTGCTTATTTATTTGTATGGCAACCAAGGCCATTCACCTAGAAGTAGTTGGTGATTTATCAACCGATGCGTTCATAGCCTCATTGAAGAGGTTCACAGGACGAAGGGGTTTACCAAGCAACATATATAGCGACAACGCGACTAATTTCATCGGTGCCCAGCGAAGGTTTGATGAGTTTTTCCGCATAATATCATCAAACCCACACAACGAGAAGGTATCTGCATATCTTGGTACACAGAATATACAGTGGCATACTATACCACCTTCTACCCCACATTTCGGAGGTATGTGGGAAGCGGGGGTTAAATCAATAAAAGGACATTTGCGACGAGTATTGGGCGATTCGGCACCTACGTTTGAAGAACTTCAAACACTATTGATCCAGGTAGAAGCAATTGTAAACTCTCGGCCGCTAACTCCAGTTAATGATAATCCTGACGATCTGAATATTCTAACTCCTGGCCATTTTTTAATCGGTTCACCAATGCTCGAAGTACCAGATAGGGGTCCAAATCGCGCCACACTAAAATTAAGTGAGAGATGGGAATTAATCCAAAATATGGCAAGAGGCTTTTGGAAAAGGTGGCACTTAGAATACCTCACTTCGCTTCAAAAGCGGTCCAAATGGCAGCATCAACAACAAAATTTCAAAGAAGGCGAGCTGGTTTTGATCAAAGATGATAATGCATCTTCTCTGACGTGGGCAAGAGGTCGAGTTATCAAAGTTCATCCTGGCGAAGACGGTAAGGTCCGGGTCGTCACGTTAAAAACCAGCACTGGGGAACTGAAACGTCCAATAGTAAAACTGTGCAAACTCCAGATCGAGTAGTTAAGCAATTTACTGCTTAACCGGGGGAGTATGTTGCCGCGCAACACGAGCAACATTTGGTATTTTCCACCTGAAATTCGTACAACACAAAACAACACATAATGAATTGAAACACCTTAATGTACATCCATTTATATATAATACTTAATGCTAACTTTATTTTATATAATTTTTATACACAAAAATTTACTTTGTCAAACACTATTTTGTACATCCATATTTGCTTCCAATTCATGTTCCTAGAATAGAAATTAAATATTAGAATTCATTAATTAGCTAGACATAAAATACTTATCTGTAATGATCACAACAGGCAGGATAATTATCTATAAAAAATAAGAATTATTAGTTTAGAATTTAAGAAAATTTAAATTGCACAAATAAAAATTACTTACCTTGTTTACATATGGAAATGGCGAGACGGTGACATTTCCATGACATTTACGTACACTCACACCACAATATACCCATTGAACCTATCTAACTCCGAATATAGGTAAAGTAGATTGTACTTTGCACGTAGATAGTACATACGTCAAATCAATTCCGAATTGTATTTCGGTGTAGTATAATAAGTAAATAGTATATATTTTTAGACAATTGTTTATAGGGTGAGTTATGTAATTCCGAAACTCCGAAATTTGTGTCAACTTAAAAAACCAATTTTGTAAAATCATCCTCTTACTTTTCAACTCTGGAAGCAGCAACACCTACATAATAAAATAAATTTGTACACATATTTTATACTTTGTACATTGCATTTTTTATTTTATAATTGCAACATCTACAATATTTCAAAGTGAATAAGCTTGGCCACCATTATACTCCACACAATATACGTGTTTATTTGCGGGCGTACATATTCCCCAACTATTCACTTTGAACAAATAAAATTATTATCTACTATTCCTCGAATACGTAGACAGTTAATGATACTTTACTGCTATTCGCTTTTAAAGCGCCGCTAGAGGCGTCGTAGTCGCCCGAGCCAATGTTGGTGTAAATGCATTTAGATGTCAAATCGTATAGGAAAATGGTGCAAGCTAAGTTTTAATTTGATTTAATATTATTTCGCAATAAATTACACAGCAGAAGAATATAATAACTTAATAATAATAGCACATAAAATATAAATATATGTATATTAATTTTAGGAAATCAATCCAGAATTAATTACGAAAATCAGCTTGAAAGTGCCAATTTGTTTTTATAATTCCAATTGTTGTTCTCTGATGTCTGATGAAAAATTTGATAATTCAATATCAGTCAGCAGTCTTTACTATTGCGGTGGCGGAAAGTTTACCAGGCTAGAAACATAATATTGTGTGGTGTTGGAGGAATTATACTCAAAACATGTTCAAAACTGCGAGTATTTGATTGCAATCGTCAAACCCCGAACACCAGCCATGGGAAGTAAATCTTTTCATCCATTTAAACAAGCAATGGATAAATACTGCCACTTGCAAATGTCTAGGAAATCATGGGAGTAAATGTAAACACATTGTTGGAAGCGTTCTATATTTAAATCAGTTAGTCATATTATTTATTACAAACAATACACGATCACGTAAAAGAGTAATACTGGAAAACTTTCATTTGCTACTCCAATAAGTACCATGGGTAGAAAAACACAAAATCTTTAAGGAATGTTTAATAAACTTGGTCGAAATATTTTATGTTTGTACTGTTTGGGCTGTAATGCAACTAACACTTACTGTTTTGGTAAATATATTTTTATCAAATTAATTTAATTTGCAAATTACTGATGTAGGACATTATTTTACTATGCAGATTGGCATTTAATAAATTTATACCACCATTGGCTCTAGTTAAAAAAATATCCGGCAGATGTCATCTACTTTGCTTTAAAAAGCGAATAGTTAAGGATAGCAGTAATAACCAGAATACTTTATTTTAAATCAAATGATTCTTTTAGTTGCGAAGACTTCTTTATTACTAATATCGGGAACTCGTTTAACGAGAGTGATTATACCGCCGCCTTGCTCCACGAATGCTAGTTCTTGAACCAAGGTATTTGTAGAGAATTTTTCGTGTTTTTCATTCTCTTACCAATTTACATTACTGTACATTTTCTCATGCAGTGACTAATACAGCAGGACGAATAAAAGGTTATGGTTCATAATATTCCAAGGATATGCCAAGTCAATTAGAGCATGGTTGATTAATCGTTTTTAGAAAAAAACGATTAATGATTAATTGTTCGTTTTTTATGTCGATTAATCGCTTAATCGTTTAAATAAAAAAACATTTTCATATTATGATCGATGCATGGTGTATTTTTTCTAACATATTAGTTTGCACTTTACTGTGCTCAAACACCACCAGGTGCTAAATTGTTCGTTCTCGTACAGGACCCGGTGGTCTGGATAACTGTTTTTTATCAGGAATACATCAAACTCTTCCGCTGTAGAATGTTTCATTCTCTTTTCACATTTAATAGTGTCGCATTCATCACGTTCCATTTCTTACAGATTCGTTTAGATGTGTGATTTTCTAAGCAATGTAGCAACCCCTTTATAAGTCTACATTCCTTATATTATTAATTCTCTCTGACACTGTTATAAAATTATTGACCAGCCACACCTGACTGATTCTGCAATTTGACAAATGAAAATTCAAAAATATCATTTGCTTTTTTCAAATTGCAACCCCTTCTACCTAGAGCTAACGATCATAATTCAATAACTTCTAGTGCTTCAACAATCTGCGAATTAATTTCAATTTCTTCATTACTTGGAAACATTTCAGTTAATGAAAAATTCTGTAAAACTGTGCTGATAGAGTCTTGCAATTTTTTAAATATTTTAAGTATTGCCACCATATAATTCCATCTCGTGTGGGCGTCTAATAACAAGGTCAATTCTTTCCTTATATGCAATATTTCGTTTTTAAGCGTTGATTCCCGAAATAACTTCACGATTTTTCGAACTTTTTGTATAACAGACAAAAGCACGGTGCTGTAACTAATTGAGTTGAAGTTGATGTTGAAGTTCTTGTTATCTTATAACAATATATAACAAATACTGTATCTCATTTTCTTCATCATTCACATCTTCAGCTAAGTTTGACTCACCATCGAAATTATTGTCACTTTGATAATCTATATCTTCGGTTATGCCTGTAGGTAATTTTTATAAAGTACATCCACAACTGGATAAATGAATTCTATCGGAGTGACATATTTGATGATAAGAACCCATTAGTCGAACCATCTTTTTCATTATAGATGCACCATCGGTAACGACTGCAACAATATGCTTATATAAATCGACGAAAGTAACGTAATTTTTGTTGCAACGTTGTGTAAACGTTAAGGCACATGTATCGCCACTACGTTTAGTCATCAAATTTCGTCATGGTTGATTCCTATGTAGGCTATGATTCCTTTCTCAGTCAGAGGCATTTTCAAACTTTGTGGTTCTCAGTTTTATAAATTAATTCAAAATTGTTCTGATTGACCGATTAATCGATTAATCGAACCATGTCCTAAACACAATATATTTCGCAGAAATTATAGGCCTTAACAAAATACAGCAAATCTTTGCAAAGACCAGGTAAGTTTAGGTGGCGATTCTTTGCAATTGTGCATAGAAAATGTTACTTATTGTGCCAGCGGAAAATTTACGCTGTTGATGAAAAAATGTTGATTGAAGCTTGTTCAAAGAAACAATTAAAGCGGTGATACATGTACAGATTTTGCCTTCAGGGCAAAAAAATTGGCCTTATACAAAATTGAGAAATGTTCAATTTAAAATTTTTGCCTATAAGGCGATTCAAGATGGCCTAATTTTAACCAATCAGCGCGCATAATTTTTATACCTTAAAGGCAAAATCTGTACATGTATCACCGCCTGTACAAAGCGTAATGATCTTTCATATCAAATTTTAATGTAAAATTCTATTTACCAAAAACCGGAAAAAAAATTGATGTACATTAAAAATTTTGTTCTCTTTGACAGAAAAAATCCATTTTTTTATGTACATCAATTTTAAAAAACGTAAATTTTTTCTTTTTTCTTTAAATTTTGTTTTTGATGGAAATACCAAAATACAAAATGAAACGTCAATTTTTGTAGAAACGTCAATTGGTGTGTTAAATTACTAATAAATTATAGCATGTGTTTTAAATTTAATTCAAATATATTTTAATCGTTCATTAATAAATATGTGACGATTATTCGTTCGAAAATATATAACATAAAATTTCGTATAGTGGAGTGCAAAATTGACGTCGTTTGGATGTGACATTCCTAAACTTCAAAATCCTATTTAATATCTCCAATACATACATAAAAGCACGTCAATTTTGATTTTTTGCTCTATTTGAATCATAGAGTTCACATGATTTGGAAAAGTAAATAGAATTTCACATAAATAATAATTAATGTTTTTGTTTTACGATGGTTGCTATGTGTTTCCATTGTTTTCATATGTGGCACTATTCTGGTAATTTCCCGGGAACAGGGAACTGGGGAGAGAATTTATATGTAATTTTTATTTAAACGTTTTGTTTCTGGCATACTGAGGTAAAAAGTTAATGTTGATTTAATGAAAACAAAATCAAATTGGGAATAATTTTCCCTACCAATTTTGGTATGGAAAAATTATTCCCAATTTAAAAATATTTACATCAAATTTTTCTCCTCAGTAGGCCGGAAAAAACATACATATTTCAACAGAAACTACATATAAATTCTTTCCTCAGTTCTCTATTACCAGGGAATTATCAGAATAGTGCAAATGATGTAGTTTTTAGATCCGTAAATATTTAGATCCGTTGAATACTTTAACTGAGCTTGAGATACGTGATGCGGGCTATGTTTCCCCAATATTAAAAATAAATGTGGGTGTGTAATGCTCTTAAATATTGAACATTTCGATCATACCTAACCAATATAATACTAGTTTTGATATGGCCGGTGTTATAACTTTGCTTATTTGAACTCAATAGCACTTGTTCATAATTCATACTGGAATATAAATAATATTTTCATTTTGGGAAAGATCAATGAAATATTAAAAAAAATTCTGTTTTAATCAAAGATCAAAACTTGCATAAGTTAGCTTGTGCAAGATATATTTCGTCTACCAAATTGCTTCTTACTCTAACTAGAAAATTACATACATTATGTCCAATAACTATTATGGCATCGAAGTTATTGATGCATTAGAAATAACTTGGAAATCAAACATTTAAGATCTCGGCATTATTTACACAAAATTCTGCAATTTTGCAAATGTATAAAAATACTTTTATATTATTTATAGGTAATCTGTTTATGTAATGTAAACACTCTTCCTTTATTTTATTAAAGAGGATTTTATAAGTGTATATAATATTTTGACGGTTTCATAAATCAAGTGTTTTTTAAAAGTTAATTTATCATATCCAAACTCGATTTATAAAATAAACGAAGCAAATTAAAAGTTTTAGGCAAGCCACATTTTTATTTGATTCTGTAACCAGTGACGATATAAATTGGTCGCAGACATTTAAATTTTTCTTCAATTATAATTTAATTGTGATACCAGCAGTGAAATTAAAAAGTGAACATTACTTTCTAATAAATTGTGTAAATTATCTGGTTATTGTAGTTTGCACGTTTTAGTAAATGAGTGGTTGTTTTGAGTATTTGTGTTTATTTGCTTTTACTGGAATTTATTTTAAAACGACCACCATCCTTATATTTTAGTTACTGGATACGTACTGAGAGCTGTAGTAACTCATGATCTGTACATTTGATGTATCGCCAAACTTTAATAAGGTTAGATTTCATGACAGTGCAAGTATTATAGATTGTGTTGAAAATGATTTTTGGGAAGTGTGAATAAGGTGGAAGTAATGTGATCATGCATGATAGCTTGCATTGATTGTTTCTGTAGGGCTTAGTTCGCATACGGGTGATGTTAATTAAATACAATATCAAGTTTTGCTTGTGCATGTACGTTTAGTTTCTGCAAATACGTTCCTAATATGTTGATTTCAAGATTAATAAGAATATTTTAACCAGGTGCTGTCCTGTAGCTGTATTTTATTTACAAAAATAATGGAGGTTCGGCGTGACTTCCTATTTTTGTTTGTAAATATGCTGGTAAAATGAATTTGCATGCTGATTTGAATGATGTTTTGTTTAAATTTTATTTCCTTACAGAACTTTATTTTCTTACAGAACTATTCCAAACTCTGCAGAACACATCCGGAACAAGAATCAGGGTCTCTTAGACAATGCTGATAGACCTCAAGATTCGTGTAATTTTATTCATTGTTATGCTATTTTTAATTTAAAAAAAACACTGACATCTCTTATAAAATTTAATTTCAGAAAAAATTTCATTCGAACTCTCTAAATGAATTAAAAATTAGTCGAATACCGGAGTACATTCATTTCTTTCCGCGAAATTTATTCTAATATTATATTTTATTAAAACGTTTGAGTTAAAGAAATTCAAAATAATAATATAAACATGAAATTAATTCGTCCAATTTTGTTATTTCAAATTCAGTAAATACCGGATTTTGAAGAACATCTAAATACGTTAAATTGGGCAACGCCGTGTAATTGGGCAAACATTGAAAACCACCGACAAGCAACGAGTGCAACACAAACAGCGCAGTTGAAGAAGATAAATACAGAAGACGTTTTTTTATAAAAGGCCACAATATAAGGATCATGATAGCTGGGATTCAAATTGGTAAATATATTTTTAATATTTATGAGAATAAAAAAAATTTGTTCAGATTGACATAGATTTTATCTAGAACGTTGGCTGAATTGTTTTCAAACATTCGAAACATCCTAATGGAAATTTGCACTACAAAAAACAAAAATGCCGCTAGCAAAACATTATTTAAACAGCTGCCGGCAAACTGGGACCAAATAAATATCACAATTTTATTCGTATAATCTAATACTCGTATTTCTTCCATAGTTTGCATGGAATCAAATTTAATTTTATGATATAGGGGCTCTATATGAGCTTTCCGAGAAAAAGGAGCTAAACCACATTTTGGTTGCGTTATAATTTCTGGTCATTTGTTCCATGTGTTTCATATGTACAAAAAATTGTTTAATCATCATATGAATCAAAAATTTTAAATTCAATTTTTTTGCTGTAAATCATTGGAAACGATTTGACTGACAAGTTTAACAAAACTAATCTTGTTGGGTATGATTTCAAATGATTGTGGCCCTTTACGATCTAGACGAACTCCTCAATAGAGACAAGAGCTTGATCAGTTTATGCTAACTGTGAACTTAGTTTGCACTGGTTATAAAACCAATGACTACCTAACAGGATGATTCACTTAGAGTTTTCATTTCAACTGTCCATTTTTTACATTTATTATAAATATTAGTAGTAAATTAATTTTATTTTATTTTTATTACAGACATTAAAGCCTTTGAACTGTTTTACCAAACCATGCCAAGTATAATAATTCCAACAACAAGAAAGATTCCATGGTCCAACCAAGTGTACAGGAAGTACAACCAAAAATGCTTCGTGGCCATTATTCAAAGCATAACAGGAATTCAATCCTATACATACCAATTGAATCCTTAAAAACCGATTCAGCTATGCTAATAATAATTGAAGAAAATTTATTTTGTGTAAACAGCACAATAACATTTATAGATATCGTGAATTCCAGTGACTCCTATCGTGAAGAAAAATTGAAATACAATAATTCGTACCAAATTTGCTGTCCCGGTTAGGAAATTCTTATTGGTCTGGCCGGATGAGCACTTTTACACAATATTCAAGTTTTTAATGGAACCTGAGTCCAAATCTCTGGAAAGGCGTCACTGTTTTCACTCAAACTCAAAATTGAAATACCAAAAATCGTAACAAATTTGCTGTCCTGTTTAGAACGTTCCAAATAATTTGGCTGGACGGGTAACTTAGCCATCTATTTCAGGTACTTTCAGAAGCTGAGTGCAAAACTCTGGCAAAGTATTTTAATGGCCGCTTATCATTTTCTGTTAACTCAAAATTGAAATACTAAACTAAGAATTGCTATTAAGAATTTTTACAACCTATTTCAGGTGATGTCGCAACCTCATTCCAAACATCTGGGAAAGCGTGTTAATGGCGGTTTATAAATTTCGTTCAAACTCAAAATTGAATTAAAAAAAATCGTATTTTATTTACAGTACAGATAAAATTTATTAGTAAGTTCAAATTAGGCTGGCTGTTTACCATCTTCGCACAAACTCAAAATTGAAATAAAAAATTCGTCTTAAATGCGCTATCTCGGTTAGCAACTAATAAAGCTGGCTGGCGAGCAATTTAACAACCTATTTCAGGTTCTAACGATACCTAGGTCTAAATCTCAGAGAAAGCGTGTTAAGACCGTTAACAGTTTGAACTCAAACAAACACCCTATTTCTATGGAACCTGAGTCCTCAAAATTGTAATATAAAAAATCGTAACAAATTTACTGTACAGGATTATTCCAATTAGGTTGTTAAACTGCTAGTCCATTCAGCCTAATTAGAACTTTCTATCCAGGACAGCAAACTTGTCACGGTTTTTTGTACTTCAATATTCAGTTTGAGCGAATATGGTGAACGGCCATTAACACGCCTTCCTATAGATTTGGACTCAGTATCTAATATCACCTGACATAGGTTGTTATATTGCTCATCCAACCAGCCTAATTGAAATTTCCTAACCAGGACAGCATTTTTTGGTAATGAATTTTTGTATTTCAATTTTGAATTTGAGCAGTATATGCCCAGAATGCCTTCCCAGAGATTTGCACTGAGGCCTGATATCACTTGTAATAAACTGTTAAATTATTAGTCCAACCAGCAAAACTGTGACTATCTAACCAAGATAATAATCATAATAACAATATTTGTTTCAGTATATTTTGCTGACCTGGAAGTTTTATTTTTTTTTTTTAATGAGAAATAATAAACCTAACCTGAATTGGCAGTGGAATTTTTTTTAATTATTGTTCTTATGCGGCTTTAGTTTGGAGTATCAATTTCAAGGTTTATCACTCTAAAAATTTGTTTATGAAAAATGATTATAAAACATTATGAATATACAAGCCTTATTAATTTATATATCTTATTTGACAGTGTACTCCATTTCCGGATAGGATTTACACACATACACGTGTGGAAAAAATACAAAATCGACATACGCATAATTTTACCAATTAAAAATGGCCGCAAAATAAAGAGGTTTTCACAAAAATTTGTAGTAATGACTTTGGTGACTTCTTTCAAGGTTATCCCAAAGTTAACCACAATCAATTATTATATTTAATCAACAAGGCCCATTTCCCATGAAATAAACACAATTACTTGTGTCCAATCTACTGTTCCCGCCATGACCGCTTCTCCAATTACAGAACACCATTTGAATGTTGAAAGTTCCATGTCCCATGACATAGTAGATTGGTTTGCGTTTTGTACTACACTTAAAAAGAATAAAGCTCTAATGCCGCAGTGGTACTATTTCTAATATCCACGAAATTTGAACACGAAAATCGTTGAGGCTTCATTGTTTCAAAAAATTCTTCTATCAAGATAAATTTATTACACTTTCCAATAGCGCTAAGGTTATTAAAAAATATAAATTGATTCGAGTTAGTTCCAACAAAGTTCCAAGGATCGGAATTTAGTAGCAAGTCCGAAGTTCTTGGGAAAGGTGAAATTATGTTTCGTGAATTTTAGGATTCAAATAGTAGACATAATAAGAAATTATGATCTATGTATATAAAACCCACCTGCAGATATCCAAGATTATTATAATTTAATGAAACCGGGGTATATTATACCAAAATATTGATATTTTTGGATAACTAATCACATTTGAATCTAGAGCAAAAAAAAAGTAGATTCGTATACATATGAGAAAAAATATTTATTTACGGATTTCGCAAACGAAACAAAAAAATAATTCTGTAATCCTTCAAGGTGTATCACAGTATATACAGAGAGTATTTGATACCCAATCTCCCTGTATACATGTTTATATTTATACATCCATACACACATTGCAGGATAAAAAGGATATCGTATTTATCTATTATACATATATATATATATATATATATATATATATATATATATATATATATATATATATATATATATATATATATATATATATATATATATATATATATATATCCTCTAATGCTCGATGTATGATGGTTTATTTGACATATAATGTTATATAATAATACAGATAGGCAGTTCTATATATTCTCAATATATCAACGTGTATATATATATTTAAATTTCGGGAATATGTATTTGATAAATCCTTTCTAGTAATTATATAACAGTAGGATAAATCTCTAAATGTATATATGTATGTGTGTGTATCATACTCTTCCGATAGTTACTTAAATATGTACCATAATATTTAATTCCAGTGATGAGATTTACGTAAAACCTATATAGAAAAATAAATTTTATCCTTTTTCCGTATATATTCTGTATGTATTATGCTTTTGGTATCATATGATGTCTGTAACTATACAGTTGTTGTAAATAAATCCAATCCTAAAATCCTATTTTCTATATATTAGAATTAGAACTACTAAATAAAATCAAAATTAGAACATATCTAAGTTATTGCTGTATACAGCTAGCTATACAATTTGGGAAATCTCTTGTATTATTGTTGTTGTTCCTATTACAGTTGATTTATCTATTTTTATTTCAATTTGATAGATTTTTATATAATTTTTGTTGTTGTTGTTTGGTACTTTTTGTACATAAAGAAATTAATCACATAATATATTTAAATCAATTTAAAAATCCGATTTTGTGTGTGTGTTTGTTTCTATGTTTTTTAATTCTACAATTTCAAAAAACAAAAAAAAAATCACAATCCTAACAAATTTGGTCGATCGGATTAGATGAAACGTTTCAGTTTTGTGCAATTTACGTCATTACACAAAACTACCGTTGATATCATGATATTGAATACATTGAGGTGGAAAATTTGTATGGCAAATCGTTTAATTTTGAAATTTAAATCATTTGGTATACTAGGATGAGGGTTAAGGTGGTAGTTAGTCTTAATATAGACCGAATGGACCAGAATATGTATATACCTAAAACACATGTTCTCGTATCAGTGACAAATAAAACTATAAAAATACTCATTTATTATACAGAAAACTCATCACTTTAAAATAAATTTAGAAACATTTTATAAATTCAATAGAAAAGCACATAATCCTACTGTATACAGTAGTTTTTAATAGTAAAGTAGTTATCTGAAACGAAAATAGCGAAAGATTTGCTTTTGATGAATTTATTTAAATTGTGTTTCAGTATAATATACGGAAGCACCAACAAAACCTTTTGAAAAAAACTATTCATCAGTTACAATAATATAATAATCACTTTTTGGTGCAGTATAGATAAATTAATTTCTAAAATTTTATAATTTTTAAAATTTTTGTTGTATTGTTGATTAGAGGAAATAATAATATGGAATACATTCAATCATGTCCCATTTCAATAAATTGTAAGTTTTTTTTGTTTATTTCGAGGGTAAACCGTATTTGGGTGACAAATTAGGGCATATTTGAATTTCTATTTTACTGTAATCAGGATAGTGTTAGGGTGTTTTGTCCGTTTATAGGTAAGAGATTTCTCTTATCTAACCCATTGGTTTGCGGATATGTGTTGGCCTTGAAAATAATTTTGTAATCAATTCTAACATCCAGCTAATGTTTCATTTTTAAAAATATCGTAAATACTTTCCCAAATTCTTCAGATTGTAAGCTTTTCGATCAAATATGAATGGCCAGGCACACCGGCTAAAAGATTTCAAAAGATATCAAAAGATTCAACATAAACAATTTTTATTCTTTTATATATTCTGATTCGAAGCGTCAAAGCGTAAACTTGAAAAAGTACTAAAATTTTGATTGCGTTTAAAAATATTCATGCAGCAAATATCCACGTATAAAAAAGTTAGCCCACGATTCATTCCAGAAAAACGCAGTGGCAATACTAAACTATCACGATATATTTATCATCGAGGCAATCACTGTAAACACCTAGTTTATCCCATCCCAGGATTTACTATCCCTGAAAAAACCACAGAGTTAACTATCATCTCATAATTTTCGCGCATCTACCCCTATAGCAGCAGAACACTATCCGAAAACAATCATCCCGGAATTTTTAATGATAATATAATTTAAGAGACAAAATATAAATTATCAAAGATCGATAAACTATAGCAAGAGTTCACTGTAAATCAAAAAATAAAATATTAAAATAAAAAAATACGGATGATAGAGGTTATGAATTAAACTTATGTATATATTTATTAGTTTTTAAAACAGATACATTCAACGAAGTATCGAGGTTTGAACTGAAAAAAATCATTAAATTATTGTGACTATCGATACTTGATCGCATCTTCAGCCCGTATTATAAAAGGTTCGGATTAGGGTGGGCATTTTTTAAATGAAACGTACCATTATTAAATTGATTTTATGAGACTACCATGCGTCCGAGCGACAAAAATGAGCTTTAAGGCCCTTTTGCAATTACCGACTTATTTCAGACTTATTGTCTTATTTGACGCCATCTTGAATAAGTCAGTCAATTTGTTCCAATTCATTGTACCGACTTATTTGTGACGTAATGACAAAAAAACAGAACGCAATTTCTATTATATGGAAGAAAAAATTTTCTTGACATATTAGTCGTTGCTACTAGATTTGAAAAAAATGCATGCATTACATTTAGTCAAGACACAGTTTTTGGAGACATTTCTGTGTAGACATACTTATTCAAATAAGTCTCCTCGCAAGGTGACTTATTTGAATAAGTCGGTGTCCACAAATAAGTCGGTAATTGGAAAAGAGCCTAAATCCTAAAAATCATTAATTTACTCAAACTAGCGATACTCGATCGCAGCTATACAGCCCGTATTATAAAGGGGCGAGCATTTTTTCAATGTGACATACCAAAATCTTGAAAATAAATTAATTTTATGAGACTTCCATGCATTCGTGCGATACAATTGAGCTTTAAGCTCAAAACTAATTAATTTACTCAAACAATCGATACTTGATCGCATCTTCAGCCCGTATTATAAAAGGTTCAGATTGGGGCAAACATTTTTTAAATGTGACCTACAAACATCTTGAAATTAAGTTGATTCTATGAGACGTCTATGCGTCCGAGCGTCACAATTAAGGTTTAAACTCTAAAAATCATTAATTTACCCAAACAATCGATTCTTGACCTCATATACAGCCCTGTCTTGTTTAAATGTGGCATTAAACTTCCTGAAATTTTGTTGATTTTATGAGACTTGGGCTGAAGATGCAATCAAGTATCGATCGTTTGGATAAATTAATGATTTTTAGAGTTCAAAGCTCAATTTCGCTTGGACGCATAAAAGTCTCAAGTCAACCAATTTGAAGACTTTGCTATGCCATAATAAAAAACACTCGTTCTGCTCCAAATTGTTTATAGTATAGGCTGTTAATGCGACCAAGTATCTCTAGTTTGAGTAATTTAACGATTTCTTTAGTTTAAGAGAATCGTGGTTTACTCGTACTCATAGAAGTTACTTGAAATCAACCCTTTATGTTCATATGGTAACTATAGAATTTTAAAATATAATTTATTCTTATATCCAATTTCTGGGCTGACATTGATCGGATAGATAACTTTCGCTATACGGCTAGCTGGGTTAAATTATTTTATGGAATAATGTTTTAGTGTCGTTATAGTTCTTCCTGGGATGATAAATGTTGATATGGCAGCCTGGGCTGACAGTAAAATCCTGGGATGAAACAACTGTCGTGATAGTTTATTATTTCCATTTTTAAGCTTTCTGGGATGAAAGCTCGACCTAACTTTATATATAACGTCAAATATTCTCTAAAGATTCATAAAATTAGGAATAATTTTTGCTACAAGAAACTTTAATCGTGTTAAGTAATGTTTAATTGCCACTGTTGAGCTTAAAGTTACTGGGTATTTAATGGGTAATCTATTCGAATAGGATTTGTGTTAATTGACCGAATGCGAAAACATCGAAACCACAATACCAACTGTTTAAAAAAAAAATTAATAGAAACATTATCGAAAGGTAAAATACACGAGTTTTATTTCGGCAAACTTCTTAACTAAGTCTTTATCGGTTTTCGGGTCACCCGAAAAATATAATATCAAATGACTAAATCAACGGACATTGTTTTGTTGAATTTTTAAAGCAACCAATTTTTATTGACATCCTTCTTCTTATTTATCTGGTTTCTTAATTACGCCGATGATACACGATATAATACGAGTAGTAATTGTATGTTTGTATCATCGGTTATAGAAATGACCTTAACCATTTTCGTCAACATTACTGAAAGAGGGTTCCAAATAGAAATCGATTGATATAACAGAATTCGTGAAAATCGCTTAGAAGGTCTCCACTAGGAGAGGCCCACGTGCTTTCCTCGGTTTTTTTACAGCTCAAACGGCTTTAAAAATGTTTAATTAGGAGTTTTTCGAGTACAAATAATGGATTGGAATGGGTAAAGATTTCATTGCAATGAAGAAGACTCTTAATGATATGGTTTTCTTCGGTGGGGCCTGGGCACCGTTTTTCATTTTTTTCTCAATTCATGATTTTGAAGAAAGTTGCTGAAAAAGAGTTTTCAATAATTAGAAATCGATTGCGATGGGGTTTGATTTCTAGGAAATGCTGTTTCGAGAAATTTATTTAAGTGTTCCCAGGGACGCACGGGTTCCTTTGTTCGACTCGAAAGATTTTGATAAAAATCAATGTAACCAATTTTTTGTTAACGTTTTTCTCATTAGGGCTTGGTTACCTTTTATAACCTTTTTCCTCGGTCTGCACAATTTTTTCCTAATTCCAATTATTTACGCTTCATTAGTTTTGGGTTTAACATATATCTTCAGTAACAATCTGGTGCAAGTGCTAACAATATTCTGACTATGTGTTCGGCAAGCATTTGAATTTCGAGTTTGATGCCTTAAGCAGAGAAGATCCGTTATTAAGATCAAATAACGGATCACCTACGAGTAAGAATGTAGGTATACAACACCCTACAATGACAAACAAACCTGATATCTATATCTCCTTAGATGGATCAAAGATTGAGGTAAACACTCTACAAAAATTAACGCGGACTAAAATTCAAACCCCACCGTAGAACTGAAAATCAACTATTTTGAACTCATAATTGGCAAGACCCGCCTCAGTTTTCAAATTATTCTGACTTTACCAATTTTATAGTGACAAACCCAGCGAGTGAAAATAATTTTACAACTTGTTTTAGAGCATCGTCCACGAGGATTCAAGTTCATCACCGGTAAAATTTTAATACGTAATAGGTCAGTTTCGGGGCCCAGTCGAGATCTTAATACGCTAATTTCGAGCAGACAGCACATTGAAAACTGAAAGTGCTGGGAAAAAGCACAAAATAAGGGAACTGTTAATCGGGTGTTAAGCAAACGAATGGATTCCCTCGAAAGACCAAAGCAACATATTAATAAAGTGTGAACATAACAATGAGATATAATATATTATGCGACCAACTTCTACACAATCGTAAAAACAAACCCGAATGCACGAAATTCATCAAGATGAGATTTAACTGCCTAGTAAAACAGAATTTACGAACAGAATTTTCTAGTAAAACAGAATTTACTTTTAAACCAGTCCTCGCAAGTCAAAAACGTGGTCAACTTTGTTAAAATTCGTGTACATCGCCGGTTCGTGGTAACCATAATTTGTCCTGTGTTTATTTACGAGAAGAAACTCAGAATATCTTAAGGTTCTGATTGGTGCTTTTATTGAATGAATCGTTTGACATGCTAGGGTAAGTCCGTATCGTATTTGAAGTCACCCTGGCAACATAGCACTAGATATTAACAGCATAGTCAAGTTGGGTTCTGGTTTGCGAAACATAGAGTTAGCTCTAGCTGCTCGTTGTGATTAGAGAAGTCTTTAAATTTATATACTCTTTGTGGAGTGAGACCATTAAATGGAACTGTTGGGTCAGAGGATTAGTTTTTCGATGAAAATATATAATCTGACACTTATTTATGTTCAGACCGAGCACATTGGAATCACACCAAGACACTAGGACGTCCATATCTTGTTGTAATTTGTGGGTGTCGTTGGTGTTCTCCGCGATTTTAAAGGTTTTAAGATTGTCAGATTATTATCCTTATTATAACTCTGGATTTCACAATATTTTGTTGTCGATTCTAAAAATGAACTTTACTGGCTGTACGTAAAAATGAATGCTGGCACCTTCCACTGACGCGTAACAACTAAATTTGTGAATGTGTCTCGTTAATGTCACTAAAGCAAAAGGTATACTTTCAAAAAGTTGCATTTTAAATCCTATAACCGCACGCTGATTACGTTAGCCGATGTTAGACCTTGTACCTCAGTTCATAGTTTCCAAGAATCTGATAACTTCATGCTATTACTGTTTTTTGTCGTTTTTCGTGACTGTAAAATACCGTGTGTTCGGTAATACTGGGTAATACTCGATAGGGTATTTGGTTCTTATCCCCCAGAATAAATTTTTTTCGACAATCACTTAGCACAGCTACTAGTATGAGCTACCATATGACAATAATAAACTGGATTTGTGGATTAGAATTTACAATAATCTTTTGGAAGTCCTGGTCTATGATCAGCTGAGATGAGCTATTTTATTTAAAAAACGATTACGATGAAATTTGGTATCGTGGATGAAAATTTTATTTTAAAATGATTTTTAGAAGGTGTGAAACGTGGTCAACTGGGACGGAACTGTCTTAAATTAATTCATTAAAATTAAATTGATTGGGTGTAAATTAGACCAAAATGGCTAATTTGAACTAGACTATATGTTATATTTATTAACCGGTCATGATGCAATTTCGTATGGTGATCGATAGTTATAGACACTATCGGTAACTATCCATGGTTTTATCGATAAATATACCGACCAAAGTCCATAAAATTTTTCATAATTATTATTATTTATTTTCGTAATAGCTCATGGGTTTTCTAGTTTTTCGGTCAATTTGCTAGATGGTAAGTTGTAACATTACGACGAGTCATATCGCTACTAAAATTAAAAAACTTTGTAATTTGTTTTGTTTGTAGTGCCAAATTGCTAGCATTTTAGGAAAATTTGTGTTTGTATGTTTGTTAGTTAATTGCCTTCGCCAATTTTTACAACATTTTTCCAAAAATTAATTTTAAAATCAGTCGACTGCTAAAATTGATTTGAAAACAATGAACAAAAGTTAAAGTGTTCGAAAAGTGATTGGGCGCTTTTAAGACACCCAACAGTTGGGAACATGTTGAGCAAAATCGAAGGCAACATTATATGAAAATGTTTATCACTATGAAATTTTCAAATGAAATTTGCAATGGTTTCACTCATCATAAGGGACATCATAAGGGACGTGAAAGTGCCCATTCTTGAAATTGATATTGTTGAAATTTTATTTTTTTAACCTTTCGACATTAAGAATTATTTTAAAAAGCTTCAATGATTATCATAATGACCTCATATCCAAGCTCCATTTAGAAACTTCTCTTGCTTAAACGGAAAAATTTATAAATATTCCACGGAACGCTCTGTGACAAATCTCTGTAGAAAGGGTGTCATAACATAAAGTTGAAGGTTATTGATCCATCGCAGAAACGTGCATGTCTCAAAAAATTTTAGAGCCGAGGTAACATTCACCGGTAAACTTTCGTTACACCATTGGGAAACGCACTACAGGACCATCTAAAAACGTATTAGATGGTGTGTTTGTCATTATCGAAATAATCAAGCTTGTCGGGTTCTAATAAGTTACTTTTTTCAGAAACAATAAAGTTTACGAAAGTAGAGGAGAAAAATGAACAACTACGTACCACACCTTGACGTTTTGGTATGTAAACAAAATAATAATTTTGCTCTCAAGGTCCACAGAAACCAACGGATACTATATAATATATCACAAACGAATCTGACCACTCTATATAAAAAACGAGATTATTAGTATGATTTCGTTGATGAAAGGCTTACCAACCTACTGCGCTATATAGAATAATCTCCTGAACCTGACAGTCCGTACATCGGCCAATCAGCTGGAACTAAGCCCATATGCGACACAGGTCACAACATTAACCCTTCAAGCATAACATTAACCTGTCCAGTAAATAATAACCGGTTTTATATTCACTTGAATCTTCCAATATTGCGAATCAACAATCATAATTTATCAACAAAAAAACTTACAATTACCCTACATATGAACAACGCACATAACGGGTTAAACATTAAGCATCAATCAACTCAAGACATTAAATAATACATATAAAATTACGTTTTAATCATCGGAGTGAAGTTTATGCCAAAGTAAGAAAATATGCACTGTGACCTATAAGTATGTCATAGAATTGAAAAAACACACGAATATTTATACATTTTTAAAGGAAACATTTAATTTTTGTGAATAGTTGTGAGTGAATTTTATAAAATTAATTATTTTAAATGAAATTATGAGATGATTCTGAACTAGTATTTGATGTAACAAACAAATCTAATTGCTCTACATGCTCGGAAATCTGTGAAATTTTTGGTATTTGAGAGAGAATATCATTGAGTGTAATATGAGAAGTGTTAAACATTTGAAATTATTTAACTCGGCCGCTACGGATCGCACAGAGCTGGTTTTGAACTAAAATTGGATGTAAGAAACCAATCTCTTGTTTACTCACATGCTCGGAAATTTCTGTGATTTTTGTTATTTGAGAGGCAACATCATTGAGTGTAATTCGAAAATTCTTAAACATTTGAAATTATTTAGCTTGGCTCCTACGGATCGCACAGAAATGATTGAAGTGGTTTTAAATTAATGTTTGATATAAGAAACAAATCGTATTTATCCAGAAATCTCTGAGATTTTTTTTTATTTGAGAGCTATCATCATTGCGTGAATGTAATACGAAAATTCTTAATAAGCAATGATCAGATGATGTTTATTTGATTTTTTAGTTTTTAAACCAAACATTTTAGAAAGTATTTTATTATATTAGGGATTTTCTGATTTTAAGTGATTTTATTTTTTAAAAAAAGAGTTCGAGCTGCGTTTAAATATGAAGCATGTGGTTAAATAAGGTTTGTTTGTTACATCAAATATACTATAGTTCAGAACCACTTCGATCACCCCTGTGTGATCCGTAGGGGCCGAGCTAAATAATTTCAAATGTTTAACAATTTTCGAATTGTTGATGTTCTCCCTCAAATAACAAAAATCTCATCAGATATTACCCAACATGTGGTTAAATAAGATTTACTTCTTACATCAAATACTAGTTCAGGATCACTTCGACCACATCTGTGCGATTCGTACTGTGTTTTGTTTTAAAAAACTTCATTTTATAAAATTCACTCAAAACTATTCACAAAAATTAAATATTTTCTACTTAAAGTGTATAAATATTTGTGTTTATTAAAATTGTTCAAATATTATTATGAAAGTTCAGTTCCAAAATATACAGTGTGTATTTTGTTATTTTGGCATAAACTTCACTCCTATGATTAAAACGTACTTCATGTCTTGAGTTGATTGATAAACTTCACTCTTAGCACAAATTTCACTCCGATGTTTTAATCGATATAGTTGTCACGCTTCTATTTATCTTTTAATATTGACGTAGGTTATTTTACTTCCAGAAATAATAGATTTAGCTTGGAATATTTTTGTCCCCTCTCATATCTTCTGACATGAAGTATGTTATGCAAAATTTGTTAAATCTGAAGATGACAAAAAATGAATGTCGAAAATATATTTATAAACAAAATTAAATAAATTAATTTAATTAATTAGGTACTTCGCCAAATATTGGACTTTTATAATTATTTCACTCCGCAGAAATTCATAGAAAAGTATGAAAGAAAATTGTCCCGAATTGGTTTAAGTTAATCGATAAGCCTATCCTAAACTTTTCGATTGCATTTAAACTTCAAGGAAACAGTTCAAAAATCAGTTTACCCCAAGAAATGTTCTTTCATTTTCAACAAATTTATTCTGTGTGGATTGGAAACAATCCATCATTTTCAAAAAATAAATTTAATTTAAATATGCAACCTACAAACAAATAAATTCTGAATATACTCCCCAACCATTTTTGAAACCAATACTTTCACACTCTTGTCATACATAATAATCCTTTCTCATAAAGCACCGGATTAAAAACCAAAAAAAAAAAAAAAATAACCACGACTAAATATTCATTAATTTATATATTAATTAATTAGCATACACACACAGTTAAAATATTAACGAAAAATCATAATAATAATAATATAATTACCTAATAATATTAATTAAATTATAAAAATTCCAAAATTGAAAAAAAAAAATGTATTACATTGAAATCAAAATTATGTAAAACAAAAATATTAATCCCGTGTAATAATTATATTTTTATAATGAAATAATTGAATAATTTTTTTTTAAAGGGTCTCGCATTCATTCTACATTTAAATACGCAACAATAACTATAAGTCCTCAAAAACAAAAAAATATTGATAAACTCGCTATAGGTAAAATCATTTATATATTGATATTTCAATGAATTTTGAATGCATCGAGGATATATAAAAATTTAACACTTTCGGACATGATGTAATAAAAATTGGAATCAAAAGAAAAAAAAATACTTACAATTAACTTTGGTAAAATCGAATTCCTTGCGTTCAATCGTCGGCGATGGCAACACTTGTTCATTATTAATATCACTTTGGCTACCACAGTTATTATTATTATTATTACTACCATTTTCTAAAATTGAGTTATTATTACTACTATTATTACTGGTCATGAATTTGGTTGCTAAATTTCCACCACTAAAACTATGTAACGACGATGTTGAATTGGAATGATGACATGACGATATTGTTGGTGGTGGAATTTGATTATTATTATTATTATTATTATTAATAATACTGCTGCTATTTAAATTAATATTACTTTGATGAGGTGGTGGAGATAAATGTGATGGCGTTACCATACCACTGTTACTATTATTATTGCTATTAGTATTATTGTTATTATTATGACCGCTAATTAAATTACTACTAATATTTAAATTACTATTATTACTAATATTATTATTAATGTTAATACTACTTTTAGGACTTCGCGACACCACCAATTCAACCGGGGTAGATGTTGTTGTCCGACTAATCGATTGTAATCCAGTTGGTGTACGATTTAATGATTCACGCCGATCATTTGTGATCGATGATGCTGGCGATAACGATAATTCTTTTTTTGGTGATTTAGGTCGTGTTAACGCTAATGCTTGGGTCTGAAATTAAATATAAAACAAATTGAAAATTAAACACAAAAATCAAATAACATAACATTGAATCTTAATTAAATTTAATTGAGTATTTTTTTTTTGGTTTTGTTGTGTCTTATCTAATCTTAAAGTTGTTGTTATTTTTGTAGTTGAGTATTGGTATTAGTATTACACTTTCGGGGTTGATTTGATTATAATATGGACAGAAATCAATAAAATCGAAGTCACATCCAAAAATAATTTTCTAACGCCTACAGACCTAACGTCACTCTAGAGATATGTGTACAGTACCGTTTTGATACATTGGCAGCAAAATTGAGATCGCAATCATATCACACAAAAACAATACAATAATGTGATATAGATTTATCACAATTAAGATTAATTTAGTTTAATTTGTATCGTATTTTGTTGCTGCTGTGGTTTTTATTCATCTCTTATACATATTTATATAGTTTATTTCTAATAAATGATTTTTTATTGGATACAAGATAAAAAAAATAAAGAAATAAAATCAGTTTTTATTCTAAACTATAATTTTTAATTTAAATCAAGTACATACGAATATTGTTACACATAGTCAGTCAGTCGATCAACTATGTTGATATTGTTGCGGGGATCATGTAATTGGTTTTTTTGTTTATCTATGGAAGTGATTTGAAATGACCTTCGCTTAATTTATAATAATTTGGAAGTGACAGGCGAACCAAAATTCTTGAAATAATATTAATACTATAAGTTGCACTGTTAAAGGTCTTGTTACGCTAGAGGATGTTGGAAAAAATTTATCAGGATATAATATTACTCTTGGAATAGTATCATGAACTCGGCAAAAGAATATTAGACGAAATGCAAATTTTATATGGAAAAACAAAAATCATTTTAACAAGTTTGTTTCACAAAAAAATCAACTTCATTCAAAACCGGCTAAATTGTTGAAGGTTTGACAAATAGAATTTAAATATCGTAAAATTTCGCTGCAGAGTTTATGATGTTAGCCATGAATTGCGAGAAGATACTTATATAATCGAACCTGCAGCCCTATTCCTGAATACGATACGAAAACGAAAGTATAAGATTCCTATTCAATTTTAAATAAGACTCGTACGAATCTGATTCAATTCAAATATGAATTTTGCATTTTCGTTTTCGTATCGTATTCAGGAATAGGGGGGCTGATCTCAACTGGGATCTTGTATAAGGTTTATTGCGATATAGCATAAGAACAGTGGAGTATTAAACTTTATTCAATCAAAACAATTGTAGTACGAGGTCATGTGGTTTTGTTTATGTCCATATAAATAGTGTTAAGACGAACCATTTCACATATGAAGTCTATGTAAAATACATAATGTTATAGAGGTAACCCTGACTTGATTTGAACACGCGACCTAGTATTGTAATACACCAGTGAGCCACGAAAAACAGACTAGAGCACAGTCTAGAAACATATTGCCTAGACACCCGGTAATCGTTGGTAATATAGTTTCATAGTCATAGCTCAGGAAACTTTCACATGCAAGATCGAAACAGAAAGATCCTTTTTACTCTGAAAACCGAATAAATGTTTTCTAAAATTAATAAGGATATTAATTTTAGAAAACATTTATAAAGGGTTTTCCAATAAGCGGTTTGATATTTAAAAAAATCGGTATTTTTTAAGAGAAATCCATTAACATTTGAAAATGATATCAGCCAAATGGCCGCCACGGCTACGCTTGCAGCACCATATCCTTTTCATAAAATTTTCCATGACCAATTCGCACATTTGCTGCTGTATGACCTCGATAACTTCACGAATTCCATCTTAAAGGTCTTGAATCGATTGCAGAGCATTGGCATAGACCTTATCTTTCACGTGGCCCCAATTAAAAAAGTCTAAAAGTGTTAAATCAGAAGATCTTGGTGTCCCACCTATTCGAAAAATAACAAGCTCAGGAAAATTTTCTTGCTAAATTGCGACTGTTTCGTTGCTTCTGATCAATATCTTCCAATTCCGGCCATAACTAATTATTAATCATATAGCTCGGTAGCGCAATCCATTCAACGTAACAGTTGCACCAGCCTCATTTTCAAATAAGTAAGGTCCAATCATACTGCCAGCCCAAAAAAAAGCACTAAACGGTGACGCGTTGAAGATGGAAAGACTTTTCAACAATCATCCTTGGGTTTTCAGAGTCCCAAATGCGACAATTTTGCTTATTAACGTAGCCTTCGAGGTGAAAATGGGCCTCATCACTCAAGATGATTTTTCGATGAAAATCCGGATGATTTTGATGCATTTGAAGGACTCAATCAGCGAAGAGCGATGTTTCGACCGACTTGAATTCTTGTGTTAATTGAACTTTAAAAGCCTTAAGACCTAAGTCTTAATGCAAAATACGGTGTAATGTCGTTTGTGGAATGTATAATTCCAAAGATCGACGAGGAATCGACAAACCTGGGTTTTCGTCTACACTACGGGCTACAGCACCAATATTCTCAGTTGTACTTGAGTGACGCACACGGTTTCGATTCATCACATCACTAACTTGTCCCAGCAGCTGAAATTGTTCCACCAGTTTTACTATTGTCGGCTGAGAAGGTGCTTCACGACGACCCACAAGTGCTTTAGTTTTGCGAACTGTAACTGCAAAATTTTCACCATTTTTGTAGTGAATTTTAACAATTTCAATGCATTGTTGAAGCGTGTATCGTACCATTTTCAGTGATGGCGTAGTTTCTACTTGTCAAATGTTAAATATGGCAGCTTCAAAATTATCAACAGCCCAAATAGCAGGCTATTCAAAATGAAACCTCTTATTGGAAAACCCTTTATTTAAAAAAAATAAAGAGTTGAAAGTTTCAAAATTCAGAGGGGTTCTTTTTTTGTTTTTGTGGCTGTTGTGGAAAACTCTTGTTCAGTGGCGCTTGGCGTAGTCCTTATCGTTATTATGGGGTGGATACTCGATCAACTAGCAAGCTAGCGATTTGCTAGTCGAAATTTTGGCTACTCAATCAATTGTACCAAGGAAATTTGAATTTCAAATTATATTTCTCAGAAATTTTTTGTTTATTTTTGCAATTGCACAGTAAAATTTGCCGCTTCTAGAAATACACACCAAATGTTTGTGTTGTTTTATTTTACTGTAAAATAAACAAAAAAAATTATGAAAAATTAATTTGAAATTCAAATTTTCTTGGTAAAATTGATTGAGTAGCCAGAACTATGGCTAGCAAATCGAGTATCTACCCCATTAGCGCGTTGAATAACAGATCCAATATATTTGATCGATTTTTAAAGTTATCTAGTTTACGAAAATTTAATTTAAGCTCGCTGTATCAATCGATTTCTTTATTTGCTATTGAGTGTGATTGGTGCATTATTCCGGTAATGGTATTCTGGAGTTCTTTCTGCAATTCACTCATTGTCCTTAGTCGTGTTTTACTTTTTTCTACGAAAATATCGAATCTGAATCCCCCTATAAGCTCAAAATGTTGGTGCCATCATTTAACGAAGGCGAATGGGTTTTTTAATTTAACCGTGGAATATTTCCTGTTTCAAGGTAAATAACAAGTGTCATTAATATTTGATCCCTTCGTTTCTTTAATTCGAAAGGCAACGCTTTACTTATTTCTGATTCCATTTCAGAAAGTTTATTGAACACGAATTTATGGACGCCTTCTGGTGTAACGAGATTCGCACTATTTTTGTGGAGTACCATATTTTCCCCCCACATTGTTGTGAAATATTTCTATGCAAAATTAAGTGTGTTATCGGAGATACCTTAAACATCCTGATAATAGTTCTTGTTTCCATAGGCAAAAACAGCTCACTTTCAATGTATTCGTCAACATTTAAATTAACATTAGAAAATTCATCGCACTCCGAATAGCTTCTTCGTCAGGTTCATCTTCTTAAACATCTCCATCGACGAAACTAATATTCATATCATTGACTTCAGCCGTTTCATATAGATTTCTGTCGTGATGTATTTTATAAAATCAACTAATTACAGCCAAATGTAATGTGTGCTTATTTATCGGATCTAAGTTATCTCCATATTTCTTCATGGCGAAAGTCCGGTGATAGGTTGATGCAATATTGTTACTTTTTATATTAATACCTTTTCCTTCATTTTCCGATAAACTCAATGCATGATAATCAAACGTGACGTTTAAATTAGCGAAAGCAAAGTTCACAACGTGTGACTTCGAAGAAGTTGTTGATAAGTTTTGACACCGTCGAAAGACATTTGGGCATTTTATAACTTTTCCAGGTTTATTTATATGTATATGTTACGTGTTTTCAAATGATTAATGAATGCGGAAGTTGTTGATCCCTTACGCCCTATGATTTTTGGACAACTTTTATACAACTACATAGCTCCATTAGTTGTCCTATTTTGAAAATATTTCCAAACCTCTGAGATTTCTGACATAGCTGAAATCGAATAAATTAGTTATCATTCGGAACAATGCACAAATTCTTACGTTCAAATGGTACCCATTATATGTATTTAATCCTCGAATGCGTTTTTAATTCTCGAATAGGTTTTTAATCGATTCGAAATTCGTTACAAAATATTCGAATATCGTATATCGCAAAACAAGTCAAATATATTCGAATATCGAATATTCAAATATTCGTTTGGAATGTCTAGTAGTTACCAACAGCAGCTTAAGAAAGGAATGCACCAATACCACCTACAATATCGCCGCCTGGCGAGATGGCCGATTACAGAAATTACAGGACAATAAGCCCACATTATCGACAAAGACACGCCACTGACTTATCGCTGACACCCACAACCACATCACCGACACCTACTTTGACGACATCCACTTCGCTGACGCCCATATCGTCGACAATCACATATCGCCGACACAACCACATTACTGACCATACCGATAACCTAGCACAAACACACATATCGCCGACAAACATACAGAAAACACTAACAACCATATCGCTCTATAAGAATTTTGACCGACAAACACAAACAGTACACATTCTACAAGCTCATCGAGAATCAAACCAGATCACTGAAACTCACACCTTCATTGACGACACTACCTCCAGAGACACCCACATCCACAACGATTTCATCGCAAACAGTAACATCGCTGCAATCACATCACCGAAGCGGACATCACCGACACAAACACCCGAACAAATGCTGGAAGCCACATATGACATTTATGTGTAGGCAATCCGGCTATGGACGATTGACCAACAGGTTTACAACTTTATGTTACAAAAACTATCAAAGAATGAACTTTACACAAAAAATTATAATTACGTATCACAAACAGGGCAAAAATTATATATTGAGACCATTTTTAAATGAATTAAGATATAATCTTTTAAGATCTGCAGATCTCCAATACTTTCGTATTATGTCAAGATTTACACATAAAACGTACTTACACTATAACAGCATTATTCCGCATTATCAAATTAAATATCGCGATCGTTTCTGAGACTACGTGCCCACCGAAAAAAACCTGATATCGAGATAGAAGAGGTTTATAATATACAGGGGGTTCAAAAAGTTACATCTCATCAGGAACAAAAACGACCAACGCGCCTTCGAACTAGTAATATTGCATATAACTTAGTTGTACCGAGATCATTCACTGCAAAGTTACCAGCCTGACAATCTAGTTAAAAACTGTAACATTGACGAAGCACACAGAAGCTTGGTATAAAGTCAGCCATAAAACCGCGGTGCAAAATACTATCGGAGTAGTACCACCGTGACCCAGTGGCGTTCCACTGCAATCCGGTCGTCATAAATGAACAAGTCATATAAAAAGTTCACTTCATGCAGTTGTGTCGGCGATCTGGTTGTGTATGTTGTTGGGCGACATGAATTTCCACGATATGGTTGTGTCGGCAATCACGGTATTGTTGATGAAGTTATCGTCGATGTGGGAGTCGGCGAGGTGGATGGCCGCGAACTGGAATTCGGTACCATGGCTATATCGGCAATGTGGTTGTGTCGTCGAAGTGGCTTTACGGCGATCTATTCTAATTAAGCTTGTCGGCCAAAGTTCCCGTTTGTGATATGGTTATCGGCGATGTGAATGGTTAGCGGTACAACTGTGTTTTGATAATGATATTGCTTTTATCAAAATCTCAGGCAGTCCTAAGATAAACTTTTATTGCTCACATACACGGTACCAACACCATTATAGCAAACTTACACTTTGGTGCAAGATATTTTACGCTAAATAAGTAGCTCTGGATGGATTCAGCGGGAGTAAAGGGGAGATAGGATCCTGTGGTATCACAATGGGCCACTACTTGCATAAGTGTGCGATAGCAGCCACTCTAACCTAACCTAACCTAACCTACACTTTGGTAATTCTCGAATTTTATATTCATATCACATGTGGCTTTTGACGATGATAATTTCGGCTTTTCCGGCGAAGTGGGCGTGGGAAAAATAGTTCAGTTGGTAATGTAATATTTCGGCGTTCCGCTTTTGGAGGCTAAGAGTAAAATTTCTGTCGGCGAAGTCGTTGGCCATATAATGGCCGAACGGCAAAGTTGACGTCGTCGATGAGAACCATACCCCTTAAAAAACGTTGTTATGTTAAGTAGAAGAAGTACAAAACTGTTGTTCTAAATTTTTCTAGGTCGGTTACATTAAAGACATATTTATGACAATCGAAACACGTAATCGGCCCTGGCGATTTTAAAACACACTTTCAAACTAATCTTAGTTAGAGTTTTGATACAGTTAAAGACCAGAAAGAGATTTGTCGTCGGCTCTAAAGTTTTTAATAAAATTCAGTTAGAGAAGGGGAGTGGGGGGGGGGGGGGGGAGGTGGTCAGAAAGAATTTAAAATTTAATCATAATTTCGGTTCGAATATGATTTTAATAAAAAAATTATGAAGGGCGGCGGATTAAACAACATAAATACGTTGGACCGGGTGGCTTCCAAAGCGATTTGTATTTATTTCAACAGACTAAGCATTTTTTCTCAGGAACATTTTGAACCAACAGGAAAAGGACAAGGACCAAACGCATCATCGGTAATGTGTCCTATAATACCAAGTACATATTTTTTGAACTATAACCCAAGTTGAAAAAGTCACTCGATATGGTTTAAACGCCAAAAATCAATTTTAAGGAATTGCATTACTTGAGCAAATAAAGCGAAAAAATATACTTACCAGACTTTTGGTAAAACTGTCTTGTATAATCAAAAAACAATATCCCTGTTTAAATTTCAGAAAACCAACAAGATCATCCTTTGACGATTGAAAAATTAATCTTCAAATTTATTTAAATCTTTTAAATTTTTGTCGCCTTTTGTAAAGAATAGTTAATCCGCCTGGAAAGTAGAGTTGTCAAATTCTAGCTCTATTGAACACTGCCTACTATTGTTGTACTTGCCAGACTCATCCTTAGCGCCGAAAACAGGCATATGACAGTATAAACCGCGAGAACCTATGAGCCGTGCTTATATTTCTAGGAATTCGAGAACTTCGCGCTTCTTTAATAATAAATCAAGGCAAACTCTCGGATTTGCAGATGATATCGCGCTTCTCGGCAGAAGACCTAGCGATATCAACGACAGTTTCATATCGCTCGATCATTTTTCACGATTACTATACTTATTTTACTACGCAAACGAAAGAAAAAGGAAGAATAGCACATTAAATACAGGAAGATGGATTTTCTCTTAGGGAGAAATTCTAAGCTAAAATTCCTCAATAAATTAGTGCTATACCGGTAAATTCTAAAACTAGTGTGACCTTACGGTCTTCAGCTCTGGAAAGAAAACGAATATCAATATTATCCATCCATTCCAAAGCAAAGTCATCACGGTTCATAAAAATTGTCAACCTTCATAAGAGCTGAAGATAAATTACGTCAATGAACAAACAAGCGAACACGCTGAGATACGTCGCATGTTCGGTGACACAAACCCAGTAAAACGCTCTCGAAGGAAGAAACCATTTGATCTACTATGCCCAATCTGGATTGGCTAAAAATATAATCAAACTGTAAAAGAGATATTATTTGTAAATCAGTTGTAATAAATAAATATAATTAAAAAAGATATTTTGCATACTATAATGAGTAAGGCTAACAATTGCTTTCTGGAATTACTATGATAGGTTCTAGTTCCGGGTGGTCTCAGAAATGGAAATTATCTTTCACTGATACACCAAACATTTAACGTACGCAAATGGTGTACTAGAGCAACAAGAAAGGAATTACAACTTTTTTTAAGGTATCACAATGGATCGATTATGGATTTCTCTGGCAGGTTACTCTTGGATTTTTTATTACTCTAACAGATGTGTTTAAAATTCAGTATTATATCCTGAAATTACCTTGGACAAAGACACGTGGTGAATTGTAACCGCAATGGAAGCTAACACCTTCATTAAATTTATGCTACTCACCTAACAATTTAACTATAGTGTAGTTTCTGACAAATCAACAATGGCAAAAAACTTTACAACAGCCCAAAAAGTGTAAATGTTCACTTTAAAAAAAATGTATTCTGCTAAACGAAATAAATTGTTAAAATACAAGTATAGTTCCTCTACCGGTAAAAAGCCGTTACCGTTTACCGGTAAATTTCGTCTTTTTAGGAATACCTTTTACCGGTAAAACATTTTAAACCTACCGGTAATTTTGAAAGAAAAATTTATGAGAGTAAACACCAAAAAATGTTTAAACGTCACTGATTATCGTTATTCTGTAGTTTAAATATGAAACAGAAAAAAGTGTGAATAATGAGGGGAATGCGCCATCCCATTGCGCATCCCTAATTTTAACAAATTTTTTTTCGTATTGAATTATTGCCGATGCCGTCCGGCAGACAGTCGTAATTTAGAAAAGAAACTTTAGAATATTTAATCTGCCTTCATCTGTTAACCCCAATAGACGAGGAATATTTGATAAGCATTTGAAATATGCACATCATAGCAGAAAGTGTAATTGGACTGTTCAACTTTGGAAAAAAATAATGATTCGCCAATTTCCCTTAATTAATCCAAAAAAATTAATGAAATGCATTTATCTCTTTGATTTCTGTTCAAAGAGCTCTACGGTGGCATTTGGGAAAATTTAATTGACAGATTATTAGTATCAGATGAGCAAGCAGGTTCAGATTCAGAAGAGAATGATGAGCCCGAACTTATTAATTCCGATTTGAAATCTCAATTTCAAAAAGCTATTTCGATCGCTAATAATTCAATTTCCAGTAAATGCAATTTCCAGTAGGATAAAAACTGTTTTTGTATTGATGATGCGACACATCAATACAAAAACAGTTTTCATTTTTCGAAATGGTCTGCGAAAAGTAATACTCTCACATTGCTGTTCGAAGCTCTGTAAACCGCAAAACCAACATCTACAGGCAATGAAAGAACATTCTCTATAGCAAGCTGCGTTTGCACTAAAATAAGAACGAGATTATCACATGTAAACCTACACGTAATTGTTTTTCTCAAATACTTCTTTTTGAAACAAAACGAAATTAAAGATTGATCGTTATTTTCCATTAAAAAGTATGTTATCGAAATTTACCGGTGTTTACCGGTAACAACATTGTTGATTTGTCGTTTACCGGTATTACAAAACATCCGGTAATTAAGGAACTATAAATACAAGTTCACAACGGCAACATAAAAATTCTTTATGTTTTCTAGAAGGCAACATATTTATGCGATAGAGCACTCATAGATTTTTTCAAATTATAAAATTTTGTTATGGTAGAAAGTGTGGTGGCGCTTCGATCGTCAATGACAAAGCATTGTAGAAATATCTAAGTAAATCTAAGTATGTTATTGTGTAGTACTGACTCTATAATGCATCTTTTATAGAAGTCAACATAATTATGCGACCCGCTGAAGCATAAGTTTTCTTTGTTGGAATCATCAAATCGGAAAATTCAAGCATTCAAAGGCCATTGACAAGAGATGTCTAAGTAAATCGAAGTATGCTGTCGTGTAGTACTGACTCTGTTGCATCTATTGTAGAAGCCAAAATAGCTATGCGACCCATAGAAGCATAAATTTTCTATGATGGAATCATAAAAAATTTTAAAATCCAAGTATTCAAAGGCCATTGACAAGGCATCGTAGAGATATCGAAGTATGTGATCGTGTAGTACTGACCATATTGCATCTTTAAGACAAGTCCACATAATTATGCGACCCGCCGAAACATACATTTTCTATGTTGGAATAATAACAGTTCAACCATTCGAGGACCATTGACCAGGCTTCGTGGAGATGTCTAAGTAAATCGAAGTATGCTGTCGTGTAGTACTGACCCTATTGCATATTTTATAGAAGCCAACATAATTATGCGACCCGTCGAAGCATAAAATTTCTATGTTAGAATCATAAAAAATTGGAAAATTCGAGCATACGAAGGCCATTAACAAGGCATCGTAGCGATGTCTAGGTAGATCAAAGCATGGTGTCGTATAGTACTTGATATCGACTGGATGTGGTACCACGAGCAAAAAATATACATCCAGCAGATAGAAGGTGGTTGGTTGGTGATTGGTAATACAAAATAAATTCTCAGTTTCAATTTTCACTTTTATTTTTAATTTTTTAATGATGACAACTTGTTCCTTTGGTGGTTGACGATAAAGAGAATTTTATTTTGTTTTATAAAATTTAGTTACATAATTTATCTATTTACCACAGAGGGTCCAAATTAAGATTTAATTGCCGCTAGATGGCACTACATATTACATATTTGGTATTAAACGCACCTCTGTAGCACAGTTTAAATTAATTTTACAATTACATTTGTATTAGTAACAAACGTCAAAACAATAATACTAAATAGTAAGAAAATAATTTACATGATAAATTGAATTTATATTAATTTAATACATATTATAATTTTAGGTAAATGAGTATATTCAATATGATTTATAGGTAAGTAATTACTTGTTAGTAAATATAAGTGAAATTATAAGACAATATTTGTGTTTCAATATGCTTGACATAATTTGTTTTGATCACCGAATTCAAGATCAAGTTCAAGGACAAATTATGTTAAGTATATTGTTTACATATGATTTATACTGATAATATTTAAACTAATTTTAGGTACTACTTGGCGAATTTATACAATAATAAAGGTAACGTTAATTTATATTATGTATTTTAGGTTGTACAATGTATTTCAGTTGATCTATGTGTTTCAGGAAGAGAATTTTTCCAGGTAAATACAAAATGTTGGTGTTTACGACAGTACTGACCCTATTGCGTCTTTTGTAGACGTCAACATAATTATGCGACCCATAGAAGCATACATTTTCTCATGAGATTACAAAAAATCGAAAAATTCAACAGTTCGAAGGCCAATGACAAGGCATCGTAGAGATGTCTAAGTCGATCGAAGTATGCGTTCCTGTAGTACTGACCCTATTGCATCTTTTGTATAAGCCAACAAAATTATGCGACTCGCCGAAGCATAAATTTTCTATGTTGGAATCACAAAAAATCGAAAAATATGAGAATTCAAAGGCCATTGACAAGGCATCGTAGAGATGTCTAGGTAGATCGAAGTATGCTGTCGTATAGTACTGACCCTATTGCATCTTTTGTAGACGTCAACATAATTATGCGGCCCATAGAAGCATACATTTTCTATGATGGAATCATAAAAAATAAAAAAGTTCGAAAAATTCAAGCATTCGAAGGCAATTGACAAGGCATCGTAGATATATCGAAGTATTGTGTAGTACTGACTATATTGCATCTGTAAGACAAGTCCGCATAATTATGCGACCCATCGAAGCATAAATTTTCTATGTTAGAATCATAAAAATTCAACCATCCGAAGGCCATACTTAATAAACACATTTTTATTAACCACTTGTTTTTGTTTCGCAGAATATTTTTCAAAAAGTTTAAAAAATCACTCGATCGATTTCGACTTGTTAGGTCATCATCAGGAGTATCTACTCGAAATCGATCGAGTGATTTTTTAAACTTTTTGAAAAATATTCTGCGAAACAAAAACAAGTGGTTAATAAAAATGTGTTTATTAAGTATAAGTGTGTTTCGCCAAGTGCCTACGGCAAATAGCGTAAAAAGCATCCGAAGGCCATTGACCAGGCTTCGTAGAGATGTCTAAATAAATCGAAGTATACTGTCGTGTAGTACTGACCCTATTGCATCTTTTGTAGAAGTCAACATAATTATACGACCCGTCGAAGCATAAATTTTCTATGTTGGAATTATAAAAATTCAACCATTCGAAGGTCATTGACAAGGCATCGTCAAGATGTCTAAGTAGATGGAAGTATGCTATCGTGTAAAACTGCCCCTATTGCATCATATGTAGAAGCGAACATAATTATGCGACCGAACCATACATATTCTTTGTTGGAATCATATAAAATCGAAAAGTTCGAAAAATTTAAGCATTCGAAGGCCATTGACAAGGCATCGTAGATATAGCGAAATATGCTATCGTGTAGTACGGACCCTATATCATCTTTTGTAAAAGCCAACGTAATTATGCGACCCGTCGAAGCATACATTTTCTATGTTGGAATCATAAAAGTTCGAAAAATTCAACCATTCGAAGGTCATTGACAAGACATCGTAGAAATGTCTAAGTAAATCGAAGTATGATATTGTGTAGTACTGACGTCTTCTGTAGAAGCCAACATAATTATGCGACCCGCCGAAGCACCCCTGGCTCCATGTCAACCTATACTACTGAACATGGAAGATTGGTGGGCTCATAAGTATTGCACGCAGATAGGGGGTCGTAGTTCTGCTCCTTTTAATCACAGATCGTAATCTTCCGAAAATTTCGCTCCTTTCAGAATTCGAACCCGGTACCTCCCGATCCAAACGCCAAAGCTTTAACCACTGTGTCATTTGGTCGGTTTCAATTTAATCAAATTTTCTAGATTAAAATTGGGTACGCACGATAAAATTGGATTTTGAAATTGGCAATGTATTCTAAAAATAAATCCTTTTCCGGTCATAAGCGGATGACCTTGTATACAACAAAATGAACATTTTGAAACCAAAAACGAAAAATCAGGTGAATACACCAAAATAACATAGAAAAGTATTAAATTACAAATTAAACAAAATAATTCATATAATTACTTAACAATTTATTGATTTTAGGTTTTTAGCTTAATCTTCATTCATGTAAAATGTTTTAGTTTCTTTTACTTCTTCTTGTGTTGCGTTATTATATTTCTTAAGTATTTGTTGTTGTTGCGTTTTTTTATAAAATCCTCAACAAACACACAAAAAAATTATAATCTCAATATAATTTCATTTTTATAATTCCTTTACGATGGATTAACGTTATTTTTTTTTCTTGTATTTTTTTTCGTTGTTATTTGACTTAAAACGTTTGAATTTTATATATCATACATGTACGCGGGCATATACTTATACACTCGTTTGTATAGGCATACAATATTTACAGGGTATACCAAAACCAATACGAGTATGTATAAGCAGGTCGGAGAGTGATTACGCAGCAATGCCTGAATAAATGAAAACCATGCAACCAGTTTCCTTGTAGGACGCTTGATAAACTACAGTGTTGTGCAAATTGCTGTAAACAGATATTTTCTACATTTTTACCTAAACCGTGATAAACTTAAACTTCCAAATAAATTTCAAAATTTTATTAATTATTTTAAGTCGATAACTTGGTTAATTAATTAAAGATTGTATTCTTATTGTTTAATTAGGTAATGTTCATTATTAGCTCGGCATATTTATTACATTATTTATATTAATTACATTATTTTGATGTGTTTACAGTACTTTATCAATTTTACATAAAAATTACGGTTTTTAAAAGGAACCAAACAGCAATAAGACCGAATATTGAATTTTCAAGGAAAATAATTAAATCACAATACGATCCAAGGTACACCCTATATAAAAGTACTTTAGACAGTGATTAGATGATATATTCTTAATGTTTAACAGTTTATACATGCATATATATTGGTTTGGAAGCGAGAGTACAAATATTTTAAGGGATTGGTAATGACGTATGCACGACTGTACTCATATATGTATAGAAATTCTATTACACACGTACCGATAAACATTTCATAATATTTAAATTATTTTAAACGTTTCACTGTATATTTAGAGGATTAGACGGAATTTCCGGAATTAAAAATAAAATTCAAAAATTAAAGATTTTCTTTCACATGGTAATTCCGAATGATGATGATTTCTAGATCAACTGTATTTAATTTGCGCACCGTAAACGCTTTATAAATCCCTCTGTTACCCAGTTTATATTTTTTATATACAAAAAAAAAAATTAAAAATATAATTTATAATATTTATCCATCATAATAAAAAAAAAAACTTAAGTATTTTAATTTTCTTGTCAATGACAACAATATAATTTATGGTAGATTTACTTAAGACCAACCAAAAAATTATGAAAAATTTTTTATGACAAAGATTTAATAATTTTTTACGAAACCAAATAAAATAAAAAATATTTTTTTTATTTTTCATGAAATTAAATAACTCGCGGATTATCTCTTTGGCCGGTCGATAAAATTATATTTTCGTTGATGATGTGTATTTAGCGCGGTTCGTTTGAGAGGGGGCCGCATTTATATTTTCCATGGTAATGGAAAAACGTGCATTATGGCGGATATTGACTAATCAAAAACCTATATTCATATGTTTACCATACCGCACACATGCTAATAATTATGTTTTTTTTTTAATGTTTATAGAATTTTTCCGATGAGGTGCGAAAATAATCTTAAACCGCAAGATTATTATGGATATTTCATGTTAAAAAACAAAATTACATAAATTATGAGTCATTTATGAAATTCAAATGACAAATCAACTTTGCATTATATACAGATGTTTAATACCTCGCGAAATTCGTATCAAAGTGATTATAATTATAATTATAAATTGTTCTTGGCAGACGCACAAGAAACTTTGCGTACCGCATTTAAATAAATAATGGACAATTAAATATGTCGTCGTGTGGCTAAATATGTATACAGGTGCTTTTTAAAATACCACCAATTGTCACTTTTGTTACACACATTAAATTCGTACATATGTGTAAGAGGTCGTACATAATAAAAATAAAAATTATTTAATTAATGTTTAAATTTATTTCAAATTTTCTTGTATAATCCTCCATATCAAACTATATACATAAACGAGTTCCTGCAAATTTAAAACTTTGTGTTTATAAGAAATGAGCATATCCGAAGACTAATCTTTTACGATATAAAATTATCACCAACTTTCTTTCTTTACACCAACATTAAAAGTTTTTTGATAAAAATTAATTAAAAATTCATAAATTCTATGAACATGAATACAGTTTTTATTATCACAATTTCCTTCATGTATAGTTATAATTTCTATACACTTTTCTTACAGCAGCGCTTAAGAATAAGAAAAAGTTTTAAGTCTATGCACTTACAAGATATTGTCACAAAATAATCTTATAATTAATTTTTTTTTTAAATATTATTATTTTTCTTAACCGGAACTGGATATAAAAGTAGATAATATTGACGCATAATATCTGTTTAGACTCGAGTTCCTCTCCCTGTATATGCTCTTGTAAACAATCCTCATATCTTAGCCGAGATTAATCATAATTATTTGTAAGAAAATTTGTTTTGATTCCGTTTCAAATGTGTAGACTGATTATAATGCATCGCAGACGACTGTAGATTAAATAATTTAAATGGGCAAATATGTAGGAAATTTCCTATATATTCTGATAACGTTTAGAGGTTTTAGATATCAGTCATATTAGTGGATATTAAGCAGTTAATTAAATTATAATTATGTTCCTATTATTCGCTTCAATAATGTATTGATATTTAATTGGAAATATTTTTTGAGGATTTCCGAATTTCTCTTTTAAAAATTTATTTGTCTCGTTAATCGATCGTTTGGTTCACCTCTAGGTGGCTAAACAGTCTTGATCGCTGATAGAGTGAAATTGGGTTCTATGACAATTTATTGAAAAACAATTAACCAGAAACGACAAGTTACGGAAAAACAATTCACCGAAAAGCAAGTCACCAAAAAACTGGTTTCACTGAAAACAACAATTCGCCTTATGATAATTTACAGAAAATATTTCAAACGCTTTCCATGTGTTATTATAAAGGGAAGAACACCAAAATTCGTTATCAAAATCGAAATGTTTCTTTCGGTATCTACATACAATATAATTTGTGAAGATTGTCCACGGTGATTTAGTTTTGAAGAGTTGTCGTTTTCGGTGAACTGGGTTTTCGGCCAATTGAATTTTTCGGTGAATTGTCGTTTTATTTCCCCGAAAATGACGATTCACCGTAAAAAACAATTCATCGAAAATAGGAATTCATCGAAAATATGTCAAATGAATAGCTAATTTTGGTTTGCATTATTATCATATTTCTGTTGTAAGATTGCGATAAAAATTTAATTATTATTTATTTTATGTTATTTCGTCCTCCGATTGTAAACAGGTTGTCTTTTCTCGACAATGGTTTACTTTTGTTTTTTCATGATTATAGTGGATTTATATGATGAAAATCGTATTCGAATATGAGTTCCGAATAGCTCTAGAATTCGTCTAATTTGAATGGAACTCAATCATTTCTCATGATCACGATAAAATATGGTATAATAGTGCGTTCATGACATAGTGAGTAAGTTCGGAAAAAATTCCATGGTAACACACAAAATGTATTAAAACAACAACAAAGTTAAAAAATTTCAACTCGAGTTCGGAACTAGTAGGCGTGGTATAAAGCATTTCAAAAAATTTGATTGGTTTTGAGTTCGTTAGCGAGTATGCAAATATTTATTTCCTATGTCATGAACGCACTATAAAGGCTCTACAATGTTTACTGCAGATACTTCTCGTATGCGGCCAACCAGAACAGAACTAGGCTATTTCATAGGCGATCATAACGAAGATTGGTTTGTCGAATGGAAATGATATTTTAAAATAATTTTTTAGAAAAAGTTCTGACCAACTGGACGTAATTAGGCCGTTCCTCTAAACCGATTACAACCATCTTGGGTATGTAACCCTATAAAGAACATGGGATTCTAAAATGGTTTAAACTATGAAAAGAAACTGACATTTCTTAACCGATAACGATAAAATTGATAATGATTATATTATGGGTATTTAGAAAATAAATTGGATTCTAAAATAATTTTTGGAGGAATTCTGGAATATAGTAAACTGAATTCCTTCTTTTACCGATGAAATTAAATATTTTGAATGAAAATGGGATTTTAAACTGATTAGCTAAAAATAGTTTTAATTCACACATGTACAGTTCAGTTGGAATTGAAAACAGACTACTCAGACAAAATATTTTTTGTGAGTCACCTTCAATTCATCTATTGTTACTTAACTCAATCACACAAATTGTATCTGCTTAATTTTAATTTTAAGTCATTTTGAGGGCATAAAATAGTAGCAGGTAAGGGTAGCAAACGCGACTTCTGGTCGCAAAACTACAAAACTACAGTATTGTTACTGAACCAGGTCATTTTCCATGAACATACCAAGTTCGCAAACTCGCTAAGTTGATCATAACAAACTCGTTCAGTTGATCGAATCAGAAGTATACCGGAACCTCAATTCCATACTACATACCCAATTTCATGTAATTTCAGTTTCGGGCGTATTTTTGTTAAATAGTTAATTTAGTGGAATGGGTCATTTATTTTCCCAAGTTTTGGAAGAAGTTGTTATTCAAGAATATCTAGTTTGAAACAGCGGCAGAAAACATATTCTCGATAAGGGGCGCCACGCCATTCGCTTCATTCATTCAGGTCTAATACGTTTTCCATACATAAACATGAATAACAAATAGAGAGGTGAATATGTTGCGACCAACACCTGACATTTTATGTACCTCGAATATACACATAGATTTCAAATACACCACTTGATTTGTAAAGCGAAAAACAAAAGTTACCGGACTTTTTGTAACACTGTCTAGCAAACAAGATTAACCCTTTTTAGAATCTTTTAATTCTTTGTCGATTTTGTAACTGCTAAACTTTTCAACATCCTTACATTGAAAAAGTTAAGTATGAAGTTTCCCTTCGAATTGTTAATTCGTCTGAACTAATTTTGTTTGAAATTAAATTTACATTCTTTTTGATTTGAAGCTTCCACTTCTGAGTGGGAGGCAGATGGTAAATCTGCAAAAATCTCGAGGTTAGCATTTTTCCTGATTACATACTTTACTTTATTTTATTACCAAAAAGAAAATAATGGGGCAGGAAAAACTTCAAGAAAAACTGCACCCCATGGTATATCATCTTTATAGAAATAGCTGGCGTTCAGTGTATACAGATAAATCTAGAGCGCCCAAAAAAGTATTCCACATTAGCGTATTAGAATGGCGGAAGAGAAACTGTAACAGGTATATTTTTCGATTTATTTTTACTTCTTCAGTAGTAACCAATTAAATTTTATTTTTTTAAGATCCATTTTTTTTTTTTTCAAAATATGATACGAAACAAACCATTGTCTTTTCAGATAATTTTTTTAGTTCTTGGTGTATTCTTGCTTTTAGTGAATAGTTGTTTCCGGCGAATTTTATTTGTTAATTGACGCTTTCGGTGAAATGTTTTTTCGGTGAACTGTCTTTTTCGATGAATTATGTTTTTTAAGAATTATCGTTTTCGGTAAATTTTCATTTTCACTGTATTGTCATTCTAGGTGAATAGTTGTTTTCGGTATGCTGCCGTTATCAGTAAACTGCTATTTCGATAACTTGCTTTTCAGTAAATTGTCGTTTTCAGTTAATTGGTTTTCGATAAACTGTTGTTTTGGCTGAATTGTTGCGCTACCGTAAAATTGTTGTGTACGGTAATCGATTATGATGCAATTTCCAGTGGCTACCAGAATAGTTAATAGCTTTAATTGTTTTGGACTGCTGGAGATGTTTACACGCTCCACACGAGAATTATGGAATTTTGAAGCATCGTTAGAAAGATTTTAGTTTTCGACGAATTTAAACTATATGTATAATTTTGTATGTTTAATCCAGGAGTAATTCTCCAATACTTCATATAAAACTGTATCATTGAGAAATCTGAAAACCTTACGAATGCCGATTCAAATTTTCGAGTAAAAGGTGGCAAACTTCTGATATTCCGTCGCATGGGATACGCTACGCAGACATTGACATCCCAAGAGCTTAGTCTCAAAAATGCTCAAATCGGCTCGCAAACCTCGCTTGTCAGCCATATGGATATCTATAAAACATGCAAGCGTCGTCAGCGCTATTACCTGCCGCTTGGTAGGCCAAAATTGTTCGAGACAAAGCTACAAACTACCTAACTCGACCACCAATGAGCAGCTCATTACTACCACACGTCCACTAAATGGAAGTACTTGTATGTTTGTCGTATTAGACCACTTATCCAAATTTAAAGGAATCAATGACGAATCTCGAAACGCTTTCAGTTTGAAGATTCGTCATTGACTCTTTTCTGCTCATGAGATATTACTTTCGGATAATGGGGAACGGTTTCAGTCTAATGTGTTCGGAAACCAACTGAACCGGTATGCAATTCAACATAATAGAACCCTCTTTTACTCTCCGCAAAGCAATGCTCTGAACATACTAATCGAACCATCCTGCAAACTATATTCGTTCATATGTAGGGGGAAATGATGTCAACTGAGATATGCATCTCGATCAAGTTGCCTCCACCTTTCGAAATGCCGTACACTCGTTCACCAACTATTCACCACACTACTTGGTGGTGGAAACGTGGTATTGGAATTTCAAAAGGCGATATTATCGGTTTAATTATGCTGAGATTCAACGATTCATTTTAGGAGCCAAGCGTGCAAACGGTATCACTGGTAAAAGTATTAGTTCAAAAATCGAAAACAAATTCTGGTACCCACAATTCTGGGTACCAGAAATCCAATTATAAAAATCGAAAAAATTTTATTTAAAATTGTCTTTTGAAAATGAATTTTCAATTAAAACTTAACGACAACACAAAAACCTCTCGGGGTGTAAGAAACAATCAATTTACTATAAAAAAAATCGGTTGGCCTTCGGCCCCGGGTATCAATTTCCTCACTCAAGTGTCAACACAGGCATGGGTCTAAAGGATGGGTCGGTTTGGACACTACAACAGGGGGTCATAGTTGTGTTCATTTCAGATGGTACCTCCCGATCTAAACGTCAAAGCTTTAATCACTATTGCGCGAGCATGGGATTGAACTGTTTTTGGGAGATTATCCGATTTCTACGCGTAAAACAGTAAGTAGTAAAACAAAGAGTAGAAAAAAATTTTATTTGTAAAAGTTGAGGTGTTCAATTTGGTTGGTTATTTGCATTCTAATGAAAAACATCCTAAATAAAAATTCGTTTGTTTGTGAGAAAATGGCGGATTACAGAGAAATTTCTAATACAGCATTTAGACGGTAAGATTTAACATTTAGAAGTGCGTTTCAGTTGTTTAGACATTTTATACATTTAATTCCTTATAATTATAGCGAATTCTTTTACATTTTTGATATAACTGTGCGTTTCCATTTGATATTGCTTTGCAATCAGTTTCTTCGATAGCACACATTCAAAATAATTCCGTATCGGTATATAGATTTTTACACATACATAAAAAAAATTACAAAGCAATTTGCAATCAAAAGTAGTCGGGCATACAACATTTTGCTTTGCAAATTTTGCATTTACAAAACGAAATCGAAAATTTCCCAAATTATAAAGGGAAATTTTCAACCCTGCAATAAACACAACAACAAACATATTGTGTTATGTCAAAATGTTTTGCTAATAAATGGCCGTAGATTGATTTGAATAATAAACTTCTTTGTTTTTCAAATATTATTTGTTATTTAATATAAAAAATTGTTTTAATTGGATTAAATTGTTGCTCGCAGAATAAAATGAATATATTTAAAAGCGAAGCTCGTGGCGTAGTAGCTTTTATTTGTAGGTAGATCTTAGTTTTGCTGCCATTATTTGGAAATTGTATCGTGGTCATTGTGTTAGTGGGCAGCAAAAGGGATATACGAATGAAAATAACACACAAATACAACTGTATGATACAAAAATTTCCCTTTGCAAATATTTGCAATCATGTTAAATGGAAACCGATAGTAAATCAAATTTCCGACAGTTAAAAAGAATACGAAAAAAATTTGATGTGTTTTTATCGTAGTGCGCGTAAACGCGAAAGGGATGCCGAAAACAATAACAAAGCATTTTGAAAAATTTTCAAATCGTGTTTGACGTATTCGACAATATTTACGATTGGCATATATAAATATGTGTATGTAGTCAAGATGGGAGAAAAAATCTACATTTCTATCTTTTGATGTAAGTACATCAAATTTTTTTGCTATTTTTGTCATATGAAGATCAAGAAGCGCACCTACTTCGTTTGTTAGAGGCATGTTGATAGAAAGCAGGAAGCTTCGGATATTGATCAAAAAGTTCGAAGTGTTTGTTGATGAGATTTCAAGCGTCAGTGATGTGAATGAAATTAATCTACCTTATCTAAAAGAGAAATGTTGAACGACATGAAGAAAAAATTGTCCTCAAAGATAAAAAATAAGACATGCCCTTCTCAGAAGTCAACGAAGTGAGCCTTTGCTATTGACAAAAATGTTATCCGTAAAGGATACATACAAGTGTGTTTTTTCAGTGTGAAATAATCGCCAGACAAACGAATAAGAAGGCAGACTAGGTTTATGGAGAATACAATATTAGAAATTCAGATAAACCACCGAAAAAGTGGAAATTTTTTAACAGAAAAGGAATTTGAAGCACTCGTAGATATTCTTATAAATGCTGATGTTCATCAATCCAATAGTGAACATACGAAGGTTTTATGGGCGACTATATCGGACCCTTTGAATACCGCGCGAGCATGGGATTGAACCGTTTTTGGGACATTATCCGATTTCTATGCTTCAATAATAAAAGTACGCGGCGATTCCGTCCAGAGACGGATAAAGCTGATAAACGAAATATTTGAAATGTTAAACGAAAATTTGAAATATTTGAAATGTTAAACGAAAATATAAATTATTGGAAATCGATTCATTCGAATATCTTAGAAATGAGTGAATTTTGAGTTGTGTCACCCTTGCAGCAAATGAGCGATATGTATATGTGTTTTGGTGAAACCACTTTTTTCAATGCACAATTAAAAGTTATGTATAGCTGTCACCAGGTTAACACAATTATAGTTCGCGTATATCCGATAAATTTTACTTTTTATTTTATTATTTTCATTGTCGCTTTCAAGTTTTTTAATGTGTTTGAGTAGATAAGACAATAATAAATTGGTTTCGCCAATTTAGTTTTTTATTTTAAATACAAGCTGTCTATCTGTAGAGAGAAATTTTTGTATCATGGCCTGTAGCATTTTTTTCCTAAAAAGGAGAAAAGACCTGCCCGATCAAACAAAACACATAATCTAGCACTTCAGGTCGCACTTCCGCATGTTTCAGATCGATCAACAATACCTGGTATATGTAGAAATGGTAGATTTGGAGCTATTTGCCAATTGATTTTTCGATATTATGCGGCAACCACGTTTACTCGCGAATGAGTCATAGACAAATTCTGAAAATCTTTGTGATGATGTGTAATGGTCTGACCTAGGTATTAAAATACGTTTTGGGGTTGACAAATTAAAGGTTCACCTTCAACCACCCGCGATCCGTGATGATTTGTTGATGTATTTATGCGGCAAGCACGTTTACAGAAGAGAATATTGAAAAGAGGTTCATCATGAACCATTAGTACTCCCATTCAAATCAGAGAATTGCCTCGTAATTTTGAGGATCATTACACATCTTACATTGTTGTAGTTTTAGCATTCTACGAGTAGTGTGAAAATATTTATTGATTTTTTTAAATTATTTATTAGTGTTTATAAATTTAACTCATTATTTTATATTTGAGTCAATTTTTTTTATTTCCTTTAAAATTTTAGTAAAATTTCGTGCTAATTTTTTACAATTGTACATATTTAACAATACATTTATTTTCGTGCTAACCTGTACTGTTTTCGTGCCAACTTCACAGACATCAATGTGTGGGTATTCAAATTATTAATTTAGTTAATTAATTATTCAGGCAGTTATTCAGGCACGAGCGGTTTTCACAACTACGCATAATACAATTCTTTTCGTGAACAATTTAGAGAAACCCGAAAACAACCTAGACAAGTTTTTCAAAACCATAACGTTAATAAATTGTATATGTAAACGATGTTTAAAACACATCGTCGAGGGTAGTATTTCTGTGGATGAACAGATTATTCCATTTCAAGGCCGGTTAAATATATAACGGTATATTAAAGAGAAAACCCTGTCCCCGGTGCATAAAGGTAAAGCCACAGATCGATTTAACGAAATATGTTTGACCTCATTTTTAGGTATTCTTGTTATGCGGGAAAAGCGGCTTACCATACGACTTCATAATTTACCAGAGCTCCACAACGGAAATAAACAATTTGTTGTTTCAGCGTTTTGAATATGGAGCAGCAATCGTATTAAAACTCGCTGAGAGGATAAAAACTACTATGGGCAAATGTTATGTATGCATCGATATAACTAGTAAGATATAACTAGTACGATATAACAAGTAAAGTAAAAGTAATTAAGTGGTAAGATAATAGAGCGGTCTATCTCACACCTTGCGCTGGGTATAGTGAATCAGTGAGCCGCTGTAAATATTCTAATTGTAAAGAAAAGAGTAGAGTGCATTGCACCAAATGTAACGTTCATCAATCTTTTAGTAAAGACAACAATTATTTTTATAACTTCCACAGCAGAGATGGTGAAAAATATAATTCAGGACAACTTCGCCAAACCAAAGACACAGTTTCTTAATTTTTGCCAAAACACTGAATTGAAATTATAAGGCATTACTTTGATTATAATTAATGTGATACTATTTTTCACGAATTATTTGTGCATTTTCATTAAAAGGAAGTAAATACATATTTTAATTTTTAAACATACAGCGCATTCCCAATAGAATCCTTTATGAAATTTCCCTTACAGAAAAGCATGAAAAAAAAGCTTGAGATTTTTTTTTCTCAAGTTTTTTTTTCATACTTTTACTGTAAGGAAAAAGTCATAAGAAATTCTATTGGGGATGCGTTGATAGATTTGTGGTGACTGAACAAATTTGATCTCATTTGGACACATGGCCTAATTGTCGCCTAGCGGCCTCAAAAATAAAGGGTGAAAAAATTAGTCACTTGGCGAAACACACTAACACAAGTGTCTTCTGAAATACTCTACCATATTGTGCGTTGCTCATTAATTTTCTAAATATAATTCGTTGCCCGTTAATTGTTCAACAGTTTGATATATTTGTTAATTATTCCTAGGCGAATGATTATTATTATACATAATTAAGATAAAATTGAAAACAAATCTCATGTTAAGGATATGTCACAATATCAATTAAATCTGTTTTAGAATATGTATATCAAAGTTATGTACACAATTAAATTAATTTGGCATATAATTCTTTCCGAACTCTAAAACACTGGCTACGCCGCTTGCATACATAATGTGTAAGAATACATAATTTTTATTTTATTATCAGTGGGGTGTGCCAATAAATGTATTATAATATATAGATAAATTCTTTACTCATTGATAATGGTGATAATTAAATTGTCCATGAATTATTAATATTATTTTGTTGTTGTACACACATATGTATATAATATAGTGTTAAATGAGAGATAGTGTGACACATATTATAATAACTCATATCTTATTTTTTATCATTCAATAATACTCTATAAAAATAATATTCTGAACACACAGTAGTTTTGTAAAACAATTTTATATCTCGGCGCAGTTCTTCTTCTACATATACATATGTTATGTACATACTCGTACGTACATAACACAATAATAACATTATCGTATTTCTGCGTTTCTGATCTCCAATTATAAGTAACTTAAAAAATAAAGAATAAGCAACAACATATATACATAACATATAAAACTATGCAACAATTAAGAATCGAGATAAAATATGTATTAACGTCATAACATAAAATATACACAAAAAAAAATATTTATTATGATCAGCTCTAATCTGTTAAGAGGGTCAATCAAAATGTTAAGTAGAATCACGAATATCATCCAATTGAAGGAGATGGTATTTGTGCCGAGTATCTGTATACATATTTCTTTTGTCACCCGTGTTTATTTATGTAGATGTAAAAAAAAACCGCGTCACAGATAGACGCGCGATATACTCACGCGTACTTAAGAAAAGATCATTTAAATTTAGATCAAATTAATTGAAATATAACGATCAATGATCAAACGATCATTTCATATAAATATGTGCACAGTAAATATTTTTCAGTGCCTTAGTTTTTGATTAATTTAGATAAATTATTATTTGATTTCAATATTTTTTTTTTTTGCTTAATTTGCCTTTGGTTTCATATTTTAATTGAAAACAAGGATAATTAATTTACACACACATAAAAGAAAATGTATTTAATCAATTATCTTATCTGAAAAATGTATATATACTCGTATTACGTTTATTATATTTTAAATTTGTTAATGTGAAAGGATTAGCCTTTAGGATAAAAACTACAGCAATAAATATAACTTTATAAAACATTACAATTTTAAGAAAATAGAATAAATCCTTTCATTATCCTTTTTGTATTATGTATACGTATTACGTTAATGAGGTAATAATTATGTGTTATTTTTAAGATTTATGGTTTTTATGTATATATGTTAGACTTATGTTACTTTGCATGTTGTATTTTTGTAACATAACTAATTTGCATTTTTAAAGTCAGCTCCATTACATACCATGGCGTTTATTTGAATCATTCCATGACTAAATTCTCGTGAAATTTGAACTTGTCTACTTTAAATATTCATCGGAAGATAAAATTTACTTTGGAAAACGAACAATCAATTTTTCTTTCAAAATGAAAATCAGAGTAACGGTTCAACATTTTTGAACATCAAACTCAAACTAACCGGATTAATAATTAACGTTCAAATCCACAACACACTATTTAGGCGAGCTGCGAAGTGGGCAATTCATCTTTGACGGAAGTGAACTTTTAACAGAAAGCGTAGCTACACAAATTAAGGAAAAATGTAGTTACGCAAATTAATGAAAAATTTAACTATAATAAAGTGTAGCAATAAAAAATTGTAATTAGGAAAACTTTACTGTGGATGAATTGACATAAGAGATACTATGGCCGACTAAAAGAATCTCAGCGATGTTAGTGGATGGGTTGAGCTGTTCAAAATGGTTAACCACATTTAAGTTAAAAGATTTAGGGTTGCTCCAAACTTGTGTGGGCTTCCAATTTTAAAAAAAGTCAAAAATTCGTCAAAATATTTGCTACGCTGTAGCCGATTCCATAAATCTCGGAGATGTCACCAAATATGGGCATATTATGTCTTATTATAGGGCACGAATTTAGTTGTTCAAAACAGAGAATCATAGTAAAATAAGAAATTTGTACTGGCTTCACAAAAGTTTTAGAATAAGTATCATATTCGTCAAAAGTTTTTTTTTCACCAACACGTCGTAACTAAAGTGCTTTATAAGCAACATTTAAGACATTTCTGCCGCTGGAGAAAAAACGAGATGTGCGCTTTATGCTAAAGTATATGCCGAAAATTGACCAAAGTTATTACGAGGCTGTGTTAAAATAAATTTTCTTTTATACTTTTAAGTTATACATATTTTGTACATTTTTATTTACAATTTAATTTATTATTTTGCAATTGAATTACTGACCCTGAATTCTGAAAATTTGTTTTATCTTTTTAAAATATATATGAGTTATTTAGCTATTTAGATTTAATGTCTTGATTAAGCAGTATGTGCCCTGCCGATTCCGTCCCAAAATCATCGCCCGTAATTAACACAACTGAATGTTTCTTGCATTTTTACGTTTCCTTCTTCAAGTGCAGGTATACTAATAACAACACATACGGCTTTCAAACAAAAAGGTCCATTATATTGTAAAAATATATCGCTGGGAAAAGCTGAATCTACTGTGAAGGATATTGAATAGCGCACTAAATTCATATACATAATTATGTAAAAGAAATAAATTTTAACGATCCTAGTACAGTTTCAAGCTGAAAATCATCCATAATAGAACAAAGAACGGCCAAATTAAATCTGGATTTTTTGTAATATTTTCCCAAATTTCCAAAAATAAATTAAAAATTGCATCAAAATTTAGGGCATAGTTGTTCTACATCAAACAAACATTTTCGAAAATCAAGATTCATTTTTGTTCTATATCCGTAAGGTGCAATGGAAAACATCGATTGAACAAAAAAAAAATAAACAATTTTACAAGTGTTGAAATTTTCTAAAGCGTGGAAAAATTAATTATTGTAGAGAAGTTCAAAAAATGTGAAGAAAGCAAATACCCATAATTTTTAAAAATGATTACTAAATTACCGATAACAAATCAAAAAACCGAAAAAAATTAACTGAAGTTAATAATTGTAATAACTCAAATTATGAATTTAGGTAGATAGCGCAAACAAGAACTAATCCGACGATTTGTCTTCTAACAGTACGACTTGAGCTGTTCAATACAGTTAACCACATACAAATATTTGGGGTTGCTCTACGATAAGTTTTAAGTATGGCAAATTTAATCAAAATTCTAATATTCGTCAAGATACCTGACACATTATGGCCGCTTCCAGGAATCTGAGAAATGTTAGCAAATATAAGCATATATATCTTATAATAGTAGAAATTCAGTATAGATAACCACATTAAAATAAAACAATTTGGGGTGGCGCTGCACAAGTTGAAAAAAAAACCATGGTGAAAAACTAAGCCGAAAAAAACCATCATACGCACCATGACCGATTCTAGGTATCTCGAAGTTGTTAATAAGTGTTGGCATAGGTCATCTAATAGTGGATGAGTTAAGCTGCTTAATACAGTTAACCACACCAAGATAGAACAAAGACAGAAGTTTTAAAACGTGATTAAATTAAAAAAGTCAAATATTCGTCAAAATACTGGCTACAGTAACGCCGATTCCAAGGTGGTCATTTTGTGGTGCTTTAACATTAGCGATAAAAAGTTTGATATAATGAAATTGTCGTAGCTTCGTCCATGAATGAATTGAACGGTTATGGATGAATTATGTTACGTCGTATACGAATGAAAAAGAGCACAATATCTTTCATATCGTTTTCACCAAATACAAAAAAATTGTTTTGACGTTTGTGTCAAAAATGTTTATCGTCATTATATAACTTAATATTTTCGCCATCAAATAATTTTTTATATAGTGCAAATGCTTTAAAGATTTTCGGCTTTTTTATAGACAAATATTATTTTCTATGACATTCACATTGTTTGAGACCTTTCGGGCCACCAAAAAATGAGGTCATTTACTTACAATACTCTACTAAAAAGAAGTAGAAAATTCACTCAACCCCCCATTAACCCCAAGGGTATTTGTGTGTACAGAGCCACACAACCCTTTACAAAAATAAGAACTTCCTCAAGTTTCCTCTTGCCAGTTTGGTTTCGTACCGATAAAAGTTGGTCTACTCATCAGGTTGCAACGACCAAACTGCAAAAATTTACCTCTTGCTTCACACCTATAGTATGAAACAAGAACATTTCGATTTAGCGAATTATATCACCAAATCAGAAAACTCTTGGAATTTCTCATTTTATATGTGTGTATTAGCCCACACTAAATAAATTAAGAAATTTTAAATTCGTCTGTATTAATTACTTTAAAGATTTTCGGCTTTTTTATAGACAAATATTATTTTCTATGACATTCACATTGTTTGAGACCTTTCGGGCTACCAAAAAATGAGGTTATTTACTTACAATACTCTACTAAAAAGAAGTAGAAAATTCACTCAACCCCCCATTAACCCCAAGGGTATTTGTGTGTACAGAGCCACACAACCCTTTACAAAAATGAGAACTTCCTCAAGTTTCCTCTTACCAGTTTGGTTTCGTACCGATAAAAGTTGGTCTACTCATCAGGTTGCAACGACCAAACTGCAAAAATGCTCTTGCTTCACACCTATAGTATGAAACAAGAACATTTCGATTTAGCGAATTATATCACCAAATCAGAAAACTCTTGGAAATTACTGATAATGAGGCTAAGAGTATTGATATTGATATTGTTTTTGGTTTAAAATAACAAGTTTAGTAGCTCAATTCCCTTAGACGTATCACTTCATGCGACGTGACTATGGATCTTTCTGGTTACAAGATTTTAAAATCAAAATTTACTAAATAATTTTGTGTAAAACTTTCAATGAAAATTTTTTAAATCCTGGTTGGCTTTATTAGTTAGAAATTTTTTTCATTTATTTGTCACGTCAAATTTTCAAGTGATAGAAATTGTCATTTGGAGTGATAGCAGTCGCAAGGAAATATTTATAAAGCAGCATACTAAGATTTAAAAAACAGGCAGAACGACTTTATTGAACAATTATGTTATAAATTTCGATTTAATGATCTAGTAACCAGAAAAATGAGTAGTCACGTCACTTGAAGTGATGCGACTAGAAGAATAGGGGTGTAGATCTGTCCGAGAATAATCACCTAGTAGAAAAAGAAAATTTTCGGCCCTGTGATTTTTAAATTAAAAATTTTCTCGGATTTCAAACATTTTCTATTTGTTATGGCTCCGTCGAATCTCAATATGTCAGTTATTTTTGGTGAGCTGTTTCCTAAAACTCTATCAGCGCCTCTATTTGTAAATTATATCAAAAAACGATAATGCTCCTAATTGAACAATCCATTTCTGACTACATAATATACTGTTACGATCTCGCCTATTGGTTCAATAGGCAAATAATTCAGCTTGGGTGGGTTTAAGTAGTGTTAGAGATAATTTTATAACAGATTTGGTGTATTGCAGATTATAGTAGTCTGGAGGAGAACCATGTAAAACGCTATTCTGCATAAATTCAGGAGAGTCTTGAATATTCGATCGCCATATAAATACAAGGCCGCCCCGGTGGCAAAGTGGTCAGCTTGCTCCAGCGACCGGAGGTCCCGGGTTCGATTCCCGGTGGTGACAAGGAAAAAATTTCACGGCTGGTTTAGGATCAATGAATTAATCACTCATTATCCGAAATGAAATATGATTATGAAACCTCACTTGAGGCGGCCAAATTCGTTCATGGGATATAGTGCCAGAGAGAGAGAGAGAAAGAGAGAGAGAGAGAGAGAGAGAGAGAGAGAGAAAATATAAATACAAGTACAACGAACCAATGCACCTAGAGTACCAGGTAATACTGCTTGATACGTCATCAAATGTATGTTTCCAGTTTATTTTCGGCAAAAATAAGTAATGTTCGTGAAGAGTTTTCGAGATTTATTTATTTATTTTATTTATTTATTTAGTCATATACATAGATTATAAAAATACGGGTAATTTTGTGAACTGCATACCCCATTTTGAGGACATAAGCTCATTTATAATAAGGAGTGCAGTCCAAATATTTTAGAGATACTATTTTTTTAGATTTAGAGATACTATTAAAGTTAAAGGCTAATTTTAATAGGTTTTAATATTGTCAAATATTAAAACCTATTAAAGTTAGCCGATAGTTTCCAGCCGAAAGATAATGCAGTGTCTTGACTATTTTTAAACTCTCTTTATACTCTCGCTCCTATCGATTTTTAAATTCCAATAAACTGAAATAATTTCTCCTTCGCCCGAATGATGTAACCCGATCCTAAATTCTCCTAAATTCGAGTTCATGACTGATTTTTGTTGTATTCAAGACACTATCTGCATTATGTTTCGGCTGGATACTTTAACCGTATCGAGATTTAAAATAGTCAAGATACGATCTGCATTATCTTTCGGCTGGCAAATTTGTCGACTGATAACTTTCGGCTGAAGCATATTAATATTTGACATTTCATATTACAGTTTCGGCTGAGATAGCAAAGACAATATCTGCATTATCGATTTTTTTTTTACTTTCGGCTGGAAACTATCGACTAACTTTAATAGGGTGATTTAGAGGTTGAACGAAACGTTGAACGAATAATTTTTAATAAAATAATAAATTAATTCTTACCAATAATATAATACCCATAATATAATTTTTAAGTGATATTGTTGTAGAATTCTTTTTTCACCGTGATTAATCCAAAAATATAATTTTATTTGTTTGGGTACACTGCCATCTATAGTCAAAGATTTGAACTGTCGACATAAAATGACGTCAAATAGCAAACATTTTGAAGCAATGAGGCCATTAATATTCTAGGTGTACTAAACGAACAAAATGAGACAGGCTTATGGTGAGTCATTTGGGAGATTCATGAAATTTATACTACAACTTTAAATGCAGAGCGATTCAAACCCTTAACAACTAAAATTTCAAGCCATTAACAAATCCCTTGCCTTTGAATTGTAGACTTCTAAATTTAATTATTTAGCATGGATGTTATCTGCTTTTATTCGAACAGCTGGTAATATAATAACCTACCAATCATAGATATCACTGAAACCAATACTTTTATTATTGACTGCTTCAATTAGTCAAGAAATAATGATCGGGATCATATTTCTTTAAAAAAATGTCCAATAAGGTGGAACTACTTGACAAAAAAACAGCCCCACCATTATTATTTAAACTTCACCTCAAAAGTAGCACTAGCACAAAGAACAACTCAAGCAGGAAATCCTCGAACTATTAAATCATGTGATTCCACTTGTCCGACCACCTACAAGTCGTACAACACCAAATTCCCATAAACACGACAAAATTGTCTCTAATCCTAAGAGACTTGCAGAATTCAAAATATCAAGACAAGTTCGGGTGCCAAAGCCTCAGAAAATTGTTATGGCGTTTATCCAACAGGTTCAAACAATCCAATAACTAACAAACCCATATCCACGTTAAATAAGCCATATAATACTCCGGGTCAACAGCCGTACTAGTAGGACACACACACATTTTGAATGGAAACAGCGGCATCCTCGCACAAAGCCACTCACTCAGAGCCCTACCGCACAACACTCCTAAATGAATTTTCCTGAATAAGGACTCATCACAATCGATCTTTAGTATTCGCCAACTTCATTGGGCATAGAGAAAATAAAAAAAGAAAAAAAATTGGGCTCCATTGGCGAGGACTATCTAAACGAATTATCGCAAACGATAACAGTTACTCAAAAATCCACTTTCAGCTATTTTCATTGATGCCGCTGAGGTAAGAAAAAAATTTAAAACGAAACAAGAACCCTAACGAAGGACCATGCACATGAGTTTTGCCGAACAATGATAATATTCCCGATTTACTTTTGTTAAGACCGGAAAAAATAAATTATACAAAAATGTAAACATTTTAACCATTCTGTATTCGCATGGAAACCCAAGCTTTTACCACCGTTCATGAAGTACCAACCGATTGGACCGTCCGATTTTAGATGAAAAAAATCTTTGACCGCAGTGGTTTTCTGAAATCACGACTATACTGTATGTGCTACAATCCGACGTTATCGGTCTTATTGTCAGAAGTTTTAAAAGGAATTATGAAAAATATTGTGCCCGAATGTACATGCTGCCAATAATTTATTTTCGTATTTGTTTGAATTGCAGCTAGGACTGAGACAGAGATAAAGAAACGCAGATGACGCAGATGAATTAGCTAAAGTCGCTTTAAACGAAAACCTTATGTTTCTTATAACTTTTTGGAGTTTTTTTAAAAGGCTTTTTGGTATAAGTATTATTCTAAGATTCTCCGATTTTAGGCCAAACAATATTCCCAATTAATGATCTTTATCTTCTAAGTATCTAAGTCAGAACTTTAGAAATTTTTCAGGATCAGCCATGGAGCATATTTCGAATTCACTTCGATTTCATTGTGCATTGCAAATATGTACAAATAAATTTTCTTTACGTGCAATAATTTAATTTTTTATTTTTAAGGCAAACTAAACACTAAAATATTTTGAAATAAAAACCAGAATCTATATTTGTCCAGAAACTTTCAGAGTATCAAATATAATATAGTAAATTTAGATAAATAAATCATTTAGGTATGTATTACCGATATAAGCGTAATCTCCCACAATCAAATCAAATCAGTTTATCAAATTATCTAAAAATTTTACATTACTAAACGTAATTTTGCGGTTTTTATTTTTCAAATGATGAGTGAGGGCACTTTGTTCCTTGACATGGACGATGGATGAATGCACTCCGACAGGGTGTCATAACTACCTCTCAATCCAAATGCCAAAGCTTTAACCACTGTGCCTTTTGGTCTAATTCTGTCTAGCGCCTTTTTTAGATTGGCAAAATTATAATTTACGTTACACTCACATTTCACGTATTTCGTGCATTTATATGCAAAAAAAAAGAGTTTTCAGAATTGCTAAATATATAAACCAGAAATTTTAAGACATTTTATCTATTATCGAGTTTTTTATCTATTATCGAGTAACCCAATTAATAATTTAAATATAATAAGTCACCTGATTTCTCAAGCGTTAAACATCACTAAAACTAAATATCTTAAATTTCATAAAACAAACTTTCAATTTTAAAAACAACCTGCGTAGATTTTGTCTACCACGATATCGATTTATTTACTTACTCGGCTTATATTTCTAATAAAAAATTCAAAAACTCGAATTTATGATCTCTTATGATCGCGACAACAACAAACAATACAAACTTAATCCATTTTTTCGTTTTTAAATTTAAAAATTTCTATCAACACAATAAACACACAACAAAGACTTCTTAACTCAGCCTTAAAAAAAATTTTAAACAGAGGAAAAAAGAGGCAAAATATGTCTCGAACGATTAAGGTAATTTTATTCGATCATATTTTGTTATTTTTTTTTATGAAAATCAGTCATAAAATCATAAAATTATCTTTTCGAATGATCCTAGCGGCTACCGAATTCCACTTACATATTTATATCAATATTTTAGTTTTTTTTTATATTTTTTTATCTTAAACGATAACCATAAGACAAAAACCTATATATAAGAAAAGAAAACAGAAAACAAAATAAAAATGTATACGATAAGTAAAATAGCGCGCTACCAGATTTTCTTATGATCGTCATCATCTCTTCATCTCGTATATTATGTTGTGCGCGATCAACAAAAAAGATGATCATGATCATTTTTTTTTGTTTTGTTTTATTTTTTAATTTTTTCCCAATTTCTTGTCATATTTTATATGTTTTGGTGGTGGACAACATTAAAGGTAAAAATTGTAAGCATTTATTAATGATAATTATGATCAAAATAAGTTTTTTGATATCGCGTTTTTTGTCTTCTTCTCGAAGCAATGTCTTGTTTTCTTTCGAGCTCCAGCATCTTTGTCAATTGAGATGGATTTTTTTTTTGGTTTAAATTTTTTAATTTAATGATAGATTATTTTCATCCTGAAAATTATAATCAAGTTTATTGGCTTTTAAAAGGAATTTTATTAAATTAAATATTTTGTTTAACTTTTTTTTTTTTGATAAATTTTGGCTCGATCATCATCAAAGTAAAGACAAAACACCAAAAAAAAATTAAAACCTGTCTTAATTCTTTCTTTTGGCATGTCAACCAAAATAAAAATTAAAAAAAAACTAAATAAAAAAAATTATGCTTCAAACAAACACTCTCGACTACTTATTAAGTCTTATATATTTTGGCAAATCGGACAGAAAGAAGTAAACATAAAAAAAACGCGATCACATTGCGTTTAATTACAATGGAAGTAGAAATAATAATAATATCGATCAGTTAACAAATTTTCAATCATTTTTACGGGTCTGTCATTAAAATGATCGTTTTGTTGTTGGTTGGGTTCTTATCTTGGCGTTATTCTTGTTGTTGTTGGCGATCTCCTTTTCTTGATTGAAGACGAATCATTTTTATATAATATGTTTTTTTTATTGAAATATTTTAGCGATCATCTTCAATCGCCTTAAATATTTATCGGGTTTGGAATTTTCGACTTTTTGTATGTATTTGTGTCTGTGTATGTTTATATGATTTAATTGTTGGACGATGATTTTCTGGATAATTATAAATTTTAATTAAATATTGGATGTTGTTGGTGTTTGTATCATATGTTGCGATATTCTCAAAATACGATTAGTGAGAGTTCTTGGTAAAACGTAAGCTTTGATTAAATCCCAGCGCGTCTAATTATCACACATGAAAAAAAGCCGTCAAGCGGTATAAAAGCAAAGTTAGACCGGGTGCTTAACGGTAATTTAATTGAACTGAATTCTAGAAATTCATCAATTTTAATCCACATCTAAAAACAAAAAGTTTCACATGGGCTACGCATTAAGTTTTATATGTATATAGAAAGTATATACATATGCGAAGAGAAAGACGAGATCTTTTGGAAACGCGCAACGGTTTAATATGGTGTGCGCTGAGGGATTAACATGATGGTGGTTTTCTTGATTTCATCTCTCAATCTTATATATTTAATCGTATAAAGCTTAACAAGGTTATTTATAATGATTATTAATTTAGTTTTATGTCTTATATATATAGTCCTCTGCTGATGATTTTTTTTATATATCTAACCCATTGACGGACCTAACATAAAATCCGGACTTTATATATAATTTCATGATGTTGTAATGATGAAATTTATAATAAAAATTAACCCGCAAGGTTTTTCGCCAAAAATTGATAGTAATTTTATTTCATTATCATTCGATTTTTATTCTGTGTGTGTGCCTTCATGTGCAATTTTAATCTCGCTTGCAACAAACTTTTTTTTTTTTTGTTGTGATAAAAAATTTCAGTTGCAAAATTTCAGTTTTGTCTCGATCAGCCATCAAAAGACGAAAAATTATTCGCGTTTGATTAAAATATTTTAATATTTATAACCTAAAGGTAAACGCATTAGAAAGAATCAAGACAACCGATATTTTTTTTCGTGTATTTTGATCATCATTATATGATCATATACAGGAAGATACGAAAAAAATATGATACAATTAGCATAATTGCGAGCATAAATTTGATAGAAATGGCTATTGCATATAATCTTATCGCGAACGTTTAACAGCGACGATATAGCAACATTCAAGTTCTCGTTTATATTAACATGATTTATAATGAAACACTCAATTATATTTTTATATACTAATAGACAAATTTTGAAATTACTAATAAAATTCAAATTAATTTCGTAAACGGTGTAGTGATTCTACTCACAACGCGCGAACGCGCGCCACATATTTAGTAGTATATTACTGTATATATGTATATTGCTATACTATTTTTCATACATTTAAACTCAAACTCTTAAAAAGAAAAGATTATAACCGATTAAATAAAAATTATATTTTATTTAGCGATTATAAAGAGTAAGAATTCCCCCCTAAAGTGAATTTCTTAAATTGTATATATATTTAGTCTACAGAGCGCTATAGAGAGATCTACAACACACAATTTAAATAGAAACGAAAAATAAAAAAAAAATAAAAACGGTTTTATCTTAAGCCATAAACCATAAAATACTTATATTTAATAGAAAAAAAAAACAAAATTGTATCGATTTGAATTAAATTAGATAAATTTAACAGAAATGACGTAATTATCAAAATATACATCAACAAAAAAAAAATGAAAATCCGCGATTATAATTTTTATTTATTCCAAATTAATGTTAGGGTGGATCAGAAATGTTACCTTTGATGGAAATGGATTAGGCAACCAACAAAAAAAAATTGCGTTGGGTTGATAAATTTATGATTAAGTTTATATACGAACACAGACAGAGGGTAATCTAATGATTAAATTCATTTAACAGTGCAGAGTTGCAGTTGGGAACAAAACACCGTACTAAATTGCTATCGCGAGCATAATCCAATTATTTTCTGATTTCTAGAAATTGATTTTCATTTAGAAGTATTCATCGGAAAATTTAATACTGATCACACTAATTTCATGTTGATCACCCTCTTTCTAATGTAATTATTTGTCAAAATATTTGCAAACAACGAAAAATTTGAGTAAAAAAGTTTTCCTTAATATTAAGTTGAGGTAATTCTCCTGGGAGTGATCAAGTTTAAATGACAAACAGATGTTTATTAAAAATCGTCACTCCCAGTTTTTGTTTTAGAGTACACGCCGTATTGCTCCTGTTAGTCTGTTGGTTCATTTTTGTAAAGATGTTGTTTTTTGAGAATTATGGTAAACAACATGGGTGGCAATTTCAAAACGAGCCATGTTTTTGTTGTTCACTAGCTACACGTGGTAAAACAACCGGGTGGTAATTTAGAGTTACCCCCTTATTGTTTAACTAAAAATCGAGTTCGATTCTATTAACGCTATACTTATTTTTTTGCTAAACAATTTTAATATAATCCCAAGAGTTGTAATCGGCCATTATTGTAACTCGACTAATGCAGTTGAAAGTTACTTTGTTGCAACATGTAAGCAAAACTTATAAAGTGTGCAACCACATTTATAAAATTGTCTTTTGACAGGAAAAATAAAGCTTGGAATATATCCTTAAAAACTCGCGTGTATAAAAAAAGTATGAATTATAAAACATAAATCCTCAGCATGGATGAAGATTCAGCTGCAAAAAACCGTCGTTTGAAAGCCAAGATACAAAATCGGTATCGGCAACACCACAAATATTCTCGCTCATGCAAAACGATTGCAACACAACTCTTTCGATTCGAGCAAGAAACACCAGTGGCACTATTCTGGTAATTCCCCGGGAATAGGGAACTAAACTATAAAATAAGAAAATCTTTATATGTAATATCTGTTCAAATATTTTTTTTCCGGCCTACTGAGTAAATATTTATAAATTGGGAATACATTTTCGATGTTTAAATTGGCAGGGAAATTTTTTCCCAGTTTAATTTTGTTTCCAAAAAATTTAACACGAGCTTTTTACCTCAGTATGCCGGCAAAAAAATATTTGAACATAAATTACTTATAAATTCTTTCCCCTTCAGTTCCTTATTCCCGGAGAATTACCAGAATAGTGTCACAGAAGAAGGATAAGCACGACGTCAAGCTTCTACAGCAGTGCAAGGTTTACGACGATAGCGAGAGACAACAGAAGAAGCGCAAACACGGAGAGTCGCGTGGATGCTCACGACTGCGGACCATTCGATATATTGTCAATCAGTTCTGCGTTTCTCTGAGCTACATCCCCGAACGACTAGATGACAAAAAGTTCTCACATTGATGTCAAAAGATACCCAGTTTCGACAACTCGTTCAGCTCTACGTAATTAAAAACACTCAGGCGACACGGCGCCGTTAAAATCATCCAGCAAATAAAGAGTGTTTAAGTCAAATTTTAAACGAAATGGACCGCAGATTTTTTAGGTTATTTAGAACGCGGATGGTAGCCGAAATGAACGTGTAAAGCATATGAAGGAACACAAACGAATCAGATACGTACAAACATTAGCATGCTTCAGTTCAAATCAAACTTAACATCGACTCGTCAAAAATTCTTCAACCATTCAGAGCTAGCAAGTTGACGCAGCAAAAGTTGGAGGACTCATACCTTCATCGAAGCCACTACATTGAACTACATTCTGTAAATCAGAAATATACGCGAAAGGCGCAATAATGTAATGTTGACCTTTGCTAAATAGGGTTCATCACAGTCATGGCAAATCCGAATTTGGTATGTAATTAAGGTGAACTGGCACCGGCCGAGGGGCCAGCGAATCATCCAGACTTGGTAGCGCGAGTATTCAAAATCAAATTAAAGGGTTTCATGGATGATTTGACCGTGAATGGAGCCAGCATTTCCAAAGGTTTTTGCTACTCGATTGAGCTTCAAAAGGATGGATTTTAGAGCTTAAGACAGATTCGTGACACCGGAAAGCAAAGATCAAAATGTATCCGCTAAGATTCCAGTTGGGACAACAGCAAGCACGAAATGTGATCGTTTTATAAGTCAATACACGTCCGGGCCGACTAGGGGTCTACTAAAGGCGTTATCCAGGCCAGGTTTGGTGAAAACGCTAACAAGTCTCTTAAATCACACTGCATTTTGGGAATTTTGGACCACCACAAGAAACGTTTTTCAGCCAATGATTCCTCCAAATGGTTTACTACCAATGTATAGTACGAAAAAGAGCCATCACCTTCCAGGTCAAAGCAAACTCGTGTTTAACTCGCTTTTAGTTTGTGTAGATGTATAGTTTTTCAAAAAACTTAATCACAGATTCACAGCCCAGTAAACAGATAATTCTTTTTGTACAAAACCATCCAAAAATTACTGTAAAATACCAACCGAGCGTCTAAAAAGGCTGAAGTTATTACAAGTAATTTTCCCGGCCTGTCATCCAACATACCCAATCCCAATCTAATTGGTTAAGAAATAACTGAGTTCCATTTATTTTATAGTCACATTTCCATCCCACATACCCAATCCCACCATAAACGGTTAATAAATGGCTGAGTTCCGTTCCATGTGGACATATTCCAGAACTTCTTGAAAAAATAATTTTTAAACCCCATTTCCACTCAACATGCCTAATTTCTTCGTACGAATAAAGATATTTCTTACGAAATATCAACATTATGGGATCTATCTATATAATATTTTACGGGATATCAAGCCAAAACCATTTCAAAGAGGTTGCATATCCGTATGGATATCACTATACACTTTGTAAGTACTACACCAAATCCGACTGTTATTCGTTTACATTTACAGAAATTTTAGGCGTTGGATGGGGACGATCCTCCAAGTCATTGTATCTAGTGAAAATTCTAATTCATAACCTTCCTCAAATTTTCCATATAGTCTCAGTATGACCTAAGGCTATTAGAAAAACCACCGAAGTGGAAGTTTTTGAAATATTGACCAAAAAAATGGAAATAACTTATATGGCCGCCGAAATTCAAAAAATTTTAGTGAAAATTCTAAATTCAAATTGTATTTCTGAAAATAATATATGGCTGCAGAAAATAAAAAAATTATAGTGAAAATTGTAATCTATAAATTTTCCCGCATTGTCCCTGTGAAGCAAATTTTACAAAATTAAATGAAGAAATAGCGGAGTTTCCTCAAGTATAAAATTTATTTATGCCATGTAAAATGTACAGATACCATTTTTGATAAGGACTGATTATTAAATGGCCAGTAGTCCAGCACGAACAGATCCTAGAATTGTGTCAAAAACATACTCTAAAATTCCAAATTTCATCGTTATTCGTTAAGAAATGACGGAAAAACGAAATATTGTTAAATTTCAAGATTTCATATGACGAGTTCCTTTACTTAGGACATCAACCAATTTGTCATTTTAAGGATCACTTTTAATATTTTATTACGCTGATATGTTTTATTTAATGAAAAAAGTGATACATGGTGAATATAAAATTTCCGCTGGTAATTACATAACAAAATAGATTCTCTTTAGCAGTGTATCCTTGAACCAATTTGGATATGACATTGAGGAGTTTGAATGAAACAGTTATTATATTTACCAGCATTGTCTTAAGCAATGCACCTGAATTGCTAACTAGAGGCGTGACGATGTCCAAGAGCCACAGTAATAGTGCGAGTACACTTTCCTGTGGGCAAAATTTGGCAACTTTGTAGAATGTAGAGTAATCATCCAGCTCAAATTTGACAACTCGCGTTTTACGCCCAGATTCAATCCAAGCCATAATATTGTTGTTACTGCCGGAGTTCCAGTAAGGGTCTGTGGTCAGTGCAAAAGAAGTGATGTCGAACGCACCCGCAACTGATTTTTCAAAATTTCTAACGAGCTCATGTAGTGCAGTTTCGCAGGACTCACTTATATTATATAAGCATGCTGAATGATACTGAATGATTTTCAGAAAGCAGTTCACCGGCTTTAGGTACAAATGCGACAGGTTTGGCCTTGACTCCAAGAGCTTGGAACAAAATCGAACGTCATACAGACTTGAAAAAGTTGAAACAAAAAATTAAGTGGTTTTTTGTACAGTAATAGTAGAAAAGACTCCAATGAAGAACAACGTGCGTAATCAGCCTGTTTGCTAAATCCTAATCAGCAGAAGTATTGGGCTGCAGTCGGTAGCAACAGCAACACTTATGATGCAACCAGGAAAATAATGAGACAGATGAAATGTTCTATCAACCTTTTTGGAACGATGGATCGGAACGGTTTGGTCGACAATTGTCATTTTTACCAATATTTTTTAAGTTTAGTGACCACCTGGAAAATTTAGAAAATTATCCTTATTAATTAGCCTAAATGTTTTTTGTACGTCCTACAGTTTTCCTTAACCTTTATGATGAGAACACCAAAATGTTTTATTCTGGCCCTGTTGGGCAGTGATCATTGGCCATAACTTTACAAAAGAAATCATTGTAGCACAAGACAGTGATGATGCCAAATATTCTATTTCCTCGACAAATAGAATTTTACGTAGGATGTTGAGCACATTGAGAAAGCCATTTTCAGTTGTTTAGTTTTCTGTTGCAATAAGGTTTCAAATGCAGACTTTTACAATCAAGACTGAAAGAGATACACTTGTGATCGGAAGACAATATCTCATTAACTGGAAGGTATAGTTGCGAAATAATTTAATAATCGAGAAGGAACACAAATTATTATTAATCATTTCACGATGATTGAAATTGACAGCCGTTGTTGTCAATTGCTGTTAATGTTTAGGACTGCAACATATAGAGTGGGGTGAAATCGCCCATGGCAAATATACAGACCCTGAAAACAACTCATTGCAACATTTCAAAGACCTAAGAAAAATAATTACAACCCAAAGAATATCTGAGCAGCACTCATGAACGAGAGTGACACTGATATTATTAGATATTGAAATGCAAGTCCTGTTTTTAAGGGCAGAATTGTTGTAAATAATTTTACAGTTAAGGCAAAGAAAATAACAAAAATTTCACTATTCAGATCCTCTCTGTTCCTGTAGATTTTCCAATACTCGTAAGCCGATATTTTTTTTATTATTTTGTGACCATTAGGTTGCGAAAATGCTGATCACTAGTTATAACAAAACCAGCACAAAAAATGTAATTTTCTGATTCACTTGTAGGAAAAACTATGTTTAACTGGACCCTCATAGATATTCTTATTAAAAGATATGTTTGAAGATTTTTAACCTTACTAGTATTCAGTCGATAAATGAATAAAAATTACAACTTTCTGGTTCAGTAGTGACACTAATATAACACTATCTAAAACTAGACCAACTGTCTTCATTTACTTTCAAATATTTTAAAATTTTTTGATCAGTGTTCTTCCAGTTGAAAACAAAACAATAAAATGTAAATTCCCTGATCCAGTTGTATCAAGTATAACTATGTTACACAAGACCCAATACTCCTCGAGATTTTCCAGTTAGGCCTTATGGTACTAAACTTATCAAAAACGACGTATACTACAAATCAAGTTTTAAACATAAAAAATTCATTCCTGAAATAAAATGTTTACTATGTCTATGGTTAGGTTTCAAATTTTATTGTTTTTTTTTTGAAACGCACAAATCAATTTTCCCAAAATTTTACCTTTAAACAACGAACAACTTGTGCACGAAGGTGTAAAGGAACCTGTTAGGTAAAACCGAGGTTTAATACATGATTATCACGATTGGTCTTGAAATGAAGTAGAAAACGTAAAATTTAGTTTAAAAATAGCAAAAATATTTTATCTCGCAATGAAGATTTAGTCTGCGGTGCAATTCGTGACTTATTTTGTGGGGACTGACTTTTTTGAAAGTCTATAATAAGCCTCTTGTCAGCTTGACTTGTTTGACACGAGGACAAAATTTATTAAAGAAAGAAATCAGTTTGCAAACATAAAAGGGGATGTATGGTACTCCGAAAATTAATTTATGGCCTAATTCCCAAACTATCTGTAATTTTCGAAATTATATTTAATAGTTAAATGTAGCGATGCTGTTGGTTAGTAGGATTAAATTTATTAGGAATTTATAACTACACCAGCAGCTGTTATTAGCGGCATTTTTATTTTATTTTCTGATAATAATTTTATATTTGCATTACGCAGTCCACTTTCATGGTCGTTAATAGCGATAATTCGCCATTTCGATAATTTTTCAAATTAAATCTATTCGTGTCTAGATAAAATTTGTGTAATGTACCTTTAAAATTAAATAACAGAACATCGCGGAGTACAACTAATTCAATGAAATTTTAAATAGTCGGTGCAAGGACATCGCAGAATTTGTAAAACGTTATGTCTTAATGTAGCGGCTGTGGATTTGCAGCAGTCAGCTATTTTTGTTAAGTAACTTCACGGTGCCAATAAGATATATTGATACGGCTGATTATCTGGATGTAGCTGGATCTGCCGGGACATTTTACATTATAGTAATTGCTTGTTTTTGAATAATGAGTTTGCATGTTTACTAAAGGTTGAACTATTATAGGAAACTGGCAATGTAATGCGGTTAAATTTCGACTTAAAATCAATTTGGTTGATAATAGTAATCAAAAGACTTTGTTAATCGGTATGTAACGGTAATAAAATGCTTTTGTGCTAGCATCAACGATGCGTCAAATTGAGGATTAGAGTTAATGAATCTCTTTAGAAACGTGCTAAATGACAGAAACTATCACTCGAACTAAGTAACTGATACACCTAAATGTTAATAATGTAGTACATATACGTACAGTCGAAACAAAAAGTTGGTCTACGACATACGCAGAAAGAATGTTGTTCTTAACCCTTTCGTTATGGATTAATAATATCCACTCAATCTCAATTTGTTGCTGCTATATGTTGATCGCGATTATCTATCTGAACATAATCATTTAAACATACTTATGGTATAGGTGGGGTCGGGGGGAATGGCATAGAATAGAAAACTCACTCAAATATTTCACACCTTTTTGGGCGTGTTCACTTGTATTTTTATCGCAAGATACATTAATTTATAAAAATGTTTGTTTTCACCATCGCGTTTGGTAGAGAAAAAAACGTGACAATCCTCGTAAATTACTGTTACGTTTTCCGTATAGAACGGACTGTTACATTGCTATACCAAAGATAATGTAGTTTACAGCAAGCAGTACAGTTTAAAAATCTAGTGGTAAAAATGAGTACCAGCCGTATTCTAAGGAGATGGTACCAATGAGTACCACCCGTAACGAAAGGGTTATGCTTCAACCAGTCAGACTTAAGAGCTTAAGTTACACGCAGATTGCACCACTTCGGTTAGTGCTACAATCACCAGAATTTTATAGGCTTCTCGTCACAAATAAACAACTGACCTCTGGTGGTCGTACCGCTCTCTTAAGTGGTCCAAAACGGAGCACAACTTAAGCTCTTAAGTCTGACTGATTGGAGCATTATACAAACGAATGACATCAACTCAACTAATATGTTGTTGGACAACTGTACAATACATTCTTATTTTAATTTAGTTCTTAATTAATTTACGTAATATTCTTTATTTTATGAAATGTCAATATTCGAATTTGATAGAATAATTATTTTTATTTATTTATTAATATTAAAAAAAATGAGTTGGGAGTGACGGTTCAAAATGGTACATAAAATAAAATTTGTAGTAGAGTTACATTACATAAATCACAAAATATACAAAACTATACACATATCAAACAATTAAAAAAAGTGTGTTTCTTTCTCTCTGGCACTATATCCCATCAAGGGATTTGGTCGCCTCAAATGAGGTTTCATAATCATATTTTCATTTCGGATAATGAGTGATTAATTCATTGATCCTAAACCAGCCGTGAAATTTTTTCACCACCGGGGATCGAACCCGGGACCTCCGGTCGCTAGAGCAAGCATGCTGACCAGTTTGCCACCGGGGCGGCAAAGTATCATACATACATATTAAGAATTAAATTATGTACTGAGCAAATTATAAATAATAAGATAATTATAACATGCAAAACAATTTTTTACTTAGTTCAAGAAAACACTCGTAAATTAATTCATCTTCACAATAATATTTAAATCCACTTATTGTTTTAAAGAGATTTTCAATATCGTCAATTGCAAATAAGCTTTTCTTTAGACAGCGACGAAACTTCCTAAATGTACTGATGTTCGCAATAATTAGAGGCAAGTTGGCAAATAATATAGAATAAAAATGGCAGATACTTTGAGGTTCCCATTTAAACAATGATGCACGAGCGTCAGAAAAGAAATGAGTGCTTTTCCAAAACATTAATTTTATCCAAAAACTTTAATAATCTAAATTTTATAATTCTTTCGAAGATGTTCGAGAAGGTCTTAAGTAAAGTAATTGGACGATAATTATTGGGGTCAGCACGAGATTCCTTTTTGAAGAGATGTTTAAGAACACCTATTTTTAAATTGGGTGAAAATACTCCTTTCGTAATACTGGTATTCCTCGAGTTATGCGGTATTTCACTTATGCGGATTTGATTTATGCGGGTTGAACTTTGTCTGAAAATATTGAGTTATGCCTCTTGGATTTTAAGTTATGCGTGCATTACTATTTTTTAATAATTTTTTTTTTACTAACTATACTATATACTTCGCTAAGTCAATGACTATATACGTTAAGTATATGTGTTTTTAATATTAGTGTTATTTCATAGTAAAGTAGAATTTAACTTTGTGTTTGTCGATTAAAAGTGTTTTTGTTTAACGATACTTCGAATATTGCATAGAGTTGTAAGTATATAACTACTACTTACATATGTGTGTATGTAATTAAGTACTTACGTACAAAGCATTTTATCAGAGATGCCGAATAGTGAAACGAAAAAAAATCTCAATCAAAATCAAAATCAAGATTCTAGAATGATTTAAAACAGGGGATGGACCTGCGGCTATAGGGTGCGATTTTGGAATGGGTGAATCAACGGTACGTGCAATTAAGATAAACGAAAATAAAATACGACAATCGGTTGAGGCTGGTTTAACAATCATCATGGATAAGGCACTTTTAGCTAGAAATCCTTTAATAACTCGAGGGACACCAGTACAAATATTGAATATATACGCTAAAACGTGGATAATAGTATAAATAACATGTTTAACCAATTTACTTGAAATGCCATCAATTCCACAAGAACTGCTAGTTTTCAAATCACTTTCGGTAGATACTATTTATAATATTTTAAAATAAACCATTCTACTGATCACTATTCTAACCAGTCTACTGTTTGTAAGTATCATTTTAGATGTATCTTTATCTCTGCAAGCAATTACGTTGCAGCTATAGCTTTTTACATTTCCAGAATCGGGCTGTTAATTTCGGTATCGATATTTAAAATCCTTAATAATGTATCTAAAATTAGTTTGTTTCTTTAATAAATTTGGGCATCCAATTTATCGACTATGCTGTACTTATATTGTCCGTGTGTGTAAAATTAATTAAGTAATTTCTTAATTTTCATTATTTCTGCTATTAAAAATGGAATTTATTAATAAATTAATAATCTCTAATCTTGAACACATTTATTTTTAATTGATTTGTCGAGGGATAGTAAAAGAAACACAAAAGAAATCAGCATTACGGCGTACAAAAAATTTATCATTTCACCTAATTTTTCAAACGATCAGAATCGAAAATTTAAATATTTTTATACTAAATTTTCTATTTTCTAGATCATTTAAATGCCAATCTTGATAGTCTTGTATTAATACCTCGATTTTATGTTCTTTAACACCTTCATGCAAAAATTATTCGTTGCATAGAGGTAAAATATTGAGAAAATTGATTTGTACGTTTCAAAAAAACGATCAACTTTGAAACTTAGCCATAGACATAGTAAACGTTTTATTTGGATGATCATTACATTTACTTTCGTCCTATTGAAAGAGTTTGGTCAATTCGTTATAATTTTTGGTCAAAAAATGACTCTTTTTAGAAGGATTTTCACTTTTACGTCATATATTATTTCCTTTCCATAATATAAAAATTAATATATCGAGTGATTTTAGTTAGGTGAAGTTAGGACAAACTTTACGAGAATTTAAAAAACAGGTACTAGCGCTGAATTGAGCACCTCACGTCTGCCGCTGACGCCTCAATTATTCAATTAATATTTTAAGTAAGTTATCGCACTAAATTTATACTTGCCGCTTGCAGCTCGAACTGTTTATCTCAAAAATCATCCACAATGCAATCGGTAAGATCACATTTATAAATCTGAGAATCCATTTTGTAATTACCTGAAAATATACAATATAAAGTAATTATGGCAAAATAATACTAAAAGGGTTCTCGAACTTATATAACAAGTAATCTTTTTCTGTACGCAATAATAGCATTTCCACGATGTGCAAATCGCATTTTCGATACGCCCTACATAAAACGCAAATTTATCGATTATTCCAGGTTAGTTCTTCAAAACTGTAAGACGTCGTTTTATACAATTAAAAATATAAATGGCGATAAAAATAATGTACGCCATAAATAATTAAATTAATAATTATTAAATGCATATCGATTTTTAAATACTTAGGCATTAAAAATTTATAAGAAGACGATGCGGTTATTAGTTTATTAATTCTGAGAATAATCATTGAACATTTTAACGGTTTTTTTTGTTTTCTTAATGCGCGCCGATATAATTTTATACACTTAACTAACTTCGAAAATCAATAAATTTTCACACACTTTAGAATAAATTAACGATTTTATATCCGTTTTTCGGCTATATTAATTATGTCCTGTAATATTTTGTTTATAGTTGGGGTGCCGAATTCACTCAGGTGTATCGCATCGTGCACATAATATAAAGGTTAGATGGACATTAAATTACATAACACAATTTTTTGTTTGTGCCCCGCATTTTATTATTGTGCGCTTGTTGATCCGCGGAAATACACATATGTTAGATATTTGGAGCGAATGCAGTTCCTATATACATATATACCTTAATCAGGTGTTACAGTATTTTAATTTAATAATAATTATATAATGTTTTTGTGTAAAAAACCCCAAACATGTAATATGTTAAAGTTAATTACATTGTAATGATGTTCTAATGGTTGGTTACATAGTATACACATAGGTGTATAGGGTGCAATGAGCACGGTGTGATGAAATTTACCACCTCAAATTATATTCACACATTTTTGAGAGAAATATATACGTTTATAACGAACGATGCAACAAACTTGCCAGATATATATCATCATAATGCCAAAATCAAATGATTCACCTCATAAATAATTTTCCAATCAATACTTTAATATTTTTCCAATTTTTATTGTGTACGTTTACCATTGAGTTTAATCGAAATTTTGTCGTTTTAGTTTATTGCCCTCGCAATCCTCCCAAAAAAAAAAATTGTGAATCTTAAATACAATCTTATCTTGGCTTCTTGAGATACGCGCAGTTATCTTAAGCAAGAAAAACAAAATTTTATTAACAAACTTAAATCAATCTAGTTTTTTTTTCTGTACCTTTTCTTGTTGATCATCATAAACCAACTTGTTGATCGTTTGATCATTTTTCTTAATTTTTATTTCTCGATTTACTTTTCAAGTTTCATCAAAAAATCATCGAAAACTCGGGCGGTGGTAAAAAAAATGTAATGCTTTTTGGTATTTTCTTTGAGCCTTCTTCACAAAAATGAGGTTTTTATAAAGATTTTATTTATTTATTATTACAAAAAGTAAAAACACACAGAAGCAAAAAAAAATATGATGATAAGAACGCCAAAATACAAAAAGATGACAAAATAAATAAATTCATAACACAAAAATGTTGTGCGATGGTTTAAGATGCGTATGGTATAAGAAAGTGGCGGAAATGTATTAAGCGCGCGGAGAAGAAAATAAAACGCACAGATCATGAATTTAAATGGTCATTTGAATGAATCATAAAATTTATGATTTATATTGTGTATTATTTCTTCTTATTCATATCATTTTCGTATATTTTTTATTTATTCCATTGAGTTGATAATTGATAAGAAAAACTCGTAAGAAAAACAATAAAAGAAAAATTTATGATAATTTTATGTAAGATAGTAGAGTGCGTTATATGATTTATACGAGATCTGTTTGTTTTTTTTTGTAGTATTTTTACGTTGGCTTATTTAGCCGCATTGGAATTGAAGACGAGCATTATTATGAGTTTTATCCGCGAGATAAAACACAGAGTTTTCTTTTATATAGCTGATATCGTATTGGACATGGGTTGGTGAAGTATAATCTGAACGCGAAAATTTTGTTTACGGCAAATTGATAAGGAATTTTGGAAATATAATTTATTGATATTCTGGTTGAAAATTTATTGTTCGTTGTGTTTGACTGTTTTGAACTTTTGATAGATTTTTGGAATGTGGTAAGATTCCATTTCTATGAATTTATTAAAATTTACCAAGCCCATGACTTAACTTTATTTATGATATTTCTGAAAAAAATACATATTTTAATTTATTTTGTTTTTTTAAGGATCTGTAGTTAAAAACAATTAAATCTTCTATAATGCTCTTTTTATGCAATAGACAGCCTTACCATTCAAAATATTTTAGTTTACGTGGGTCTACGAGGGTAACAGACAACTATTAGCCATCATTGTCTGTTACCCTCGTAGACCTTTCTAACTAATAATTCTCAATTTTTTTTCTATAGGATTTAGGACTGGCGAACAAGCGGGCTAATCTAAAATTGGTATGTAATGCTCTACAAACCAAGATTTGTGATTTTGACTCTTATGGATTGGAGTGTTATTTTACTGAAAAATCCACGGAGTCTAGGAAATAGTCCAATACACGTATTATGAATTTTCCGATTGTATATCGAAAAAATAAAAACCTCAATAAAATTTTATTACGAATTTTTTTTACAATTAAACTAATTAAAATTTAATAACTAAAATTATTTAATCCAATATTTAATATTTTATGTAAAATTTTATAAATATTTTAATTATTCGCAACGATATTCGACTTAAGACTAAGAGGTGTCGTAAATTTACGAAAGTAACGAAAAAAACGCGGCCGACAATTTCATAATAGACCCCCAGTTTTACTCTTGACTAATATACAGAAAAAGCAGAAAAAGCAAGAGATTGTCTTCCAATATACTCCACGCTGTTCATTATCCTTGATGGAAAGGCTAAAGTGAGTGTTTCAGCAGAAGAGTAAGCTTCCATTACCAAAATTTCGCTTTGGGAACTACATTGGTTTTTTTATAAGATCCAATAGTACTAAATACCATCTAGATTAAATTTATTTTCAAAGGAAAAAATCACATATTTATTATAGTTATAATAAATACAGAACTAAATTTTTACAATTACATTTGACTATAGCCCTTATGTTTACCGTAACAAATTCACGTCGTGCAACTTTGAGCCGTGGCAATAATTTTGGTATCTGTTTCATTTTTGTGTAATTTAGCTGTCCAATACCTTTTAAAGCTCGACAGATCGTGTTTTGGGACATATTTAACTGAAAATCGCTTTTAAAAATAAATAAAAATTTATTCATTTATTACCCTTATGCTGGAAACAGACATGCGGACAAACGCTTGCGTTCAAATTAGAATACACTACACGTTTTTCCGCAAGTTGTCTCTATTTCTAAAATGGCGGCCAAATCCCTTGATGGGATATAGTGCCAGAGAGAGAGAGAGAGAGAGAGAGAGAGAGAGAGGAGAGAGAGAGAGAGAGAGAGAGAGAGAGAGAGAGAGAGAGAGAGAGAGAGAGAGAGAGAGAGAGAAAATTAATACTAACTTCACGCCAGCTACTCATTTTTTTTAGCACAAACTCAAAATAAAACGGAGGAAAAAATAATTCAATTTATTGGTGGAAACGAACGTATTTATAATAAAAAACATAAATTCTGTAAAAATATATAAGGGATACATAAGACATTCTAAATCGGTCATTCTAAATCGGACATTGTTTTAAATTATTAAAAATAGTTTTGAAAAAAATCCGTGCATTTCTCTTCCATTTTCTGTGTAAGTTTCCCTATTCCAAATCCGTCTATTTGATTTTCTTTGCTGATTTTGTATAATTTTTATCAATTTTTTGTAAGGCAAAAATATTATTTTATTTAAATGATCGTATTTAATAAGATTTTTTAACACTGAAAAATCAACTATACTAACTCGATATTTATAAATTACAATATGGTGTCCAAGACAATATTAAGCGAAATGTCAAAATAAAACGCAAATATGGTATAGTTGCGTTACCACTTGCATATCCGCATGTGAAAATTCCGCACGTCTGTTTCATGTATTAGTGAGAAAAATATAATCAAAGGCTGCTTTGATTAAAAAGGTATGGAACCACACAGTTCTTCTATCAAGATTTTTCCAAAAAATTGTTACGATTTAATTTTTACAATAAAAAAATCAGATCGTTAAAGTGTTTTACATTAAAATTTCGCACGACCTAAACCCTCATGAAGCTTTCTCAAATTCTGCAAATCATTCATACCACAGCAGTCCTGTTGGCGAAATGAATCAAAGTGAGCTAAACATTTTTTTTTATATTCATAAGCACAAAAATACAATTAATCAACTTGTGTCTATGTACGAGATCATGAAAATAGTACAGCACGACAAAATGTGTTGCACAAACTACTGTGATAAACATGATATAACCCATCGAAAATTCAAACTGGTCTGAACTGGTCACCCTGAGGTGAAGAATAAATCAAAAAATAAAAATGAAATGTAATTAAGATGAAACATATTAAATTGTAAAAACTTCCAAACTAAAAGAATCACAAAATTCTTGAAAAATTATTTGTTTTTTAAAAATTTCTGAGGCTGGTAAAAAAACGTCATATTTTTGTTAAACGTAAGCATCATTTTAAAGTCTAATTATGCTTTATGTAACTAACTTAAATATACTAATTCACATAATATCACTAAGAATATTATTTTATTCTTCCATTCTGTTGAAATCTCTATATGCCAGATAAATATTCATCCTGTTTAGCTTAATTTTAGACAAACTTATAATGAAAATACAAAAAAAACGTATCAAATTTTCTGTCGTGATTAAAAAGTTTCATTTATGCAGGTTAAACAATTTAACAAGCTATTTTAGGTGCTATACGAACCTGAGTCCAAATCTCTGGAAACATGTGTTATTGATCGTTCAACATTTTCGTTCAGTTCAAACTCAAAAATAAAATACAAAAATTCGGATTAAATTGTTAGGAAATGCCGTTTATGCTAGTTAGGTGATTAATCTAACAACTATTTCAAGTGCTTTCGAAAGGTAAGTCCAAAATTTTGAAAATAGGGCTGTTAGTCATTTTCACAACTGTTAAAATACCTTTTCAAAACGGTATATAAAATTTAGTTTTTATGTATTTTTTAGATTAGTGACATCTAGTTCCAACCGTCAAGACTAATACTTCTGTATAAATCCAGGTGAGTCTAGAATGTTCGACCGTTATATAAATATTAGTGCAACGGGCAAAATGAGTTAGTCATTTAGGAGATAAGCTACGCGAAAAATCGAAAGAGATTTGTTGTTTTTAGTGTTTAATAAATATTTGGAAAATTATTCCAAGATTGTGTCCAGTATTTTTAGGATCATTCACGAGGTGATGTAAATTACGAGTATTGTTGTAATCCGTTAAATTCTGTGACGTTATCCACAATTTAGTGAAACGAACCGGGTTTGTCAGCGCAAATTCATAACAATATCATATCATTCAAAGTGTTTGCTAAATTTTTACAAGAAACCGACAAATGGGTTGGGGCCATTTACCCGACTTTCAAAACCCCGAAATAAAAATAGCGACTTTCAAAATCCCGACTTTCAAAAGTCCATTTTCAAAATCCCAACTTTCATAATCCCGACTTTCAAAATCCCCACTTTCAAATCCGGAGGCGGTGTTGTATCATCACTTCGAATCAAAATTCGAAAAAAGTCGAATGGAGGTATGTTGTATCATTTTCGAATCGCGATAAATGATTAAATTTCATCATTTAAAACCAAAGTAATAATAAATGTAGCTGAAATTTCATTCTAGAAAAAGTATTGCAATATTAAGAAACGATAAAAGTCGAAAATGATATAACTTTCACTTTTTCGATTCGACTTTTTTCGAATTTCGACTTTTTCAATTCGAAGTGATGGTACAACATACCGCCCCTGATTTTATAAATACAGATTTTCTAAAGCCCGATTTTCAAAAGCCCGATTTTTAAATTTTTTTATAAATTCGGGCGCGCAAATTTAAAAAATCGGTACAATTCGTCAAATCCAAAATTCCTAAAACGAAATTCCACAACCAAAATTCCAAAAAAGAAAATTTCAGAAATTCGGGCGGGAATTATAAAAAATTTGGTTTAAAAATCTTTTTCTTATAAGTGCAATGTGGAAACGGGGTTGGGTACGATTCGTCAAATCCAAAATTCTTAAAACGAAATTCCAAAACCAAAATTCCAAAAAAACAAATGCCAAATTTCAAACTTCCAATATAAGAAATACCAAAAAATTTCCATTTTATGTCCATAAAATTTAATTTATTATGGAAATTTTATTATAATTTACAATATAATAAGGAAATATTTAATTAAGGCTTATTCAAACGTATCTTGTAAAGGGTGATTTTTTAAGAGCTTGAGAACTTTTTTTTAAAAAAAAACGCATAAAATTTGCAAAATCTCATCGGTTCTTTATTTGAAACGTTAGATTGGTCCATGACATTTACTTTTTGAAGATAATTTCATTTAAATGTTGACCGCGGCTGCGCCTTAGGTGGTCCATTCGGAAAGTCCAATTTTGGGCAACTTTTTCGAGCATTTCGGCCGGAATAGCCCGAATTTCTTCGGAAATGTTGTCTTCCAAAACTGGAATAGTTGCTGGCTTATTTCTGTAGACTTTAGACTTGACGTAGCCCCACAAAAAATAGTCTAAAGGCGTCAAATCGCATGATCTTGGTGGCCAACTTACCGGGCCATTTCTTGAGATGAATTGTTCTCCGAAGTTTTCCCTCAAAATGGCCATAGAATCGCGAGCTGTGTGGCATGTAGCGCCATCTTGTTGAAACCACATGTCAACTAAGTTCAGTTCTTCCATTTTTGGCAACAAAAAGTTTGTTAGCATCGAACGATAGCGATCGCCATTCACCGTAACGTTGCGTCCAACAGCATCTTTGAAAAAATACGGTCCAATGATTCCACCAGCGTACAAACCACACCAAACAGTGCATTTTTCGGGATGCATGGGCAGTTCTTGAACGGCTTCTGGTTGCTCTTCACTCCAAATGCGGCAATTTTGCTTATTTACGTAGCCATTCAACCAGAAATGAGCCTCATCGCTGAACAAAATTTGTCGATAAAAAAGCGGATTTTCTGCAACCTTTCCTAGGGCCCATTCACTGAAAATTCGACGTTGTGGCAGATCGTTCGGCTTCAGTTCTTGCAGGAGCTGTATTTTATACGGTTTTACACCAAGATCTTTGCGTAAAATCTTCCATGTCGTCGAATAACACAAACCCAATTGCTGCGAACGGCGACGAATCGACATTTCACGGTCTTCAGCAACACTCTCAGAAACAGACGCAATATTCTCTTCTGTACGCACTGTACGCATTCGTGTGGTTGGTTTAATGTCCAATAAAGTAAACTGAGTGCGAAACTTGGTCACAATCGCATTAATTGTTTGCTCACTTGGTCGATTATGTAGACCATAAATCGGACGTAAATCGCGAAACACTTTTCGAACCGAACACTGATTTTTGTAATATAATTCAATTATTTGCAAGCGTTGCTCGTTAGTAAGTCTATTCATTATGAAATGTCAAAGCATACTGAGCATCTTTCTCTTTGACACCTTGTCTGAAATCCCGCGTGATCTGTCAAATACTAATGCATGAAAATCCTAACCACAAAAAAATCACCCGTTAGTTTGATGAATCTGTTACAGTACTTATTTTAGACTGACCCATACACAAGTTTGGTGGTATATATTGGTATGTTTGTAGGGGAACGGTTCCGTATTCTAAAAAAATCCAACCCTGTTTTCTAGAATCACAACAAACGCTAAACAATCTGGTAAATAATGGGGATCATGTTTGAGTAATAATTTCTAAGAAAGAAGAATTATTTCAATTAATTAAATTTAAAAATAATAATGTAATAATAAATATTAAATTGATTGAAATAAATAAAATGGAATTTTTGCAAAATGCTGCAAATATTATTAAACTAATGAAATAATGGAATTTTGTCAATTGGAATTAAGAATTTTGTATTTTACTAATATTTTGTAAAATGGAATTTTATATTTTTGTTAATTGAGGTTTTAGAAATTAAGGCCAGTTGGAGTTTTTAACCGGGATACCCTCGTTTTCCGGAATATTTGTTTACCAAAATGAGACTAGATCAAACACCTACTAGTAGGCTGTTTCTCAAATTCCAAATTGCCAAAAATAAATATTCCGAAAAATATCAAAATCACTCCCGGTAGAATACTCTACTTTAAATGAAATGAAATGCATGTATTCCGCATAGCAGGCGTTTTTCCACAAGTTGTCTCTGGATCTATTGTTAATTCAACCCGAGTTAGCAGGCTTACACTGTGTATTGTACACCGAGCACAGGTTGTGCAGTGCAAAATAATCCAGTATGCAAGAGTAATAATTTGTTTTTTACTTTGCACACTCTTCGTACACTGTCATTTTATTCAGAGTAAAATTTGAAGAACCGAGTATGAGCGGTGTAAGCACAGTTACAAATTGAAATTCTGTTTAAATAAAAACAGAGTGTGCGGAGTAAAATTACTGAGGTTGAATAAAAAAACAAAGAGTTTTTTTTGGCAGCGCACTGCATGCACAGGTTGTATTAAAAATAGCCCCTCTATTTCTAAAAAAAACGCACCACAGCAGTGTTGAATACACAACAACAAAAAATATCATGAAATAATATTAATATCACGACGGCTTTTCAATGTTTTGACAGAAATTCAAAAACAAATTGTATATTTTTTATTGAAAACTCTACCGAAAAATAAAAACGCAATGTCAAAAAAATACGCTTATGTAGTTAATTTGCGTTTTCGCGTGCGTATCCGCATGCGGAAATTCCGCACGTCTGTTTCCAGCACTAATAAATTTTTGATTGTTTGGGCGAAAAAATTAATCTCAAAAAAAAAAACAAATTCCAATTTTTTTTATTTTAAAAAAATATCTTCTGAAAAATTATCATCTAATGATTTCATTTTTTCGAATCTTCCGAAGGTATGTATGCACGCGCAGATTTCGACTCATTTTGTTTTATTTTCGGTAAATTTTGGATATTTTTCTTTTTTTGAGATTTTTTGTTAGAGTATTTTTTTTGGTAAATATATTTTTAGTATTTTGAATTTGTGATTTTTGTTTTTTGGATTACTATTTTCGGGATGGCATTTTGGGATATTTTTTTTTCGCTAATAAAATTGTTGGCCTTTCGATACCGACCCTTTTTAACCAACCCGTTCCCATGGTAACGACTTAAAATATGAAAACAAATATATTTTTAATTTAATGTTATGTAAGTAATATTTTCTAACGGGTTAAAAAGGATTTAAATATACCAGATGTTTTGGTATAACCGTAACAGATGACGCATTAGCGGGAATAGCCGAATAACAGGCGATTTTAAAAAAATTTTAAATATTTTTTACGACTAACTAAATAATAAAAATTATTAAATATGTTGGAAAATTATGAAAAGCAATAAAAAATTAAAACAATAATCTGTACTATTGATGTTGCTCTCAATATTGCGTCATTTGAACAGCCAAAGTGACATGTGACATTATGATGACTAACAAAAATCTACCGAAACTAAAGCAAACTTTTTTTATAAATATGGAGTGATTTAATTTTCTGACACTAGTATTTTGTAAACAGTATATCGATACAGTCTATGGAGTTCCAATTGTGATAAAATAAATATTATTAAATCAGTAAACAAGTGTTGTTTAATAAAACAAAATGTGTGAAATATTTCAATTTTTAAAGTTAATTGGATAAGATTTTTAAAATTAATAATAAGAGAGAGAGAGAATAATAGGCTTATAAAATAAAAATAAAACAATAAAATAAAAACAACCAAAAAAAATAACAACAAAAGGAGCAAAATGAATATCTCATTGGTCAAAACGAACAAAAATAAAGACAAGCTGATTATTGATGATTACGCTTAACATCTCGATGGTGTTGCGATCAACGGAAAAACCTATTGTGTAAAGCAAGAGCTTTACTACAAGACTAGAAGAAAGAAAACATTAATTAAAGAAGGAACCATGAGACCATAATAACGCCCCAGTCGGTTCCTAAACACATGTTTTTAAGGAAAATGAAACAGTAAAATGTATGGCAGAAGTAGCAGGGTTGTGACCTTCTCAAATAATAAGATAAAGTATTGTTGAATGTGGCCCCGATTGTAGATTATATTTGCCTTCAAACGGAGCAGAAAAACAAAAAATTGGTCGATTGAGGGCCACAACATTGAAGGAGCCGGAAAGTTTAAATGAAATTTTCATTTCGGAAACATTAAAGTTTACAGACGTAGAGCTTGTATTGTAGGAGCAAGATTTTGGAGAGAATATAAATATTTTATTAGGGACAAAAACATCTTTGATGTTGTTCGCAGATGCTGAATGCTGGGTCATGGACGGTACACACGAGGTTGTACAGTCTATATATAAGGTGACAGTTATTCTCGATCCATGGTAAAATTGGCGACCAGATCGTGCCGTTATTATTTTGTATAATGAGCTCAAAATCAACAAAAGCTTACTAAGCGATATTCTATAAGCTTTGTAAAATTGCTTGTGATTGGAACATCTCGTTAAATCCAAAGAGAACTGTGCAGATTTTGAAAAGGCAAGCGTAGGTGCAGCTAAAACATATTTTCCGTTGACTCAATACAAATTATGCCTTTTCCATTTCGGCCAAATATTCTGGCGAAAAATACGATCTGAACACCTTCAGGTAAAATATAGAAATGATGAATCTTTTAACATGCAAATTCGCATGTTGAAAAGCGTATCGTTCGTACTTCCTGTAGAGGTTTCCGAGTATATTACGGCGATGAAAAAAGAATTTGATCCAGATGCCAAGCAAATTGCCAAATAGTGCCAAACAAATTATATATAAGGTGTGTTTATGCATACCAAGGAAGAACCTTGGAACCATACGACGCCCAGAGTTCTGGACTATATTCCAGAACCATAGAGATAATTTTTCTAGCACACAAAACTTGGTTGAACTTTAGTACGTCCGATTAAAATTAGTAATCGGAAGACCTCATATTAGGGTCTATAAATTAATCGAAATATTGTCAAAGGATATGATGATATGCAAAACACGCATTGAGAAGTGAAAAGCCGGTAAACGCGTCCCACTAAAAAAAATGTGTAAAAAAATAAAAAAAATTTGAATGTTGATGTAAACAGAAACAATACTGATAAAGTTAATTATTAAAAAATATTGTTCATGCTATAAAGTTACAATAATAGCACTTAATTTTATTTATTTATTATTGTAACGGGTGATTTTTTTGTGGTTAGGATTTTCATGCATTAGTATTTGACAGATCACGCGGGATTTCAGACAAGGTGTCAAAGAGAAAGATGCTCAGTATGCTTTGACATTTCATAATGAATAGACTTACTAACGAGCAACGCTTGCAAATAATTGAATTATATTACAAAAATCAGTGTTCGGTTCGAAAAGTGTTTCGCGATTTACGTCCGATTTATGGTCTACATAATCGACCAAGTGAGCAAACAATTAATGCGATTGTGACCAAGTTTCGCACTCAGTTTACTTTATTGGACATTAAACCAACCACACGAATGCGTACAGTGCGTACAGAAGAGAATATTGCGTCTGTTTCTGAGAGTGTTGCTGAAGACCGTGAAATGTCGATTCGTCGCCGTTCGCAGCAATTGGGTTTGTGTTATTCGACGACATGGAAGATTTTACGCAAAGATCTTGGTGTAAAACCGTATAAAATACAGCTCCTGCAAGAACTGAAGCCGAACGATCTGCCACAACGTCGAATTTTCAGTGAATGGGCCCTAGGAAAGGTTGCAGAAAATCCGCTTTTTTATCGACAAATTTTGTTCAGCGATGAGGCTCATTTCTGGTTGAATGGCTACGTAAATAAGCAAAATTGCCGCATTTGGAGTGAAGAGCAACCAGAAGCCGTTCAAGAACTGCCCATGCATCCCGAAAAATGCACTGTTTGGTGTGGTTTGTACGCTGGTGGAATCATTGGACCGTATTTTTTCAAAGATGCTGTTGGACGCAACGTTACGGTGAATGGCGATCGCTATCGTTCGATGCTAACAAACTTTTTGTTGCCAAAAATGGAAGAACTGAACTTAGTTGACATGTGGTTTCAACAAGATGGCGCTACATGCCACACAGCTCGCGATTCTATGGCCATTTTGAGGGAAAACTTCGGAGAACAATTCATCTCAAGAAATGGCCCGGTAAGTTGGCCACCAAGATCATGCGATTTGACGCCTTTAGACTATTTTTTGTGGGGCTACGTCAAGTCTAAAGTCTACAGAAATAAGCCAGCAACTATTCCAGTTTTGGAAGACAACATTTCCGAAGAAATTCGGGCTATTCCGGCCGAAATGCTCGAAAAAGTTGCCCAAAATTGGACTTTCCGAATGGACCACCTAAGGCGCAGCCGCGGTCAACATTTAAATGAAATTATCTTCAAAAAGTAAATGTCATGGACCAATCTAACGTTTCAAATAAAGAACCGATGAGATTTTGCAAATTTTATGCGTTTTTTTTTAAAAAAAAGTTCTCAAGCTCTTAAAAAATCACCCTTTATCATTAAATATTTCATCAAAATCCCAAACGTTCTTCTCAGGACGACCAAAAATATATTTTATTTAAATAACATATTTATACAAATCCAATTTTGTAAATTAAATTTTACATTTATTGGTTGGGGAATGGCCAAGTTCAATTGAGCAAGTCCAATTCCAAAAATTCTATAATTATTCACATTAAGTTGTAAATTATATCCGATAACTAAGGTGACCATTCGTACTGTATTATACAGTACTGTTCTGTATTTGACTACGTATTAAATGTTTAGCCCTATATTTTTCGCTTATTTAAATTTAACAAAAATTGGTAGTGTAACTTCTCCTTTACTAAACAGAATAAAACAAAATCTAGTACTTCTTTTTTAAATGATATTAATCATGTTGTTCTGCGAATTTCTATTTTGTAAATTAAACAATAAGTACACGATTTTATTTTGAAATTAAAAGTTATAACCACAACATTGCAAACAAAACAACGCTCAACTTTATGGCCGCGAGAAGAAATTGTGTATTCGACGATGATCTGGATAAAGAATTTGTCTTTATTAAGAGAACTAAAACGCATAATTCAGTGCGATGTAAAAAAATGCAAGAAAGCAGATGCAAAATGCAGGAAAGCAGATGTTGCAGCCTCTTGTAGACAATCTTTAAATTGTTTCTTTAGGTCCAAAACCTACGACGATTCGGAAAGGCAGGACGCCGTTATTGAGGGTACATGTGGTTTTCATACATAGTTCAACATAATCATTCATTCCGGTCAAACGATTGCACGAGCAATTTAATTAGGAATTATTCGAAATATTCTTGCGCACGTACGAAATGCGAAGCAATCGTGTCCAATATTTTCGCGCCTACTCAATTGCTCAAATTAAGATCGATTCATCATCGATTAATTTTGTTACATTATATACAGATTGTTCAAATCCGAAAAACACCGAAAAAAGGAGTTCAAGTGAAAATTTTCACTTGCATTCGTTTTCGCTCCCGGGTGAGACCTCTGATATAATTGCAAAATACATTCGACATATTACGGACAGTTACAATTTAAACGATAAATTAGTCGCAAAATAACGTGTTCCATAAACTTCAGACCCCTAGTAAGAATACTTTAATTGGGGTGAATTGCGCTGTCCATATTTTGAATAATTGCATTCACAAGGCAATAAAATACCCTTCAATCAATGTTGAAGTTGTAGTCACAAAAATTTATTCATTTTTTTTATATTTACACAGTTCGAGTTCAACAATTTAAAGAAATTTGTGATAATAAAAACGTAGAACTTCGCAAGTTATTAGGTTACAGCAAAACTAGAGGGCTAACATTAAAACCAGCCATCGAGTGGATTTTAAAATTATTTAAACCTTTAAAAGAGTATTTTCTCAGTTAGGCAAAATGTCCTACAATGATTCGTGCTCGAAACTATGGCTCATATTTGCGCAAAGTCAGGCTTCTGAAGTTTCTCTGATTATGAAACAGTTAAAATTTAAGATAAATCAGTGGAAGGATGATACTTTTTTACCGTTAAACGTTGAACAATTTTTGTTAGAAGCCGAACGGTCTAGAAATATTAATGCAGCTGAATTTAAATCGTTCGTAATAAATTTCTACAGCGCGTGTATTGCATATTTGAACCTGTGGGATGCAGCATTTGAAGAAATTGCAATTTGTGTGGATGTTGCTTCGTGAAATGCCTTTATGGGCAAAGGTTAAAGCAAGCTTGGAATTTATTTTAGAAAAAATACATCATCTAATAATTGATGATGCCGAAGTTTTCGGCGAGTTCTTCAAGGCGAAAAAATTCTAGAATGGGCAAAGAACCAAACACTTGCGGAGGAAAGATGGCTGGAAATATTTACTCACTTTGAGGGAAACAACATTTCTTATAAAAATATTTTGAAAGTCGTAAAGTTCACCATGTCTTTGCCGGCGTCCAATGCGTCAACGGAAAAGGTATTTTCTTTGATGAATAATATTTGAACCGCTGAAAAAATCCAAATTAATGCCGAAACAGTAATTACAATATGGCTTGTTCACAATTTAAAGAATATGTAAGTAACAGCCGTGATATTGTAAAGAAAATTCATAATATGGAGAAATACCAAAATTAAATTAAGTTTTCAAGCATATTTTTTTATTTTTTTTTTATATATATTTTGGTCTCTAAGACCGATTTAAGTATTTTTAATATTTCGCTAGTTCTGAAAACTCATGTATTTAAATTGATGTTTATTTATTTTAAAATTGGAAATTGTTGGCAATAAACATTGACGTTAAAGTTTGTAATTTTTATTTTTGTCCTGTATTATTCTCGAGAATTTATGGTCACCGTACCGATAACCCAAGTTTAACCAAGATTGGCAAAAAATCGAGTTCTTAATTTTTTTTTTTTTTTTTTTTTTATTTAAATTATTACAACTGAATACAATTCATCTAGTAATTTTTCTTTCTTAATTTAATCACTTGTGAATGAGAAGACGCCCATTGGCCGGCTCCATTTATAGGTTATTTACTGAAGTAGTCTGCTTTGGTGTCCTTAATCCATTAAATCAATTGGTTTCGTTCTCTGCAATCGTCTTACTGCATGGGAGGTGTCCAACATACCACGAAGCTCTTCATTTACGTGTTGATAAATACGTTGTCCATGTATTACTGCAAGTTTTTTTATTTCTTCTTGGACCGTCGGGATATTTAGATCCCGATGAAGGTCATCATTCCTAATGTACCACGGAGCGTTAACTATACCACGTAGCACTTTGTTTTGAAAAGTTTGTATTATTTTAGTGTTGGTTTTCTTTGTACAGCCCCAGAGCTGTATTCCGTAAGTCCATACAGGCTTTAGCACCTGTTGATATAGTAGCAATTTATTTTCGGTTGACAATTCCGAGTTTTCCCGAGCAGCCAATACATTTTTCGATATTTGATATTAAGTTCTTCTTTTTTCTTTTTAACGTGCTCTTTCCATCTGAGCCTGGTATCTAAGGTCATCCCTAGATATTTAGCCTTATTTGCATACGGAATCTGCTGACCGTTAATGATTACAGGTTTGTAACTGACTTTTAGATTAATAAAATTCACATGCGTGGATTTTGATTCATTGAGCCCGATTCGCCACTTTTTTGTCCATTTTATGATTTTGTCACATGCTTCTTGAAGTTTCGTTGTCGATTCCTCGATAGTGTCTCCTACTGAGAGAACTGCAGTGTCATCAGCTGCAGTGTCATCAAATGTTGCAATCTCTGGTGTAGAGTAAGTAAAGAATTGGTTCCAAAACACTACCCTGTGGGACTCCTGCCGAGATCTTTTTTAGCTCGGAGTATTCATCTTCATATTTCACCCGAAAGTGGCGATTCTCTATGTATGATTTTAAAATCATGTAATATTGTTTTGGTAAATCTCTATGTAGTTTAAAGAGTAAACCTCTGTGCCATACCTTATCGAAGGCCTGTGCCACATCTAAGAAGATACCAGAGCAAACCTTTTTCCTTTCTAATGTATTCTCAATGACATCTGTAAGCCTGTGAACCTGCTCAATAGTGGAGTGTTTCTCCCTGAAACCAAACTGATATTCTGGGATAAGGTTTCGTTGTTCTATGGTTATTTTCAATCTTTTGAGCAGCAGCCTCTCAAACAATTTCGCTAGTGTTGGTAGAAGTGAAATTGGCCGATAAGATTTTCTATCATTCGGTGGCTTGCCCGGTTTCGGAATCATTATTACTTCTGCTACTTTCCACTGCATTGGCACATGTTTTTTCCTGATGATCGCATTGATTATGTGCAGTAATTTACGGGTCCCTTTTTCAGGCAGCTCCTTTATTATTTGCCCTGTTATCAGATCGTAACCAGGAGCTTTCTTTGTTGAGTTCTTAATAAAAATGAAGAGAAATTTAATATTTAATTTTTTTTTAATCCCGACTTCTTTCGGGATTTTTCAAAGTTTCAGCAACATCGGGATTTCGAAAATAAAGATTTTGAAAATCGGGATTTTGACAGTCGGGATTTTGAAAGTCGGGATTTTAAAAGTCGGGATTTTGAAAGTCTGGATTTTTTTGTCGGGATTATGATAATTCGGCCTTTTCTAATTCGGGATTTCGTACCGATGCCGGGTCTTCTTAGTGCAAGCAGACTGAAAAATGAGAAATGTAAATAGTAAGTAAAAACTAAAAATTCATATAAAACAAAAATTAAAATTTAAAATTTAAGTAAATCGATTTGCTTTAGCCGATCCAGGTATGGGATTAAGTTGAAGACATCCACTCAGGGCTAGCTCACCTATTCTTTAAATATGTATTTCATGATAAGGAGGCCACACTTGACTGGTAAACTTCAGCAGAGGGGTGCACGAAGTTTGTATATGGAACCATAATTACAAAAGAATTGTGCCACTCTGCTTAACGATACCAAGATCAGAGTTTGCTCGATTGAATATAATAACAATGTGATCCCTAAAATTAATGGCGTTTTCTTTTTATAAAAAACTGGCAAAAAATTTTGATGTACATCAAAATTTTTTGATGTAAATCACACTTTCGCGTTCTTTTAGCGGAAAAATAGCAAAAAAATTTGATGTACATCAAAAAATGGATATGTAGATTTTTACTTCCATTTTAATTACCACATACACATATTTATATACATATAATACGTCAATCGTAAATATTGTCAAATATGTCAAACGCGTCATTTGAAATTTTTTCAAACTGGTTTGTTATTGTTTTCGGCATCCCTTTCGGGTTTAGGCACACTACGATAAAAACACATCAAATTTTTTGTGTCTTTTTTAACTATCGGAAATTTGATTTACATCAAAAACGTAACAGAATTGGCTATAAGTTTATTGTCACAAATAACACCCAAATGTCGAACTTAAGTAATTAGTAGTTTCATGATTGAAAACGTATACACATTTGTTTTAACATCGCGATGAGGTTACTAAAATGTTTGGAAGTTTGATTTTAAACTAACCAAACAAACTGCAAACATATAGAAAATACTTTATACTTCATACTTGCGATTTCTGTACACAATTTTGGTAAGCAAACAATTCTCAAGACAAGAAAAGAAAAGAAAAACTTGTGAATTAAGTTCACAATTTTAGAATATTTTCAAAGCGAACAATTTTCAAAACAAGAAAGAACAATATAAACTGCAAAATATAAATTGTATCAACGCGTTTGTGAAATTAATAAATTTTTTGGTAATACAGATTTCATTATAATTGTTTCGAATCAAATCAAATTGTATCAAAATGGGAATTATGAAATTCATAAAATTTTTAAAACCACAATTTTGACCATAACATTGCCAAACCAAATCAAAATTTGCTAAAATAAAATTTGTGAAATTTCATTACAGTTTTGAAATTTTGATTTTAAATTCGTGTTTTTGAGAAAGTAAAATTCTTAATATTAGTATAAGATTTCTCGCAGTGCATTGTTTGAAAATGTTAGATTAGGACAAATGTTTTCAGATGTGACACACTAACATTTTCATATCAGGTCCGTTTAACGAGACTTTTATGCGAAAGAGTGAGACAATTAAATTTTATGTTCACTCTTAACTTCTTCTATTTAAGTTTGATCGCATCCATAGTTCATTCTATACTCAATTTGTACACTTTTATGTAAAAAGCTGTGGAAGCGAAAGCGACCAAGATTTTATGATGGTTGGAGCTTAAAATTTATTTGCGCCGCTAGGATGCATAAAAGTTGCATAAAACTAACCGAAGATGTTTGTGTCACATCTAAAAGTCATTCATCTTAAACCTACAATATATAGAGTTGATTATGAAAGCGATCGAGCAAAATTAAATTAATTAAGTAACTTGGAAACATAAAAATATCTCGAAATAGACCCAGCATGAAGAGGTAAGCGTGCCATACCTGAAAAAAGTTCATCCTAACCCGACACTTAACGGACCATGGAAACGATGGAACGTAAATTGAACGTTTTAATTTTTTAGTAGGCTGATTTGAAAATATTACTAAAAATTACGGTTTTTAGAAGCAAATAAAATTCATTCTAATTAGCATAAACCAAATTTTCCTTTTTCTGCATTCTTTATCGGATATTATTTTTTATAATCCTTTAATATTTTGCAAAATCTCTAAGAAAAGTTATATCTTAAAATGTTCAACCTTATCGCGAATGTTTTATATTAAATTTTACCTAATGTGCTTCAAATGATGACATAAGCGATTATCGCTGATTCGCTGCAAGAGCGACACAATCCAAAATTTTTAATTTTTCAGTAGAGCGATTTGAAAATACCACTCAAAATTTTTTCTAAAATCGGCGATTTGCAAATGTTCATAAAAATTCATTCTGATTATAGAGAGTATGTTTTGATCCAAAATAATAAAAATATGTAGTTGTGTCATAGTTGCAGAAAATGAGCCTCATTATTCTTAATCCTATAAATTTTTTTTATATTAAAATTTTAATTATTATTTTGGAAGAATTCTAAAGCGAAGAATTCTAGAGTGAGTTCTAAAGTGTGTCAACTTCAAAAATATCAGAATTTTATTAAATGAAACAAACTATCAGATATTTTCAAAATTAAACAAAAAACTCAGAGTTTCCTTAACATATGCAATATGTAGATTAATATTGAGAGAGAGAGGCTTGTAGCAACGAATTAAATGACGCAATTATAACACGAACTGAAAATTTGAATTAGGGTGACGTGTAAAGTGAGAATGAAAAAAATATTTTCTAATTCAACTTCCGTTTCCTTATCGACCATATTTTCAAGTGCGCAGATATAATTTTCCAAACAACCAAGAACGTTATTACTGATTTAATATGAAGCGATCAAACAATATTTACACCGTTATATAAAACCTTATCACAAAATGACCACCACGATGACATGCACACTATCTATATGCTGAATTTGTCTACATTTAATAGTTTGTTAGTCAGTAGCAAATGACATAAATAAAAAAAATCACCCCTTACCCCTAAAAATAATTTTTTTTTATAATAATAAAAGTCCAACACACAAAATTAACGAATAAAACTTTTCCATGTGAATTTTATCAACAACAGGTGCAAAGTGCAGGAAACGATTAAAGAGAATTTTTCATCAAAAAACTAACTACATACAAAGACTATTGTTGATTATAAAATAATATAGTTTTTTTTTGGATGGTTGGCTGATTCAATGATTGCCCCGAAATTAAACAGCACTTGCGAATGAAACAAAATTTCTCGATTTGGTCGATTATGTTTAGATACATTTTCAATAGATATAAACTAAAACACAAAGGGGGATAGTTTTATTTCCCGCGCTTTTTCTTTTGCGCGCACCATACCCATACATATATTGATGTTTAATCACGATTGCATGATTATAAAAAATTTGTCATTTTTTAATATTTATTCAGTGTATAATTAACGTTTCTCGAAGTGGCAAAATGTTAATTAATTAATTAACAACAGTAGATGAGTTATTTAGTTTTATTATACTTTGTGTACAAAAACTATTTCATACTGATATCTTACTTATATTTTAATTAAGTTTTTTTTTTATTTATGACAAGGAATATTTTTTTAAAGTACTCAACGCACATAAAATATAAACTTACTTAATCAATTAGATTCGTGATGGAATTGGTATTATAATATATACATCTAGAATTACAGTTTAGATAACTAATTAGCATGACACTTAGTGTATTATATTTATTCGTATACCGAAATTAAAGTGTGACATTTAATTGTTGTTGGTGCGCGGTTTTTAACAAATAAGTCGTTATAGGTGTATGATAAGAAAAAAAAAAACAGTAAATTGTTTATTTGTTTTTTTATTTATTTAATGTTTCCTGTTCGTACCTTATTATATGATTTCGATAATTAATTACATTCACCTTTCGGAACGAATTGCAAAATCACTTCACTATAGTTAATTTACATACCAATATTATGCGATTGCATTTAATCAGCTCGTTACGCTATAGTCTAAAGATAAACTACTGATCAGGGTATAGCTGTATACCTATAGCGTAAACGACGGTTATAAAATAAATTGTTTGCCAAAGTGTTCTATGCATAGCTCTCCACTCCCCCAAAAATCATCTTCGCCTTGTGTGAAGTGATCATAAAAAAAAAATGTTTGTACAATAAAAATTCTATTCGGAATGTAAATACTACAAAAGCTATAAAAAATATAATTATAATTGTATAAGCGCGCTAACTGCAAGGTATAAGATTAATGAGTGATTTCTTAATTTTTGTTTTGTTATTTATTAAATGATAAGATTAAGAAATTAAATTACTTTATATTTTTGTCTTATAACATATATATATTTAAGTTGGGTAAATAGTAGGCAGGTAAATAGTGAGCGACATGTGTGCAACATTTAGAAATATAAATAATAGAAGTTGGGAGGATAAATACGGGATTAAGTAGTATGTTGGATTAAAATGAAAGGAGGGCATTGTTTTTATACGTTAAACTAAAATTAGAGCACACAACTCATCCACATCATATTATTCTAATAACGTACATAAATGTGCTATACGTATTTATCCAAGAAATTTTTACAAAATTCAATCAAACACAAAAAAATAAAATTGACTTAAGCCATTTTTTTTCTTGAAATATACTTAATCTGGGATTAAAATTTTATTTTACAGATTTATGCATATATAAGAAGTGGAAATACTCGATATATGTATGTATGAGCGTATACACATATATATCTATCATTTAAGATAAAAGGTTACAGACAGACAGATATACATAAAATTATTTATTTTTATAAAAGTTTTTTCTTTTCTCTAAAAATGTTAATCATCAAACATATATCAAGATGATACCGATGATGATGACGATGAAAACATAAAAAAAGAAGGAGAATTTTTTTATCTTAAGGAATTAAAAAAATTTTCGTTAAATAATAAAAAATAAATTAATTGGAATGTAAACACAATTGTGTTGTGTGTATGTTTCTGCTGTGTTATGGGATTTAATAGAATAATCTACTGGAATATTAAGAGATTTTCGTTATAGCATATACACAGTGTGGTATTTGAAAAATAAAAATTCATTGTTGCAACCAACCTTGACTGCAATTTTTTTCAGATTCGTTAAATGTAGCATTAAATATGGTGGTGATGGACTAAAAGTTCGGGACCCTAGAGGTTTTCTCGAGAGGCCATCCAGTTAATATTGAGAAAATATATTCCTCTTAATCGAGTAAAATAAGCGATACTCCAAATCACAAAAATCTTGATTAAAAAATACTGACAAATCAGAATTATATAGCATTTTTTTTAATTTATTCTAGAACCTTTTATAAAATTTAAAATCTTTAAAATGAAATTTTGAAAAAACAAATAAATGTCATTTTTGAACAAGAAACTCTAATGTTCAGCGATTTGGAGGATTTCTCATGGAACTTCAACAAATCTTGGAAGCCAATGTGATTCAGATTATCCAATTCTAGGTGGAGTTAGATAGTTAGCAAATTAAGTATAAACATTTTATTTTAACACATACTTATTTGGCAGTTCTAAATTTTGTAAGAGAATTTACAAAATGCTTATAACCAATTAGTGTGCCTGGCTGTAACTTTGAAATAAATGGTTGTTTTGAGTTTTTTGTATTTCTTCTGAGTCAAGTGCTTTTAGAATTTTTGTCTGTATGTCTGTCTGTCAGTCCGCACCAGTTTCGTTGCCCGGCTTTTACTCGAAAACTATTTACCAATTCCGTCAATTACAATCTTCACTTCGTTTTATTTCGAAATCTTAATCGGTTCATAAGCTATAAAATAAAACATGAATAGGTCAGTTATGGACACTCAAAACATTTCCTTGGTTCTTTTTGTCACCACTTGTTTTCATATAAAAACAAATTGGAAAATTCGAACAAAGTTTGCCAAGATCTTGAAGAGAAAAATGCAAAATAAATTAAAACTTTCCGCTCCGTCTTATATTAAATCTACTGGCGTCATTAATAATAGGATAGGGAAAATCTCTGCTTTTTTTGCCACAAGGTGGTGTTGATGCCTATATATATCGTACAACACTCACACGATGGTCTCAAATGTACATGTGCTTAAAAAGAAATGCACATTTCAGCTTTTTATGAAGATAGTTGTCTAATTCGTTGGTTGTGTAAATATTTATATTGATTTGATTGAAAATGATTGAAATATCTGAAGAAATACGCTTTGTGATGCTTTTTATAGTATGAAAAAGGTAAAAACGGTGCAAAAGCATACCGAAAAATTTGTAAACTGTACGGTGAGAATGTTGTGAGTTAACGAAGGACCCAGGAGTGGTTTGCTCGACTCCGTCTTCCAATCTTCCGAGATTTGGATGTAAAAGATGCAACTCGCTCTGGTCGGCCAGTCACTGTAACAATCGATGAAATTTTGCAACTGGTGGCACGCAAGCTGTCAGAAAATATAACGGAGGTATTAAACATCAACCACATAACAGTTTGTAATCATTTGAAAAGAGCAGGCTACAAAAAGAACCTCGATGTTTGGATGCCACATGAATTAACGCAAAGAAATTTGATTGAAACAATTACCGTCGGAGAAATTCTGTGAAACGCAATGAAATCGAACCATTTTTGGAGCGAATCATTACAGGCGATGAAAAATGAGTGAAATACGAGAATATTAAATGCAAGCGCCCCATGAGCTGCTGCAACGTGGCGAAACCATCAAATCAGCCCTGCACTGTGCACAACTCGACCGTTTGAACAAAGCAATCCAAAAAGAGCGACCAGAATTGGACAACAGAAAGGGAGTTGTGTTCCATCATGACAATGTTCGGCTACACACAGTTGGGAAGCCACAGTTGGGAAGTTTAGCCCGGTCCTTGCACCGTCTGACTACCATTTGTTTTGTCCTCTGCAAAACTCTCTTGATGGTAAAAAATTGGCCAACCAAAGCGCCGCTGAAAATCACTTGGCAAAGTTTTTCAACAATAAACCACAGAAGTTCTACACCGATGGAATTATGAAGCTACCCGACAAATTGCAAAAGGTCATAGATAATAATGGTCAATATGTATTTGATTAAAATTTATTTTCAATAAAAAAATTTTTGTTCAAAAAGCACGATAATTTTATAGATAAATAGTAACGTCACGTTGCAAATACGGAGTTCATCTTCTATATAATCGATTAGAAGACCAAACAAAAACCAAACGTGGTTTTACATACAGAATCTGGGATAATTTACATTTTACTGTTGAATGGGTCAGTTGCGATATTCCCTAAAATATTTAGGGCTGTCGTCTGGGTGATTCATTGACAATGTCTTCGACACCGATTATTTTTAAGTGGACCTGTTTTTATTTTTTATTTTTACGGCAGCGCCGTATATTTTCTAGTTTGTTGTGTTTTCAGGACTAAGCAGGATGTTTAAACAAAAAGCAATTGGTTCCAATTTTTGAAAAAAAAAACTTATCAATCGATGATACAGATTTCCACTTAAACGGCATTACGTATTTAAAAAAATTAGAACCCAAGATTTACAATAAAACTGAAAATACGCCAAAAAATCATACATTTTCGTAATTTTATTTTCGAAACATTTAACAATTTAAATAACGAAAGACATCAATCTCTACAGATACAATGAAAATGTCAGGAACCTGATATTTCATACATAATGGAAAAGTAATAAAGTTATTCATTAAAAATGGTGAGCTAAATAAACCTGGGGGCTGTTATGAATTTTTTTTCGATTTTGTAAAATACGAAATCGTAAATTCGATTCGCCGCGAATATTCGTATTTTGAAAATTTTTTTGGTCGTAAAATTTAAAATCATGAAGTATCCTCTATTTTGTGTTGGTTTTAATTAAATAATAAAAAAGTTTCAAATTAATCGTAATTAATTAAACTAGTCAATTATTGTAAAATAATTGAGTAATTTACATTTTAAAAAGTACTTAAAGTATTTTAATTTAATAAAAAAATAATAAGTATACATTATTGTTTTCGTAAATACGATATTGGTCACCTATAGAGCAGTCGAATTTTAACATTTGATTTTCGTAAAATTCGATTTTTTTTTGGTTCATAATAGGGCGGATTTTACGATTTTTGAATTTTACGCAAGCAAAAAAATTCATAATACCAATTTTCGCGGCGAGTCGAATTTTACGAAATTGAAAAAAATTCATAATAGGCCCCCTGGGCAAAAATTACAACTTCTGTGTTTGGGATACTAAATAAGTGTCATGCAAGGAAATCCTTTGCATTCACAACGATTTACTGGCTCGTGTGACTTTTAAACTGATGTAGCCAACATACTTCTTTGAAAATGATTCCGGTATCGCTGTTAAGGTAAACGATGGACGTTTTTGTTATAAAACAAACAACTATTTATAGTTTATTAAATGATATCCACTTTTACAAGAATTTCGAACAGTTGACTTCGAACTAATCATTGAGAAGTATAAGTCTTGATATGTGTGCCATTTTTGACAAAAATTCAGTACGACGTTACATTAAAACTTCTTTCTTGCATACACACATTGTCTATGAAAATAATTGCAGTTAATTAGTAGTTCACGCACTTTTTGGAGTCACTGTCTACATATTTGTACAGGTTTTTAATAAAAAGGAGAACAAATGCCAGCTGACTTCCTCAAAATTGTTTCGTCATTTCGGATGGTTAACTACGTTTACTTAACAAATTTGAAATGTTTATTAATCTTAAGAGATGATGAATTTTAAAGCGGGAGATTCCTAAGCATCTTTGATAACCTTAGCATTTACTTTTCAATCGACAATTGCAGTTTTGTTGTAGATTCATTTAACCTCGACTAGTTTTATCATAGAATCGATATTTTTTTTCTAGGGTAATGAGCATCTCAAATTCTCTCCATTCATTTATATTTTCAGGTTAACGCTAAACCGGGAATGTTGAATAGCAAATGCTATAATGAAAATAATTATTCGAGTTCAAGCTTAATCACATTTTTATCGTAATGTCGATATTAACTGAACCGTAAAAGTGTATGAATCCATCGTAATTTCATAGGCTTTGTTAATTAAGATCGCGACTTAACATTATTGAGCGATATATGGATTCAATAAATTCCAATTTAATTCAATTTTAATTAAAAAGTACTATGGAGTCGATGGTTAATTCATGGCACTTCCCTATAATGATAACCTATCGCCATATTAAATGTAGTAATATCCCCAGCATCACGACCTGATTCAACGTATATTTTCTCAAATGGCCCGTCTAGTAATTATCCACGGTCGAAGACTAGTGCAGTAAATGTCATACATATTACGTCGTGTCTTAAGCGAAACATCTACATGCGCTGTTTTTAATATAGTGCAGGTAAACAAACGAGATGTATATTTCCGGCTGTTCCCGGCTCAATTCGTTCATTTTATTCGCGAAATTGATAAAGAAGGCTCGCAGAAGTTCCCATAAATTATAAATCTAAATGTTTGAAATATAAATCTAAATGTTCGAAAACTAAATGTTTGAAAACTAGAAACCCTTCAACTGTGGCATTTACACATTTTATGAATTGTCTTAAAAGTTCTTTTTAAACATAAATGATGATTCGTTAGAAGTTAACAAAGCTTTCTGTGGCTTAATTTAGCATAAAGAATACGAACGTGTTATTATATGATCCTATAGGCTGGGACTGCATAGCCAGATGGATAATAAAGCACTAAACTTAATTGCGTGTTCCATGTTATTTTTCTATTAGTGTACAATACATGCAAAGGTGTGAGGACACTTTTGGTTAAATGGAGAATCTTCATTATATTTTTGAGGTGTAAGAAAAATACTTATGTGAAAATTGTTATTCTGTGAGTAAAGATCTCTAACAAAATATGAAAAATTCAAAAAGATCCATGAGAACTATTTCGAACAAGATATGTAGAGGCACTCTAATGCCAAAAGAATAAAATTTTCATAACTTTGTAAGAAATTAATTTCAACTTAATCAGGATATTTGGCTTGTGAGGATCATAGAAATAATACATTTTCTTGACCGAATTTTCAATTCCGAAAATCTGAAGTTAAAACTATAAACATATTTTACATTATCGAAATATTGTCTATATCCCTTTTTCTGCCAAAGATTTTTTTTTTGCATTAGTTTAAGGCCAACGCACACAAATGTGTGAGTAAAAAACGACAGGTTGTAATGTCTTCCGGATTTTAACGGAAGACATTACAACCTGTTTCTAGTTAAATCGGAATTATTTTTGAAAAAAACATTATAATTTAACATTTAACATGAAAAAACATTATAATGTGTTTGTTGGTTCAAAATACCTATATACAAAAATAATTTTTTGACATGATTCTTTTGCGTTACCCACACAATTGTGATGGCAGGCAGGAAAAGGGATATTCTCTACATTGTGAATGTCAGTTTTTTCTTTATTCTCTACAACATTGTCACAGCAATTTTACAACACACATATTGTGTGTAGAATTCTAATTATGATAAATTATAGGGCGGTTATCTTGTAAGAGCTGCTAAATATTAAATTTCCGTCATTTGCCCATAAAATAACGCAAATAATCCAGTTTTGTAAGTGACCATGATTTTGAAAACATTGACTGTCAAGCCGCTGTGTGGCCGAAACCAGCTAAATGGGCTCTGAAACATGGTATAAAAAGGTATACTAACGTGCACTGTTGTGCGGTCAGTCATCCATAATAAATCCCTACATTGTTTGGACTCTATCACGCGCGGTTTCATTCTGTTTAACAATAAATATGTTTGCCAGATAGAGATTCTAGAACACAGACCTTGCCAAATATTCTGAACATAGGAAGCTCATAGAACATACTAATGGTTTAATAAATATTTGGGATAAAAGTGGGAACAGAAAATACAGAATTTTTGTGTGCATCATTACAGGCGATGAAAAATGAGTGAAATACGAGAATATTAAATGCAAGCGCCCCATGAGCTGCTGCAACGTGGCGAAACCATCAAATCAGCCCTGCACTGTGCACAACTCGACCGTTTGAACAAAGCAATCCAAAAAGAGCGACCAGAATTGGACAACAGAAAGGGAGTTGTGTTCCATCATGACAATGTTCGGCTACACACAGTTGGGAAGCCACAGTTGGGAAGTTTAGCCCGGTCCTTGCACCGTCTGACTACCATTTGTTTTGTCCTCTGCAAAACTCTCTTGATGGTAAAAAATTGGCCAACCAAAGCGCCGCTGAAAATCACTTGGCAAAGTTTTTCAACAATAAACCACAGAAGTTCTACACCGATGGAATTATGAAGCTACCCGACAAATTGCAAAAGGTCATAGATAATAATGGTCAATATGTATTTGATTAAAATTTATTTTCAATAAAAAAATTTTTGTTCAAAAAGCACGATAATTTTATAGATAAATAGTAACGTCACGTTGCAAATACGGAGTTCATCTTCTATATAATCGATTAGAAGACCAAACAAAAACCAAACGTGGTTTTACATACAGAATCTGGGATAATTTACATTTTACTGTTGAATGGGTCAGTTGCGATATTCCCTAAAATATTTAGGGCTGTCGTCTGGGTGATTCATTGACAATGTCTTCGACACCGATTATTTTTAAGTGGACCTGTTTTTATTTTTTATTTTTACGGCAGCGCCGTATATTTTCTAGTTTGTTGTGTTTTCAGGACTAAGCAGGATGTTTAAACAAAAAGCAATTGGTTCCAATTTTTGAAAAAAAAAACTTATCAATCGATGATACAGATTTCCACTTAAACGGCATTACGTATTTAAAAAAATTAGAACCCAAGATTTACAATAAAACTGAAAATACGCCAAAAAATCATACATTTTCGTAATTTTATTTTCGAAACATTTAACAATTTAAATAACGAAAGACATCAATCTCTACAGATACAATGAAAATGTCAGGAACCTGATATTTCATACATAATGGAAAAGTAATAAAGTTATTCATTAAAAATGGTGAGCTAAATAAACCTGGGGGCTGTTATGAATTTTTTTTCGATTTTGTAAAATACGAAATCGTAAATTCGATTCGCCGCGAATATTCGTATTTTGAAAATTTTTTTGGTCGTAAAATTTAAAATCATGAAGTATCCTCTATTTTGTGTTGGTTTTAATTAAATAATAAAAAAGTTTCAAATTAATCGTAATTAATTAAACTAGTCAATTATTGTAAAATAATTGAGTAATTTACATTTTAAAAAGTACTTAAAGTATTTTAATTTAATAAAAAAATAATAAGTATACATTATTGTTTTCGTAAATACGATATTGGTCACCTATAGAGCAGTCGAATTTTAACATTTGATTTTCGTAAAATTCGATTTTTTTTTGGTTCATAATAGGGCGGATTTTACGATTTTTGAATTTTACGCAAGCAAAAAAATTCATAATACCAATTTTCGCGGCGAGTCGAATTTTACGAAATTGAAAAAAATTCATAATAGGCCCCCTGGGCAAAAATTACAACTTCTGTGTTTGGGATACTAAATAAGTGTCATGCAAGGAAATCCTTTGCATTCACAACGATTTACTGGCTCGTGTGACTTTTAAACTGATGTAGCCAACATACTTCTTTGAAAATGATTCCGGTATCGCTGTTAAGGTAAACGATGGACGTTTTTGTTATAAAACAAACAACTATTTATAGTTTATTAAATGATATCCACTTTTACAAGAATTTCGAACAGTTGACTTCGAACTAATCATTGAGAAGTATAAGTCTTGATATGTGTGCCATTTTTGACAAAAATTCAGTACGACGTTACATTAAAACTTCTTTCTTGCATACACACATTGTCTATGAAAATAATTGCAGTTAATTAGTAGTTCACGCACTTTTTGGAGTCACTGTCTACATATTTGTACAGGTTTTTAATAAAAAGGAGAACAAATGCCAGCTGACTTCCTCAAAATTGTTTCGTCATTTCGGATGGTTAACTACGTTTACTTAACAAATTTGAAATGTTTATTAATCTTAAGAGATGATGAATTTTAAAGCGGGAGATTCCTAAGCATCTTTGATAACCTTAGCATTTACTTTTCAATCGACAATTGCAGTTTTGTTGTAGATTCATTTAACCTCGACTAGTTTTATCATAGAATCGATATTTTTTTTCTAGGGTAATGAGCATCTCAAATTCTCTCCATTCATTTATATTTTCAGGTTAACGCTAAACCGGGAATGTTGAATAGCAAATGCTATAATGAAAATAATTATTCGAGTTCAAGCTTAATCACATTTTTATCGTAATGTCGATATTAACTGAACCGTAAAAGTGTATGAATCCATCGTAATTTCATAGGCTTTGTTAATTAAGATCGCGACTTAACATTATTGAGCGATATATGGATTCAATAAATTCCAATTTAATTCAATTTTAATTAAAAAGTACTATGGAGTCGATGGTTAATTCATGGCACTTCCCTATAATGATAACCTATCGCCATATTAAATGTAGTAATATCCCCAGCATCACGACCTGATTCAACGTATATTTTCTCAAATGGCCCGTCTAGTAATTATCCACGGTCGAAGACTAGTGCAGTAAATGTCATACATATTACGTCGTGTCTTAAGCGAAACATCTACATGCGCTGTTTTTAATATAGTGCAGGTAAACAAACGAGATGTATATTTCCGGCTGTTCCCGGCTCAATTCGTTCATTTTATTCGCGAAATTGATAAAGAAGGCTCGCAGAAGTTCCCATAAATTATAAATCTAAATGTTTGAAATATAAATCTAAATGTTCGAAAACTAAATGTTTGAAAACTAGAAACCCTTCAACTGTGGCATTTACACATTTTATGAATTGTCTTAAAAGTTCTTTTTAAACATAAATGATGATTCGTTAGAAGTTAACAAAGCTTTCTGTGGCTTAATTTAGCATAAAGAATACGAACGTGTTATTATATGATCCTATAGGCTGGGACTGCATAGCCAGATGGATAATAAAGCACTAAACTTAATTGCGTGTTCCATGTTATTTTTCTATTAGTGTACAATACATGCAAAGGTGTGAGGACACTTTTGGTTAAATGGAGAATCTTCATTATATTTTTGAGGTGTAAGAAAAATACTTATGTGAAAATTGTTATTCTGTGAGTAAAGATCTCTAACAAAATATGAAAAATTCAAAAAGATCCATGAGAACTATTTCGAACAAGATATGTAGAGGCACTCTAATGCCAAAAGAATAAAATTTTCATAACTTTGTAAGAAATTAATTTCAACTTAATCAGGATATTTGGCTTGTGAGGATCATAGAAATAATACATTTTCTTGACCGAATTTTCAATTCCGAAAATCTGAAGTTAAAACTATAAACATATTTTACATTATCGAAATATTGTCTATATCCCTTTTTCTGCCAAAGATTTTTTTTTTGCATTAGTTTAAGGCCAACGCACACAAATGTGTGAGTAAAAAACGACAGGTTGTAATGTCTTCCGGATTTTAACGGAAGACATTACAACCTGTTTCTAGTTAAATCGGAATTATTTTTGAAAAAAACATTATAATTTAACATTTAACATGAAAAAACATTATAATGTGTTTGTTGGTTCAAAATACCTATATACAAAAATAATTTTTTGACATGATTCTTTTGCGTTACCCACACAATTGTGATGGCAGGCAGGAAAAGGGATATTCTCTACATTGTGAATGTCAGTTTTTTCTTTATTCTCTACAACATTGTCACAGCAATTTTACAACACACATATTGTGTGTAGAATTCTAATTATGATAAATTATAGGGCGGTTATCTTGTAAGAGCTGCTAAATATTAAATTTCCGTCATTTGCCCATAAAATAACGCAAATAATCCAGTTTTGTAAGTGACCATGATTTTGAAAACATTGACTGTCAAGCCGCTGTGTGGCCGAAACCAGCTAAATGGGCTCTGAAACATGGTATAAAAAGGTATACTAACGTGCACTGTTGTGCGGTCAGTCATCCATAATAAATCCCTACATTGTTTGGACTCTATCACGCGCGGTTTCATTCTGTTTAACAATAAATATGTTTGCCAGATAGAGATTCTAGAACACAGACCTTGCCAAATATTCTGAACATAGGAAGCTCATAGAACATACTAATGGTTTAATAAATATTTGGGATAAAAGTGGGAACAGAAAATACAGAATTTTTGTGTGCATCTTAAGGAGAGAAAATATTGACTAGTTTTGCTCCAAAAAACCATTTTGCTTCTCGAGGTGTTTTAGTCTGCAAATTAGTGTGTGTTTCAATGTCGATTATTAATCTAATGGCAGCCGCAAAAAAGTTTACCAAATGTTTTGTCTAAGGTTATTAAATATTGCATGCTGATACGGGAAAAATGCCACTGGAAAATTGGGAAAGTGATGGAGATCGCAACAAAAAAATTGTAATTTTATTAAATTAACTAAAAACTTGGAACTGCTTTATTGTGGGGCGACAATATCTAAGCGTTGACCTTTCGATCGCGAAATTATGAAAAATATTCATTAAAGCTAATCCGGGAATTCCCGTCAAAACGTCTTATTTTCGGATGATGTTTAGGACGAAATTTTATGTAAGTTTAAACAACCCTGAACTGATATGTGGTAAACTTCGTTAGTGCACAAGAAGAGTAACACATTTCAAAAAACCTGATTTTCGAGGAGAAAGGTTTCTAAATTTTTTGATTTCTTGCGATAAGGATGACTCACAATTATCCACTTTTTTCATTTTTTGTAGAAATAATAATTTTGTGTGATTAGTTCAACACCACCAAATTGTTTGTCGATAACATTAAGATCAACCCCTTTAGAATTAAACAATCATTTATACATTCCAAGTCGTAAATCGCTACAACCAAATTACTATTCCCACTCTTTTAATCATTTTTCTTTTCATCGCGTGACAAAGTTTTTTCTACTAAATGCCTATCACAGTTTTCTTTCAGTGACTCGTCCTCCCTTTCAGAAGCATTCCCAAAAGTTACACAGTCCTGGTAATTGGCTTTCTTTGGTTGATGGAAAGCAATATTCAATTCGTGGCTGAAAATACGGGAGTACTTCAGTAGTCTCTATGCAGGTCTGCTACTGACTTCCCACCTTCAATAAATTCTCGTTTTGAGACTTTCCGACAATAGTGGCTCTTCATCCTGGGAACAGAGCTGATGGTAGTAACGTGTTGCTTCTTTAATACCATCATTGAGTCTGTACTGGTGACCATGTTTCCCTCGTCTCTCAACGTGTGACCCTACTTTTTTCTTAAACCTCCTTAAACCGTGCGTAACGTCCTGTCGGAAATAGAACAGTACCTTTAAAGTACATAAGTAGGTCTTGCATATTCTTATCTTCTTATAAGAGTAAAGTTAAACGAATTATTCAATTTTCGATGACATTCTAAGTCACTTAATGCCCATCAATGTGTAAAAATTTCCTGCCGCTGATCTTCTCTAATTTTGTTCTACAGCAAAGCCGACAACGATCATTACAAGGAGGTCCGATGGGTTTTGCTTTAACAAACTTCTTCTCTGCTGAAGCAGAAACGTACGAATATTCTATGCCGGAATTTCTTAGGACTTTGTTTATGGTTTTCTTCCATTGGGTATAGGTTTGGCCTTCCATTTTCTCCCTCTTTTCCTTTCAATTTCTTGAGGATCCTCCTCCATATGAATTGTCTGATGTTCTTGCTTGTTATGAGCTTCCAAGTTTTTCTTGGTCATGCATATCGTTCTCCATCACTGGTGAATGAAGAACTACTCGAAGATCCAATATTATTAGACTTAATTCGGTTTGATTCACTATTCTTCATAATTTTTTCAATAAAATAGTCACAATTTGTTTTATGTCACTTTTTCAGATAATAAATGTTCTGTTCACCTTAATAATCAACACAAAATTAGTCCCGTGTCGCTCTTCGTGAAAAATAAATAACGGTTTTGTGTTAACGGAAGAACGAAACAATCGCAATCTATCGGTTATTTTTGGGGTTAAAATTCTGTCGTTGTTTCCCATACAAATATATAATATTTAGCTTACAATTTTGTTAATAACAGAAAAATGACGATTTTTGAGTTGTGTCACTCTTCTTGTGCACCGACGACCGATTTAAAATTAAAAGAAAATTTAAAAATTTCACGAGACTCAACAAAAAAAGCAGCTGCTTATTGCGAAGCTTCGTATACACGTAAATCATTCTCCCAGGTGCTAGTTTCGAATATGATAGGTTACTAACGATTTCGTTCGACAGTAAAAAAAAAGTTATAGTCTATAGCCGTATTTATATCTATTCGGCATGATAATTGATGTAGGATAATCAAAACTAATACAAAAGAATGTTTTCTTGTACCATAGGATGGAAAACGAACACCAAAAAGGGTCTTACGAAATTTCATCTTTTTCGAGCTCAGCTCGAAAACAAAAATAGAAACTACACAAACCACCATCGACATTGCAGTCTGTATCAACATTTAGTGTTGGTATAGATTGTCCCGGTGGCCAATCACATAAAATTATGTGGTTTTCAAGAATCATACTAACCAGGAAACGAAATGGACAACAATAAATCTGACATTGGTGTGGTTCGGTAAAGATATTTTCGGCAAGGAGGTAACGATTGGTTCAGAAAAGAGGTAAACCACTGAGATCGATACAACCAGCCAAGACGCAAAGGCAAAGTGGAAAGAGCGCATTACCTCTGATGGAATGTGGATTTAATTTGTGAAAAAAATTTGGATGTCCAGGATTTTCTGGTTTAACTTTACATTTTTAATTATTTTATATTGTAATTACTTTTAATTATTTTTATTGAAATAATTCTGTGAATTTGTCTGTGAAATTACTTTAAGAGAAACGAATTACCAGAAACTATCTTTCTTTTTGTATCTAAATTTACGTTTCAGAATAAATTTCCTTCAAAAATAAATCCAATGTTGTCTAGTCTATTACACATTATTAATTTGCAAAATCAGTAGATCCCTGTACCTTTGTAGCTAAACAAGCCTATTCTATTTTTATTTCAGTAATTTACCTGAAATCTTGGTTTTCTATTTTGAGCTTTTCAGATATTCGAAAATGTTCTTCCGATAAGACAAATTTAAGTTTTCCTTGACGTTGAATCAACCACAACCATAATCATAATTAAGTTAAAGGGATTACGTAGTAATTTTACTGTAAATAATTTCAAAAAGAATCATGTAATTCGGTTAAGGTATTTTTAGGATTACTGTATCCTGAAAATATCTAATACGAAAATAGAAATAAAATTAGGACGTTAATTCGTTTAATATAAATTTGTAAATAATTTACGATTCACCTAAAAATTTGAAATTTATCTGTGCAACCGAACGCTATCTTAAATACTACTTAAGATAGGTACTTGCACTGTTGTCGTGAACACAAGTACAATTGATGAGCTTTAGCAGCTCAACTCTCGTAACTTCTTCAACGAAATTAAAATACATTGAAAATTTGGAATATTTTGATATTTATATAATTTATTCAATTCAAAGTTGGAAATACTTTTTTTATAAGTTTACCTCAAAATGCGACACAGGAAATGTTGGAAACATCATATTTTGATCCATAAAAAATCCAAACTTTCTTTGGCACTCAGAATTGTTTAAGTTTATTTAAATCACAACACAAACTTCTTTTTACAAACTTTTGCCTTGTAAAAAATTGGTAATATCTCACTCGATGACAGTCTAAACAATAACAAACAATCTTGAAAAGTAAAAATGTGACAAAAATTGACATAACTACCATGGCCTTCATTAATATATTTTAAAAAATTACAATTACACAGCGATTGTGCCTCGATTTAAATAATTTCGGTAAATATTTCTTGATTGCGCTTAATGTTGGTACGAAGCTTTTAAAATTTTATCAACTAGGCAAAACCTTTTGAAAGCACCGCACAAATACCTATATGGTTGCAGTACAGCAAGTTATATTTTGCTTGAAATTTCCAATTTTTAATTTAAAAACTTTAAACTGTCACTGATAAACTTTTAAACGGCGAATAGACCAGGAAAAAAAACTTTCAAAAACTTTTAGTTTAGAAAAATGAAAATTCTTATCAAGATTCATTGAGAACGAAAGAAAAAAATTCTTAAATTTTTTGAATAAATCATTTTGTCATAATATTTTTTTTTTTTTTTGAGTCGCGAATTTCTCTAAAATATAATAAGAATTCAACTAAAAATATCTTCGTGTTTTATTTTTTTTTTATTGTTTTAAGATTAAACCTATCATAAAAAAGTAAGTTCATTAATTATATACGAGTAAAAAGAATTCTTCAGGGAATTATGATTAAGTATGTATAAAAAATAATAATTTTGTTGATAATATTCTCAATCAAGTAGTTTTGTCTTTTATTATATAAACTGTTAATTTTGAAGATTAAACCAATTGATAATATTTTTCGAAAATATAGATTACCAAAAATAACATGTTTCCAAGAAAATAAATTCTATAAACGGATTAATTAGCGGCACAACTCCACCTTCGAATTAATCTGTTAAACTCAACTTAATAAACTTCCTTCCTAAAGCGATAACATTAAGGCATGTAATACTACCCCTAAAAATATTTATTTATTAAAAACAAATTTAAATTAGAATTTAATCTTAATTTTTGCTGCATGTTATATATATGGTATATTCGTTCTCCTTATATTACCGCATAAGAAGTATTTATTTTATTATTTCGAGAGTAAAGTAAAAAAAAAAAAATTCTTAAAAATTTTCATATACATAAATTTTATTATTATTTATTAAAAATGTATTTGTTAAGAAGACTAAAAAATAATAATAATAATAAATTCACTATACAACACACAAATTAATTATTTAAATCCGATTGGATTATATTATAATTTATTATGATGATTATATATACGTAAGATTAAGTCTTTTTTTTTTCTTAAAAATAACTGAGTACTGGATTTTTTTTTATTTATTTATATTTTCTTATAATATACAGTATGTATATTAATACGTGTAATTTAAATGAAAACTAAAATATGGTACGAAGACGAACTACTTTATATAATATGTCACATATACTTATACCTATAAACAGTTGAACTAAAATATAAAACTTAAAAAATTCTTGACTGACGGATTACTCCGCACAGTAGTGGCATTTTTGGGTTAAAAATTAAATTCTACTCTGCACTAATTTACCGAATTATCGTTAAAAAATATTAATTCATCCATAAAAAATATTCTTAACTTTATTTTTTGTTTAATACATTTTTCTCATAACAAAAAAAAATTTTTTTTTGTGTTCGGATTTTATAATCTTAAATCCCTCCCGACAGAAATATATTTGTTGTATTTAATTCGCTTTTTTGTGTTATAATAAATCGAGGTTATTCTATTAAATGGAATTATAATAATTTTTTTTTTAAATATATTTTTTAGCAAAGTGTTTAATCTTTTGGTATTCAATTTATTAATGGATAGATTATTAGCCCGTTTTAAAATATAAATTAAATTTTGCTTTTTTGATTCGGTTGATCTAGTATCTTGTATGTTTATATAGAAATACCGAAAAGCTTTAAGTGGTATATTAAAATTTTTAACCTTGAAATTTATTATGTTATGGTAGCTAAGATTAATTAGATTATATCAATATATTTTGTAACTGCGTTGCCTTGCGACCACTTAAGCACGATGATGAAGATAATGTTAAGATATTTTCAATAATTATTAATTGTGATTAAACCTCGATGTTACCTGGATAAGACGGAAAATTGTTATGTTACATCTTTCAATTGTAATTATTTAATCCTTTTTCAAATCCAAAAACGTATTACTCCTACTAATTCTCAAATTTCATTGTGTCGACAAATTTATTCAAATCCAAAAAACTGTTGATCAAATAAATCGTTTGGAACAAAAATTATTATTCAGATAACAATAATTTCTAAAAAGATCTAATAAAACCATTATCAGAGGTTTTAATACGATATCTGATATACCCACTAACTGATTGGTATAAATGGGCCATATTAACTTAGAAAAAAAATAATTAGACGTTTTAATTAGGCCTTTTCAGAGGAGAAAGATGAAAGCACATATTTATTAAATTTAGTATTTCGATCTTATTGGTCTTATGTGATCTTACGGCAACCTCAGAAGTAAACGTGTAAGAATTTCCCAGGAGAAAACCAATTATGAAGCTTTGCATACTATGATCAAATTTATTCAGAAATCACACACTCAGGAAAAAGATTACTACCAAAATACGTGGTTACATTAATTTGGTTGTTTTAACACAAAATGCTGAGCTAGATAAACCAAATCTCCTTACTTGGTTACTACAAAAAATGGGTGAAATTTCAGTTACCAGGATATTGGTTCGAGGTTTTGTTTAATTTAACCAAAAAAGGTTTTGTTAGGTGAACAATATTATTGTTACAACTAACAAAGTATTCTGGTTTATCTTAATTACTTATTTTGACCTATAAGTTTACGAAGGGGTTGACAATTGCGTAGCGAATCATTAAAATTTGCCAAAGCATTGCTATTATACTTTAAATGTAAGTTCAAAGTATTTCCAATATTTTTTGTGGTTTGGTCCCTGCAGTCTGATATAATGAATTCAATGTTTCATTAGTTTTAACCAAACTTCCAAATTCCAACGTCCTGGTGAAAAGTATTATAAAATGAATTTCGTCAATTTTAACAAATAATTGAGGTTTGGTTGATCGAAAATCACCAAGGTTTTTGCAAATTAGGCTCGGATTTGTGTTTTTTTTTACCCAAGTTTTTCTCTGAGTGTATGACCAAATGAAACTTCCATTTACATCTTAACAATATCTTATGTGCGTAGAGTGTATGTTTCGGATTATATTAATTAAAAGAAACATTCGAGGCCTCCCAATGGAGAGGGGGCCTGTTATAAAAGTTTACATTAGAAACAAATTTGTTGAAAACTATTAAAACTAAATAAGATCACCGAAGAGATATTCAAAATTTCAGCTCGTTAAAGTGGCTTGCTTATAAAATAATAATACTTTTAAAACCTAGGGTTGTGGTAACTTTCTAGGAGTATCACACTTATTCTTAAGAATTTTCAATAAATTTGTTTCTAATACAAAATTATATAACTCGTGAAGAGGAAACAGTTCAAATCAGTAAACAAAAACATTAATCTGTGGTTAACAACGTCAAAATGACATTTTTGGCCAAACTCAAATCCCTTCTCAACATACCAGAAATGTCTTACTTTGGAGATTTTACAACAACAATGCCTCACACTTCATTTCAACCGCAGAATAGTTTCATTTCAAGTTTTTGAAGGAACAGGAATAAAATTATTCCACTTTTGTATTATCAACATGACAAGAAAAGCCAATTTTGAATTTCCCAGCAATGCTGAAATAAATTAAATAATACAAAAAAGGAGTTCGACGTAAAATTAAACGCATAATTAGAAAATATTTACGTCGAAATACATACGTCGTATTTTACATTTTTCATAATTAACGCTTGCAATACCGATATACCAAATTCCGAAATACCGGAATACCATACGACTTTTTAGCACCAAAATACCGGTTTTAGAATTCCTAATCATTAGCATTTGCCGAAATATACACGAAAGCCATTTAAAAGCTTTCACACACCTCAATTCTGTGTTTTAATATGTTACTCTTCCTTCTTTCTGTAGACTCCTTTTTTGTGTTTTAAATAAACAAATTGAGTTCAGGATAACTTAGCCGACGAGTTGAAAGTTGCGTTACTTAAAAGAATAAGTGAACATTTGATAAACAATTCAATCCTCTTTCAATGTTTGCAGAAAATGCAACAACAACTTTACAGTTCATCGGATGCATTCGTGATATCAAACTAGAGTAAAAACTTTACTTACAACAGAAACTGGACATGGTAATTAATAAATAATTAAATACGATGTAACAAACCAATGTCTGTCTTCGATGAGCGAGCGGCTACCGGTGAAATTTCAAATTTTGATGATTTCAATTTCGTGAATCTAACTCAGTTTAAAATATATTTACTATATGGAGTCCTAATGTTGCGCCAATCATCAAATCAATGACCTCAAAATTACCAAAAAGGGAACACACTCAACCAAAACAGGGCGTTTCAATCAAAATTCGAAGGAAAGATAACTGGATATCTTAGTTATCGTTTGACGTCAGTCTTTGATTTATTTTATAGCAGTAAAGATTGTTATGTGCAATTCTGGGTTGTTGATTTTCAATTTAACTTTTGAAGGTAAATTTTGAATCCTAAGTAATTTGTACGTTTCCCCTGAATATACATTTTGTACAACTTATTGAATTTACGTGTAGCAAATTAATATTTGGCAATAATGTTGCAAACTATTGTATATAGTCAGTATCGTCCAACCAGCCTGAGAATCAGATCAAACCATGTCTTTTGTTTCAATTAAACAAAGTTAACAATCGGTTTGATAAGAGAGCTAGGGAAAAGTCACAAAATGTTTCTGATGTTAAACCCTGTTCACAGAGTAGATGATCAAGTAGACGTTCCGCTACTTCAAAAGGTTCAGAACAATTAATATGCTATTTCCACAGAAGACTCAAAGACAAAACCAGAAATTGCAAACTAACCTCCTGCCCCCAACTTTGCAAACCAAACTGCCATTTGCTTTCAAATTTTTGATTCCAACTCTAAAACCCGTTTTTTTAATTGGGACCGGCGCTGATAAATCTCGAACTTTTTGAAGCCAACAGATTAACAGTGAGAATGAATGCATGTGTGCACATGGTTACACAGAGGGAATTGGCAGAATATAAGAAGTCCTTGGCCTCCCATTGCACCTGGGGCTATTGAATGGAGGCCATGGAACGATGGACGCCGATTGACACTCGATGCCTTTATGATTTTAATCATCAATTACGGGGATGTACCAGTGCTTTCAACTAAATATTTTGTATGTCCTATCATCAAATCCACTGATGTGAAGTTTTCAACATTTATCATTATCAAAAGTGTAGCTAACCAAATTAACAAAAAACACAAATGTATAGATACACAATTTAACAAAAAGAGAAAAATTTCAAATAAGCAAAGTATTATAGAATTATTGGTGTCGATTCCGTGTGCAAGTTTTATTTTTCTTTCCGCCTATTCTTCTAAAATTTGCTAGGCAACAGCTGATGTTCAATTCACATTTTTAGCCGGAATATATAATTTGTTCGTATATTATGCACCGGGTTTTCATGGTAGAAACGGCAGAATTGAAGAAAAGATAAATAGGCTTTCACTGTTTCGTCACGTTACGCATTTCGTCCAAGTAAAAAAAACCCTAAGGTCGCAGTGATATGTCGCATATCACTAAAAACTCTCGGAAGTGTCCCCGAAATGCCGTTACACTCAGATTTGTGGAGCCATCAATAAAATTAAGTGTTAACGGTCCTTATAGATTCATAAGACCCGGTTTTAAGTTTTTACATGTTCACTTTCACATTTTAAATTTTCATAGATTCTATAGAAGGTTACTACTCGTAGAAGGCCGCATTAAATGACCGGATATTATCAATCTCAAGTATATACTAAAACATCATTTGATGTTGTTCTTATAATGGTTGAATGAACAAATGGTCAAATCTCTACACATGCATCAAAACCAGTATCATGAATCTTAAATCATTTTGGTAAAAGCTGACTATTAATTAATAATCTTGGTGTTAATAATTGGTATTAATAATTGGTGACGAAGCCGTGAAAATATGTTTTCTTCAATTCTGCCGTTTCTACTATGAAAACCGGGTGCATAATACACGAACAAATTATATATTTCGGTTCAAAATTTGAATTGAACATCCAGTTGCCTAGCAAATTTTAGAAGAATAGACGGAAAGTAAAATAGAACTTCCACGCGGAATCAACACCAATGATTCTGTAATATTTTGTTTATTTAAAATTTCCAATTCTCTTGTAAAAAAGCAAGTTCTAGTGGGATAAACAACAAATTCAACCCTGCTGTAATTTTGTTTATGTAATTCTACACTATTTGTTAATTTGTGTAGCTACACTTTTGATAAGTGCTGAAAATTTCACACCGGTTCAAATTCCGATCGAAGAAGCAGATATTCCGAAAAGATATTTACCGGTCGAAAATTTCTGTTTTCACTACCTGAGTCACCTATTAATTACTTCTCACTCAATTACACAACATTTTGAACATCTAAAAATTGTTTTCGAGAAATTTAGCAACGCAGGTTTAGTGATTGACTTTGAAAAAATCATCAACCAAAGATAGCCTTTGCGGTTATCTAAAAAGAAGTAAGAAAATTGGTTACCGATTTATTCTTTGAACAGATGAAGCTATCGCCGTCGCATCCGACAAAACCATTGGGTCAGTCATCCACAAAACTTGAGTTGAGGACGTCTCACAACCAATGCAATTTTACTAGCATGATGGAGCACTTATGATAAAGATTATTTGCCGCTTTCTCCATACTCAAACGATTCCGTTATCTTATCGAAGGTCGTAATCGCACATTATTTACCAATCATAAACACTTGCGGTACGCGTTTTATCAAAACCCAGATAAAGCATCACCACGCCAATTCCTATACCTGGAGAATTCGTGTTCTAAATCATGCAAAATATAATTTGCTTTAAAATGCCTTAACGAAATTTTTTCCGGCTACTTTAATCGTTTTTTCAAATTTGTTCGCAAGTTTTCTGTTACTTATTTCCCTCCTAAGGGAATAAATCCGCATCGATTTACTCAGTCGGAAATTTCCACCGATTTTTTTTGTAAGGAAATAAAAATAGAAAACTTGCAAACAAATTTAAAGAAACGATTAAAGTAGCCGGAAAAAAATTTTTTTAAGGAATTTTAAAGCAAATTAAATTTCGCATGCGGAAATTTCCACCGATTTCAAGAATACGCGCCCAGGAAATAATGAAAATGAAAAATGTGAGTGTCTATTGCGATGTCTCGACTGGGAAAAAGAAATATTATATGCCACCGGATTTCCGTAAGTTGGAATTTGAATCTGTACATAATATATCGCATCCGGGTTTTCAAATCTCTTTAAAAACCGTGCAGAAACAATTTATTTGGACCAACATCCAGAATTATGTTAAAGATTACCCAATGTTGCACACTCATAGCCACCATTATGTGTCACCAAGGCAAGCAATTGAGACGTATTCGTCCATTAGTACTGCAGGATCCACACCCGCTAAACTCGTTTTCGGAGAACAGATTCAGATTCCTATCCAATTATTCGAAAAAACAAAAGTTGACTCAAATCATTAAGAATCCGTCTAATAATTTAAAACGCACATTGAATAAATCCGACCTTTTCCACCATTGAAGTTTGCTTTAAATATCGAATTACCATATATCAGTGACAACAAGGCCCCCAAAAGAGAATCATGGGGAACGCCGATTTTTTAAATATTTGGATTGTTTACCGTATCTTTAACTTTTACTAAAAGTGCTTCCGGTTAGATAGATAAGACATAAAACAGTTGTTTATATATGCTTGCGAAAACCTATTTTATGATGCTTATGACGAATTAAATCGTGATTAACGATATCAAAAGCCTATTTTTTATCTATAAATAATCCAGCACAAGAATTAGAATTATTTAACGATGTGTGCAGCATATTAAGGAAATGCATTAAAGATAGATCGGTAAAAAAACACCACTAAAGCCATGTTGACAGATGCTTATAAAAGCATGTTTCTTAACCCATTGTCACACGAAGCCGGCGAATCGCCGGTCAACTATATTATGGTATTCTAGCACTAAGCCGGTGAAACGCCGGTCTGTCTTTGCGTAATCATTTTATGCATAAAAATCATTGACAACAATTTTATTCATGTAAATATCGTTGATAAAATAATTACGAATTATATTTTGATGAAAAAATATAATTACTAAAGTTTTTTACATATTATTTTTAACTGTTATTTTGACAACCAACAGTGTTTCCAAAATGGCCGCCAGCAGTAGTAAACGATCTCGTCGCGCTCGTAATATTTTATCAAATGAATTTGAAACGGAACAATTGTTTCTGGAAAATGAAAAAATTGAAGAATTTGCTAATGATTCAAATGACTTCACATCTTCGAAAAACGATTTGAAGTGATCAAATAGTGATTCTGAAGTATCAAGTGACAGTTCAATAGAACAACACGTAGATCGCGATTTATATAGCAAAATGGCAAAAATGAGGAATGGGTTTGGAATACAGACACAGTTCAGATATATAAAATTCCTTTCACTGGAGTGACAGGCTTATGTTGCTTGGAAGAACTAAATTTAGGACGAAATTCTACGCCGTACAACGTCTATAAAATAATTTTTGGCGATGATTTTTTCCAAATGATTGCAGATGAAACTAACAGTTTTGCAAAGCAAAAGCACGCAACAAAACCTGATGACAAGTTGTTTGATGTATCTGCAAATGAAATAAAAGCATTTTTTGCTATCTGTATACTCCAAAGTCAGGTGAAGAAGAATACATTGAGGTCCTATTGGAGTGTAAGAAAATAGACAAAATACCCTTTTTTTAGAACAATAATGCCATTCAAGCGATTTGAAAAAATTATTTCAAATTTGCATTTTGCCGACAATGCTCTGTTACATAACAGTGATAAATTATTTAAAATTCGTCAAATGAAAAATTGTTTGAAAAATAAATTTACGACATATAGATCCAATGAGGAGTTGCGTATCGACGAATCATTGATGAAGTTTCGCGGAGGCCTCAGTTATGTCTAAAAAATTTACAAAATCCGCGAATCTAGTTCGTGATATTGCCTAGATTTTGAAATATAATGGGTGATTTTTTAAGAGCTTGAGAACTTTTTTTTAAAAAAAAACGCATAAAATTTGCAAAATCTCATCGGTTCTTTATTTGAAACGTTAGATTGGTCCATGACATTTACTTTTTGAAGATAATTTCATTTAAATGTTGACCGCGGCTGCGTCTTAGGTGGTCCATTCGAAAAGTCCAATTTTGGGCAACTTTTTCGAGCATTTCGGCCGGAATAGCCCGAATTTCTTCGGAAATGTTGTCTTCCAAAACTGGAATAGTTGCTGGCTTATTTCTGTAGACTTTAGACTTGACGTAGCCCCACAAAAAATAGTCTAAAGGCGTCAAATCGCATGATCTTGGTGGCCAACTTACCGGGCCATTTCTTGAGATGAATTGTTCTCCGAAGTTTTCGAGCTGTGTGGCATGTAGCGCCATCTTGTTGAAACCACATGTCAACTAAGTTCAGATCTTCCATTTTTGGCAACAAAAAGTTTGTTAGCATCGAACGATAGCGATCGCCATTCACCGTAACGTTGCGTCCAACAGCATCTTTGAAAAAATACGGTCCAATGATTCCACCAGCGTACAAACCACACCAAACAGTGCATTTTTCGGGATGCATGGGCAGTTCTTGAACGGCTTCTGGTTGCTCTTCACTCCAAATGCGGCAATTTTGCTTATTTACGTAGCCATTCAACCAGAAATGAGCCTCATCGCTGAACAAAATTTGTCGATAAAAAAGCGGATTTTCTGCCAACTTTTCTAGGGCCCATTCACTGAAAATTCGACGTTGTGGCAGATCGTTCAGTCTATTCATTATGAAATGTCAAAGCATACTGAGCATCTTTCTCTTTGACACCTTGTCTGAAATCCCGCGTGATCTGTCAAATACTAATGCATGAAAATCCTAACCACAAAAAAATCACCCGTTATATTGGCAAAAAAACAGAAACATCTTTACCAGTTAGTGAAGTAATCGTGTATAAGCTGATGAAGCCATATACTTCAGATGGGTACACAGAGTGTTTCTAGACAAATGGTATTCATCACCAGTTTTATTTCATAATTTGAAAAATAAGAAAGTAAATGCAGTAGGAACAGTTCGTTGCATGAGGAAAAATATGCCACCAAAGTACAGAATAAACGCAAAAAAACAAAAGAAATTGAACGAGGTGATGCCCAAATTTTGTTTACATAGCTGCAACAAGATGGAATGACAAAAAAACTCAATCATATGCTGTCAACCATGCATTCAAATATTTCTATGATGGATAAGGGTGAAAATTATTACAAAACTGGGAATCCTATTCTCAACCCCAAGGCAGTCATCGATTATAATCCTGAGATGGGTGGAGTCGACAGAAATGACCACTGATTGGCTTCCTTTCCACTAATGCGGAGGTATACTCCAAGGGATACAAAGAAGTATTATTTTATTTGGCCGACATAAAAATATGTCTAATGTTTAAAGGTTGACATATAGCGACTATAGGATAGATATTGAGGAAAGCATATTTGAGAATATTACGCTACCACCATACAAGGTCCGAGAGATATATCGCCATTTAATACATTATTTATCGTATATCAAATATGTTTCTAGTTGTTACCAGAAAGCACAAAATTTTTATTATATGTAATAGTCTTCCCCAGCTAATTCAATCGTATGTTTAACTTTGGCAACATATCTAATCATGTACAGGATTTTTTTACTACCCAATTATTGCGATTTATAAAATTTAGCAGAGCACTAGAAATCCATGGTTTCGAATAATGACGCTTGAACGTTTAAATAATTCTGTGATGGCAATTAAAATATCGTTCCAAATCTGTTAAAATAAATGAATAGCAGCAGATGGATCACTCAACACCACTGAATAAATCAATGAATTGTATAATGTAATCTAAAAGAGTGATATCGAGATAAATTGTTATCCTGTAACCTAGCTAAACAATGAATGATCAAAACAGGTTGATGATAAGGATGTTGTGCGTGTAGGTTCACTTAACAAAGAAGCAAGGCTTTCAGAGGACGTCGTGGGAAGATAATCTTCACCCACAGAGAAGGTGCTATGGCTATCGATATTAACCCAATACTACGAGATTAGCCTACCTAGTGTTGAGGCACATTAGAACCTCACAAAATTTATCAATAAATTTGCCCGCAGTAAAAAATTGTAGGCGACAAACACAAATAAAAACATAAACATCTTACTAAGATCATTCACAGATTTTAGGTTCGTTATGTTCTCCAAAACATGTTTCCAAGCCAAAATGTTCCCATTCTTAATCCACAGATATTTACGTATTCCTTTCTTTTTGGTCTGTAAAGTAGCGTTATAAATCCAAAGAGCAGGAATCAAACATAGATTTTTTATCAGTAACAAGACACAAATCTCTGGTGCATACATTTTTTTCGACTTTAATGCATTTAAGATATTTTTGTTATGACGGAAGATACCCATTCTGGTCACGAAATTGTAACCTGGTGCTTTTACATCATCGGCACTCAAATTAATGTTAAGACATTTGCAGAATAAATTGATTGTTACACGACGAGTATAATCACCATCAGTTGAAGGCATCCCCACTATATCGACAGAATTATTGGAGCAAGCCTGTCACAACCATGTTAAGTTTCATATTCGTTGCCTGTTACAGTTTAATCTCAAGAATCAATTTTTAATTATAGTGGCATTAAAAAAATTTAATCATCACCCATCAAATGCACTAAGTGATTAAAATAATTTTTTTGAAAGCGGTGAAAAAGTTGATTCTTCATAGAAATTTCTATGTAAATGTTGTGACATTTGACATTATGATTTACAAGTCAGCGTTAAACTTGATGCGATTTTTGAGTAATCAAATCAATATCATTCTTAGCAGATTTTTTTTTTTTGAAAAGTGGATATAAGAACCTAAGGCTAAGGCCTTCTTTAACATAATGTTTTGCCCTTTATTAAAATTGGTTAATCCATTTTGAATCGATTAACAGCTTTTTTCGGCTAGTCGACTCGTTTGTCGTTTCTGCTACCTTGGCTGGCTTCCCAAAACATCAAATATATATTTTAAGGTAATCGCACATCAAACGACAAACAATTTTATGTCTTTTCTAGTCACCTCAAAATTTCACTCGACTCAAAATGACAGTTGTTAACTGTTTCTTTCGTATCAAGTGAGTTATTGGCATGGCAACTGGCTAATTTTTCATACAAAATAATAGATTTCTGTATAGTCACTTGAAACGACCAACGACTCGATTAGCGTAATAAGGCTGTCAGTCTTAAACTTTGAACATAGAATTCGATAAAATTATTTACGATATAATTAAATCAGGGCCATTTATATTTAATGGGCCTAATTGTGTCAAATTTTCTCGTATCCATAATGTTCTAATGAGGCGAATAAGAGATTTTACGCGAATTTTACAAATAACCTCATTCTAAAAATCTTTTAAAATGATAACATCATAATTATGTAAATTATGATTTTGCAGGCTGTCAATATCGCAAAGGTGCTGCGATTCACTATTTAAATAGTATTTTTGTCAAAATAATTTTTTCAAAAAACAAAATTAAATTGAGAATAATTTTCCTTTCCAATATCGATGCGGAAAAACTATTTCCTAAATTGTAAAAAATTAGAACGAACTTTAATTCCCAGGAGGCCAGAAAATGATAATTTTGACAAAAAAGCTATGTTTTTCTAATTCCTTTTTCCTAGGGAAAACCAGAATAGTGTCACTGGTAGGTCGACAAAAGCTCAAAATTTTATCAGATTTTTAAAAAAGTTACTTTAGATTATTTATGGACTGCACTTCAAACTAGGTGCAATTTGTAATATTAGTTTTATTTTATGTTATAATTTTAAAATCGAAATGCCCCCTTTTCCATAGAAGACACTCGTTTGAGTACCCATATTGAAAGCTCAATTATTTTTTTTGTCTACATTCAAGCCAGTATTTCTTTCAGCTTGATAGAATTAATATAAGAAAATGATTAGAATTTCCCACTTTATCTTAAAAATAGCATTACATATTTTAATACATACATCCAATCCAAGACTTCAAATTCTAGGTAGATTCGTTTGATTATCATTTGTGCCTTAAAAATAATCAAATTACGGGTTTGATGATTGTATTTATTTTCAAAAAAAAAATTGGTACTTCTTAACCACCATATTTCATTTTGCGAACTTAAGAACCCAACCACTCAATTGCCGTTAACACTTCCCCGCAAAATGGAAATTTCGTTTAGTTTACAATTTTCGTAATTTTTATTTTGAGTTTAATTTAAATTTGGTAAATAATCTGGAACCAATGCATGATAAATTACATTTCGAAATATATAAACATTTACAAAATAATTTTATGTCCAAAAAACTAATTTGTATAATATTAAAAGTTTTGTAAACAATATGGATGGCCATATGAATAAATTAAAGTATAATTAATTGAATTTCATGACAATATCATGATATCATAATATCGCGATAATTACTATCACGACACAAAATAATTTTCTATTACATTATTTTCCCCTATTATTTACATTTTTCATGAAAACTGGAAATTGCAATATAAAAACCAACAAACTTCCGATTAAAATTAAATGAAATTCCACCACAAAAATAAATTCTAATTCTAATTTGACCACACCAACCCCTTCAATTATTATATCGAATACACAACAATACGCCGTCAATCGTAACTACATAATTGATTGTTTCACATTTAAAAGGTGAATTACTACCCCTTTTTATGTTAGTTGTATTATATAGGAATCCAACAGTTAGTTTTTAGTAGATAATTTATTTTTAAGGTAAACTGTGTTAAGGATATAGATCCCACCAACAAAAATTGTAACATTCACTAAAATAATTTTTGTCTGTTATCTAAGTGCATTCGAGTGAAACAAATTTTATGAGTATTTTTTGCGGATGTTTAACTTTTTATATTTATACGTATATTCTATGCTTGAAAATTGTCTCTTGTATATTTTATGTTAAGAAATGTAGGGGATAAAAAAAAACGAATAAAAATAAAATTAATTGGATTATCAAGAAAACGAAATAAAGGTAGGTCAAAAGTAAAGAAAATAAAACTAAACATTTTGTGTGTATTACTTATGTATCGCTTCTTATGCGCGCTGTATAGGAAGAAGTGATGAATGTTAAATAAATTTTGGGTGCCCATAATCATAAAAAAAAAATCAGTGAAATGGAAAATGCTATATACCTACTATATAACGTAATGAGTCGTTGTATGTACGGATACGCATTTTAATATGATTTATATAATATTTGTTTGTCCTAAAGGATTATCATATGTGCATACATATATATACTCGTACACATATACTAATAAATTGCATGATAAATATTTACGTATGTCAATCAGCATGAGTGTGTAACAGGTAAATATTATAAATTGATTGATTGATAAAACTAAAATTAAACCGAATACCAAAACAGTAAAAAAAAAATGTATTTAGGCTTAAATCTAATTTTTTTTACAATTAAATCAATCATTTTCGTGCGGTTGATAATCTCTGACATTTTTATTTTGTATAAACACAAAATATTTTATGCCTTGATTTAATGATTTCCCTTGTACCATCGCGTAACAAACGTTGTACACACATATATGTATACCGATATATTTAGTACGGTTATCTAATCGTATATATACGTCATAATTAATTATATTCAATTAAAATGATTAACTTTATATACCCTAGGAAAAAAAAAGTAAATCAGAATTTGATTATCAAATAAATCTTTTTTTTTGTTGTGTCATTTACAATCAAAAATATTAGTTGTATATTTCTATACGTGTGTGTGTGTGTGTGTACCCGTAATCGCGGAAAATTGTAATTTTTTTGATGAGCTTATCAAAGTATGGTGGTGTGTTCAAATGAAATTAGGTGAACACGAAATTTGTAAAAAAAAAAAATTTAATTAAAAGGTAAAGTTCTCTGGTAGTTAAAATGACAAATTGTGCCTTGACTGTATATAGATACGATATTAATATGTTATCATTATAATGCAATCGTTATCTATCTAATTGTTTGATTATTAGAAGGTAAATAGAATAAACAAAGTTAACGTATTTCTGTATAAAATAGTTTGCCTAGTTTGAATGCATATATATAATCCACATGTGTATAAATTATAACGATGGATTAAAAGATATATTCCAGAGTTGATGAACTGGAAAAATATACAATTTTTTTTAATCCACAATCGCAATCGTATGGGAACGTCCAAGTCATGATGGATTGTAGCAGATATACAAATCCAGTATTATATATAAAAAAAAATATTTCTGTATTAAATCCAAACCAATAAATTATAAGTTATTATCATCAAAAGTAAAATTAATTATCTCTTGATAAGAAAACAACATTTTTTTTTCTTTTTCGTTTGTCGATAAGTGTTTTTATTACATTTATAGCAAATAAGTAAGTTTTGATTTACCAAAAAAAAAATTATTTTTGATCGACTAACCCCAATGAAATATTTATACTGTTTAGCTTAATTCTTATCCAATCTTGCTCATACATTTTCGTAAATCCATATTATAAATTGACAATAAAAGTGTCAAAAGTGTTTTTACGGGTAGAACGAGATTAGCAGCTTGAGCTAAACGACAAAGTTTGAATGATAAAATTTGTTTTTATTTTTATTTATTACATTATTGTGTTGTTTGGACGCGCGGCAAAAATTTATTTTATGGTTGGATTAGTAGAGTGGATTTTGTGTGCCGTGCTAGCTTCAAGAATGTGTCGCAAATCGTGGATTATTTTTTAATAAAATGTTATAATCTGTTGTTAAAAGATGTAGAATGTTAAAAAATAAGGCCTGGATGAAGTACTTCATAAAACATTTGCATTACATTATTTAAAATGAATGATTATCTATTAGGGAAAAACGTATCTCTCAAACTCATCCTTGACAAAATATACTTTTGTATATAGTAAACCCTATTATAACAATAAAATTCTATCACTGTCTCACGATAGTATCCATCAACTATCATTATAGTATTGAAATATTTTTTATTAATGAACTCATACCTGTGCTCCAGCATTCGCAGCAACCCAGGCTTCAGCAAATGTTTCCATTGCACTTTGAAAATCCATTCCCCAGAAAAATTCTCAATTTTAAAATCTTCCAGTTTTTTTTTCCTTTTTTTTTTAAATATAACTATATAATCTAATAAATATTTTCACAGCTTAACTAAAATATATAATAATAATTCACAAAAACAATTTTTATGATCCTTTTGCAAAACAAAAATCACAAACTGTCACTTTATTATTATTAATTCCACATTTTCTTCAAAAACAATTTTCACGTTTTCTAATTTAACAGCATAATAATACAAGTACAATTTTATAAATAAAATAAAAATATAAACAAAACAAATTTCGGAAAAACTATAAAAGGATTTGATCTTAATATATAGAACTTCAACCGAGTCAACTTATAAAATTAAACTAACGTATAACATTTATTATAACCAAGCCGTAAAATATAAAAAAATTCTTAATTTTCTAGTGGAAAATTGACAAGAGTGTATAGCAAAATATTAAAAAAAAAAAATACTTAACACACACACTTTATCAATTACTAAACGCGCCGGCAGTTGTCGCGCAACTAACAATACAACAAAAAAAAATTCCAATCCAACAAAAAAACAAAAAAAAAACGCAAAGCAACAACAAATAATATAAATTTCTTATTCGTGTATGTAGCGTATATAGAGACGTACAAATTTGGGAAATAGAAAGACACCGAAAAATACGAATATCAAACCGAAACGGAAATATATATTTTTATTCTCTCTAACATTTTCAAATATCGCATCGAATGAAAAAGTATACAAAAAAAAAGTTTTTCCGCTTTATATTGCATGTACGTTGTACAACAAATTTTCGTAACTTTTCGGTTTTATGTTTTGTTTTGGTTTTTTTTTTATTTTACTATCAAATTTTGGATATTCGTATTGCATTCGGATGTGTTATCACGGAATATACGGAGATAAAATAAAAAAAAATAAAGACAAATAACAACAACAAAACAAAATCATACCGACATACAATAGGGTAAAGAATTAGAGTGAGATAAATATAATCCGGTGAAAAGAGATAAAATTTTATAAAAAAAAAATATTAGTATATAAAAAAACATCCCACCCCCCAAGGTGTTAACTTCGGTGCTTTATATACTAGGAATATCCACTTAGAGGAAAAGCTTCATCGTATTTTCTTTTTATATTTATGGTGATAATGCGCGCGCATTATCCAATATTCTTAATATTTGACGTTAAATGTTATCGTTCATTTTTCAAGCACCATAAATTCCGTTACATATCCAAACAGAATATAGTGTGGTTATGTTATAGTTTTTCCCGCTGCAGATCCACCAAAGGTATTGAGCTTTTAATATTTCGCATATGTTACTATAAACATAAAATACTTATATATTAAGGCGGCATACACGAGAGGGGTGTTTAAAAAAATATTTCGTTTTATCTTATTAAAGAAATGTAGATAGAAAAAAAAAATTGTATTTGGATTTAAGTTTCTAATTTTGTTTTATACTTTTTTTTTTGTTGTTGAATGTATATAAGATAAGCGCTCCGCCCACAAGCTTTTCGATTGGAGTAAATAAAAAAAAATTGTTATTTAAAATTTTTAAAGCTTTTTTCTTATTCAATTTTTTTTTTACTTTTGTATGTAAATAAACTTTTATTAATAAACTTTTATTTTATATTTACAAAATGAAAAAAAAAAGTAAAATAAATTTTGCAATTTTATCCTGTCGTATCATCGTTTTATCAAAATAATTTTTTTGTTGTTATTGCTTTTAGGTTCCTCCATTGTATGTGCTAAATGAAATTAAGATGTTAGATATTTTTGTTGTTGTGATATCGTTTTTATTTGCAGTTACATCGCAATGCCTCTATTCAGATATCACATTTAAAAGTTGATATTAAATATACCTGAGATCCTTCAGAATTGTAAAAACACAATTTTAATCCCCAATTTAAACGTGGCTCATATCGAGACCTCCACTTATTTTGAAAATTATCAAACGATTTACGATTTAAGACAAAAAATGGTGTGTCATATGAGAAAAATTTGTAAGTCAATGTAAAACAAATGATTTAAATTTGATATATGATCATTTAAACAAAACGCTGGCGACGAAATAAGTATGTATTGGAAGCGCGGAATTCCCACTGGAAATAAAAAATATTTTAAATTCAAATGTAGATTAAAGAAAAATTTGTCAAAAAATTTTGAACAATTTAGGTAACAAAATTGAACGGAATTTCATGTACAATGTAATATTTTGCAATTATATACATGTTGGTGTCGAAAATATTGTAGACAATTGAGTTTTGCGTAGACAATGTCGATAATTGGTAGAGTATGTAAACAATTCGTAGAAAATGTAAAAAATTATGTTTTGAAGTTTTTCCAATGCTTTTTTAGTACGAGATTGCCATCATACAGCTTTCCAGTTCAAATGGGTGTTTTCCAACATTTACGAAGTTAATATAAAACTAAAATAATTCAAGATATTTCAAATTCATTTAAAAATTATTTAATTTTTCAGACATTACTAAACTCAATAGCTATGTTACTTTTGTAACTGTATAACAACAATAACGAATTTCAATCCGTAATGAAAAATTTCATTCCGCCTAAAAGTAGCTTTAAGAATAATTCAATCCTTCGCGTAGTTCAAATGTTCGCCGCCAGACTAAATATATAAGTATGTATATAAGTAAAAAATATGAGTACAAAACTAACTATTATTCTTGTCTTACTTTATCCAAATAAGACGAATTATGAAAAAAATTACATTTTATTCCCATACATGGCACTATTTTGTGATTTCTTTTCGAAAATATAATTAAACAGTTTAATTTTGAAATACAGGCATAAAAAACTACAACCACCATTGCCCTCAAATAATTGAAAATAAAACTATAGTTACTAGACTTTAACAACTTTATAATATACTAAATTAGAATTTTTACCATTTTCTTTTTGTCAAATCTTTGAAATAATTTGGTAATAATGGCGCAACACAGCTATCATTTACTTTCGATATCGACCTTCTGTAGGCGATACTGTATGAAATTTTCAAAGAACTAACGTGTACTAAAATGTGTTTTCGTTGACTGATTGTGCTCTATAAAGAAACTGAAATGATCACCGATGACATTTCAAATTATCAAACGATGTCCGTTTGCGTCATTCAGACCATTTTTTGCAGGGAATTTGTACTTTTCACTGTCCAGTATCAATGATGATTTTACAATGAGTGCATTGCCTAAGATCGTCCGATGAATTTCGTATTAATTGTATTAAGCCTATGAAGTAGCAGTAGAACCTAAAGTATTTGTAAAGTATAGTCCGCTAGTCCGGCGATTTTGCCATCTGATTTTTGAACATCCATTCGCAAATTCAAGAGAAATAGCAAAAACCATTTTATCAATGGTTTGCTTCGTCAATATTTATTTGTTATTATTAAAGTTATTCCGGACTAGGTGGAGTAAGTTTAAATTTAATTTTTCGTATTTCTCTCGAAAAATTAGTGAACACTGGTAGAATCGGCATCACTTGTGCTTTGATATCATTCGATAATGATTAGTTATTCCGGACTAGGTGGAGTAAGTTTAAATTTAATTTTTCGTATTTCTCTCGAAAAATTAGTGAACACTGGTAGAATCGGCATCACTTGTGCTTTGATATCATTCGATAAATTAACATAATCCACTATTGACGACTGTTAAAGTTGGGAATGTGAGGGCTGTGACGACTGTTAAAGTTGCGAGTGCGTTAAAAATAAGCTCATTGAGTCTTTTTTCCATGAAATTTTAGCACGGCATACTTTATGAAAAAAAAAATTAACATACAAAAATATACCCAGTAAGTTTAATTTATTTGCCATCAGATTCACTTGTAGTTGTCTATTATAACTCCCACAAATTTAATCTTAAGCGTCTAATATGATCCAGTAACATTTCTTCACAGGGTGTTTGCTTGGTGGTAAAATATCTCCTAAACCGTCCTAAAAACATAATCATTCATTTTGTTTGACTGTATTTATAAAATGTCTCAATCACGAATATTCATCTTAAACAGGAATCCCCTAAATATGATGTAGACAAATTTAACTAGGATCATATTTGAAAGAAATTATACGTCGTGGATCAAAACTAACAGATAAACAAAATTTCATTGTATACACGCCCCGGGTTGTTTCAGGAGTTCAATTTCTGTATCGATGAGTTTTCTGAGCGTTTTTACCAGGTTCAAAAAAACGCTAGTAAAATCCTAACAAACACTTTTGAATTGTCCTGGATCAAACCACTCTGATAAACGCATTTCCATTGAAAAATATAGGGACCCTGGTGCTTTTTTTTGTTATTATTTTGTATTTTTCTATGTGTTTTTCTTTATTACAATAAATAATTGAACGCTATACATAATATATTTTATATTTTTTAAAGTACAATAATGATTATATTATTTTTAATTTTAACATTCTGCATAATATACTCTTTATTCAATTAAAACCATTTTCTGCCTATTTACAATTGGTAAAAGCTGTCTTAAAGGGCTTAATTGAAAGGACATATTAATGGAAGTGAATGGATAGATAGTAAAATTGCAAGATATTATGAGTCATGCTTAAATTAAACTTTAAGATGTATTATTATCCGTAATATATTTCATAGCTAACTGTTTAAATAGTTTTAGCCTCCTTTCATTCCTTATGTTAGATGGCAATCTATTGTATAGTAGCAGACCCCGGTACAATACATTGTTATTAGCAGCAGATGTTGTAAGCTGAGGACCTCGCAGAAACGAAATACGTCTAACATTATAATCATCAAAACAAGTGATGTATGTTTTAATTATATCAAGATTATGTTTTATGAGGTTGTTACTAATTTTATGTGTTATGGTATTAAATTCTTTTTCAATTATTTTATAAAGGAGTAATAATGAATATTGTTATAGATAGCGTCCTTATTCGTACATTTGGAACAAATTTCCAAGCTCTTTTTTGCAAAATAAAAGTTCTTCCAATTTGTTTTTTGTGGTTCCACTCCATATTGGATTCAAATACATTATATGGCTATACACATAAGCATTATATATATTTATTAATAGATTCTGAGGTAAAATACTTTTTGATTTTTTTTTAATAAAAATATATGGCGTAACTTTTTTTTTGATAGAGTCTAATTGCAGATCCCATTTTAATTTTGGCTATATGACTCGCTCCACTATTTCTCCGTTATAAGTTAGCGCATTTGAAAGTATATAATCTTCATCCAATTTTTTATTTTCAAAAATTAAGTACTTAGTTTTATTAACATATAGTAGCATTAGATTGTTATTGAACCATACATTTAACTGCTGTAAATCCCATTACACATCGCTGATTAAATTTGAAAAATTTTCTTTATTATAAACGATGGCAATATCATTAGCATATAGCTGTACTTTTCCATGAATGCCTATCATCATCAGATCATTTATAAATATTTAAATAGAGTTGCAAAAAATACTATGAAAATATTTTTCCTAATTCCTATTCCTATAGGAAAACCAGAATCGAGCTGCTGGAATGTTCTAACATCACAATTTTCGATAAATTATCGAAGTTTATTTCTCGTTTCTGTAGAACAAAATTTGTCTCTGTTTCAATTTTTATATCATTTACCAACCAGCCTGCTAGATTGCAATATTGTGATGTTTCTACTGTATTTTTATCACCAAATAATTTATTTTCGATTCTAAACGAAAACAAGTGAGATAGATATTGTTCAAATATATTCTAGAAGGTTGTGATAGCAACAGAGAAGAAATAATTGATAAACGAAACAGAAGTCAAATTCATTCTAGGTAGACGAAGAGGTAGACTTCGAATAAATTTCCAAAAATTGGGATGTTAGAACATCCCAGCCCACCTTTAAAAATTTAATGTATTCATCAAGTATGCCTATCTTTTTAATTTAATCAACAATATTTTATGATTCATGGCATCAAATGCATTGCTCAAGTTCAGGAAAAGTACAGATACAATTTTTTTTTAACAAACTTCAAACTTAAATGATTTTTAAGGTGCAGACAAGCGGCAGTTGTGTTAGAATTTCTCGTCAATCTGAACTGATTTAGTGATATTATATTATTAGCTTCTAGAAACTGCTTTTCTAGTCTTGAATTTACTACATTCTCAAATATTTTGGTCGATGAGTTTGGAATGGAGATCGGTCTGAAGTTATTAATTTCTAATTTTGAGCCGCTTTGTGAATTGGAAATACTTTGACGCATTTTAAGCATTCAGGAAAAGTTTGTTTACTCACACTCATACACATTTTATTAAACACTTGTTTTTTTATTTCGCAAAAATTACATTTTTGAAAATTTTAATTAAATTTAAAATTATTTTTAATTAATTATTTTTAATTTAATTATTTTATTTAAAATTTTTGTTCAAAAAGTTTAAAAAACACTCGACCGATTTCGACTTGTTAGATCATCATCAGGAGTATTTATACTTTTAAAAAAAAAAATTGCCATCGAATCCTGTAGTGGCCTTTGAATTAAAATTTTTGAATGTAATCACAATTTCTCCAACAGTAACATTTTTCAGGGAAACTTTATGGGGCACATGGTCGATCAACTAGCGAGCAAGCAATATGCTAGCGCAAAACCTTACCCAGGTTCAATTTTACCAAGCAAATTTAAATTTGAATATACTTTTTTTATAATTTTTTTGCGATTGCACAGTAAACTTCCCGGCTTCGAAAACTATCCAGTAAATTTTTATATTGTTTTACTTTGCAATCGCAAAAACAAACAAAAAACATATATAAAAAATGAATTCAAATCCAAATTTGCTTGTTAGAATTGATTGAGTAGCCACTTAGCCAGGTTTTGCGCTAGCATATTACTTGCTTGCAAGCTGATCGAGCATGTGCCCCTATGAGTGTTATTATATTGGATATAATCAAAAACTGGTATATTTTGAAATTGCATATTTTAGTATATATATATATAGATCGCTGTTTCTAAGTTTAAAAAATATCACCAAATACTAAACACATGTTTTATAGATTGTTCTTCAGTAAAACGGACAGATAAACACAGTTTCATTCAAAATCTAAGAACTAGTTTTCTGGGCTTTTTGGGATATTATTAGAACGCCCAACGGTCCTAGATTTTTCACTGAAATTGTGTTATTTTGTTCATTTGATCCCACCAACTCAAAAATACATTTAGTATTTGCAAGCGGTAATAGAAAATAATAGAAAACACCGCTTAGAAAACCTGCAAACAAATTTTAAAAAACGATTAAAGTAGCCGCGGCGAAAAATTCGACTAATATAAATAATTCTAAAGCAAATTATATTCCGCATGCAAAAATTTCCACCGATTTCAAGTATGCGTGCTCTAGTCTTATAATGTCGATTTTATAATGTTTATGTACTCGTACTAAGCAAGGTTGGCCTTCGATGCTCGTAAAATATATAATTTAGTGTGGACGAGATAAGGCAGAGCACCGCTTTTATATGGTTATTGCCCACAATTTGAAACAGTTTTATGCATTTTATAATTGATCAATATTTTAAAGTAAGCGTCATAATTAAACTTTTTTTTACTTTTCTTGCAATATTTTTTAAAAATTCCCAACATTTTTGCTGAATGGGTGAAGATCAAGTAAAGTTCATAATAAATTGGTTTTCACGAAACAATAGATTTTTGATTATTTTACAATCAATAAAAGCATAAACAGTCTTGCAAGGCGCGTAGTAGAAAGAGGCAATGCGACAACGACTTCATCAACAACTTAAAGCAACCGTTGCTTAGGGTAGCACAGATTTGGGAATCGAATTGGAACAACATAAAAGTAATTATAAAAAATGGAAGAAAACGAGATCAACATTTTCTGATTGCTAACAAACACAATAATCGTCGACATTGTTGACATATTGCCTATAACATTCTCTACATTGTCGACGGCATTGATCGTTTGTCTACATACATTGTCTACACATGCAGAATATTAATTAACTACGCAGTGTAGACAATACGGCACAACACTGCTGGTATTTCCACTGGAAGTAAAACATGTAGCAAACTCAAATTTAGATTAAAGATATATGACGCAATATCGTAGCCCAATTGAACCGTGAGCCGCTTTGGACTCTCAAAATCAGTAAGGCTAACCATCAGGAACAATTTTTTTATTAAATCGCACAGGCATTTATTTTCACAATAAATTTTTGTCAAATGTATAATATCAATACACAAAATAAAAATAAATGAGTAGGATACTCATCACCGAGTTCACGGCAGTATTGACCTAAATGGTGAGTAAAATGAAAAAATGATTCGGTATGGGCCAAAATGGTAAAATTTCTGATAACATAAGAATTAAAAGCAACAATAACAATATAAAAAGGAAACAATTTGAACAAAACTCTAAATAGAAAATCGTTAGAGGGTGCTCAAAAAGTCAAACTTTAAGTACTCGTAGAATTCGAATTTATTTGTTGTTGAATGCTAAGTGGAAGTTGGTTAAACAAGGAAGGGGTAGTTACCAGGAAATATTTCCTAAAATGTTCTCTAATAAAATGTGGAACACCAATAATGGCCAAGCAGTAACCCGTCAAGACTAAAACACATTATACGATGATAGTGAAGTTTGTGTTAAAAAATTATTAAAAAATTACACTGTTAAATTTATTATTTTTCCTATTCGAATTTATTTTTAAAAGAAAATTATAAAATCAGACTATTTCTAAATGTTGTCCGCCCAATCCTGAAATATCTACAGATTCTAGCTGACATTTTTGAGGAGATAAAGCATAGACTTATTCCTAAGATTTAAATAAAGTATATTTTTGAGATTTTCAAATTTTCAAATGTATTTTCAAATTAAAGGTAATATACGAAAAATTTGTTAATAACAGAAACCAACAGGACGCCATACAGCAGTCATTATCGAACTGTTTTGTAAATAAATTATTACATTAATACACAGTGATAAAAAACAACAGTGACTTTTATCTAAACAACTATTTTAATTATTTTTGACCCGGAATTCTTTCGGCTTTCTGATTAACTGCTACGATAATTTGGGTTTAAATTTGATTTTAAACTTGGCAATTTTACAGCTGATTTTATAAGATCTTTCGCTTGCATTTGAAAACGAAAATATGTTATCAACTTTTATTGGACCTTTGGCTTGTATCTGAACACGAAAATTGCATTAGACAATAGCCAATTCGGATATCAAAAAAAATGAGTGAGTCCACTAGTACTCTCAAGGAGATGTGTAAACATGGCGTGTGTATAGTACGTGGGTACAGTTTACTTTGAAGGAAGAAGGAATGCAATTTTACTAACCAGAGTTTTTCATTTGTTTATTATCGTTTAATTGGTCTATTTCTCTTTCGGTATAATCGACGCAATTGGATTTTGGTAGCTAAAATAAGATATATCATCAATGAGTTGTGTTGTTACGCTCATACCAGTTGTTTGTCCAACGATGATTTCTTTATGCGAGGTGACTGTGTGGTATGAGTATTCTATTTGAATTTTTATATATTGTTACTCCGGCAGCTCACTCACCGTCTCTCTTGAACTGAACGCAGATCTGGAAAAGCAAGAAAATTGAGCATCCTTGCGTGACTGTGTCAGTTAGGTCGAGGTGATGTATATGACCTAAGACTCTGACAGTTCAATGTTAAAAACCAGACGCCATTATTATCTCGTACAAAATTCGCCATTACAACGGATAAAGCGGATTTGTGGTGAGGCGCGATAGCTAATTTTGAAGAAGACCCATTGAGGTCCCATTTTTACGTCCATGGTAGACGACATGATCATCGATAGCCGACGTGATGAACAGTCCTTCGAGACTCGTTACTCGTGCTAAAGCAATATACACAATTTGTTAACTGTGTCTTTTATCGTAAGAGTATATACTGACTATCTCGTTATAGGTACCACCGTGTGATGCATGAATTGTGGTGGCACATGAAGGTACGACGCTTTACATTAATTGTTGTTTATGCTTAACATTAATTGTTGTTTCGATTAATAGTTGAGCTTTTTCTAGAAATGTTCACCAAACATCGGTCGATATTCGTTTTCTGCGCCCATCCAGCTTCAAGCCACCTGGCCTTCTTGCCAACTTGTGAATTTGAACCGAAATCCATCCAGAGTCGTTTGACATTTTTTACTGTCGACGTTTTCATCGTTCTCGTTGTCCTGGTTAGGATGCCTATGCATTCGATATACTTTAAACAGCCCATAGTTCCATTCGCCAGTCCATTTGTTACGTCAATATTGCTTTTGAAAAAGTACGGCAAATTATTTGTGTCCACTATGCTCATTTTATGGATCTTTTGACGGAATTGCTACTCCGGCAGCCCACTGACCATCTCTATTGAACTGAAAACAGCATTCAAACGTAGGAATATTAACAAGTTCGTCATTGCGCAGCCAGGTCTCGAAAACCAAATGAATTGAGCATACCTGCGTGACTGTGACATGAGACTCTGGCAGTTCAATGTTAAAAACGAGATGTCATTATAACCCCATTCAGTAGAAGACATGATCATTAATAGCCGACGTGATGAACAGCGCCTAGAGACTCGTCACTCGTGATAAAGCAATATACAGCAGTTGTTGACTGTGTTTTTAATCGTATGAGTATGCAATTTCGTAATCGTAATCCGTATTTCGTATCGTATTTTTTTTTTTGATTTTTCTGATCGATGGAAATGTCGATGGTTTCTATTTCATTCATTAAATTAATTTTTCATTTTCCCTACTATTATACATATACATAAAAGCATGCCATGTATAGTAAAAATTGTTTTTGTTCAGTTTCTTGCGTTTTTTTTCAAACGAAGTAGGTATACGTCATTTCCGTTCGTTTCATTTACAAGTTTACTCTAATACAAAAAATTTTGGTAGGCGCGCGTAAAGATGTTTACACATCAAAAATTAGAAGAGCCAGGAAATACGACGGAACCCATTTCTGTGACCGTCATTTCCATTCCAGAAATATTAAAAGTGTCAATAGAGAATTGTTTATTTTAGCGGAAATGGAATTCAATGGCTAAAAGAATATTACTTTAGGAACGTTAGTTAACCTGCAGATACTGGCAAAATGCGACATATTATGGCGATGACACTTTTCAAGTTATTCCTCGAATTATGCGTCAGGTTTTTATAATTCATGGTTAAATTCGCGACACAACATTTCTCAAAGGTTTGTTGTTGGTAAGCCTCCTACATTTTTCTACCAATTAATAAAAAATTTAGGAAAATGCTCACTTCCACAATTGTTAAAAATGGAATCTAACAATTACTTATCGGAGTAGAGGCCAAAATTCGCAGAGAATAAGTTTTAAATTTTAAAAAGAATTAAAAAAAATTCTAACATAAAAAAAATGGTCGATACTAGACTTGTTAAAGGTTTGGCGCGAAACACGACGTTATAAATTATAAAACAAACATCTTAAATAAATCATTTATGTGTTTTAACTTATGTGATGTATAACGTTTTTTAACTTATAGAGGACGTTATAGTTATAAGACGACACACTCACATACACTTACCTCACACACGATTGCACATTACTGGAAATTCAATATACAGAACAAAAAATCCGGAAATCTTTGTTTGGAAAGTAGCGCGCGCTATTTTCCAAACAGAGATCTCCGGATTTCTGGATTTTTTTCTGAATATTGAGTTTCTGGATTTTATTTTTTTTGGATTTCAATTTTTCTGAATTTTGATTTTTCGGGAATTTTTTATTCTGGACTTTTATTTTGCTGGATTTTATTCCACTTCGGAGAGATCATATCAAAAAGAAAAGTTAAACAAAAGAACTCTTGTTTCTTTTTTAATTAATTTTTGGGTGGGTGCGCATGTGATTTCTCTAAAAAACACTAAAAGTGGAATAACTTTTGCACCATCAACAATTAGAAAAAACTTTACTTGGCTGTTTTTGTTGGAAATGAGCTCCCCTATCACCCTGTTTCATTTCATCGTCCAACTCTGGGACATCCTGTTTAGATGTCTCTAGTTAGTTAGAGATTTTAAATATATTTCAAAGTTTTCATTTAAAAGCTTGTTATGAAGTTATAATTAATTTTAAGCACATTCGAATCTCGATTATGCGAGAACCTATTATCCGTAAACCTCTATTATCTGCGAGTTTTTTACGTTCGATGTTTTTGAATTCCTTGTTTACCCGGAGTGGAACTCTATCAATTGAAAACTGATTAACCAGGATTTATTTTATTTCCATTAAATTTTGGCATCAGTGTGGCATGTCGGCAAGGAATGCACAACCTCAAAGCAAACGAGTCGTTTATCACACGACCAAGTTTATAATGCTGACAAGATTTTCTGAAAATCTGTACCCTTAAACACCTTATTCTCCAGAAATGAATTCCCTGTGGAAGGTGTTAAGAAAGCTAGAGAACGAGTAACTGGTCTTATTTGTTCGAATTCTTCAGGAACACACAAGTTTAAACTACTAATTATTGGAAATCCGGCTCTCCGGCTTTCCAAAATGCGAGAGAATTTCTGGTTTTGTATAAAGCTAATCAAAAAGTTTTGGCAACCCAAGATCATTTTAGGATTAGCTTGATAACAATTTTGTTCCTAAAGAAAGAAAAAGTAGTGAAGATTTAGGTCTAGAAGTCAACTGCAAACTTATGTAAATACTAGATAACTGACCTACAAAGACACTTAATTCATACAAAAAATTGCATTGTAAATTATTTGGCCTGGATCAGGGTGGCATTTGAAGTTTAAAGTGACATTACCGGAAACAAATGATAAGAAAAATAATAAACTTCAATGTGGAAGAACAATTGATAAATTTTAATCTAATCATGAAATGAACAGCAATGCTGATTTTATAATGGATGAATTAAATGACACAATAAATCGAATAAATAGAGAAGACCTTTTAATGAGGGTGGATTTGGATATTGGAACACCAACATTTCCCACATTACCGGACAAGGAAATTGTGGAAATAAAATCAAACTTAATCCAGCACAAAACAGCAAAGCTATAACTGCATGTGAAACGCTTATTAATTATTTATACAACCAAGACATTGAACAAATAGGCATTCAAGAGTAACTCCACGTTCTCAGAATTCAGGCCAAATTAGTAGAGTATCAACGAGAAACCAACACACAAACTAGAATTAATAATTATTTAAATAAAACATAACTTTTTTAAAACCATTAATGTCAGTACGATATGCTGGCATGGGACTATGCAATGCACAGTTGGTACTCTAAATCGGACCTATAGCCGTACGTCCTCGATTTGGCAGGCGACTGTGTAAGGAAGGATGGGAGTGCTTCGGCCCCACTTTTATGATTAAATCATAAAAAAAACCATTAATGCCAAAAAAGCCGCTAATTTTTATTTTATTTTCATTTACATATTTGTGCAAGTTTTGTAGATTATTGTTAATTAGAAGAGAAAAACTCGATCAACTGGGATTTTTGATTATCCAAGGAGCCTCTAGTTCTGAGCGTCCCGGATAATCGAGTTTCGACTGTAAGTGTTAATATAATTTTCATATATTTTAATTCTGCACCACTTACTTTATTAAAACTCCACATAGTTTAGGTCAGTGTATGAGCCGGTTATTTGCTAACTCTACCTCCCCCATCTATGGTAGTTATACGATTTTATCAAAAAAAAAACAAAAAGTGAATTAAATTGTGAACCGTCAATAAGCCGATAAAATTTGATCTGTCTATTTTGCTTAGGAATGAGCTCAACGATCGGCCAAGTTCGTTTGATCCTCCACGATGTTATGTGTACTTCCCTGATATTTTCTATTACTCAATTAGTTATTTAGTATATAGTAAAGTATGTTTATAATTATTGCTAATGTAGTTTGTTGCATACCAATCTGTATTGTAAACATTTATGTATTAAAATAATAAATCGTTATCTTAGAGATGAGAAAGTTGAATCAGTTAACTGTTGGCATCCGTACCAATAATAAAAATAACATGTAAAGTTTTGCAAGTTTACTATTTAATTAACGAAAAAGCCCAACAGCTACTTCAACAAAGCCTACCTCAACATAACATTGGTGGCAGCGGTTAAAGGAAAAATATAATAACATAAAAATTTTAAAAAAATAACCAAAGAACGTGTTCACAGTGTTACTTCGTGAATTAATAACAGATATGACTCAAATTTATATAACTGTATCGATTTAATTATAAAAATTTTCACCAAATTAATAATAATTGTTAATCATTTCCGTGGAAAAATGAACGTTATAAATTACAATCAAAGCGCATTTATTTAAATAAAAAAAAAAAAAAAAAGAAATAAGCTATTAAAATTTCGTTCCTTTGCGACAAAACAATTTATCAACACTTTAATAATTAACCAAGTACCTTTTAAACTACATCCAATGAACCAAATGCATTTCACATTAAAACTAAATATTATTCAAATGAAAATTCAACCAAAAAAATAATTTTGATACTAGTTCTAATTGTTCAAGACCATTTGTTAAATTTCATAAATTTCAAGGACAAACAAATAATTTTCATCAATCTCAAAATACAAAATATGCAACAAGAGCGTGTACGGCAAAAACCTAAGTAAAAATAAACTATGATTTTTTTTGTTTTTATTATAAAAGTTTATTGTATTTTCTAGGGCGCTATCAACTAAAACATAGTAAAGACACGATTACTGTTAATAATTGCCTGGCTCCTTTTGTCCATACTATGAACTAATTTTTTTGTATATTGTGGTGATACATTTTTCCATATCTTTCGGACCACTCGATCTAGAGCGCTAAAATTTTGTATGTGGTACATTTCCAGCTTAATCTTCGTGAGGGTCCATTAATTTTGATCGGATTGGAATTAGGTGCCTGAGACGGCGAATCCAATGTTGTGATGCCCTTTTTGAGCTTAAATTTCGAACAGAGTATGCTATGGTGTTTTGGATCGTTGTCTTCTTGCAAGATCCAATTAGAGTTCCCCGCTCCAAACCAATCCAGGATTGATGGTAACAAACCTCGTGAATACATTTTATCCATGCAAACTGCGTATAGCTTCCGTGTGGAAACGATTAATTTACCAAAACCTTTCTTGGTGGAGCATCCCCATACATGGAGCTAGGGCGAGTGCTCCACGGTTCGGACAATTTTTTTTTGCTTAGTTCGCCAATACGCCTTTTAACATTAAAACCCCAAAAGGATGACTCATCTGTAAACACAATATTCGTAAAATCTTTGTTTTTATGTTCATTCGCCCACTGTAGTCGCTTTTCTATGTATTTTTGTGTTGCCAGGTGTTTGACCAAAGTATTTCCATATGCGTAGCCATGTTCTTTCGTATGGTTGTTTTTGGTAAAATACTATTCTTTTTCGCCAATTTTGCCACAGCTGCATCCACCGTTAGCGAGGAATTTTTATCAAATAACTGTATGATGCCCTCATTCTCCTTTTTTGTAGTGGTTCGGATTTTGCCTCTATCTGGCAAATCGTCAACATTTTTATACATTGAATAATGTGTAATACTTTTCTGTATTAATGCTTTCGATTTTTTTTATATAATTAGCTGCACTTGCTACCAACATTTTTGGTCCTTTCGGATGTGCACTTAAAAACACCGCTTCAAATCGTTATTTATAAATCGCACTCATTTCTTTCACATTTGTTATCCGGTAAACAGTTGAAGTTAAACTAATGTTTGTTTCAGAGCGCCCAAGAGGAATCAATAAAAAACCGATGTAAGCCCCGCCCATATTAGTTCCTTTAGTTTTAAGTATAGTTAAGCCGTACACGCTCTTGTTGAACATACTGTACATCTAGTCCAAAAAAAAGTTTTATTTTGTGCTTATTGTAAAATAAACAACCACATCATCGAAGAATGTGAAGTTAAGAAATGTGTTGATAGCAGAAGGCATGATTTATCCCAAAGTGGTTCCGAAAATTTTCACAGATCTCGGGAGTTAAATACAGCTCTTCGAAACAGAACATGCAGCAATACCAGTGTATATAAATGAATGTTTTAAAAACAATTCAAATAAAAATATAATATCTAAGTCAATTTTAGCAAATTTTGAAAATGATTATTACGATAATGCATGTTTCCTTCCTAATATAAATATTTCAAACCAAAAGCCATTATTTTTTTTAATTGATTCCGGCGCGGATATCTCAATTATTGATTATACATTTATTTCAAATAACGTTCATTATGATCACTCTACCAAATGTAACTACATTGGTATATTGGACGATTCTTTAGAAACACTTAGTTCTTTCGAAGTTAGTTCCACCCTTTCAAATAATTTAGTGATTTCGCATAATTTACACATAGTTAATGATAAATTACCACTCTTAATCCATAAGATTTAGAAAGATGAAATAGAAATAAAAAATTATAATCAAATATACGTTTTCAAACTAGTCCCTAATAAATTAAATAAATATAGCGAACTAAAATCATCAATCTATATTTCAGGCAGATCCGAATATATAACTAGTTGCAATTTAAATTTTCCAGACGGCACTGAACGATTTTTTTTTTTTTTTTTTTTACTATTAAAGCACGCAGGCTTATCATTTATTTTCAAAATGATTTTTTTTACATCTAATAATAATATACAAAATGAAAATAAATGAGTAAGGTAATCATCACCGATTTAACGGCAGTATTGATCTACCTTTTAACAAGAAAAATTATGAAAAAAATGTTATGAATATTACAATAAAAATTTAACAATAAAAATATAAACAATTGAAACTAAAATTAAACTGCATCAGACTAAAACTGTAAATACGAAATCGATATTAGGGTGCTCAAAAAGCCAAACTTTAAGTAATTTGAGAAATGATTTTGAATTTATTTGTTGCCGTATGCTAAGTGGAAGTTGGTTAAATAAGGAAGGAGCAGTTACCAAAAAATATTTTCTAAAATGTTCACTAAAAAAATGTGGAACAACAAATAAGAACTGATCATTGTTAGTAATGTTATATCGCACATTTGATCTCAATAATCGGTGCCCACTTCGCAAATAAAATAAACGTAAAACCTTATAAACATATAGATGTTGTAATGGTAAAACTTTAAGACTCAAAAATAATGGCCATGCAGAAACCTGCGAAGACTTAAAACACATGATACAAATAGCATATTTCTGAACAATAATGAGAATTTTTAAAGTTGAATGAGAGCAACCACCCCAACACGATAAAGCATATTCGAGCCTAGAGTTAATGCAGGCATAGTAGAGTTTTAGCAATACCGATTTAGGAGCTACAGGTCTTAATAGATATAAGGTTCGTAATGCATTGCTGAGAGACTTTTTTAATTTATCGACATGATGCTTCCAACTCAGATTACAATCAACAATAATTCCAAGATACTTGAAACTCTCAACAGCTTCAATGGAAATGCACGAGCTGGAGCAATTAACGGCATTACAAAAACTGGAATGATACGTTAACGGTGAATGTAAAATACTGCCACTCAAACTAAAATGCATAATCTTAGTTTTGTCACTATTAAAATTAAGAAATGCTGGTCAAACCATTTCCTTAAAACTAAAAGGTCCGCTGCAAGTTTACGGCAAACATCAGTTTGTGAAGACCCACGATAACATAAGCTCATATCATCTGCAAAGGCAACAATCGTGCCTGCCAAATTAGTACTAAAAATTGAGTTCATGTAAATCAAAAATAAAAGGGGTCCCAAGACGGTACCTTGAGGAACACCAATATTTAAAACATATAAGGACAGCTCATAGTTCCATTCACCTTAACAACATGATTACGATTTGCAAGATATGATTTAAACCAATTATTAATGTTTCCTCTGAAACCGATTTTAGAAAGCTTATGCAATAGAAGATTATGATCAACCCTGTCACAGGCTTTTTTTATGTCTACAAAAAGCCCAGCGCAAGAGTCGTAATTATTTAGCGATGCATGCACGCTATTTAAAAATTCAATTAAAGCAGACTCAGTGGAAAACCCATTGCGAAAACCGTGCTGATAACAACTTATAATACCATGCTTCTCTAAAAATACCACCATTCTAAATTTAATAATTTTCTCCATTATTTTTAACAAAATTGGTTGTAGTGCGATCGGCCGGTAATTATTTAAATCGCATCTGGAACCATTTTTATGAAGAGATAGTACAATAATTGCTGACTTTAAAATTTCAGGAACAATACCGGTTTCAAAACAATAATTAAAAATATGACATAAAGGAGGGCATATAAGACTAATGGAATTTTTAATTAAGTTATTGCTAAAACCGAACATATCGTAAGAGTTGCTTGATTTTAAAGAAGTAATTGCTTTAGAAACTTCAAGATCGTCAATAGGGTGGAAAAAAAAATGAATGCTCAACGTAATCGCCGTCACGCTCCATAGAACTCCTATAAATAAAAGGAAGACTAGACTTCAAATTTGAAGCAATACTTCCGAAATAATTGCTGAACTCATTGGCAATATCAGAGGCATCAGTTAATAAATCATTATTAGAAGAATTGATAGAATTAATGAGCTTAATATTTGACGAATTTTTACTTAATATGTCATTGATAGTACGCCACATCAGTTTGGAATCTCCGGAACAGTTATCAAATCTCTTTTTATAGTAAGCAACACGAGCAGCAATAGTTTTCTTTTTAACCTTAAGACAATAGGCTGTAACATATTGCTGGAAACGTTGATTGTTTCTAGCATATTTTGCTTTTCTCAATAACCATTTTTTTCGTTTAATCATGTTTAATAATGCCTCAGAGATCCATGGTTTAATAGGACGATTACTACGTGACTTTAGTGAATCTAGGCTAGCTGAGAAAACATCATTCCAAAGCGTTAGAAATACATCAACAGCTGCACATGGATCATCAATAGCATAAATAGGAGAAAAATTAACATTACTTAACAGTTCCAAGAATTTAGATATAATGATTTTTGGCTTAACAGTAATCATATAATTAAATAATTCAACCTTGACGCGAGATAAATTATTGTCACGTAATCTGCAAAAGAAGTGATCAATACAGGTAGAAGTAGTATCGGTTACTCTAGTTGGATCATTAATAAGCGATGCTAGACCTACGGAAGACATCATGCAAATATAATTATCGGACACGGAAGAGCAAGATAAAATATCAATATTAATATCACCCAAACAGTTTTTACCGTTTATATGTCGTAAATATTCAGAAAACTCATCGAGAAAGACAATTTCCGTAACGCCCTGAAGCCGATAAACGCAAATCAAAATAAACGTTTCGTTGCCAATTACAAGCTTTACCTTCACAACATCCGCAGAAACAAGGTTAATAGGTTCAACAAAACAATTTAAGTTACTTTTATAAAATACCAAAACACCACCAGCACGATAACTATTGTTACAACAACAAACAAGATGATACTCATTTAACTGATAGAATTTGATTTCATCATCATTAATCCAAATTTCACTTAAGAAAATTAAATAAGGTAAACTAGTAAATTTGTCCACAATACGAAATTTTACCTGGGGTATTTGTAGCAAGTTCTATTTTAAAAGTATATCACAAGTGTACAAAAGTTAGTATGTTGAACGTAAATGAATATCCAGTAGCTAAGACCTTTATACTATACAAGCATCACCAGCCGAAGATTTCTACCTACATGATTTAGAATTCGATAATAGTAATACATATTTGCAATCGAATAGAAAAATTAAATGCAAAAATTAATACTTCCCATATGAACAACTACGAAAAAAAGTCAATATTATCGATATGTCATAAGTTCAATAATATATTCTGCTTAGAGGGCAACAAAAGTACAACTTCTTCAACAGGTATTCATAGAATAAAAACTTTTGAAGGTAGTAAACCAGTGTATGTAAAAGCTTATCGCCTACCTCATGCAATTAAATTGGACATAAATAAGCAAGTTAATCAAATGAAAGAAGATGGGATTGTCGAAGATTCAAAATAAACCTGGAACTTCCCTTATTAACATATGTTGTGTTCCAAAAAAATCTGTAAATAATGAAAAAAGGTGGCGAATAGTTGTAGATTTTCGCAAGTTGAATGACATTACGATAGGTGACTGTTACCGTTGCCAAACATAACTGATATTTTAGATCAGCTAGGCAAATGCAACTATTTTACAACATTAGATTTAATCATCATATTTCATTAGCAGAACAAGATCGCGAAAAAACAGCTTTTCCAAACACTTTCAATTTACTCGTATAAGCATGGGGTTAAAAAATGCACCTAGTTCATTTCATCGGTGCATTAGTGATGTGTTATCCGGTCTCACCAATGCCAATTTTTAAGGAGAGAAATTACATATTTAGGGCACATTATAATACCAAACGAAATTAAGCCCGATACTTCTAAAACTCAATCAATACAGCTATCCTGTTCCTAAAAATATTAAAGATGTAAGATCTTTTTTGGGTCTAATAGGCAATTATAGGAAGTTTTGTCATAATTTTGCTAAAATAGTAAAACCGTTGAATGAGTTGCTAAAAAAGAATGTACCATTTAGTTGCGGAGCACTTGAAGATGATTCTTTCAATAATCTAAAAAAAATGTTATTGGAACGCCGATATTAGAATATCCCCGCGAATTTACCCTTACTTGTGAATCAAGTGTGATTGCGATAGGCGCAGTATTATCACAGCAGTCTGATAATGAAGACCTTCCAATTGCTTTCGCAAGTCGAACGCTAAATTCGGCAGAAAAAAATTATGCAACCATTGAAAAAGAGTTGCTGGCTATAATGTGGAGTACACAATATTTTCGACCCTATCTATACGGTAGACATTTTATCATTTATACTGACCATAAACCACTAGTATGGCTATGTTCCATTAAAAATCTTACATCAAGATTGATGCGTTGGAAACTCAAGCTGGAAGAATTTGACTTCAGTATTAGGTATAAATCTGGTAAATTTAATTCGAATGCGGACGCGTTAAGTCGAGTTCAAATACACAGATGAAAATAAAATTCACGTCGCAACTAGATCAGTAGCTAGACAGTTAAATACATATTCCAACGAAAATTTAAATGGTTTGTCGAATATTTTGAAGAATTTTAACCCAATTTTGTCAAAATTGTATCCTAAAGATACATTAAATTCAACCACTAATGAAAACAGAAATGAGGAATTGATCACTCCTAATTTCGATGACATTAATTGTCAAAACCTTTCAATTGATAAACCAAATGTTTCAAGTCATTTTGAAAGTCTACCTAACAATAATAATATACAAAATATTTCTAATGATAGACTAACTAAAGTCTCAGGCCATAGAAATAATACTCTTCCAAAATGAAAAAAAAAATCAGTTGAAAAATCTGCAGATTATTTATCAAAGGATATTCAAAATTTAGAATGTGAAAACGACATAAAAACTTGTATCCAAGAATTTCATAAGTCTCACTCAAGTCGAAACATAGAATCGTATTAAACAATATTTTTATTTTCAAAAAAAGACCTAAGACATAAGAATATAGGTAAAAGTAAAGAGCCAATGAAAGTAACTAGTACTTCTACGAGACCATTTCAAAAACTTTCTCTTGACGTTGTAGCACCACTTCCTTTCACATATTCTAATAATAAGTATACTTTAACAATGCAATGTGATTTAACAAAATACTTGCTATTCCAATTGGGAACCAGGAGACAGAAACAATTGCTAGAGCTATGGCCGAAAATTTTATTTGTGTTTTTGGAGCACCTGGATCAATTTTAACAGATCAAGGATCAAATTTTACTAGTGCACTTTTCAAAAGAATATGTAAATTAAGAAAATGTGAACGAGCGCTTATCATCCTGAAAAAATGGAGCTCTAGAGAGAAGCCGCAGTGGTCAAGTGAGGTATTTAAGACAATATTATGAAAAGGACCCTCTAACATGGGACACATGGCTTCCGTACGCTTGCTTTTCTTACAACAGTACTCCACATACAACTACAAAATTTGCACCGTATGAACTTGTTTTTGGCCATAAACCTTTAAAGGTTTCCAAATTCAATTAGTAAACCCAGGGCTGTGAATGTGTTGTATAATTATGATGATTATTTATATGATTTGAAATTTCGGTTACAAAAATCGTTTACGGTAGCTCACGACAATATTTTGAAATCAAAAACTGTTTCCAAAAGTTATTACGATCGCAAAACAAAACATCGTTCAATTGCAGTGGGAGATCAGGTTTTATTAACAAATGAAGCAAAATCCAACAAACTCGACCCTCCATTTATTGGGCCTTATTTGGTCAAAGAAATAGTTTCTCCAGAAAATACGGGTGTGCAGATTGGAAAGACAGTTAAAATAATTTATAATGATAGAATCAAACTGTTTTATGAAAATCAAAAGATGTATTAATTTATTTAAATAATTTGTATTTTATTAAAAGTAGAATAAATAAATTAATAAAAATAAACAGTATTGTTAAAAATAAAGTTTCGTTAAAAATAAATTGTAAAAAAAGTAGAAATAATAAAAAATTGTGAAGCTTATAATTAATGTAAAAATAAATACAATTTTAATAATATGTGGACACCGGTACAATAAATATGTACCAATAATAAAAATATCGTGTAAAGTTTTGCAAGTTTATTATTTAATTAACGAAAAAAGCCCAACAGTTACTTCAACAAAGCCTGCCTCAACATAACAACGATTAGGACACCCTGTATACAGATGACTTCAGATAAATTTTATTTTTGCATAAATTTTAGAAAAATTATTATATTTTGTTATATTATTATATTTTGAACAAAAAGTAAACAAAACATAGTAGCAAGACCGTTTAAGTCAAAAGAATTGATCAACCCAGCAAAAACGTTCTCCAATATAAACATTATTCTCTAATATAGTGTTGTTTACCTAGCTGTCATATAATTTTTAACCCGATTCCGATTTACGTCTAAACGAAATTCATAAACGAATTTATTCTAATCATAGTTAAAGTTTTTGCTTTATAGATAGCGATTTTGGATTGTGTTGAGTCGGATTTTACACTTCACTTGTCTTGAAGTTCACAAGAAATTTTACTAAATTGTTACTAGAAATACGGTACAAGTTATAGATACACTCGTATTGTAAACAATTATACTTCAATTAAAGAAGTAAAACCCTAGAATAACATTTAAATATTCGCTGAAGGCTTTTCTTAATCATATTAGAGAATTTTTCACTTGAAACTTAAACAAGTGTCTCGAACTCTCAAACCATCAGGATTTTAAAATATAGTCACACACAAACGATATTAATATTATTTTTGAGAGGAAAAAAAAATCTTGAAATTGTACAAAGAAATATTACATATTATTTATATATCCTTCAGTTTCGGGATATAATGCGCAAGTCATGCAATAATCGTTTTGAAAAAAATTTCGCTGGAGTATTGTACGAATAAAGAAAGCACTTTTAGTTGAGTATGTAGCAGAATGGTGAAACCATCTTTATTATTTTTTTTTTTTGCGACAAATTTAATTATGTTACGTTGTAATAAGATATAGTCAATGTGCTAAATAGTATGTCTGATCTTCATAGAAAATTCAAAATACGAGACCCAAATAAAATTCCACTAATGTATGTCATTTTAATATCAATTTTATTATTTATGTATTCGTGTCACGTTTTTATTATCAAAAAAGCTGCATTACCTAATTAAAATTAATTACTTTCTTATCAGATCACTTAAAGATTAGATTATAGCTTAAGTTATTTTGTTTCGAAAAAAGAATACGACAGAAATACAAAATAACACTTTGGATTGTTGATTCAACTTAACTTAATTCTGATATCATAATGACACCAAAGTGATGTATCTAGAACCTATTCGTATATAATGGTTCAGTTAAAGGGGAATTTACGTTGAACCACCCTCTTTTACTATACACAGGGAAATAGTTTTCAAATCGTTCGATAAGTAATCAGCAAAATTTTAATTGGTTCAAAGGGGTTTTTATGGCTGATGTGACTACTTTACGCGTATATATAGATAATAATGTTTAATTAGATAAATTAGACAATTAGTTAATTAAATAACAGATTTGACAAAACAACAATTATTTATTTACATATTTAAATGCGGAATTTGGAATTGTTGTATGTACAAACCGCGACCGTGCTGTACTGTAGGCATCAAAATATTCACGTTAAAAGATAATTTTATAGACAGACTTAGCCTAAAAAGTTTATTTTATCAATTTATAGTGATATAAAATTGTGTGTAGTTTAACTAATCTAGGTTATTAAGCTATATAGGTGTTAGGTAATGAGATACAAGTAAATAAGATCATCATGATTCGACGTAAGATAACGCGTACTCTTGAAAATATGATTCTATATAAAATACTTACTTAAGAATAAAATAATCTACTTTATACTACAGTAAATTGCACTAAAATTATTTATCAACACCACAAATAAATTTATAAATGGTCACTTTGTATACTTTTCATTGAATGTGGCACACTGCACAAAGAGTGATACTATCGTATATATTCAACCTACCCGTCTCACGTTTATGCGTTATCTGTGACTTCATATGCGGCTGCGGATAAGATGGCAATAAATTTTTATCAAATATATCTGGATTAACAATTTTTTTATTATTAAAGTACACGGATTATCTAGGCATGATGATTAGGGAATCGTGACTTAATATAATCTTTATCTTAATCCCGATTTCCATTAACCCGGATTTTTTGTTGTTGGTACATTTACAGTGTTTGGTGATAATTTTGAAAACAAGTAACACATTTATTCATCTTAGTAATAAATCGGTTATGCATGTTTAGAATTAATTTTAAATCTACACGGAGACTACCGGATTTTTAAAATGTGTTTTAGGTTATGTGTTTTGGTATGGGAGTCCTACTTGTATAGTAATTAAAAATGAATTAATTTTTTTTGTACAATTTTGAGTAGTGTATTAGGCGAAGGAATTTTTAAAATTGTAAGGCGAGAATAAAAGTGCATTAAAGATACAGCAATCACTCAGCAAAATCTTACAATTTCCTTCCTCCGAATGCTTCTAAAGCATTTCTAAATTATGTGTGCTTTTTTTTAGCCAAACAATTTTTGGTTTACGTTATCTAAACGATTACTGATAGCTTTATAAAAGAAAATTAAGAATTCAAATCGAACTGTGTAATGACTTATTAAATGTTCAAAAACTCTTATTGGCCCTTCTCGTTTTTGATAAAATATTAGGTTTTGCTAGCGTAAAATTTAAATTTGAATGCAAAACCCTGTCCCATGTTATACTCGTATGGATAAATAAACGCTCTCTACTTTAGGCTAACAGCTGATCTATTGCAAAAAATTAGGCTCCACTCGAAAGCAAAACATTTTATCAAAAAACGAAAAGAGTTCCTAATTAAGAAATAAAGCTTTACTTTGTCCCTGATTAAAATTAAAAATCCATCAAAATAAAATTAGTGCGTCTTAAATATTTTTAAAATGAGTCGTTTATTGTATGGCAAATATAATAAAAAATGTGCTCGGGGTGCCATTCCAATTATATTAAAGATTAATAAAATTAAAGATTGTAAATGAGAGGTTCCTTGATACACCCGTTTAGAAAACAGTTTCGTACACAATATACGCTAAAGAACCGAAATTCTATCTGACCCGTCTACAACAAATACTTCAATAGTGAAAGCGCTATAAGGACTGAAAAAAATCGCATAGTGTTTTCTGCAGACATCAAAAATGTTTACCGTCAAATACTGGTACAAGAGGAACATCAGAAATATCAACAAATCAATAGGTGAATTTCAATTAACCACAGCAACCTGCAGTACCATACCAGGGGTGACATGTTCTACCATCACATTTTCGATGCTTTATCGGAGTTTATTTATCATTTTTCTAAACTAAAATGGACCACTGTTTCATTTATGAATTATTTCTTTTCTATTGCTATCACAACCTACTAGTACAAATGCGAACAAATTGTCTTTCTCTAATTTCGTTCAAGTATCGAAAACAAATTATTTCTTGATAGAAATGGAGTCGAATATCACAATTTTTCTATCTAGCAACCTGGTAAATGATATAAAATGTGTGTCACATTTTATATCATCATTTACCAGGTTGCTAGATTGAAAGAAAAAGTGTCACATTTTATTCTAAAGAAACGAGACATAATCTACGATAAAGTATCGAAAATGTGATGATAGAACATTTCAGTACTGGCGATTTGCACGTTATATCAACTCGCCGACGATGAACACAGCAAGTACCCCAATTTAAGCCATATTCTAAAAAAGGCTTTTTTGTTGACGACGTTTTGACTAGCGCAGATACTATGGAAGAAACGGTCCAAGTGAAATCACAGCTTATGGAACTACTTCAGCGCAGGAGAAATAGAATTGAGTGTGTAGTCAAGCAATCATTCTGACCTATTAAAAGGATTACTTAAGGAATAGATCTTGGCCAGAAATCTTCCCATCGCGGTTGAGCGGTCAATCAAAACTTTAGGGATAGGCAACAGTCCGACTCCCGACTGCTTTGTACTACAAGTACGTGTACCACTTAATAACAAAAAAATAACGATACGTCATTTTTGTCAGAAATGACAAAAATATATGATCCCTTAGGAACGGCTTTCACCATTAACCATCGGATGCAAAATAATGCATCAAAGGCTATGAAGTCTCGGTCTGGAGTGAGACGAGGAGCTGCCGGCAGAAACAGCTAAACGCTTTAATCAACTCAAGGTCGGGCTAAATCTTGCCCGGCAAATTAAAATCTCTCCCTATGTAAACTACTCGGAAGATAACTGTACGTTTGAACTTCAAGGATTCTGTGATGCGTCCGACCACAATTACGCGAATGTAGTGCACAGTAAGAGCACCACCAATGGGCAAAACAAAATCCGCCTTTTGACTCCGAAAACCAGAGTAGCACCGGTAAAATCAAAAATGACGATCCCACGTCTCGAGTTATGCGGCGCGGCACAGTTGAGTCACCTAGTTGAACAATCTTATGGTTGAATTTCATGATTACGCGGGCCTGGATTCAAAAACCACCATCAAATTGGAAGTCATTTGCCACACATCGAGTGGCAAAGACTCAACAAAATACCAATATCCAGTCATGGCACTGTATCGGTTCAGAAGACAATCCAGATGATTGCGCTTCTCCCCGTATAACTTCAAATGCAATAATCGGCACTCCAGAGCTGGGGCAAACATTTGAGGCAAAACATTTGAGGGAAAGCAAAAAAAGTTACCACACATCTGCAAGTGGAAATCCTATAAGCCTCCAATTCAAACCTTAATCAATGTGCAATTAATTATCGCCAAATTACTCATACGGATAACAATTCATATATTACTATGGCGAAACGAAGGGACTAATCGACCAACAAGAGTGGGAGCCATTGTCACTACTGGTGGAAGCGGTTCAAAAGGTAGAGTTTGCAGAAGGACATTCGCTACTGAAACAAAGTAAACCAATCAATAAACGCAGCAGAATTATTTCGCTTAAAAAATTCCTCGACAAAGAAAAGATAATTCAGGTTGGTGGAAGGTAGGAAAACTCGTCCCTGTTCTACGAGCAAAAACATTACGTCATCCTACTGTATAGAGAGCCATTCACCAAGTTGGTATTTATTGGGGACAAAAAGAAACGTTGCACGGGGGCAAGGTGTTAACTTTAGCCTTCCTTCGGAAAAAAAAAATCTGGATCATCAAAGGAGTCCAAGCAGTCCAACATAATAACCACCAATGTATCCGCTGTCATCGATTCAAAGTTACAATTCCCTGCGTTACTGTATCACATCTTTTTCCATCCACACTGGATTATAAATTTTCAGATTTATATAACTACCAAAGCAATCCAGATCAGGGTGGAGTCAGATGTTTCAGCAGGGATTTATAAGCGCATATTCAGACGATTCACCGCTCGTCGAGGTAATGTTGGATACATGTACAGCGGCAACGGGACTAACTTCGTGGGACCGCAAAAGCAACTACAACCGCTTACGTAGCATTTCATTCCACCAGCATCACCACATTTCGGTAGACTGTGGTAAGCAGGGGTGAAAATTATAAAAACCCACTTATAAATATGCGTGGCGACACCAAGCTCACCTTTGAAGAGATAACATCTTTATTGACTCAAATAGAACCCTATACCTGAGGATTGTGAATCGCTAACCGTACTAAAGCCAGCGATTTCCTGATTAAAGATGCCTTACTAGCACCACCAGAAAAAAAAACAGTTAACCCAACATCAAAATGTCTTGTCACGGCGGAAGCTCGTTCAGAATATGCGTATCCGATTTTGGCAAAATCGGTATCAGAATGTTTACATCGTCTGCACAACATCCCAAGCAGCAACAACCACGGAAAAATCTAAAAGTAGAAGATCTCGTCACGTTTCGGGCAATTTGAACACAGTTTGATAACAGTGATTTGAACGTCAAAAGGTGAATAAGCAAAGTAGATCCTTTACCTGACACGACACTGAAACAAGATGAAATTCAAGTTTTAGTGGAACACCATGCATCCACGACTCAAAAGAGAAAGCTACAAGCAAGTCGAAAGGCGAAACAAGCCTCAAGTACAAATCAAGTCTGAAGAATGGTCTGAAGAATAAAAGTTGACCAAAAGCAATCCATTAATCACCGTTACTACATGGAACAACTGTGGCTTGTACTTTGACAATATTGCCAAAGTTCTTGCGACTAAGTGGGATTTGGTAATTCGGTATAACTTGTCTAGTTATTGGGAAGATATATAAAACGTGGATATAATGGTGCACATAATAGGGCATGTCCGAATTATTGTCACAAAGGGAGGCAAAACAGTCCGAACAGCAGCTCGAAAGGAAAATGGTGCGTACATTCTAAAACTGTTGAAAAATCACATCTAGATTCTTTACAATACGTTGAAACTGTTCAAACACGGTAACCTCCCAGCAATTGAATACCGAACCTAAGATAAAGCATTAACTGTCATTCTTTTATCCCTGTAATTGGGTCTGCTGATCAAACACCTTGAAGATACATACGCAAAGAGGATTAACGGATTACAGATGCGAAACACTGTATTATTCATCCAACCTTGTTATCATCATTGCGGCTAGCGCAAGAGATGTCCACTATTCTAGGGCATAGGCTCTTAAACTTACACAACTTGAATATCGTCTAATAACAATAACGAGAGGAGTAACCAATACCAATTCCATAATCGCATGATACAAATACCCTTGGTGCAATCATGGGACTATGAGCTCTACGAGGCCATATACGTATCGAGTGCACTTATCATGAACTAACCAAGTGCAATGAACTACATGACAGGTTATTGGCATGTGAAGTATAGCGACGTTGCATACTCGATAAAGAGAGCAGAATCAATGTTAAATATCAATGTTTCTTAAGGCAATAGTTCCAAGAAAAGAATCACCCTGGATATAATTTGCAAATTCAGAATAGAAAACATCGCATTAAAACATTATGCCTTCATAAAATTACGGCTAGGTTGTATTCTTAGGCGCAATGCGGTGCATCTCTACAGCACCACCGACTACGAGAGAATTGGGTTATATTCGCGTTTATCATTCGGTATTCACGCTGCTTGTTGATAGAAAACACTGATTGACTCTTGCGCATCAAACCCAATTCCACCATCACCACAGCCAACACTACGTGATGATTCATCTTTTCTTCTGACACTCCTCGCTCTTGGGATCTTTCTATTAATCCGGTATGATTTAAGGGCATAAAGTGTCCCGGTAAACCAGTAAGTCGAAATTGTTCAAAATTTTAGTCGTATGACTGTTGTTTCTGAAGTTATTAAAATGACGTCTGTGCCTCTTCAATGTATATCTATAAGGAACGCAAATGTACAGTTTGTGTTTTAGTCTTTAGTGTTAGAAATATAACTAAAATGGAAGTCATTTCATGAAATTCTGACTTGGAAGTCAACCTTATACAATAAGATTAAATAACTTGTTTAGAATGTCAGCTTGCAATGAAATAATTTGACATTAAAAGACACTAGTTACAGAACTTTGGCTTGGGCGATCGTTAAATGTCAATGTTTGGCATTGGATTACAGAATACTGACATAATCGAATTTGATGAACTCAAATAGTCATACTCGAATGACAAAAATCTAAGAAAATTACAAGACACTGGACATAGTCGCCTTCTCATTCAACCCGAGGTTAGTTTCATAAAATTTAAAGTTAGTTAGTAAGTTAGTTTCATAATTCATAAGAAAACTGTCAAAATATGCTGAAATTTGACTTCAGGATCGAAAAAGCATCATAATGTTGGCATAAATGTCACTCCTAAAATAGATATAGATAGTGATAATTTCCATAAATTACTGACTTTGTGATATAATTCGCCAAATCGATAAGTTCTTGTTTTGTACTATAGGTACAAAGCAAGAGTTGATTTCTTGCAGTTTGGTCGTTGCAACTTGATGAGTACACCAACTTGTTATCAATTATACGACACCAAGCTGCCAAGCAGAGATCGAAGGAAGTTCTCATTTTTGTAAGGGTTTGTCTATCTTTGTGTACACAAGTACACTGGGGTTTAAAATGGGGGCAATGCATTTTTCTGCTTTTTATGGTAGATATATTGTAAGTCTATTTGTTTTCTATGACCATAGAAGTCGTAAACATTGTATATATAAATGCCATTAAAAATAAATTTTGTCCGAAAAGCCGATTCAATTAATTTTTTGATAATTCAACAAATCATCGGATCAATGAGTGTGGACCAAGTTGAAACTAAATTCCACCCTCGGCACTCCGATGATTTGTTGCATTATTAAAGAATTAAGTGAATTCGACACCAAAGACACTTTCACGTGTAGGGCCATATCGTCAATCACAACATGAAAATTGTCTTCAAATTTTTTGTACAACTTTCAGACACCATGCCAAGATGAGAACATTAAATTCCACACTCGGCACTCATTGTTTCGATTATTTTTGGAATTATTAAATATTTAAGTGAACTTGGCCCTAAAGACGCTTCCACTCGTAGCGCCATATTGCCAATCACATCATGCAGATCGTCTTGAATTTTTTTCTACAAATTTCAGACACCATGATAAGTTGATTACACTAAATGACACACTCGGTACTTATGGCTCCGATGATTTTCTGAATTAAAAATACTTTAAACATTTTTTTTTTCTAAAAAGTTTTCATAAATTATTTGTGTAGTACCGTGATTCTCAATATTTCTTGTGTATTTTTAATAATTTTAATTAAACCACGTATGTATTTCGAATGCCAGATATTTTTTTCTTTTGCAGCTACACTTTTTTATAATCTGTGTATCTACACTTTTGAGTTTTTAACGTTAAGTAATTCACACCGGTAATGTAGCACCAAGTTTCTTTACACAAATAAAACAACTCTTTTAGAGATTTACTTCATTGAACACTCGATTTATATCGCACAACTAAACAACTATTGAGAGGTTTTATGCATTTATTGTTCAATTAAAAAATTAAAAATATCACAAAAAATATAATTACTGTAATATAAAAAAGATACAAAAAAGTAATAATATTTCCAGGCAAAAGTAAAATAAAATTATAATTTTATAATATATATTGTATTATGCTGACCTTACTCGTATCAATCCCAAATGAAAAATAACGGAAAATTAATAAACCGAAATTGCAAGATGTCCAGGCAAAGATTACAGCAATTAATTCTGGACTAGATGAATAAGCTAATAATAAAATAGTATAAACTCAGTCAAGATGCTACAACCCCTTCTTACGAGTTGGTCACATAACACTTCCCTCAGTAGTCTTAAGATGCAATCTTAAGTCTGAACGGATTCGGAAAGAACTTATATGCTAATTAATTTAGGCTATGAAATTTCAAAATATAATTCAATTAATGTTGCTTTAATAACTAATTTTTATTTTACAAACGAATTCCGTGGATTCACGAAAAAGTTTTAATCGGTTGTTGTGAACAATCTTAAGTGAGTTTCCGATTCTAATTGATGTATTTTCGGGTGAAATTATTTGTCGCACTTCATAGGGACCTAGCCAATATTGTGACAGTTTTGATTGTCTAGCTTCATTTTTTAAACAAACCAAGTCTCCTATGTTGTATGTAACGGCCTTAGAGTTTTTGTCGTATAGGTTTTGGATTTTTCTTGCAGTATGTTATAACTAAAAGTAGCAAAATTAACACAATAATCCCAATTTAGCAGATGCTTATTGCCAAAATTTCGAAGATATAGTCCATAAGAGTTCTATGTGATCTTTCCAGAGATCCATTAGACTGGGGGTGATATGCTGTTATGTAGTTTCTTCATATTGGTCATTGGAATTAGAATTGGCATACCGAAAACACAAAATTTTCGACGAATGCTCGAGCAACTGTCTCAGTCTCTTGATATGGAATAGGCACGGTTAGCGAAAATTTAGTCAAATCATCTTGCAAAGTCAGCAAAAACTTATTATCTGCATAGAATAAATTCAAAGGACCAACTATATCCAGACACAGTTTTTCAAATGGGTTCAATGGATGACGTGTCAGTTATTTTAGTAGATAGGCCAGATTATTCAGTTGACAAGATAATATCTGCATATTTGAGGAATTATAGAATTTACGAAAACTATTATAAGGCCCTTTTCCAATTACTTACTTATTTGTGTAGACGTACTTATTCAAATAAGTAACCTCGCGAGGTGACTTATTTGAATAAGTACGTCTACACAGAAATGTCTCCAAAATTGTGTCTTGACTAAATGTAATGAATGCCGTTTTTATTTTCAAATCTAGTGACAACGACTAACGTGTCAAGAAATTTTTTTCTTCCGTAAAAATTATAAATTGAATGGCAACAATACGTTATTTTCAGAAAACGTCAAAATATGTAAAAAAAAATTTGTATTTTTTGATGAAATTTATTATAGATAGAGATATAGATGTTGGTATGTTGAATGAAGCTACGATAAGATGCTGCTAACCAAAACAATATAACCGTCAGTTCAATTTGAGCATCATATCCATGTCGCTCAATTGGAAAAAATTCTAATAATTTTTGGAAAGCCTCTACCGATAAATTAGCATGTTTTTTGATCAGTTTAGTGCATCTCGATTTTTAATAGCAGGTATCAAGAAGCTGCTTTTGGTGGAAAAATATTTTATACCCTGCAATAATTTGTAATTACATTAAATATATATATTTGAAAGTTTATCCTAAAGGAATAAAACATGCCTATCACATTTCACGTTCTTCTAACAAATGAATTAAATATTCATCAATAATCATCTTTGATTAATTTTAGAGATATCTTCATATTTTTATTTATGAAGTAGTTTAGAAGTAAGACATTTCTTTTGTCCATTTTTAAATTTATTTTAAAATTTATAAAATTTTTGGGTCAGCAAGAGTTTGTTTATACTTTCATAAACAAGCTGTCAAAATAAGTAAGTACATGAATTGGAACGGCTTCACTTACTTATTTAAGATGGCGGCGAATAAGTCAATAAGTTTCCAATAAGTAAGTAATTGGAAAAGAGCCTAAGTCCGATAAATTCCTGGATGACCTCTTGAGGCACTATTATGAAATTCGTCAATTACAGTTTCTATTTCAGATTGGTCAGTCAATTCAACGATATCTTCGTTAACGGTAGACGTGTTCTCTGACCTAGTGACTTTCATTGTAGCAACGGAAGTTTGATGTAATTTTTGCGCTCTAGTTAGTACATTGACGTTAGTATTTTCATCGGTTGGTTCTAATCGGATTCGACGAAGAAATCAGCATTGTTATTAAGCTTTCAGCTTTTTGAGGAATTGGTTTTCGTTAAACTATATAGGCAGATCAATGGTTTATTGATTACCACAATACTTATACTTATTACCACAATAAATTCACTTCCATAAAGATATGGTCGAAAATGATTCACCGTTCAAACCACAGAAAGTAGTTAGTTCCTTTACAACAACGGAATAATTATTTTCTGTTTTATTCAAAACTCGTCATATACCTTTTGTGATAATACGGAACCTATGGCAACATCGCTAGAATCATAGGTAGCATCGCATGAATTTCTTAGTATAATCCAATCGAATTAATATTGGTAGCGCTTTCTTAGCGCTTTCTTCAATATATTAAAAATTTCTCCGCTAAAGGCAAACCACTTGAAGACAACGAATGTTGATTCTTTTTCTAACAGCTGAGTCAAGGATTTCGCAATGTCGGTAATGTGATATAAAACGGCAATAGTAACCGGCGAAGGGAGTGGGTAGTTGGTAGTTGGGTAGTTTATGACGGCGGTTATTTTATTAGGGTCAGGTTTAACTCCTTCCGGGGTTATAACGTGTCCTAGATAGGTTATTTCCTTACAGAGGACCTGACATTTAGTTGGATTAACTTTCAAATTATGTAGACGAAAGCAATCAAATATATCCCATACTTTATTGTACTGGTCAGCTAAATTATAGCCGCGTAGACTACATCGTTGAGGTAAACAAAACATTTGAAATGCACAATTCATTAAGCGTTGAAAGGTCGCCGGGCTCCTTTCAAACCAAATGGCATACTTCTAAAATGATAGTGTCTAATGGTATCTGATGATAGCCATCAGCTAGATCAATGGCACTGAAGATTTGCTATTTTTTCCCTTCCACATTTGATTTTTTTGAAATCTCTGTATGAGGGGAAATACCAAGGAGATTTGTTAGGCTCAATTACAATATTTTCGAGCATTTTCGAAATTTGCAAAGCAATCTCATTTATTTGCGATTGGGGTAACCGATATGGGCGAATGTTGATGGGACTACTATTTAGATGAGCTGGAATTTTATGTGTAGTATACTATCAGTATCCGTTAACTTATCACCAGGCAGAAGAAAATTGTCATCATTTTCGCGACATAATTTTGGAATGGACGATTTTTCTTCCGAATTCAACTGATCATTGTTGATGGAATTCTCTAGAATTTCTATTCGATTCTCTAAGTAATGATTTTGCGATTCGATTTGAAATACGTTATAGTTTTTTGATGGAAATAGTCTTAGAGAAAAATCAGATGGCTCGTTCGTAGTATTTAAAATGCTTATACAGAACAATATATTTTCGCTTTTAATTAAGGACTTGTCTATAAATACGCCGAGCACTAACTCTTTTGAACAGCACAAATATTCTGTGTTTTCTGTACAACAAGATAAAAATTTTAGTTAATTTTGTAGATCTGGGTGCCACAAAGTTTGACAGAGCTGGGCATAAATTTATTCAACCTCATAAGGTGGAATTTTTATAAGGTGGTTTCACAAATCTATATGACATTTAAATTTGGATAGAAAATCTTTACCTAAAATACCACAACATGATATCGGAAAATCGTTTTTAACTATATGGGATCGACGAGAGATTTGAAATGACTCGCAGATAAATTAATTTGTACATCGCAGGCGGCTAAAGTTTGAATGAATTTATCAGAGATGCCTGTTAGGGAGCATTTTAAATCAGAATAGCAATTAGTATTAGGTTCAAAGAAAGACATATATCAGCTCCCGTATCGACTAAAAGCAATAACGGTTTCGTTTTGGCAACGTCAAGGTATAAATTTACATATTTTTTATTTACATTTATTTAGAGACACGTATCTAAATTTGATGAATTTGGCAAGTCCTGTCATTCTTGTTGGGCTCTCGAGAGTTTTCCGATTCGTTGTTGGTGTCGGCATTACAGCGGCATTTATAATGCGATGAACGGGGCATTTGCAATAGGCGCAAATAACGACAGATTTAACTCTGTGCTTTTGTGAATTTAGAGGAACTGTTTTACCTTTAAATGGAGTAATAAGATATCTAAATTGTAGTGTGTTTGAAAGTTCAGGTTGTTGTGAACCTGATTGATTAGAAAAAGTACGGTAACTAGTTTCATAGTTATTATGTTGTCGAGGATTTCAAAGATAACAAGAAGACGCGGTATGGCCCATTTTACCATAGTTGACACTTAACCAACTGTTTAGGAGGGGTTTGAAATCGACATGCCTTCACAATTAGTCGTATATTATCGTGGAGACATTCTTGAAAATCGCGCAAGGTGATTTTAGAGTTTATGCTTTTTATAACGTTAGCTGCTTGGATGCCTTCAACTCTTGTTGCTTCAATTAATTTCGAGAGGATTGACTGAACTCGACGAGCGTAATCTTCGACACATTGTTTGAGTAGATGTTCACTTGAATATAGTTTTCTAAATCATTTTGTAAGTCATCCCAAAACCTATATTCATTTAATAATGAATATAGGTTTTGGCATAATTGCTTAAAGGTTTGCTCAAAGGCAATGACAATTGTTAGTAAGTCTAGAAATACAGAAAGGTCGTTTTCGGTGACGGTTTGGTAAGCAAAGTTACACCAAACAAAAAATGTTGCAGCTTAATGGAGTCACCGTCAAAAGTAGGAATCAATTTAAGTGCAATTTCTAATTTAAATGACATATTGTCGAATTGTTCGTTAAGGTTTTAAGAACAACTTTCGACAGTACTTTCGGAAGAAACACTTTTCGGGGGAATCTATTCCACAACCAATGTCTACCTTTTCTGATTTTTCGGATTTCAGATTTTCTTGAAAAATACTACTCAAATTTATGTTAGGAGAAAATTCTTTCTCAATATCTGATCTTAACCATTAGGCGCGTCGTTTGAGTCATATGAAATTTTGCAAAACTTTAGAAAATTACGCACAAAACCTAACATTTGGAATATAAATTTAAATTTCACTAACCTTTACAAAATTTTATTTTATGTGGTCATGTTTTTATCCTTTATATGAAACTAGCTGAAGAACCCGGCTTTGCCTGGGTTAAAATTGGACTGCTGAACTTCAACCTCAATAGGTGTTTTTTTAACTAACTAATTAGAAATACAATAAAATCGCGAATAAAATCAATACAAAAGAATTTGTTGGATTTACCGCTAGGCTTGCTTGTAAACCACATTTTGGGTTTTCCACCCGCAGCTAAAACAAACAAATTTTTTAAAGTCCCTAAATATTTGTTAACACCCCCATGGCTTTTCTAGGCTACCAACATGTATTCGTGCTAAATTTGGGAGCAATCGCTCTAGAGGACTAAATGTTTGCAAATATATTGTTAACTCCTGCTTAAAGGTGACCATAGGGAAGGTGTAACATTTTTTGATCAAAAACCCTTTTATGTTTTTTCGTGATTGCTAAACAATATTCGTGCAAAATTTGGGAGCAATCGCTCGCACTCAGAAAAAAATATTAGAAATACATGATTCACTCAAAAAAAAAATCAGTGATCATCATTGTTATGATGAAGAAGATCAAGAAAAATGATCAAGAATATCATAGTAGTATGATAAAATAAATCATAGTATGATAAAATCAATCATTTAAATAATTGTATTTAACATACAATGTGGATATTATGGTAAATGCAATCATGTATTTATCATATTTTCTTTCTGAGTGCGAGTGGATCAAACATTTTCATAGATTGTAAATTCCTGCTTACAGGTGAAGGTGTAACATTATGGGGAAGGTGTAACATTTTTTGACCACTAAGCCCCTTATGTTGTTTCCCCTATCTTATTCGTTCAAAATTTGGGAGCAATCGCTCTAGTGGATCAAAAGTTTTCTTGTATTGTAAATTCGTCCTTACACGTGAGCATGGGGAAGGGGGTAACATTTTTTGATCACTAAGCCCTCGAAAGTTTTCATATATTGTAAATTCCTGCTTGCAGGTGAGCAAAGAACAGGGGTAACATTTTTGATCACGAACCCCCTTATGTTTTTTCTCGGCTGCTAAAATTGTATTCTTGCATTGTACATTTGGGAGCAATCGGTTGATTTTTGTTTATGTGCATTTAATTCGTACATGCAAGTATGCGTAACGGTGGTTCAAGACGCTGGTACTTTTTTTACGGTCACTTAAGTTTATTGTTGTGACCAAATTATTGGAAAAAGCGATATCCACAACCATGTAAAAATGTATTTAGGATTCGTTTGTTAAACATCGAGTAGAGGTGTAGCATAAATTAAATAATTTGAAAATTTTAATTCGGAATTTATTGCGTGCGCACAAAATTTTTAAAATTTTTTTATAGCAATTAAAATTAAAATAAATATTTGACCTTCAATAATTTCAATGCGATAAAAAACAACAATTCGATTACTCTCAATGAATTGGAAAACGTGGTTAACATTTTATTTTCATTCCAAAATTATTTATTCTACAATAATTTCATTTTTTTCACAACCACAAATGTTTTAGTTTGGTAGAGATCCTTTAGAGCTTTTCAACCGCGGAATCCCTCTGCTACCACCAATTTGTTACGTGCGGAATGAGAAACAATATTTCAAAGCAAAAGAAAATTAAAATAATAATTTTATAATACAAATTGCGTATATATAATATACATATATGCTGACCTTATACTCGTATCAATCCCAAATGAAAAAGAACGATAAATTAATAAACCGAAATTACAAGATGTCGGGGCAAAGATTATAGCGATTATTTCTGGACTAAAGGCTGAATGATGAATAAGCTAATAATGAAATAGTGTAAGCCCAGTCAAGATAATATAACCCCTTCTTACGAGCTGGTCACATAACAAAGCGAATAAGTCGTTCTCATTATATATGAAACTTAACATTCAAGACCAGTCGTAAGTTTGTTAAGCTTCCAATTAATTCTACAAGATTTATACCGGTGCTCGCCGGTAAGGAGGATACCTTCAAAATACATGAATATGTGGTCACCCCTCTGCAATGGGAAAGTCATGCTTCCGTTAGTGAATTTAGGGCTGATGAATTTCGTCGAAGCATTTCTTGCAAAATATCCGAAGTTCAAAATAATTGTAATTTTATCCCATATGCAACGCAGATGTAATTCAACTAGTTATGACAGAAATTTTATTGTGACGGTGGTAATTTAATCAGTGCAGGTTCAAGGTCCTCAGATATTCAAAAATTAAATGTATAGACTACTATCATATCATATTTTAATTACACGTAATTTGTTGAGATACCCAAATAATGATTACAAGCGATTATAAATTTAAATTTTGGTTCACCCAATTCTATTAAATATTGTTAAGTATTAACCAATCTAATCAATATGTCGCGTAAACGCTTTACACATTTTTTGATTTACATGCATACAAAAATGATAAGTAATTAATATTCGTGGTAAAATATTCTTTTATGTAATACGCGCCTATCCGTTAAATGTTACTGTGCAATTAATCGTTTTAACATTAAGCACTTCTAAAATCTACTTACTGTACATAGTCATTCATGTGTATAGTGATTTTAGGAAGCCTCAGTACGCACAAACATAATATATATTTACGATTTAATTATGTTCGTATCGCTCACGAAAATACAGTCATGTTGACTAAATCTAAATCTGATAGCGAAATTGACGTATTTTGCGAATTTAATCCGACCATGTTACGTTTTAACCGTATTACAGAAAATTAAATAACAAACATCAATTTTAATTAATAAATTGATTTGGTTTACCCACTTCATAACAATTTTTTTTTATACATATCGATAAGACCTTAATTTTTTGGATTAATTATCACTTTTCGTGATTTTGGCCACAAAAAAATTTATTCAATTTTTTTTATTTTTATTTTAAGTATAATTCGGTTTGAATGTAAAATCAAGTACAGGTAATAAAATTCAATTATGATTATAATCTTACTGAGTGTAATGTACTGATTTTTATTATACCAAATTTTTTTTTGTTTGTATTTTATTAGAAAATGATAAGATTTTTTAAAAAATTTATTTCTTTCGCTTATCTTCCCTCGTATATTGAAAGCTATTTTTATTCGGTGTCATTTAGACGAAAAAAAAATATTTATTATAGTGGAAAAAGCACAAAAAGATATAAATAAGAAAAAAGTTTAACAAAAATATTATTTTTTATGCTTTTTTGGGGGGCGTCGTTTATCTTTAATTCCACCCTTTTGATATAATAATAATATAAGGGATGTGTATTATACAATTTTTTTTGTTACTCGTGTTACACTTCGAATTAATATTTTACTGCGCGCGCATTATATGCTATATGTATATTATATTTCTGTTATCTGAAAGCACACAAAAAATGAAATAAAATTCTTGGATTTTTTATATTCTTTGCTAAAGCTTTTCTTATTTTTACATACCAGCGTACCAACAAAAAATATCGAATTTATTTGTATATAAAGAAACAAAATGAATATAAAAAAGCTTTAAAGACCCTGGGAGGAATATTCTGTGAATCACATAAAATAAAATTAAAAAAATCTCTATTAAGATATGAAATAGCTTTTGCGCTTGTTGTTGCTGTAATTTTATTTTCTCTTTATTGTACGCTTTGGTTTTATATTAACATTTTTCGTTTAAAAAAAGCTCAATCGCTTTTGCTTCGATATTTTATATATGTACGACTACATGTATTTTCTGTATCATTTTTCTCGAATTGAAATTCTTAAAATATATAAAAATAAATTTTATTTTTAATTTAAAAATGAAGAAAAACTATAATTTTAGTCGTTACTTTATTTTGTTGGATCAAAGTGGAAAAAATTGAAGGAATTTTCATGGTGGGGTGGCTATAATACCGTTCTTGAGAAATAAAATATAGACGATATTTTCTACATAGCGTGTTTGTTGTTGCGTTTCGTTATCATTTCGAATTAAAATGAAATAAGTTGAGTTTTTTTATTTTTTTTATAGTTCCTGGGAAAAATGATGAAGTTTTACTTTAAAGTTAAGAAAAAAAATAAATGCTGGTAGTAGTAGTAGTAGTAGTAGTAATAATAACAATAATTCAAAGATAAATTAAGTTTTTGTAATTAAAATGCAATAAATTTCCAGTACAGGAATGCAATTTTTTATAAGGTCTCACTGTATTTTTATTGATAACGTTCGTGGAAATGGTAATTCTTGCTAGGGAATAATGTTGCACAAAAGTAATTAAAAAAAAACTTCGAATATGAATTATACATATTTTGGTGTCTTCGGAAGAGCATGGGCTGTGGTATTCCTAGCGAGTTTACTTATTTAGTTTAACTGGCACATCAGGGCTTTTACTTTTAAAGGTTTTAGAAATAGTCGAATTAATATTATTTTTGTATGTGATTTCATCCTAAAAACGTGAATTGACAAAATTCTTTAAACCGCGTAAGTAAAATAAATTTTAAAAATATAGAACTGCACCATGACCGGAAGAAGTTTAAAATCGAATTGAAGGAGTCTCATTTCGACCCACTTAATAACTCTGACGTTTCACTTCATGTTTAGCAAAAATTTTTTCTACTTTTGTGGTAGAAATATTGTTAATAAATGGCCTCTTTGTTTTCTGCGACTAAAATAGTCGTAAACATTGTATGGGTGTCCATTAAAATAATATTTTGTCCGAAAAGCCGAAAAAATTCTTAAACAAATTAAATTCACGGACGATTATAAAATTCTTCTTAATTATATGTGTTGGCTTGTTACACATACATAGTGAGAATTTCCTGTGGTTTCTGATTTAGTGATATATAATTCGCTAAATCGATATGTTCTTGTTTTGTATTATCGGTACAAAGCAAGAGTTGGATTTTTGCAGTTTGGTCGTTGCAACCTGATGAGTAGACCAACTTTTTATCAGTACGAAACCAAGCTGTCAAGAAGCTACATAAGGGAGTTCTCATTTTTGCAAGGGTTTGTGTTCTTTGTGTACACAAGTACGCCCTGGGGTTAAAGGTTTGGGGGAGGGGAGCGCATTTTTTCTACTTTTGTGGTAGAAATATTGTTAATAAATGGCCTCTTTGTTTTCTGCGACTAAAATAGTCGTAAACATTATATGGGTGTCCATTAAAATAATATTTTGTCCGAAAAGCCGAAAAAATTCTTAAACAAATTAAATATTAATGTTTGAAATCTGTGACTATCCGCAATACAATGATTTGTTACGAAATGTTATGTCTTGATGACTTGACCTAGCTTCTAGCTAATGAACGGCAGTATAAAATGTCCATCAAGAGAAACGTATATCTTTTGTCGCTTAAAAGCAATTCACACAATCTCAAATCATAGTCGTCGGCTCGCATCCAAAATAACAAAAAAAAAACAAAAACATTTTGTTTCGGAAACATATCATTCCAAAGACACAACGAGAATTGAGCCGAATTTCGGTGAAGACCAGTTTTTTATGAAAGAAAATGTAAAGTTCCGATCAAATTGCAGAATGGATGCAAAAGGTACTGGACCAATTAATTGATGCAGATTCAATTTAGAATCTGCCTGGCCTCTTCGTAAATCTCATAAAATGAAAACACTAGCAAAAAACTTGAAAATTCTTACGAAAAAGTTTCACAACAAAAATCGGCACATCTGCTCATCCAAGACAAAATCAAAAGGAACCATTCCTCTTCGAAATCCAATCTAGAACATTCCCCGCTTACCAGGTCTTTTCCAAATCCTGTATCCCCCAAAACATATGCAAACAAGAATAAGCTCCCACAAAAAACGGTTTCTAGCAAAACTAGTCATTTGCTTCAAAGGAAGTTTGCTTGTATCCTAAGCAATCAACCCACCTGGGACGTAGACTGCTGAACTATGGCGAAATAACAGTTTACTACCAAAATCATCACTTGCGTCTAAACTTTGGAAAAAGATCCTGGTCAGCCCTGTTACACATCCATTCCAAATTCCTTTCCAGATGCTACCTTCAGAAATAATTAAAAAAACATCAAAAAACGAGAAAGCATAAACCAAACGCTGCCACATCCGGTGAGCCGATCTCCGCCAAAACCGCACTTTGACCTCCCAACACAATATGAAAAATTACCAAGTATGAAGCTTCATCAAAATTAGTCAATCCACTTGGGCTGCAGAGAGGACACAGACCGACACATAGACATACACCACATCGAAAACGCGCCCTCAAATTTCTACACTTCAACTCTTCTTACCCGATAAAAGAAAGAACTTCTTATTAAAACCAATCCAACAATTGTCCACCATGTCAATTTTTGGGATTTTTAACCAATCATTTGGATTAATTTTGAAAACAAAACTTTTATTTAAGAGTAATACCCCAATTTAGGAATTATGGTCTGGCCACCCCGCGGAAAGAACGTTAAATTAAAACATAATATGACTTAGCAAATTAAATACTTAAATATAGTCGTCTGCCATCCGTTTATTTCCTTTAAGGTCCGATTTGCTAGTTTTACGACTGGCCGAGTGAACGTTCCTAACTCGGCTTTTACTGAAGCCGCATACACATATATGTTCATCCTTTTATTTGTTTACCATTACAATGCCAATACCACCGTTAAGCCACTGTGTTCCACTATTCCTCTGCGACACAGTGAGTGCTCAATCACAGGTACAGCACACGATTTGACAAATTAATGTCGACGTACGGTTTTGACCATTTGATGAATCGTGTAAATGCTTCTCCTTCGGTTGTCATGGACAATTAGGTGAACGGTTTAGAATTTATCATGTTTTCAACTTCAATAAATGCTGTTTGCAACATTTCTTCATTTAATCGTTCATTGTGCATTGCTTTAAATGCATTCCATTTCAAACTGCGTACCGTTCTTCTTAATTCAATTTAGAAAAATCCTCCTGTAATTCTCTTTCGGCACCATTGAAATGCGTACCATTGTGTGTAAAAACTTGAATTGGATTTCTTTGGAACTTTGAATAAAACTGTCGGCTGACAGATTTAAGGCGGTTTCTTAATATATTGTAGAGTTTACAACCTTCTAAGTCGTTTAACAAAGTTTGTGCTCCGTCATGATATGCCGTATATTGAGAACTTTCATGCAAATTAAACTATGCTTATTTAATTTATAGTAATTGGACCTTTTTTGAGTTACACAGTTTCTAACTATAGTCATAAATTTTGTTACATCATGGTTAAAACAAGCTTTCAGCTCTTTTTGCACTGTTCACAGAAGAAATGTTCACAAAGAGAAGTGATATCAAGTTTACTTTAAATTTCGTTGCTTCATCGTCGATGCTTTGTTCTGTTGATATCCAATTCCATTCTTTTTCTTATTGCTTTTCCAAACACTCAGATATTCTGAATGCCACAAACAGTTTATATTGCTGGTCATCAAGTTTAAGCCGCACTCGATTGCTATTTCCGGCCCAGGAAGATTTTGGAAGTTATAGACGATTTTCATATAAATTTATATGGGTCCATATCGAAGCTGGATGATTGTGCCAATCCTAACATACGGCTGGCATTGAGGAGCTCACCATAGTTCTTCTTTATCATTGCCAACTCGAAACATATAGAATCATTTCCGGCATAGACAATTCTTAAGAGAAATACATTTTTATTTAACTTAACTTGAGATTTTGGAACTTGGTTATTTCCTCAAATTTGAACATACGGCTGGTGCTGGCCACTTGGTCAACAATTACTTAATAATATAGCATCTCAAAATATTAATCGCTATTTCCGGCCCAGGAAGATTTTGGAAGTTATAGACGATTTTCAGATAAATGTATATGGGGCCATATAGAAGCAGGAAGATTGTGCCAATAATAACATAGGGCTGGCATTGTGCAGCTCACCATAGTGTGCCCTTATCATTGCCAACTCGAAACATATAGAATCATTTCCGGCCTAGAAAATTCTTAAGAGATATACATTTTTATTTAACTTAACTTGAGATTTTGGAACTTGGTTATTTCCTCAAATTTGAACATACAGCAAGTGCTGGCCACTTGGTCAGCAATTACTTAATTATAAACCATCTCAAAACATTAATCGATATTTCCGGCCCAGGACCGTTTTGGAAGTTATAGACGATTTTCATATAAATTTATATGAGGCCATATCGAAGCAGGAAGATTGTGCCAATCCAAACATACGGCTGGCATTAGGGAGCTCATTATAAGTTATCCTTAATATTTCAAACATATAATATGGCGTATTATTATTTCGAAACTAAAATATACAGAGTTACTATTGCCAAAACACAATACATTATTTCCAAGTATTTGTTTACATGAACAACAAATAAACGAAAAAAACTGGAATGAGATATTTTGTTGTTGTGTTTATAATTTAAATCGTCTTATAGAGGTATAAAATGAAAAAACTGGGATGTAATATGTAGAATAGTTTCGTGTAAATAATAATAAAAAAAATCCTGGGATGAAAAACTGGGATAACTTCACATGCTTAAAACTGTCCAGTCAGTTATCAACATAGTGCCGTTCTGTGATTGCTTCCACAACCCTTGGAAATTCGTTTTGAGTTTGTATTTTTAACAGATCGAAATTATATGAGTTGGCTAATGATGTCAATTGTTCTGGACCTGTCAGTAACCCAAAGGTTTAACGAAACTAGATTTTGTTTATTGCTGCATCCCAAACAAGTCGGGCCCTACCGGGTTTGTTTAGATTTATAACCGTAAATATTAACTCATATCGGTTTTCTTTGTATCTAACAGTTTGTGATAATATTTCGCATGGACGTGGTGACTCTTTTAACACAATTTCACCACAAGAACATGCGTTCAGGATTTATTCATTTCAATGTCGTTCATCATTTATTGTGTACTTGTGGTTTCATGTTAAGACATTTACTTCTCCCAGACAGCAGGAATTTTAGCTGACCTACCAGGGAAGCCATTATTACTGTTATTAACTTATGTTAATTTGCAAATTGTATTTCAAGTACTCTATTAAATCGAAGTTTTGGACAGGACCTTCACAGTGATTTGCAAGACCTTTGACAAGAGACATGACTGTGATTGACGTTTCTTCAGGGGTCCCTCAATTTGGACCCAATGCTTTTTATCATTTTCGTAAATGACGTGGTTAATTGTTTGAGTTACACCAATCAGAACAGAGATGAAGTTGGACGATGAACTAAAATCATTAATAATATATCCAATATAGCATGAGGAAGTTCACCTCATTGTTTTCACCGCCTCATACCAACTCCTTATCTAAACATAACTATCCTCTTGAGGTCAGAGAGCTAGTTAGAGACAAACGGAAAGCTCGTGAAATCTGACAGAAGAGTTGTAATCCGTGACATAAAAATATCCTCAATTTAAAGATGTCGATTACTCTACGCCGCTACGAAACCGACGCAGAGGTAAAAAAATCTTGGGTAGACTAATTTGCCGGGAAAATTGTGAAAACCATTCCCGAGAAAGGCTTGAGTAAAATATTTCAAATAATTCAGATTGAAGTACGTTCAATTATGAAGGTGGTTGTCATAATTATGATTCCTAAACCATATAACCCAGCAAGAGTCAATTTTCTCATAATTGAGATATTTTTCATAATATTTTCAGAGAGCTTTAAAAGCTCAACTATCACGGGAATCCCCAAATTTATTTAAAAAGCATAAATATGAAGTTTCATCCCGATCAATCAAACCGTCTGGGATATATATAGGTCCATAGTGAACCGAATTCAGGCAAACGTGGTTATTGGGATCCAAATTTGTAGAAAAAGTTTTGTTTGAAGTTTCTCTTCGATTAGACAAATCGTCAGGGCTATAGAAAGGACTCTGACATTTAGGGTGCACGTTCAAACGCATGTGCATAACAACATAAGTACATGTATTTTTTGGCGATATAGTGAATTGTAAAAGAAAAGAAGAGTTCGATTCTTCACATCAATGGTGTTTCTGAGGAATACTTTAAATCAAAATTTCTAAACTACTAACTAATAGTCAAAGTATCTATCAAAACAATGTTCCACTATCACCGAATCTAACTGGTTCTGAATCTAATCTGTACATAAACATATCAAACAATGAAATATTAGAGCCCCGTAGTTCACAAATTACGTAACGGCCTTAGGGGAAGGTAGGGGATTGAAAATTTGTTACGATTTATTTGGGTGTAGTCGTTCAAGAACCATAATAGTTACCTATAACTAAATTTACTTTACGCAGAACACACTAGGTTTAGTGATTAAAGAAACTTTACTATTCTCGACTTCTACTTTAAATAAGTATTAAATAATTTTAACTTTATTAATTAACATAATTAATTATTAAGAAATATTTGGCTTTGAAGAGTGTGAACCTGCCTAGCGTTTGCACTCTCCAAGGACAGATAAAATAATTAATTAAATCAAATAAATTATTATTAATAATAATTTATTAAAATCACTAATTTAAGCATGAGGAATATAGGATTAGTCTTCCTGACGCACGCTGGGTCGTTGCATCTAGGAATAAACTCATTTAATCTATAGCTGCTATATGTAGTAATTAACATAAAACTCGATGGATTAGGCAACATTCAGGCTGTGACTTAGTCTGCATTCCGGAAAGTATTCTTCCTCAACGGCTATTGCACATGGGGTAAATTTTGAAAGAATCTTTCATCTTCCAAAATTCAACGTTATTGCCAAAAATAATAATATAGTTAAGCCAATAATTATGTTTGCCGTTGACGGTGGTCCCGACGAAAACCCACGATATCAAAAAATAATCAACCAACCATTCATCATTTTTTGAAACGTTTAACGAAGAATGGCACCTTTAAGTCGTGAGTTATCAGGAGTAATATTGCCTCATACTCATTTTGGGAGCCAGTTGGGCGAGCACGGACAAACAAAGGACTTTGAATTAGAAAAGCAAAACTTCAAATTTGTAGGCGAGACTCTCTCACAAATCTGGCGTAGCGTAATTTTTGATAACTATCCAACAGTTTCTGAATATATCGATCCGAATAAGTCCCACAAAAAATGTTTAATGGCTCTCTAAAAACATGTCCGAACAAGTCAATATCTGTAACAAGAGGAAGGGAGGGAGGGAGTTAAAAAATGACAAAAATTGCCCTTCGTAATTTGTGAACAGCCTTACACTAATTTGTGATGGTTGTGGCCGGGTAAAATACCATCCACTCTTCCAAAGATGTTCGGAAACGAACTGGTTGGAACAATTTTCCTTACTCTATAATCAGTCCAGCCTCAATCAGGTGGAAAAAGAGCCGATATGTCTTATTACTGAAAAATATCATCATTGTCTACAATACTAAGGCTCTTCTGTAAATCTCTCAAAACAATAGGACAAAAAAACATTTCAGTGTCACAACACGGTTTTCTTCCTGGCAGATTGGCTGGCTGATATACTGAAGTCAGTGCAAAGGTTTAAATTTATTCTTCCACCTTAAAGCAATACAAAGCATATCGAAATTTGGGTACTCCAGTACATTTATAAAATGTATATGATCATATTTTGACAATATCTCGTAATAGGCGATGCTAAATTAAGGCAAATGAAAAATTGGTCTTGTCGTCTGACTATTTCCTTATAAATATATATCAGGCCATATTAAGCTGGTAAATTAATTATTGACACCTATTAAGACTTAGGAAGTTGAGCATTTCCTCAAATATGAAATTTTGGTGTGAAAAAGAAATATCAACAAATTTTTCCGCATACTTTTTGGTAGAGATTTTTGAATGCTTTTGCTACAACCTTAATTTAGAATCCTTTTGTATTTAATGTTTTTTCGTAAATGTCATACTTTTTAAAATATTTTCGAAAACTAGGGAAAACGTGCAATCTCCTATGAAAGACGCTGCTCCCGGTAAACGGTGGTCCACAACATTTTTCTAGACAATCTCCCAATTTATGGAAAAAACCTAAGAATAAAGTTTCATCCCGATCTGTCAATCTGTTTGGACTCCGTAGTACTTTTTTAGCATGAAAAAAGGTAAATGAAAGAAAAGCCAGCAAAACTAGCAAGAGGGGTACTAGCAATTGACATTTTTTTGAATAAGCATTCAAAAATACTTAATATTAGGATTTGACGAAAACAATGCGGCACTAGCCCAACATGTTCTCATTCAAACAAAGTAGTAAGCCTAATTGGATTCTCGATCATAAAAAGTTCAAATAAATAAATAATAAAATAAATTTTTGCAGTATACAAATATTACAAATTATTGCACTCCAGAGCCGCCGTGGTTTCCATTTATAACTAAATGTTCGCTGTAATGACTTACTTGAAACCACAAATTATTAATTTGTGGTTTCAAGAATGTCATTACAGCGAACAGTTAGATACAAATATTAAAAGAAAAATTTTAACAAAGCACTCTTATAAATTCATTGAGTATCTTTTATAAGTACATCACTGGTCTATATGGCATAGCTAAACTTAAAAGAACCCTGGCTAAAAATACTGCTTATTGAATTGCAAATTTTTTCCCGCTTAATAACAATTGGTTTCCTCTAATTCAAAATTAAACGATTATCGAACGCTGAGGCTTATTGCATTTCGTTTTAAGTGTCCCGCTATCATTTGATATCATTTTAAATATGGCGTGTCGATAAAAATTAGTATGTTCTTTCTAAGACTGATTTATAATCTTCAATATAATATTTTTCAGTTAATACAATTGTATTCTGGCTGTCATTATACCAATTACCTATCAAACATTTCATATAAAATAACGAAAACCCCTAAATAAAAGTACAAATATATAAATTTGAAACTTTACCGCTTTTCAGATTTTTATTTTTCGAGAGTTTTCATAATATTTGATTTAGTATACGGACGGATAGTATTTCAATGAACTCAAATTAATTATTTTACGTTTTGTATTAAAAGGTTTGGCTCTCACCCAAATATTTACACCGATTCAATTCGTATACTCATATCTATAAATGATGATACAGTATATTGATTTTATCATATTATCCCCCGCTTGACATTTAAATTTTTTTTGGACGATTGCCTTTTTATCTACAAATAATTTGTATTGCATGATATTATCCGTAATAATCATAAAAACTAACAATCATCAAAAGACGTCAATTTTCCACCCTCAATTTAATGTTGTTATTCATCTCTCTCTGGTGTATCTTTCATGTTTCCTTTCATAAACATTTTTCTTCCACATTTTTAATATTCAATTTTCCGGTCGCTTTTATTCTTTTGTATGTGTTTTGCCTTTCTGTGACTGGTAGTTATATAGCCTAGAGATGTATAAAGAATTTTCCTGCTAATTGTATGAAATAAGATTTTTTTAGTTTTATTGTTGTTGTACTTAATTTTTAAAATCTAAAGACATAAAATAAAATAAAAAGGAGCAACACTTAACGGGGTAACACTCTGCATACATATACATATTTGTATAGTACAACAAAGTTAATAATTTTTAAAAAGATTTTTCTTATTCAAGAGATGATTGAAGATATAATTTAATATAGAGTTTTATTTTTATTATTTAATTATTCAATTTTCTAACAAAAAAAAAATCAGGAAAATTTTCATTTTAAAAATTAAGTAAAATTATTCCGATACACTTTTGTTTCAATAAGGATGGAATGATGAAATTGATGTTGTAGCAAAATGAAATTTTTTTAGATGAAACGATTTTTTTTTTTGAAAAATACGTAGTTGGAGAATTATTTTTGATTTTAAATAAATAGGCTAAAATCAAAACACAATCAAATCGGCGAAAATTTTTGGCATTTTTGCTTAGACGAAATCTAAAATATTTTTAATTATTTTTATAAATTTGCAAAAAAAAATAAATATTTAATTTATTTGAAAACAAAAGAAATATTATTATTTAATCTTGATTATAAAGTGCGGTTCAAACCAATGTAAGATTATTTTAAAAAATTATAGAATTTTGTTAAAAATATCAATTTCCTGTTGTAAACATATGTATATAATATATGTAGATTTAAACCTGGGAATAAAATACAACTTTAATACAAATCCACGTACTGGCCTGTATAGTAAAGAGAAAATCGTGTGAAGTACAAAATTTGAAAAATAAAAATATTTTTATTCTATCTGGTGTCTGTTTTCTCCCTTGATCATACATCATATCAATGTTGCCGCGTTAGAACTTTCAGTACCTGATCTAGCACTTTCAGATTATTTTAGTACTACGAAAATCATTTTTGCACCCAAATGCAATCTGGCACTATTCCAACATTTTTGGCGCTAATTTAAGCATATTCGAAAATTCTAGATTCATTAAAAATGGATCTTTTTCTACTTTACTTCACATTCTGCCTTATTAACGAAATAAAATTACTATTGGGGTAGATACTTCATCGGCTAGAAAGCAAGCAATGTACTAACCAAAATCATGGCTACTCAATCAATTTTACCAAGGAAATTATAACTTCAATTGTTTTTTTGCGATTGCACAGTAAATTTTGCGGCTTCAAAATATGAACAGCAAATTTTTGTGATTGTTTTGGGTGACTTCAACGCGCAGTGGAAGCCAAACAATGGAGTTATGGTCAATCAAATCGGCCATATCCTCGTGTCCAAGAGCGTTTTTCTAGCGTCAAGGACATTAAGACCAAACGTGGCGTCAACATTAAATCGGACTACTTTCTAGTAGTAGCGAAATATGCCGTTTGCCTATACACCACGTATAATAAGCGATTCTAACGAATCTCACGATCGGATTCCAAAGCATTAAACAACCAAATTGCCCGACTCAACTTCGAAGCTAGCATATCTGAAATTCTGTGCAGCCAACGGCTACTCCATTCTTTGGAAGAACAGTGTAACATAATAAAATTCACTTTTAATTAAATTATTAACACATTATTATATTATTTTATTTATTATAACACATTATATATATATATATATATATATATACATATATATATATATATATATATATATATATATATATATATATATATATATATATATATATATATATATATATATATATATATGTATATATATATATATATATATATATATATATATATATATATATATATATATATATATATATATATATATATATATCTGTGACCACAAGGCAAAACGTAATAACTCAATTTTCCAGCTTTTTCAGCACAGCTATTTAAAGAGTGATTTTCGTTTTTAAAAGCACCCGCTTACAGATAAGGGTTGATTTTTCTGAAAATCAATGCATTACATTAACTATTAATTAGAAAAGTCAGATTTAAGATGTTGTGAAGATTTCATAAGAAATACCTATTTTATCCAGTTACACCAGTCCACCAAAACTGGAATTGAAACTAGCATAAAAATAACTAAATTATGCTGTTTTATCAAAAGAAAAACTTTACAAATATCAAAATAAGTCGGACAATCACTTTTTGTCAGATTTAGATTTAACTCATAGATATAAATAACTCATTTTGTTTCTTTATGAAAAATCCGTTTCGAATTTTTTCGAAAAATATGTCACACTGATCAGGTACCGAACTAATCAAGATAAGTCCTTAGTAATAATACCATTCCATGTGTAATTAAAACTGGTCGTGAAACAATGTTTGGGATACCAAAAAAGACCTACATGTTCTTACCGGGGGGGTCCCATTTGAAACGCGATATTTTAAAACGCGAATTATCAAAACGCGATATTTCAAAATGCGATATTTCAAAATGCGATACGGTACAAAACGCGATATGGTACAAAACGGGATATGGTACAAATGGGAGTTTAGGATCGGGTTATATCAGGCGGATGAAGGGGAAATTTAATTTCAGTTTACAGGAATTTAATAATCGATAGGAACGATAGTCTATAGGATCGGTATCACGTGGGTCGCTGCGCTCCTGCCGCTTCGCAACGCATATTCTGTACCATATCTCGTTTTGAAATATCGCATTTTGAAATATCGCGTTTTGTACCACATCGCGTTTTGTACCATATCGCGTTTTGAAATATCGCATTTTGAAATATCGCGATTCGAGCGGATCCGCTTACCGAGTATATAGATATACGCCACATTCTATATCCACTCATATCATATTTTATTAGCATAGCTTTACAATATACATAATTAATAAAAACCGCATAATTTCAAATGTTTGAACAAGCAGGAAGCTATTTCATTTCCACCGCGTTTGGCTGTTCCATCATGCCACATGTAACAAAAGGGTTCATTCGAAACACAATCATGAACTGTGAGGTTGTATGTCCATAAGGAACGTTTATAAAAAGATACCGAAGTCTGTAAAAATGGCGTTGGAAAACATTGTTGCAGATCAAATGTAAACACTCTAGCCGAATTTACACCATTACAGAAATTTTTATCATTAGCTTTCGATTTATAGGCGTTATCAGCGTCTTTATGATGGTTTTGTTGTTCGATTACCAAAGCATTACTTTCAGCTTCGTTTTCAACGACATCGATTTTCATTTTTATGATTTCGCAAATATTACAAGTGTCTGTCTTGGGTTTTTTAAATGATAAGTTGAACTCTTTAAATATTTCAGAATATTTGGACAATCCAACGGGATTAGCATGTTCCTCAGAATACATCTTAAGAATTTTAGAAATGGTCAAATCACCATTGAGGTATTGTTTTGATGAATCACGTCGAGTGTAGTGTCTCTCATATGCAGGATATTTGTTGATATGAGCCCGAATTTCAGCTATTTTATTGTCAGGAAGCTTATTCATTGGTACATTTTTTCCACGAAGATCCAAACTGGTGACTGGTCCAGGAGACCAAATTTTTTTATCTATAACTGTGTTAAGAAATCGATGCGTTTCCGAGACTGTATTTTTCAGACAGTTTTTACACACAACAATTTTTTCTAGTGATGCATTTACCGAACATGAGCACGAAAATCTACGATTTTTGAGCGTAGGGCAACCAAAGACAAGAGTTTGTGTCTTCTTGTGTTTAATTTCTATCAAACCAGCCATATATGCCAGACGAAGGTTATAATTTCCGAGGGCCCAATATTGTTTAAACATAAGTTTTTATGTTTCAAATGTTAAATGATCATTGCAATTCTTCCTGCAATGTTTTAATGCATATATGATCATTTTTAACGCCTCCTTTAGCAGTAACAAATTTCTTCCCGAGATTACGGTTTTGTTAGCGGTTCTGTTATAGATGAATTTGTATTAGTCATGTCTAACAAATTCTGCTCGCTGGTTTCCTCCAATTGCTCTACATCATAATTATTTTTCATATCTTCACTTTCAATTTCGGGTGGGGCATAATCGGGATCTTTATCACTGTCACTTTGGTTTTCGAATGGATTCGGTTCTGATGTAGATTCTTCGATAAAGTTTAATCTTTCGTTTTTGGAGCTTGATTTTAATAAACCCGATGACCAAGCTTCTGAAACAGATTCTACGTGCTACCCAGTTTCTATTTCATTCACGTTATCTGCTCCATTACAAATTAACGTATTTGTTACTATATTTGAAGTAGAACAAGTTGCAACAGATTTGGCCTTAGAAATTTCAAAAATTCGCACAGATCTTAATCACATTTTTGTAAATATTTAAATATAATAGTTTTATTTGAAAGTTTAAAACGGATAACTCAAAATCATATTATAACGCTAACACAAACAAAAAGATATAACAGAATTTATTTGTCAAAAAAATCCAAAGTTTGTTTCGGTAAACCGATACACTTCAGTTATGTCAATTTTCCGAAATTTCTTAAACTCATTTCGAGCACACGTTTGTTGGACTCAGTGATATATTTCGATTAAACTCGAGCACAAAATATTACATTTTAGTTTGAAAATTTGATTTAACTCATGTTATTTCACTACAACTTATTCACTTTAATTAGGAAAAACGGTGTAATTTGAGATATATTTGTTTTACACAATTACTATTCACACTAAATAAAATTTTAAAGTTAAATAACTCGACTAATTTTTCTGAGTCAAGTTTTGGTATATCAGTTATTTTTCGAAGTTGGTATTTAATTTGAAAAAATGCTGAGTTACTCCGTTTTACCAAAATCAAATATGATTTCGAACGAAATATTCCGATTTTCCTTGCACAGTAAAATAGGATGTGAGTGTCGGAGAAAATAACTGTAAAAAGTGAAATATTCCTCTTGACCTAACGAAGCGTTTTCTATTAATAACTCATTTCCGCAATAACTCGAGTTATTACGTTTTGCTTTGAAGCCACAGATATATATATATATATATATATATATATATATATATATATATATATATATATATATATATATATATATATATATATATATAAATATATATATATATATATATATATATATATATATATATATATATATATATATATATATATATATATATATATATATATATATATATATATATATATATATATATATATATATATATATATATATATAATATATATATATATATATATATATATATATATATATATATATATATATATATATATATATATATATATATATATATATATATATATATATATATATATATATATATATATATATATATATATATATATATATGTATATATATATATATATATATATATATATATATATATATATATATATACATATATATATATATATATATATATATATATATATATATATATATATATATATATATATATATATATATATATATATATATATATATATATATATATATATATATATATATATATATATATATATATATATATATATATATATATATATATATATATATATATATATATATATATATATATATATATATATATATATATATATATATATATATATATATATATATATATATATATATATATATAGCACCTAGCCTGTCTTATATTAAATTATATATCCTAGCGGAAGTGTAAACGTAAAGTTTCAGTATTGTTTGGAAGGCGCCTAACAGTAAATCTTATCTTTCATATTAACAAGTGACTAGGTAAGTAAAACAAAAAAAAATTAATTGGTAATTATTGAAATCATTATACCTTAACCACTTATCTTTCATAAATAAAAATCAACTCGAGTAGCACGTTACAATAATATCTTATAAATACACTTACTTACCTATACCTTATCTGTTTCAAGGTTACATGTATTTCATTCTACACCTACATGTATATTACAACTCTTACGATTAGCTCATATTACATAGTAAATCGACAAATGATCATTAATTTGCTTAAATACATAATTCGTATGGTCTCGCATCCGTCAACGTCACCATCTTTCTTGCACTTTTCTGGGTGTATCGATTTTCAATTTTCTTTTGTTCATGATTTCAGGTATATATCAATTGCATCCCAAACGAATAAAAAAGATAAAAGACATACATATTTCTTGTTAATCTTATTATTTGCGTCTATTGTTGTACCCAATGTAAAAAAAAGTCACATTTTGGTTTATAAAACTCGGAGGACACAAAGGTAAAATGTATTTGGTAGTCCCGGTCCTGCGTCTTTGTGGATCTGGACAGATTAAAGGATAATTTATTATCTAGCCTATGTATATAAAATATTGTTGTTGGTGCTACACTAGGAGGTTTACAAATGATCAGGTATACCAATATTGTATAATTGTTGTGTAATTTTTAATTGGTTACAGTGTATTGGTGGTTGATACCTTAATTTTACAGATGCAACATTTCTCCTAAATCTTGAGAAATCAAAACGAGTAAACATAATACGCAGATAAAGTTAAAAATAATTTTTGTATCTCATATCTCGTTCGGTAAACAATCATTTATCATTTAATTTTTTATTATTTACTAAAGAAAATCGTATCCTTTTCGCTTCGACAATATTTATTTTCTTTTGTCGCAATAATTTCGTTTCGTGTGCACATAGCGCATATCTCATCTCGTGTATATCCTAAAATATACTGTAGAACCGTATGCTTATCCTTTTCTTCCCTTAAATGTTTACAAAAAACACAAAACCAAATGGGATATCATAAAATTAAATCACAATACAAATTAAGGATAATATTATTTAATATTTTCCTCTACCTGAGATTTGTATTTCGGTTTGGCTTAATCTTATTTTGATCCATCCGTTTTAGAAGAAATTAGAAGATTGCAACACAATACGGTAAAACAAAAAATAAGAAGAAGTAACAACAAAAAAGTAATAAAATAAAATCTGTTAGCCTCTTTACCTACACAGTAAGTAACAATAAAATTCTAAAGGTGAATAGGGATAATAAAAAACTTAAGAATAAAAGGATCAGAAAACAATAAACTGGGTGATAAATATTAGTAAAAGTCAAATTCAAAAGGAATTCAATCGTAAAAATTTTGTGTTTCGGTATTTTGGGATACAATTGCAGAATAACACCGATTAAGTGTGAATATTTCGATTTTGTGTAATCGCTATTTTTTAGTAAATGCGATCACTTTTAGTCCGATTTAAAGAAGGGCTTTCTAGTATTCGCTCTTGTTGGTAGATTACTAATTAAAGATACAGTTCAGTTTATCCATCATTGCTAAACATTCATGTGATTTTCGCAAAATATCAAAATTGAGATATATTCTAATTCAATTAACGACTATGAAGTTTGAGACAAAATTAAAAATAACAAAACATGACAAAACAAAAATGCACAGGTATTAGTAAACGAGTTGTCAAAAGCAATTGGCGCGTTTCTTGTTAGCGCCTGATAGATGTATTCGGAGCAGTGATTTTTCTGTAACATAATTTGAATGCAACTTGCATTTTATTGGTGCAATCGGTGTTTTTAAGTCTAAACAGCATTTTTAAATTCAACTGTGTGCAAAAACAAAGAAAAGAAAAGGCAAACATTTATTTAGCTCCGCATATTTATACGAAGTCGCTATCGGGAGGTCCATTCACTTGCTGGCAAATTTTAAAAACGATTTTTTTTCTTTTTTTAAAAATTGAAAACGCAACAAGCTGAAATAATTATAACCTCATGTCAAATAACCTCTGTGATGCTTGAAACAGGCGTGCGGAAAAACGCTTGCGTTTAAACTAGAATACATTATTTTAAATGAAATGAAATACCACCCCAATTGTCGAAGTCGTCTCACTTCAAGTGACGTGACTACAGTCGTGTCACGTCGTGCCAAAATTGGTATTGTTGAAGTCGTTTTAAACGACACGCATACTACAATAGAAATATCGGGCAGCACTAATAATTTCCTCAAATTTGACAAGCCATTCGACGTCAAAAATCAAAATATTTACGAATATTTTATTGTAAAAACCACGTAAATTGAAAATAGGTAACTAAAATCTAATTATTTAATTATTAAATTAATTTCCAGAAACCATACAGTAATTTATGATGAAGGCAAAATATCCATGATGTTTTCCATCGTAATTAAAAATTCCAAATTTTCAACAAAACCTTACGATTATTGAATGATAAATTTATTTTATATATTTACTAAAACAGTAAAATATTTGCAAAATGAATATAAATTGTATTACAAAAAAATCATAAATGTGTTTCATTAATGAACGTCGCATAAAATATTCTTGTCACTTGAAAAAATTAGGTGACTGTTGTCGTATCATGCGACTAGAGTCGTAGCAGACGACTTCGATAATAGCAAAAATGACGTGACGTGACTATAGTCGTTTAAAATGACGTGAGACGACTTCGACAATTGGGGTGTACATGTATTCCGCATAGGATGCGTTTTTCCGCAAGTTGTCTCTATATCTAAAAAAAACCACCACAGCAATTTTGACTACACAACAAAAAAAAATATCATAAATTAATATTAACATCGCATCGCGACGGCTTTTCAATGTTTTGACAGAAATTCAAAAACAAATGGTATATTGTTTATTGAAAATTCTACCGAAAAATAAAAACACACTGTCAGAAAACTACGCTCGTGTACGCATACGTAAATTCCGCACATCTGTTTCCAGCATGACACAGTCACACAGCTTTTATAAAAACATTTTTTTTACTTCGGGTATGCGCCATATTAAACAGCATCAATCAATCTGCAAAGATTCGTAAATGAAAGATAAACTACGTCATCATTACTAGAAAATAGAAAACCACAAAACATAATTGCTTGACCAAGACTGTGTCCGAAACACGCACTTACTATTTTCTTGCCATAATTATTGACGTTTGTTCAAAAACATGTATATCGTACCAGCACCAGAGTCATCTTGTCAATATCTTAGTATGAGAAGACAAATACTTGAACTATATGACCTCCTCATAGGTGACATCCGTCAACGGCTAAATAAAGTGCCGCTCAACACTCAGACGTTACCAATGCTCGAACGGTTACAACCATCGTGACTCACCACTTCACCAGTCAGGCTTTTGGTATTCAAACAACAAAACAAGCCAACAGCAAGATAAAAGTGGCGATCAAGATCCTTTACCAATATCTCGTACGGATTGCAACGATATATTTACAGAGCTCATTCTCCGTAACAATATCCGACACAGTACCAGTTGTGTAAATATGGACCGGAATTTACCAATAAATGGCACCACCTGTCAATGTACCTTCCGACAACTACGTCATCGACGCCTTTGTTTTCTTGTGGCATCTGTCAACATCCAATTCATAATCATACAAGTTCATACAATAACGCATGATTTTTACATGTTCCAATTGTCGAGTTTTGTGCCTACATATTACGATTTGCTGACATCATTGATTGAAACTGCTGCAGAATCACAACGAATGCTTGTCAAAGCTTATAGTGAGCATGCTCTCGGTAAATCACAATGATATGAGTGGTTTAATAAATTCAAAAATTGTGATTTTGACGTGAGAAACGAAGAGCGTGGAAGACCACCAAAAAAGTTTGAAGACAGTGAATTGCAAGGATTGTTGGATGAGAATGACGCTTAAACGCAAAAACAACTCGCTTATCAATTAAATGTGTCACGAGAAGCTCCATATGTGTAAAAGCTATCGGAAAGATCCAAAAGCGGGGAAATGGGTTCCGCATAAACTAAATGAAAGGCAAAAGGAAAATAGAAAAACAACTTGCGAAATGTTGTTCGCCAGGTACAAAGAAAGTAATTTCTCCATCGTGACTGGCGATGAAAAATGGATCTATTTTGAAAATCAAAAGCGCAAAATATCTTGGGTTGATCCAGGACAACTATATCGACATCGATTGCAAGGCCAAACCACTTCGGACGGAAGACAATGCTCTGTATTTGGAAGTGGAATCAGAAGAGTGTGATTTATTTTGAGCTGCCAGGTTTTAGGTGAAACCGTAAATACTGAACACTATCAACAACAAATGATCTATTTGAATCGGGCTTTGCGTGAAAAAAGACCAGAATATGATAAAAGGCAACACAAAGTGATTTTGCTTCCTATAAAAATGCATGATCACGCAAATCAATACTGGCAATGGAATGTCTGTGAAGTTATCCCGAAAAATACCCCGAAGAAATGCGATGGCATTTGAATGTCATCCCAAAATCTTTTTATTATCATGACATTTTTACTATCATGAAATTTTTTGTTTTTTTTGTTATCCCGAAATAAAATTCCAAAACAGAACATTACAGTAAACAAATAGAGACAGGTGTTCGTACCATCCCGAAACCAAAAAAAAATATCATTGCTGCATGTGCTCACTGCTCATCACTTGAGAATGGTTGGATTGATTTGACTAATTTTGTTTGTTGTGTTCGTAATGGTATGAAAGAAAATTTTAGGAAAATCCACTGGAAAAGTCGGAAAATTTGGAAAATCGAAAAATGATGTTTTTGTACGGGATTTCGCACCTTTCCGATCCAGATGGTCTTTAAGAAGAGAAAAATTGGAAAATCTAGTCGGAAACTTCCGGAAAACCCCGAAGAAAATTGATTTTTTTTCCTAGCGCATCAGTTGAGAACGGGTGAACCGATTTGGCTCAATCATTTTTTGTTGTATTCGCAATTGCCAGGAGATGGTTGATATGAGAGATTGCGTTGATATGTATGTCAAGATCAAAACGGAACGTTTAAATTTCATCCGCTTCAATCAATCAAAACTACTATCCGAGCAGTCCATTCATCTGCGCGATGCCATTGCTTCGGGTGGCGATGCAACCAACGTCGGTCAATTGACCATTCTCCCAGCGACATATGTTGGCAACAAACGGCATATGCATGAATATGCGCAGGATGCTATGACGTACATATGTGCGGCAATGCGCACGGCAGATTTGATCATCACGTTCACATGCAATCAAAAATGGCCTGAAATTACCGGTAATCTAATCGCCACGACATCACCGCACGTGTGTTTAAACAAAAGCTCAGAACGCTAATGGACTTCATCGGTAAACAGATGGTTTTCGGACAGCCACGTTGTTGGATCTACTCAGTAGAATGGCAGAAGCGTGGTTTACCAATTCCAAACATTCTGTTGTGGTTAATTAAGAAAATCCGACCAGATCAAATGGATTCAATCATCAGCGCCGAAATACCAGATCCAGAAGCAGACTCGGTGTTGTTTGCGGTGGTCGTTCCGTATTTCAAGCTTCTATCGAAAACGCAACTTACTGAATTTGCTGGAAAACGACTCACATTGGGGCTCTTCACTCGCCGATGCCACTATTTCTGCATATGAATTTCGTGAGAATTGCGTACAAAACCCCAATGCTGAGTTCATTGCTTTTGGCCACAACTCGCTCGAGATTTCAAATAGTGCTAGCCGTTGCCGTTCCCCAGGGAAATCCCATAGGAAAATCCACAGGGGAATCCCCTAGAAATCCCTTGGGGAAATCCTCGAGGGAAATCCCCTAGGGAAATCCCAGAGGGAAGTCCCCTAGGGAAATCCTCTATGGGAATGCCCTAAGAAAATTCCCTAGGGAAACTCCCTTGCGGATTTCTCGTTCCTCGTTTCTGTAGCCATCACCAACAAACTGTTGTTAGTTTGTAGGTGAAGGGGAAGGAAACGAGGAAAGAATCACGACGAAAGAATCAAAGTGTGGAACAGCGAAATCAGTTTATTTTTAATGCACTAGATGCCACATTCTCAACTTTAACAGTCGTCAATAAAATATTAAATATTTATTATTCATTCAAATTTATAGCATCACCTCCAAAGTATGCCCCTTCCGAAATAACACACTTATGCCAATGGATAATTCAATCATCAAAACATTTTTCAAACGCAATGTCCGTAATTGACTTCAGTTTTCGCCAGAAATTTATGTATTCTATCAATTGTACCTCGAAGTAGTAATTTGCGTTTTAGAAAGAGAAAAAAATTAGCTGGATCCATATTTGGTAAATACGGTGGTTGTTCGAGACAACCACCGCCCGGTGGCAAAGTGGTTAGCATGCTTGCTCCAGCGACCGGAGGTCCCGGGTTCGATTCCCGGTGGTGACAAGGAAAAAATTTCACGGCTGGTTTTAGGATCAATGAATTAATCACTCATTATCCGAAATGAAAATATGATTATGAAACCTCATTTGAGGCGGCCAAATCCCTTGATGGGATATAATGCCAGAGAGAGAGATAGGTGGTTGTTCGATGATATTTGTGGAGTTTTTGGCCAGAAAATTCTTCACAATGATAGCCTTGTGAGATGATGCGTTGTCGAGGTGCAACATCTATGAGTTTTCTATCAAACCTTGCGTTTTTCGTCGAATTTGCTTTTTCAAACGCCGCATAACGTCCAGATAAAATTCTTTATTTACCATCTGACCTTTTGGCAAGAATTTCGAGTGCACAACACCGCGATAATCAAAGAAAACAATCAGCATTATCTTTCGATCGACTTTGACGTGGTGACTTACATTCACTTAAACAGTAGTTGTCGTTGTATGTTTACTTTGCAGATCAAGTAGCGATATGTTCTACATAGAACGCACATCACACATTTACAGCATATTCAAGCTGTGATCGGACGTGAGCACAATACAGGATCTTAATTGTCTCCAAATCATAAATGTCACCCGCCCAACGTTTGATAAAACGGAGCCTAGAGTCCGCTCTAGCGATGCAAATAGCTCAATGTGATTAGTAAAGCTCATGTTTTTCAACGAAAGTAATCCTTTAGTAAGGCCTTCAGTTTCAAGTACTACCTGAAGAAGTACACCATTTATCTTACAGTCTTGCGTAACAGGGTTCACTTTTCGGTTATTTGACAGAATTTTGCACTTTTCAATGTTGAGGCTTAGAGAATTAAACTAGCACCATATCGCTAGTTTGTCAATGTCGTATTGTAGTTTAATTCGCATCACCGACTGACTCGATGGCTTTGTAGGTTTTGAAGTTTTATGCGATTACTGAAAAAAGATTTGAACCAGGCTGCGAACTGGCTGGAAAATCCGAATTTCAAAATGAGTTCCAAAGTTTTGCAATGGCTGACGGGTCTAAAGCTTTTGCAAATTCGATGTATCATCAACCTGTTTGTGCTCTCGATTATTTTAATTAATAGCTGGTAGCTATATTCTACGAGATTTGTCGTTATTGATCTTTTGGGGATAGAACCATGTTGGTATTGCAAACCATATTGGTATCGAGGAAAATATGCCAATTTTAATGACTGATTAAACAAAAACGCTTAGGGGAATTGCCAAATTTCTAGAATTTTTCAAAAATTAAGCGGGAATACCATCCGGAGCACATCCTTCTCCGAAACCTAACAATGCTCGCTGGTTGTCTTCTGGCTCGATATGGGGAGTAAATATGAATGTACTATATTCACTAACCATCAGTGTCGCATTTGATTTTAAAAATGCTCCAAAAATGTTTGGGACCTCCTTGAAATTTATATCCTTTCCGTTCAAAATGGGATTCAAAATTTTGGTTACACTCAGTAAATTTCTGTCACTATCCTGGGAATTAATTTGAGGTTTCCTTTATAAGCCTTGTCTTTTTTGTTTTTAAGACTGATAAGTTGATCATCATACCATGAAGGATATTTGTTCGGTTTGCTCATAGACACGGAAATGAATAAATCAAAGCCTTTTAATAGATGTGCGTAAAATTGTTCCACGGTTACGCTGCGGTCCAATTCGTGCCTTATTTTGTGGAGACTGACTTATTTGAAAGTCTACAAAGAGCCTCCTGTCGGCTGGACTGATTGTAGACTTGCTTGACTTTTACGGGACGCTTGCGCCCGAACTTGTAGCTCATCAATATAATTCAAGCGATTTTCTAATACGATTCAACAGCAGACTAATTGTAGACTTTCAAATAAGTCAGTCTCCACAAAATAAGCCACGAATTGGACCTCAGTGTTAGAATTGATTCAAATTTAGTGTGTATGAATAGGTACTCGTTATCCGAATTCACGTTTACAGGCATAATCTCGTTCGTTTCTTCACCACAACTAAAATTTGAGAGATTACAATCTCCAGTTACCAAATATTGGCTAGGAAAGAATTCCTAACTTAAGATTTTATCGTTGAATGATGTTCCACCGATGATATGAACCATAACACTATTTTTCTCAACTTTAAAATTTGCTACTGGATTAGGTGGCGTACCTTTTTTGGTTCCAAACAAATTTTTTCACAAACAGTCCGGCTGGCCACAGAGTAGAGTTGATGGTGCTGAGACAAACCTCGCCTCAGAAGAAATACGATACGTAATCATAATTCAATCCAAAGCCCACGCCGAAGCCGAAGCTATTCGGCTACCATGTGTTGGACAAAGAGATTGTCAGCTACCATGTGCTGGACAAAGAGATTGTCAGTATTCGCGTTCTTTGTCAATAGTTTGTGGTAGAGCTGCAAACCAATTTATATTGGTTTGATTTGTTTTTTTTTCAACGATAACTTTTGGTTTCGGTTTTAGTTTTATAAATTTTTAAATTTTGGTTTAAAATAATTTAAATATTAAGAATAAAACTAAAATTTTTAAATAAATAGGTTTTATTCATAAATAAAAATAAAATAATAAATTGTTTCCTCCAAAGTTAAAAAAATCATCAAAAAATAAAATTCTAAAAAACATAATAAAAAGTAAAAATAATATGTAATAATTAAATTTTTTAATTTAATTATTTAACTTAACGAATGGAATGTGTTCCAGAACATTTAAACCATCCCTGTTATCTGGTACAATAAATTTCAACGTTCAAAACGCTCCCTCCACCAATAGTGTGGCAGGGACACCAAATAAAATGTTGGCTATTTCAGACAATTCCCCAAATTTTTCATTATTATGTCATGCCAATATTTCTTAGAGCGTTCAAAATTGTTCTCTGCCTCTCTCTCTCTCTCTGGCACTATATCCCATCAAGGGTTTCGGCCGCATCAAATGAGATTTCATAATCATATTTTCATTTCGGATAATGAGTGATTAATTCATTGATCCTAAACCATCCGTGAAATTTTTTCCTTGTCACCACCGGGAATCGAACCCGCGGCCTCCGTTCGCTGGAGCAAGCATGCTGACTACTTTGCTACCGGGTTGGCAAATGTCCACTGTCGTTCTTAAATTTTGTTTTGATAATGGTTGTTTTGGGTTCAGTAATTTTTTATTGCCGCTCCGGTGGCAAAGTGGTCAGCATGCTTGCTCCAGCGAACGGAGCTCCCGGGTTCGATTCCCGGTGATGGCAAGGAAAAAAATTCACGGCTGGTTTAGGATCAATGGATTAATCACTCATTATCCGAAATGAAAATATGGTTATGAAACCTCATTTCTGTTTTGAAAAATCGATTTTCAGCCCTGGCTTTGCAGAACTGTTCATCCGAGCATGAATATAAATACACCGCCGGGTAACTCAGAAAAATAGTTGAAATTATTTTACAGCTTTCTTTCACGTGGGACTATACACTAATATCTGTAGTTCCAATTTTTGATATCAATCATGGAAGCACGAAGTTACCAATAATAACGGGTTTACTTGTAATTACCGATCATCAAACTAAACATTCATAAAGAACATTACCAACTCAATCCTATTTCTATATGCACTCAATATCTTTTTTTTGCACGGTTATATGTATGTTATTTTGTATATGTTCATTTCTGGAACACAATTCTGTTTTTACTGGGTAGATACAGTAAAAACAGAATTGTGTTTATAATAATCATGAAAAATTTTAACTTCGAGATTTTATCAGATTTGCCATTCTATAAATGGCCGAAGTAAAAATAGTAGATTTCTACTAAAATCTTTGTGTGTGTGTCTTTGTGCCCAACGAATTGCGTGTGTAGCCCGGACGAATTAATTGTCGTGCAGACAAAATGTTGTGGGTTCTCTACAGCCCGGACAAATTGGTTGACCGGGTTAAATCTTTATACTTAAGCTTCCAGCTATACTTAAAAACTAACTCACTACCCAAAACAAACTTGAAATTTAAGGTATCCATGTATAAATTCGAAAATCATTCGAAATACTATAATAGAAAGAGGTTCAAATTTCTTAACAAAAAAGTTAACTATCGTCATAGTATCACGCTAGTTTTATTATATATACACTTTGAGTTTTAAAGTAAAAATTAAATTTCGATTTGTTAATAGTTCACCATATCTTAAGTACATTAATTTTATAATTTCAAGAACACAATATGTTTGTTTTAGAAATTGCATGTGCCCATGTTCCGCATTATAATGTCGCATTATAAAAAAAACATGTGGTCATCAACAAAAAACCAATTGATAATTATTGATAAGGCTTTAATAAATACTTAGTGTACAGCAATGTTTTAATCTTGAAGCAGCGAGAAATAAATTCTAACATTTATGACATTCTAATTAAATTCTAATTCAGTGTATAGTTATCGATATATAAATTAATTGCATTTTAAAACTATTTTCTATTTACATTTCAATCGAATTAGATTGTAACTGGAAATTTTTTAAATCACACAGCAATTTTTATTTATTTATTGTTTGTTTTTTTTCTATTTTATTTAAAGATAAGAAATTATCAGGAACTTTTTATTTATTTAATTTGATTATCGTTTATGTGTATGCCTTTTGAAGCGCGCTAATAGAGCTTTACTTCTATATACCTAATTGGTTATTAAAGTGGATTTGGATTGGAAACGCGTACACACAGCGAAACGATTTTTTGCGGTGTTGTTCATAGTAATAATATTGTTAAGTGCTGATTCAAACCGTTTCAAGTACGCTCATTGAATTCATATAGACATCCCGTAGTGGTAGGGTAGAGATAGTAGATATCACGGTAGAAAAAATACTGTGTTATGAAATAATTTTAATTGATTTATAATCCTTTGCTTCATCACTGTCTCAAAACGATAATCTTGTAATTAGCATTAACTCAAGATTATGAAAATCCATAATTTTATAGATTAGATCGCAGGTGAAATGAGTTCTTTATTCTAAAATAAAATAAAAAATGTTATGTACGTATAAAGTGTGTACATTTTTGTTGTATTCCTGATTAGCACGAATTTCGATTAAAGGTTAATGGGTTTGAATTAACATGGCAAAGTATTAATTTATAAATTTGTGAAAATTAATTAACTTTTTCGTTAATTTGGGTGTTTTTGTATTCGCTTTAATGATAAGACAAATGTTTTTTGTTTTTTTATTTTATATATCATTAATTATTCACGCAAATGCAAAATGTAAAATTAAATTTATCACTACTATTGTATACGCTTCCGGTGTTTTACGGCGGATTATAATCGTTGAGAATTATTGCTGTTTATATTAGTGGTGTGGATATTTAATTAAGCATGTCACCGGATATATCCGTTTAAAATATATCAGTGGTATGACTGGTAAATAAGCAAAATAAATCCGATCTTGCTTGATGTGTTTTTTTTTGTTGATAGTTTACATCTCTAGAGTAAGGAGAACTGATAAAGCAGAAATTCAACACCCCAATGCCCTTATTCGTTTCACTTCGTTCGAAATGACAATTGTCTTGCCACCAACTATAAATTGGTATTTTCTTAGTCGATCGGAGAGACCCGATATGACAAAAGTTATCAACTACACGCATCTGAGCGCATATTGTTGAAATTCAATCGAGTAAAATCGTCTACGATTTTGTTCGATTAAAAACTTTATCAACAATTCGATAACCATACATTTATGTCTGTGAAGTTAGCCCGAAAAATATCCCGAAGAAATGCGATGGCAACACTATAAAACGAATATCATGACATTTTTCAGTGTCATCCCGAAAAATATTCTATATTACGCTAATTTTGAATGTCATCCCGAAATATTTTTACTATCATGACATTTTTACTATCATGACATTTTTTATTTTTTTTCGTTATCCCGAAAAAAAATTCCATTACAGAAAAATTCAGTAAACAAATAGCGACAGGTTTTTGTACCATCCCGAAACCAAAAAAAATATTAAAACGCAGAAATTTATATCACGAGAAATTAATTTAATAACAAATAATTTACTAACATGGAAAATCCAAAAATGCAAAATCAAGCATTCTTGTCATTAGATATGGCCGTGTGAAGTCTTAGTAATTATTAATTAACAGAGCAAGGTTGGTATGAAATTTGTAGAGTAAGGATCCACAATTCAGACGCTATAATTGTAATATTTACTACGACTTCACACAGCTATATCTAAAATTTGACTCATAGACTCGATTCAAAATTTTGGCGTTTGAAAAGTGGATTCTTCCGCTACAAATTCCATACCAACCTTGCTCTGTTAATTAATATTTATACCCACGACTATATCTAAAGTTTAACTCATAGACTCGATTCACAATTTTGGCGTTTGAAACCTTCCTCTACAAATTCCACACCATCCTTGTTCTGTCAATTAATATTTACCCACAGCACTACATGACTATATCTAAAGTTTGACTCATAGACTTGTTACGAATCCTTCAACTCGCCCCATATTTTGTTTTTCTTAACGGCAAATTCTGTGTCTTTCGAACCCGCAAATTCACAATTTATTTGATTGATTTTATCCCTCCGCTGCGGCCATTGCTACTTTTTGGGTATTTTAAATGAATAAGCTCGATAACATTGAACAATTCTTAAAATTTTCTTGATCGACTTCCTAGTAAAGCACCAAAAAGTGTAAACTAAATTGTGGTTGTTTAATGATGCCGTGAACTTTTTTCTACATAAAATTGAGCCTTGAAAAAAAAATGAAAAATCTCTAATGTTCAGGCTGATAAGACATTGTGTAACTAGTGAAAATTAATTAAAATCGTAGATTTTAATACAAAGATTAAAAACGTTTTTTTTCCGTTGTAATCACGGTATAGAGCATTCGAGTGCTAAGCTATAAACAGTTAAAGTGACCTGTGGTTTAAGCATTCTTTTTTAATTGTAAATGCTCAGTGGAAATAACATAACACTAGAAAAATAAAAACGTGAAAATTCGCAGACTACTTTAATAATAGTTTAAATAATAGTCAAATAATCGTAGTTAAATCATAATAATTTTAGTAGTAAGTAGCACATAAATCCATAATAGCATAATATACATATAAATAATCAATATAAAAATGAAATAAAATTTAATAATTCTGAATCCTAACAACTTATAAAATATAAATATAAACTTTAACGGATAAAGCTGCAAATGAAAAAATTTATCTTCCATTTTCTTCGTATCTTCGGTTCAAAAGACACCTTTGCATCAAAGCCTATAATCTGGTTTTAGGAATCTATCATGGCGCATACCGTTGAGGTTAATTTTAGCTGTAAGTCTATTTTAATATTATATATCCCTTTTTCAACCAAAAAAATAAAAAAAATGGATTAATTAAAGTCCAAACCACACAAATATGTGAGTAAAAAATCATAGTATGTAATGGCGTTTCTGATAAAAAATTTCGCTTGATTCGAAGTACAACCTACACAATTGTATGTATAGTTATAGTGTTTTTTTCGGAGGAAATAAGTTTGAAAGGAATGCGCAAATGTGTAAGTTGGTTCAAAACACATACAAAAATAAATTGTTGACGGATCCCATTTGAAACGCGATATTTTAAAACGCGAATTATCAAAACACGATATTTCAAAACGCGATATTTCAAAACACGATACGGTACCAAACGCGATATAGTACAAAACGCGATATTTCAAAATGCGACATTTCAAAACGCGATACAGTACAAATCGCGATATGGTACAAAACGCGATATTTCAAAATGCGATATTTCAAAACGCGATATGGTACAAAACGCGATATGGTACAAAACGCGATATTTCAAAACGCGATATGGTACAAAACGGGATATGGTACAAAACGGGAGTTTATAATCGGGTTATATCAGGCGGGTGAAGGGGAAATTTGATTTCAGTTTATAGGAATTTAAAAATCGATAGGAACGATAGTATATAGGATCGGTATCATGGGTCGCTGCGCTCCCACCGCTTCGCAACGCATATTCTGTACCATATCTCGTTTTGAAATATCGCGTTTTGAAATATCGCGTTTTGTACCGTATCGCGTTTTGTACCATATTGCGTTTTGAAATATCGCGTTTCGAAATATTGCGTTTTGTACCATATCGCGTTTTGAAATATCGCGTTTTGTACCATATCACATTTTGTACCATATCGCGTTTTGAAATTTCGCATTTTGAAATATTGCATTTTGTACCATATCTCGTTTTGTCATATCTTGTTGTGAAATATCGCATTTTGAAATATCGCATTTCGAGCGGATCCGATTGTTGACATGGTACTTTTGCCGTACTCGCACAATTGTGTTAGTAAATCACAAAAGTGATATAAGAGCTAAATAAGGTACATGAGAGAAAGAAATAGAAAATTTAGAGCAGATTTTTTTTTCTTCATATTTTTAAAAAGGTCTTTTCATTATTAAATTTTTTGTTCTTACTCTCTTTGTTTCTTTATTTTTTTTTTATAACATATGTTTTCGTTTTTTTTTCGCCTGATGAGGAATTTAGGCTGTTTTCCAAACGGATACTTATTTCAGACTTATTGACTTATTTGACGCCATCTTGAATAAGTAAGTAAACCCATTCCAATTGAGTTGGCATACTTATTTTGACATCGACATGAAAACATTGATTGTTTTCATCGCAAAATTCTTCGAGACATAATATTTTTATTTTCGTTTGCATTAATTTATATTAATAAATTAACAATTATTGTATATTTATGCAATTAAAAGGATTGGCGACACATGTTGCATACAAAAATGTTTATATGATTTTTAGGTATACGATTCGGCTGGATTTTTATATTTCAATTTTCGTTTAGACAGATAATCAAAGAAGTTCGAATGGGCCCCAGTTAATGGGAAAATATGTATATATTTTATGTAAATATATATATTATGTCTGTCTAATCAGTATGTATTAATTGTTTCGTAAAGCTACAATATATTAATACGCCTTGTGGTCTTGCGAATTCTGTAGTTGATCTCAATTCATTTGTGTAAGACATGCATACATTACGTAATTAGGATGCTACATATATCTTTATTGTAATCATTTTTTTTATCTTAATTTTGATTTTAATCTACAAAGATCCATACGTTATCTAGAAATAGTTTATTATCCAAATTCTAAAAGTCATAAATTAATATAAATAACAACAAAAAATTGATAACCAATTTAGATTTTTCGGTTAGAAAGGGACAGAAAATAAGTCACCTCGCCAGCTTACTTATTTGAATAAGTTAGGTTCCACAAATAAGTATTCGTTTGGAAAACAGCCTTAATCCTATATTATTAATATAACTAGTTAAGATGAGTATGTTTTGCTTATATTCTAATTTAATACAGATAAGATAACTAATAAAATTAGATATTATATTCTCTTGTTTAAGTATGTTGATAAAATTTAATTCCTTCTTGTCTTTTTCATTATTATTATAATTTATTTTAACATGAGATACTAAATTTTAAAATTTTGAGATGTAACGAAGGTGGGTATTCTCGCGTTACTCGGTATTATCGGCAAAATGGTAAATGGTATTTTCATATGTAAAATATAGTTTAGATTCTTTAGTTTTTTTCTTTACAATAGTTAAAAAGAATTTGCGGTCTGGCAAGATCTCCACAAGCTCTGACAACACTCACCCCCTACCCTGAGTCTAGTGAGCCATTAATGCCTTGTGTGGATAAATACAAATTTTCGGTGACCGTACATATGGTTACAGACTCGATTCACAATTTTGGAGTTTGAAACCTTCCTCTACAAATTTCATACCAACCTTGCTCTGTTAATTAATATTCACCCACGACTTCACACGGCTATATCTAAAATTTGACTCATAGACTCGATTCACAATTATGGCGTTTGAAAGGTGGATCCTTCCTCTACAAATTCCACACCAATCTTGTTTATTTATTTAAAAAAATCTATTTTGTAATTTACATGTATGATTTCAGATTTTTTACAATAGTTTAAACAAAAATAAAAACAGACCCGACAAACAATTTATTACCGTAACAGGCTTCATGGTCGAGCGACCATAAAAAGTCGGTTTAAAAATTAAACCGAAAACAAAATTATATACACGAACTTTATTAGTTTTTAGAAAGTCGGAAAAATATAAAATAAAAAAGGCCAAATAGACAAATAAGATTATCCGATTGTAATATTCGAGTAAAATAACAAAACTAATTGAACCGAATAGACGATCGCATAACGAAATTTACACGATTTATGTAAAAACAAAAATAATTGAATACAAATGGACGATCACATAACGAGCGAACCCAAATAAATCGAATGATGGCAAAAAACATATCGATGCTGATCGTTTGCATTGCGAAATATATGCTCGTATTCATTTCTCTACGTTTTATCGGTGTACGTACGTACTACCAGTACTACGTACATTATTCGAAAATTAGTTTTTGGTTAAACCACATTGTGCCGTGAATCCTTGTTGTTGCTACTCGTATTTTCTAGTGTTGTGCAGAGAGTGCAGACAAATTTTTTATAAAATATTAAGTATATACATATAGCTATGTAAAGATATTATAGAAGGTACAATTTTTTCTAATTTGTTTTTCTAAAATTTGCTTAATATATCGATGTGAATTTATAAATTTTCAATTGTGTAGTTTCCAATGCGAAATTTGTGATTTCATTTGTGATACTAAGAAAAATAAAATGGCGGCATATGTAAATTACGGATTTAAGTGTTTTTTTGTGTTTTTTGTAGTTTTGTGTTTTGTTTCTCGTTAAAATTTTAAGCGACAATATCAGATAAGACGTATGTGTAACGCTGTATACATTTGTTAGTTTGGAAGTTATTTTATTAAATTTCGTGTTGTTTTTAGTGTTTATAATATTAATTTTGTTTATTTTATTTAAGGTGTGTAAACGTACACTTTTTTGTAGGTTGCAGGCAGACATTACTCATTTTTGTTTGTGTTGAGCGATTTGTGTTAATTAACTTTGAAATGTAAATTATCGGTCCGTAATTATAAAATTCATTTTATTTAAATCTTACGATTGCCCAAATGGTTATATTTGAGTGAAAAAGTATGGTAATTGATAGTAAATGCTGTGGTTTTAAATTTACGATACTATTAAAGTTGCATTTGGAAGTATGTATTATGAAATGTACGTTGTTATTTACAGTGAGGACCCAACAATTCAACCAACAACGCAAGCATTATTAAAAATTAAATAATATTGTCATATTATGTACTCAATTTAATACAAAAATATATAAATAACTATATTTAATAATTTATCCAGTTGATGTGAAATTCTGTATCATTAGATAGTGTTTGAAAGTCGACAATCGGGTTTTTGTTACTTCTATTTATAAACTAAAATAATTTACTGACTATTGAGGTGCGACTGTAACGTTAATATGCAGATAATAGACAGTTAAGTGCAGATTAACGGGTGCAAGGATTTTTAAATACGGATAAATACGGATTTAAATACAGTACAAACAGGCATAATACTTGTAATCAATATGCCGAAATACAAATTATTAAATCAACTTTCGAAGCAATCTATTAAAAGACGTTTTTAAAACTCTAGAAATAATAAACCGTGCATTCTTACGCATTCTACTTTCTTCCAATTTCCACCTACTAGTGCAGATTTACCGTGCCATACTACGGCTACGGAGAATAGTTTTGGCACTGAAAATAGTCCTTGTAGTAGCAGAGATCTATCACCGCCCATTCCGAGCTTAACGATGAATGGACAAACTGATAATAATGAATTACATGACGAAGAAAATCATCGAGAAGTATTATCAGATTTTGAGGGGGAAGATATTGACCAAAATATTAAAGTTATAGAATTTTTACGTAACTGGGCGATTAAATGTAATATAAAAGCGAACGCATTAAACGAACTGTTATTCTTTATACAAAAGTCCCTAGTTCACAGCGTCATAGCATTCATAGTCGAACGCTGTTAAATACGCCAAAAGGTAGAGAAATTGTGGACTGTAGCCCTGGAAAATACGTGCATATCGGTTGTACTGCAGCTTTTGAAACTTTACTGAATAGTCATGAAGAATGCCCACCTGCCATTGTTTTAGACATAAATATTGATGGTTTGCCAATAACAAAAAGCAATCAAAGCTGTTTTTGGCCAATATTAGCTAAAATTTCTCACTCTCAATGCCAAAAAATATTTGTTATTGGTATATACCATGGCTATAATAAACCAAACAATTTAAATGAATATTTAAGACCACTTGTTGATGACCTTAAAAAGCATATGTCAGAAGGCTTCCTTTGGAAAAATGATAGAGTACCTGTGAAAATTAGATCATTTATTTGTGACGCTCCTGCAAGATCTAGCGTGCTAGGAACAAAATCCCATACGGGGTATTTTGGTTGTCTTAAGTGTAATGTGGAAGGTGATTACTTAAAAAACAGAGTAACTTTTCCCGTCAATACATTTTCACAAAAGAGAACGAATACTTCATTTAGAAATAGAGAAAATGAAGACCATCATAGATGTGACACTATACTAGAAGAGCTTCCCATCGACATGATCCAACAGTTTCCGCTAGATTATATGCATATTGTGTGTCTTGAAGTATTGAAAAAACTACTCCATATGTGGATTAGTGGAGACACCAAATCTTTGTTACCGACAACCAGTATTATGAAAATATCTAAAAACCTTTCTATAATATCATATAATGAACCTTCTGAATTTCAGCGAAATATTAGAACATTATCTGATCTGTCCTATTTCAAAGCTACTGAATTCAGAACGTTTTTATTATATTCAGGTCCGTTTGTTTTAAAAAATGTATTATCAGCTGATAAATATAATAATTTTTGTGCTTTCACACTGGAATACTTATACTGGTACTATGTCACCCTGAGCTATCAAAAACTCAAGTAAATGAGGCTAATGTAATTCTAATCAATTTTATTAAAGGAGCTAAATTACTGTGCGGAGCACATAATTTAATTTATAACATGCACAACTTATCTCATTTATCAGACGATGTGAGAGAGTTTGGAGCGTTAGATATTTTTTCAGCTTTTCAGTTTGAATCGTATATGTATAAAATAAAATGTTTACTTAGAAAACCCAATCAGCCGCTAGCACAAGTATGCAACAGAATCAGCGAAATTAACAATGTCATTTCAACATAAACTAATGTAGAAAATAGTTTCCCAATTTTAACAAGGAAAACAACCGAAGATGCTAAAACTTATTATTATAAAATTAATTTGGAGTACGCAGTGCTTGATAACAGCTCAACATAATAACTCTGTAACGAAGAAAGTCAAAATTTAGACGTAATGATTCGTTGGATCTGTGCTGTCCATGTAACTTCTACTTAATATTCCAATAAAACCACTTTCGTTCTTCCGAATCGTAGCTAGCAGTTTTGATTAAATTAGAACTTAATTAAATTGCGCATCCAGTAATTGTTGTAATGTAAGAAATTCAATTATTTAAAATAACATTAAATTTAACCATATTATAAGTACATAATTAGCCGCTCTAAATTCTAATGTTTCTATTTCCAGATATAAACAAGCAAGTGTTTGCTGAAAATATTAATATTTTGGAGCTGTTTCGTAATACCAAATATAATATTGCCGATCTCATATAAATTTTTTCGCCAAATTTTTTTTTTAAAGAGGGATCCAATGCACAGTAACCTCACTATGCGGACACTTTTTTCATTAAAAAAGTTTAGCTAAGACAACAATTTTGCGAGACATCTATACGTTTCATGAACAAAATTTTACGAACTTTAAATTTTTTTATCGATCTTTATTTTCGATGATTTGCACATGCTGGATGCACATGTTGAAGTATTTACTACATACAGACTTGAATAAAAACGTAAACAAGAAGCAAGATCAACTTTGAATTTTATCAATGGTTTTTACTTTTCGTAAAATATTATTTTTTTGTTTTGTGTCCTTTTAAAACAAAATTATGTTTTGTGTCGTATATTCCCTATGTACCTTATGTGATATTTTATGATACGAGAGACTCCATTAAAAAGAAGTTATTGTAAATAAGACTTATTATTATTGTTTTAAATTTAATCAAAATAATTTTTTTCGAGTTATATGCAACATTGTTATTCCTATTATTAAGCGATAATTTGTTAATCCGTGGATAATTGATAGTAGGGATAATAAATATGTAGATTATAATTTTTTAATTTTAAAACTAAGGAAGCATACATGTGCTAATTTCATCTTGCCCTTATAAGTGTGTATTTTAAAAACGCATATGAACAAAATCGGCCTTGAACTAGTTTATGAACTAGACATTTTTGTTTTATAAACTTATCCTTAGTGTGGAATACCATCGATGACGTAAACTAGCTCAGCGTTGCACTTTTTTTATTTATTTATTCTTGCATCGATTGGTTTTGCTTTTTAAATGAATGAATGTTATGAAAATAATTTTTTATTTTTTCTTATGATGTATGTATGTGCAATAAACTTTTATTTAAAAACGTCCAATATTATAAATGTATTGTTTCTACAAAATTATTTTTCCGAGGAATTAAATTATTTTCCCTTTAAACAGAAAAACGAAATTTTAAATTCTTATTTTGTTTCTTCTTATTTTTTACGTTGATCGTGTACTCTCGACTGCAATTTATTCTAATGCTAATATATAAACGATAATTAATATAACATACAAATTACAAGGTGTAATATACATTAATAATATTAAAAGGCAGGTAGCAATTTTTTTTAACGATTTAAGTATGAAATGTGGGCAAATTAAATAAATCTTAAATTCTTTAATATTTCTTAGTGGTTGAACAGATGATTGACTTATGTAATGATATCTGGATATTTGATCCTTAAAGTTATTGCTGATTACGAAAAATTCATCGAATCAATAATTTTAACTTAGTTGGTTGGTGGGATTATTTCACTTATTTAAGCGATTTCCCGGAACATGGAAATAGTTCACTAATATTAATTCAAAATGAAAAATCTAATTTGATTGGCAGGAAATAGAATCAGGTTTTAGATATACATTTCCATATACATATGTATATAGATTATTTGTTTTAAAATAATAAGTTGGAACTGGTTGCATAACCAAATTTAATAAATGATTACGTTAGGATTATTTAACGATTGTTATTTTTATGAATTAATTTTATGAATTTTTAAAATTGGTGCAATAAAAGAAAGAAGCTTGGGATGAAAATTAAAATTTATTATTTTATTTCTAGTAAAATTTCATAATACGAGTTATAAGTAATCATGTTCCTAACATTTACGAGTATATTATATAAAGGAAACTTTTGTTAACATTTTTTGTAAACATTACGCAAGAACGCCGGTGTCTCCGTGGCAAATATTATTGGCACAAAGTGCATTGATGCAGAAAAACTTGTAAACAATTAGAGTGGTGAATATGTTGTGGCCAACACCAGACTTTTTTTTACCACGAATGTATACATAGATCTCGAACACACCCCACTTGATTTCTAAAGCGAAAAATTAAAGTTACTTTTCTTTTGGTAAAACTGTTTTGCACAATCAAAAATCATGCGTAAATTTCAGAAAATCAACAAAATCAACCCTTGTTGAAAACTTAATCGTTAAATCTATAACTTTTTAACATCAGTGAAGAAATTGAAAAAGCCCCCGTGGAAGCTGCCACTTCTGGTACACAGATTTCCACTAAACTTCGCAAGAATCTCGCAATTAATAGAACTTACAAATGTTAAGTATGAAGATTTATTCAGAATAGTCAATCCGACTGGGCTATATAGATGTCGAACTTTGGTGAAATAAGGTTTTAAACGTTATATCGTTTCATTTAAAATAAATTTATTTTGTAGGCGGAATATATTCCGCAATCTGGAAAAAATTAATTTCAAAGATATAAGTTTCAAGATATATAGCGTTGCTAGCTTTCGTCGTCACTACAATTTTGATTGCGGTTTTTCCTTTTTTAATGGTCTTGTCTAAGATCAGCCAAACGGACTGTTTTTTAAGAATAAGGTATAACATTTAATTGATATAATTCTGTGCAGAGTACAACCGAAACTCCTATATATGGTAATTTATGGTAATTTATATGGTAATATAAATACGTATATGGTAATTTTGGGATGCGGCAACAATGACAATTAAACGCAGGTTCATTGTTGCTGCAATATTCGATACATTTTAGTAGGTATTTCCGTTGCACTTCGCCCACTGTTGCTAAATAGCAACAAAATTGATATAATTCGTCGTCATACTCGTATGTGTAAATATGGGTTCAGGTCGAAATTGCATATTTTAAAATGACATTTTTTAAAACGACATTTCTCAAAACTGCATATTTCAAAACTGCATAAGGTACAAAACGGCATAAGGTACAAAATTGCATTTTTCAAAACTGCATATTTCAAAACGGCATAAGGTATAAAACGGCATAAAGTACAAAATTGCATTTTTCAAAACTGCATATTTCTAAACTGCATAAGGTACGAAAGGACATAGGTACAAAACGGCATTTTTCAAAACTGCATTTTTCAAAACGCCATTTTTCTAAAAATGGCATTTTTCAAAACGGCATTTCTTAAAACGACATTTTTTAAAAAGACATTTTTCAAAACGGCATTTTTCAAAATTTCATTTTTCGAAACGACATAGGTAGAAAAATTTAGGTGAAGGAGAATATTATATGCATACTAAATCTTCAAATAATTTCTAATTTCCATGAAGGTCCTTTTTTATAACATACCTATACTAAACCTAAACATGTGAAATTAAATCTTACTCGACAAAGAAATAGTCAAGTTCCTTTTCATTTGACTTTATCCTAGAATTTAATCCAAGAATCGTTCACAAATGTTCAAAAATTTCATTCATCTCAAATTTCATCGTGTGTAATAAATAACCGTACCTGTTGGTCATATTCCAGAAAATAATGGAAAGATAATTCTACATTCATAATCGATTAAAATATTTCATTCTGTCTTGTGCAGTTTTGAAAAATGCAGTTTTGTACCTATGCCGTTTTGAAATATGCAGTTTTAAAAAATGCTATTTTGGAAAATGCCGTTTTGAAAAATGCCATTTTGTACCTATGCCGTTTTGAAAAATGCAGTTTTAAAAAATGCCATTCTGAAAAATGTCGTTTTAAAATATGTCGTTTAGAAATATGACGTTTTGAAAAATGCTCTTTTAACCCTTATGCCGTTTTGAAATATGCAGTTTTGAAAAATGCAATTTTGTACCTTATGCCGTTTCGTACCTTATGCCGTTTTGAAATATGCAGTTTTGAAAAATGTAATTTTGTACCTTATGCAGTTTTTAAATATGGCGTTTTGAGAAATGCAATTTTAAAATATGCAGTTATGTACCGATCCCTATGAAATTTTATCATTCCTAGATTTTTTCGGTATCAAAACCAATCGATGCAAGAATAAATAAATAAAAAAAGTGCAACGCTGAGCTAGTTTACGTCATCGATGGTATTCCACACTAAGGATAAGTTTATAAAACAAAAATGTCTAGTTCATAAACTAGTTCAAGGCCGATTTTGTTCATATGCGTTTTTAAAATACACACTCATAAGGGCAAGATGAAATTAGCACATGTATGCTTCCTTAGTTTTAAAATTAAAAAATTATAATCTACATATTTATTATCCCTACTATCAATTATCCACGGATTAACAAATTATCGCTTAATAATAGGAATAACAATGTTGCATATAACTCGAAAAAAATTATTTTGATTAAATTTAAAACAATAATAATAAGTCTTATTTACAAAAACTTCTTTTTAATGGAGTCTCTCGTATCATAAAATATGTATTTTCACCGTTCATTCATAAGGTACATAGGGAATATACGACATAAAACGTAATTTTGTTTTAAAAGGACACAAAACAAAAAAAAATAATATTTTACGAAAAGTAAAAACCATTGATAAAATTCAAAGTTGATCTTGCTTCTTGTTTACGTTTTTATTCAAGTCTGTATGTAGTAAATACTTCAACATGTGCATCCAGCATGTGCAAATCGTCAAAAATACAGATCGATAAAAAAATTTAAAAACTTCGTAAAATTTTGTTTATTAAACGTATAGATGTCACGAAAAATTGTTGTCTTAGCTAAACTTTTTGAAGTAAAATTTAATGAAAAAAGTGTCCGCATGGTGTGGTTACTGTGCATTGGTTCCCTTTTTAAAAAAAAATTTGTCGAAAAAATTTATATGAGATCGGCAATATTATATTTGGTAATACGCACAATTACTTGAAATCGAGCAATGTTGTTACAACGGAGGCAATTAAGTTAAGCAACAGGAACAAGTCACACAATTGAAATCCAGAAACGTTATAAATATTGAATTATATGGATTACAAGTTTACAACAGCTATTTATTTTTATATATTTATTTTTTATTAAACATAAATTTTTATATTGCCTTATGAAATATATAATTTTATTTAAATGTTTAATTACAATACATAATAAAATTATGCATTGAGAAAAAAATATTTATTTGCGTTTTTATTTTAAATACAAATTCAAAAGGAAATTGACCATTAACCGTCCCATGCACACGCAATAGGTTCCGTTTAAAGTATTTAGATACTTCTAAGAATAAGGCACCATGTTTCTCAAGGGCTAAAATAACTGACGAAAAACGGTTTATTGACTAGAAAATGTAACCACAGATTCACAGGAAATGGACCGTATATCGGACGGTATTTATTCGGTCAATAGGTCCCACTGAATGCACGCAAAAATTCGGTCAACGCAAAATCATCCTACAGGATCTTGGTAAGCAATTATCGATGCCTTCTATTAAGAATCCGGCGAAGAATCCAAAAGAGATGGTCGAACTTTCAACTCAATCTGGGATACAATATATAATAGGCCGGCCGGTTATTGCTGTGGATCAAATAGCTAAATCGAGCCTGAAAATGTAATATAAATACTCATTTTGAAAGAAGAATTTAACAACCAAATTCAATTTGTCAAAATTTCTAAAGGTAACCATTATGAGCAAAACATACGCAAGTGTATAAAAAAAATTATAAATGGTCTGTTTTTAGCCTATTCTAGCATTGTTATGTGCAGTAGAAATTAGATTTCAAAATGTTTTGTACCCCCATCAGTCCCAAACGCACCACTTAGGCTGTGTTTCAAACTTAAGATAAATCATTTACTGCGGTAAACATTGGAATTAGGACAGATTTTTCGATCAGTTTGTAATAGAGTTTTTGAAAAATGATTGAATTTACCGAAAAATGGACTTAAAATTGACTTTTACCTTAAGTTTGCACACAGAGCTTATAAATGGAACTAAAATTTCGGAACGAAAGAAACTAAAATTTCGGCATGTGTTTTCATTTATTGCTTGGAAATTAGTATTTTCGATGCAGGTTGTCATATTCGTGCTTCGTTTATAGAGGAATTTGTCCGTATCTTTGCTGAAGCTGAGATATTCTGTTTTAGTGCTCCTACGAGTCAACAATTTTTACTCAGCTCTCATTTATTTTTGACTGGTTGATTTTGACCTCGAAATTTTGATACATTGATTATCATACGATCTAGAAATGTATTGCCGAAAATGTTATTTTTATTGGAATAACACATCCCAATTAAGACAGGCATGAGTATCACTTGCCTATTTATACTGGTGGTTATGCTTAGATGTCTAAGCAGGGTTTTCTGGTTTTATGGTAATTGGTATGATCGTGCTCGAACAATTCAATTTGAAATATTATATACAAGAAAATCAACAGCCGGATCTAGCCATTTTTTTAGGAATAACACATAGCAAGATACACCAGAGTTTCTCCTCTCCACATTCTCTAGTGATTATGGTTGGTGTATAACTTAGTTTTTTTGGATTTTCTAAGAGATGGTGTAACATTAGTACTAAACATTCTTTAATAATGGCACCTACGGCGTTGACATTCCACATTAAAGTGTTGACATTCCACATTAAAATTTAGTTTGTAATTATTCGTAAAAGCTTAAACAACATATTTTTTAATCCCGTTTAAACATGTCGAATTTCGTACCAATAAAATAGCATTTGCAGGAAGCATTACTTTTTTGTTTTGATCAGAAGAGGAAAAAGCTGCTGAAAGTTTTCGTTTGCTTCAAGAAACTTGTGGTGAATATGCACCTATGGTGATTTTGATACCAATGGCAAAAACGTTCTGTTCAACCAAAAAAATTCGAAGATGAAGAGTTGTAAGCATTATTGAAGAAAAACTTAGCTCAAACAGAAAAAGAACTTGCAGAACAGTTAAATGTCACTGAAGCAGCCATAAGCAAACTCGTAAACGCAATAAAAATAATTCAAAAAGAAGGAAAATGGGCGACACATGAACTGACTAAGCCAACATTGAAAATCGTTTAATGGTTTGCAATTCTTTGCTTACAAGACACCGAGGATGGCATTTTTTGCCTCAAATTGTGACTGGGAATGAAAAATGGATTTGCTACAATAACCCTAAACACAAAAAATCGTGGGTCCATCCAGCCGAACCATCCACATCAACAGCAAAACGAAACATTCATGGAAGTAAGGTTATGTTGTGCATTTGATGGGATCAGAAAGGAGTGGTGTACTATGAGCTGCTAAAACCGAACGAAACTATTACTGGTGAACGTTATCAACAACAATTGATAGATTTGAACGGTGCATTGAACGAAAATCGTCCGATTCCAGGCAACAAATGGCGTAAAGTGATTTTGCTGCACGACAATGTTCGACCACATGCAAGACAAGTAAAAAATACGCTGGAAGTACTTAAATGGCAAACTCTTAGAAGGCTACTATTTGTTCCGATCAATGTAAAGCGATCTTCAAAGCCACCACTTCAGAACCCACGTGGAAATCAAAAAATGGCTCGACCAATGGATCGCATCAAAAGACAAATAATTTTTTCTCGATGGAATCCGTAAAAAATCATAGATAACGATGGAAATTATTTTGATTAAAATAAAATTTACCATTTCTTAGAAATAAACGTGTTTTTTCTGCAAAAATAATCCAAAAAACTAAGTTACACTCCCAATATAATAATATTTTTTTCTAAATGGCGAAAATTAAAAAATCATTGTTAGACTCATTAAAATTGACCCAAATTCGCACGCCATAGATAGGAATTATTATAAGCTGTCGAAACATGTACGAAGATTCCGTGAATTGCTCTGGGAATGGCGGTATAAATGAAACCACGAGTACTATTAAATACATAGCAACATTTATTAGAATTTGATACCAATCACTATAACAGTAGAATAGTGTGTAATCTATTCAAAAATCTGGGTGAAAACGTGGGAACATCTCTAGAATCGGCGGCATAAAAAATAAAAATTTGTTAAACATTTTAAAATTTTATCAACCAGAGCAAGGTCAATCAGAATCGAGTAATGTGCACTACAGTTTTAGTGTATTGGTCGAGCTGTTGGAAATGATAAGCCACAACTCATGAACGTCTCCAGGATTAACGAAATAAATTTTTGTGAAAATAACCGGAAATTGAAGAATCCTTTAATCACAAATGTCCACAAATATAGGCCTGGTGCAGTATGCGCGAACATCTTAAAGAGTGCTCGGTGACATTTATAAAATACATACATCAAAACACATAAAATTCTAATATTTTTGTTCAAAAGGAATTTAAAAATTTCAAAAAATACTGTTAAACTCATTAGAAATGATCTATATTTTGAACATTGATAGAAAATATTATAAGCAAAAGGATGTTCACATTTGTACGCAAGATTTTCGCTAAATACAAAAATTAACTAATTTAGTCTTTGCAACCAAAAATAGAAAACAGTTTGACAGCTGACAATTTAGGGATACTAGGAATGCAGCACTACACGAAAGATCAACGTGTTTTCCTCGATGAACAATATTTTAAAAATAATTATAGTTTGAATGCCGATTTTTTGAGCAAAATCATCTTAAGCGATGAAACACATTTTCTCCTTGATGGCATCGTTAATCATCAAAATTGCGCATTTGGGGTTCAGAGAACCTACATGTGATTGTCGAAAAACAAATGAATCCACAACGTGTCACTTTTGGTGCAGATTTTGGGCTGGTGCCGTCATTAAACCATACTTTTTTGAAAATGAGGCTGGTCAAGCAGTTACTGTTACTGATGCTCGATATCGCGACATGAAAACCGAGTTATTTCTGCCTAAATTGGATGTTATTGATGTGGATGACATATGGTTTCAACAAGACGATGCGACATGCAATATAGCCCGTGCAACATGCAGTGTACTCACGTGATCAAAATTAGCCACCTAGATCATGCGATTTAACACCATTGGTTTTCTTTCTATGGGGTTATTTGAAGTCAAAGGTGTATATCAACAAGCCCACACTTACCATTGAAGGAGAAGATTCAACGCTCCATGAACGAAATTCAGTCACATCAGTCAATTAAAAAAATGTGTATACAATTAATAGAAAGCGTTAAGGATACCGTATTGGTCACCTCGAGAGTAGTGGTTTTGCCTAATCTATTTGTTAACACTGCCCAGCGCCTGTAAATATATATATAGCTCCCTCGTTATAAAACTTGAAATATTTGTCCCATTTGTAAAATTTCAATATAATATATAAAACATAGTAAACTTCATCGTAGAAGATTGGCTGATCAATTTGAAAATGCTATTGAAGCCCAGTAGACATCTTTTGAATTTGCTGGCATATTATTTGAAACACGTCAAAAATGCTCAATCTCTGAGAATAATTTTTAATAGAGCGAATTTTAATACTTAAATGTTAGAAATAGGTCTATGGTTTACGTTCCCAAAAATGTTAGCTAGAATCTGTAGATATTTTTAGATTCGATTCGACGACACAACATTGGAATCCAATTTTATAAATTTACTTTTAAAATAAATTCTATTTGGGCAAGTAACAGATTTAACAGTGTAATTTTTTAATGATTTTTTAGCATAAACTCCATTATTATTATAATTCAAGTAGCGAAAATATAAAATGAATTAGAAAGCTTAATACTGTTTCCAGTAAAAGGAGAGATGAGTGATATGTTGATTCCTTAACCACTCAATCCACGCCTGTATTAAAATGACTGTTTGCTATCTAGCTTTTACTTAAATTGTCTTTAAAATATAGTTACTAAATTTAGCTAATATATTGTAGATTTTTTAACGGCGGGGTTCATAGGATTTGCAGATATTACAAATACTTTGACGGTAGTAGATGAAACAAACGGTAATTCATATTATTTACTAAATTTAGTTCAACATCTTCAAATTTTCATCATTATTTTTCATTGTTATCCTTTTTTAGTTGTAAGGGGACTACCTCGTATAAATCTGTCAACTTTGTACTTTTTTTGTGAAAATTTATTATTGGCTAATAGAAAATAAATCGAAAGATAAAAAATTTATTAAATTTTCCGTTTCGAATTTTATGTTGCCCAGCTTTCCGATCTTCCTCTTATGTATCTGGCATCTATATACTCGTATATATGATGATATGATATTTTATTTTATATAAGCCGATTTATTAAAACTGACCTAAGGATATTTTTATGATATCCTTATAATATTATTTTTTTTTTTCGTATATAACATTTGATGTTCTGTTTTGAGATAAGATGTTTATAAGAAGTTATTTAATAATTTTTATTATTATCATTATTTTGTAAATATAGAATAGATATTCCGTGTATAAGTAAGAAAGGATCATAATATTTGAAATACTGCTATAAGTAAGGAATTGGAAAATTTATGTTTTTTTGTTTAGCTATATAGTATTTTTTAAATTGTATGTAATTGTTATTTTTTAAGGAATAAAAATTATTGATTGTGTATATAACTGTAATCCTTTTTAATTTATTACAATAAGGATATTTATACATTTCATATATAGTAGGGGGGTTCATTAGATATGATAAAAACAGCAGGCATAATTTTGTATTATGCGCGAGAATAAAATGTTACAGAATTAGCATAGGCAGCGAACATTTATTTTCTTAAATAAATAAACGGAAGCCGCGAGTAAATTTCAACAAAATATACATATAAGGTTATGATTTCAACTCTTCTATCTACGTAGTTAAATATACCGAGATATGTACGTATGGGTACAAGACGAAAATGCTATTTGGACCGGATCGCAATAGTAACTATATATAAACTTTTCAACTTAATGAACAGAAAATTAATGTACTATGCTACTCAAAATTATAAGTACAGCATTTTTATTCTTGCATCTCAACAACAAAAAAATACTTAAGTAGAATAAAATTGCATTATAATACGATAAAAATGGTTATTATTCTTTTTAATTTATTTGGAATATTATTTTGTTAGTTCTGTTCATTTAACATTTCCAGCTCTTAACATGGACAATATATTGCCACTGCAGTACGTAGCTGGCATTGTCTGTTATTTATTTGTATATCCTTTCTTTATTTAAGTATTTTAGGAAATGTACTACTGCCAGGATAAAGTTATGTTGAACTATAAAGCAATAATATGGTATGTAATTCGCTATTCGTCTGCTGTTTTAAAATAGAAACAAATTGGCAAAATAATATTTTGTTACCAGTAACTTGATTTTAAAATTTAAAATCTTAGGACACAGGCGAATACTGAATTAAATGTTTGTTTCAAGCTAAATTAAATAATTTTTTAAAAATTCCAAATAAAAAAAAATCTGTCTAAAATATTTTTTTGCCTGCTGTAAGCGCGATGAAACCAATCATCTGCACTGAAGTTATTAGATATGTCGGGGTGTTAGGGATGTACCAGGAGTATCTAACACCTGTATATAAACATACACCGCGGTTCACTTGATTTTACTGTAATTTCTCGCGGAGCTAAGAATATATTTTTATCGAGAAGAGGGAAAATTGAGAAAAATTTCGAGTGAAGTTATTGAGAAAATATCGAGTAAATTTCGGTGTAAGTTGCTAAAAACGTTTTCAGCATTTTCAAAATAAGTATTTAGTAACTGATCAAACATTAAAATGGGTACATCAACAATAAAAAATATTTTAAATACGGCAGAAAGGGCAAAAATCGATGTTTACTACTCGTAGAGATTTTTCTAATAAAATAACCGGAAATTCGTATAAGGATATGCTGCAATCAGCTTTTCCAGAAATTCAGGAGCTATTTGGGGTTCTTCAGTGGATTTTCCAAAATGTTCCAAAAGTTTCCATATATAATGCCCGTACTGTGAAGTCTTGGATTGCGTGGCAAAACGTTGAGTTACGAGTATTACCATGGCCACCTTATTCCCCTGATTTAAATATCATCGAAAACGATTGGGGCTGGCTTACTCGCAAAGTTTATAAAGAAGGCAAACAATACAATCCAACGAAGAGCTGTTTGCAGGAATAAAAGCTACCTGGAACGAGATCTTGTTGGAGTACTTAAAATCTTTATATGGTTCGTCTTAAGGATAGTAGTACACATTACTAAAAATAGCTTGAAAGATTAAAGAATTTGTTAGTAAAAAAAAAATAAAAATATAAATGACTGCGTTTTCATCTAAGTTGCGTCTAATCAACTGAACCGAAAAAATAACACTGAATTTGAACTTATCTTCAAAAAATTGAAATGCAAGTTAATTTGCTTTGAATATTATCGATTAGAAATTTATTGAGGAGGGTTCCTCTCTTTTCTCAATAAAAGTATTTCCTTGGCTCCGCGAAAAGTTATAGTAAAATTAACATATAAAAGAAAAATTTTAAATGCGGCTAATCAAGTGAACCGCAGTGTATAAGTTAACAGTCGGTCAAAGTTGGTTAACGACTCGGTCAAAGTTGGTCGAGTTGGAAGTTTTTTGTGCAATCAAGTATAAACATTTCAGAATTGGTGCGTTAACTTTAAATTGTAATATCAGTCTCTTACTTTATTTTACGTACCAAAATAAAGTATAGTAATCATGAAAAATGACATGAAAGTCAAAATAAGAGTTTTTAAATAATATCTGTGTGTGTGTGTGTGTGTGTGTGTGTGTGTGTGTGTGTGTGTGTGTGTGTGTGTGTGTTTTTTTTTTTTTTTTTTTTTTTTAACCGGGTAAAGTGAGGAAAATCTTCAATAAGACGAAGCTTCGATGGGCAAACATCTCAGCAACAGTGATGGATTTCTACCATCTAAAAACCACACACCCTTTCGAACATCCCCCATGCGGAACTATCAGTTAGACATTACTTCGCATGGAGGTGACTAGTTACTAGACTCTATCCTCCTCTCAGCGTCTCAACCTTACATTGAGATTGCCACCGCTATCTAGCCATACCGCGTTGTTCCTTTCTAGCACGCTCTAAGCATCTCAGCTCCTTAAGCACCACTGCTGCCATGTGGCTTACTGCATTCCAATTACCTTCACACACAAGCATTAGCTCCACTATGTTATCAGGTGTCACGGGCTGCCCGAGGATACTGGACAGTTCTATTCGAGTTGTCTCGAACCGTGGACATTGAAAGAATATATGTTCCACATCCTCTTCTGATCCTTTGCAGGCAGGACATTCCGAAGTGTCGGCATGTTTAAATCTGTAAAGTGTGTGTGTGTGTGTGTGTGTATGTGTGTGTGTATGTGTGTGTGTGTGTGTGTGTGTGTGTGTGTGTGTGTGTGTGTGTGTGTGTGTGTGTGTGTGTGTGTGTGTGTGTGTGTGTGTGTGTGTGTGTGTGTGTGTGTGTGTGTGTGGCTGGGTGTGGCTGGGTGTGGTGGCGTGCAAAATGAATGTAGTTTGTTCTCTACATCTCAGAAGATTAACTGATTGAGGTGAAACTTCAGATTTTTCCATAAATGGGGAAATTTCGGTGATTTTTGGAAATCGGTCGACAGTAAGTGACAGCCTCCATAGGAGATTTTTCTATTTTGGTAAATATTTTGAAAAGTATATCATTTACACAAAAAAACGAATATAAACTAAATAACCTAAACCTAATCAGGTTAGTTTTCAAAAATTTAAGGACGTGTACTGGCCGTGCTCCACTGGAAGTGACATCTTCCATACGAGCTTTTTCGAGAAAAACGACTATGAACTAAAATAATCTAAATTAAATTGTCTACAATATCGGTTCAAATCAGGATAGTAATCATGAACATTTTTGAACTCGTGCGTGACTAAATGTTGTTTGTTTCCTGCAGCCGAGATAGATCGACTGATCGCACTGAAACTTAATACTTAACCTTTTGTCGAAATTGGTTCACCGAAAGTGTTAGCTCCCATAAGAGCTTTTTCTTTTTTTGCAATAACATATTTTGAAAAGTACTAAGCATTTTCGAGAAAACGATAAAAAAATCTTTAAGCGCGGTTTCCATTACGAAAAAAAATTTCTCAGTGAAAATACTAAAAAAACGAACAGAGAAATTTAATCTTAAATCTACAACAGAGTGAAAGAGAAACTACGATTTGTTTATTTTTTTATAGCAAATTTTTATAGTTAAAAAATTGAAATATTAACCAAAACATTTCATAGTTTTTAGTGATTTGTGTGACCGAATTTTTGTTGTAAACTTATAAATCTGTTTTTAATATGCCTGAAACTGAAGAGTACAACACAACACTCGAATGACAAAATTAAACCATAAATGAACTATAAAAAAGGTTTGGTAGCGTGGGCGAATTTTGTTCATATTGCAACACAATATTTATGTATATTTGTTGGAATGTTGCCATAAAAGGTACTCCGTTGAGTATTTTTTCCAAATTTTATTGCAGTACACTACTACTAATACAATAATTTTGTGGGTAAAATTTTTGTTTCTCTCCCACACTTGAATAATCGATAAGTTGGTCTCGCTTTTTTTTACTGTTTTTTTTACTTTTAAACAGGATTTTCCATGAATAGGGTTCCATGAAATTTGAAGAATCAGAAAAGAGTTCTGTGGCAAAGTAAGTTTGGGAAGAGAGAGCAGAATAAAAAAAAATTGGAGTTATGTATATACACGGATGAGATGCAAAGAGATATGCGAAGAGATTTCAATAATTGTTTTTTGTAGATTTTGTTACACATACATATACATTATCTATTACGACTAGAATGTCTTGAAAAAAATACCAAATACATTAGTTATCAAAATGACACCGATAAACAAAGATGTGCGCAAAACAATTTTAGTACAATTCGCTAGTGATTCCATATTAAGCACAAAAAACCGTAATACAAGAATAAGAACAGGCCAAGAAAACTTGAAAAGATTTCATTAGGAAGGCCCTAAAAAGTTGATGTTTGTAAAAGTTTGGTTATAAAAATCAAAGAAATCTATATTTAGAAACCAGAAAGAAGAAAAAATTACCTCTTCGTGATGAGAAGCAACAAAAAACAGCAAAACTAATGGCCAGAAAGCTATATAATGAGTATTTAACAAACTTTCAATGATCCATATTAATGGATGATGAAAGCTATATGAAGCTTTATACAAAACAAATTCCTGGCCCACAGTTTATACTAAGATAAAAAGGCGGAGCATCGATAAAAAATGTACAATTGGCGTTGCAAAATTCTCATAGATCGTCTTGGTTTGGCAAGGAATTTGTACTTGTGGAAAAAGGTCCCGGCCATACTTCACACAGGGGACAATGAATTGGTATTCTTACTCTAAAAATTGTCTGAAGCAAGAATTCTTCCTTTCATTCGAAAGCACGAAGAACCAGTGCCGTTTTGGCCAGACTTGGCTACAATAAACTCGGGTAAGGCAATGGACTTTTATGAAATTAACAATATTCGAGTCGTACCTAAAAGTCACAATCCACCAAACTGAACACAATTTCGCCTAATTGAAACATTTTGAGCCAAAATAAAAGGATTTTTACGGAGGAAAGGTAGAATGACTAGAACAATAGTAGAATTATCCAGAATGTGGATGTCACCCCCAAAAAAATGACTGAAGGTGGTGTGCAAACTTTAATGCAGAGAGTTTCGAAAAAAGTGCGGGGGAATTATAAAATGTATTTTTTTAAGTTGATTATGTATACAAAAACTGATATAATTTAGGTTGTTGTTTTTTTAACATAATTAACTGTTTTATTTACTTTCGAATAGGCCGGTTCGAGCTGAAATTGAGGTTATTGGTCCGCTTTTATTGGAAAACGTCATCGCAAATTTTGATATCCAGATACAGGCCTGATGAACGATATTGTTTTTCATACATAAATGGCATAGAACCTTTCCTTATCAGTAAAAAAGTTTGACTTTTCATTCCAAAATGTGTATTTTATTTACAAATCAAAAAAAATGGTGTGACAGATGCCCCACTCTGTAGTATTAAAGGACAAATGAAATTATAGAATTTTCCAGAAATTACAATTTTTACCGTACGTACGTCGCACTTTGGTAATTTTTTTTCGAAAACATTTTGATTTCAAAAAAAAATATTCGAACTAAATTACAAACGCTAGCCCAAGTAATCTACCATAAATTTCTAAAGTCTCTTTTACAATTTTGTATGATTGTTTATTAAATATAATTTAGTAGAATACCACAACTTGAGCACATAAATTATACTGTCGGATAAGATGTGTTTAAAATTCAAAATTTTCTTATTTGTGTTATCCTCCAAATATTTTGGTTGTGGTGGTTTGCGCAACTTCCCGCACTAATTTACATTCGATATCGAGCACCTGTACGCGATTCTGTAAGAAATTTTCATAGGACCGCTGTGTACTAAAATTTGTTTATCATTGATTGAGTACGTTTAAGAACAATCGTTCACCGTTGATGTGATTAAATTATAGAGCGATATCTGTTTGCGCCAATCGTGACAATTTGGAGGTGGAGGTTGTTTGTCTGCTTTTCGAAATTTCGAAATAAAAATTCATCCAAAGCACAAAAAGCGGAATTTTGACGCTTTTCAAAATCCCGCCTTTCAGAATCAAGAGCTTGATTTTGAAAATAATAATCCCTGATGGATCCAAATCAAGGTGAATATTTTATTTTTAACATGAACGTTTGAATAAATTTTGGATTTTGATCGAAATAAACGAAACTAGGCCATTTCTTAACAAATTAATGTTAAATTTGGTTTGTAAATCACTCAGCTATATGGAATGGAATAAAGCCATTCCTCAACTGAAATTTTTAAAATTTGAAAGAGTTGGTAGAGCTGTGTAGTGAAATTTGCTAAAAGAAAAAAACAAATGTTCGATTAAATCTGAACACAATACGGCACAACACTGATTGAGATCTAAATATCTTTTTCGCAGTCGTGCAAGTTCGTATTTTATAAACCACTAGGTTCTGACCTCTAATGACTGTAGAACGCTTTCTTCGAATCACGAGATAAAACAACAACTCGGAGGAAGCGGGCCACGTGCAAAGGTCCCCACAAAAACGCATGATATTTAAAATTTTCTCACTTGAGGAACACTTCGACTGTGCTGGTGCGACACCATTGAACAAGACTAAGCGTAGGTCTTGTTCGATGGTGTCGCATAAGATCTTGAATCTAGTGTGCGAGAGCGATGGATCGAGATGGATCAGAGAACACTTTACCCCCACCAAGGCCTATTTATTGAAGGAATGTGCTTTATATGACTTTATATCTTATAAATCTACTATCTCTATATCTTGATCAAGTTCACATCATCTTTCAAATCCCAAGAAGGATATTACAACTATAATTCAATTATAACTTACATGCAATTGAGGCTAATTGCACATGATAAATTTATAACAAATAAATAATAAAATTATGTAAGAAATATTACCATGTTCATGATTATGATTACAAATTACCATTTAACATGTTGTTATGTCCTCCTAAACTGCCTCTTTATTTATTATGACAATAAAATTAACAATATCATGTTCATTGTTTTTCTTTCTCTATATGTTTGTACATAATATAGTATAGAGCTGTATGTATGTAATATACCCAGAAGTATACATATAAAGGGGGATATTACGGTTATTTTTCTTTCTGGCAACTTAGCCACCACACTATCCCACCACCTTATCGCACCCATCACACATAACGAAACAATTTCCTCTTTTTTTACGAACCGTTTACTCGGGGAATACGATAAAATAAAAAATCCATTTTCCCCATGACCCTCAACATTTATATTTTTTGTCTTGTATAAATTTACCACCCATCCCAAAATTTTATTTTTGTTTTATATTTAAGGATATTGTGTTGAGTTGTTGTACCGATTGGTAAACTGTTTTTTTTACTCTGCAAAATATCATATTTTCCTTATATACAAAAAACAACTGCTAATTTTTATTTTTCAACTCAATTTAAATTACAAACAGACCAAGACCGTTTTCTTATCACGGGTGATGGTTATTTTATTTTCCTCCGTATCATAACATTTTTTTCCTTGTTGGGTGAATGATTAAAAGAATTATTATCTATTATATTGGAATTAAAAATATAAACATTACGTAGAAAAAAAAAATTGTTGGGAAAACCTTTAAACGAATACCATTTTATACCAATTGGATGGTGATTTTCTATTAAAAATTAATAAGACTATGTGAATATTTATACGAGGGGTGTTTTCTGGTTAATTTTACTCAGTGTATCATCTTTTGGATTTGATTGACTGTAAAGGAAATTAAATGGTTTTGTTATAGTGTTTAATAGCAGGGTGGTGTTTGCTGCCGTTGTACATGGGCAAATCTTTTACAAAAAATTATTTGAAAACTGCTCGAAGCATCTTGACACCGAACATTATTTTCCCGTCACTATCAACTTAACATAATAAGAGATGAATTTAAAATGTGGTTTGTACTTTTACTCCTGGAGGGGTGATGACGTTTGAATGGCAATAAAATTATCAGGGAAAATATGTTTGTCATAAAATTTTATTTTGATTATTTCAGCTGAGATTGGATTCTCCTCATTCCACTATCACTTATTGACGAATCAGAAATTTAACCTCATCCTCCACTTTGTAACAAAATTGTTTAGTATTTTTTATTACGATTTTCTTTTTTATTTTATTACCTATATAGACATTTAGTTAACATACTTAAAAGAAAATTTATTGGAACATATTTATCGTATTGAAAATAAGTAGAAATGTTCTCTTCTTTCAAATAAACGTATAGATCTAATTTTGTGGGTTTCTTCTGCTGTGATTACATTAGGATGTAAACATAATTGAATATAAATACGTACACAGAAAATGATGATAATACTGAGTATAGTAATGGTAGGGGTTGAATTATGTACGTCAATTAGCATACAAATCGGCAATATTCAACTGAGTAGCTCAATTGGCAATAAAAATTAGGTTAGAATGTAAGCTTTAACGGTTATTAAATCTTGTGCTTTAGATTTTCACGGTTAGTTATGTAAGTTTTAGAAATCTAGAAATTTATCCGATCAACTGCGATTGGAGAAAAATAAATTATGTTAATGTAAAAAAACTTAGTTCTAACAATTTCTGCTGTAATTTAAGAATAGAGAAAAGACCATAAACAAATTCTACTTTTAATGAATACAAGAAACCAAAATTCAAAAATTCGGATTTTATGCTTCAAGAGTACACTTCCTTTCTCGGTGGCCTTACGTGGTTCAATTTCAAATCAGTTCTTAGACAGTTGTTAAATAGCACTTCTCACGGTTAAGAAGTAGCTCGATCTATTCAGTGGAAAAACAAACAAATTGATCTAGTCAGCCGAGAGACCCCATGAATTTCATTATGAAACTCGTATTTTGGTCCAAACTAATCCATATATGTTGAGACCGTCCACATTCATTCCAAATGGCGGTTTCCAAAACTTTATCCGTAACTCATTTTGGAGAGCACAACTCAAAATAGGACTCTTCGAGCACCATATCCGGAACCCTTGGTAAAAACTCATTTTCATCACATAACCCTAAATACTTTATCCCAAATGGCTACAGAAAGGCATGTATTTGTTTATGATAAATCAATCTCAGTTGAGATATGGATATAATAATATGAGATAATATTTTCAATGAAATCCAGTTTAATATTTTCCAGAAAAACAAATGGACGTAATGTTGGAATTCCATATTCATGTATAAATCAGGTTTTAGGTAAAGGATGAAAAACTGAAAATGAAACATTGTTGAAATAGAATTTGCACATGTGGCAATCTAATTTATAAGATTAAATAACAAAAAACTCAAATTTTGAAGTCCAAAATAAATAAAACAGACCATTAAGCCCTCAACCATTCAAAACTGACTGATTTTCTAACAGGCACGAAATAACTGACAACACCAATGATTTCAACAAACAACAAATTCATACAAGATTGGTAACAGCAACATAAACAATTTCCTGAGGCAAAAATCACCAGATTCCACTAACAACCGTAAACTCTGAACCAACAACCATACGTCCTACAACAGCCACTCTCATTCTCTCTTGGGAAAAATGTATCTTTTAGATTTTTTTTTTTTGTTGGGATACTGTAGTGAAAATTCTAAACGATTAATTCTTTTCAAAACCCTCATGCAGTCTTCGTATGATCTTAACTTTTAGAGAATTAACCATACGTCATGGTTACCTGTAGGAACATTTGAGGTATTGACCAAAAATTAAAAAGAATTGTCAAGGCTGCAGAAACTTAAAAATATAGTGAAAATTCCAAAAGATAAATTTTTCAATTTCCCATATTTTCGCCAGTAGTCTCAGTATGACCTAAACTATTAGAAAAACTACCGCATGTATTTTTTACCTGTTTGAGTTTTTCAGATATTGCACAGAAACTGAAAAGAATTCTTACATGGCCGCTGAAACTCTAAAAATTCGAATTCCAAACGATACATATTCTAGACTGAGTATCACGTTAGCTATTAGAAAAATAACGGTTTATATTATGTTGTGAGGGTTTTTGAGATATTAACCAAAACCTGGAACTTAATTATCTGGCCGCAGAAAATCAAAATATTACGAATTTATCGTTTAGAATTCGTAATATTTTGATTTTTCCGAGTTTTCTATTTAAATTCTTTTTACTTGAAAAGATGAGGACAAGAAATTTATCAAAGTTCTCACCAGCAATATTTGACTATATATTAGAATTGCACCTTATGCTTGTGCTTTTAATCACTTTAAGGATCACATTATTACGAGCTGTTGTGGGCAGTTGTTTGCTTGATGAACAATTTAGTAACAAAATTGGCAATATCCTAAAAAAATTGGCACCATCACATTTGGTTTGAAATTATCTTAGAAACAATCATTTAAGTTTCCGCATTTCCAACGGAAAAAAATCAAGGACAAAAAAATTTCTTTTCACATTCCCTAGCAAGTAACAAGTAACCGTTCGATATAAATAGGTGGAGCTCTTTTTGCCAATATTTAGTGAAACATTTTAATTATCAAGTCCAGGTTGGCTTCAAAAATACTGATTGATGTATCTAACGGGCACAGATACTAGAACTTCATCAAACATTTATGTTTCAATCCAACACCAATCCTAGAAACCAAACTTCATAACAATTAGTTAGACATGGCAAAGTTTAGTCCAACATGAACAGATCCTAGAATTTTGTCTTAAACTCACTCAAGAATCCTTTTCCAAGAGCGCTTTTAAAGTTTTATTCCACTGAAATATTTTTTTTTTTGTGAAAAATATGTACAAAAATTAATAAAAAATGTCTGCTATTCCGGTTAATTATGACACATGTGTCTAATGGGGATATAGGACTACATTCATTGCCTTCTCGCATGAAATAGCGTCGCAATTCAGCAATATATTTAGGGTCAAGTGTCTCATCTTCATCGAGTTCCATGTCGTTTTGGGAACTTAACTGTTTTGGTACAATTTGTTCAATAATTGCATCCTCACATGCTTCATTATCATTATAACATTAAAGGTCATTGTCTATGTTAATGAAATCCTCATAATCCCTTACTTGTTGAAGTACCAAAATTGTAGCGTCGTCTTCTAGCGCCGTAACATCTAGTACCTCCTGTTCTACACTCTTAAACCCGCAATGAGCAAAATAATTTTGAGCTGATTTGCTGGTTATTGCACTTATTGTAATCTTTGCGCTGATTTTTCTGGCCGTTGCGGTTGACGTTATTAGCTTATCTTCAATTGTTTCGAGAATATAATGTACCAATCTTCCGCGATACAATGCTTTTAAATTTTTGAGAATCCCATGACAATGGGAATGGGGACAAATGTCACAGATTTATAAACTAAGGAATCATCGGGTGTAGCACAGTATAGTAGACCACTTTCATCAGCATTTTAAATATCATCAGGACTAAACTTGTGCAATAATTCAGGTAATCTTCTATTTTTCCACTCTTCCGCGCTCGCAGTATCAGCACTATCGAGAAAGAGGCGACAGCCAACCATTTATGGCTTTAAAGCTAACATGTCCGAGTTTTTTAGCCAATTCTTCTGATTTGGTTTTTAATATTTATCCATCAATACGCACACCTCGTCCAGTAACTATAGAAAACTATTTATCGAGGGCCTCTTCAACATCCGGATCCTAGCCATTTCGTTTGCGTTTTATTTCCTTTCCATATTCATTGCGTGATTCCTATTCCTACCTTAATTTATGCTGTTGGCTTAACAAACGTCCTATGGTCGATTTTGGTACACCGATAATGTTTTCAAGTTGTCGATGAATGGTGTTATACATTTGGTTTTTATTTTGTCCAATATGATTATTTTATCCTTTAATGTTAAATCTTTCCTCGGCATTTTGACCAGGAACACAACAACAATCAAAAATTGTGAAGCGATAAAAAAGTTAGCTTCTTTTTCGTTACAAAAAAACATTCTTACTATCACACAAAAAAACTAGGTTATGTATTTGACATTTGTCATACGAATTACGAAAAAACAAAAAAAATGAATTGCTACACTGTATAATTTTATATTTTTATTTTTAATAGAAACTCTTTTTAGTCGCTGTAAATATATTCGTTACACTGTTGAATGTATCCCGATAAAATGACATATTCCCAAATTAAGAGAAGTAATTTTTGCTTAATTTCTCGATTTGATTCCGTTTTACAGGGTTTGACCCAAATAAATGGCTGCCTTATTTAGCCGATGCCCGAATTAACCGAATTCCACTATATAATTCTTAGGTACGTCTGTGTGTGACTGAACTTCCGCTAAACGGCTGAACCGATTTTAATGAAATTTTTGTGTGTATTTGAGTTCCTGGATGGTTTAGATTTACAATTGGACCCGGTAGGTGGCACTGTAATCGGTTCCTAGGATTAAAAAATCATAATGCGTTGGCAATTGCTTCATCTGGCATTTGCTTGATGGTGTAAGGACTGCACAATTAGCACTCAAGTTGCCAATGATCGTTCACACAAATACAGACGGAATGTACAACATATAGAAGGATTTCGGCATGGCTAAAATTTTGCAAAAATGCAAAATCTGCGATGAATGCACCATGAATCACAAGCATTCACTTGAACCTCTCCATAAATGGATGTAGGATCTCAACGATAATAGCATACTTTTCTGTGGCGCTCTACTGTTGCTGTCCTGTCCGGTGATTTCAGACAGATATTGCCGGTCATTCTACGTGTTACACCTTAACATAAATATGCATGTCCAACTGCAAATTGATCCATCGGCACTGTTTTGATTTTTCTTTGTTTGCTATTACTTAATCAAAATGAAAATCGTTCAAATTTGTACATAAGGGTCCATTTTCATAAGTGGTCACATCTTCAGTTATTTGTAGATCCATTATGAGCACACCGATCAACTGAGTTTTACACAGTTCTACACGCAGCTTATAATGAAATATGACCGTCACACATTTACACACATGCAGCGACAGCAACATCTTTTTTGTATTAACATTATTATACCTAGCACCAATCTCAGGAAAAGTACTCCTTCTTTCGCCAAATGTACCAATGACAAGTACCAAATATCGTCCGGCCGTGACGCGAGAATTGAACGGCGCAGAATAATGAGAAATTGCACTAGTTTTTTATTTCACTTTGTCCAACAGCAAATCACACAATGACGAAACAAAAAGTTTGAAATATTTAACTTAATGCCAAATGTCACTTAATATATAGTTTATGAAAAATTCGAATGTTGAAGAAATGTTTGCTGAACTCGCTTATATAGCAGGCAAGCCAACGTTCGGGCAGGTCAGTCGGGTCCGCTAATAAACTATATAATAACAGAAATACTGTTTTCTGATAGATCTGCCGCTTGTACAACGACACAAAACTAAACCAAACCACCCAACCTTGAACAGGAGTAACCACGGGAAAAACCTGTAAACATTATCCCAATACGAAAACAAAACAATCTATATTAAAGACAACTAAATGCAAACCCAACACATTTTTTCTTTTTTCCCTATTTTTTTATTTTTAAGCAAGTATTAGTTATCCAGTATATTTAATGCCCTTTGAAGGTCAATTAATACCCCCCTTTTCATTCACGCACACACCACCCGTTCACACAATTACAGTTTGACACCTGCACATTGCAAGCTCTATGTGAACCTGTACACTAACATGGACGGTGGGTCGCTACTGAATTTTGCAATCCAACAGAAGGTTTTAGTTGAATTTATTAACATCACCGACAGTAAGCGATGACAAAAATTTGCTTTGCATCTAGCCTCTGAGGGGATTCGAACCCAATACCTCTCGGCTTAAGTGCGGTTAACCACTGCACCCCCCGCATTTGTCGGATTAAACATAACTTGTTATTCAATTCGATTAAGAAACCCACCTCGTTTAATGCTGAGCTTGGCGTTACAGAATCCAAGACCCTATTCTATCCCCTTCCAATTTGCTCCAAACTCGGCCTCAGTTTAGATAACAATATTGCCCATCTCATGGTCATAGTAGGACCGATGGATTTGTGAGTAACTAAAAAGTTACAGAACATTATTTTAATTACGTTTCGAAAATTTCAGAATTTCTAGTAAATTACAATTACACCCCTATGTCCAGCAGTACTTAACTCAGCTTGGAGTTTTCCGAGGATTGAGCCCTGTCAATGTCAGAACTGCCCTAAACTCTGCCTGAGTTTCTCTAGAACTAGCACCTATCTTTATAATTCTAATTTCAAACATTTCGGAATATCTAGTCATTTTCACCCAATTATATTATCGCCTGGTTTTACTTACCTAGGATTAGGATCAATCTTATGGCCATATTAGGCATCGACCACGTATATAGATAACGGAAAAGTTACAGAATATTTTACAACTATAATTTTGTAAGTTTCGAATTCTGTTGTAAATTACACCCCATGACACCCTCATATAGTAGGATTGATGATCATGAGGGTAACACAAAAATTGCAGAACATCCTCTACATTATATTTTCAAAAATTACGATATTTATTGTATCTTACAGACCATAGCATTAGGACCAAGCATGTCAATCTTGATCTAATAATTGCTCTACAATAAAAAAAGACTTAATGGCAACAACATCATCGATCACAGTCGTCACAGGTTCACTCTTTCACTCTCTCTCTCCGCCAAACTAACAACTTCGATAGTCAAGAGTTTGGAGTTGATTTTTTGATCAGCTACCGTTTACGCCTATACGTCAGGGATTATGGATTCATAACATTTCATTTATGAACGTACATGCGCTAAAGTAGATAAAACAGCACATGACAATTTATAAGACCTCGAAAGTGTTTTATACAAAGCTCCCTAACACGATGTTAATATTGTTTTGAGTGACTCGAACGTACAAATCGGAACATACAGCATTCATCGTGATACTATCGACCCACACTACGTACAACTTGGATTAAATAATAACGTGATACGCACCCCGAGCACTCTGCTATATAATTTGGTTATACGTCGAAATCATATGATGATTAATAGCATTTAAAAGATTTTAAGACCAACTGCATTGCTAACATCGATTCTGGCCGCTTTCTGGTAGTTACGAAACATACGGTTCACATATAATCCACATAAAAATTTTTTTTTTCAAAATGTATAACCATATGTAATGGATAATTAATAATTAATGGATGCAACCCAAATTCTATTCAACCTACCGTTAGAATATGTCATCCACTAACTGTTTATATTACAAAGTTCTTTTCTCGTTGAAAATGAAGAGACACCCAAATATATAGCTATCGCGAGAAGGCAAACGGATAATTTTTAAGAGGTGACACAATACGAAAAGTTGAATGAGATTTGGGCTCAATGGTAAATGTGCAAAACTCAGTCTATGCACACGTGCTAATATTGGGAATCGCAACACATAATCTGTTACACAAAAAACAAATATTTTTATCAACAAAGCGCTGATAACACTAAAAGTAGCGGTGATTGTCATCTTTGATTAAGGAAGGAGAAATGTACCGATATGTACTGAAATTCAAGGTCGGAAATGAGCTAGATTACATCGATTTAATTGGAACGGGGCCCGGAAATATACTGCTGTCCTGAAATTGTACCATAAAACAGGCTCTCATTCAACTGGCTCAATGAAGAAAGGACCTTACGGGAGGCCTCCTATTCGGTGGATGGACAATGTTGAATAGGACCTTCAAACTCTTGGTTCTCATGTATGAAGAAGAATTCATACCAACGATATCTACATTCCCATTTCAAGTGGCGTTTGAATTGGGTGGATAGGAGGGACGGGATAGAGGAGGGGTTGTTCTTCAAAAATATTAAAATTTTCAACATGTTTAAGAAAATTTCATTAAATAATTTTTCGTATCTATTTCTAAAATTCTACGTTCTTATATCATTAATCTTCTTGTTTTGGTTTGTCGAATTGTGATTAGAAACTATCTTTACTCATGTTTTCCATGAGTACTGCACTATAGAGCTCGATAAAAGTGTTAGTCTAGTTTAAGCAATTTAAAAGGAAAAAATAAATGTATCATATTTTAATAAAAGTTTAATAAAAGCACGCGGTTTGATTAAATTCAGTCTTCAATAATTAAAATTACAGTTTATTTTTACGTTACACATACATAACAGTTTTCTGCTTTTATCGAGTGTAACTCAACAATTAATTAGGCTTGTGTATTAAATCTCACAATTACTTAAAACTAATAATTTTATTTTCATTATCATTGAAACTTTGCTGATTGTATTTTGTAGTGATAAAAAGGGTCACCTTTCATCATTTCTCTAAAAAAACCAAACACAATTTTTGTTGTTCTAGACCATAGAAGGGGAAATTTAAAATTCATTATAAGAAATATTATATATTAAAATTCTGTCAAATTATATTAGGTTTAAAGGTTTTAGTTGGGCTCAACGAAACGTAACGAAAAAATTCCATAAATTCTTCAAAAACAGAACAAGTGACCTACTCTGCCGATCGATATTTAAAGTTCATAGTCAATTTCGATCATTTGTGTCTTTACTACACAATACAGTTTATGTGGAAGACAGTGACATCTACCATGCAGTAGCAAAAATATTCCTTTTTTATCTTACAGTTAGAAACTTGTAATCTGCAATTTTATTTATTGTTGTTATCTTATTTTTGTCTTGCATCGTTTAGCTACACATATTACTTTACTAAAGAAAACTAGCCACTTATGTAACACTTCTCGGTCGGATATTTCATCTTATTAAAAAATATTACTTCTTGTAACAATAATGAATGAGCCCCATAAATTATCACAAGAAAATGAAAATGTCTTCACTTAAATCTAAATTAAAATCCAATCGTCCAATAAAAATCAAGCACAAATGCTGTAACAGGCAAATGAGAAAAATAAAAAATTTCCTTGAGTTTTTCACGTTTTCCAATAAAAACGTGATTTGACTTAATTCATAAAAATTATCTTGGATTAATCACATTTCCACTGTCATTATAAATGGATAGTGTTGTATGTAAAATGTAAAAGAAAAATTTTTTATTTCGTTTTTTGTAGACTGGGTGGAAATTATATTTCATTATAAACCTACACGAAAACCATTTGTTCTATCTCTTTTAATTTAAATTACCAATTAACCTAAATATTTATTTTTTTTTGAAAATCATTAAAAACTTATGGGAATTTTTTTTGTGGTTTATTACCGTTTTCCTACTTTACCCAATCATATTTTATGATTTAGGAAAAATAATACACCAGAAAATTAAAACCACAAAATGGATCTGCTGGATTTTTTTTTTGTAAAAAAGCTTTTGTATTCTCATTTTTTCATTTATATAAAAAGGGTTTTCCTGCCTGAACGAGGAAAAAAATTGAATCGTTTTTTAAAACCAAAAAAAAAAAATTATCTTTCACCTCTATTCGATTTTTTCTAGTATTCTTCCTGCTGCGATTTTTTACCATTTTTTCCATTTTCGTGGCGTAAACAAATGAGATGTAAAATTAAGCTCTACTGCAATTACATTGAAAATCAAATATGGAAAATTTAGCAAGGACTAAATTTTCGAATATATAGAAATATAAAATTAGGACATTGCCAGCCTTTAACAGTAACTATTACACTAGCTTAATATTATAATGCGATGGTTCAGTAACTTGAAGGGATGAGGAAAGGCAACTGTGCGCTTAAAATTTTTAATGTAGTACATAATCTATTTATTATCTATTTAGTCAAAACTCGGAATAAGGAAAGCTTTCCTATTCCAACTAACTATGTACTACGAGGTGTGCATACCACTCGTTCATATTAAATTGCAAGCCCCTATAAAATATAACTTAAAATTAACATTAAATAAATAAATTAATTAAGGCTTTAATAAAATGAAACACGAAATTTTTACATTTTGAATAAGGTAAACGTTTAAACAACTTAGAGTTATTGTAAACATTGGAACGGTTTACTGGAACAGATAACCAATTTTTATAACCGGCACTGTTGAACAAAAAAACGGAAGTGGTCGTACACAAAAAACATCACATCACGATGATCGGGCGGCCTATCCATCGTTTTGCACAAAAAAATCCACCGGTTCAAGCCAATCGATCGTGAATGAACTAAATTTGAATGCGAGTTTTACAGTAAGGAACAAGTTAACATAAATTGGGTTTATAGCTGTTTTAGGATGAAGAAAACACTGCTTTGCAAAGAAAATGTAAATAAACGATTGGATGTCGCAAAACAGTTTATTAATATGCCGATATCTTATTTGAAAAGTGTCATCTGGTCAGATTAGAGCAAATTTGAATTCAAAATTCTATAAACACCAAGCCGCATTTGGGTTGCCAAAGGAAAACAATTAAATTTAAAATATGCTCAAGCCAGTTAAGCATGGAGGAGGGTAGTGTGCGATTGTTTTTCTGGCATGGTGTGGATAATTTAGTCAAAACTAACATAAATATTTCCGGAAATTAGATTCTACGAGAAAACCTTGCTGAATCCGCTAGGAAAATGAAGTTAAATCGTTTCGTGTTTCAACAAGAGAACGACTCGAAACATACGTCAAGAGTTGCCAAGCAATTTTCCGAAAAAGATTGAAAATATTAGAGTGGCCACCACAATAAATCTCATAAAGTCCCAATCCATACAACTTACCGGGGTCTAATTCTGGGCGTGTGTACTACAAGAGTGACCTTCCATTTCAAAAAATTACCTCAAAAATTAAATTAAAAGTATGAAGCGGCGAGAACAGATGGTCATTGATAATAAAGAAGTACACACCAAATATTGAATAATTTTTAAAAAATTTTATCAATTTGTTTAGTTTTTCTTGCAACATAAAAAAATCAACCATTGAAGTTTTTTTTTGATTTTCTAACAATTTTTTTTTGATGAAATATCAGTACAGAAAACATATAAATAATTTTGTTAGAGGGATTGACAACTTGAGAATCCCAGTGAATCTATTATTACTCTTAAAGCTCAACCCTCATCCCCCCCCTCACCCACCGTTTTTACGAATATGTGAATCATGAACAATTCCATTTACTTTTCAAACATACTTCGAGCAGAATCTTTGAGAATACTTTAATCCAAATGTGAAAAAAATTATTTTATATGCAATTCCCATGTAAAATTTCACGCTGAATCCGAATATGTAATCAGTTAGAATATGTAATCAGTTTTAAGCTACGACCATTATTAACAATTTTCCCTGTTTGACTTGTCACCTGTTCCCCATAGTATACGTTTATGCACAAAGAAGCCGGAAATCCGAACCAAATTTTTTTATATGCAAGTTAATAAAAGTCCTCAGCACTTTGCCTTAAGAAATTTCTAAGAAATTACTCGGCTATATTGGTGTTTTCAATTCGTGCGATACCCAATCTAATTACATATCATGAATTTTCCGGAAAATCTAGGAGAACACTGGGTGTTTTTTTCATGTTTTAATTTATGCAATCTGTTCTGGGACCGAAGTACTCCCACTCTTTGGCGGATTGCTTTTCCCGTCCTACATTACACATTGCTTGCCAAATCGAGAACGTAGAATAATAGGTCCGATTTACGTAGAACCATCTACATATTGCATAGTTCCATGCCAGCCTATAGGCCCATGAATTTTGCACTCAGACAGGAGATCTTACTTGTCTTGTTTCCCACAACCGATCGTAATCGATGATAAATCCCTTTTGCATCCTGCCTCTATCAGTATTCGAACCCGGTACCTCCCGATCCAAGCGCCAACGCTTAAACCACTGTGTCATTTGATTGGCAGAACACTAGGTTAATATTCAAAAGTTGTACTGTGACAGACATACGGTTGGGCACACTATGTATGTTTTATTAATATCAGCACTTCTAGAACCAAATTATTTTGATATTTCCAGATAGTTTTAATTGTGCATATCGCTGTTACGACTCCATGGTCATAAAAATTATTTCCCTTCCGCCTGCACATTTGTTAGGTCATGGCAATTGTTTTCTTTCCATCTGTGCGTTTTTTTTATTTGTTCTCTGGTGAGTGGAGTATTTTGTTTGTGACAGTGGCCAGACACAGTGGGTATGTGTGTGCAATAGCAAGATGATATAGAATGTTTTTTCGGGTTGTTCTGTTTTTTTTTATATACGCGTTGGAGGGAGTGCGAATGTGACGCACACTGAAAAAAGAAAAACTACAACAAAAAAGGACATTCTAAAAGTTTGGTGCGATAATTTTATTTATAGTCTTGTTTGAATTTTGGAAGAAAAAATTTGTGTTCTCATCAAGAATACCCGGAAACATTTTATTTTTATTTGTGAAAGTATAAAACTATGTAAAGCATTGAATAGTATCAAAATATTTTTGTTCATTAATAAAAAAAATAATAATAACAAAATTTATGTTATTTTTTGAGTTTTAAAAGTGTGTAATAAACCGGGCAAGTATCGGGAGAGGTTGAATAGTTCAGGGTGTATGTGAGTGGTATGGTAGTGTAGGGCATTGTGCTGACGGCGAACTGCACTTTGAAAGGCAGGGTGTGTATCAACAAAAAAAAGGTGAAACTTGGAAAATTTTCAATAAGTTGATTTCCTCGTTGTTGTTGTTGTTACATTTTCTTAAGGGTCAACGAAACACTAGAAAATTCACCAAACAAAGAATTGTCACAAAACAAGATAAAATTCGAACAAAAACCAACACTCATAGGAACGGTATAAAATACGGGTGGGCAGTTGAGGCCACTTTATTTACGGATGGCGAGACAACGCCCAACATATTATTTTGGAAGTCTATCAAGGCCGATACATTTATCGGTGGTGGGCCCCAACAGTTTACGGTAAAGGCAAGCCAACGCCCAAGCCATTGTTTACGGGTGAGTTGAGGCCAGCCGTATTATTGGGAGTTATACAACACCAAGCCGCAATGGTCCGGGTAACTGGAGTTGCCTGTGGCTTGACGGCAACAAGGCCGCAAGCCATTCAGTTATTTGGGTTACGGCGGAACACACCCAACCGTCCGGGTGCGGTAAATATCTGTGGCATGACGGCCACCCAAGGCCACAACTGTAAATAGTTATATAATATTAAGGTACAACTTTTGTTTATATTTATTTTTGTTTAAATTTTTATTTTTCCTCCATTTTTAAATATTTCAAATTTACCATTTTTTCCCTTTTTCAAAATTGTAAAAAAAAAAAAATATTTGCCTTATAAAATTACTGAGCGCCAAATAGCGGTTGTTTGTCGCGCGCTCGGTGGGTACGTTGGTCTCGCTTCTCCATTTTGCGATTATTTTTGCATTTTTATTTTTTTTATTTAAAATGAACTGCTAATTTTTGACAGGTTCGGTGTGATGGGAGGGGAAACTCCATTCTGTGTCGGTCACATCCAGCTATAACTACTTCAACATGCTCCTCAAGTTTCGTCAGACAGATTTCATCGGATCCGGTTTTCTTTATTTTTATCTAGTTTGCGTTTCTTTTTTTATAAACTATCTGTAAACACGGTGTAAGCCAGAAGCATCGCAAGCCTCAAAACCCCACGGCTGCTGAGCCGTCCGTAACATAGCTAGTTGTAAAATCACATTACTGAAAATTTAGGGTTTAATTAAATCACATTGAAAATTATAAAATGTAGATAGACCGCCGTAAAAACGTACTTGTGACAATACCAAAAATAATAAGTAAAATTACAGATTTTTTGTTTGTTTTTATAACGAGCCACCGTTTTTAATAACTCAAAAAATTCGACAAGGCTTTGATTTCGTCAGGTTTCAGTTATTGATTCAAATTGTTGACCATTACCACACATATTTTCTGTTAGGACTCTCAAACGATTTTTATGGGACTGCAATCAGGACTCCATGCTGAATAGCTAACAGAAGGCTAATGTTTGTCTTGAAAAACTATTGTTTGGTCTCCTTCGAAACATGAATCTAAGTATTGTCTTGTCGAAAACATTGTGTACATACTGTTGAGATAGGTGTCGTAATAAAGCAGATGGGAAGCTTCCCTTCCCCGAAAACTTTACTTGGATCGCATGACGTCGTGTGGCTTCAAAATTTGCCACTGGCACTAAATTATGCCACTGGCCCCACTATTATGCGAGGCGGTTGGACGTGGTTTACTTTGTAATTTAGTCCATTTAATGTTTGGCGAACTGTTTAAAATGCGATTCTTGCGTGGAGTCGTCACGGAAACATCAACATTTTTCCTTTATTTATTTGCATGATAGACGATTTCGTGTAGCAGTTTTTGGCTTTTCTAGAAGCTGAGATTTTGCTTTGGCCTTTTGTTGGGAATTTTATTCCATATTTTTTTTCTTTTTAATAAAATTGAGAACAACGTTTTTCAAACGCCCAATTTTCCTGGCGATTTCTCTATTTAAATATTGCTCCTCCTTAAATATAATAAAGCCTTTTAGCATGATACAAAATATTACAATATACCTTCAAATTTAATAATTTTATGACAAAAGAGTTTGATTTACCTAAACATAATTAAATATCACTGTTGAACTGTACTGCGTTTAAATTGATGTCTCAACTAAAATGCCAATTTCGGTGATTCTTATTTACAATTTTTTTTTTGTTTAATTTTATTAATATTATGTTTTTAACGTAATTATGTATTCATTACACGTACAATGAACAAAGAAAAAAGAACGAACATATCAGCTTCCAAGCGGAAAACGTAAATTCAAGAGACTGCTTTGCCAATGCCAGAAACCTTACTAAGAGCTTCCATGAAAGATCCACAGCCATCAAAAGGCTAGTTATAAGCAAACGTGTCTGATGTTCTCTCAGTAACGCAGGCGTTATTTCAAAGGCTACTAAATCGGAACGACGAAATGACTCCTATTCGAGTGGGGACGCAGCTATTAATAGATTAAAATTTTTAAAGACTCATAGAATTATTAAGGCACGACGGAGCTATTGTTGCATCAAATTCCTAAATAAAAAGGCGACCGTCTTAAAAAATTTAATGTGCAGCGCTATATTGCTATATATAGACAGACAACCGCTATGCTCGAAAGAGATTGGTCCCTTCAAGATATCATCAGGTGGGTGGTAGGAAAAAGCGCTTGAGGCTGTCATGTTTAATCTGAAACTCGAGGTAAGCAAAAGTTGTATTGAATGTTCGTTCCCAATTCTTACATATGCAGATAATATTGTGCTTCTTGGCCAAAAACATAATGATATAAAGGACCATATTTAATTAATAACGCTGCTCCTTCACGAGGAACAACTTGGTTTGAAAATGAACAGAAACAAAACTGAATCTCTTCCAACACGAAGATGACCATAACTATGATAACGTGGAACACTTTAAATATCTCGGATCAGTAATCATCAACAAATGATATCAGTACTTAATAAACACATTTTATTAATCACTTGTTTTATATTTCGCAGAATTAGATTTTTGACTATTTTAATTAAAAAATTCGTTCAAAAAGTTTAAAAAATCACTCGATCGATTTCGACTTGTTAGGTCATCATCAGGAGTATCTCTTAATTAAAATAGTCTATAAATTAGTAGCTCCAGCTATAATTAACTATAATCGTAAATAAAATAATTTATCCCGTTTATGAAAGCGACACACTTCTCTTGAAATTTTAATTCTACTAAACATTAACATTAATTCTTGTATAGACATATCGATCCCGTTATAATTATTTTCTGTGGTATGCGGTATGCCTGTACACAGACTACAGAAAATAATTGTATACAGAATAAGAATCAATACGGCACGGCGATGTACACACTCAATTAAATGTGAACCGTTTTAACGTAGAAAAGAAATAACCAGAATAGCATATTTAACTGCTACAGAGGTCTTAGAGAGATTTTCATGAAAGTTGCTCAGAGTGCGTTTTCGAGTAACAGAAATCGTTTTTTATTTAATTTTCTCATTTATTTATGTTATTTTTTAACGAAATTATGTAAGACGGGAGACAGTATGTTTCCAAAATTATATATGGAGTCAATTCAAAATATTGCCAACTGGGACCGAACTAGACCATTAAATAGCCGATCATGATGAGATTAAATGTAGTAGTTGGAAATGGGATTGTAAAATAATTTTAGAAGAAGTTCTGGATTATAGCCAACCAGATGGTGAATGGCTATGTAACTTTAAATGTTTTTTGGAGGAAGTTTTAGAAATATGGCCAACTGGGATTGAACTAGAAAATTTAATAACCGATCAAAGTGAATTTTTTTAATGTAATTTTAAATTTGTTATGATGAATAGTAATGTTTCTGGGATATAACCAATCCGGACGGCCCAATCCGATTCGACAATGAGCTAGAATTGCTTTAAGTATACCGACACATGACATTTAACCGTCATAAATTTATTTGGATTTAGTTTTAAATATTCATTTATCTGACCCAGGTGACAAATAAAAAATGGAATTCTAATATGATTTCAGGCTGTGGTACTGGAAATTGAAAAATTTGTATGAATTTTACCTATTTATCAACAGTAATGAACTATGGTTTGTATGGTAAAAATGGGGTTCTTATATAAGTTATAGTTGTGGCTGTCGAATATTACCAATTTGAATTGAACTCCATTACTTAAATCGATAAGGATGGAACTAGGTTAGGTAAACTGACCGAATTAGTCAGTAGAACATTAGAGACTATAACCTGGTGTCAGATCATGTCCGCAAATCCCATAGCCGAATTACCTTTTATGATTTCATTGTTCATTATATTTACTAGTAAAGAGGAATGGAGAGCGGATATCATGCGATCTTGCACTCAATAATGTTTCAATTTCAAACATATACTGGATTTCGTTTTTACTTGACTTCGCTCATCAATTTGTTCTTATGACCAGATACCAATTCAAAAATGGAAATGTGCATAATAACAATATCAACTCTGGTACAATTCAATATTGAATAAATTGTATATGTGTTTGTTTCTTGAATTCAGGATTCATTACATAACATCACGGTCAATAGACGAACATTTAAAGCATCTACAAAGCAGTTTTGAGTATTTATACAAAGGAAGCTTCGTCATCAATGTTTAAAAATGTCAATTTGCAAAACCCCATATTCGGTTTAAAGCCAGCGAAATTGCTGCATGGCAAGTGAAATTACGCGATAACCCGAGGAGCATGACAAAAATAAAAGTGTTTCAAAAGCAGGGCAACCACTTTTGTCGACTATCAAAAGCTTATCACAATTACAGCAAGAAAAACAATAAGCGAACCATTCATTGATGTATTGAAGCCAAGTTTCGAGTTGTATACAAATAAAAGCTCGAAGATAATTTTTGGAGTAACAACCAAAACCTGTACTAACTTGAGAAAAATGAATATTTTACGTCATCTAATTTATCAGATGGGTTCATGTATTAGGTGTGTGAATATGACTTCCTTATTTTATTAAAATAAAACACTTGCTTGTTTTGAAAATGAAAGAATGTTTTATTAAAAGTATGCTCCAACTGCAGCTACAACTTTCCCCTATATCCCAGGCAATTTACGGATTCCTTCTCTGAAGAAATCCTGGTCTTTGGAGGCGATCAAAACAATTAGCCTATTTTCGATCTCGTGAGAACTGAACCGCTGTTCAGAAATAGACGACTGCGTCGAGCAAAATAAGTAAGTCGATGAAGTTAGCTTGAACCCGAATTTTTGATGCATTTCTTGGATAAGTGTAGTAATCCCGAAAAGTGTAGATACATTAAAAGTGTAGCACCATCCCGAAAAACCATTTATATATGAGGAAAACAAAGAATATAGAAAAATAATATTCTTGTAAAAAAATTTAATGGTAGACATTTTTTTTTTAAATTTATTTAACCCGAAAGCGATAATTTGTGTAGTTACAATGAGTACACATTAAATTCCATACCGCAATACCTGGAGATAAAGCTACCAAGCGGCCTACATGGCCAGACAGGCCACGATACTAGCTAAGATGTAGAAGCTGCCTCACGCCCATATCAGGTGTAAAACGTGAGAAAACATGAAACAATCTCAGAAATAAGAACAATTGTTAAGTTGGTTAAAAAATCGCCTGTTCGGAATAATATCGCCCGCTTCATGATAATACCTCCTATCTGACAGTTTTGTGAAAATGAGCTTTTGATAAGAAAAGCTGACGCAAGATTAGACGCATGCTTACAAATAATTAAAATAAGTTTGTATTACAAGAAAAGCAAATTAAATCGAATCGAAATCATCAAAACTAGAGGACACATATAGAGTAACAACGAAGTTTTTTGAATTTCCTGAACAATTCAGTTTTTGCAGATAGGAGTTATTGTCACGAAGCGGTCGATATTCTATAATTAAATATAAGAGAAAATGGAAGGCGAATGTGGAGAGCTGCAATCACTACTAGATTGTAAGACAAAGTGAAATACCATTGGAACCATGATAGACCGTATTGTTAGAGTAAAACCAGCAATTTTAAAAACGTTACGTGATTTAAACCTAAGCAACCCTTGGAATCCGGAACTTGACATAGTTGCTTCTAATATAATGCGTGCTTTACAACCAGCTATAAAATCCATAGAAGCTCTAAGCCGCCAAAATGCTTCATGGTCAATGCAAAGGCATTCTAAAATTTTTATTTAAAAATCTTCTGGCCAATAATTCGAAAATAAGCACCGATCTGTTAAATGAAATAAAAACTCAAATAGCCAAACGTATAAGGTCAATTATTTCATTTATTCAATTTTTACAAAATCCTATAGTAAAAACCGACAAAGATGTTTTTTTTCTAGCTGCTCTAAAATAGAAATAATTAAAACAGCAAAAATAATCTAGAGGCGATTATTTAAAGCCTCTGATAATGTTAAGGAAACAAAGGATGAATCTCTTACAGCAACAACAGTACCAATATTAGAACCAGAAGTAGAAGAGAAAGTGTGTAATTCTGTTGATGAGGAACGGGTGTGAAGTATTCCAGACTTTCCATAGATGTTATGTATGTATGAGTATCACACTGCTAATTCAAATTCAAATAGGAAAAAAATGAATCATATCGGAAATTTTAGTACAATCATATAAGTATGAGTCTTTTTTAGAAAATGACTCAAACCTCAATTTAAATAAAAAATATATAATATTTTCAAAAAAAAAAAAATATAAACAAACTCAACAATACGTAGTGTAGAAATTATCGAGATTTTTTTAAAAACATATTATAACTTTAAAACGATCAGAATAAATCATAGAAAATAAAACTTTGTATGAAAAAAACCCTAAGTCAAGCATTGTAAGCACAAAATGGTTTACTAAGAAGACTCAATGAAAAACTTCATGTATTATAGGCCAAGATGACCGATAATGACCATCCAAATTTGAGTAAAAATGACACTTTAACATCTAGAACATCAAAATTCGTAACAATAAACCCGAGGTCGAGCTATACTAGTAGTAGGTTGTTTTGGTTAGGTGACTCAATGACCAACATCATGCACTAGCCAGACCTGAATCACGATCTCTGGGAATGGCCAATAATGGCTATCCAAATTTGAGTAAAAATTACATCTTAACATCTAGAACATCAAAATTCGTAGCAATAAACCCGAGGTCGAGCATTATTAGCAGTAGGTAGTTTTGGTTAGGTGACTCAGTGACAAACATCGTGTACTAGCCAGACCTGAATCACGATCTCTGGGAATTGCCGATAATAGCCATCCAAATTTGAGTAAAAATTACATCTTAACATTTAGAACACCAAAATTCGTAGCAATAAACCTGAGGTCGTGCATTATTAGCAGTAGATGGTTTCGGTTAGGTGACTCAATGACCAACATCGTGTACTAGCCAGACCTGAATCATGATATCTGGGTATGGCCGATAATGGCCATCCAAATTTGAGTAAAAATTACATCTTAACATCTAAAACATCAAAATTCGTAGCAATAAACCCGAGGTCGAACATTATTAGCAGTAGATAGTTTTGGTTATATGACTCAATGACAAACATCGTGTACTAGCCAGACCTGAATCACGATCTCTGGGAATGGCCAATAATGGCTATCCAAATTTGAGTAAAAATTACATCTTAACATCGAAACCACCTACTGCTAATAATGCACGACCTCATGTTTATTGCTACTTTTGATGTTTTAGATGTTAAGATGTCATTTGTACTCAAATTTGGAAGGCCATTATCAGCCATACCATACTCTGAGATCGTGATTCAGGTCTAGTTAGTACGCGATGTTGGTCAATGTGTCACCTAACCGAAACCACCTACTGCTAATAATGCACGACCTCGGGGTAATTGCTACGAATTTTGATGTTTTAGATGTTAAGATGTCATTTTTACCCAAATTTGGATGGCCAATATCAACCATGTTTGATGTTTGTGATTCAGGTCAGAGTCACTTATCATTAGTCAGGAGATTTTTTTGGTTTTGTTTACTAAATTTTGATGGCCATTGACGATCATATCTGAAGATTGTGATTCAGTTCTCTCTAATTCGTTAAGTAGTTGATTAAACACCTACCTAACCCCATCTTGTTTTAATAATGCACTGCTTCTGGTTGATTATTACCAACTTTTATTAAATTTTACTGCTATAAAAGGACATTCTTATTTGCTTATAAAAGTAAAAAATTCTTAAGTTGATTCGATATATTTTTTTAATCTCTGGAAAAATCTCTGGAATTTTCTTATTAGAATTCAATGAGAAATTCATAACTGGTTTGAGTTCAGTATATTTGGTTTGCGTCCCGACTGTTTAGTACAATATTTTGGTTAAACATTTTATGGTTATGTTACAGTAATATTTTTTTCCCCGTAATTTATCAATTAAAATTTTAATTTTTACTTTATTTATAAGATACAATATTTTGCTGCCATTTTAATTAAGATAATTTGATATACGTCTTATAAATATACTGATAAAATTTGCTCGATTTCATTAAACTTATCTTGATGTGCTTATTTTTTAAATATCGTCAATTCAATGAATATATATCTGTCTCTTGTTTCTATCTCACTTTTATTTTATTTCAATGATTTGAATTAAAATTGTGTATAAATTTTGTAATTTATATAAAAATTTGTTCTATGCTTTCTAAACTATTTAAAATAATGTAAAATCAAACATAATATTTTACTTTTCATTAGGAATTTCGCAAATTAAAAATCATAACAGTGTACTCCACACAACTACATAGAAAGGCTTTAAACTTCCAATTGGAATTAACAGAATTCCAATTAGATTTGTATACGTATACGAATTTAATCTATGGAAAAATCTATGGAATATTTCACGGGCCCGACGAGGAACTGGAAAACTCCATACGCGATAGCTTAAAAGTGCAGCCAGTGACCGACGACGACTTCTGAACGTTGACCAAGGACGACAAAGTGACTAATAATCTTGCGATCCTCAAAATGGTATAATAATGATAAAACCAACATCCACGCAAAACGAGAGGAACTTCTCTACTTTGGGAAATTTTTGCAGTAAGCGCAGAGGTCGATTGAACGATAAATCGCTAGGCTGCCTATCGTTTTTAAAACAGTATTTTTTAAACTGCAAAAATTAAAATTTAAAAATTGAATTATTTAATGAAAAAAATATTAAATGAAAATGTTTAAATGAGCCCGTGAAGTATCTAACAAAAAATAACACGAATACGTATACAGTCCCAATTAGAAAATATGGCGAAAGCGAGATTCTTATTGGATTCAATTAGATTCCAATGGCCGCCATATTGAATTGTTTAAGTATTGGTGGTTTACACTGTTAATATTTTATAAATGCAAATTTATGAAAATTTTATTAAAAATTATTATTATATTAAATAAAATCATAATTTACAAATACAAAATTTAAAAAAAATAATAAATACAAAAGATATTAGAGAAATATATCTTAAGAAATATAACTTAAAGAAAAAGTTAAAAAATATATAAAATTAAAGCTTTAACAAAAAAAAAATCAAATATGTATTTTACAATTTTTCACTCAAAATATTGCGTATTTTATCAATCTGGCCCAATAACATGCCACTTCTAGATATTAGGGCAAGATGCCACTATAAAGGTCGGATTGGCCTACTTATAGAGAACATTTTCCGGTATAAGGTTTTGCCTAGCGGAGAAAATGTAACCTTGTTAATATAGCAATTTTCCACCATGAGTCATGGGTCAATCTGGGCCTATAACAAGCCACTTCTAGAGATTAGGGCATGATGACACTAGGTCGGGTTGTTAATAGCAGTTTTCCTCTGCAAATTTTGAGTATTTTGTCATCTGGGCCAATAACAAGCCACTGTTATAAATAACTGTTATGCATGTACGGGAAAATCCCTTTAGTTTTTTGCCAACAGAAAAAAAAGCAAGGCTTCTGATGTTGCGAAAACTCACGTGATTGGTCACAAATGGGTAGGTTAACAGGTTGTGATGGGGTTGAGTATGTTGGATGGAAATGGGACTCCTAAATGATTTTGGAAGAAGTTCCTATTAACTATTAAGAAGTAGATATTAACAAGGTTACATTTTCTCTGCTAGGAAAAACCTTATACTAAAAAATGTTCTCTATAGATAGGCCAATCCGGAAATCGCTTGTTATTGGCCCAGATTTATGAAATACCCATGACTCATTGTGGAAAACTGCTATCTATAACTGAGGTAGGAAAACCTTATACCGGAAAATGTTCTCTATAAATAAATCAATCCGACCTATGTACACGGTAAATACAAAATCTGGCAAAGGACCACTAGATTGTCTGGTTTCACGGATTCAAGTTAAAATTCAGTAAAATTCTAGTAAAAAAAAGGAAAATTTTGCTTTCTAGCTAAATTTTAAAATGAATGTACTAGATTTCTAGACAAAATGAAATTAAAACCAGAATTTTAATAAGTTCTAGTTAGTTTCTAGTTCTAGGGTTTATTTTACTGGGATTCTAGTGGTTATCTGGTAAAAATAATACTAGAAAACTACCAGGTCATTTTTTTTTATTCTAAACTGGAGTGTCTAGTTAATTTCAACAGAAATCACGTTAATTTTGTTACTAGAATTCCATTAAAAGTTTAATTTACATGAATTCTTGCAAAATTCTAGTAAAATCTGATTCCGCCATATTATTTTGAATGAAATATAATTTCTATTAAATTTTACGGGGATTCTATTAATTGCTTACCCATAATTAAAATAAAAAAATCGCGACAACACTTTGCATTACTAGAATTCTAGTAAAAATCTAGTGAAATTCAAAATTTACTGGAATGTTCTCAGTATTCCAATAAAGTTTGTAACTCAAAATGTTCTCACTTTATAATTAGGCATCTCATACTACCTTTTTCACTTCTCTTATAACAACAAGATTAAATTTTACTGGAATACTACCAGAATTCAAGTAAATATTAACCTGAATTCTGGTAGTAATCCAGTAAATTTTAACCGTTTACTAGAATTTTACGAGAGTTCTAGTGAATGTAATCGGGTTTTATCTTTTTTTACATCGATTTTGTTTATTCTACCTGATAATCCAGCAAAATTCTGGTAAAGTTATTGAAATATTGCTGGATTCTGGTAAAATTTGCAGTTATTCGAGTTTTTTGCCGTTTTTTCGTTATAATATTTTCAAATTATCGAAAGAACTCTTCAGTATTAAGCAAAATTTTAATAAGTGAGAGCAAAATAAAAAAAATGGTGGTTCAAAAAAGAAGGAAACTCGTGCATGTTCAAAATAATTAATTAAGCAAAAAATAAATATGTATATTAATATTGCATAAAGGTATACGTCGATCTTTTTAAAATAATTATTATTAAAATTTAATGTGACCATAGTGTGAATGATTAAATACCTAATAAAAAAAATAAAACGGCTTTACGAAATAAATATTTTAAAAGTGAATTGTGCGTCCGTTTCATTAGTTAGGAGTTAGTACCTATACTTATCGTAATTAAGTTTAAAATATTTAGTGTTATTCATTTTTGATAAATATTATTAATGTTACGAATTTATATAATAAATTTAATTTAAAGATTTTGGATTGTTTTTATTAAAAATAAAATGTTTAAACCAAATTTAAGTTGTTTTATTTTTCGATATACTAAGAATAGTTTTCGATTTGTTCTTACTGCAATAGGATTTCACGTGGAAAAATGGCATACCTCTTAGTGTTTTATAGTGATGGTAAGTTATCGGTAAACACTTTGGATTTTCTCCAATATTTTTCTATATCAATATAAAGGAGTGCTATGGAAAGTTTATTCTGAATGTACCAGATATTCCCGATTTTCCAATAATAAAACAAATAGGTTCCAATTAAAAATACTAGGCTGAATCAGTTTTAAAATTGGTATTGTCTAGCAATATTAATGGAATATCAATTAGAAACAAGTTAGAAATCTTTTAATTTTACTGTAGGGATAAGTGTAGTGTAAGGATAATGGTTCCATTTTCCTCATTCGCAGCTGATCTTTCACTTTAATCATTACATTACTGTTTGTGTATAAGTGACTTTTAAGCTCTAGTTATTATTAATGGTGGTTAAAACGAATAAGGTCCCGCACCTAATTCTACAATGGGCCCATGGTGCAAAACCGTCGATTCTATCACAAATCGCAATACAGGTGCGTAATCAATTTGATTACTTTTTATTCAAATTAAAAATTAAAGAGTATTTTTTTTAATTTGACGAAACTTCTTCGAACTGAATAAATTGGTTGAAGAAATGCAATTGATAAATTGACTAAATTTATTCAATTTATTTAAGATCTAGCTATCGAAATGAATAAAATATCTTCAAATTAAAGAATGTCTTACTGCTGGTTTAAATAAAAAATTCGTTGATTTGAATAAATTTTTATCATATTAATTCATTGAATTTAATGAAAGCATCGTTGAATTGAATAAAACTATCGTCAATTTGAATAAAATATTTGTCAATTCAATGAAATTGTATTTTTATTACTAAATTCAATTGTAATACAAAAATAAAATATATAATACATATCTTCATTTGATTTTTTAATGTGTTAACTAATAATTATTAAATAAAATAAAAATAAATAATAAAAATAATAATAATTTTAATATAGATATCACGCCTTTTACCTGATATCAAGCATATTATGGTTATCATATTTTGTTCTAATGTTGAAAAAGTAGTTTTGAATAATCCTTTACATTAAACAGGATTCTAATCAATATTGTAAATTAAGAATATTGAATATTTTAAAAGATATATTTACACATTCAATAAATAATAAACTTAATAAACTATGTTGAGGCTAACGTAGTTTTGGTAATCAAAATCAGTGGTTGAATTACAGTATAGTTCGCCCCAAAATCAAGAAACTTTCTTGGGAACTAGTAATTGAGCATTTCGTCCTGATCCTTTTTGTTTACTCCTTCTACAACGCTGGTCGTTGGAACCAATACACTGAAGTAATGGAAAATGGCACAACACCGACCATCTAAACAAAAATAATTTATATAATTGTTGTAATTTAATAAATTTAGAATTTTATAACTTACATTCAGTAACATGTTTGGTCCTTTATTTTTTGAGTTGCTTTTCCTGCTTCCTAACACAATTACCAGTTGATAAATACATAGGGGATGGATAAATGATTCAAGGGAGTCATAAATGTTGAACCCTTTATTTGTTTCATCGTTTAAACTTCATGATGCGTACTTCGGTTATTCAATATGTTGACTATAAAATTGAACACATACAATAAAAATTCAGTTAAAAAATTACTCGGGAATTTCAAGAAATAAAATAAGAAGAAAGCAAGATATATTTTAGAAAAACTTATTACGCCGAGAGTTTTATTTAATTTGGTAATTTTGCACTTTTTGTAATGGAAGCTCAATAAGCAATTTTTAATTTCCTCGTATCAATAACACGTAAGTTACTATTCCGTTTGCTGAACAAAGCCTCCAAAAATCATTCAACGAATAAAAAAATTCAAATGTGTTTGTGAGTTTTTTATATACATACCAACTTGTAGTCCATTAGTTTCTTATACTGCTTCCATTTGTTCCATATTTCAAAAGTGAATTTCGATTTTGGTTGCTTGCCAATGTTCCAGTTCGCCCAAGAATAATTGTCGGTGATAATAGCTTCCAGGTGATCGTTGAAGTTTACCTCTGGGGTTTTGTAGAGAACTAAACATAAAATAACTTGTACATAATGTATTTCTAATAAAATTATAACTATCCTACCCAACCAGTGGCACTATTCTGGTAATTCCCTGGGAATAGGGAATTGGGGAAAGATTTTATATGTAATTTCAGTTCAAATATTTTTTTTCCGGCCTACTAAGAAGAAAAGTTTGATGCAAATATTTATAAATTGGGAATAATTTTTCCATATCTAAATTGGCAGGGAAAATTATTCCCAATTTTATTTTGTTTTCAAAAAAATTACCACTATAATTTTACCTCAGTATGCCAGAAAAAAAATTTTAAAATAGAAATTACATATAAAATCTTTCCCCAATTCCCTATTCCCAGGGAATTACCAGAATAGTGCCACAGTTCTCTGTTTATTTGGATGGGTTGGATAGTTTCTTCTTAGAAATATAATTACCATTAATTCTGAAGCAAACAACAACATAATGCTTTCGGAAATACATTTGCGATGTTGTAGTTATGCGTAATCTTTGTTTATCACGTGCTTAATTATTAGTTTAATTTTGCAAACACTAAAACACTTTTTTTATTAGCAATAACAGTATAACCACATTTTCCTACAAAAAAATGGCCACGATTTATTATAATAAAAATCGAATAATATCCATTCAAATGTTTGTTAATTTTTTTATTTGTTATTATTATGTTATTCACCATGTTAAACACACAACTAACTTTAAATTTGCTTTCCTCGTGGTTTAAAATAATACAACCGACCTTTCGTCAATTTGAAGATGTTTCTTCAAAAGTACTCTTTGTTTCCTATAGGTGGTTAACAATTTTGTTAAATTGATGCATTTATATTTGATTCAACGAAATTTAGTTGAATTTTATGTAATGTCAATTCTTCAAGTCAATCATAATTTCTTCAAAATGAAGAAATTTAATCAAATGCATTTGTTCTTGTCGTTGTAGTATTTAATATTTGTGGCTTACCACTGATGAGGGCTCACAAATAGATTTAAATGGTTTTTGTTTTACAACTGAGCTGTTTATTAAGTTTTCTTTGATATTTATACATTAATTTTGTTTACTTAAGCATAATTAACAATTATAATTTTTTATCTATCTTATAAATTATTATATGTATGTAATGCATGCAAATACAATAATTGCTTATCAATCAGTATATTACATGTGAGTTATCGTGTTACACACATTATATTTAATTGTAGAAAAAGAAATATAAAAATTCTTAGAAAGAGAAATATAAAAATGCTTAGAATAAGCAAAATTACTAAATTTGAAAATATCATGTCATTTACGTTGTTGAGTATAAACATTCTCCCGGGCCTAGCTTTCTAAGTTATAGGCTTCGTTCGGTGGAGGTCTCCTTTTGGTTCGGCATTTGTAAATAATAAAGGCGATTATGCTAAACGCAATAATTGCATAGAGAAGAAAATAATGATGAATGTCATGGTGTGCTACTGGGAGCTGCTCTTCTTGTATCTGTTGTATTCGCTTGTGCAGCTCAGTTATGTCATCCGCTAAGGTTGAGTTTTCCAATTGAATTGAGTAGTTTGTACGCCTATCCATCCACTTCATTGATAGGTTGACTTTCGGTAGATATGACGAGTCAATTACGGTTTCCTTGTAGATTTTATAACTTTTTAGAAAAATTGACCCTTCTTTTAAAGTGCATCCGCCTTTAAGAGAAATTATTCCATTGCGTGGTAGTGATACTGCTACAAAATCTCCATCACAGGCTATAGTAGCCTGCCGCTCCTGGTCAATTGAGAAAATCCACTTATTGTTTCTCAACTTTATCCATGTATCTCTTGGATTTTGCGATATCCTTTTTACAATGTGGCAGTTGAATGGTTGTTGTGAAGCCAATAAGTCTAATTCACATATAGAATTGTTGTTGTATGCGGAATGAATGGGATGTAGCAGCATACAAATATACTCACTGTTGCTATGCTTGCAATGGTTGAACTCGTCCCTTGTCATCATGTAATATTCGTCACGATGTATGGAGGTAACCAAATAGTCCATTGATGCTTGAATGAAGACGCCTTCGATTGTAGGAAGAGGTATAGGTTTAAATACTTGATATTTCGCCGTGTTCATCAATGGAATTTTTAATTCAAAAATTAAATATTGACCACTTAATTTTCCTCTGCATGATATGATTTGATACAGGCTCAATAATTCATAGTTTTCATTTTGCGAGGGCAGCAGAACGTCTGGAGGCATATGCTGTTTTATATCTTGAAGTGCCTTGTTAAGTTGATTTGGTGGTAGGATTGAAGTGCTCACTGCTTTGTTGTTTGAATTTAAAAGGACATCAATTAGTTTTTGCTGAGTGTCTTTGAAGTCGAGCATCAGAAGAAGTGCATGAAGGGTTAAAGACGTCAATTTTTGACTGTTGTTGATGTCACCTAATGCAGAACTTATTTGTCGTGTAATCGTGTAATAGCTTGCCAATGACGTCTATTTTCTTCATCAGTTCGTTTTAAGATGTTTAAAGTTGCGTCAGCAATCGATGTTTGGTTCTTGGCTATCATTAAAAGGTGTTGTTGATTTAATTTAACCTTTTGTATTTCCTCTTCATAGTGCTTCGCATCCCGATCATCTAAAACTCCAAATAGGTCACTTGCCAAATTGCCCACGATATTTAAGATCCCACGTTTTCTTCTCCTTTCTCTGTAGTGAAGTATTGCGTTCTTGTCCTCCCCAGCTGAGTGTTGATTACAGAGCATATCTGATGATTGTCTTCAGCTGTTTCCATGCAAAGTTGATCCATGTTCCTTGCCAGACTTCTGTATGCCATCAAATCTGAATAGTAGGATGTGAGGTTGAAGTAAACTACTATTTTCCACTGCTGATTGGTGAATCGGAGATTTCCCAAATTTTCTAGATACAGCCCAGGTTGGTGACTAAGAGTGGTGATGTTGTACATCAGCAGTTCGGTCGATGACACTGGACTCGGCAGCGTAGTGATCGCCACTAAACATAGTAGAAGTAATGGTAGAACTATGAGATTGGTGGCTTTAGGAACCTTGGTGCGGGAGTCATTTGCTGACTTATTTTGCGACTTCTCGGTGTCGAAAGGTGGGACGGTTACTTTGGTAATGGGTCTTTTGAATATGGAACCATTCCCACTCTTTACTGTGACTACCCTAGTCAAACCATCGCTGCCAGGATGTAGATCAATGATCCTTCCCAAAGGCCAGTTTGTTGGCGGTAAGTTGTTGTCTTTTATTAAAACAATGTCGTCTACTTTAACCATTGGTTGTTTGCTGGTCCATTTAGTTCTTTGTTGTAGTTCGGTAAGGTAGTCATTTGACCAGCGTTTCCAAAAATCTTGAACCATTTTTTGTAGTAATCTCCACCGATGATTGACAGGAATGTTTTCATTCAGCATATTCGATTCTGGGATAGTTATTAGTGAATCACCAACTAAAAAATGTGCCGGTGTTAATATCAACGCATTTGGATCAGATGAAATTGGTGTAAGTGGCCTTGAATTGAGGCATGCTTCTATTTGTGATGTAACCGTTGATAACTCTTCATATGTGAGGGTTGTGTCTCCAATTACCCGTTTTAGATGGAACTTTAGAGATTTCCCTGCTGCTTCCCAAAGTCCTCCAAAGTGTGGTGCAGACGGTGGTATGAAGTGCCACTCAATCCCATTGTCAGCTAGCATTTCCTGGAGGTCAAGATTTGCTTGTTGTAGAGCTTGTTGTTTATCCTTTTCAATCAGTTCTCGGGCTCCAACAAAATTGGTTCCATTATCGCTGTAAATCCGTTTGCAAAGACCTCTTCGAGCCATAAATCTCTCAAGGCCGCGATAAAGGCTGCACTGGTCATATCGCTGACAACCTCTATGTGCACTGCTTTGGTAGCAAGGCATACAAATAGTGCTATGTATCCTTTGTATGACTTATTCCCACGTCCTTTAGAAACTCTTACTGAGATTGGTACGGCGTAGTCAACGCCTGTGTTAGTAAATGGACGTGATGGCACGACTCGTTCTTTGGGTAAGCTTGCCATTAGTTGGTGTCTTGTTGAAGCATTGAACCGAATACACGTAATGCATTTTGCTATCTCCGTACGTATGTTGCTTCTGCCGTTCGTGATCCAATATTTGTTTCTAAGATATGACAGAGTTAACTGAGTCCCCCCATGCAATGTTTTAGCATGAGCATCTTTGATTAGTAGCTTTGTGAATCTATGTTTTGGAGGCAGTATCTTTGGATGACGGGTATCATAGCTCAGGTTACAATTAGTTATTCTTCCTCCTACTCTTAGTATTTTATGTTCATCAATAAATGGATTAAGCGAGAGGAGCTTGCTTTTTCTTGATATTGAGCCTTCTTTGTTAATCTGCATGATTTCGTTCTGGAACTCCGCATGTTGAATTATTCTGACTAGTTCGTTGTAGGATTCATTAAGTTCTTCAGCAGAAAGTAAAGTTGGCGATCCGCTAACCTGTTTTTTCAAACATTTTTTTATAAATCGTCGACAGAAGCCGACAACGCGAATTATTTTGTTCATGTTTGAAAATCGTTCTATAATCTGTGCAAACGGATTGACTGCAGTTGTTGATGTTGCAAGTGTAACCAATTGTTTAGTTTCCAAAGTAGCTTCCTCTTGAGTAGTAGTTTGTTGTGGCCAACATTCGGTTGGAAATTGTAGCCAATCTGGACCCGTCCACCATAAATTGTTGTTCTTTAGTTCTTTCGGACTGGTCCCTCTTGATGCGCAGTCTGCTGGATTGTCGGTTGATCCAACATGATGCCATTGTGATGGACTCGAGTATGTTTGAATTTCCGATATTCGGTTGGCCACGAAAGTTTTATATTTATGAGGACGCCCTCGAATCCAACATAAACTGATCATTGAGTCGGTCCAAAAGAACGAAGTTGTTTCCGGAATTTGCATTGCTTCTTTAATTTGGTGCATTAGTTTAGTGAGCAGCAACGCTCCACAAAGCTCAAGACGAGGTAGTGAAAGTAAGATTTTAATCGGTGCAACCTTTGTTTTTGATGCGAGAAGACTCACTATAGTAATGCCTTCTGAATTTGTAGATTTGATGTAAACGGCAACAGCATAGGCCTTTTCTGAGGCGTCGCAGAAGCCATGAAGTTCTGTTATATTGTTATACTCAAAATGGATCCAACGTGGAATAGATATTTCTTCCAGGAGAGGTAAAGAATTTTTAAATTCCTGCCATTTTGTTGATAAGTGTGACGGAAGTTCTTCGTCCCAAGATAGGCCTGCTAGCCAAATTTCTTGCATCATCAGTTTAGCTACAACTGTTATGGGTGCCAGCCAGCCTAATGGATCAAAAAGTTTTGCACTATCCGAAAGTAGGTTTCGTTTGGCAAGCCAGGCGCGGATTGAGTGACAATGAAACCGAATGTATCTGTTGCTGGATTCCAGTGTAGTCCAAGAGTTTTAATTGTGTCATCAAGCTTGAATTCCAATCGATTTTGATTCCTTAGATGCACTGGTATGGATTTCAAGAGGACTGTGCTGTTTGTTGCCCATTTTCTTAACGTAAATCCACCGCAATTCAGTAAATCAATGGTTTGTTTTTGGCTGAGTAAGGCTTCTTCCAGTGTGTTTTGTCCAGAAATTAGGTCATCCACGTAGAAATCATTTAAAACTACGTTGGACGCTATAGGATAGTTTGGTTGTTCATCGATGGCCAGCTGTCGTAGTGACTTCACCGCTAAATAAGTTGCTGCTGCTGTTCCATATGTGACAGTAGTCAACTTAAACTCCTGAATTTCTTGTTGCGGAGACTCTCTCCATAAAATACGTTGATAGTTCTGGTCATCTTCATCAACGGCGATTTGTCTGAACATTTTTTCGATGTCAGCCGTATGGACGTATTTATGCTTCCGCCACCTTAACAATATGGATAATAAATCCTGTTGAAGAGTAGGGCCCGTCAACATTACGTCGTTTAACGATATTCCAGTTGTGGTTTTGGCAGAGCCATCGAAAACTACCCTCAATTTTGTAGTTGTGCTCGAATCCTTCAGAACTGCATGATGCGGCAGGTAATAGTAACCAGTCTCAGTAACTGTTTCAGCAACTTTCATGTGTCCCAAAGCGATATATTCATCTAAGAACTTCTTGCATTGAGTGCTAAGATTTGGATTTTTAGCAAGTCGTTTTTCTACTTGTATCAAACGCGCCATGGCAACCCTTTTTGAACATCCCAGTGGGTTGGCAGAATATAACTCAATGTCAAAAGGAATCTTGACTACGTGGCGGCCAGATTTGAGACGTTTGTGACTTTTCGCGAATATTTTTTCACACTCTAGTTCTTCTTTGGTGAATGCTCGTTTACGTGGCACCTCCTCTATTTCCCAGAAGCTTCTCAATTGTTTATCTATATCAACTGCTCTTGTTGTCATTGATTGTATTACTGTTGAATTGTGACAATTGACTGAGGCACGGCCTAAGAATATCCAACCTAGTTTGGTTTGTTGGGCTATCGGTTCGTCAGATGATGCCTTTGCTATATTACTCATTAAAATTTCTCCATAATAGTCCGCGCCCAATAATAAGTCGATTGGGCCAGGACTGTAAAATGTTGGATCAGCCCACATTAGATTTTTGGTGTGTTTCCAGTTCCATGGGTCTAGAGGCTGCTCTGGCATATCCCGCGTTATGTTTTTGAATACTAATGCTTTTATGGCTAAGCTAAATTTGGATGGAAATCTTGGCTTCAAGGTAAATTCGACTTTTGAGTTCGCCACTCCTGCTTCGGTTTTTGCCATGCCTGTGACTTCTGCATACGCTGCGGTTTTTGGTAATTTTAATCTCTGGCAGGCTTCTTCTGTAATGAAGGTTGCTTGAGACCCAGGATCTATTAGCACACGAATCAGTTCATTGCGAGCACCAGAAACCGCATTCACTAAGGCGGTTCCCAGTAAGATTTGCGTACGTACAAGTAACACATGCATGCATTTGCGATTCCATGCATGTGTTACTTGTACGTTTGTATTAGCTGGTTTTATATTTTCTGATGCAGATCGCATACTATTGTTACTATGCAGTAGGCTGTGATGTGCACCTTTGCATAACTCACAACTTTTATTGCAAGGGAGTTTGTGTTCTGGAAGCAAGCATCGTCGGCACACTGGTTTATAATATACTGCCTTACTTCTTTCGATTTGTGGTAAATTTTGGAACTTTTTACATTCTGGTAGATTGTGCTCTCCCCAGCAAAGGCTACATTTATCGGGTTTTCTGGCTACTGCAACATTTACAGTCTTAATAGATGAATTTGTTTGTTGGTTTACTTCCTTTTTTTATACAATTTATCTCGGGATAGTGCTCCCAAAGATTGAAACCTTACTTGTAGAAAGGCTAGAAAATCTTTCATGGTTTGAATTTCCTTCGGGTTCTTCAACGACGTCTCGTATAATCGATGAGTTTCCCTGTCCAATTTTCTTATTAGGATGTTCAACAAGATAGCATCCCAAGAATCTGTATTGATTCCTTGGTTCTTGATGGCATGCAAACATTCCAGTGCATTATCATGTAATAGTTTTAGACCATGAGCGGATTCTGAACTTAAATTTGGTAGTTCTAAAATTGTGTTGATGTAAGTATTGATCAGAAGCCTTTTATCCTCGTATCTGGAGCATAAAATATTCCAAGCTGTAGAATAGTTTTCTTGCGATATATTGAGGTGGTTAATGAGCTTGGCTGGATCTCCTCCTATTACTGATAATAGGTAATGCATCTTTTCTTCACTGGATAAGTCATCATTGCAATGGATAGTCTTGTTGAAAAGATTTTGGAAGCTTGTCCATTGTTTGTAATCCCCATAGAAGTGTGGTATTTCAATCCTGGGAAGCTTGATGCTGGATCTTTTTTGACTTTGTTTCGAAGAATCTTTGTTGGCAACGTTTTCTATTTGACCTTGAAGATAGATGATTGTAAATTCATAATCTTGCTGTAGGTTCTCGTATGTTTCTTGGCTAAAGTATTCGTTGTCAAGCTCTCCATCAATCGCATTTCCAATAATCTCTTCATGATTGTTGGTAAGAGATATCCATAAATCGGTTAGTAGTTTGATCTTCAACTCGTAATACGTCCTTGAGTGCTGCACCGCATCCTTGATTTGATGTATGGTGTTAATATTTGTTTGAAATATTTTAGCTTTGGCGTGTTGTATTTTATAACGCCTCTGCTGTTGTTGATCGTCTACTTGTACCACCTTATGGTCAGATTCGCCTTGTTGTTGCTCATCTGCTAGTATATATGATGACGCATCTGCGACGTGTTTGTCCCAATCCGTATCCCGATCATCTCCTGCTGTATTTTTTCTGGCTTCTAGTAGTATTTGTTTTGTTTCTTCGAACGCTTGTTTGACTTGATCGAAGAAATGTTGTTTAACATACGGATGATCCTCTGGAAGAGTGACTACTAATGAAGCATCGGTGGTTGAAAATTTATCGAAGAGTAGCTGCAAATTTGTGAGTCTTTGGTCACAATATTGTTTGGTTTTTCTGGCAGCTCCATCTTTTTTGATGTTTGTTTTTAATTGGTTAATTAATTTACCGGTTTGTGTTTGTTCACACAAAGCTTTTACGGTATCCATGTTTTTTTTTTTTAGATTAATTTTAAATACGTTTTTATGTTGTATGTTATGTAAGCGCTGTATCTCTAAGCGCTGTTCTTTTTAGCTCGAAGGACCAATGTTCTTGTCGTTGTAGTATTTAATATTTGTGGCTTACCACTGATGAGGGCTCACAAATAGATTTAAATGGTTTTTGTTTTACAACTGAGCTGTTTATTAAGTTTTCTTTGATATTTATACATTAATTTTGTTTACTTAAGCATAATTAACAATTATAATTTTTTATCTATATTATAAATTATTATATGTATGTAATGCATGCAAATACAATAATTGCTTATCAATCAGTATATTACATGTGAGTTATCGTGTTACACACATTATATTTAATTGTAGAAAAAGAAATATAAAAATTCTTAGAAAGAGAAATATAAAAATGCTTAGAATAAGCAAAATTACTAAATTTGAAAATATCATGTCATTTACGTTGTTGAGTATAAACAGCATTATTAACTAAAAATTAGTCAAATTTGAAGAAATATCTCGTTAATTTGAATAAAATTTAATTACAATTTTTATTTTTTGCAATCAATTGAATATTTCATAATCAAATCAGTAGTAATTACCATCAAATTGAATAAATCGTTTCTTCAAAGTTCAACGAAATCGATTATTCAATTTCACCTACGAGATTTTTTTGAGTGCAGTTGTTTGCTTAAGATCAACATTTTGGGAGTGGCTTTTTGAAGTTTTCTTTTAAGGTTAAGCTTCCAGGAAACTTTAAGGTTTAAAGTAAACTGGTCTAAGATGAAATACAGCGTAAAATCATCTCAAGGCACCATATCTCTACAACTTGTAGAAATATGATTGTTAATGGTTTTCCCGAAACAGTGAGGACTAGGTAACAGAATAGCTCTGAGCAATAAATGTAGCTTAATGTATATAGCGATATAGCTTAATATGTACACAAGTCATCAACACCAAGAGCCACAAGCAACATGAGAAAACACCCCCTTGGGACAACTTTTGGAGACCACAACAATATGAGACCCAAGCATGAATGCAATCAATGCAATGATCGTTTAGTCATTGTCAAAATTAGCGCAGACCTCGATAATGTGCTTTCGATGGCACCTGCAATATCCAAGAACCTGCTCAAGTGGAAACTGTTTTATGATAACCGTTATTTCCATTCTTGTAACAAGTGCATGTCAGACGGTTTCACACGATTTGCAACTCTGTATACATGCTGCATGCTACAGAGCGTGAAAATGGATAAGTGGCGATCTCTGATAAATCTGTCGAGAATTCTTGCAGGAGCTATGAGAAAGGTTGAAGATAAACAAATTGGTCTAGAGGCTCTAGGGTTGGTGTAAAGTGACCTGCCAGTTTTAATGATGAAAATAACTTTGCTGCTTCAAGATTACAAGCTGTAAATAGTTGGAGTAAGTGATCCCGAAAGAGAATAAAATGAATCTTCTCAAGTACGTATTGTAAAGTGGATCCGGACTCAGAAATATACTCAAAGAACTTCCGCTCAACTCTACAAGTCAATGATTGGCGGATTTCAAATGCATCAGAAACCCAAGGAGTGTAATAGGTTTCGGGGATTCACTGACTGTTAGTTGGCAAATATATCTAGTATTAAACAATATTTTGTTTAATCCAATATGTTGTCAACCTCTGTACAAAACCAGGTATAGCAAGGTGAACATCTCAGCATTTGCACTTGTAGATGATGGCACCTTCAGCTGGATAACACCCCAACAATTAAGGTACGGGAAAACGGCAACTAAGTTCCGCTCGGAAGAGCTGCAGTTTGCTACTACTTAGTTCTCGAAAATATATTTGAACCTTCTTCGATTGGATGAGCGTAGTTTTAGCGAATGATCTTGCTTACCGTAGTAAAAATTATACAAATATATGGCCTAAAATATATGAATAATCCAACATCTATCTCGTCTGAACGTACTACTAGTTTATATTTATTCTTGTCCTTAAAATGATAACTACCCGTTGAATATTTTATTGAAGACATTTTCGTTTAATGAACCCCATCTTAGTACTTTAAACGAGTACTAATCCTAAAACGAAAAAATAATTTTTCATTGTCACAATCCAATTCAAATGGATCGTGCCTTAAATACAATTCTTACAAAAAAGCTTAATTCCTTTCCGAATGAATAAATTTTTAATTAAAATATGTTCAGAAAAAAACTTATTTATGCAGAATTAAATCAATTAAAAAAAATCATAATATTTTTTTCCCCGAGCGATCCAACAATCACAATGACACGAAACAACGACACCCCTCATTCCTTTGAAAACTTATCTTCATTATATTGTTTTGATTTTGGTATCAACTTAAAATTTACCAAAAAAAAAAATCTCGGCCTCATCCTTAAAAATAAAAAAATAGGACTTAAGATTTTTTTGTTTTTTTAAATAAAAAAAAATCACCATTAATATCCAAGGATTATATTCATGATCTTTGAACGCGTTTCAATGCGAAGAACCGTATAATTATGAAACCCTTTTTTATACTTCCCCGCTAAAACAATTCTTCTCTAAAGATTACACGAGTCCACAAATATCCTTTTCAAAACCAAACTCACAAAAAAAAATGTTTAAGTTCATGCCGAACATTGTCTCTTGGAAAGACCAACGAAAAAAATGTAGTAGGTAGAAGAGGGTTGGCAGTACACAATTTTTTTTTAATCGCGAAATTATAAGACAACACAATGAAAACCATAACCAAACCAAAGTACAGAAAATAAAACATAAATTTGGGATATTCGTTGGCAGTATCCTCCCAACGACCAATTTTTTTCCTTTTCGATGAGAAAAAAATTTGAAAAGAAAATCGAACTAAGTCTTTTCAAGAAGGAGTTTTATACAATTTTTTTTTCTACTTTTATTTCGGGTGATTCGATGTAATATTTAAAAAAGGATTTATTTTAAATTAAAAATAAAAATAGAAAAAAAAAAATATTAATGAAAAATATTAGAATTATTATTATTATTTTTTTTGGTTTAATTCGTTTCGACAAAACAATAATTTGAAATGAAAATGATAGGATCAACATGAATTATGCAAACAATCTAAGAATATTTAAATTCATGGTGTGATTGGAAAACAATACCTATATAAAGTGTATACATATATAAAAACACTTTCTTTCAAAAGATGTATAAGCAAACGAAGAAAGGTGTTTTATGTAATCGTCTTTGTGTGAAACCATTATCCTTACACAAGCAAAATAAAATAATTCGCATCGTATATCGTCTAAAATGGTAAATTAAGCTTTTCTTTCCTCCCCATATGTATACTTGAGAAATATATCTTAATGTATTTTCGAAATGATACAGATAAAACAATCTTAGCATTGCACGACTACTTAAAATCTGGAGTTTAATTTAAATAATTGAAGAAGTTTGGGCATAATGATAAGAAGAGCCTTATTAAAAAATTTGGATTCAAAATCAGTAAAAGCAATCATGTTTGGATTCTGCAGTGCAAAGAAGTTCCATGAGAGACGACAAAAGAAAATGGCATAGCCCTTCTTCGGCTCATGAAGGTAATAATTAGATATTTTTTGGTAACTGGACAAGTGGTGCAGTGGTTAAAGCTTTTATTTTATAAAGCGATTTACTGGGTTCGAATCCCAGCAGAGACCGGATGTAATACGATTTTTCATCATCGATGGTGTGTGAAGTGAGGGAATATAATCTAGCCACTTAAATATAATTATGGTTCTAAATACAATGATAATAAAAAAAAGAAAACTTGTATAAATTAACAAACAATCAAAAAGGTGCGGGAGGTAATCTAGAATCATTCAATAATACTATCGAACACGCATCATGGGAAAGTTCGCCTATTCCAAATACCAGATGCTTAAGGAAACATAATTATCCTCTTGAGGTCAAAGAACTAGTTAGAGAAAACCCGAATAAAGCTTATTAAATCTGGCAGCATAATTGTGTTCCGCAATATAAAAATATCCTCAATTTTCTGTGCAACAAATTAACCTTTGTATCAACACGATATGCCCGGATATGTATTTTGGATTTCAAATCCATAATTGACCCTGATAGAAAAGTGGGCAAGCAATTGAGGTTTAACCACATAAGCAAAAATTGAGGTTTAACCACCCTCATCAGTCAGCAACAATATTAATTTCTTGTTATAAAAACTCATTTATTATTTTTATTTAAAATTTTTAACGTAATCATAGAGATGGACAAAGAATCCAAAGAATTTCAAAAAATAAAAAACATTTGACAGGTTGATAAATATTTAAATTTATAGAATGTTGAAAACTGAAAAAGCGTTGACACTAGAGCATCATGCATGTTTGTCAAAAACCGACAGGTGCTGAATCGTGCGCGTTGAATGCCGCATACATTTTTGTATCGTTATCGTGCACCGCACACGTCCACACTGCCTAATTTGCAGTGGAAAGGTTTTCGCCGAACGAGTTCGGCACAAATTTTTATAAAATGAGAAGGGTCCTCAAAATTGTAAATTTATTTGTTTATATTTTTACAGTAAATTAAATTAAATTAAATTTTCTTTCCATGTTGGCAGCACTCCTTGCTTCGATCATAAATCAAATATATCTGGATTATAAATTAGTGCTTTGCTTTTTCACCTAAATACTTACTCGAATATGCTCGCGTTAGCTTATTATTTATTCCAGTCTATGTAAACATTTATAAGTAAATTTTATAACATGTGCTCGCAAATTAAAACGACAAGAGAAGAGAAGTATGTAAAAAAATTATAAAAAAATGTAGACGCGGTGGTTTACATTGCCAAAGAGCTATTCTACAAATGCAAACTTCAATCGGCATACACGAATACAAAGCTTACGTGGCCAGCTATTCATAATATTTTAGGGTGCATACATCAAATTTACCGCTTCCAATCAGATACAGTACTCACGCATCCAAAATGTCTACGGTATTCAAGAAGTTTTTTATAAACGTGCCGTAGGAATTATCCACTCAATTTTCTAGATCTCCTACCGAAACTGTTTGAATTGAATCTAAACGTTTGGTATTCGTATTCTTGGTGTTCAAAAAGAATACTTCCTTCTTCGAACCTATTAATGCTACCGAGATTCTGCAATCAAGCAGTAAAAACAAACGATCTAAACGTATATATGAAATGGAGAGTATTACTGTTAATAACTGCTCCTGGTTCTTAGTCGATATATTGAAATCCTTATTAATATTTAGTCTAGTCTGGTGAATTTCCAGATATCTTAAAAACAGCTATTGTGATTCCAATTTAAAAAAACATGACGAACTACAATTAAATAATTATAGACCAATTTCTCTTCTCTGAGCACATTCTCAAAAATTTTGAGAAATTAATCAAAATCAAATATTTTCAAATATAAGTTTGATTTTACTAGAGAAAATCGACAGGAAAAGCTTTTTTACACTTTTAAGTCAAATATGTACAACGTTTACCAACTCGCAGAAACCCACTGTGTTATTTGTCCATAAAGCATTCGATACAGTTGACCACCATATAGTGCTACGAAACTATCATTTATGGCATAAGGGGTAAAATTTACGGCAAAATTGACAGTTATTTGCGGAATCGTTACCAGATCGTCTAAATAAAAACACATTAAGTAGTCCAAATCTTATAAATTGTGGAGTTCTTCAGGGATCTGTTTTGGTCCACTGTTTTTGAGTGACACATTTGTTATTAGCCTTTTAAAGTGTACCACCCAACGAATACAATGAAATAGTTTTATTCAAAAAAATATGACCCTAATGCTGCACCAGCACTTGAAGCACAATCCAATGAAAATGGTTCCCGAATTTGAGGCCTGCTATAAATATACGAAAAGTATGGTGTAGCTTTGTCTAATGCCAGTCCACACAAGAAATGCAGCATAACGGGACCTGTAAAACAAATTCTAACCGTGTACCAAATTTGTAATTAATTTGAAAAAAAAAATAGCGCCATTTTCATTGGGATGTGCTACAAGTGCTGGTGCTGCATTGGGGTCACCAAAAAAATCTATTAATACCAATCTGTTTGGAAATCAAACATATGTCGTTTGAAAAGTGAAGCCTATACAAATGATCTAATAACAGTGGCATTTTGGTACAGACTTCTCTTTGTCTGACTGTCAAAAGTATAACACAAAAGTGTACACAAAACTTTTCTAACATCAATACGTTTGGAAATGCCACTGATTTGAAAAATTTAGTTCATAGGTGGCATATGAATATAATTTAATTTTGGCATACACTGTACGAAGTCTTGTCACTGGCCATTCAAAGTGTGCCTGCCGCTCAACGAATTAATAATAATTAATTGAGTTTTGCTCAAAAAAATCTATCGTTATCGGATATCAAACCTATGGCATTTGAAAGGGTGAACCAAAAAAAATCATTAGAAAGTAGTGGCATTTTACAAACTAGGCGATGTCTTGTTATTGGCTGTTAAAACTAAACCTCTCAAACGCTATGAGTGCTATGCATAACTTTGACTAAAATGCCGTCTGGTATCAATCAGTTTGGGAATGCCAACGATGTCATTTGTAAGGTTAAGTCCATAGCTTTAATCTGTATATAATGGAATTTTGGTACAAACCCTACGATGTCCTTGTAACAGTGCATACGCGCACTGTATAATAATGTTATTTGTAATTGTTGTAATTGTAATCATGCGAATATCATAGCCCCTAAATGTGTGCTATCTAATACCCAAAGGTCGAATATTTTTTTACTGTCTTATCGACAAGTATTGAAATGGTTTGAATCAGTGCGGTAGATGATTTGTAAATTTTCTCGATACACTGTAGGTACGTCAAAAGGTCCAGCTTTTTTTGGGAAAAAAATATAAAAAGGCCGAACAGCAAGGCGGGGGGGGGGGGGGTATCAGAAAAAATTAGAGTTTTATGCGAGACATAAGTGGAAGTGATCGAGTTTTTTTTTGTTCACAAAAAAAAGAAAGAAAATAAATGAAAATCACGGCACAGTGGTTAAAGCTTTGGCGTTTGGATCGGGAGGTACCGGGTTCGAATACCGATAGGGGCAGGATGCAAAGTGAAATTTCATCAACAGATTGCAATATTTGGTGAAATGTAACACATCTATGACCCCCTGTTGGTGTGAAAAACTTGCAATGTGCTGATGGTCTTAAATCGGTTCTATAGCCGTACGTCCTCGAGTTGGCCAGGAGGCGTAAAGTAAGGACGTAGAAAGCATAACCGCGGAAGAGCAGGATGAGCCTTGAGCCCCAAAACAGATTGCAGTGATAATAATAAAATAAAAAAAATAAAAAAATAAATGAAAAGTGGTCTATGAATTGGATTGAAAGATAAAAAAAAAATTGTATGTAAATAAATTTAAAAATGAAAAGAAAAAATTTGTTAAATTTAATTAATCGGTGACCAAAAATTGATTTTCTTATAAATTGTGAATTGTGAACAAAAATGGGAAAACAATTGTAGATAAACTATAATAGACCCAAAAGTGGAAAATGTTGTTTTGTGCAAATGTTATTTTTTTTGTGTGCAGAAAGTAAAGGTCGTACTTATGAAAAAAAACAATCTAATAAAACAAATTATTTAAGCACAGATCGGTTCTGATTTAAATTTTATTAAAAATAATTAACTTATGCGTTTTGGTCTTTTGTTGGGCGAAGCTACAAAACAACAACAAAAGAAACGAACTAAAAGAAAATTAAATTGAGTAGTGAAAATTATAAAAAAATAATAAAAATATAAAAAAAGGCAAATCACCAAAAAACCGTAATAATAAGTTGTTTGAGACGTCACATCATCATCAATCGACCATCAACATCATCATCGAATAAGGTAAACAACGATAATTTTCTTTTAATTGTTTTGCTGTAATAACTCATACAAGATAGTAAGCAATTTTTTTTTTCATTTTTTTAAAACGTTAATCGCTACGATAACTCCACAACAAAATTTTCATCTGGGCCATGGTAATTTCATTACATAATTTAGATATCTGATTTCGAAAAAGTTTTATGCCTTACTGTAAAATAAAATATATTTACCAAATTTTCCGGAAAAACACTAGTTTTTTATGTCACACGTATATGACTGACATGGCCATTTACATAAAACTTCTTTTCTGTACCATGCCATGTCAGTCATATATATTTATATGGGTAACTCATCCAAACAGATTGCAACAAGTCATCATAGATTTCTCATTTTATGATTGTCTAGTGCATTTGACATTTATCAGATGGCACGTTACTACTGAGACTATTTCTTTTATAATTTTTTTTCTAAATATCTACAAATAATGACAAAACGAAAGTTTCTAAGTGAAAGTGAACTAAATGTTATTGCTGAAAATATAAGTATCTCTGATGAAGAGTATCGAGATTTTAGTGCAGACGACTCAATAAATGATCCTAATTATACTTATTCATTGGATGAAGATGAAGAAAATCTTTAACAAAAGCTTAAAGATTTGGAGTTGGAAGAAACTGCAGAAAATATTGAAAATGACGATATACCTTAGTGTGAATTGCATGAGAATAGTGATTTTGAATGGAGCGGTTATGAAGGTAAACATAAATGTTTTGATTTCATAGGAAAATCTGGTTTACAATTAAATTTATTCAGAAACATTTCTGCTTTTGATACATTTTCAATATTTTTTGAAGAAGAGATTATAATTCTCATTGTTTCTGAAACTATGAAATATATACATTGAACAAACAATACAGCGTACCCTAAAAACTCGACAAAGTCGTCTAAATAAATGGTATCCAACTATAACGCTCAAGAAATAACAAAGTTTTTCGGCCTTTTTATGTGGTTGGGATTAGCGCGAATGGGAAATATACCTTCTTTTTGGTCAACCAAACATATTTACAAAAAAAAACATAGTCCCAAGTGTCATGTCTCGAAACAGATTTGAATTATTATTATGCATGTTACATTTTTCAAATAATTAAAATGCTATTCCTAAATGATAAAAATGTCTTTGTTCCCGGCGAAAATTATGTATTTGAAGAAACTCTTGTTCCTTGGATAGGCAGGTTTATTTTCCGCCAATATATATATACCTAATAAAGCGCATTGGTACAGAATTAAACTTTTTAAGTTGTGTACTTCAGAAGGATACACGTGAGCAAGGTAAATCTGAGATTTTGGATAATAATTAGGGCTTCGCCGCAAAAGTTTGCGAGGAACTATCACAAGGACTTCTAAATGGAGGTAGAACGTTGTATGTATGTGAACAACTTCTATACCAGCTACCGCCGCTAACATTGGCATTTCTTAATATGATTTATATATTAAAAATTTTTATGTTTTTAATAATCAATTATAATTAATGCCTCTGTTTAAATGTGAAAATTACTAACTGGAAACATCGAAATTATGAACCCTATAAGATCACCTATTTCGTTGATATTAACGAAGACAATTTTTTAAGACTACTGACAGATAAGACTAATTGCAGAATATTAATTTAAAGTTTCCGGTCTTCGTTCAGACAAAAGTTATCGCTAAGACAGAAAATACGTCTGTGACTCTAGGTCTATTTTATTTATTTTTCCGTAGTAAGCCAAGCTATTTTCAGATTTTGCTCTTGTGGCACTATTCTGGTAATTCCCCGGGAATAGGGAACTGGGGAATGAATTTATATGTGATTTCTACGGTAGGTATACACTTGCGGTTGCAATCTCCACTATTAAAATAACAAAAGCTAATTTAAATCACAAATTTTGTTATTTAAACAATTTTATATTTTAACGTTTTCGGTAACTAAATGAACATCTTCAGAAAAAAATGTGCAAATTTTTTTACAGATGGTCATTAAGTGACCGAAAACGTTAAAATAATAAAATATAAAATTGTTTAAATATCAAAATTGGTGATTTAAATTAGTTTTTGTTGTTTTAGTAGTGGGGATTGCGACCGCAAGTCCTCAGTGTAATAATTTGTATGTAATTTCTGTTAAGAAAAAAATCGACCGACTGAGGAGAAAAGTTTGATGAAAATATTTATAAATTGGGAATAAGTTTTCAATATCTAAATTGGCAGGGAAAATTATTCCCATTTTCAAAAAATTTAACACTAGCTTTTTCCGTCAGAATGCCTGAAAAAAATATTTGAACAGAAATTACATATAAGCTGCATTTCTTATTTTCGATCTAATCAATCTGATCGATCCGAGTACTAAAAAGTTGTTTTTGATGTGTAAACATCTTTACGCGCGCCTACCAAAATTTTTTGTATTAGAGTAAACTTGTAAATGAAACGAACGGAAATGACGTATACCTACTTCGTTTGAAAAAAAACGCAAGAAACTGAACAAAAACAATTTTTACTATACATGGCATGCTTTTATGTATATGTATAATAGTAGGGAAAATGAAAAATTAATTTAATGAATGAAATAGAAACCATCGACATTTCCATCGATCAGAAAAATCAAAAAAAAAAATACGATACGAAATACGGATTACGATTACGAAATTGCATACTCATACGATTAAAAACACAGTCAACAACTGCTGTATATTGCTTTATCACGAGTGACGAGTCTCTAGGCGCTGTTCATCACGTCGGCTATTAATGATCATGTCTTCTACTGAATGGGGTTATAATGACATCTCGTTTTTAACATTGAACTGCCAGAGTCTCATGTCACAGTCACGCAGGTATGCTCAATTCATTTGGTTTTCGAGACCTGGCTGCGCAATGACGAACTTGTTAATATTCCTACGTTTGAATGCTGTTTTCAGTTCAATAGAGATGGTCAGTGGGCTGCCGGAGTAGCAATTCCGTCAAAAGATCCATAAAATGAGCATAGTGGACACAAATAATTTGCCGTACTTTTTCAAAAGCAATATTGACGTAACAAATGGACTGGCGAATGGAACTATGGGCTGTTTAAAGTATATCGAATGCATAGGCATCCTAACCAGGACAACGAGAACGATGAAAACGTCGACAGTAAAAAATGTCAAACGACTCTGGATGGATTTCGGTTCAAATTCACAAGTTGGCAAGAAGGCCAGGTGGCTTGAAGCTGGATGGGCGCAGAAAACGAATATCGACCGATGTTTGGTGAACATTTCTAGAAAAAGCTCAACTATTAATCGAAACAACAATTAATGTTAAGCATAAACAACAATTAATGTAAAGCGTCGTACCTTCATGTGCCACCACAATTCATGCATCACACGGTGGTACCTATAACGAGATAGTCAGTATATACTCTTACGATAAAAGACACAGTTAACAAATTGTGTATATTGCTTTAGCACGAGTAACGAGTCTCGAAGGACTGTTCATCACGTCGGCTATCGATGATCATGTCGTCTACCATGGACGTAAAAATGGGACCTCAATGGGTCTTCTTCAAAATTAGCTATCGCGCCTCACCACAAATCCGCTTTATCCGTTGTAATGGCGAATTTTGTACGAGATAATAATGGCGTCTGGTTTTTAACATTGAACTGTCAGAGTCTTAGGTCATATACATCACCTCGACCTAACTGACACAGTCACGCAAGGATGCTCAATTTTCTTGCTTTTCCAGATCTGCGTTCAGTTCAAGAGAGACGGTGAGTGAGCTGCCGGAGTAACAATATATAAAAATTCAAATAGAATACTCATACCACACAGTCACCTCGCATAAAGAAATCATCGTTGGACAAACAACTGGTATGAGCGTAACAACACAACTCATTGATGATATATCTTATTTTAGCTACCAAAATCCAATTGCGTCGATTATACCGAAAGAGAAATAGACCAATTAAACGATAATAAACAAATGAAAAACTCTGGTTAGTAAAATTGCATTCCTTCTTCCTTCAAAGTAAACTGTACCCACGTACTATACACACGCCATGTTTACACATCTCCTTGAGAGTACTAGTGGACTCACTCATTTTTTTTATTTCAGCTTAGGTCGATCTGATCAATTTTCTTGTTGTTTCTTATTTTTCTTCAGATTGATTACATCGATTTTTTTGATTTGTAAAAATATTCCGATTTCTCAGATTAGTTTTAGTTTCACGTAATTTAAATTCAAATCTGTATTGTCTGTCATTCTCATAATTTTTGTTTTTTTTTGCAAACGTTATTAAAATGGAAAGAGAAAAAATTTTTAATTATTATAATATATTGATTTTATTAAATAATGAAATAATTATTTTATACAGCCATATTTTTTTATAGAGTATTTGCAAGAAGTGGTACAATTTCACATTCGTGGTACAATTGCCTTAAAATAATTTAGCACGTTAATATCCCCTTCTTGTTCGTATTCGGTCGTTCTTAATATTCCCTTCGTGTTCGTAGTTTGAATCCAAATAATAAGCAGCTAATAAGAATTTATTTGTATTAATCGTGTATTTTTTGACAGTTCGATGACAGTTGATAAGTTTTTTGATCTACCAAATCTGAAACCTGTTTCTTATTTCAGATCGACCAGATCGATCTAATTTCAGATTTCAAAATCTGCTCGATCTACGGATTTAAATAAGAAACACAGCTATAAATTCTTTTCCCAATTCTCTAAATTGCCGGGGAATCACCGGAATAGTGTCACTAGAGTAGGCTAAGCTTTTGAAAGATACAGCAAATTTATCGTTTGCGCCAGAAATCAGTGAGTGACGTGACCGTCTACTAAATCCCGTATGTCAGACATATATCTCTGACGCGGCTCATGTAGAACTTCTTAGTGTCAGACACATATGACTGACGCGGCGATTATACATATAACAAAAATATTTTTTTTGTTACTTCCATTTTTTGTATAATCTTAGGTTTAGTTAGTCAGTAGGGAATCTAGATTTTGCTTTTCTGTCTAACCGTATTTCATTCCATTTTTTTTCATGAATTTGTTGTTTTTGCTTTATGGATTTTTGTGAAATAAATAGAATTTGTTAAATTTTTTATCAAAAACGGAAAGATTTGCTCACAAAAATATTTTGAAGCTGAAGAGTTCCTGTGTGAACTCAACTTTATATAGCGTTCGTGTGATTTAGAGGATGAATTTCGGGTGTTTTTTTCTTTCCAGTTTCTTGATAGATGGTATTTTTACGTTGTTGTTGTTTATTTTTATTTTTTAGTCTCCAGGTCAAACGAACTGCTATATCCTGTTATTGGCCAGTCAAACTGTGTCACTCAACCAATTCCATGATCGAGGATTGCTCTACAACTCAATTGCTACCGGTCCGTTTGTAAATCAAACCTTAAGTCAATTGAAAAGATAGGCCTTTAGAAATCATCCGATAAAAGTGGAATTTTGGTACAAACTCTGCGTTGTTTTATTATTGGTCGTTAATTGAAAACCACCTAAACTCTATGAGTGCGTACTGAATAAGTTTTACTCAAAAATCTTCCAGTAAAAATCCGTTTAGAAATCAAACATGTCGTTGCCATCAAATGTAAACCAGTTAAAATCTAAGACTGATAAAGTTTTACTCAAAAATCGTCCGGTATAAATTAGTCTGGGAATATCACTATAGTATCATTTAAAAGTTGGTGTCATTGGTGGCCTGATGAAAGCAAATTAAACCTTTTTGGATCAGACGGAAGAAACTACGTATGGAGAAAGACTAATACGGAGGTAGCAGCTAAACATTTACGAAGCACTGTTAAACATGGTGGAGGTCATGTTATGTTATGCGCTTGTATGGCGTCTTCCGGATTTCGAAATTTATAGTTTATCGAAGTCAATTTGAACAAAAATGTGTATTTAGACATATTGAAAAGAAATTTGGAGGAAAGTACTGAAAAGTTAAATATTAAGGACCATTTTCGGTTCTACCAGGACAAAGTTGGCTCATTTGGAATAATCCTGTCATGAAATCCCCTGCGAAAAAAACGGACATCAATGTTATTGAAAGTGAAATCAAAAAACATGAGATTAATAATGTAGCAAACTTAAAAAACGCATCTCTCTTCTAACAGAGTGGAGTTCAGATTCAAAGCGATTCTAAAACAAAATGGATATTCTACCAAATATTAATAAATTAATTATACAATGTGATAATATTAGTTACAAACATATGAATTATTTTTTTATAGAAATTTTAAAACATGTGTCATGTTTTGACGCAGAAATTTTGATTTTTGTTATTATTTTGTTATAAATTGAAATTTTATTTGTTTTGTTTTATGAAACTAACAATAAATATTGAAGCTTATAATAAATGTGAATTAACTCATGGACACTTATGTGAATTAACTCAGTTCCGGGCCTAACAAAGAAAACACGTTTTTTTTGTTCAGTTTTTTTTGTTCAGTTGGTAACAACCTTCAAAAGACATGCTGTCAACATTTCATTATATTCTATTTATTAGTTTGTGAGTTATTGTGTTAAGAGTGACGCTACTTTTGTTAGTTTCAAAACAATGGATCAAAACCAATTTCTTGTTTTAATTTTACACTACTTCTTGATGGGAAAAAATACCGTTCAAGCGAAGCTTTGACTTGAAAAGTGTTATAGGGACTCCCCTCCATCGGAAACAACAATAAAACGTTGGTTTGCTGACTTCAAACCTGGTCGTAGAGACATCGATGATGCAGAACGCAATGGACGTAAAAATGAGGTGATAACACCAGGAAACATAAAAAAATCAACAAAATCGTTTTGAATGATTGATCAGTCAGCTGACATCGTAAACAGCATTTGACTATGAGAAAAAAATTTTGTTTCATCAAGACAACGCACCGAGTCACAAGTCAATCAAAACAATGGCAAAACTACAAGAATTGAACTTCGAGTTGCTCCACATTCACCGTATTCCGCAGACCTCAAAAAAACACTCTCCGGTAAGAAATTTTGCTCGAATGAAGAGGTTATCGCTGAAATTGAGGCCTATTTTGAGGCAAAAGATAAATCGTTCTACAAAAGTGGTATTGAAATGTTAGAGCGGCGCTGGAATGATTGTGTTGCTCTTGATGGATATTACGTTGATGAATAAAGCCAGTTTTGAACAAAAAAATCGTGTTTTCTTTGTTAAGCCCGGGAATTGTTAAGCCATGTGCTAAAAATAGATATTTATAATTGTTTTTTGGATATTTACTTTAAAAAAGTAAAAATTGCTTGCATCATTTTGGCTGTGACCTACTTACTGTACACTCTAAAAAATTTGATCAAATCTAAACTAAAGATCAATTAAATTTATTTAAATTATTTTAGCAATTTCCATACAATAAATGTAGTAATGAAATTTTTTGTTAATTATTCAATAAAATGTTGACTTTTTTCAATTAGTTGTTTAAATTTCATCACAAATATGTTGCAAATTTACTTGTTGTTGGAAACTAAACAATACGTTTGTTGAACTTTAATCAATTGATAAATGTTCAGTAGAAATGTTGAATAAAATCATTTTGTGGGAAATATTAAACATAAAATTGTTGAATATTCAACAAAATAAAACAAAATTCATTTAGAGTTAGATGCATTAAAACTGAAGCCACAGGACTGCAGAACGAAGATCAAAAATTAATAATCAAGAAAGTGGAATTTAGTAGTTGTGTGATATTTTTTCTTAAAGGTAAGTACGATATAAAATGTTATTAAAATACTGTAATAATTCTTAGTAAAAATTTAGTATTAATATTGGATTAAAGTCGTGTTTAATACGTGTCAGATCATTCGTTTCGAATAGTTTGCGTAAAGCAAGCGTCTATAAAGTTGCGGTAAAAATTGTTTTAAAACAATTATCTTTTTATTAAAATTTTATCATTTATATTAGGGTAAAAAAATGGAAGACGTTATCAAGACCATTCCCACGAATAGTCCATGGATCGCAATAATTGGTAAGTGATGTTTTCCAGGTTCGATGTAAAATGTAAAACGTATATTGTTACTCCTTAGATGAAACTTCTGAAACAAAAACCGGGTACATTTTTATTGAAAAAACGAAGTCAGCAACACTACAACAAATACATCACTATTTGGATTGATTATCGAAGTGATTTTATTACAATTTTAATATACAGCATCCGAAGGATATTTCACAATCTTTGGATTTTACGGTTAGATTTCTGCACCAACCAAACCTCGCGGACCTAAAAAGTCTAAAAGATGTATCTGTGGTCCAAAATAAGTAATTTGGTTCGAAAACTGGATGCAATGCAAGGGAGACTCAGGTTATAATTTGATTTTATTCAATCTACCTGAACATTTAATTTTTGTTTTATTTAAATATTCCACTTTTATTATTTAAAATTTCATTTTGAATTGAATTAGTATGCCTATACGGGTACTACTGTATTGAATAAAAATTTTCGAAATTTTATAAATTTACTATGTATATAATTGGAAAATGTATCTAAGTATTTAGTTGTTATTTGAATGAAATATTATATATATAACATATAATTTAAATATAATAAATTTAATAATAAAAGTAAATTTGGACGAAAATATCAACAATTTTGAGTTTAAATTTGAACAACGAGTGATTGAAATTTAACAAATTATATGAAAAATTCAGCATATATCTTTTAAAAATTCAACAATTTTACATGCCAATTTCATCAACTATTGTTGAAAATAAAATTTAATTTGTTTCAATTTAATCGTAAATATGTTTAAAAAGTGTTTAAATATAATTTTATATTGTTTAAAGGTAAACACATTTTGTTAATAATTCAACAATATTCAAAATATTATTAATAGCTTTTTTGTTTAAATTCTCTCCTTCAAAAGTTGACGTTTAAAGAGGCAGTTGAATATTTCTTTCGAGTTTAAAATTACTACAATAATTGAGTGTAATTAGTTACACTCAATTATTGAAGTAAAATTCAACAAAAATTTTTTAGAGTGTACATACCGATTAGTGCTTAACAAAACTATAATCTTATTACATAACCATTCTCATGACGTGTTCTAAAAGAGAAGCGAAGTTTGTTTTGGATATTCCAATCAATTTCCCTGAATGACGTTAAATAGTTTTTACTTTGATTAAAATGCAAAATTCGGTTAACTATCCATTATTGAATTCAATCATATCTACATTTGGCCCGTGAACCAATTATTCAAAAGTTTACTACTCTTCTAAACCTCTAAATCTTATCAATAGATTATTTTGGTTGTATTAGGACAATAGTAAAAATAAAATAATATTTTTTGAATGAAGGGTTTGCAATATAAATTTTAAAGGGTATGTTAAATACGCAATCAGTTATATTGGAATTTATTAGTAACACGTATTCGTGTTAAAATTGCCTATTTTAAACGGTTGTCATAGAATTATACTGATTGGTAACAAAAATAATTATTTGCGAAATTCCATCATTTTCAATTGGAAATATCCTTAAGCACTTGTTTGTTAAATACACTGGAACTTGTTTTATAAGTGGCAGCATTTGTATTTCGCGGTTTGACTAAATGCAAAAATTTCAGAATTTTTATTGTTATAAGCAAACATAATTTATCAGAATTTTGGTTATTTTGTGACTTAATAATTTTACAGCCAATTAAATAAATACCTTGTATTATAGCGAGGGGTTGAATTAATTTTTGCAAATAATAAATTTCCAACAAAAACCACTTTGTCATCATTAAGCAAGCAGTAGATAATTTTAAATTTCACGGTAAAGTAACACAAAAAATGTATCGAAAAGTTATGTCGAGTGATTGAAAAATGTAAAGAAAATTGTTAACCTTATTTTCGCTAGATATTTTGCACAACCCCGATTTAACATTATTATTTTCTATTCTCGGTTGCTAAACGACAACCACAAATTTTGTTATGTCGAAGGGATAATAAAATAAAGTAATCTCTAGAGTTTTAGAATTATTTTTATAGCTTTCTTATATGTGGACGGACGGCTACAAATTGAAATAATTTGTTGTATTATTTAGATTTGTAATTGGTACGATTTATATTTAATCTGTTTTTATAAACAAACACCAATTTGAAAAATGTGGTTTAACGCTGTCAATAATATAGCTGAGTCGTAAACACGTGAAAGTAAACTAGATTACGACATGTAAATTTTTCTACTGTTAAAGGCAGATTCAGTGTTACGTTCGTATGGTCATTCGTTCATTCAAACAATTTTTTCGAACAATCTTTTGCTTCAAAATGACGTTCTGCAATTTTTTTACAAGAGACTGTTGGGCGAAAAAATTGGTTCAATTAATAAAACAACGAATGAAGGCCACACTGAATCCGCCATAATTGTTGTAAAACATGGAGACTTTCCGACTCTCGAATAACATACACCACACTTGTTTTCTAAAGCGAAAAATTAAACGTACCGGACTTTTATTAAAACTGTCTTGTATAATCAAAAAATATTATCCCTGCTTAAATTTCAGAAAACAAACAAGGTTGATCCTTTTTGGTTGAAAATTAAATCGTTAACTTTATTTAAACCTTTTAATTCTTTGTCGTTTTTAGTAAACGCTAAACTTTTCAATAAATTAAAAAAGCTCCCATTGATGCTGCCATTGACGGTACTCAGATTTTCATCAAATTTGCAAGGATCTCCCAGTTAATGGAGAAAATTTTACTTTAAAGTTTGATTCCGAATAGTGAATCAGCTTGGACTGTAGACATGCCGAATTTTGTCGCAATAATTTTTTTTTTATTAAAACTCGTCATTTCTGGTAAAATTGAAGAAATGTTGAAGCTGGAATAACGACCACTTATCATTCAAAGATAAGACCTTCTACTTACAAAATATCAACTCAGATGGAATTGGAACAGAATAGAAAGTATTGAACCATTACTTTTCAGAATCGATATCGCCGTTAATTTCATAATTTTATAAAACAAATAAAAAAAATTATAAATTTTATGTTCATTTTGATTTAACTATTTCGTGTGGCATTTCGTTGAAATTGAGCAGTGTCGTCTAGCGTTCATTTCGTGAGTATGTATTTTCTTTTTTCTTTTCGTTTTTTTAAACCTGTTTTTCTTATTTTTCAGTGCAACTGGTGGTGGAATTGGAGCTGCTTGGTTTGATTTTCGTTTGAATTCAAATTGTATTGTGAAATTGACCTCTTCGGAGTGATTTGAAAGCGGAGTTCGAGCAGATTGAAATATTTCGTTTGTCATTGCGTTGGAATTGGACTGTGTTGGTTGATTGATCTGCGTTTGAATTGAAATATTTCGTTAGTATTTTATTTTTACTTTGTTTTTTAGTTCGTATATTTTCCTTTTTTAATGTTTTGCACTTTGATATGTTTATGTTATAACTTTTTTCTTCTATTTTAGTGCTATCGATCTCATCAAATACATGTCGAAGAAGCAACAGAGCGACGTGCAGCCAAATTTGAGGATGCACCGTTGCGAGCATGGCGATCAGATCACTTTTTGCAGGTTCAGATCTGCTTCATTTTCAACAGTAACGGCAGTTCAGCCTTGCATTCCGGTACAACCCATCTGATCATTATAGTTTAAGCCGGCATGTTCTCATCGACACTATAACTGAAGTGTGTCCTCATTGCAAGGCTCTGAAATTGAATGGAGAAACGAAAGGAATGTGTTGCTCCGCCGGAAAAATTATACTGCCTCAATTTGGAGAACCGCTAAAGCCATTAAAAGCTTTGTTAGCCGGATATATCGCCAATAAATTTAATAATAACAATCACTGGAAAAATATTAATTTTGGTCGATTGGGCATTCAAATTTACGTTGGGTAGTCTTCCTTACGTTGGGTAGTCTTCGGAGCCCTGCTCCGCCGTTGCATATCGTCATACAAAAATAAGACATTTTTTTAGGAACGTGCGCCGATCAACATTCATTGTCAACCGGTGCAAGCAATAAGCACCGTAACCTACGGGTGACCAGTTGAGGCCATTCATATTACGGTGGTGGTTCTACGGTATCGAAGGCAAGACGCCCAACGTTTTTGTTAATTGCGGGTTTGGCGAGACAACGCCCCACGTGGTGGCCGTTCCAGGTCAAATTTTTTGAACATACGGTAGACAAAGCCCAACGAGTTTTCTGCGAGACAAAGCCAAACCAAAATTTTTACGGGTGGCCAGTTGAGGCCACTCATTTGTTCTACGGTCTTATCGGAGAACGCCCAACGAGAAAAAAATTGTCAAACGCAAAAAGGTCGGCCAACAATAAAAAATATATGCGGGTTTTGGCTAGCCTTCGCTCATCCAATATTATTCAACGGCTGGACGGTTACAAGGCCACAATCTTTGCAATTACGAGTGACCAACCGGCAATTTGCAATTTTTGAGATTAAAGATGAGGGGACGCCGCAATCGATTTTTGTGAGACCGTTCGGAAGGTCAAGAAGGTATCTTTTTATTATTTGTTTTCTACGTGCGACAAAAGCAGTTAATCAGAATAATGTGCTTTAAACTATCTTTTTCGCCTTCGTGGCCATTATTTAAAAATCTTAGCATACTTCCTCTACGTCACATATTCGTCTTCAAGGTACTTAGAATATTCTATGTTAAAAGTGGGAATAATTTTGTGACTCATGCAGGGTATAATCTCAGATCAAATCATACCTTCTTGAAACATATTCCTAAGTTTAGATTAGATCTACGGAGAAACTTTATTAATATTGTTGCACCAATCATTTTTAACAATTTACCGTTGGATATTCGTAAGTGGGGCAACTTCTCTAGTTTTTCAATATACCTTAAAGAATGCTTCATCAAACAAAAAATATTGACCATCTTTTTCAACTATTAGTTTAAAATATTATTGTTTTTCTTTTTATTGGTTTTAAAATTATATATGTTAAAATTAAATGGTGTAGTTTAAGAGGTTTTAATATATTCATGTGTAGTAATTAAGATGTAGTTATAATTATATTATACAATTTTTGTTTCTTTCAATTTTAACTGTAAATTAAATTGATTTTAATTTTGTAAATAGAATTCAAATATTTTTTTATGGTTTAGAATCAGGGGACCAGTCACGTGATCTATTTGATCCAATGGTTCTCTTATCTTACCTTCTTAATCTTGTTAGTTTTAAGAATGTTTTACACACAATGTATTTTATTTATAATGATTAAGCTGGTAATGAAATAAAATAAAAAAAAATAAAAAAAAAATTTGATTTTCAATTTTAATTCAATCTTTAATTTTTGATGTTATTCAATTTTATTTATTTTAAATTAAATTTTCAATTTTTGACTCTATTTTTCAGTTGTTTTGTAATTCTATTTCTATATATATTGTAATTGCGCACCGAATGGCCGGTGTGGTGTGCGCGACCAGGGTTGCACATTGGTCTCGCCCCTGCATTTTTGTAAGCGTTCAGTGGTATTATTTATCTTGGTTTATTTCCTCATTTTTGGTTTATTTTATTCCCAGTCCGTTTGTTACCATTACCATTTCCTTTTTTTTTTACCTTTATTTTACCATCGGCGTGGATCTGTTTCCCGCTAGTTTTGTTTTTCCTCTTTTATTATTTTTAATTTTTTTTCTGAAAATAAAGTAAAACATAATTGAAAAGAATTACTAGATAATTTTCGGGTCGGTGTGGTGGGAGGGGAGACTCCATTCTGTGTCGGTCTGTACAGCCTGGGCTTTCCACTCCTTTGGCGGTCTTATGCAATCGAACTTTGGGAGATTTGTTGGAGGTCTCTGCGGGTGGAGAGAGATCTGGCCTGTTGAGGAAACATCTCTACCCTCTTATACTGCTTCCTTGTGGCTGGGCATAGGCCTTTCGGGGTCGATGGGTCATTCGAGGGGGTCTCTTCAGCAGCCAGGGTACTTGTCCCTCGGGGAGATCCAGTCGCTGTCGAATGGGCACACCAGGTTATGACTTGTTTATCAAGTTCCTCATGTTTCGTTCGACAAATTCTGGCCCACGTAATTTAATAACAGTTTTTTATTATTTGCTTTGATTTTGATTTTTTTGTTCCACGGTGTAGGCCAGGAGCACGCAAGCCTCTAATGCCATTACACTGAGATCTAGCCGGCAAAACATCACCGTGAGAGAGAACTCTGCGTGCTTAGTTGATAACTGCTTGATCGCTGCGAGCCATCCGTATCAAGGTTCCACCTTAAAAACCCTTTAGACACAATAATGCACGATGGTTCTGGCTGGCTTTATAAGATATTGGCTGAAATTGTAATGTTCCGGCTGAAAAACAATTAGTGCACAATCCATTGGGCTTCTTGGGCCATAGTTTGTTTGGCTGTAGAGGGTATGGTTCCAACCCCCGATTTAAAAGGTTCCAGCTAGAGTATCATATCTGTGAGAATTCAATAAAACTACTTATATCTGTGAGAATTCAATAAAACTATTATTTAGGTTCTTTTCAGGGGACCAAGTTTAAATCTTAATTTGGTGTGTGAAAAAATTAAGGGAAATAACTAAACTATTTTTGGTTCCGTGTTATCAGGGTTTTCAAACTGCGTTTGTTGAGACCTTCAAGCACTTGTCAAGCACACCTTTAAGCACATACTCTGGGTTCGCTGGAAATTCCAAAAAAGTTTAATTAGTATGTAGAAAAAACACTTATATCGATTTAAGTACATACCAAACGCAAAACAAAAATTGAAAATAAAAACTTATTTCAAGATAAGTGTTTATTCTAAATTTATTCATAATTTTCCAAAAAAAAAATATTTTAAATATCACTTATTTCATGCTACAATATCAAATATTATCAATTAAGTGGTTTTCAATAAATATCAAACAACTATAACAAGCATAAGTGGTTTTATTTTTCGTGATACCTCGGAAAGAAAAAAAAACGAGAAATACTACCGATTAGAATATACATAGTTTAACATAACCACATATCTCGACTTAAGTGATTTTATTAAATTTCCACCGATATAGTGCACACTGATATACAATGCATCGCGTTACTAGTGGCATAATTGATTTGGTTCTGGCTGATATGGTTCCGGCTGGCGTGATGGACACAAATATTTGCACAACCCAGTAGGCAAGGCGGATATCTATAGGCACTATGTAGAAATGATTTTGGAACCATAACACTATTTGCAAATTAATTAAATAGTAAATACTCGCCTATATAATACTCATTGAATATGTAAAATGTAAAAATATTTAAAATCCATAAATAATATTGTTCGATCGAAACTTTCTCAAAAACAAATATAAATTGTTTGTTATAAATAAAATAAATACATAAATTCATTTAAAGATAATTTCGTCCATAAATAAATTGAACATAAAAATAATCGTTAACATTTTTTTTTTATAAAGTTTACATGTAAAAAAAATATGATTTTATCGCTACAACGAGTATACGTAGTCAGAGATATTTGCGGCACATATATAACGTACGAAGTCTTCTACATTGCTAAAATTTGTTGATCAATTGCCCTAAATTTTGAAAATATATTTGCTATACGGTGAAATTGGTGTAACGTCGCACGAAATTTATTTATTTGTTATATCCCCATTTGGCAAACTTTTCAATCTCCCTCAACGGTTAGAAAATCGTATCACCACCATAAATGTACATTCATTTACGTTCATGTAATTTAATTTTGTGCGTATAAATATGTTTTCATTAAATATAATAACGATACAAAAAATTGAAGAAACCAAAATAATGATTGGAAAAGGAATTTTCTTTTGGAAAACTTTCAGTATCATTTAAATTCGTTAACTCATTTGGTTGTCTCTACAGTATAATATTATGCTAAACAATCGAGCAGCGTAAGATGAAGATAATAAAACTAAGTTTCTACTTTGTACCAAACAGATGATGCCAATCTAATAAATATAAATTATAATTCGACTATATGCGAATATATATTACGTATACACTCATGTCGAATAAGTATATGTAAGAGTATATAGTAGGTGCACGTTCGAGAAGGGCAGGAAATTTTGGTGTTCCATGTTTATGATTTTGCTGTCCGATTTATAACTATCAATTAATTTCAGGTTTAATACAGACCCTGAACGTGGCGTATAGCTTACCGATTTCGAATTTATATTTTAAATTCATCTTTCACTGTCAACCTTAAAATGAGACAAAGAAAAATATTAACAGCATCTAAATACTACCAAGGAATGAATTCAAACAAGTGTAATCCTCATCTAAGTCGGTCCATAGAAATCACAAAATAAAAAAAATATTAAATAAATATTTTCAACAGACCATGAAAAATTATGATTTTCCGACCCTCTTCCTCTCCCCCCGCGCATATAAAATATGTTTATGATTTTTATTTTATTTTATTCGGGTGTGTAGAATTGTTGTATCTTGTGATAACAGTACAAGACAGCTAACACAAAAAAAAAGTTTTTCGTTTTGCAAAAGATAACAAAACAAAAAAAAAAAATATCCTTAAGACGGTGTATTTTCTTATGTATATTTAAATTAATGCTTTTTCTCATAAAAGGAAAATTATGAATTTCCATTTTTTAATTTTGTAGTTAAGAAGGAACTTAAAATTGTCTTTATGTGTACTTACGTTTTTGTCTTCAGATTAAACAGGTTTTAATGATCCTCCTGTTTTGAGAAGTTTTTTAAGTATTTATGTATATTATTACGGTCTAATTAACTTGTAATCGGATATTCAATTTTATTGGATTAATAATTTATAGATATGGGATAATTAGCTATCTATGAGTTCGTTAGTGTGTATGTTTGTTTCCGCAAAATTAATGAATGGCTAAACTAAATCGATTAAGATCCCCTGAGAAAGGCCTATGATTTTATCCCATATTTTGAAAGTAAGTGCTCCCAAACTAACCGTCAGACAGTGTTGTGCCGTATTATCTACACCGAGAAAATAAATTATATTCTACACGGTGTAGTGTTCTAGACACGGTGTATTTATAGTCACTAAAAAATAGCAATAACAATGTAGATAATGTAGACAATCTCGAGAATTATATTTTTATAGATAAACATAAAAATTCTATGTTTCTTTTTTTGATGGAAACATTTCAAGAACGATAGCTTCATTCTTTCCTTGCACTTAAAAAATTTGAACAATAATTTTTATATGGTAAAGAAGTACATTTGTTTATATGAGCGTAGCCCGATTGGGTGTCTGTACCACATGCATGTATGACGTGATAAGTGCATGGTTTCAGGAAGGGAATGGCACAAGCGATTCATCAAGATTTCTGGGGAACGTTAGATCAAAAATTGAACTCACTTAGAATGAAGTGTATTAACGTTCGTTGGGCTCAGGAAAAAAATCAAATAAAACAAATAACAACTTGATAAAAAATCATTTATGAACCCCATTTTCATCCAACATACCCAATCCCATCATAATCGGTTAGGCAATGGCCAAATTCCTTCTCAGGTGGCAATATTCTCGAACTACTTCCAAAAATCATTTAAGAATTTCATTTCCGACCAATATATCAAAACACATCACAATTGGTAAAGAAATTACCGAAGTAAGCCCCAGCAGGTTATTTTCCAGAACTTCTTCCAAAAATCATTTATGAATCTCATTTCCGACCAACATATCCAATTCCATCATAATCGGTTAATAAATGGCCGAGTCCCGTGTCAGGTGGTCATATTCCAGAACTTCGTCCAAAAATCATTTATGAATCTCATTTCCAGCCAACATACCCAATCCCTTCATAATCGTTTAAGAAATTACCGAGTTTCACTCCAGGTGACAATATTAAAGAACTTCTTCCAAAAATCATTTAAGAATCCCATCTCCATCCAGAAATTACCCAATCGCATTTTAATTGGTTAAGAAATGGCCGAGTTCCGTCCCAGGTGGAAATATTCCAGAACTGCTTCTAAAAATCATTTAGTAATCCGATTACCATCCAACAAACTCTATCCCATCATAATCGGCTAAGAATAGCCGTGTTCCGTCCCAGGAGGCCATAATCCAGAACTTCTTCAAAAATTATTTATGAATCTCATTTCCATTCAACGCATCCAATTCCATCATAATCGGTTAAGAAATTACAGGGTTCCGTCCCAGGTGACCAAATTAGAGAACTTCTTCCAAAAATCATTTAAGAATCCCATTTCCATCCAACATACCCAATCCCATCATAATCGGTTGAGAAATAGTTTAGTTCCGCTCCAGATGTTCATATACTAAAGATAAAGTAAATGTAAATAAAAAGAGGAGACTCTAAAAAACGCCATCACCAAGGGTATCTCTACCGCAAGATAACGAAATACCAAAACAACCACAACATGCACACCAAAAGGAACCCTCTCCACCACCAATCAATGTCAGCAATGTTAGGAATTTTAATATACTCAGAGCTCGAGTATTGGCAGTGACAGAGAAACCTGCTCAGTTTAAAGCAATATAAAATAACGATATCAAAATAACAACGCAGTCTGAAAATGACTATTGTAAAATTAAAAAACTACTTAGCGATATAAAAGAAACTGAATCCAATAACAAGGATAGTACATTATATAAGATGGAATACCATACTTATCAGCTCAAAAGTGAAAGATGGTAGAGAGTCGTAATACGAGGTTTACCGTCATCTACCGATCGCGAAGAGATCAAAGCGGCAATCGAGGAACATGGTCATAAAGTAACCAACATTATTAACATTCATTAAAAGTCGACAATTAATAATGAGAAAATTATTAGACACTTCCCATTGTTTTATGTAGACCTGTTGCAGGGGGAAAACAATAAGGACATATACGAAATTAAGAACCTGCTATATTGCAAGGTGTCTATTGAACCACCTAAAAAGGTAATAGGTATACCACAGTGTACAAATTGCCAACAATTAGGACACACAAAGAACTTCTGCAATAGGCAAGCCAAATGTGTCAAATGTGCTGAGAGTCATCAAACAAAAAAAAAGAGTGAGTCCATTAGCACTCTCAAGGAGATGTGTAAACATGGCATATGTATAGTGCGTGTGTATGGTTTACTTTGAAGGAAGAAGAAATGAAATTTTACTAACCAGATTTTTTCATTCGTTTATTACCATCAAATTGGTCTATTACTCTTTCGGTATAATCAACGCAATTGGCCTATGGTAGCTGCAAGCATCAAAGATGTGGTCCCATATCTCGTAGTACATATATCTTATATTTCTCACATATCTCGTAGAAGATATATTTCGATCTGAGTTCTTGTGCAAATCGAAATCGTATCGCAAGAAGTTTATAAGTGATTCATCACTGATCTTAGGGAGCAGCAAAATGAAATCCCTGTTCATAATTATCGGCAAAAGATGTTAGTCTCCTTGAAGAATTTTGGAAATTCTTTCAGAATATGGAGCAAGGACGAAATGTATGTACTTGATAATGTCTTCGACAGCTTTATTCGGCGAGGTGTATACAACTACCTCAAGCATCTTATATGCCAGTGGGTTGTGTTGTTACGCTCATACCAGTTGTTTGTCCAACGATGATTTCCTTATGCGAGGTGACTGTATGAGTTCAACTTGAATTTTTATTTCCCCGCCCGCTGACTATTTCTCTTGAACTGAACGCAGCATTGAAAATTATAAAAATTGAACATGCAGGTCATTCTGGGAGAGCAAAAGAATTGTGCATCCCTGCGTGACTGTATCAGTTAGGTCGAGGTGAAGCAACCTGAGATCCTGGGAGTTCAATGTTAAAAACCAGACGTATTATTATCTCGTACAAAATTCGCCATTACATCCTGCGCTATACTTAGCAGTTTTGTGGTGAGGCGCGTTAACTCGTTTTGAAGAGGACCAATTGAGGTTGTATTTTTGCGTTCATGGTAGAAGACATAATCATTGTTAGCCGACGTGATGAACTGCTCTACGAGATCGTGATAAAGCCACATACACAAGTTTTTGACTGTGTTTTTTACCGTAAGAGTATACTATCTCGTTATAGGTACCACTCTCTATAGTGCATAAATTGTGGTGGCACACGCTATTTTAAATTTTTTTATTTTTTCTGTTCGCTGAAAATGTCGATTCGCCGATTCATCGTTTCTATTTAATTTTATAAATGTTTCTTTGTTTTCTTTCCATACTATTTATATATACACATACACTTAGACTATGTGTATAGTACAAAATTTATATATGTATTTTGTTGTTTTTGTTCTTTTTTTATTATTTTATATTTTGTTTCTTTTTTCAATGAAGATATTTAAACGTAGTACGTCATTTCCGTTCGTTTCATTTGAAAGTTTACTACCATACAAAAATTTTTGGCATACGCGCGTAAAGATGTTTACACATCAACAATGTCAAAAGCGGCGAAATGTTATACCAACTTGTGCACTGTGCGGGGAAAAAGGTCATCCGGCTAGCTACAAAGGATGCCTGGTGTATCAGAAAAAACTAAATGCTCAACTACCGAGAAAAATAACATTAGCAGAGCGACTACAGCAAAAGCCTAACCAACAATATGATACTATTAGAAAGGGGGTTTCCTACGCCCAGATGACCAAAACCTCAAATAACAATCTAAATCAAGAAAGCAGGCAGAAACCTACCAGGGTGGATAAACTGGAAGATAATTCCAAGCCACCAAATAAACCGCTAAAACATAAAAAGTAAATGACTATAACGTTCCTACGTATAATTGCCTGGAATGCTAACGGGCTTAATGCAAGAGCTGAATAACTAGAAGTATTTCTAAGAACCAATAACATAGATGTCGCTTTAATATCAGAGACGCACTTTACGGAGAAAAACTTTATCAAAATTACAGGATATAGTGCCTATTGGACATTGCATCCGAGTGATCGTGCTCGAAGAGAGAGAGCAATCTTAATCAAACAAAATATCCTACATTTCCAGCAAGAAGAAATTAAGGAGCCATTTATGCAAGCTACTGTAATAACGATTAACCACGGTGGTGCTGAACTAAGTTTAGGGGCGATCTATTGTCCACCAAGACATAATATCGTAAGAAATCAATATCTTAACATTTTTAATAAACTTGGACCAAGGTTTATCATAGGAGGTGACTACAACGTCAAACATACTGCGTGGGGATCTCGACTCATAACACCAGGAAAAGGAAAAGAACTCCTAAGTGCAATAGAAATGTCAGGTTGTGAATATCACTCATCGCGTAAACCTACCTATTGGCCTACAGACATCAACAAAGTTCCTGATTTGATTGACTTTTATATCTCGAAAGGAATAGCCTCAAATTACATTAAAGTCGAAGGTATTGACGACCTTACTTCCGATCACACACCGGTCTTAATGACTGTGAGTACATTAGTCATAAAAAAGAAAACCAAACTTAGCCTTACTAATAAATCTATTGATTGGGAATTATTTAGAGAGAAACTGGACAATCTAATTGAGTTAAAAGTTAGTCTTAAAACTAAAGAAGAACTTGAATTACAAACTAAATATTTTATTAACTCCATGCGTGAAGCTGCTAAAGAGGCTACACCCGTATTAGGTGAGAAAGTCGTACAAGAGATCAACTATCCCCTGGCGATTGGAGAACTGATAAAAGAAAGGCGTAAGAACAGACGCATATGGCATAGAACCAGAAATATTATTGACAAAAGAGAATTTAATCGGGTAAGTAATAAAGTTAACCGATTAATTAAGGAACATAAAGAAGCTTGTACTGAAACTTATTTGAAAGGACTGGGTCCTGAAGCTTACAAAAATTATTATCTTTAGCTACTAAAAGATACAAGAGACCAATAATCCAAGTGCCACCTATAAGGAACACAAATGGAGAATGGGTGCGACGTAATGAAGACAAAGCAGAACTGTTTGTACAACATCTGGCATCAGTATTTCAACCACACGACATACAATCTAGGATTGACCCTAAACCAGTCTATTGGGCTCCATCAAATATCAGAAGTGTCACCCTACTAGAAATTGCGCAAGAAATAGACATGAATTTGAACCCCAAAAAGTCACCTGGAATTGATGAAATTTCGCCAAGGATGTTTAAGGAGTTATCAAAGAGAGCAGTCTCTATGTTAACATATATATATAGTGCTTGCTTTCGACTTAAATATGTGCCTGAGTGGTTCAAGGTTGCAAAAATAATCATGATAAAAAAACCGGACAAACCAGCCGAGCAAATGGGATCATACAGGCCGATCTCTTTGTTACCTACTGTTTCAAAGTTGTTTGAAAAGTTGTTATTGAAACGACTAAAACCAATGATCATTATACCTGATTTCCAGTTTGGATTCAGGAATAAACATTCGACAATTGATCAAGTTCATCGCGTGACTGCAAAGATAGAACAAGCACTAGAAGAGAAGAAATATTGCCCTGCCGTATTTCTAGATGTATCACAGGCTTTCGATAGAGTGTGGCATGAGGGTCTTATCTACAAGATAAGTAAATTAGTGCCAGAAAATTACTGTCAATTGCTCGAGTCGTATTTCTCCAAACGAATATTTAGAGTATCACATGAAGAAACATGCTCTAACTTTTACCCAGCCATAGCATGGGTGCCCCAGGGTAGCGTATTAGGACCCATCCTATATCTACTTTACACTTCTGATATACCGACAACGGAAACAACCTTTATCGGAACTTTTGCTGACGATACCGCAGTATTGGCATCAAGCGAATCGCAGAACCAAGCAGTAGAATACTTACAGCAAGCACTCGATAGAATCAGCCAATGGACCAGGGATTGGAAAATAAAGCTTAACGAGCTGAAATCAGTACACGTAACATACACGTTGCGGCGCAAAAATAGCAACATCCATACATTCCTCAATGGGGTAAAAATCCCCCAAGCTGAATCTGCTAAATATCTCGGATTGCATCTCGATTCAAGATTGAACTGGAAATATCACATTAGTCAAAAAGCAGAGCAAATGAAAATAAAACAACGTGAGATGTACTGGCTAATAGGAAGACATTCTAAGCTTAGCCTGTACTGTAAACGCCTGATCTACGAATCGATAATTAAACAAATTTGGACGTATGGTATCCAACTCTGGGGCAACGTTGCAAAAACAAATTTCTACGAACAATAACGAATGCTTACCGCTACGTAACCAACGAGGAACTACACAACGACCTAAACGTTAAATGGATTGATGAAGTGATTCAGGAATTTGCCATCAAACATGAAAGAAGATTACTGCAACATACCAACAGTGAAGCAATACAACTTCTAGACATAACACAAGAACAGAGACGCCTTAAAAGAATTAAACCGCATAAGCTGGTCATCTAATAAATAAAAATTCATTATTTTGAGCAGCATATTGATTGCTTGTAAACCCACACTCGCTCCACTTATTAGTTTCAAATAAGTGCGTTATCATCATTAGTAATAAATTATCATGTGATAAGCTTGTACTATTTAAATAAATAATAAAAAAAAAAAAGATGTTCATATACCAGAACTTCTTCCAAAAGTCATTTATGAATCACATTTCCGACCAACATACCCAATCCCATCATAATCGGTTAATAAATGGACGGATTTCGTCTCAGATGGCCATATTCCAGAACTTCTTCCGAAAATAATTTATGAATCTCATTTCTGGCTAACATATCCAATCCCATCATAATCAGTTAAGACATTACTGAGTTCCATCCCAGGTGGCCATATTAGAGAACTTCTTCCAAAAATAATTTAAGAATCCCATTTCCATCCTACATAATAAATCCCATCATAACCGGTTAAGAAATGGTCGAGTTCCGCTCCAGATGATCATATGCCAGAAATGCTTCCAAAAATAATTTAAGAATCCCATTTCCATCCTTAATACCCAATCGCATCATAATCGACTAATAAATGACCGAATTTTCCCCATGTGGCCTTATCCCAGAACTTCTTACAAAAATCATTTATGAATCACATTTCCTACCAACATATCCAATTCCATCATAATTGGTTAAGAAATGACCGAGTCCACCCCAGGTGGCCATATTAGAGAACTTCTTCCTTCAATCCCATCATAATCGGTTAAAAAATGAACGAGTTCCGTCTCAGGTGGCCATATTACAGAATTTATTCTAAAAATCATTTAATAATCTCATTTCCATCCAGCATACCCAATCCCATCATAATCGGTTAAGAAATTGCCAAGTTCCGTCCCAGGTGGCCATATTCTAGAACTTCCTCCAAAAATCATTTATGAATCTAATTTCCGATCAACATATCCAATCCTATCATATTCGGTTAAGAAATTAGCGAGTTCCGCCCGTTCTTGGTCGAGTAATTTTTGTTTCTGCAATGTGACCGTTTTTTCGCAATTTTTGCCTTCAGATTGTCAAGTAATGATGCGTAGTATGCTACTGTAATGGTTTTCCCTTTTTGAAGAAAATCGATTCCATAACTTCATGGTTGTCCCAGAAAACAGTTGCTTTCCCAGCCGCAGGAAAGACCTTTGCCTTTTTGGAGCTAATTGAAGCCAGAGCGTTGGAATCGTTAATTCGAACACGTTTCTGCTTCAACCTGGCGTGCGGACTGCATTCTAATGCCTAAATATTGGCTCACGTACATGTTCTCTGGATATATTCATAGACTTTTCGATCTCTCAGTACGATACTTAATTTTTCCGCATTCACAAAAACACTCACATCGAATACTTTCAATTGTCCGTTTCATCTGTTTTTTTACCGAAAAATTGTGTTCAGCAACAAAGCTTAATTTTGTTGTGAAGTGCAGACACAAGAACTGCCAATGCACGCAGAAAAACACCACTGTTTGGTGCGGTTGGTGGGCCGGTGGAATCTTCGGTCCGTATTTTTTCAAAGACTGCGATGGCCGAAACATTACGAACGATTTCGGACTTATTTTGCCCAAAATGCATAAACTGAATCTGGTCGATATGTGGTTTCAGCAACACAGCACCATATACCTACAGCACGTTAAACCATGGGCCTATTAAGAAATGAGTTCGATGAGCAATTTTTCTTACGTTGCGTTTTGACTCCACCTGATTATTTTTTATGGACCTATGTGACGCACAACCCTGTATTTTTCGTAGCACTATATTTTTCAAAATATTCGCAGAAAAAGATAATGCTCCTATGGAAGCAGGTACTTTCGGCAAAACAATCTCGGCCAAAAAAACTGGGATATTCCAATTAATAAACAAACTTAAACATGAAGTCCATTTTGATCAATCAATCCGAAAGGGCTGTACATTTTTAGAGAAAAACAGTTGTTTGACAAAACATTGATGATTGTCAAGTACACACCAAAACTGTACACTGTAAAATTTAGAGAAAATCCAATTGGATTGGTCTTGAAGTATTTTTAGATTATCTTTAACATTTACAGTATGTGCAACAAGAGCGTGACGGAAAACAACTAAGTAAACATAAAACTACATTTTTTTGGTGTGTTTATTATGAAAGTTTGTTGTATTTGTTGAAGCAATTGAAATAAAACAACCACTGGTTCAGAAGTACACACTTAACATTTATTCATACCACTACGGATCAATCAATAACTGCGGATACCCATCGAAAGTAATAAACAACAGATCAGCTGACATTCCAGTTCTCATCATTCGTATAACAAACCAGGGATCAGCTGACATTCCAGTTTCATCATAAACCTAAAATAAGGAAAACATATTTGGATCAACAACTTAATAAACACATTTTTATTAATCACTTGTTTTTTGTTCCGCAGAATATTTTGAATGTCTTTCAAAAAGTTTAAAAAATCACTCGATCGATTTCGACTTGTTAGGTCATCATCAGGAGTATCTACTGATTTGTATTAGTAAAAATTTTTGTTATATAATAGAAAAAAGCAAAATATAATAAAAGGAGAGAAGAAAAAATAAGCAATAAAAATTAATCTACGGATCGCGCAGGTAGGCGATGAGTCATATGTAGGTTGAGTAACAAAATTCAAGGTATATTATTGCGTACGTGAGAATAGAAAAGGGCGGGGTCTGTAATTGGTGAGAACCGGATTTCTCTTTGTTCGTTAAGGTCCTTAACGAACAAAGAGAAATCCGGTTCTCACCAATTACAGACCCCGCCCTTTTCTATTCTCACGTACGCAATAATATACCTTGAATTTTGTTACTCAACCTACATATGACTCATCGCCTACCTGCGCGATCCGTAGATTAATTTTTATTGCTTATTTTTTCTTCTCTCCTTTTATTATATTTTGCTTTTTTCTATTATATAACAAAAATTTTTACTAATACAAATCAGTAGATACTCCTGATGATGACCTAACAAGTCGAAATCGATCGAGTGATTTTTTAAACTTTTTGAAAAATATTCAAAATATTCTGCGGAACAAAAAACAAGTGATTAATAAAAATGTGTTTATTAAGTATAAGTGTGTTTCGCCAAGTGCCTACGGCAAATAGCGTTAAAAGTATTGGATCAACAACATACACTTACCATTCTACCTGGAACTCTGGCTGCTTAACATCATTTATTAGCCTAAAATTAGAATTAGAATTATGTAATCTTGTAATTATTATTTATTAATTAATTTTAATACTTATCTTTGTTTTGTATCCATTTGAAACATTACGTAAACTTTCTGATATTTCTTGTCAATCAAAACAAAAATGTCGATCAATTTGTACTAGATTAATATTTGAGAACGAGTGCGATTTATGTAAATTAGTACTAAATCAATAATTGCGCAACATTTTGGAATCGCTGCATTTTAGTAGCTTTGCTCAATATTTCTTGTTTTGACAAAACTAATTAATTTACATCAATCTTACGGTCTCTTACATTTTGGCGATCAACGAGGAAACATCGAAGGGCATGACTAGTAGTCTACAATCAAATTAATTATAATAAAAGCAAATTTATAACGATATATTACAACTTTGTTTTTATTTTCAATCGCGCTTGATAGATCGAGTACAGTTGCAGGATAAATTTTCTACTTTTGCGGATACAGCTGTGAAACCTTTCAATCCACGCCATATCTGCATACAGTATTTTCTAGAGTGCTATTAACTAATACATAGTAAAGTCACCATTCCTGTTAATAATTGTCTGGCTCCTTTTGGTCATACTATCAACCAAATTTTCTGCATACTGTGATGATACATTTTTCCATATCTTCCGGACAACTCGCGCTACACCGCTCAAATTTTTTATGTGGTACATTTTCAGCTTAATCTTCCTGAGTGCCCATACATTTTGATCGGATTGGAATTAGGTGACTGATACGGCCAATCCAATGTTGTGATGCCCTTTTTGAATTTAAATTCCGAACAGAGTATGCTATGGTGTTTTGAATCATTGTCTTCTTGCAAGACGTAATTAGAGCTCCCCGATCTAAAGCATTTAAGGCCAGATGGTAACAAATATCGTGAATAAATTTTATTCATGAAAAGTGCGTTTAGGTTCCGCGTGGAAACGATTAATTTACCAGAACCTTGCTTAGTGAAGCATCCCCATACATGGAGCTAAAGCAGGTGAGTCACAGTTCAGACAATCCATCTTTTTTTGCTTAGTTGATCAACCACGCTTTTCAACATTAAAACTTCAAAAGGAAGTACAATATTCGTCCAATCTTTGTTTTTATGTTTATTCGTTTTATAGTTGCTTTTCAATGTATTTTTTGTGTTTTTTTGGTTTGGCCAGAGTATTTTCATATGCGTAGCCATGTTCCATCATTCTATTTCGTATGATTGTTTGTGGTATAATAATAGTCTTTTTCGCCAATTTTTCCACAGCTGCATCCAGCGTAAGCGAAGAATTTTCATCAAATAACTGTATGATAGTGTCATCCTCCTTTTTTGTAGTGGTTCGGATTTTGCCTCTAACTGGCAAACCGTTAACATTTTTATACATTGAATAATGTCTAATCCTCTTCTATACAAATGTTTTCGACTTTTTTTATATACATATTTTGCTGCACTTGCAACATTTTTAATTGTTTCGGATGTGCAAAACACCGCTTCGAATCGTTTTTTACAAATCGCACACATTTATTTCATTTATTTTTTCCGCTTAACAGTTGCAGTTAAACTATTTTTTGTTTTAGAGCGTCCAAGAGGAACCAATAGAAAACCTATGTAAGCCCCGCCCATATTTGTTCCTATAGTTTTAAGTACAGTTATGTCGTACACGCTGTTGTTGAACATACTGTATATTAGAAAAGCCCATGAGTTCCTAATAGTGTTATTGTAAAGATCATACAATTTTCTAACAATTTGAGATAAGCACGAGGAAATTGTGATACATTTTACTAAAGTTTTTTAATTCTAAAGAAGGCTATTTCATCTTCCGATCCTAAAGATATTCACGCGCTCTTACTGCTATGGGCGATATATTGCCATGATTGTTAACTTGTCTAGTATATTTTAAACAATTGTGGTTTTCGATTTCAATCTATTTTTAAATTTTTCTGTCACCACCGCTAGAGATGTTCATAGTTTTTTCAATGTATTTTAGGATGGCGTAAGTAAAGTTCTAACATTTAAATGAACATGAATTAATTAATTCATTTGCATTAATTAATTTTCTCGTGGTCGTCCTAAATCGTTAGGAAATTTTTATGATCTTTACAATGACACTCACGGACCACTGGACTCAAGGAATTTTTCAAAATAAGAGTTAAATTTAACCGTTTGGTCCCAAGCAGCGCGATGGCGCTGTTGAGATTTTATGCCCAGAAAATAAAATAAATAAATGTGACGGAGCAATGAGATAAAGACGAGAATCGAGTTACCTAACAACAAGAAGCGATTGTTATCTGCGTTTGAGTTTTTTTTTGTTGTTTGCGTTTGCACCAAAAATGGTTTTACGAATTGTTGGTAATGAGTTTGCATAACCTCCTGGGACTCAAACGGTTAAAAATTATAAATTTCCATTCAAGACAAATTCAAATAGATAATTGTCAAATTTAACAGTGTAAATTTATATAGTATATGTTTCACAATCATATTCAAAAATCGTCATTTCCGCTTTAATTTTAGAAAACTGATTTGAACCGAAATTGTTGCAAAACTAATTTAGAATCTGTTTGTTCATCACCGAAAAGCTCCTATAGAACCCGTCATTTCCGGTGGAAAAAGAAAAACCTCGTTTGAAAGCTGCCCGTCCGGTAGATCAGTTACGGTAGTAGACCAGTCACCTAAACTTCACGGCCAATCAATACATCTGGGTTGTATAAGAGCCGAATTTTGTTGGAAAACGATTTTGTGTCAAAAATCGTAATTTTCTTCTGAATTTTGAAAACCATTCTTAAATGGTAGTGTTGTAAAGTTTATTTAGAATCTTTTAGTATACAATTTTTTTCACGTAAATGGTATACTTATCAAAATATTTACAAGAAATGAAAAGGCTTCTATGGAAACTGTCACTTTCGGTAGACCGAGTTCGACCAAAAACCACTAGGATCTCACAATCACTCTCTGTAGAGAGGAAACAGACATATAGCCTGCACGGAATCACGCACGTATAAACAGAGATATTTAAAAAAATACTTATTTTGGTTTGGACGGTATAGTGAAAAGTAAATCTGCAAAAATCTTAAGATCAAAATTTTTCTTTCATTTTTCAACAAAGGTTGACTTTGTTGGTGTTCTGAAATGTTAGCAATGTTTTACCGAACTTTAATTTTTCGCTTTAGAAATCAAGTGTGGTAAGATTTGAGATGTGTGCGCATACATTCGTTGTAAAAGAAAGTCGGGTGTTGACCGCAACATATGCATCATTCCATTTTCTTCGGTGTGCCATCGCATTTCTTCGGGCCAATTTCGCAGACATACAGAACGTTACATTAATTTAGAATTATGAATCCGATATTTAACCAATTTAGTTGAAAAATAATGGTAGTAAAAGAACAATTAGAACAATTTCATTTCATAAATATCATTATGTTCAATGTTCTAGTTACCAAAATTTTTAATATGTATAATTTCATGTTTGGATTGTAACCGTCGTTTGTTGTATTTCATTGGTTTTTTCTTCACGCGAAATCATAACAATAATATTTAAGAATAGAACAAGTTTATCAAAACCCAAAATAAACCAATTTAAGCCACTTAGTTTTTCATCCGAAAGAAAAATTGTGATACTCCGTGCTGGGCTTAAATAAACCGTGAAAACTTTATCGTCTTGAAATAATACGATGGAATTAATTTAAACGATTTGTTCTTTTAATTTACTTTATAAATAAATTAATAAGAAAAATATAATTTTTTATTCGTTAGTTTCATAACAACTTTGAAACATTTTTATTTTCCAGATGGGTGTATACAAAAACGACAGTGAATGGCGGAGCACAATCCAATTAAAAATAGATTAGAAAATGTACAAACGCGGGCACCAAACAATATTCTAAATATTTTAATGATAATTATCTCAAAAAGCCATTTAAAAAAGAATTTATTTATTTTGTTAGAATCTATAGAAATTTAATAAAAGTAATTTAATCGGAAGTTTTACTTGTATCTACTTTCTCTCCACATAGATAATTTTTAAATTAAATGAATTAATTCTAAGAGCAACAAGAAAATTTAAAAGGATGTCTTCCGGATGTAAAGTTACAATTTTTTTCTCCATTATTATATACTTTCTGGTTATATAAATAATTAACCCTTTCATAAAGATTTGGCATTCTTCCGACGACTGAGATAAGGGTGCATGTCAAACAAACCGATATGAATGCATTACACATATTTATAAGTAAATTCAGTACATAATTATGTACGTAAATTTAACCTATATTTTACTAACTCAACTTCCTAGTCATATAAGGGTTAATATTTATTAAAAGGAAGGGTTGATTCAACTTCTATTAAAAAATAATAAAGATAATATTATCAGTGACTCGTACCATATCAAATTATTTCTGTTTCACTTTTTTAATTCATTGATAATTCAATGATCGAATTATGTGGAAGTATTTTGTTGGTATACTCGTAATGCTAAAATAATTTTTTATTTTAACACAAAGGGTTGGAAATTTTTATTTTATTATTTTGTAACCACCTTGCGAAATATGCCCGTATATAAACATAATACAGATTTTATCTTGATTGAAATCAATAAATAAATAAATTTATGGATATCATTTTTACAGACTTTCATCATCAAAATGAAATACCAGGAACTTAAATATTTTAATTGATTTTTCTTTTAACAATTTTTTTATTTTAATTTTGTTAACAGTTTTCTTGACGAATTTATTTCTTTTATTGCCATTAAAAGTATAAAATACTAGATAAGGCCACATTAAATAAAATTAGTTCAGCAACTTTAATATCTAATTATCGTACTGTGAGTCAATACAGAGGAATATGGGGGTGAAGACGTGATTGTGGGAGTTTTTTGAACCTTTAGTACTATTTTTATTGATAAAGTGGGGAAATATTTTCCATATCAATAAATTAAGTATCGCCAATACTCAGTGGTTTGCACTTGTTGTTCTGAAATGCTACCAGTATCGAGGGTTGATAATTGAAGCATCTTAGCGAACTATTTTTTATGTTCATCTGAAACCGCTAATACTGCTTTTGAAAGTTTGCCACACACTTAATGGATTTAAAATATTTAGATTCCTGTGTCAGCCAATTTTGGAATGATGAACTTTTTCAGGTAGGGTATGTATAAGTATTCTTACGATTGCGATTTGTCTGAATCGAGTGTTTATCTCTTATGTGAAGTAAACACGATAGAGCATAGCTGTGTGTTTGTTGCTGCATTTGATTCTGTTTTGCCCTATTTGTTGTTCTGAAATTTTACTTAGGATCGGAAAATGTATTGTTCTTGTTTCACACAAATTGTTGTATACGGTTATCTCTTTTTCTATTCGATTATTTTGATTCATTTTCAACTATTGAATTGATGAGTTAACCTTAAAACCTCTTAATATATGAAATATATTCAGACGAAGCAAGGACAAAATGTATGAACTTGATTATGTCTTCGACAGCTTTGTTCGCCGAGATGTATACAACTACCAAAAGCATCTTTTTCGGAAGCTGAAGTTCAGCTGTGTATATATCGCCAACGGGTTATGTTGTTACGCTCATACAAGTTGATTTTCTTATGCGAGTTCATTGAATGAGTTCTACTTGAATTTTTATATATTGCTACTCGGGTAGCCCACTGACACTCCGTCTTGAACTGCACGTAGCATTCAAAATTAGGCATACTAACTATGCTCGTCATTGCACAGCCATGTCTCGAAAAACAAGAAAATTGACCATCCCCACGTGACTGTATCAGTTAGGTCGAGGTTGTTAACTGTGTATACAAAACAAATAATGATGACAGTGTAAGCAAAGGAGACATACTATTAAACAATAGAATAAAAACTTCTTCTGATTTGTTATTTGAACAATAAACACGTTCTATGTGTTTGGTCAGTTCTCAGTAGATAATTCACTACAGGAATTTATTAAAGTAAACAACAGGTATGGGCCTTTAATAATAAAAAAATAAATAATAATTTTGTGTGTTGCATTTTGCAAATAACGGATTGATTGATAAATCGTGATAATTTGTGGTTATGCTGTACTAAAAATCAAGAAGATGACAGACGAAGAACGTTTTAAAGTGAAATTATTTGATGGCTGTGATATTGACAATTGGCTTTTTTTGATTACGATTGAAAATGATGCTTCGGTGGGTAAAAATACAGAAGGTGTAACTGAATTAAAGAAGACAAAAATCAACAAAGAAGATAAAGCATGTAAATCGATGATTATGCGTCGTGTAGCCGATAGCCATTTATAGTACATCAAAGATAAAGAAACAGCATATCAAATAATTGCATCACTTCCCGAAACATTTCAACGGGCGAGTATAGCCAGTGAAATTGGCATTAGAAAAAGAATGTTGTTGATGAAATGTGGTGTAGACGAAAGTTTACAAGAATATTTTCTTCGATTTGATAAGTGTTTACGGGAACTCAAATCATGTGGTGGAGACACAAATGATCGTATGGCTGTTATTAGTAACACTTCCACCGAAGTATGATATGGTTGTAATGGCACTAAACAAATGGATCCAAAATCGTTAACAATGGAACTGGTTCGCAGCAGATTGTTGGATGCTGAAAGCAAACGAAGTAACAATAACGTTATTGATGGTGTACGTGATAATAATAATGTTGCGATGTATAGCAACAGAAAAACAAAATGATATTACTGCAAACAATTTGGACATCGAAAATTCGAATGCCCGAAGTTAAAGTAAACTGACAACCGTGATCAGCATCATCGAGAATAAAATAAATACAAAAATATGAGAAAAGCAAATATTGCTGACGACGAAATTTTTTTTTTGCCAACACAGTTAGCCATGCATTGGAATGTTATGAAAATACAAATATCAAACGGTATATTGATTCGGGTGCTAGTGAGCGTATGACAAATGATGAGTCATTGTTTATTAAATCGAAAATTTTGAATAAACCAATGTCGATTGGTCTGGCCAAAAGTGATGTTTTGATTTTTGCAACAAAAATTGGTATGCTTCGTGGAACAACATTGGTAAATGGTTTTGAGACAAATTGCTGTATCAACGATGTCTTGTATATGAAAGATTTGAAGTGTAATTTATTCTCAATTAGCCGGCTAGAAAAGGCTGGATTTGATGTTATTTCATTCAAAGCCAAGTTTATGTTCGAAAAGATGACATTGAGTTGATTGTCAGAAAGCGCAGTGGAAATTTGTATGAATTTGAAATTCGGTATTTTATGGGAATTAATTGGTGGTTAATCGCGTCGTCGAGAGCTTGGAAAAAGATAGCAAAATGGAAGCTGCTAAGCACTGTAAGGTGAAAACCAAAACAAGTGGCCGAGCATTATTTGGTGGGAAGTAAAAAATCAAGCAAGTATGGAACTCTGGCATAGGCGAACGGGACACCTAAATTGAAATGATGTGCGACGATTATCATCAATGGTGGATGGAATTGGTCTACTCAACGACTTGAGAAGTGTATGCGAACCGTGTAATTTTGGCAAACAAAGACGAAAGCCATTCAATAATTATGGTGGGATGAGATCATCAAGGGTGTTGGAATTAATTCACTCCGATGTCTGCGGATCGATCAATTTACCAACATTTCACGATCGTTTATCTGATGGAACAGAAATCAGAGGTTTTGAAGAATTTTGTCGTTTTTTCAAAAATGGTATCAACACAATTTGAACGAAAAATTTCACGTTTGTGATGTGATAATGGCGGTGAATATAATTCTAACGAATTTAAACGATTTTATGAAAATTCTGGAATACAAATCGAATTTACATACGATTCCGTATACAGTCCTGAATTGAATGGTGTGGCAGAAAGGATGAATCGAACATTATTCGAAAAGACACGTTCGATGATTGCAGGAGCTCACATGGACAAGAAATTTTGGGGCGAGGCCGTATTGAGTGCAACATATGACACAAGTCAAAGCCTAACGTGGGCATTAAATGTCAATAAAACGCCAGCAGAAATTTGGTTTGGAAAAACACCAAATTTATCAAATGTTCGAGTGGATGGATATGCGAAAAACTTCTATCGTTTGTGTGGGTCGGATGTTTCACGGATTGTTATTTACCGTCATGTAAAATTTGATGAGTGGAAATTCAAGAAAAATCCACATTCCATTGTTGAGGTCGAAAAATGTGAAGTTCAGGTGGAGTCCATGTCGGATGTTGATGTGGAAGACACAAGCACTTATGAATCGGCAAGTGGTGGCGACGAGGCAGAGTTTGAAGACCAGATCGTGAGGGAAGATATTGAATTGAATCAACATGTTGCATCTTCATCACGACCTCAACGAGAGCGTCGTCCACCAGCTCGTTATGATGATTATGTAAATGCATCAACTATTGATCGTTTTCTGGATGAAGAAAATGAAGAAATGACCGTATATTTGCATTGAATGCGATGGCATATTATGTTGATAATGTGCCACAAAAGTTTTCGGACATTGAATGAAGAGAAGATGCTGATGAATGGATGAAGGCTCTCAATACTAGAATGAATTCGTTGATGAAGAATCGAACATGGTCCTTGGTGGAAGTACCACCGGGACTTTCAATTGTTAGTTCGAAATGGGTTTTCACCAGAAAACGTGATGAATTTGGGCGACCAACAAATTACAAAGCAAGATTGGTTGCGATAGGTTTTACTCAAAAACCGGAAATTGGTTTCTTTGAAACTTATTCCCCGGTGGCAAGAATGGTTACCGCTCGTTTATTATTGGCTATGGCTGTTGAACGGGATTATGAAATGCATCAAATCGATGTTTGTACGGCATTTCTGAATGGGGACCTTCACGAAGAAATTTACATGAAGCAACCAGAAGGTTTTATCAAGGATGGACTCGTTTGCAAACTAAACAAGTCACTTTATGGACTAAAACAAGCACCACGTGTTTGGGATGAGAAATTTCGAAAATTCATAATTAGCATTGGTTTTACGCAATCAAAATTTGACCAATGTTTGACCAACATAAGTTGGTGAGAATGTAAGACATTTTTTAATTACTTAATATTTTATTAAAATTAAACCAAAATCTGTCTCATATCTGCTGTCCAATGTTCCACCAAAATATTCTCTGCTTACACCCTAAAACGAAGAACAATAGTTAATGTAAATCAATTTACTAATACTTACCACTTAGTTAAATTAATCCAATAATCTGTATCTGCAATTAAGAATCTATAATTAATAATGTTTAAATCATCAAACTTTAATTTTATGTAAATAATTTATACTTATCTTTTAAAACACCTTGTAAAACCACTTGTCAACTTACTGTCATTATTTTCATTTAGTTTATGGTGTACTAGAGTAGTAGTACGATGAGCGCGTTTAACAATGTAATTATAGCTGCATAGTACATCGTACTAGTACTTTATTTAATATTTTAATAGCAAATTATTCAAGTATTTTACAATCTACATTAACTCTTAAATTCAAAACATGACAGTGAATTAACGTATTTTTTTTTTGTAAAAGCTAAATATTGAAAAATTTAATTCTCATATTCATTCGATTGTAATCTTGCAAATAATTTAATCAATCAATTAAAAATATACAGTGTGTTTTAAGTGAAATAAATTAATAGCTTGGTTTTTATTTCTAATTCAAAATAGTTTCAATAGTGTGGCATTTATTTCTTTTGTGGATCATCTAATAATAAAGTAAAAATTCCTAAATACATCATTTTGTGGTACTTTCATCGTTTACATCATTTCATACAACTGGAGCAATAATTTTCTTCATCATCTTTGGATCATCTAATAATTTTACATAAACATCTTTACAAACAGTTTATTTATTCAAGGAATGGGAGATGTAACAGTATATCTACTTTTGTACGTTGATGATCTCATTCTGGTTGGGAAATTGCTTAAAAACATCACTAAAATCAAGAAATCAATTTCCAATGAATTTGAAATGAAGGACATTTGAGAAGTTTGTCATTTTTTGGGTACAATGAAACGGGATCGAGATCGAAATTTATTTGCATTTATTTTGTTTAAAAATATATTGGTCATAGCATTTCATAATTAATACAGTAGGCGAACTTAATTAAAGTAACTAATGAGACGAATGAGTCATAAAGACTTAACATAGTTGTGTTTTATCATAATGGCATCATAAAACACAACTATGTGAAGTTCTTATGACTCATACGGTTTGTTATGACATCATTAAACATTCCATTGTTTATTTGTTATACCTAATTTTCATTTATTTATTTATTTTTGTTTGTAATTTTGAATATAAATTCCAGGATTAAAAAATCCCAAGTTTGACCCTAAGGCTAAAAATTTCATCAACGAAGATGAGGCTTGAAATTTTGCTTAATGCCTAAATAAAAAAATTGATTTTCGGCTATGAAGTTTTGTTACTCACTAATTGATATCGTAGGTGAGATATAGGTGCATAGAGAGAGCATAAAACAAAATTGGCGCACCAGCGTGTTTTAGTTCTCTCGTATTTACTTTATTTTTTTGTTTTTTTTATTTCGTTCGTGGGACAAAATTTCGTTGCATTTTTCTATATAATGCGACCCCAAAAGCATCTTCGATGTTAAAAAACCGGTTATTATTTGGGTTTTTATTAGTTTCGAAAATTGGCAATAAACTCGCTCTTCGTTAACTGATTTTCGGTATCTTTAATGTTTTTTAATGGTAATTATCTCCTCTATTTTTATTTAGGCTGAGAAAATTTTTAAATAATTTTTCTGTTCGTTTGAAAGTGAAAAATTGAAAAAATACCGTTTTTATCGATCTTTACGCTCAAGTCGCGACCTCTAAACAACCTTCGTTTAACCCAATATTCATTCTATTTAAATTTTTAGCATAACCTCACATTTCTGAGGGGTGTCCCGTTAGATATATCAGCACTTTTCTCACCCCAAACAAATACGGACCACCCTAGTCCAAATTGTAAGCGGCTTTGCCTACTATCACATCAATTTTTCTCAAAATCTTGGACATGTTATTGTTTGTGATCAAGGATATGCAGCAGTTACCGAAAAAGCAAATGCTGGTGTATTTTTTAATTGAGTTAATCCCACCATAGTCAAGACCACTACAATCGTGACAAAATTGGCAATCACAAAGATTACAAGAAACAATGTTCGTAAATGTAGCGTAAAATCTTTTTTACACGATTTGCATAACATTGTAATTGAATGAAATTAAATAAACAGCTATGCACAATTTATTACAGATTATTTAAATTGTCACAAATTACGTAAAAATATCACAGTTTACAGTTATGTTTGAACTTAATAAACACATTTTTATTAATCACTTGTTTTTTGTTTCGCAGAATATTTTGAATGTTTTCCAAAAAGTTTAAAAAATCACTCGATCGATTTCGACTTGTTAGATCATCATCAGGAATCAGGAGTATCTACTGATTTGTATTAGTAAAAATTTTTGTTATATAGTAGAAAAAAGCAAAATATAAATAAAAATAAAAGAAGGAGGGAAAAAAACAATAAAAATTAATCTACGGATCGCGCAGGTAGGCGGAAGGAATAACGGATATGCAACTAGGACTATATTAAAGTTATTGAATAAAAAGCTAAAGCGTAAAACTCTAACGGGTATTTATCCACCGGACAGTCCAACGCGGGAAAATTGGCGTCGCTTAGAGTATATAGGAAAAACGAGCCAACGGATTAGCAACATCGTGTCCAATTATACCAATATTAGTTTTGCTTTTTATAATAATAACACAATAAAGAAAATGATTTTTAACAATAAACCTAGAGTTGATCGCCTTTCCAAATCTGGCGTTTATAGGATTAATTGCAATGATTGTAGTTTCTCCTATATTGGTTAGACTGGGCGCAATTTTGGAGTTAGAGCTAAAGAACATTTATCTGGTTGCAATCAATCAACTTTCCATAACCATTTAACTTCAGAAAATCATACAGCTAGCTTGAACAATTTAGACATATTACATATACAACCCAAAGGCAGACGTTTAGATACCTTAGAATCTTACGAAATTCGAAAATCAATATTTCTTAACCAAAATATCCTTAACGAACAGAGAGAAATCCGGTTCTCACCAATTACAGACCCCGCCCTTTTCTATTCTCACGTACGCAATAATATACCTTGAATTTAGTTACTCAACCTATGACTCATCGCCTACCTGCGCGATCCGTAGATTAATTTTTATTGTTTTTTTCCCTCCTTCTTTTATTTTTATTTATAGTTTGCTTTTTTCTACTATATAACAAAAATTTTTACTAATACAAATCAGTAGATACTCCTGATGATGACCTAACAAGTCGAAATCGATCGAGTGATTTTTTAAACTTTTTGGAAAATATTCAAAATATTCTGCGAAACAAAAAACAAGTGATTAATAAAAATGTGTTTATTAAGTATAAGTGTGTTTCGCCAAGTGCCTACGGCAAATAGCGTAAAAAGTAATAGTTATGTTTGAACTAACACAATTATGAGCAAATTAAATTATGATATTGTAAAATAACGGTTCAATCAGAACAGCAGCTATACAAGTATGCAAATTTATCACAGTTTCTATTTTGATATCACAATTATGTACTTAGAAATATTACGGTGTATAATTTGTAGTTTGAACTAGCACAATTATGTTAACCCTTTCACGGACACACAACTATTAAAGAATGTTTGTTACAGAACACAATGAAAACAGAAACGCTTCCTCTGCGATACAGAAAACCACATTCAATATTAATCATTTGAAAACAACGTCGGTTGATACCGTCGTGTTTTTATTTGATATTTTGTTTGTGACAGTATATACTGACGTGTCCTATTGTAGGTTAATTAAAGCGTCGGTATATACCGACGTGTCCAGGAAAGTACACGCAATACAAAAATAAAATTTTATTTTATTTTAGTTTATTTTGTATTTTTCTATTAATTAAATACAAAATAAAAAAATAGGATCACAATTTAATTTGACAGATGTTGGATTAACAACATGGCTGCTATGTATATGTATATTAGTTTGATAAACGCCATAATCAAAGTGGCTCCATTAAAATCACGAGCAATTCTAAAGTTGAAATTATGTGGTGCGGTTCTGTCAACAAAATCATTGCTTCTGGTCAAAAAGACGCTGGTAAAGCTTGTTTTTTTTTTTTGCATGGACCGTTTCTACTGACGTTCTTGATTGGTTGTTACACCACCCTAGGACCTTATAGAAACGTATGTGGCAATCCGAACTTAGAAATTTTATTCACATTTATTTTCTTTGGTGGAAAGAACCGGAATGGTTAGGCAAAACAGAAGATCATTGGGCCGTTCAAAAAGTGATATATCATACTCCAAAAGAGTTACCATCCGATCGATTAAAATACCACCAAAAACTAATGCAGTACCCTTGATTCTTCAAAAGCTGCAAACTTCTAGCGATTGTAATTTTTAGCGAATTTTTTAAAAAATTCCCATTTTAGGATTGATTTCGCCAAGGTTTTTTTGAAAAATAATCACATTTTCCGGGAAATTTTTGACCTTTTTTTTTTGGTGACAAGTTAAAAAATAATAAAAAGTGATAAGTTTTCTAATAGAATCCGATGTTGAAACTGTTAATTTATGGTAAAATTGCAACATTTCCTTTAAATTTAGAAATTTTCTTGTACTTTATAGGTGTTATCCTTGCGCGGAGGAGATGAACGCTAAGCGGCTTTGGGGTTCTAAATTTTAGTATATTATATACCTACATAAAAACATATACATTTTTGAAAAAAATTGGAATTTTACCAATTGCGTTTTTAATATGAAAGCAGTTGAGTTTTAATTTTTTTATAGAGAAACGGGATTTGGGGTTGCGCTATCTAATGTATAAGACGAATTAAAATAACGGTATCATTTCCCGGTGTAATTCAAAATTTACATGATTGTGGTAGTCAAATTTTTATAATTAAAATTAAGATTTGATAAATAAAAACCGCAGATGTTTAACTTTTGAATGAAATAAAAACAATAAATATTTTTGAAAAAGTGAAAGTTTTCCCGGAAAATGTGGTAATTTTTCCGAAATTTTTGGCTTGCTCTTCCTAAAAATGAAAGATCTACAATCCTATAAAGAAATTATTTAAAAAAAAATCATCTTACCCGACTTCGGTGATGTATACGTCATCTACAATTATGCCGAAAAGAATAAAGTATCCATAAATTTATAAATAATTAAAAACAGAAAATTTATCCATCTTGGTGATACTGTGTGCGGCAGATTTCGTGCGGAAAATTTAGTGGGAGCTAGACGTTTTACCAAAGTCGTATATAAACCGTCTTTAAAAATCTATCACGACAGATATTTCTGCTTTTTTGGGCTGACATTATTAAAATGCCGTGATATACGAGTTTTTTCGACTGACAGTTCATACATAACAGAAATGACAGTTTTTGTATTGCCACTGTGTTTTTCGGGTCGAAATTTCTCCACCTTCACATATATCGCTTATATGGCTAATGAAAATTAGCAATTTGGCAATGTTTCTCTTAATGTAGCCGTGCCTTTTTTAACGATGCTATCTCATCAATTACATAAATAGAATACAAATCTTTGGTTTGTTCACATGCAAATTTCTTTATTTTTATTAACATTATGTTACTGGATCTGCCAATCCGGCTCGAAGGACCAATGAAAACATAAAGCAGGTGATGATACTCAAGTAAATTTGGTAAATGGTAAGTAGGGTCAATTTATTTTTATGTATTTATTATTGATGTTTACGCCTTGATGCTTTTCTAGAAGAGATGATTTTTATTAAATTGAGAATTATTAATTACATCACAATTTGTACAAAATTAAAAAATTTTAAGGGACCTATAAGGATTAAACATTGACATTAATATTTATCTGTCATTAAATGAATTATAATAATTGGGTGATGATGGGATTTAAACTAATTGAATTTTTTAATTTCAGGTATTTTGACCAACCGTGGACACAACAAACGTAGCTTTATATAATCGGAAATATTACAGTTTTATTTATAAAGATGTTCTACATATTAATGGTAAAAATCGCCTGCCATAGGAACGGATATAATGATCCGTTAACTTTATTGTCATTCAACCATCATTACTCAAAATATTATATTAAGATGATTTACTTAATGTGCACAGTGTAACTGTGTAACTACCCCGAATCACATCATTATTATTTTCAAACAACAACAAAATTACATAAAATTTGAATTATAATGTTGAATTTACCTTGATCCTTCTTCACAAATATATAAAATCATAATTAATCTTCGCTTTTCTTTTCAGTCCTCATTGTATAACAATGATTTGCCTTTAGATGTTAAATCATGAAAAATTCAAAACTTATTCAAATTAAAAAAGGCAATATTTTTATTTTATTCCTTCTTCGGTTGGTGTGCTTATTGTTATAGCATAAAGGGATCACCCAACAATATTAAACCCGTTCTGTGATTGGTGGTTTTGGTGTTTTTTGATTTTTTTTTGTGGTTCGTGCTTTTATTTTTTTTTGTCAGAAAAGGATTATTCCTCGTTTAAGTTGAGAAAAAAATAAAACGTTCATTATTTCAATGGCTGTTGTTAAAATTAAACGGCCAATTTAATTATTATTATAATTATTATCATTACTAAATATATATATTTTTTGCTAAGTACGTTGAAATAATAAATTACCATGCTTATAATAAATTGCACGACACCATTGTTATAAAAAAAACTAAAATATGGTATTGGAATGTAGATGTAATGTTGAACTGTTGACAAGAAATGTCAACAAATCATTTTAAACGTGTTCTATATTTAGCTATCGATTAAATGAAATCTATCTTAACGTCAAACATTAGTTCGTTAATATAATATTTACTTATCATAATGATGATAAAGGAAAATGCAAAGAAAGGCGAACGGAATATTATCAAAGAGAGAAAATATCTTTATAGAATTTCTTTGATTCCAATAAAATCTTTCCTTTATATAAAATTTTGTTTTCTTATTTTTCCTAAATAAACATACAAATCAAAGTGAAAATAAAATCAATCTTAATGACGATTGATCAGTACTACTCTGCTTTGAAGTATCGGTATTATTAGTTGAATTGCTAATTTACTGAGATTTAACGAAATTACATGCAAAGTATTTTCGGACGTATACACGCCTAGAAATATATGACTTTGAATTGATAAAACAATAGAAGCAAATCGTATCGCCAGTTCACAACACCTGCAAATTTATAGTTATTATTAAAAACAAACTTTTAGAAATAATGGCAGTAAGATTAAATAAGCGTAACCTTAACCACAACTGGTTTATTCACTAATTTAATATACTTGAGATTGATGTTTTTACATGAGGCAACACAACTTTTTTTTGTGGAATACGAGTATCAATAATATTGATGAGTACTTACCATTACAATTATATAATTACAATGTTACCTAATTTAAATGCTAATTTTTTCAAGAAGTAACAATAATCACAAACAAAAAATACAAAATTCACAAACAAATTTTGCTCGAATATTTTGACTTTTGAAAGTTTCAACCAGTGGCACTATTCAGGTTTCCCTGGAAATTTTGAAAAATATTTTCATAGCAGTTTTGTTTGAATTGTATTTTTCTGGCTTACTTTAATAAGTTTGGTGTAAATATGTATTTTCGAAATAAAAGCTGTTTTGCTTTCGCAAAGCCGATTAGCTTTACTGCGAGTTCATACGATGGATAAAAATCTCGGATTTTTCTATCCCAGATTTTTTTTTTCAATATTTTCAACTTTTTTATATGAAAAAAGGCGTGCCTGTTGTATAATTTACGTGATGTAATTGGTTAAAACGATGGGATAGTAAAATCCGAGATTTTTATCCGTCGTATGAACTCGCTGTTAATGTTAGAGGCCAATTTTGGTTTCAGCAATATTTGTTTATGAATTTCCAGTAACGAAAATATTTGTTCATCATAGTTGGCATATAATTGTTAAAAATAATATTAAACATTACGAAGTGCCCGGCATTGAGGAAGAAATTATGCAGGTTAAAACCATAATAGTTGAATCAATATATAATAGGGAACTCAGTATCTCCTCTATTTACTGTCCCCCACGCCATCAATTAAAAAAAGAAGACTACAGTCGACTTTTTAAATCACTAGGATCAAATTTTATCATAGGCGGTGATTTTAATGCAAAGAACACCTATTGGGGATCTAGACTTAGAACCTCTAAAGGGAAAGAGTTATTTAATGCAGCTCGCGAGAACAACTGTGAATTCCTCTCTGGCGATAAACCAACATATTGGCCTGCTGACATACATAAAATTCCAGATATTCTTGACTTCTTTGTAACAAAAGGAGTTTTAGAGGACTACACATGCATTGAAAATAGTGAAGGACTATCATCTGACCACTCACCTGTGATCATGACACTGAGTACAATGATAATAAAAAAAGATAATTCACCTAAGTTAACAAACAATAAAACCAATTGGGATCTATTCAAGAAATTAGTAGAAGATCGAACAAATCTCGGCGAACCAATTAGAACGAAGGTGCAGTTGGAAGATCAACTAGAAATATTTAATAACAACATCCAACAAGCGGCTTGGGAAAGTTCACCGATTTCTCATACCAACGCTATAATGAAACATAACTATCCTCTTGAAGTCAGAGAGCTACTTAGGGAGAAACGGAAAGCTCGCAAAATCTGGCAGCACTTTCGTGCACCGCAACACAAAACTATTCTAAATTTTTTGTGCAACAAATTAAAACAACTAATAAAAGAAATAAAGAACGAAAGCATAACTAAGCGACTACGAGGTCTTTCTGAATTAAAGGATGACGATTACTCGCTTTGGAAAGCAACGAAGGGACTAAAAAGATCCAAAATGCATGTGCCGCCTATCAAATGCGATGACGGTTCATGGGCTAAAAGTGACAAACAGAAAGTCTCTCTATTTGCTGCTTATTTAGAAGATACTTTTCAACCGTTGCCGAGGCAAACAACAAATGAAAATACAACAGTCGTAAACAAAGCAGATGATCTTGACATAAGGCATGTGACTTTATTGGAGCTTAAAACTGAAATCAATAGTAACTTAAGTATTAGAAAAGCTCCAGGTTATGATTTAATAACTGGGCAAGCCATTCCCGAGAAAGGTTTGCGTAAATTAAATCAAATAATCAATGCAGCTTTCAGATTGAAATATGTTCCACGACAATGGAAGGTGGCCGAAGTAATAATGATTCCTAAACCAGGCAAACCAGGAAACGATAAAAAATCATATAGACCGATATCACTACTTCCAATCATATCAAAAATATTTGAAAAACTGTTGCTGAAAAGACTCAAACCTATAATAGAAGAGAGATGCCTAATTCCACCACACCAATTTGGGTTTAGAGAAAATCACTCTACAGTTGAACAAGTTCACAGAATAACGGATGTCATTGAGGATGCACTCGAGAATAAGAAAATATGCTCCAGTATTTTCTTAGATGTAGCTCAAGCTTTCGACAAAGTTTGGCACCAAGGGCTTGAATTTAAACTGCATCGAGACCTGCCTAAGCAATTTTATCAAATTCTTAAATCGTACATAGCTGACCGACACTTTAGAGTCAAATTTGAAAATGAGTACTCTGAAATAAAAAGAATATCAGCAGGTATACCACAAGGTAGCGTACTTGGACCTATTCTGTTTATTCTTTATACGAGAGACTTACCGAATATTGAAGGTACCACAGTAGCAACATTTGCAGACGATACAGCTATTCTAGCAGTTGGAAAAGATATTTCGGAAGCAACAAGCAAACTTCAAAGTGCAGTTAACACGGTGAGCAACTGGACTAAAAAATGGCGCATCTCATTAAATGAAGCCAAATCAGTACACGTCAACTTTACAAATCAAAATGTAAACTGTATTCCCGTGGTTCTCAACTCAAACCAAATTCCATATGCAAATACAGCTAAATACCTTGGCATGACCCTCGATGCTAAGCTAAGATGGAAAGAACACATCAAGAAGAAAAAAGAAGAGTTAAACATCAAATATAGAAAATGTACTGGCTCATGGGTAGAAACTCTGAGCTCTCAATACACAACAAATTGCTTCTATACAGGCAAATGCTAAAACCAGTATGGACCTATGGTATCCAGCTTTGGGGTTGTGCCAAGAAAACCAATGTACAAATGATACAATGCTTCCAAAATAAAGTGCTACGAGGGATTGTGAACGCCCCATGGTACATTAGGAATGACAACATCCATAGAGACTTGAAGATGGAATACGTCACCGATGAAATAAAGAATCATGCAAGGAAACACGTACAGCGCTTATCTCTACACGAAAATGCAGATATCCGTCGTATGTTGGACACCACTAACGGCGTGAGGAGACTCCAAAGGCAGATACCTCTGGAGCTGGGCAGTTTGTTTTAGAAGAAAGTATTATAAAATGAGTAACCAATAGGTTACTCATCTTAACCCGAGAACTTAATTTAAGAAAGATAAATTACTAGATGATCTCTGAATCAGTTGTAATATTGTATAAATAAATAAATAAATTTATTAAATAAAAAAAAAAAAAAAAAAATCATAGTTGGCGAATTTATCAGTAGTAATTAAAGTAGAGTTGGCTTTACATAAAACTAAAAAAAAAAAGATTTTCATAAAACTTATTCAGATTACAATTACTACTGACAAAATATCCCACTATGATGAACAATTATTTTCCATTACTGGAAATTCAAAACAAATATTGCTGAAAGCAAAATTGGCCTCTAACATTAAAGCTAATCGGCTTTGCGAAAGCAAAACAGCTAAAGTAAATTGGGAAAATATTTTTCCTACTAAAATGTTTATCAAACAAAAATTTCCCATTCCACTTTGTTTTCTAAACTATTTACACGAAACCGATTCTGGTAGTTCCCTGGGAATGGGGAACTGGGGAAAGATTTTACATAGCTTTTATCGATAAATCAGTTTTGTCAGGTCTACTGAGAAAAAAAGTTTGATGTACAATTTTGTAAATTGGCAATAATTTTTCCATCCCGAAATTACCAGGGAAAGTTATTCCCAATTTTAGTTTGTTTCAAAAAAATTACCTCTAACTTTTTACCTTAGTATGCCAGAAAAAAATTATTTAAATACAATTTATATGTAAATTCTTCCCCCAATTCCCTATTCTCGGGGAATTACCAGAATAGGCCCACAGTAGGACAGAAAAATATAATTCAAACAAAAATGCTATGAAAATATTTTTCCCAACTCCCTATTCCCAGTGAAAGCCAGGCTAGTGCCACAGAAGAAAGGATTATTACTTCGTCCATTTAAAATTTTAAGAAAGCCATGTTTTATATTACTTTTACTTCCATCTATGAAGCTGCCATGAAAATAAAGCGTATGAACTTCGTTTATTTCTACTTCTATTATTCGGGGAATGACCAAAATTGTAAAAGCGAAAATTTTTGTCTTGAGAAAACTGTTTTGTTTTCATTAGTAAGGCTGTGTGCCAAATTTAAGGTAAATCGTTTACTACGGTAATCACCGATTTCAGGACAGATTTTTCAATCAGTTTGCCATAAAGTTTTTGAAAAGTAATTGAATTAACTGAAAAGTTTACCTTAAACTGACTTTTATCTTAAGTTTGGCACACAGCCTAAATAAAAATCTATGCTTAGTAGAAATTTTCTTGTTTTGCTGTTAATAGTAAGTAAAATATCTTTAAATATGGTCGCTCGAAATTTGTTGGGTTATATCATCCATGTTGTCGAAGCAACATTTGTCAAATTTATTGTGAATTGTTTAGTAGATGTATGGTAAATCACCGTTATAGCGTTGAGCAACGTGTGCAAATCATCAAATTTAATTTTCGAAATCAGCGCTCCGTTCGAGAAACGTTTCGCGTATTACGCGATTTTTATCCTCACCATCACTGTCCTGCCGTGTTGACTATTCGACATTTGTAAAGGCCAAATTTGAGTCAAAGTAACTTATTGTGGCCTAAACTGGATGATATTGATACCAACGACATGTGCTTTCAACAGGAGAGCGCTATTGTGTTACACATCGCATACCACTATGGACATTCTGCACGAGCAATTTGAGAGCATGGCTATCTCATATGGCGGCTACGTGAACTGGTCAACATAATACTTCATTTGGAGCTAACTTAAATCGCAGGTCTATGCAATTAAACGGTAAACAATTTATACCCCTAAGTTAGATTTATGTGACAAAGTCATCGAAAATTGAACCTTCCGAATACGTGCCACCAAGTTAAGTCGCAACGGACATTTGAATGACGTTATATTCTAAAATTAATGTCATAAAATATTTTTCAAATAAAAATTGATTTGTGTGTATAAGTTAACACGCGGCAGCAAACCGATTCCCACAGTTGAACTGAGGTGTCACGTTGCACCCAACCGATATGAACAGCAATGCAGATAAGACGTGCATTCCGCATAACGCAGCGTAATCGTATTTATATTGTAAGATACTTTTATGTAACGTAATTGTAAGTTAGTCGTAATCTTGTATTGAAACATAAATATTGTGAATAAAATTATATAAAACAAGAAAAAACAACCAAATATAAAAAGTGTTTGACCAAAATTTAAAAGTGGTGTTCAACTAAAGTTTTAATTAACCAGAATTTAAATTATCCGACATCTAAAAAGTGTTTCAACAAAATTCAAATTAAACAAAATTTGAAAAGAGCCAACGATAAGTAAATTGGAAAAAGAAACTCCTTAGTAAACGTTACCATGCGACAAAAACGTGTTGAATCAAACGAATCGACGATAACCAAACCCGATTAGTTGAGCAACTACGGCCCAATCGATTTTTAAGGACGGCAAGAGTACTTGGGGTCATAAATTACGAATTACAACTCCAGATGTACACACGCCTGTTAAATTTCGATGTAATATAATTTTTAGTTTATGTTATGTGAAGAATGTATTGAAAAGACAATTTTTAAGAAATCATTAATAAGAAAAATACAATAACGCAAATATAAAGAAAATAATCAATTTGAGAATTACTAAAAAATTTTTGTTTAAAAGTGAGATTTTAAATTTCGAAGGTTTAAATCATAAGATAGCATACAACAATAAATAAACAACAAAGTAAATTATTTAAATATCACGAAGAGTTTACTATTGAAAAAAGTAACCTATTATAACTTTTTATCTTTGTTAGAAAGTGAAATTAATAGTTTTTAAGAATTCCAATAAAAATAGTAAATGACAAATAAATAAATATTAAGTTACTAAAAGCGTATTATCGAAAGATTAAGTAAGGTTGTTCAAAAAATACAAATAACTAATTCTCAGTAAAATCAAATTAAATTATAAAAATATTTAAAAACAAAATGTTTTAGTGTCAAATTGTTGTTTTACACCATCATTATTATTTTGTCAACTGACTATTATAATTCAATGCATATCCAGTTCATAATCAATTCACCTTCAATCCATACTCAATCGATATTAAAAATTAAAATTATCTGGGAAGACATACAACTGACTGATTCGTACCTCGACTAGTTAAACACTAAGCACATAGCAGAAACAGCAGAAATGGCATCTAGCAAACCTTAATGACTTAGACAAAATACCTGACATTGTAAAAAGTTTAAGAGATTTTTCGGTTCCTGGGAAAAAGCGTCGAGCGTATACTAAAAGTGTACGATCATCTAAAAGGCATTCCAAAATATTATGGAATACTTAGTGTTATAAGGAACAAGGTTACGGGCCAAGCAGACACCACTTTGGAGTCTGATAAAACACCACTAAATTGGGACAAAATGGCGAAATGTCTGACATTACTCTACGCAGAGAAACGCGATTTGAGTACACTCGAGTACCAAATGATAACGCTAGCGCAACAGCATGAGTCAGTCGTGGAATATTATCAATAGGTGTACCAATATCTGTCGATTCGAAACAAGTGAACTACCAAAATAGACCGTAAGGATTCCAAAATAGACCTCATAACTTTCCAATCCCGAACAAAAGACCTATCCAATCTGGACAGACTCAGCAACCTGCCAAATTCCAAAGAATTTACCACTGTGAACCTCAGGATAAGGAGTGTGACTTAACATATTACAAGGACTAAATGAAACGGCTCACAATATGGCCAATCATTACTAGAGTAAAGTGGTACTCAAGAAAATCCGATCACGAGTGAAGAGGTCGAAGAAAACCATTGTGGTGAAGAACAGGAGCAAGACTGACTCATTGATAACGTTAATCTTTTAGATTAAGGAGCTCTATGCTCCCTTATCTAGAGCATAGGGCGAAAAGCGGAAAAATATTTAAGTTCCTTATCGACATAGATTCAAATAAAAGTTATATTAAAGCAGAATATGTACGGAATCCTCTAGATAACGAAAATCTATTCATTGCGAATTCGGTAGATGGCGGCATCAAGATTGCCCATCATGCATGGATATATCTTTTTGCGCCAGAGGCAAAATTAAAATTCTTCATTCTTCCAAAGAATCGCGATTTTCTGCCAAATCTAAAATCGTTCTACGGTATAATAGGCAACAACAGCCTTAGACAACTCCGAGCGACAATCCACACCGATGAAGGATTCATGACGATATATCCGAACATCAAAATTTTGTTAAAACAACACTTATCCAATTCGGTCAACAACATAATCATTCGAGATTCCCATCTTAATTAAGAAAAAAAAGAAAGCTAAATAGTCTAATCGGCAACTGCCCCCGTTTTTTGCTGAGCCTGAAGAGAAACTGACCTATACGGTAAATACAAAATCTGAGAAGAACCACTAAGACAAACCCGAAGACAAAAAACGCGATAGCTAACTTTCTTGTACCCAGAAATGTGAAAAAACTAAGATCATTTCTTGGCATGGTAGGATTTTATTGCAGGTTCATTCGCGACTAGGCGAAACTAGCGAAGCACCTGACTTCGCTTTTAAAAAGGGAAATTAGACACGTGTCCAAAACCCTTTCGAAAACTAAACAGGTCAAGCTCGCTGAGGCAGAAACAAGAGCCTTCAATAAAATCAAACACTCACTAGTCTCGTTTCCAAATTTTCAAAAAGATTTCGAGCTTACTACCGACGCTTTCAACTTCGCATTTGGTGCAGTACTCTCCCAGAAAGGTCGACTAATAAATTTCCATTCTCGAACCTTAGTTGAAGCTGAAGAAAACTACGCGGCTAACGAGATAGAAATGCTAGCCATAATTTGGACAAGAACTACGCTAAGAAACTTCCTTTAAGGATCGAAAAATGTGCTGATCTTTACAAACCACCAACCAATTTACATATGCCTTCACCAACAAAAATAATAATTCCAAAATGAAGCGCTGGAAACCGATATTGGAGAAATATAATTATGAATTAAAATACAAACCGGGAAAACGAACTTTGTTGCAGACGCATTGTTCAGGATAAAAATTCCCTCAAGTATGTCAACTATACTCAACACAGTGACGAAAGTATGTCACATGACCTAATTCCCACAGTGGAGGGCCCGGTTAACGCTTTCAGGAATCAATTGTTTTTAAACGTAGGCGAAGAAACCTCATACCAAATACTTAATCCTTTTCCAAATTACATTAGACACATTATCACCCAACCATACGGTTCACCAGTGCGGACATAATAAATCTCTTTAAACGATATCTCAACCCTCATACTATTAATGGACTAAGGACAACTGAATAATAATAGGAGGTATCAAGAAGTAAATCCAATCCACTTCAGAGGATACAAAAAATTCGATTTACACGGAAGATGGTTCGAGACGAGGTCGAAATTCAACAAGAAGAAAAAATATTATCCGTCCACCGAGGATTATCCGATCAACTCATCGAAACTTACTACTTTCCGAGAATGAATAGGAAAATTAAGACATTAGTGAAAGGCCGAGTTCCCAATGCGGATCCCGAACAGTTAGAACAAATCCGAAATGAAAATATGATTAGGCTAAAAACTAAACAAGCTAAAAACTTAAAACTTGATAACAAGAAACGTAAACCCATAATAGATGGGCAAAATCTGCGGGCAAATTCCGGTTTGGTGACTAATGACAATGATAAATGACTTTAAATTTTTTTTTCGAAAAATTTGTTCTCATTATCATAAAATTTCCGAGATTGGTTTTCTAACTGAGTTTCAACTTGCTATAAACTGGTTTCTAGGGTTATTTTGGACATTTTTGATAATTTTTATTGGTTATTATCTTGTGATTGATTGATAAAATTATTTCTTGTGATTATAAAATTAATCTAATTAATTTAATTATAATCTCTCTATAAAATAATATAATAGTGTTTCAGACTACATGAATTTTTTTATTGCCCGAGTTCGTAGACAGCAAATCTCCACTCGAAGGTAAAATACATAACAACAAAATACAAAATTTCTCTAACTTTAATCCAAATACGTTTTAGATTTCGTTTCGTCAAATTTCGGAGATCGGCTGCAACCCGCGCCCCATAGGCCAAATTTTTTTTATTTTGCTAGCGCAAACATCAGTCTCTCGGTGTGCCATGAAATGTGCCAAGTGATCCAACAAAAATTAGCCAAACAATTCGTAAAATTTCCATTAAATTCGCCACAAGTCTTACAAACAAAACAGAAATTTTACGAAATACACGGATTCCCGGGTGTCGTGGGCTTGGTTGACGGTACGCACATTCCCATTAAAAAACCTAATAATAACGTAGAGCACGAATATTATTCTACTAGAAAGTCCTGCCCACACTAAAAATGTTCAGGTTATTTGCGATGCAGATTTACAAATTTTAAGCATAAATGCCCGCTATGGAGCTTCCGCCCACGATAGCTTCGTGTAGAATAACTCAATTGCAAAAGAAGTGATTATGGAGCACTACGAAAATGGAGGATCCAATGTTTAGTTACTTGGTAAGTATAAAATTAGTATTTTTTCCGGTGTTCTGTTAGTAACATTTTTAATATAAATTTTAGGTGACAGTGGTTATGTACAACAACCATGGCTCATGAGGCCATTTGCTGCACCATCAATACAGCTCATAAAAAGCACGACACTTAGTGGAGTGGTGCATTCACCACAAAAAGTCGGGTTGATTATCAATTGTTGTGCCATTTTGGATAGTGCGCTAGAGGAAAACATATTTTTCGAAATGACCGACAGCGCTGAAGATGATCATCAGCTAGAAATTAGTGCAGAACCTGCAAGAATTCTGTCTGCAGGTCGACGAATTAGGGATGAAATTACATCTAATTATTTTAACAGAAGGTAAATTTTCTTGAAATACAAAAAATTATTTATTTAAATTACATAACATGTATTTAATTCAATAAATATTGCTTCTCAGTCTTTTTTGTTTTTAAATAAAACTATAATATAATAAAATAAAAATAAATCGTTAATTCATAACGAACATATCTTTATATTGTAGTTAAATTTAATCAGTATCCACTATGTATTCCCCTTGGAATGCTCTAAATTCCATTTCCTTTAATTTTAATCCTCGTTTCTTTAGATTTAGTTCTTCTTCTTTTAACCCTTACAGGGCCATGAGGTTTTCAAGGGAAAATATTAGTATGTGACTGACTATTTTAGTTTGTTTAGACCTAAAATAAATAAAAATTATTAGAAAAATACAAAACAATGTGTATTTTTGATGTAATTTTATCGCTAGCTCAATTTGATGAGTTGGCCGCCACAATTGCTCTTTTTAACCCGATCGAACTCTTATGGAATCCACTAGAATGGGAGGTTCCGGAAACATGTTAATCATCTGCGACAGACTTATTAAATATACTACAAGATGCCTGGAAGAATATTTTATCAGAAAAAATAAATAAATTAATAGAAAGAATGACGAGACTTTGTAGATCATTTTGTGGTAGTTTCTGACTATTTCACTTAAAATATGAATTGATTTTAACAAGATTAAAGGACATGATACAATTGTTTAGTTATAAAAAATACTAATTTCTAAAACAAGACTGTTGGCCGGTAGTGTATGTAATGTGAAAATAGTATTGAATAGAACAAGCTTATCTGATTCCAAGGGCGTTGTAGTAATTTCATAGAGGCACCATTTTGAGACAGCATTTTGAATTGCAAGGTATACGAATTTCAGTTTTTTCAGATTTTTGAGAAACATGTTGCTGAACTTTTGGGGAAGCTGAAACAAAAACGAAAATTGTCCAACCTGAAATTGAATTGAAAGCATTGTTAAAAAAGAAACAATGCATTTCAGGAAAGACGGTAGCTCCGATATAATATTTATAAAGTCTTGTAGCGATCTTGATAAGCCATTATGTTTAATATTGAATTCTTGTTTTGCATTAGATACTTTTCTGGATCAATTAAAAATATTAATAAACGAATTTTTAAAAGTTGTGATCCAACAACATTGGTAAATTGTAATTATATTTCAAATTTATCAGTTTTTTCGAAAAATTTTCGATTTTTCGAAAATCATAAAATCGTGACTGCTAAAATGTCGCTTTTTTAAGCAGTCACGATGTTTAAGTGATTTACAATTTAGGTTTTTAGAAGGCAGAAATACTGAAGATGATTTACTTTCTTCCCTATGCGTTAAATTTTAATACGTTGATTAATATCGGAAAAGAATGTAGTAGTACGGCGTCTATACAAATATTACGCATTGATTGTTTCATAAATTAGAAGATCTCAGTGATTTTTGGTCGACATCAATCCAGCAGAAGTGGCAGCTTTCATAGAAGCTTTCTCGTTTTTTTTTTTTAAATATTTTAACAAGTATTTAGCTTCAACAAAAAGACTATCAAAAACTGAAACAAAATTCGTTCAATTCGATTTTTTTAACTTTATCGGAAATGACATATTTTGATTAAAAAATTATTTATTTCACCAAAATTCGGCATCTCTATAGTCCAGGCGGATTAACTATGAAGTTCCATTTCAAACTTCATGCTTAGGCTTTTTTCCAAAACTTGGAAGATCGTTGTGAAATTTGGTGAAAATCTATGGTAGCTTTTCAATTTTTGCAATGTTGTTAAAAAGTTCAGCATATTTTCTAAAAACTCAAAAGATTCAAAGAAATTTAAAGATTAAATTTTCAACGAGGGTTGACCTAGTTGGTTTTCTGTAATTAAAGCAGGGGTATTGTTTTTGATTATGCAAGGCAGTTTTTCCAAAAGACCGATAAGATTAATTTTTCACTTTGGAAATCAAGTGTGGCGTATTTGAGATCTATGCATACGTTCAAAAAGAAAGTCGGGTGGAAGACACCACATATTCACCGCTTCATTAGATAAGGATTTATTGTGCGGAATTTGTTCTTGTTCCTATCACTGTCTAGTGAATTGCCTATGGTTAGTCCAACATTTGCAGAACAATCATTAAACATGTAACCAATGTCAGAAGTTTTATGTTATTCGTCACAAATCAGGTAAATCTATTTAACGCTTGTAATAATTGCAAAGTATTTAATCGAACATATTGTCCTCTCAATACTTTTTAGTTTGGCCTCCGTTCCGAAATAGTTTTCCATAAATCATACATACCACAGTAAACTTGTTAATGAGATAATTGAACTTATCTATGATTAATTTTAAATAAATCTCGATATCGATGTCATTGCATGCTGTAGAACTAAGAAAATCATTAAAATATCTCAGAACTTTGACAAAATAAATAACTCTTATTTTATAAGAATATTTCTATATTCTGAAACTGTATGCAACTTTTTATTAAACGGAATTTTTAAATCACGTACAAAGTGACGTCGATATATTACCTTTACATTCCGGAGCTTATTTAGAAGAAAGAAGTTTATAATTTTCCATCTTAAAAGGCAATGAATTTGAGTTGTGGCATTAACACCAAAGTTAAATAAACTAAAAGCTCAACGCTATTTATATTATATTTATATTTAGTGATAATTTAGACCAATTGGTTGGTATTTAATGCATTTAAATGGTGGTACTAGCGGTGAACAACTATATGTCAAAAATTAAAGGTTTGACTCATATTAAGTAGAAATTTGCACTGGGTAAAATTAGACCAATTCTTAGACTGCTTAATCGCAAGTTTATAATTTGTTGTGTTAGAGAGCAATGTATTTGAGTTAATGCAAATAAATAAATTGCGCGTGTTTAGAGATTATGACCCCATCTGCCATAAAACCATAAACGCATTTTAGTTACAGACATTTTTCTTTTGTCATTTATTTGCATTATGTTCATGATAGATAACTATCATTTTCTTAATAGAGCGGTTCTTGAATAGCTTATCCGTTATGATTTAACCACCCCAATAATTTGGGTAGACATTTATGCAATATCTAATTAATTTCCCAGCACCCATTTAGATAACCTCCATTTTTTCTAAATGTAATATTTTATGTACGAGTACTTATCTTGTTTGTACCTCATAATACATCACTTTTATCCACTATAAAGTTCAATTGACTATTAAATTATCGTTTTCTTCGTACAATGTTTTTTTAAGTAATCTTTTACGAAACATAAAATTTTTAAATTAGTATAACTTTGATCACTTAAGCTATATACGCGGATAAGCAACTCTGGAATAATTTAAATAAAATAAAAATATTTTTTTTAGGGTTTAACCTAATTTTATTTTTATTGACCACGGTTTTGTCTATGATTGTTTAATAATAATAGTGACCTGTGTGGTGTAATATTCATAAATAAAGTATTATAATTGAAAACTCTTCATAAAATTTATAATTATTGTTAAGTTTAAAAAGGAAATCGTTAATTAAGAGCTATATAGAGTGAAAACTCTCAAGTTTCCTAATGTGTGTAACGTTTTTTTTTGTTTTCGAAAGTACCAAAGTAGTGGTTTACAATAATCGTAATCCACATAAAAAAATATTAATCTTAATCAAGAGTGAATGAAATTTATGATAATAAACTTAAATTAGTAATTTTCTTGTTGTGATGATAAGATTTTATTAAGAAAATACTATTAAAAAAATATAGCAACAAAGCCTCAACCTTAAAATATTTATTTAATTTATATTATTTAGTGCACTTCTAATCTTTTGAGTGAATTTTTTGTTTAAGGATTAATTTATAAAATAGTTTCCTCGTGTAGTTTCAAGTAACATACTGTAAAGTAACTTTTCGATGACACTCAGAATTTTAGTGATTTGATTCATTCAACATACAGTACAAGGGATAATTTGAATCAAAAAATTTTCTAAATTTATAAAAATCCGGAATTTAATAAATCAGCATTTTATGTATAAATGTACCCACACAAATATAAACAACTAAAACTTTTTGCAGGATGAACAAATTAAAAATTTAAAATAAATTTTTAACTCAATATAAAATATTTTGTAAATTATTCAACTCTTATAAAATATATTATGTATTACACTTCGTGAATGGTAATTTAATTACCGTGTAGAATGCCAAATAAATGAACATATTAATAGCATAATTAGGGCACTATCATTAATCAGTATGGAAGTTTCGTGATTTTTAATTTTAAGACGCGTGTGACACTTTACGAAGGAAACGATTTTACTACTGCTTTATTGAAATCATAAGTAAAAAAAATCTTTTAATTTGTGACACGTGTTTTCGAACTAGATTTCAATCTGAATATCGTCGAAAACGCAGGGCTTTATACCTGCAGGTATCGTAGTTTACAAATTCATCGCGGTGGCTCTTGGACCAGAATTAATTATAAATTGTTTACAATTCAATTTATTTAAAACATGCATTAAATTGAAATGTTACCTGAGTAGGATGTGTTACTTCAAACTAAATTCACATTTTCAAGTGAATTTTATTCGATTTATGTTGTGTTCCTGACACCGATTTCTCTGACTAAATTAGTGTCAAAACATTTTGATGTGTGTGAAGAAAATTTTTTTTGTTTATTATTTTTTATTATATTTTAATAAAATCTTTGTAAAGTTTAATAATAATGTGCACTCTTCGTCACCTTGTAGTAATGTTCTTAATGAATTTTTTATTTTTCTAGTTCTAATTTTAATTCCATCACCTCCCATTTCCTCTGCTTCTGTGAAAGACTCAATCGGTTAAAACACATTGATATAGACTGTCCCGTCGACTATGTAAATACTACAGAGAACTCATTGACGCATTTTTGACATGACATCCATATGATGAGTCGGCTTCCGCCAATTCCCGTTGCATTTTTTAATTATTTCGATTTGATGTTTGAAAAAATTTCAACTCACAATCATATAAAGAGCCAAGCACAGCTTTTATTATTGTTACTATGTTACTACTGCCATCTATGGCATGGTAATTTAATTGAAAAAATCGGTATCAGGCACACAATATAATGTTTTTACATTTTGGTCTTCCAAATTGCTAAAATATTTTCATAAACTAACTGTACGCAACCGTGTGTCCTAGAAGCATTATTCCCATAAATAAAATTTACTGTTAAAGAAATTACGACAAATCTGAAATTCGATTTAATAATTTAATTTTATACTTAATAAACACATTTTTATTAATCACTTGTTTTTTGTTTCGCAGAATATTTTGAATATTTTTCAAAAAGTTTATAAAATCACTCGATCGATTTCGACTTGTTAGGTCATCATCAGGAGTATCTACTCTATAGATACTCCTGATGATGACCTAACAAGTCGAAATCGATTGAGTGATTTTTTAAACTTTTTGAAAATATTCTTCGAAACAAGTGATTAATAAAAATGTGTTTATTAAGTATAAGTGTGTTTCGCCAAGTGCCTACGGCAAATAGCGTAAAAAGAATTTAATTTTATTTGTTTTAAATTTTATAGTTTTTTTATTTCATAGGAATACAATGCTCGTGTTCGGTCGGGCAAAAATGATACAAAATATTACGATATTTTTAATCAGATTGTGTCATAAAACGCACTCATTTACCAAAAAAAATCAAAAATATTTTTGATTGTGGCTGTCAAAACTGTTGTACATTTTATTTGTGATGTTTTTGCGTTATGATTTTACATGAACAACAACAATATTTCTCTCAACTTTAACGATATAATTTATTCAACAATACATTTAAAGCAAACTAATATTTCAATGCATATCATATAATCATCATTTGGTGTCCCAGAATTGGACGAGCAAACGAAATAGGATGATAAGGGAGCTAGTTTCCAACAAAAATAGCCGAATTGTTGATGGTGCAAATATTATTCCACTTTTACTGTTTTTCAATGAAATCGCAGCGCACTCACCAAAATCATCTCACGAAAAGAGTTCTTTTGTTTAACTTTTTTTTTCTAATACGATCTAGACGAGTGTGCTTGTCAAATAAAATTATTTTTATAAGTTGTATTATCTTCTGTCAAATAAAAACAATGGTTTTGTAAAATCTTTTTGTTTCCTAAAAAAATTTGTTGATATTTTAGTGGCACTAGCGGGAAAACAATGAACTACAGAAAGTTGACGCACTATCAGAAAAATATGCGACCCTAATGCAGATTTAAAATGGTATGACACACCTTGCAATTCACAATAAAATGTTTTTCATCAATTTTTTTTACAAAGTAAATCATGCTTATTAAAAAACGCACTTAACAAAATTTCGAGTTCTAAAATAAATGCTTTGTCAGAAATAAAACAAAATGAATAAAATATTTTTTTTTATTAATTTTATATATTATTATTCGGATTGCCCTCGAATTTCCCTTTTTCACCTGATTCCCCCGGATTGGGATTTCCTCCGGACTTCCACTTGATTTCCCCCGGGTTTCCCCGGAATACGGAAAATCCGGAAGAAAACCGGGAAATCTGGAACAATCCGAGGGACATTCTGGAAAATTTGGGAAATCCGGAAGAAACCTAAGAAAACTGGGAAAATCCTACGAAATTAGGAAAACCCGGGAAATGCGGAACAATCCGGGAAACTTTGTGAAAATCCGGAAAATTCGAAGGAAACCCGTATAATAATATTCAAAATTAATAAACAAAAATTATTTTATTCATTTTGTTTTATTTCTGACAAAGCTGTTATCTTAGAACTCGAAATTTTGTTAAGTGCGTTTTTTAATAAGCACGATTTAATTTGTGCAAAAAATTGATAAAAAACATTTTATTGTGAATAGCCCGGTGTGTGATACCATTTTAAAATCTGCATTAGTGTAGCATATTTTTCTGATAGTGGGTCAGCTTTAAACATCAAGAAAAACTTTTTAGAAACAAAACAAGATTACAAAACCAAATTTTTTATTTGACAGAAGATAATGAAGCTTAAATAGAGTTTTCCAATAAGAGTGATATGATTTCTTTAAAAAACCCACACTAATTGTTAAGAAAATTGAAATGTTTTTTATTTAATGTGAAGTACAATCGATACAACTAAGTTCTGAATAAAACGTCATTCAAATGACCTCCACGACTTCTTCAGCATGAACGAATTCAATGAACCCAATTTTCGAGCTCTTTTTCCACTAAATCAAGTCGTATGTCATGAATAGCACGTTCAATATTAACTTGTAAAGCTGGAAAGGAGTTTGGTTTAATGCTAAAGACCAATGACTTCAAATAACCCCACAAGAAATAGTCTAATGGTATTAAAACACAACTTCTTGGAGGCCATTCAATATCACCATTTCTTGAAAATCGAATCTCCAAACTTTTCTCGCAATAATTCAATTGTTGCACTTGCTGTGTGGCACGTAGCCCCGTCTTGTTGGAACCAAATGTTGTCAAGATCAACTTCTTCCAATTTCCACCATAAAAAGTTGGTTGTCATACCAGCTGCTTTTCGAAAAAAATAAGGACCGATGATTCCACCAGACCAAAAAGAAAACCACACCAAACTGTCAATTTAGGTGAACGTAATGGTTTTTCATGAATAATTTGTGGATTTTCTTCGCACCAGAATCGACAGTTTTGTTTATTTACCGCAACACTCAAATGAAAGTGAGCCTCATCGGAGAAGATGATTTTCTTAAAAAAATCGTTATCGTTTTTAAGTTGTTGCAAGGCAAAATCAGTAAATTCACGACGTTTACGGTGGTCCAATGGCTTCAGTTCTTGAGTGAGAACAATTTTATACGGATGCAAATCCAAATCCTTTCTCAAAATCCGCCAGGTTGTGGTTTGAGAGAGTCCCATTTCTTAAGAACGTCTTGGAATCGACAAATTGCGGTCTTCAGCAACACTTGCCTGAACGGCAGCAATATTTGCATTACTTCGAGCGTTTCTTTGTCTTATTGCTACTTGAATATTATGTAAAGAAAATGTACGCTCAAAATTTTCAACAATTCGACGAATAGCGAGCATACTTAGACTAATATTACGACAATAAAATGGAAAAATCGCACGAAAAGTTGCAATTGGAGAACGATTATTTTGATAATAAAGCTGAATAATTTGTACACGTTGTTCTTGCGTATATCTCACCATGATGAAATTGCAAACATTACTGAATACCATGAAACAAAAAATGACAGATCATGGCATATTACAAATGGCCGAAACGTCACTTAAAAATCATATCATTCCTATTGGAAAACCCTATAAAAATGATTTTGTCGGAAAAGCACTCTTCTAGACCGCATTAAAAAAGAAACTTAAACAAAAGAATTCTTGGTTTCTTTTAAATTAATTTTTTTGTGGGTGCGCATGCGATTTCACTAAAAAACATTAAAAGTGAAATAACTTTTGCACCATCAACAATTCAAAAAACTTTACTTGGCAGTTTTTGTTGGAAATGAGCTCCCCTATCATCTTGTTTCGTTTGATCTGAAAATTTTGGGACACCCTGTATAAAGTTAAAATTCAGTGACGAATTGTATTTCGGCAAATTTCAAAGCTAGTTAAGAAAATATAATTATAATATTTACATTTTTCTATATAGTCTGTCTACAGGGCCGCAATTCACATTTGAACTGGAACTTTGTTTTAATGAAAATATTTATTTTTTCAAAAGAGTTCTAACCCTTTTGATGGCTAATCTCTTTTACAGCTGTATTATATGTTTTACAGATCCAGATTGGATCTAGTAGATCAAATGGTTACTTCATTCACTACCGTCATACTAGGTTTGTGTCATCCAACAAACGACGTATCTCAATATAATTGAAGTAGAGTGATACGTTGCAAGTATTTTCTCACATGTTCACTTATTTCTTCACTGACGAAATACATCTTCTTGTTTACATGTCATTTCTTATGTACCACGGTGCGTTAAATATTCCAGGTAGGACCTTGCTTTGGAATGACTGGATGATACTGATATTCGTTTTGTTGTATAGACTTGGACCAAAATAGCGTAAGACCACACAAATTGTAGAATTTATTATGTAAATTTAGCTCAATATTCCTTCCTAAGAGCCAATCCATTTTCTGTAACTTTTTTCTAATTTATATGTCAAGTGTTGTTCCATACTCTGTCTAAGGCATAGCACAGACCGTAAAGGTATACTTAAACATACATACTTACATCTCCAATTATGTATATAATTCGATATACTTGTTCTATTGTTGATTGTTTCCTTCTGATCTCAAATTTATGTGGAGGAATAAGATTTCTTTCCTCTATTATTGGTTCGAGTCTCTTAAGGACTAGTTTCTGTAATATTTTATTGGAAGTAAAGAAATCTGCCTATACTAATTTTATTCATTTAGTGGTTTAGGCATTATGATTACTTCTGAAGTTTGTCATTGATTTGGAACGTGTTTAAGTCTGAATGCTGCGTTAATTTTTTGCAGAAGTTTACGTATTTCTTTTTCAGGAAGAGCTGTTTATCTTTTAACTTTTTTATATCCTGAGGGTTTCTTTGTACCTAAGTTAAATTTAATTTTTTTTTTATTTTCTGTAGTGTAACAGAAGATTTATTGTAGTTGTAGTTCTATCGCCAGTTTAAACAGGTAAAAAATCAAGTCTAAGTCGTTTTAACCTTTGTGTCGCTTTCCAAAAGGAATACTCGGTATGTTTCCCGAGTAAAGCCACTTAGGTATATACTTATGGATTCATTCTTGATTTCTTTAATTCACAAATTTAGATTATTGGAAAAAAATTCAGTTTAATTTCTGGTGCTCGACTTCTTTACCAGATCTTTCTTGCTTTTCGTTGAAGAATACTCTTGAACTTGAAGAATACTACTCCACGCCGCTCTTGTATGCTATTGTTAGGTTGCACTAGTTCTTTTTTTAACTGTACGGGATTTTTACTTGCCACCTGAAGATTAATATTATCCTCAACTAACTCTTGTTTATAGAGTTTCTCCTAGCAGGTTTTGTTATTTATTAGTCCAGGTAGACGCATTTTCTTCTTATATCTTCATCTCCACTTGTAAATCTATAAATGGCCGAGACCCATATGCAATGTATGCTATTCAACTGGTAGTTATGTTAGCTAGCTCTGATAAAAATGTCAATGAGATTTGTATGTCGTGCGCGGCGCTACAAAGGTTTGAGCAAGTAAAAATTTCAATTTCCACAGCAATCGAAAAGATTTCTTCTGGTAAATCTATAATTGGCTGGTAAATCTATAATCTTCTGGCAAATCTATAAATGGAAACTTGAGGGTGTACTACGAAATCCCGGAACTTGATATGGAACTTGAGGGTGTATTACGAAATCCCGGTTTTCCAAATCCCGGTTTCAAAAACCCAGTTTTCGAAATCCCGGTTTTCAAAATCCTGATTTGCAAAATCCCGGTTTGCAAAATCCCGGTTTACAAAATCCCGGTTTTCAAAATCCCGGCTTTCATACATTTTGGTGAAGGAAAATTTTATCAAGCAAATTCATTAATAATTAATAAAAAAAATACGAAATATTCCTTACAACATATTCAAAAAATTATATTACCCATTTTCTAAAACTTTATCGTAAACTAATTTTTGAATTTTGTCAAAAAATCATTTAAGAGTCCCATTTCCCCACTTGTCAAATTTTAAAAATTCAAACCGGGATTTCCTAAAAAACCGAAATTTTTTTATACAAAACCGGGATTTTGGAAACCGGGATTTTGACAAACCGGGATTTTGAAAAGTGAGATTTCGCTACACACCTGGAACTTGAAGATTTCTTTTCTCATCATGAAGAAAAAACAAGTAAATACAAATTCTGAAAACAACTTCGAAAACATCGACGAAATAAATCTGAAGTGATGGAGGAATATGCCACCAAAGGCTGTACTGAATAATCGAAAAAATGGCAACAAAGCGTCCCCCACCATTGCTAGATCTATGGTTGCTTAGTAACGTCAGTAACAACTAACTTATGTCTTATAGGAGTAATTTTTAAACAACCGAATTTTAAAGTATCAGAATTTCCCAACGAATGTGAACTATTTAAGGACTTAATTTTCAAGATTAACATACTTGATGTTTAAATACAATTTAAATGAAACGATTTTATTTAAATAAAAATTTATGGACCAAAATATTTCTAATCATAGAATGGTTTTTGAATTTTAGTGATAACAATCAATTAAGTCAGTTGAAAATTCAGATAAAATATTGGCTTAAGGAATGCAGAATTAGGTTTCCATCTAGGAACCAATCTAATGGTCGATGTCACATATTGGAATCTTGAAGAAAAAAGTCTGGAAAAATTATCCCAAGATACTAAACAATTTTGACACCGAATCATGAAATTTTAAAATCTCGAAATTTTCGTATATTTTCCATTCGCTATATCGTCCAAAAATTTCTAAATATCCTTTGGTGCAATTTTCAAACGGTCCTTTGTCTGGGGGATAAACTTTAAATTTTATTTTTTTCTATGGTTTTAGAGGTCTAACTAGTTAGTTTGGTTTCAGGAAAGTGGCAGCTTCCATACTTTTTTTTCATTACTTAGAAATATTTTTAATTAAAAAATTTACTAAAATCAGAAAGAGAAACAAAGTGGTTCGAAAGCTCAACACTCTCCAGAAATGGAAAAGGCTTTACCGTCAACTTTAAAATAGGTTTCTAGAAGCCGGTTAATCGTTAACCAAGAAAGAACTAGTTCCAGAAGAACAACCAGCTAAAACAAAAGAGAGATCACCTCTACCAATTAACGTCTCAAACCTTTATAGCGCACAGCAAACATAACTACTAGTCGAATGAGGCACGAGTCATGCCATAAAAAATCCCTTCGATACAAGTGGAGATTTGAAATTTTATAATCTGAAAATTTACTTTCGTAGCTTTCGCTAAATTTTTATGTACTCAACTTTTTGAGATAATCCTAACATTCGTTTTTTTATTTTTGAACCTACATACATTTTCAAAATTGCTGAGCTAGAGTAATTTCTTACAAATACATATTTTTGTCTAATTTAGTTCTGGGCTGGGACTTTTACATTTTAATATTGCCTGATAATTTTTTTTCTATTTTTGTGGGATGATATACTGGTGTAGAGGTAGTTTATCCAGTTGATTCTATAATTTTTGTAATATTTTTCTAATTGATTTTAATTCACAATTAAAGTTTTTTTGTGCTTACTAGAATATGTGTCCCAATACTTTTTCCAGTGGGAATTCGCATACCAACAGTGCCACTTTTTTAATTACACCTACGATATTTCGAATAATAAAACAAAGAAAGCTCTCAGTAGAAATCGACCATCGTTCGAATTTTCCAAATTACTAATTGACAATATTTTTCTAAATTTTGACCAAATACGATTTGCAATTTTGTTTTTTCAATACAAAATTACAAACTCCTATAGAAACGCTTCATTATTAAATTATCGAACCGTATAGGTAGAAGAGCGAAACCGAAAAATGAGCGGTTTTAAATTCGTTTAGACAATTAAAAATTGAATGTTAAGAGAAACTTAAGTTTCTGACAGGCTTGCTGGTAGCCTTATTTATTCCTATCCTCAGGTCCATTTTAGGAAAATAAGAGACTCACATTTCACATATATCGGGCCAGCAACAAGTTTTGACCTCTAGATTTTAACAGATTTACCGTTTGCGTGTGTGTGTGCGTGCGTGAGTGTGGTGTCGTGCAGCCTACATATTTGTGTGCTGTCTGCAGTCCAGGCGGATCGTCGTTAAACGCCATACTTAAGAATTTTTCATTTGGAGACCCTGAATATATTTCGTCGAAATCGGTCCACCGGAAGAAGTAGATTTCCCAAAAAAACGGTAAATTCAAATTCAAAAAATTTATTCAGATCATTTCTTTAATTTGACCGGAAATGACTCATATACTACTGACTGATTTTACTAAAGGTAGGATTGTATGGTTGTATACTTTCGTGGCAACAGAAAGTCTTATGTTGGCATGTTGTGGCCATTTACCTCTCCATTTTTTTCAGCGCTTTAACCGTATCATACATTATTTTTTTAATATGTTTGTTTTTATTGGCAATGAAACAAAACAAATTAGAATAAAGTTCCTAACTAGACTTCCGTCTTTTTTGACAGGTAATAATAGCTCAGGTAAATCAGGCTCTTCAGGCTGTCCACTTACCATATGAAAGGATTCTTTATAGTATTGTTTATGACCCACTACGCTTCCATTATAAATCATTGTTTTCCCTCAAGATAACTAATCTTACCAAATTTGATTCGCACCTTTATAAAGTAACATTATTGAAAATGGAAGCGAGGTTGATTTAATAAACAACAAAAAATAGTAGTGACAATACTTTGAATTTTAGCCGACACCACAACTAATCTGAACAAAGATTCATTCAAAAGATTTATGAAATTGCATGTAATACAAATCAAAACTATAAATATAATATGTCTAAAATTTGATTAAATAAAAATTAAAATCACTTTAAAAACACGCTAAATTTAAAATTGTCAAAATGAGTGAAAAAATGATAAGTGAAAATGGCACAAATCACAAGGAACATCTAAATGTAACACAGGATGAATTAGAAGAATTATACGGAAATATACCACTAACGGAGGAAACACTATGCGGTTTTTGGATATTTCGCGGAAAATTATTGCAAAGGTACAGTAGCCCAAGTAAATGAAAAAATCAATTAAAAAGTTGCTATACATTTTATGGTAATTGTCTTCGCTATTTTAGTACAAAATATTTTTTATATATTTGGTTTGCGTATTTGATCCGTCGGTATAGAAGATTACCAAACTGTTAGATTCGTACATACAAAAAAATTTAAATGCTTTATTTATTGCAATGTTTTATCTGCTTTTTCAGATTTGCCAATAAAAAGGTATATGTGTTTCTTTACGGAATCGTTGGCTGTATATTTTCAGCGACCTACGCGTATTTTAATGGCACAATTACAACAATAGAGAAACGTTATCGTATACCAAGTAAACATACCGGGATTATCTCCGTGGGCAATGATATAAGTGCATTGTTTGTGTCAGCAGTGCTGAGCTATTATGCTGGAAAGGGACATCGCCCGCGTTGGATTGCATTTGGTAATAATATTGCCTATTATAAATTTTTAACATTTCATATTTAATTTGAGTTGTTATATTTCAGGATTGTTTACTATTGTGCTATTTTGTATACTAACCGCACTGCCTCATGTTATGTATGGTCCGGGCGAAGATGCTCTCTCCCTAACGCTAGAATATGGCGCATCATTCGATGACAATGTAACACAAGAGGTTCTCGAAAATCAAAAGCAAAAGTCTCTGTGCCGTAAAAATAATTTAAATGGTATTGCTGAGTGTGAAATGGGCGAAGGAAATTGGGCGCCAATGGCCATATTATTTTTAGCTCAACTTGTGGCTGGTGTTGGTGGTTGCCTTTACTATACCCTTGGCGTATCTTACATGGATGATAATATTAAAAGGTCTAAAACACCAGCACTGATAAGTCTTTCGTATTTTTTAAGAATGCTCGGGCCTGCATTAGGATATGCTTTGGCTTCGGTATGTCTCAAAATATACATTTCACCATCATTGACCCCAACCATTACAATAAATGATCCACGCTGGCTTGGTGCATGGTGGTTGGGGTGGATAATTCTAGCCATTGTTTTATCTATTTTCGCTTTTCTACTGGGGCTGTTTCCAAAAACGTTACCTCGAGCGGCAATTCGCAAAAAGATTGCTATCGAAAAATTGAAACGTGGGCTATTGGTGGAGAGTGCACCGGAAAATGAGATGCCTGCTTCATTCGCCGATATGATGAAAACATTTAGACGATTAATCAAAAATAAAACGTTAATGATGAACAATGTAGCGGCAATATTTTATTTCTTTGGTTACATGCCTTACTGGATATTTACACCAAAATATATTGAGACACAGTATCGTCAGTCGGCCTCCGTATCAAGCTTAGTGACGGGTACAGTTGCACTAGCATTTTCAGCAATTGGTGTACTAATATCAGGTATTGTAATATCAAGGTATCGTCCGAAAGCACGCCATATGGCGGCTTGGAATGTTTTTGTAGGCGCGTTCAGCGTCATTGGAATGGTGGCATATGCATTCCTTGGATGTTCAGCAAACGATGATTCAATTGGAGTACATCAGTCACTTCAGTACGCTAGACTCTTCACACATATTGCAAAATGTTAATAATTCTGCGTTTTTTTTTAGGAACGAATTCTCTACATGCAATGCAGATTGCCAATGCGATTATGTGCGATACAGTCCCGTGTGTGGCTCAAATGGGAATACGTATATTTCAGCATGTCATGCTGGTTGTATGCAACAGGGATATAGCAATGTTACAGGGAAAATTTATTCTGACTGTGCTTGCATAGGTGAAAACAGCGATGATTTTAATGAATTTGAAGATTTTGGAACAGCAACCCTCGGCTCGTGCCCAGTTGATTGCTTCAAAGAGTTCGTACTCTTTCTTATTGTAATGTGCTTAATCAAATTCACTGGAGCAACAGGCCGAGCCAGCAATTTTCTTGTATCGGTACGATGTGTCGACGAAAAGGACAAAACTGTGGCGATGGGATTCGGTATAATGCTGATGAGCCTTTTTTCGTTTATTCCATCGCCTATATTCTTCGGCGGCATTTTGGATAAAACATGCTTGGTGTGGGGAAAAACTTGTTCGGGTACTGGAAATTGCTGGTTGTACGATGGAGTTACGTTAAGATATTTACTCAATTTAATTGCCGCAGTATTCGTTTCGATCGGAACACTCTTCGATATTGGCGTTTGGTACTACGTGAAAGATTTAAAAATATTTGATGATGAAATTAATGGAGGGGAACTCAATGAAATGGAGCAGCAACACGATGAGGGTGATGTCGAGAAAAAATAATGTGCAAAAGGGTGTGATGAAATTTTTTTAAAATAATTTTTGTATAAAAAAATAAATTTTCAAAAATTGTATTAAGTATTTTATTCTTTTTCCTTATCTTCAATTTTTCGGTCGTTCGATTGTTCCTTTTCGTCAAAAACGCTCAAGTTTTTAGCGTAATACCACACAAAACAATCAAATGTCGTACCAATGGCGAAACTCAGCGCCGACGTATAATTTAAATATTTTCTCATTTTTATTGTATCGTAGAGCCAACAATTACCTTTACCTGCGCATGTTTTGCCCCATACAATACAAGTAGAATCGAATATCCATCCAAATATAATGGGCCCCGGGACGAGTGCACAGAAATTCATCACCATCATTTTTAGTCCAAACGATACAGCTTTATCTTGTTCATCAACACTTCGCACGCCTATTAGGACGTTGATGGCCGATTCAGTGCCTCCAAAGAATTTTGTTAAAGCCACCACCCCCAAATATGCATAAAGCGCATACGAACAATCAATTGAACATCGGCCAGTGGTTGCAAAATTAAAATCAGTATCAATTGTTGTAATGCACGAACAGTCTGAATAAATAGTTGTCCCATTATTGTATGTGGTATGATTGGAGCAGCCGGCATGACATGGGGAAATATACGTCACATTATCGGAACCACAAATTGGGGAAAATTTAATAAAATCACAGTTGCACGTTGTGATATTGCACGGCGCACCCATAGCGATACTGTAAATTAAAACAAATATTTAAGAAATTTAGTTAGATATTGAGGAACTACTCACTTTTGGTCAAGCATATTTTGAGAAGCGGCATCATTTTCAGCGCATGATATTATGGAAAATAAAATAAAACCTGTCGTTTTGACCAAACTAGCAACTATATTCCACCGTGCCAACGATCTAGCTTTGGGCTGTAACTTTGAAACACAAACTCCACTAATAAGTACGCCAAATGCTTGAAAGGTCAAATGAACTGCTCCCGTATATATACTTGAAGCTGATGCAGATAATCTAAACTGGTTTTCTAGGTACTTTGGTTTATATACCATTTGTTGAAATCCAAAGGCGTAGAATATCGCAGCAATATTATTAAAAATATAGATTTTATTGGTGAGTATGCGAACTAATGCCTTTTTTAAATCGAGTAGTGATGCCTTATCGTTGCGTTTAGCCTGGAAAGGTTTGCCCTCCATTTTAAGTAGATATGATTTATATTCTTTTCGGGCACGTGACCGTGGCAATTCTTTTGGAAACATACTTATAAAGAATGCTGGAAAAATTAGAATTCCTCCAATAACCAGCCACCCCGCCCACCACGCACCTATCCATTGCACATCCGTTTTATCGATGAGCGGCGTAAGTGTCGGGACCACGTAATATGACAAACAGTACGAGGCTAAACTTAATCCAACCATTGGTCCTAAAAGTCGTATAAAAACCGTAAAACTAATAATTGCCGGGGCAACAGATTTATTCACATTATTATCGATGTATGTCATTCCAATAATTGTTATTAAAGAGCCACCAATGCCCGAGATAAAATTTCCGGCAAACATAAAATATTTTGATAAATTGTAGGCATCTTGTCTGCTCGACCCATTACAACCTGACGACAGTGATCGGTTTAACGCGCACAAGTTATTAACTGTTTGCTGATTATGATTCGATGAATTCGACACTAAGTCACTAAATTCATAGGTTAATTTTAAAGAATCATCACTAGGTCCATAAACCAGGTACGGCAAAAAATTAAAGAAACAAAATATTACACTAGTAAGTGCACCGAGTGCCACAAATCGCGGATTATGTTTTTTCGATATGTAATAACTCAAAAATAGGGTGATAAATGTTTGGCTTAAATTGTTTGCAATCGATATTACACCAGTAGTTTTACTTGAAATTTTTAGTTGCTTCTCAATTGTTGTGATGGTACCCTTGTAGTATGAAAAACTTGCTGAGTACATGCAACCCAGAATACCGTAAAGTATCGTATATAGTTTTTTGCTTGCTAGCTGTTGCATCCACGGGTATCGAAACATCCATATTCCACACTGAGTTTCTTCGGTAATCTCGAATTTTTCGTAAAACTCTTCAAAACTATCCACATGATTACTCGCTTTAGACGCGTCCAGCAAGGGTTTTTCACTTTGTTCGACTATCAGCTGCTGTATCATATTAAAAGATATAATAATATAATATGATCTTTCTTTTGTGATGATTTAAATTAAACTGATAAGAAAATGTTTAAAATAATGATATTTATGTTATAAGTCTCATAAATCTTCGCTCTTCTCATTTTTTTTTTGGAAAATTTGCATTTTTGTAGTACTCTATCTAACTACTTTGACAATAACAATTTACATTCCGAATACTTAAATAGCCTAGCTAGACAGATTTATATCCAGTATTAACGTAATAGCAGAAAGATTATTCGCGTTATCAAAATTTTTTACTCATTTAGAATGTCTAACGTTGTTGAATATAACCAAATATAAGTGCATTGCACTAATTTCAATTACGTCGAAAGCAAATAATAGTAAATAATTCTGAAAGTAAAAATTATATAAATATTTTATGATGAAATTGCTAATTTAACGTTTTAAAAATTTTAAAATGTATAATAAACCAAAGAATCGTTAATATAATTAGAATATCTATAATTAAACACGTAAGACATTTTACCGAGACATGTTTTTTAGCAAACATTTTATTTATTCCCCACAGAAATTAGACTAATGATTCTTAGAATACTCTTAAATTTCTGCAACACAATCAAATATGTATACTTAGGCGTAAAAATAAAATTTATTTTATAATTAATTTTGGTTGAAAGATCGGGTATCCACCAAATTTATACAAACTAATTAATTAATTAAAATGACACCTCAGGCAGAAACATAAACAAAATCTTTGAAGTTTAACAGTAAAATAATCAATGTTGACTGTTGAGTGCCACCTATAGTAAATACCATTTTGTACACTAATGAAAAATCAATTAACACTATATTGATTACCAGTGTCTTCATTAATTTAAAATTAATTAAAGAATAGCTTTTTAATATTTTTTTTGTTTTTAATGTGATATTTAAAATTTAATTACAATGGTTGTTATCGACTAAGTAGCAGTAACTAAGCAAATTTCCATAGTTTTGAAGTTTTAAAGAAGATGGCACCACATTTTACATTTATTACATCTTTTAATGCAACGAAAGTTGTGTTTCTTGACGCTCGCTCTGATCCAGTTCAGTTCATATGTCATGAAACAACACAAAAGCGCTTGTTAGATTAAAATCAAAATTTGTGATCTAAAACAAAATTTGGATCATGTTTTCCATATAAAATTTGAACTGATCCAGATCAATGAGCGTCAAGAAACACGGCAAAAATTCATTTAGCTAATTCAATTATTTACATGTAAATTATAGTGTAATGTATTTGCACTACACTGGTGGTTAGTAAATTAATAAAAAATGACATTTACAAATTTAAGTCGTGTGGGGAATATGTGAAAATTGCTCAATACATACATTTCTAAATTATTAAATGTTAACACTTTGAATTTGAAATTTTTGTTTTTATTTTTTAATCATGTTTTCAAAGAAAAAAAATAGAAATACACTGGGGACATTTTTTTTGTTCTTTGCATCGAAAAATATATTTTTATAGATTCGAGATTTTTCGTTTTTCTTTGGTCTCGATATATTGTATTCTGATTTTATAAATAAATTTACAATAAAATATAATATTATATCGAAATAAATAAAGTGTGAAGCGAAAATGTGGTTCCCCTTAAAAAAAAACAAAATTACACATTTTAATTTTTTTATGGTATATAACTCATTGTTACAAAAATAATTTAATTCTGCTTTAGCTTTCGACACCCTTTTAGTGTCAAAGCCATATAAAACGAAAAAAATATTTTTATAAAAACAAAAAATCGGCATAGAAAAAAACTAAACAACGAGTTTTACATGGAAATCTCAGACACTTTCAAAAAACAATTTTAAAAATCAATTTGTAGACACTACATAGACAAACTCTGTGAAAAAACGTTGTACAAATAAACTTCAAATTAATATGCAAATGAGACAAAAAACAAAAACAATTAGACAAATAAATTATATGTATTACCAATACACAATCACTTACGATATTATTTATCGAATTAGTACTACTTTTGATATTAAGATTTCCAAAATTGATCTTTTTTTAATTTTTTCTTTTCCCAGAATTTTGATATTATCTAATGTAATTTTATGATTAGTATTATTGTCTTAGATGTTGAGTAAGTGCACTACACCTTTGGCTTAGATTATTTATATTTTTATGTTGGTATACCCCGTGTGGAGATGCCGAACTCCCATCGTGGCGCGTCCCCAGGTGGCGGATAGGGGAATGCTCTTTAACCAGCTTGTTGGAGGGTAGGTGGGAAATAAAATACCATCCGCGGACCAAATCTGGATAGGGGAAGGAATCCCGAACAATAAACCAACCTTTAAAGCAATGAGTTTACAACCAAACGGAATGTATGCCCCAGGTGGTACGTCAACTTTACAGTTGGCCAATCCACCCTTACACGAGGCAGGCTCAACGGATTCTGGGGTGAGCCAACCATTGCTAAACCCGTTTATACCAAACACAAGTATTTGTAGATCACCAACTATACAAATGCATCCCGCTATTCAGCAGGAGAACGATAATGCTGAATGCACTCAGAACGGAAACCACGATGGCACTAAAGAAATAATCCAAGGGGAAATGCAGGAAAAACAACCAACACATAAAGAGATACCACCTCCACCCATTAACATACTTAATGTTAGTGAATACGAAACAATTAAAAAAATAGTGAAGTTAGTTCCAAACGATAAATATAAAGTCACTGCATTGAATAATAACGTTTGGAAAGTGAATGCACTTGACCCAGAAACCTACAGAATGTTATCAAATGCAATCATTACTCAAAACATCGAATTAAAGTCATGGCCAGAGGGTTACATCATGCATGCTCAAACGAAGAAATAATTGAGGAACTTAGCCAGAAAGGGTTCAAAATTCTAAACGCTGTGAACATATTAATGAGAAAGGTCACTATAAAAGCAAACGGTGAACGAGAAACAACCAAAGTTGTTCTGCCCCTTTTCATGCTAACATTTGACAACGCTGAGAGCATTGATAGGGTATATGGAATCAAAGCAATCCTTAATATGAAAGTTAAGATTGAGACATTAAAAAGAACCCTAGTAGAATACCACAGTGCTACAACTGCCAGGCATATAACCACACACGCAAATACTGCAATAGGGAACCGAGATGCGTAAAGTGCGCTGGGAAACATCTAACAAAAGAATGGAACAAAAGTAAGAACGAACCAGACACTGTGGTAATCATCACCCAGCAAATTACAGAGGCTGCGAAGTAGCGAAAGAGCTGCAAAGAATGAGAGACAACAAGAGAAATCAAACAAGTCAGAGTTCTCAACCTAGGATGCAATCCTACTCAAAACGAATCCCCCTAAATAGCGGCAAACTAAAAGAAGGCATAACATATGCACAAATGGCTAAGCAGAATGAAAATATCAAGAACGCTCCGAGTCAGGAAAACCATGTCCTGCAAGAAATACTTCAGAAGCTAAACGCTATCAATTCATATCTGGCTCGCCAGGACCAAAGACTAGAATCTATGGGCGAGTTACTGAAAAAACAAGAACAGAGACTAGTAACACTAGAAAATACATCGATGAGCCAAGATAAAAGAATAACGGATGCGTCAAGTAAAACTAGAGAAGTTATTGAATACCTTCATTCTAGTCCATACAAACTTAACAAGAAAAAATAATGACACAATATTTAAGAATTGCTACCTGGAATGGAAATGGCCTAGCGCAACGCATTTCAGAATTAGAAGTATTTTTAAACACAAAAAAAATTGATATATGCCTAATCTCAGAAACCAGAATGTCGTATGTCAAAATACGTCGATATCAGTGCTATCAAGCTCTACACCTAGCAGAAAGAGCTAGAGGCGGGACAACAATCTTCGTTAAGGACAATATAAAACACCAAGAAGAATTAAAAATAGAGGGGGAAGCTATGCAAGTAGCTACTGTATCTATTGAAACCAAAAATAACAACAGCTATAGTATATCAGCAATCTACTGTCCACCTAGATGTAACACAAAAAAAGAAGACTACATCAAACTTCTTAAATCGCTTTTAAGTAATTTTATTATTGGAGGCGACTTTAACGCGAAACACATATTCTGGGGATCAAATAGAACTAGTCCTAAAGGAAGGGAGCTATTTGAAGCAGGCAGGATATTAAAATGTGAGTTCCACTCCAGTAGAGAGCCAACCTATTGGCCTACGGACCCAAATAAAATTCCTGACCTTCTGGATTTCTATATATCAAGTGGTATCTCCGAAAATTACTTAGCAGTTGAAAATGAAGAAGGGCTATCGTCAGACCACACTCCAGTTCTCATGACAATAAGTGACACGGTAATAAGGAAAGTAAGCCCTCCACGATTAACAAATAACAAAACCAACTGGGAATACTGTCGACAGCTAGTCGAAGAAAGCATCAACCTACACGTGCAGATATCGAACGCTTACACAGTAGAAGAAGAACTAGAAAACCTCATTGAAAGTGTGCCAAAAGCGGCCTGGGAAAGTACTCCTGACCAGCAAGAAATATTATAAAAAAGTATAACCTATCCAGTTGAAGTGAGAGAGTTAGTTAACGAAAAAAGAAGAGCTCGTAAGACTTGGCAGAGAACCAGAGCCCCTGAAGACAAAACAATCCTAAACAACTTGTGCAACAAATTTAAACTACTGATAAAGGAGATTAAGAATGTTTCAGTTGCAAGCTTCCTAAGTAACCTGACAAGTAAACCTGACACAGACTATTCCCTGTGGAAAGCCACCAAAGGTTTAAAAAGGCCTAAAATGCAAGTGCCACCCATTAGAATGGTTGATGGAACCTGGGCTCGCAGCGAAAAGCTGATCTGTTTGCCGAACACCTAGAAAATACCTTCAAACCACCAACTGGACAAGCGGATAATGAATATCTAACACCTATAAGCAAAGTAGACGAGGCATCTGTGCTACCAGTTACTCTGAAAGAAATCAAACAAGAAGTAGAAAACCTCAAAGATAAAAAAGCCCCTGGATACGACTTGATAACGGGGCGAATAATCAAAGCTTTACCAGAAAAAGCACTAAGGAAACTACAGCACATAATCAATGCTATCTTTAGACTATGCTATGTTCCGAGTCAGTGGAAAGTAGCGGAAATCATAATGATTCCAAAGCCCAATAAATCACTAAACGACAAAACATCGTATAGGCCTATTTCTTTGTTAACAACAACATCAAAAATTTTCGAGAGACTGTTTCTCAAGAGATTAAAGCCAATAATAGAGAGCAGAAATATTATACCAGAACATCAATTCAATCAAGTTTCGAGAAAGGCACTCAACGATAGAACAGGTACATAGGATTACTGATACAATTGAGGAGGCGCTGGAAAAAAAGGAAGTATGTTCAGCAATATTCTTAGATGTAGCCCAAGCATTTGATAAGGTTTGGCACCGCGGTCTAGAATTTAAGCTCCAACGAGATTTGCCAAAACAACATTTTGAATTGCTAAAGTCTTAGATCAACGACCGTTACTTCCGGGTGAGACAGGACGGAGAATACTCTAAACTGAAGAAAATATTGGCATGGGTTTCACAAGGCAGTGTTCAAGGCCCCCTATTATACCTCCTGTATACGAATGATCTACCAGACATAGAAGAAGCTAGAACAGGAACGTTTGCTGATGACACAGCTGTTATGACCACCGATGCTAGTATCGTTGAGTCCACCAGGAAACTACAAAATGCTATTAATATAGTGGATAGCTGGACAAAACGATGGAGGATAACACTTAACGAATCGAAATCAACACATATCAACTTTACAAATAGGAAATTAGAATATATTCCGATTAGTCTGAATTCACAACCAATTCCATATTCAGATAATGCTAAGCATTTCGGCATGACGCTAGACTCTAAACTCAGGTGGAAAGCGCATGTTAAAAAGAAAAGGCAAGATCTGAATTTAAAATTCAGAAAAATTCACTGGCTTATTGGAAGAAACTCCGAACTGACAACGCACAACAAACTGCTGTTATAACTATAAACAAATCTTAAAACCTATGACGTATGGTATTCAGCTTTTGGGCTGCGCAAGAAAAACTACAGTGAAGATCATTCAAACATTTCAAAACAAAGTACTACGTAGCATTGTGAATGCTCCTTGGTACATTAGAAATGACAATCTCCATCGAGACCTAAACATGGAATACGTCAGCGATGAAATAAAAAAAAAAATGAGTGAGTCCATTAGTACTCTCAAGGAGATGTATAAACATGGCGTGTGTATAGTACGTGGGTACAGTTTACTTTGAAGGAAGAAGGAATGCAATTTTACTAACCAGAGTTTTTCATTTGTTTATTATCGTTAAATTGGTCTATTACTCTTTCGGTATAATCGACGCAATTGGATTTTGGTAGCTAAAATAAGATATATTATATACTGTCGACTCTAACTTTAAAAATTTTCATTGAAAAACTGCACAATATGGTCGTCCCATATCTAGTAGTAAATATATTTCGATCTGAGTTCATGTGCAAATCGAATTCATCTCGCAGGAAGTTTATAAGTGGTTCAGCTTGAGGAACAGCAACATTAATATTTAAATCCCCGCTCATAATCACCGGCAAAAGATGATAGTCTCCTTGGAGAATTTTTGAAATTCTTTAGGATATGGAGCAAGGACGAAATGTATGAACTTCATTATGTCTTCGAAAGATTTATTCGGCGAGGTTAATACAACTACAGAAAGCATCTTATTCCCATTGAGAAGCTGAGTTGTGTTGTTACGCTCATACCAATTGTTTGTCCAACGATGATTTCTTTATGCGAGGTGACTGTATGGTATGAGTATTCTATTTGAATTTTTATATATTGTTACTCCGGCAGCTCACTCACCGTCTCTCTTGAACTGAACGCAGATCTGGAAAAGCAAGAAAATTGAGCATCCTTGCGTGACTGTGTCAGTTAGGTCGAGGTGATGTGTATGACCTAAGACTCTGACAGTTCAATGTTAAAAACCAGACGTCATTATTATCTCATCAGCTTCAAGCCACCTGACCTTCTTGCCAACTTGTGAATTTGAACCGAAATCCATCCAGAGTCGTTTGACATTTTTTACTGTCGACGTTTTCATCGTTCTCGTTGTCCTGGTTAGGATGCCTATGCATTCGATATACTTTAGACAGCCCATAGTTCCATTCGCCAGTCCATTTGTTACGTCAATATTGGTTTTGAAAAAGTACGGCAAATTATTTGTGTCCACTATGCTCATTTTATGGATTTTTTGACGGAATTGCTACTCCGGCATCCCACTGACCATCTCTATTGAACTGAAAACAGCATTCAAACGTAGGAATATTAACAAGTTCGTCATTGCGCAGCCAGGTCTCGAAAACCAAATGAATTGAGCATACCTGCGTGACTGTGACCTGAGACTCTGGCAGTTCAATGTTAAAAACGAGATGTCATTTTAACCCCATTCAGTAGAAGACATGATCATTGATAGCCGACATGATGAACAGCGCCTAGAGACTCGTCACTCGTGATAAAGCAATATACAGCAGTTGTTGACTGTGTTTTTAATCGTATGAGTATGCAATTTCGTAATCGTAATTCGTATCGTAATTTTTTTTTTGATTTTTCTGATCGATGAAAATGTCGATGGTTTCTATTTCATTCATTAAATTAATTTTTTCATTTTCCCTACTATTATACATATACATAAAAGCATGCCATGTATAGTAAAAATTGTTTTTGTTGAGTTTCTTGCTTTTTTTTCAAACGAAGTAGGTATACGTCATTTCCGTTCGTTTCATTTACAAGTTTACTCTAATACAAAAAATTTTGGTAGGCGCGCGTAAAGATGTTTACACATCAAAAATTGCAAGGCGACTGCAGCAGCATGTCAACGAGGAGCTGCGGAACGTACTGGATCGCGCCAATGGACCAAAGCGCCTAAAAACAACAAAGCCTTTAGAATTAGTGGTTCTTTGAGCCGCTTAAATCAAAGGACTAGCAGAGCTGGGATGAAGCAATATGTCTCATTCCATAAGAATAGACTACTAAAATAATAAAACAGTTACTAGATAATCTATATGAATAGTTGTAATATTATACAGAAATAAAGATTTCTTAAAAAAAAAAAAAAAAAAAAAAAGTAATGTTGGTATACAATTTCTTTTCATCAATTGTTTAGTTTGGCCAACATAAGTTGCATTACAATTGTAACAAACTTGATAAACAATATTAGAATGATACTTTAAAGGAACCAGACCTTTTAGTTTTGAAAAAATATTATTTAATAAATTTATCGCAGAACGGCCAATAACTTTGAAATTATAATTTTTGAATAAATATATAATTTTTTCGAATAAATTTTTAATGTATGGAATTGACAAATAATTTGAATTTTCATTTTGTGGCCGAGAGCTAGAATTTATACTAAATTAAATATGTTTATAAACAATATAAACTATTAATTTTTTGGAATAATGATTTTAAACTAATGTATCATTTAACATTTTAAAATTTTTATGATGAAATTTACTGTCCAAGAGTTTTAAAATTTTTTGACCTAAAATTTTTACGGTGTTAATTTTGTATGAAGTGGCAAGCCATCACATAAAATTTAGATAGACCAAGTATTTTTGTGGAACCAATCACAAGAAGTTTTGCCATTAGGTTCATGTATCTAAAGAATATCTACAAATGAAATGTTGTTCTCTGATTCTTTTTCTAAAGTGAATTTAATTCTATTACTTTTATCGATGGAGTTGAAAGCATCTAAAAATGTGTTTATCTTGTCTTCTGGAATGACCGTTATAATATTGTCTACATATCTATAGTAAAATAATGGTTGGAAATTTAAAAAATTTAGTACCGAATTTTCCAAATACATATTCCATTACTAAATTTGCAAGTATGGGGCTTATTGAAGAACCCATAGGTGAACCAAAAATTTGCCTAAAATCTTTGTAATCAAATGAAAATTCTGAATTATATAAAACAATTTCTAAAGCGGTTAAAAATTGTAATTTTGTTTTCGAATTTTTCTTTATATGTATTTCTCCAATTATTGCTTATAATATTTTTTATCAATTTGTTATCCACAATTGTGAAAAATGACACCACGTCAAGAGAAATTAAAAGAAATTTTGGTGGAACTACATATAGTAGAATGTTACTAATTTTTTGCTTGAAATCTTTTGAATATACGAATATGTTTTTCCGACACTATGTATCAATATATTTCAAAATAAGATGATAATGTATATGCAGGTCTATCTGTAGAACTTTTAATAGGTCGATATGGCAAATTTGGTTTGTGGACCTTTGGTAAACCATACAGGGTGTCCCAGAATCAATGGATACACCTGAAACACATTATAGTAGAGCTATTGGACGTTCAAAATAAAATACAAAAAAATTGATCCCAAGTAGTACCTAAGATATACGAGTATCATTTTTTAAAAAAAGTTCATTTTTTCACATTATTTTACGTTTCTGATCACCACGGCTACAAATAAATTAAATCCATCGGTTTATTGGTGTTATAATATTCTTAATGAACCATACTAATAGATATGCAGTAGCTGTTGCATTTTTAAAAAAAAAAAAACAATAAAATCTTCAAAACTTCAATTTTCAGCATGAAATGATGGTAAATTTTTTTTTATAAAAGTTTGAGCGTCTTTGGTGATAAAAAATTGTATGAGAACCTAAGTGGCCAACTATTTTAGAAATATGCGTGTTTCATACAGATTCTAAAATGGTATAATACATCTTTTTATCTAATGTAAATATGAGATTATTGCTATTGATATGCAGAAGGAGTAAGTAAATTCGATTAAATAGCAAAATTTTAAAATTAGATTATTTCTTGTCTTTTCATAAAAAGGGTTTCATAAAAAATAACGTTAAACATTGAAAATATTTTATTTAACCTATATACATTTACAGTAAATGCTCAAACTGGCTGCCACCGATTCTGATACACGCCCGACATCTCCGAATAAAAGCTCTTTTGAGAACGCATAACGCAGTTGAGTAATTTTTGAAGTGGCTTGCTGGACACTGCTATACGTAACTCTTCTTAATTCTTGATCAGTCTAGAGTAGACCACTTGGAATATCTGGAATTCAAATATGCCCGAACGTTTACTGCATAGTGCACAGGATACCCACCATTCTGGAGCCAAAGCATCCATCTCTATTCAGTGATGGTTCATCGCTCCATAGAATTAAAGAATTGCGGATCTTGTTCTATTTTCTCAAGCATCTGTCGGCAAAAACACAATCTTGCGTAGTACTCTCTTGGCTCCAGAGTTTGCATTCGTCTAATATAGTACGAGTGGAACTTATTTTTTTTTCAATGCACGGTGCACGTTCGATTTTGGGATTTCAGTGCGCCGTGCTATTGCTCCTGTAGAGGTAGACGGATATCGCTCAATTTCCTCAATCACCGTTTCTTCAGTGTCAGTATAAGCGACTCTTCCAGGGCTAGTACCACCAACACCGCGACCAGGTAATCTTCGTTCCGAGTAACAACCATGGACTCTGATGAATACGCGATAATCCGGGTGACGCGCGTTTGGATGTCTTTCCCTATAAAGGGCTGCAGCTGCATTTGCGTTGCTTCTGCATTCATCATAAATATAATGCATGTTTGCGTATTCTTGTGACGTATACTGATTAGGTGGCATTTTGATACATAAAACTCCGCCCAGATACAAGCTAGAAGAACGGAATAACACATGCGATGTCGAACAAGTGGAGTGACGCATTAAATTAATGTTTAATAATGTTAATGTTTTAATATTTAACGTTTAATACAATTTATGAACAAAAGATGGGTAGCGCAGAGCACGCTTAGGTAGCAAATATCAAGTTTATAAATCCCTTATCATCAGGTACAGTTTAAGACAAGAAATAATCCAATTTTTAAAATTTTGTTATTTATTCGAATTTACTCCTTCTGCATATTAATAGCAATAACCTCGTATTTACAATAGATATACCATTATACCATTTTAGAATCTGCATGAAACACGTATATTTTTAAAATAGTTCGCCACTTTTCTCATACGTTTTTTTCACCAAAAACGCTCAAACTTTTATAAAATAATATTTACCACATTTCGTGCTGAAAATTGAAGTTCAAGTTTTATTTTTTCTAAAAAAGTGCAACAGCTACTCATACTATTTACTGCGTAGTGATCGGAAACGTAAATTAATGTGGAAAAATGGCCTTTTTTAAAAAAATGATATATCTTAGTTACTACTTGGGGTACATTTCTTTTTGTATTTTATTTTGAGCGCCTAATAGCTTTCTATAAGGTGTTTCAGGCTCGTCCAATGATTCTGGGACACCCTGTATAATTTTGGAACTATTGAATTATAACACGTTAATGTTTTCTTTTATATAAATCAATATTTCCAGAATCATGCAATTTTATTTATATGGGTTGGTTAGGGGTCGTATTATTTTTAGGGACTTGTACCGTAGTATCATAGTTTAGTAAATTAAACATTTTTTCTAAATATTCAATACGTAAGGTGACAACTGTAACATTACCTTTTTCGGCTCGTGTAACCATATTAGGATTATATCCCGAAAATGAATGTTTTTGTTTGTTTTACATAAGATAAAATTTGATTTTCCGAGGATGTTAATTGTTGTGAATTTTGGTAGCTACAATAGACGATTCTGTGAGTTACTAGCTACATTAGATGATTCGATATCACCGGATTATTTGTTAGGGTCGAAATACCAGTTGGGAAAGTTCGTGACACCGGAAAGTTCATCAACATCAACTTCACCAAGCACCATTGAAACATTTGAGGCCGACACTTTATTGCCCAAGAGTTAATGAAAATAACAAAACAAGGAAATGTAATATTATCAAATTATTTTGAACGAAAGGAGAACGCCGCTGAAGGAAAGCTGAAATATATAGCAGAAAGGAAAAAGATCAAGGTGTTAAGGCAAAGGAAGCACGAATAATAGAAAATGTAAAATATAGGATTGAAAAGAAGGAAAGTGGGAGGCGTTAGGAGCAGCAAAAAAATGGAAAGTCAGAACGAAATAATGAAAATATTAAATGAATTAGTAAAATTAAAAAAATCAAAATAATTCTTATTTATAATTGTAAATTTATTTTATTAAATTAATAATCAGTTTATTAATTTCTTAAAATTATTTATATTTATTTATAAAATATGATAAAATAATAACTAACACAATTATTAACAAATATAAAAACTTTCCATAATTTTATTTATTTTAGTTTCACCTAAAAATAAATCAACTGCCCCGGATATTGTGTCTCCTCTATTAATTTTGTCATGCCTTGCTGCAACAGATTATGGAATATGCCCATCTGGGACGGAACCCGATCATGATCGGGTTTGGTTGTTGGAAAAAAATAGGATTCTTAAATGATTTTTGGAAGAAGTTCTGGAATATGACCAACTTGGGCGGAACTCGTTCAATTCTTAAACGATTATGATGGGGATTGGGTATGTTGGGTGGAAATGGGATTATTAAATGATTTTTGGAGGAAGTTCTGGAATATGGCCACCTGAAACGGAACTGGAATTTGGTATGTTGGATGGACCTGTATTTTTAATCGATTTTTGGCCATATTCCAGAACTTTTCCCAAAAATAATATCATAACCCCATTTCCATCCAACATACCCAATGCCATCATAATCAGTTAAGAATTGGTCGAGCTCTGTCCCAGAAGGCCATATTCCAGAACTTCTTCATTAAATCATTTAATAATCCCATTTCCATCCAACATACCCAATCTCCATCATAATCTGTTAAGAATTGAACGAGTTCTGCCCCAGAAGGCCATATTCTAGAACTTCTTCCCAAAATCATTTAACAATGCCATTTCCATCCAACATACCCAATCCCCATCATAATCAGTTAAGAATTGAACGAGTTCCGTCCCTGAAGGCCATATTCCAGAACTTCTTCCAAAAATCATTTAATAATCCCATTTCCATCCAAAATTCTCTTAAAAGTGCTTTGTTGTAAGATATTTCTAAAAGCTGTAATCGAAAATTACGTGTTTTCGCCAAAAAAACAAATTCACATGTTTAAAGGGACGAGTAAATTCGAAAACTGCTGGTTCTTATGTTTATACTTCGTCGTGTTAGGAACAATGCATTTGAGTTGTGGCACTAGCAGTGAATATCTGTGCCCATATTAGGGCATATTTTATGTAGCATCATAGTAAAATAAATTGAACCTGGACGAGTGTTTAAAGGTTATATGGATTGGGTGAAGTTACACCTGTTCGAAAATTGCTCTTGTTTAGAATTTGTCGTGTTTTGGGAATTTATTTGTTAGGTAACTAATTTTACTATGATGCTAAATAATATATGTTTTGGCTTTTGAATTTATCCAACTTCCTCTTAGGATATCTTAAGGCAAAGCACTTTTAATTCAATTTTGTGGTATACAACATTTCAAAATTATACTCCGTGTTCCGGTGTTCCTCTAGATTTTCCTAAAGTTTGTCCTAAATTTAGTGTTGTTTTAAAGCAATTTAACACAAGCAATTCCAATTGCATTTCGTAGCGTCACAATTGTCAATCTAATTCAGAGCAGAAAGTAATATTTTTCATATTACGTCATTTTTTTGTAATCGATTTAAAATGGATCGTGATAAGTGGTTTTTTCGAGGGGTTCTTCTTTTCTTTTTTGATTCCAAGAAATCTGCTGCTGAAGCTCACCGATTGCTTTCTGATGCTTATGGTAATCAAGCTCCATCGAGAGCAAGCTGTTTCAATTGGTTTCATCGATTCCAAAGTGGTGATTTTGACTTGACAGACAAACAACGAGCAGGTCAGCCAAAAAAGGTGGAAGATGCCAAATTACAAACATTATTTGATGAAAATGCATGTCAAACGCAAAACGAACTTGCAATACAGTTAAACATTGACCGACCAACCATTTCTCATCTCACGCACTGGGGAAGATTCGAAAGCTAGGAAGATGCGTCCCACATCAACTGTCCGAAAATCAATTGCGAGAGCACGAATTGAAGCATACAAAAAACATCTGACTGAGTACAAAAAACATAGTTGTTACTGGCGATGAAAAGTGGGTCTATTACGACAACCCCAAACGTAAAGTAGCTTACGACGATCCAGGCCAAGCAGGACCATCGCAGCCAATACAAGATATTCATTGCGATAAGGTTATGCTGAGTATTTGGGACTAGAAAGGTGTGGTGTATTATGAGCTGTTAAATCCAAATGAAACTGGTACAGGTGATCGCTACCGACGCCAACTGGACAATTTGGCACGTTCATTAGACGAAAAACGGCCAGCAATAGCGAACAACAACTATAAAGTTTTCTTTCATGATGACAATGCCAGGCCACATCGTGCAAAAACCGCTCAAAACAAGGTAGAGCAACTCGGTTCGGATCGGTTTGAACAACTTGCGTATTCTCCAGACCTTGCACCTTCCGACTACCATTTGTTTCGATCAATGCAAATAGGCCTGGCTGACGTACGCTTCCGAAACGCTTCCGATAGCTGGGAAAGTTGAAGGCTTCTTCAAACGAGGAATCCACAAACTTCCTAGGAGATGGCAGGAAGTCACACCTAACGATGGCGAATATATTGGATAAAATATACTGTATCCTTATCTTTTAACAAACATTTCCTTTTTATAAAAAAAAGTCTAAAAATTAATTCACACACCTAATATTATCAGATAAAAACAACGAATTTCCTGAAAAATGTCTAAATTGCGATACCCGAACGGGACGAACTTGCATTTATTCGGCATTGATATATTCAGAAAAATTTTCAAATGTTTGTGACAAACCGATAATCGCACACGACGAAAAATAAAAAAATAAAAGAAAACAATCGAGAATTACTTTTACAGAGTTACATTCGTAGCGCCGTAGCATTAGAAAAGCGTGTTTGCGATAATAAAACTAAAATAAATTGTTTTCCTTGATAAAAAAAAATTAATTTTTTCATTTATCTCATTTGATTTCTAAATTCCCCAAATTTGCCAACTTGACAAATTCAGATGTGGGATTTCAAAAAAAAAAAAATCTCGTAAAATAAAATCGTAATTCCTCCGTAAACTAATAACAATTTGAAACTTTCTGTGTTGTGAAAATCAAAAAAGATGTCGAGTTTCAAACACTTGACAAAATGTAAAACACATTAAAAAAAATGTAAAAGTGCTAGACTACCTACAACCGGTACGAGAAAAGAGTTAATCGAGCGACTGATTTTATAGTAATGATGAATACGAAAGTGTCGTGAACAGACCAATGATCGAATATTCGAGCTAGAAAGAGAAATTTCAATTTTGTGAACGACAGATCAAAAGAGGAATCCCGTAAATATGTTGCAATTGCAGACATCAATTGCGACATCGTCATGCATCAACATGATGCGGAACTCTCTGTTAAGTGCATTTGAATCACCACCATAACGACAAGTTTTGTCACATCCGTTTGATTTTATGACGTCATCATAATTTTCGTCTTTTATCAGTCCAATGCAACAAATTGATTTGAGCTTACCCAGTCAGCAACTTGTAAATCAAAAAACAATGGTCAATGCGAACATGCTCAATCAATTAAATCAGACCGATTTCGTTCAATGAGGCTACTCATCTGCTGACGAATGGAGTGTCGGGATTGGTTGGGTCATCTATTCCTCATTTTTAAGTGACGCCAGATCAACAATTTGTGTCGAATGTTGTGCCGGTTGGAGTTGGTAACCCATATTACTAAGCTGGATCGAAGCCTGTTCATAGCTTCCCGTACGGATTAACATATCAACCGATGTATGGGAACGTACCAACCATTGGGTTGCCGACGTTTATCATAGCAATCTGTTCACTAATGTGAAGGAAGTTGTATCAATCATTCCGGAACTTAACCCGCCATCGTCATTGTCAATGAGTTCGGTCAAATTTATTCAGATAATTTGAAGAATGCATATTGCTGGGACGACCGAGTTATAATTATTGCGGTTCAATCGATACTTTTAGGATCTGCAAAATATTATATTGACGGCGTTCAAGAAGTCTTTGGTACGTGGCAACAATTTAAAAATAAGTTTATTCAGGATTTCCCGTGTGAGACGAATGTACAGGCGCATATTGAAATGATCGAAATAAAACGTAAATTTCAGGAAACACCCGAGAAGTATTATATAAGATGTTGGCTCTGGGAAGAAAATGTGAACTTTCGGTCAATTGCATTATTAAATATACAATTAATGGGATTAAACGTATACGTAAACTATAATCCAATAATCCAAAGAACATCGACATTCGCACCGAAATAATTTATTCATACGCCGGAAACTAAATCATCCACTACGCTATTAAAACTTCAATCGCCGAATCCATCAATGCCGATACGAAAAAATGCAGATTACAATTCCGTGATCTGCTACAATTGCTTCAACCCAGGACATTCATTAATTAAATTCTCAAAGCCACAGAGAAAAGGACGTTGCATAAATTGCCTTGAGCGACACGCGAAACCGCTGCATGCCCAGAGAAACGAAAAATAATTGCCGAATCGAAAACGATTGTCACGCCAAATGTCCTTAAAATTAAGGAAAAATATCTTTGGAGTTTGCTGGTGCTCAATACATGTGTCAAAAATTTATTGCCGCAACAGTTGACGTCGATAACAATACGTACTATTCAGACGTTCTTGTCGTAGAGGGCGAATTTATTTCCGAAATTGGGCCGTGACTTTTTGTGTAAAGAAGGAAATCGACTTGTGATCAAAGAGGACCTCTGTGCAATTATGACATTACGGAAAATCTTCACATGGCAAGGGGCTTAAGCGAACCGAACAAAGTCAAGTAAAAGTTTTGCTGTAGTCTAATCCTGTTGTTTTCGCTTCAACAGTATCAGAGTTATTCATGTGTGCCTTAACAAAGATGGTAATTAAACGTATATCGTACCGCTTTCGCAACGGTATTCGACCTTCTGTTTCCCGGTACGCTTCGACCATAGTCTTAGTCAATAAGAAGAATGGCGAAAGTCGAATGTGTGTCAACTACCGTCTAATGAAAAAGGTCACTATGTAAAGCAACCATACCCGATGCATATTGTCGATGATCTGTTGGCATGTCTGTCCGAAAATAAATATTTCAGTACATTGGGTATGAAAATGGGCTATCATCAGATCAAGGTGGACGCTGGTTCGAAAGAGTACACCGTTTTCGTAACGACAGAAGGACGGTTTCAGTTTAGTCAACGCCCCAGCCGTATTTCAAGCCATTATGATTAAACTCGTTTCGATGATGGATCCTAGGGAACTGATTGTATACCTTGATGTTGTAGTGATTCCGAATTAAGCCCTTAAAGAGAGATTGACACGACTATGCAAGTTCTTCACTGTTGTACAACAAATCGGATTAACTCTTCGTCTAGATATGTGTAAATTTCTTGCAACCGAGATCACCTTTTTGGGGTACGAAATTAGTGAAAAAAATGTTTCCCGGAAAAGGTGAAGTTTGTGTCGTCACCGAAGTCCGACGATTTTTGGGTCTCACCAGATTTTTCAAACCGGAAAGTTTATTAAGAATTATTCGTTAATTTCGAAGCCGCTCACCAATTTGCTGCGGAAGTCCGAAGCTAAAATCTTTAATTGGGTAGAACCGCAGTAGCGAGCTTTTTTCAAGTTAGAGCTCCTTTGTGGAGAACCGTGTCTCACACTTTTCGATCGCACCGCTCAACACAACCTATACACCGACGCTTCTATTATTGGTTTCGATGGAGCCCTATTACAATCGGTAGACGGGAACACATGGAAAACGGTTTATTATTATAGTCGTCATTGCACCAATGCTGAGCAAAAGTGCCACAACTACGAGTTGGAGATTCTTGCAGAGAATCGTAAGATGGTGGAGGCGACCATTCGAATATGATTTTGAGACAATTCATCGACCAGGGGATCGCGTTGCTCACGCCGATGCGTTATGTCGATCTCCAAACAAACCGCCGAGAAAATGGAGACTGCTGGTTCTATAGTGAAAATTGGAATTGATCTAAACGACTGGATTCTAACCATGCGACTCCAGGACGAAACTTTCAAAAGAATTATCGACGTACTCAACAGATACCAGTCCGACGATGAAAAGCATTTGCGAGAAGAATTTCGACCGCCTGTGGCACTATTCTGGTAATTCCCTGGGAATAGGGAATTGGGGAAAGATTTTATATGTAATTTTAGTTCAAATTTTTTGTTTCCGGCCTACTAAGGAGAAAAGTTTGGTGTAAATAATTATAAATTGGGAATAATTTTTCCATATCTAAATTGACAGGGAAAATTATTCCCAATTTTATTTTGTTTTCAAAAAAATTACCACTAGATTTTTACCTCAGTATGCCAGAAAAATTTTTGTAAAATATAAATTACTTATAAAATCTTTCCCCAATTCCCTATTCCCAGGGAATTACCAGAATAGTGCCACTGCAATTTTGTCAACTTGACATGTGACCCAAGAGAAAATCCGCGCAATAAGAGTACTGGGCAGTTCAATGTATATCAAAATAAAATACAGGAAAATGAAGTTATTCATAACCTCGGAAAGTGAGGCTCTTGGTTAAAATGCAACCCGCTGGTTCAGCCTTTTACAACATGAATGTTACTATTTTCCAATGATTTGAATATTCTGCTTAAATTTTAGCTTGTTTTTTAAAGACCCATAAATTAAAACTACCTATAATACCTAAGTTGTGAAAATTTTCTAGTAGTATTTACACATTACCGTTACAAGCTGACAGTATGGAGGATCTGATGGAAGTTATTACAAGCTCTACTAAAGTTTGAGTCATTTTATTCGTAATGCCCATTTGAAAAATAATTTTAAATTGATTACCAATACCAACCAGTGTACGAATACTTTTCTCACACAAACGCAAAACATAAAATAAAACATTTCGCATTTTAATATTTCCGCACCTTGATTGTTACCCACTTGAACTTATACGTAGTGTTTTATATAGTTACGTTCACGGTCACATTCAATTAAGAACAAAAATAACTTATTTCAATTATCTGTGTGTACGTAGTATACTCGTAAATGTACTACAAAAAAAATTCTCTTCCGTTATGATAAAACGGCTTACTTAATATTTATATCGTGAAATGAACTACGTTAGAATACACTTCACGTCATAACTATGAATGGCGTGGAAATTAGATAAATTACCTAACAGTGAAAGGAAATATCTAAAAAAAAACAAATGCGCAAAATATAAGGATTGATTAGAAATAAAAATAAATTTTAGATTTTGAGCCAATTATTTCCAAAGATTTTATTGAGAAGAATTTCTTTATTATTGTTGTTGTTTCATTAGTAGTGTATGTATTACAACTACTTATAACATATTTAGGACATATAAATAATTAACAGCTTTTCTGGAACACTCGTGATACGTTGTTCTCTTAATGGGACAAAAGAATCGAAAGATTCCTGGGTGATATAAATAACGGGTCTTTTACAAAAGGCTTATAGCAACAAATTTCCATTAACAAATTTGTTCAACAAATTTCAAAAGATTCACATATGGGCAAATTTTCTAGAACCCTCGTGATATGTTTTTGTAAAGGGGCAAACGAATCGAACGATTCCTGGGATATATTTGTTAATTGAAACTTGTTGCAAAAACCTATTGATTGTGCAACGTATATTGCGTGCAACAAATTTGTAATTTTTTTTTAGGACATATTTCACTTGAGTCAAAACAAGCATTTTTCTGTTTATCAACATTTTTATTTCTTTTCCATTTCATACCCATCATCATCGTTTTCCTCCACGTCTTTGTCCTCCTCGTCAAACATTTTAACATTATGCACTGCACCATAAATCAGCAAATCACATAAAATTGTACAAACTTTTACCGCCATTAGTGTATAAAAAAAATTCTTTCTCAATTGACTACTCTCGTACAGCCAACAGTTCCCAGATCCTTCACATGTTTGTCCCCATACGATGCAACTTAAATCGAATATGTAACCGAACACCACGGGTGCTGGTATAAATCCAAATAAGTTTATTATAAAGCCTTGGAAACCAACCGAAACCACTTTATCTCGTTGTTCAATCGATCGATACGTAAGCAAAAACATTGAGGTGCCAAGAAGTCCACCGATAAATTTTTGCAGTGATATAACGGTTACAAATATCCACAGTGGTGTTTTACAATTAATTGGGCAAGCACCTTTGACGGCCGTACTGAATTCACCACCGATGCATGTACAGTTGTCATAGTGAATTGTACCATTTCCAAAGTCGTGTTCTACAGAGCATCCAGCGTGACACGGTGATATATATGTAACATCGTCACTGCCACATATTGGTGCATATTTGATGTAATCGCAGCGGCACGAATCTAAATTACATAGCGATGAATTGGCGGATATACTGTAATAAATTAAAATATAATAAAATTTTGAGCAGTTGATAATATTACGTTATCTTACCTAAATTCCTGTGTTCTTCCAATTGCAATCTCATTTTGCTCACAGCTGAGCATGGAAAAGCAGAAAAATATCAAAATAGAGAGACAATTGATGCCGATGTTTAAAGCAACAATCCGTTTTCCGTTTGGCCGGTATCTCGAAAGGATAAAGCCGGAAATAAGAATTCCACTGGCTGATGCTAGAAGTACTATCGAACCGATAATAAAAGTCGCCTCTGCCGCTGTAATTCTAAATTGCACTTCCATATATTTAGGAGAAAATAGCGCTAACGGCAAAAATGTGAAGATCATAAATATGGAGTTAATTGTGTTCATCATGTAAACTCTATTCGAGAAAATCCTTTTAAAAGTAGTCTTCAAATCGAACCATGACATTTCACTGGCTGCGACCGCTGGAATTTTTGTGTTACTCCATTTTTGTTTTAACTCTAAATATTTTCGGCGAGCATAAGCTCGTGGTAACTCCTTCGGGAAAAGGCTAACCGCAAATGCTCCCATTAATATGGCCACACCGAGCATAACCCATCCCATCCACCACGCACCTATCCATCGGGGATCCGTTTTATCAATAACCGGTGTCAGAGTGGGCTCCACATAAAACTGTAGGAAATACGATGCTAAGCTAAATCCGACCGCAGGGCCAAGCATCCGAAAAAAGAACGTTATGCTAACCACAATTGGTGCTATCGATTTCTGTACATTATCGTCAATATACGTTATTCCGACGGCTGCTAAAATCGATGCACCGACTCCTGCAAGCAGCTGCCCAAACATCAACAAGCACTGTGACACAAAACTATCATTCGATTCCGTTACATCGACGCATTCATCGTCGAGTGTACGATTAGCAGAGCATAAATTCGTTGCTATTTCATAATCACCAATTGTTGCCAACGAAGCACCATACTCTTTTGTGAGATGCAACGAATCGGGTGTCGCACCATATATATAATATGGTGAGCTATTTATGAGACAAAATAAAAATGTTGTAAACAGTCCCACGGCCAAGGCACGCGGCCGATGTTTTTTTGAAACGTAATAGCTTATCAGCACAGTAAAAAATAATTGTGTGATATTGTTACCCGTAACAAGAAAACCACTACGTTTACTTGAAATTTTTAATACTTTCTCGAGTGTCGTTAGTATTGCACCGAAATATGCAAATACCGCAGTGTAAACACATCCGACAATCGCATATAAAACTGTGTACGCTTTTTTACTCGCCAGTCTAAGAAAAAAAATGTTAAATTTTAATATCATTTAGAGAAAGTTACCGAAATCGTATTTATACATTTGCGTAAACGGCTGTCGAAATATCCAATATCCACACTGTGTATCTTCAGGTAACTCTAATTCCTTATAATACTTTTCAAAATCATCATCCAGTAATGGTTTTTCACTTTTTACTTTTTGATCCTCACTCATTTTAAGTAATTCCGTTCCGCTTGACCAATCGACTGAGACTAAAAGTAATTTTTTAAACGTCTTGCTATGCTGCCGAAACTCAATTATCATATTTAGATATTGATAAGCGATCGTTGCGAAGGATGACAATTAAAATAAAAGTCGATTGTATAGTGAAAAGTTGCTTGTCACGCCATAATAAATTTTATAATTATTATTTGGCAGTTTATAGCCCGGGAATAATAAAACCATTCAGATATTATTTTGATAAAAATTTTGAATATTAATTCGTCATTGCTCTGCGCGCTCAATATTCTCATCACTCTGAAATCGACAATAATAAAAAAATGTATTATCTTATCACACTTATATATTACAGAACTCGAAATGTAATATTGCCATTGTGTTTCGAAAATTAACCTAATTTTTACTTAAATGTTTTAAGAAATGTCAATTTGGATGGTGATAAGAAATATTACTTATATGCCTTTTGTGAATATATAAACTTTAAATGTGATTGTGTGAAAGTATTATGCAGCTTCCGCATACCTGTGGAAAGCTATTTACTTGGCCTCCAATCTAAAGTTAAAATAAATATAGATATACTGTTGTTTTTATTACATGGCAATAAAGAGTGTTGCACTTTTCCTAGGCAATGGACTGTAAATACTGCTCTGATAAGGAACTGCTTTATCATACACCGATCTGTTATTTATATTGACTAAATATAAAAATATTAAAGTAAACGTAACTCAACGGAAGGTACTAGAAAAATATATGATTTGAAATTTTTAAGGGTGATAAATATGGCAAGGCAAATAATTGTATCACTCGTATATAGATATTGTAGGTTATAAAGACCATAAAAATATAAAATGTAATTGGACATTATCTCATAAACAAAACATTTCAACAAAAACAATAATGTACATTTTACCAATAAAATCTTTGCTTTATGTTTTGTAAATTATACGAATGGCTTAATTTACGAGTCATAAATTCACTGTGCTCGAATTTTAAACTTTTTTTGCGTGACAAGCTGGGCACCCGGGGGTAAACCTAATTCGAGTATGCTGAACTCAATGGTGCTAGTTCCATTTCAAAGTTAGTCCCCATTTTTGAGATATCGCTTTCGACATGTTTTTCCTCTGAGTCAAAAATTTGTCAAAATATACACTAATATTCACGTTGATAGCCCCTGAACCATTAAGATTTTCGTTATGCGTTCTTCAGCAAAGTTGTTGCGCAAGCCAAGACATACAACTTTGGCGAACATATCAAGGCCGAAAAACGACATCTACAATCACATTTTTGTGTTATTTTATTTTTTGCTTTTCATTTCGACGAAAAACACGTTTTTTATCATTTTTTGTCCATTTATTGAATTTCGATTGAATAAATACTGTTAAAGTTAGCCGAAAGTTTCCAGCCGAAAGATAATGCAGATAGTGTCTTGAATACAGCAAAAATCAGTCATGAACTCGAACTTAGGAGAGTTTAGGATCGGGTTACATCATTCGGGTGAAGGAGAAATTACTTCAGTTTATAGGAATTTAAAAATCGATAGGAGCGAGAGTATAAAGAGAGTTTAAAAATAGTCAAGACACTATCTGCATTATCTTTCGGCTGGCAACTTTCGGCTAACTTTAACAAGGTTTGAATATACTGTTAAAGTTAGCCGAAAGTTTCCAGCCGAAAGACAATGCAGATAGTGTCTTGAATACAGCAAAAATCATTCATGAACTCGAACTTAGGAGAGTTTAGGATCGGGTTACATCATTCGGGTGAAGGAGAAATTACTTCAGTTTATAGGAATTTAAAAATCGATAGGAGCGAGAGTATAAAGAGAGTTTAAAAATAGTCAAGACACTATCTGCATTATCTTTCGGCTGGCAACTTTCGGCTAACTTTAACAAGGTTTGAATAGACATCTCATCGGCAAATATAGATACAATAGAAGCTATTTAAAAGAAAACTAAATTGATTCAGTTGATTTTATTGTGATTTTTTGTCAATTTTTTCCTAAAAAATTAACATTTTTTTTAACTTTCAATTTTAATTTTCTGATTTGCTCATGTCGTCTTCGGGTTCTTCTTCCTCTTGCAAATTCCAACAAATGTCACCCAGTTCCGTTCGTTGTATTGGTCGCCTTTAAAACAAGTATCCCATAAGCACATAAAACAAATGTTTTTAGTGTAACCCAATTGCATGCCACTTAAAAGAGCTATCACTTTTCAAATCTGCACAAACTTTCCATTGATGGTCATTGTATTTAATCAAATCGATGATTTTTTTCATTGATGCATAGGTTTCCTTTGTGTTTGTGCTGCGTGCAATTGGAATGGAATCCTTCGAGTTGATAACGTGAAGGAGAACTGCCTTCAAGCTACTTTTAGAGGAATCGATGAACAATCGCCAATCTTCAGAATTATATGCATTGTGCATTGTGGATACCAAACCTCGGATATTGGTGCAAAAAGCGAGTGAATTATTCTCAATTAATTTGAAAAAATTCGTAAAATGACGATGACAATTTATTGCTCCATATATCCGAACATTTGGAGCCAAAATGTTCACTTGTTTTAAATCCTTTGACAAAAGAATGGCTTGCCGTTGCGATAGTTTCAAGCGTCGTACCATAATATCCAAACGACTTTGCGAGGTTTCAATGTGATGAGTGACATTTGATAGTTGATATATTGATGCAGATGTTTCTCCGGTTTCACCTGATTCAAATGTTGTTGGTAAATAATCCTCAGTTGGGTTTCATCTTTCCGGAACAGGTATTTCATCTGAATGCGGCAGCGGTAGATGAGTATTTCTCGTTGCAGTGTATGTCAAAGAACCAATTTTGTTTCTGTTTGTACTGAGAATATAATTCATGCACCCATAACATTGAACTGCATCATGTCCTTGTGGATCGGCCCATATCATCGAGACACCAAATGGCATTGCGGCTCCATTGTTTTGCCGATCTATGCCGAACGAAAATGCATATTGTCCAAACAAAAGACGGCGTCCAATTAATAACATTTTGTGAAAAGCATAGTCGATTTAAATCAGCGGTTTAATCACTTATTTTGCGGCGATTGCTCATAATTGTAAATTTTCCACACACATAACAAAAGCACTTGAGTTTAAAACACCTATCCATATTATTTATTTCACCAGATTTCACAAGACGATTTTCACTTTATTTTTTGTATTCTTTTGTCACTTTATATATTTAGATGAAAAACGTTATATTTTTAATTTTATATTACAGTTTTTAGTTCTTACTTATTGTGATACTGTTAAAGTTAGCCGAAAGTTTCCAGCCGAAAGATAATGCAGATAGTGTCTTGAATACAGCAAAAATCAGTCATGAACTCGAATTTAGGAGAATTTAGGATTGGGTTACATCATTCGGGTGAAGGAGAAATTATTTCAGTTTATAGGAATTTAAAAATCGATAGGAGCGAGAGTATAAAGAGAGTTTAAAAATAGTCAAGACACTATCTGCATTATCTTTCGGCTGGAATCTTGCGGCTAACTTTAACAAGGTCTTATTGTGCCAATTTTTTAACTTTTTTTAGAAATATCGATTTCGAGAATAATCTCTTCTTCGGTTTACTTTTTGGCGCTCTTTATATACTGTAGCTAGGCGCCGCTGTTTGGTACCTCCTTTGTTTTTAAGTTATGGAGGTCGTAAATTTTATTGGTTTTGTCGCGAAGTAAACTGTGGGTGTTTTTGTTTTTGTATATTTTCAGGGTGTGAATTTTTGCCGTAATTTGACTCACGACTCATGAGTCAAATTGGTACACCTGTTTAATTTCAGTCCTTTTTTGATTCTGTGCAAAATGGTTACATTTTTATTGAATTTAGTGTATGGTTTTCAGTTTTTATATGTTGTACGAAACTTGATTTTATGTACTTGTGATGTGTTCTTTGTATCTTATCTGAGATGAGCGTCTTGTTTGGCCTAAGTATGCCGAATTCCAGTTGTATTTAGCCTTACCTGTGTACTTATGTCTCTCGAAAGGGCAAGGTAGGAACCGGAGTCTTCTGTGAGAAGCTTTTGCCAAAACTGACAAGACCCTTCCTTTTTGAGGAACATGCGAGAAGGCTGGGTCTACAGACGAATAACTTTGTAGAAGTTGCATGGAAGAAAAGGAAGAAGAGACTTTAGATAACTTCCTATGCTCGTGTCCGGCACTATCATACAGAAGGCATAGGTATTTGGGCGTGTCCAGTGTGATCAGCATTTCAGATCTCGCTGAATGTGGAGTGCGAGATATTTTGCGGTACGTACGTAGCTCCGAATGGTTTTGAACAGGGGTAATGGGGAAATATGTTCCTCTAGTATCACAACGGGGCACTCCTGGTCTAAGTGTGCGGAAGTGCCACTCCAAGCTAACCTAACAAAAATGTGAATGTAGATGTCGTTTTTCGGTCTTGATATGTTCAGCAAAGTTGTTGGTCTTGACGTGCGCAACAACTTTGCTGAAGAACGCATAACGAAAATCTTAATGGTTCAGGAGCTATCAACGTGAAAATGAGGGTATGTTTTGACTCAGAGCCAAAACATGTCGATAGCGATATCTCAAAAATGGGGACTAACTTTGAAATGGGACTAGCACCATTGAGTTCAGCGTACTCGAATTAGGTTTACCCCCCGGGTGCCCAGCTTGTCACATTTTTCAACTAGCACAATGTTATTAATAAATAAATAATTACTAAATCACTAATATGCCAAAAAAGTAAAGAAATTTCTTTTGAGACCTTGTGCCAATCAACACCATGTTGTTCAGCAACATTGATCGTTTCCGTTTGTCGTGTAATTTAAAAACACCAATAGCAATCAAACAGTGTTCGAGCAGTGTTATATCATCAGAAGAGGTGCAAAGGCAGCTTTCTAGGTTACCATAACAAAATTAACCGGAATTACTTTGAACTAATTCCTAACCATATAAATTTCGTATGAATTATCCAGACCATTGCGTTTCTATACTGACCTCAAACAAGAACGTTTATCAATATGCTGTTGTTTCGCCTGAAAACATATGCTCGTACTCGGTCGAACAATCCTTTAAAATGCGCTGTGCTCATTGTGTAAGCTCTGGATGTTTCAAGCTGAAAATATCTGAGTCGCTTTCAAGATTTATGTTTCCTGCTAAATTTGTACCGCCCGACTTTTATTTTCAACTTTAGTTGAAATTATAAAAAAAAACTTTATTTCTTTAAGTTTTACACTTTCACAATAATCACAAATTTTAACTTAATATTATTTAATTACTATTAAAATTTTACTTTAGTTAATCTTAGAATTAACAAATTTAAGTTTTAACCTCCTTAGAGTTGAACACTTTACTTTGAAAACTGTATTTTTGTCTTCGGAGTCAGATACAATTCAATTTTTTTATTTTACTAATTTTAATTTTCGATTAAATTTGACTCTAATATCTGTTCTGAATTTACTTACTGAAATCTACAACAAGTTACATTGAATTTACAAAAAAAATATAAAATATTTCGTTTGCACTTTTATGTGAAAATTTATATATTTTGATATTTTATAGAACAAAATCTTTTCATGTGCATTTTTATTAACATTTTGTGTCAATGTTCTACATGCAATGTAACTCCCGCAATGATGTACGGTTTGGATTTCGACTTCAGTTTAAAGGTTATATATTGAACAACAACTCAAAATATATATGGAATTTGATGACGACTGTTACATAATGAAGATATCACCCTGTAAACATAATTAATAAATGTAATTTGTTTTAGTAATTGCCACTAGAGCTTATATACTTACTATATACAATGGATACTCTAAAAAGGAGTTCAGTGGTCGTCATCATATAATATGGACATAAAATAAAGATGTTATAAAAATAATTATAAAAAGAGTTTTAATATAAAAACAAGACGGATGGTGTCAGAAGTTAAGTGTTTATAAATTGTCGTTAGTCAACAAAAAGTTAAAAAACGGTGCCGAAACCCTGGATTATTGCAGCGTAATTCAAGCCGTTCAACTTGCACTCAACATTGAAAGAATTTCTGGCGTCATAGCGTCCATTACACAACACGTTTTTTTTTCTTCGACACTCCAGTTAAACGTGAGTAATAAACGAATTCATATATATATATAATTGATATAAGGATAAACTGATCCAATTAAATAAATTCGAGTGATTTACACGCATAATCATTTCGACTGAATCGCAAATAAACGTAATGATAATCGAGCGCGTGCGGTAAAATAATAAAAAAGGGAGAACGGGTTTTCAATCTAAAATAATTTGGTGATTGTGTAATTAGTGATTGTAAGCAGATAGCATGGACAAGGATACACAGAAGAAATTTGCAGAATATACTAGAAGGAGAGGCTACGCACGTGGATCTCTGACGAGATTGGAAGGTTCGATCGCAGCGTTCGGTGACCACGTGGAGCTACAGGATGCATATGTAAAAATTGAACATTGTTGTGTGTCGATTAATTTATAATTGTAGTTTGATTTTGAACCCTCGCCTGCTGCTCGTCCCACTCAAAACATTGGTAATTACATAGTTTGAAATTCAATAGCAGAAAAATAAACACCCAGGACCCAGAACTCAAGGCTGTTCGCTTCTTTATTGATATATCGGTGTCGGCAACCGTAACTTTGATCTATTAAGGTCATTAATAGATAGTCTTCAAATGATATGCAGGCAAAAATAAAAAGGTTATTGCGATCTAACCATCTGTCGTGAGGTTACACAAGTGAGAGCTAGACCCTAGCTTTCTAGCTACTATAGAGTGTTATCTATTTTTGAAAGGAAGGTCATTCGATTCATCTTTGATCAAATGAAAGTTGAAAATTAGATTGTTTAAATTAGATTGCTAAGCCTCGTTAAAAGGTCCCCATAACAACAATTGATAAAAAAGTGTTTCAACAACAAGCAGCTGGTACGTTATATAATAGGGTGTCAAAATTTGGGGACACGAGTGATGAATCGAGACAAATAGAGAACCACCGTGCTGGCCACGAACTCGCTTCGTTGGATGACAAATTTAGAGAAAGGGAAAGAGATTTGTCTAATTTTAATTTGCCAGTATCACGAGATCAGAACAATCGCGCCCAAAACTGGACGAAAATGCGCCATATATGATAAAGTGTCCTTAAAAATTAGTAATTCATTGTATGTAATCTTTTGTACATATTGGTTTTATACATATTGCAACGCGAGAAGTTATCAGTTTTGAGGCAAAGGAAGTAGACACTATGTGAAGAATGCGGAAAACGCATTATGAGATACATAAAGGGCATAATGTACATGGGAATTCCAGCTGAAAGCGTTATCAAGTCGAGTCTGTACGAGTATACGGTGTACTACGGTGGCGCAGACTGTGCAGGAGACATCGAAACCAGGCGGTCGAATCCGGATATATATTCATGTTTGGCAATGGAATTATAAGTTGGGACTCAGAATGCCAAAATTCAGTCAATACTGTCAGAAATTTTATTAATCGAATAAGAGGACCAAGCACTTAGACATGCGTTATCATTTCATCAGAGAGAGGTATGACGGTGGAACTTGCAATTGGGATTATGTATAGCAATTAGCAGTGGATGAACCGGCGGCCGACATAATGACCAACGCGTTGCCAAAAAGTAATGTCTTATATTTTTTTTAAATGTAGTTTTTTGTCGTTTTTTTAAAGTAACTTGTAAGTAAAAGTGGGACTATTGAATTTTATTTAGCGTTGTAACATGTTTGACACATTCTGTTTATGAAAGTGAGTACCATGGGAGCACCAAAAATTTGTCTTCCACACGCCAGCATTAATTTTATTTACTCCACCGCGTATTTATACTGATGGTTGAAAAATTAACAAGTTAATTCAAGAATTCAACACTCTCTCACTTGTTTTAAGAGCGGATCTTGCTGATTGGGTGGTTTTTGGGGATGGTAGGCTCATATTGTCGTTTTATACTTTATTTTATGGACGCTTCTGCCCTCAGTACCAATTTATTACGTAAATGGCATAATTATATTTAAAGGAATAATAAATAGTATAAATATTAACACTCAAGCAAATATTTTGGTTATAATTTCCAGAACTGGTGACCCCGAGAAATAACATATTGGGACATATATTAAACTGACCGTTTTCAACATCGTCGGCCATATATTATTTTACCGGCAGTTTTGAACACATGATCAGAGATCAAGGTTATATCTTAATTAACGTGTGTTTACACCAGCTATGACAATTAATTATTTAAGTTGCTAGCAAGTCGATTTGGTTTTGCTCTACAAACTGTTAGAAAGCGGCATCTCCTGCTCCCGAATTATCTGTTCCTCCGTCTTCATTAGTCTCTAGTATACCTGTCGAGCATGTCTCTAGCTCAGTTCTACACTGAATGATCTACTGAAGCGCATGGACGATGAATTTGGAATTTTAAAGGAAATGATTTCCGACATAAAAGATTCTCAAGAATTTATTAACAACGAATTTGAATTAATAAAAGCTAACTTCAAGGATATTGGTGCGGAAAAATCTTAGCCAACAAATGTGATCATCTGGAAAACGCCTATAAAAAACAAGACATCCGTATCTGCGAACTGGAGTTTAAGATTGATGGATTTCAACAACATGAATTGAATTCCAATTTGATTGTTGCTGGTCTTCCGAACAATTCGAGAGAACCAAAGGCTGTAGCTGAGGAGATTTTAAATGGCATACAATGTCAGGAATTACTATTTGATATATCGAGCTGCGAATACATGTCCAACAAATTTAACAGACAGAAGTCACATCAAAGTAAGTCTAGCGATGTCAAACTAATCATAAAATTTAAAAATCAGGCTTCTAAAATAAAGGCTATGCAACAAAAAAAGCATCTAAAACCAACTCTATATGCCAACGACATTGGATTTCAGTCGGAACAAAATATTCAACGTTATTTTCGCGATCATCTCACATCTTTACGGCAATCATTATTTCGCAAAGCACTTAATCTCAAAAAGTTATCAAAGTATAAATACCTGTGGATTTCTGAGGGCAACATACTCATCCGTAAATCAGAAGGGGCCACCATCACCAGTATCCAGTCAAAGGCCGATATCCGTAGACTTGAAACATGAATCACACACTCTTGAATCACCACTTACGAAAATCTCCAAACACCAGCCAGTATTAATGATATTGGCTATCTGCAAATAAACAGTAATTATAGTTTTTTATTCATTATTATTAGAATTAGATTACTTACATTTCTGTTTATTATTAATATTTTATTTAAACTACACATCATTTACATCAATTACATTTTTAACTTCTTAACCACGGTTTATCATTATTATTATTATTATTGTTGTTTACATAATTTCTATTTATTATTATTATTTTCTCTTTTGTCATTAAATAATTTTGTTTTGTCTTGTTGTCATACTGGAATTGAATTAAAATCTTATAAATGTCATTTTGGCATTTGGCTAAAGGCTCAACTACACTACAATATTTTTTACCATTACATGGTCTGTTTATTTGATCGATATTTTTATTTTGATGAATTGCTCGGTAGTCTTGTCAATTTAATTAAGCGGCGCGAAATAATTTTATTTATTATGAATGGTTACATTAATTTGATTATTATTAATTTCAATGGGCAGCTCAATGAACTTTAATCTTGTTTACAATGAACTTTAATCTTATTTGTAGTATAAGAAAAAAAATAGATAAGCTGCTTGTATACATAGGTTCTGGTAATCTACAGCCTCAAATTATTGGTATGTCTGAAATTTGAATTTACGACAATGAATTTAATCTACTTTTCCAAACATTCAACGCGGTCGGTCTGACGTTCTTTATAAATTCTAAATTAGTTTGTATTATTTGTATTTATCGTCTTGGTTATACAGATATCTCCAGTTTTATTGATGAATTCAGTGGGCTTTTGGAAGGTCTATCCCACTCTAACTTAATTATCATTGGTGATTTTAATATCGACTTTCTCAAGCAGAATGCAATGGTTGATAGGCTGCTGATTTTATTATCGGAAAATGGTTTGGATAATATTCTTGAACCAACACGAATTACAAATACCACAGCTACTTGTATTGATAATGTACTCCATAGATTTGATCAAAGGTATTTTCCGGTAGTTTCTTACAGTTTATTAGACCTAAAAATTTCAGATCACTGTTTAATTGAAATTAAATTACCAGGAACTACTATTGTATGGATTGATGTTTATTCTTGCCTAGATGCTTCTAAGGCCTACGATAATTTTATTAAAATCTTTAAAGGTCATATTAAAAAAAGCACTTCCATGAAGTTGTTTGCCAATAGATCAACGAAGCTAAAGCCATGGATGTCTGATGATTTATTGAGACTAATACGTAAAAAAAATAATATTTGTCGCCTTGCAAAAAAACATAACAGCAACTGTAGATTGAAACAATATAGCTTGACGATGTGTGACTCTGTTAACCTACAAATTGACATAGCCAAAAAAAGCTTTTATTCTCAAAAGTTCATCAACAATGGTAGAGATGCTCGTAAAAATTGGAAAACAGTCAATGAAATAATTAACGGACAGCCTGATCCAATTGAAATTAAAGAAATTGTTAATCAAAGAGGCTGCAAAATATCTGATCCAGTGCAGATTGCTAATGGATTTTACGAGTTCTTTACTAGTGTTGGTGATGCTAATGCTACCAGTCTCCCCTTGGATGATGACAAAAATAGATTAATATATCAATATTACCAATCTATAGATAGTGGCGTTTTTTCGGAAATCTCATCTGAAGAAGTGTATTTTACAATTCTTTCCCTAAAAAATAATTCAACTCCTGGTTTGGATGGGATTTCAAATAATGTTGTTAAAAAAATGTCCTGGGTTTTAGTTGATGTTTTATCTTTTATTTTCAATTTAAGCTTGGCAACTGGAATTTTTCCTACATCGTTAAAGCGAGCCTTAGTTGTTCCGATTTTTAAAAGTAATGTTAAAACAGGTATGAACAACTGTAGACCAATCTCTCTACTTTCGGTCTTCTCGAAAATATTTGAAAAAGCCATAAAAAGTAGAATTGTGTTCTTCCTAGATAAAAGAGACTTTTTCTCTCCCGACCAATATGGTTTTAGGAAAAATAAAAATACTAAACAAGCTATCGTGTCTTTCCTAGAACAAGTAACTGAACATATTGATAAAGGGTCCAAAGTATCTACTCTATTTATAGATTTAACAAAGGCTTTTGACAGAGTTCAACATAGCACATGTTAAAAAAGCTATATTGTTGTGGATTCAGAGGGATAACCCGGGATTGGTTGTCCTCGTACTTGAATGGGCGAACGCAATTGGTTAGAGTAAATGGACAATTAAGTAAAGAGTTACCGATAAATGTGGGAGTCCCACAGGGTTCTGTCTTAAGACCTTTATTATTTTTAGTGTATGTAAACGGTATCTTTCGACAACAATTTCGAGGGTCTCCAACTGCTTTTGCTGACGATTTCTCGTTTACATATGCTAGTCCTACTTATCAAGATAATATCACGCTCATAGAGAGAAAGGGAAAGACCATCACGCTCATAGATTTAAACAGTTTGTCTATTTGGTTGGAAGCACATAATTTTGTTTTGAGTCACAAAACGAAATTATTACATTTTAGGGATACCCCATCGTTGTATCTTGCGACAACGTATCATATTTTCAAATGCAGCAGAAACAATAACACGCAACGCCCTCCTAATGACTGCTTCTTAGTGAACTCAGTTGATGAATTTCGATATCTAGGTATTATTATTGATCGAGATTTAAATTGGAAAGCGCACACACAAGGGCTGAAAACTAGACTATCATTGGTGTCCAGAAAAATGTATGTTTTACGGTTTTTTTGTCCGGAATATTTACTTAGGACGATTTACTTTGCATTAGCGGACTCAATACTGCAATATGGTTTATCATGTTGGGGTAGTGCTTGCAATGCTACACTACGTCCTATCTACGTGCGACAAAAGCAGTTAATCAGAATAATGTGCTTTAAACCATTTTTTTCGCCTCCGTGGCCATTATTTGAAAATCTCAGCATACTTCCTCTACGTCACATATTCGTCTTCAAGGTACTTAGAATATTCTATGTTAAAAGTGGGAATAATTTTGTGACTCATGCAGTGTATAATCTCAGATCAAATCATACCTTCTTGAAATATATTCCTAAGTTTAGATTAGATCTGCGAAGAAACTTTATTGATATCGTTGCACCAATCATTTTTAACAATTTACCGTTGGATATTCGTAAGTGCGGCAACTTCTCTAGTTTTTTAATATACCTTAAAGACTGGCTTCATCAAACTAAAAATATTGACCATCTTTTTCAACTATTAGTTTAAAATATTATTGTTTTTATTGGTTTTAAAATTATATATGATAAAATTGAATGGTGTAGTTTAAGAGGTTTTAATATATTCATTTGTAGTGAATTATTAAGATGTAGTTATAATTATATTGTACAATTTTTGTTTCTTTCAATTTTAACTGTAAATTAAATTGTTTTTAATTTTGTAAATAGAATTCAAATATTTTTTTGTAATTTAGAATCAGGGGATCAGTCACGTGATCTATTTGATCCAATGGTTCCCTTATCTTACCTTCTTATTCTTGTTAGTTTTAATAATGTTGTACACACAATGTATTTTATTTATAATGATTAAACCGGTTAATGAAATAAATAAATTATCCTAAAAAATAAGTGGTTTTTTATCTTAAATTTATTTATATTCAAAATATGGCTTTCGCTTTTTTCATGCTTTCGATTTTATTCCTCATTTTTGATTTTTTGCTCCGTCGCGTTGTACAAGGTGTGAATGATCCACCAACTACTCTTTTACCGATGAGTGAGGTAGACTTGACATCAGCATCAGACAGCGTTGTACCGGAGGAGTCCAATATATCGTAAACAGCCACTCAAATGGCTGGACTTCTTATCGATGCTGTTGCCAGAGCTGTCTCACGGATAAATGTCTTATACACTGGTGACATCACGAGCAAATACTAATTTGTCTGCCAGTGCGGGAATGACTTCACTCACAAAATCCTAATGTGTGGTTTGAAATACTCGAGCAGCAATTCACGAAGGCAGATATTACGGTAGAAGAAACTAAATATGCTCTTCCGGTGGGAGTGCGGGATGCACGACTTGATGACACTTTTGTGTATCTCATTACTGGCCCAAGGGGTATTGCACCTTAGTATATGCACAAAGCTGATGTGATCCGGGTCCTTGTTGAGTCAGAGAAACAAAACTTAACAATCTAATGCATGGCTTGTCACTTGGGGTCATGGAGCCGTTCCAACTGTTGAGCGTCATGCGGTTGAATGCTGGTAGCAAGTTAAACGAAGCAATACTTCTTCATTGTTGGATGAAGAGGCTCACACCATTTGAAAACGACGTCTCTCTCTCAGTCCTAGCAGAACGAGCTGACAACATGCTTCTGCCTTCTGTTCTACTAATCTGAATTCAACTTTTCTCTTTCCAATTCAATTTTGTGGATACAAAATTTACAGATTTCAAAAAAACATTGTTAACGGAGATTGCGGAAATATTTAATCAAAATTCTAGATTACCCAAAATTCTCGAAATTCTTTCAATCGATATTATGGTGAGCCTTCAGCCGAAAATAATTTCATCTGTTTCTATCATCATCAGTTCGGCACAAAGGCGTTTAAATGTAAACCAAATTCCAAATTTGAATATTTGAATCAAATAATTCAGTCGATAACAATCTTTCAAAAAAATAAATAGTCATTCACAATTGGGGGTGTGCAATGACGTAACTAAAACTAACGCCCTTTTTTCTACGAAATGTTTCATCAGACTCACTTTTTAATACATACAGGTGCAGATGTCTCAATCTTGCCAGCTCGTTTTGATCGGAATCCAAGGGTCGATCCATGATTCCTTCTTCGGTAAATACGTACGGGACTAAATTCGTAAGACTTGACATTGGACTGCGCCGTGTATTCTCCTGAGAGTTCATCGTTGTTGACATGCCAATGCCTACCATCGGTGCGAATTTTTTGATAAAAACTCATTGACCCGTTAACCTTTCTGTATACCGCCATACCATATGGCACCCCTTCCTCTTACGATAATACTACTATATCTAGGATCGACAGATTTGTTTCCAAATTTGCATCTGTCATTCAAGGCAACATTAACATTGACGATACAAAACATAACGTGACTCATAAAATTGAAACGTACGGACCACCGGCTGTATACAAACCACGACGACTAGCACCGGACAAATTCATCATTGAGATTTTCGAGCACTAAATAAAGTCACAAATCCAGACAGGTATCCGATTCCACATCTTCAAGACTTTATACAACAACTCGTGCGCTGCACTATATTTTCAACGATAGACCTTGTCCAGTTCATACCACGAAATTTCTATTGAACCGACTAACATTCCAAAAACAGCAATTTTGACACCTTTCGGACTATTTGAATTTTGAAAAATTACACTAGGCCTTAGAAATCCAGCACAGTCGTTCCAACGTCCTATATGCATTCAGCACTACGCTGACTTGACTTCTGTTTTGTATATTTTAACGACGTGCTCTCAACATATTAAAATTATTTTACTAAATTAGAAGAACATGGACTGGCTGTAAATGTTGGCAAATGCGTTTTCGCAAAAACTGTAATTATCATTTTAGGCAATTTGGAAACTGGACAAGGTATATTACCGTCGCAAGAACGGGTTCAAGTAATCAAAAATTTCAAACGACCGCAGACAACTACACTAGGAACAGTCGGGTTCCAATTCAATGGTCAACACAAGCTATCGAAGCGTACGATAACCGTACAATTAAACTTACGGACGCTACTTGACTGATTCATCTATCATCATGAGCACCGCTGGCAATCATGGTTGATGTTTTTCTGATAAGGCAATCGGAGCGGTGGTACAGCAGTTTATATCAGACTCGGTTTCTCTTCAGTACTTTTCAATGATACGCAAAAAACACAGTGCTTGTAATCGTGAACTTCTCGCGGCTTATGCGAGGGTCAAACACTTTCGACATCTTCTCGAAAGTCGTTTATTCAGGCTTTATACCGACTATTTCATTGGTCAATTCGCGACTGATATTCAGCACATCCCTGGATTGGATAACGTTGTTGCAGATGCTTTTTCATGTATTAAATTTCTATTTCCGAAAGAATTGATTATGCTTTCATCGCAGATGCTCAGACCAATGACGAGGAACTTGATGAAATTTTAAGCAGTAACTCTGTTCTCAAAATCGAGAAATTTCCCGTTTCTTTCAATTCGTAAAAATTAAATTATTGTGATATTTCTATTTCTACACCTAGACCATTCATTCCCCTAAAATTCCGAAAACAAGTTGTCGATGCTTTTCGTGATCTTTCTCATCCTGGCGTCAAACCTTCAATCAAACTTTGACTCAGAATGTCATCATCATCAATTAAAAAAGACGTTCAGAAGATGGCTCAAAGTTATGAAGCTTGCCAAAAGGCTAAAGTCTCTCGACACACAAAATCTTCGTTTAGTACTTGTAAATTAACTTCTCAACGTTATTCGATAATTCATCTCGAAATCATTGGTCCGTGACCAGTTTCTGGTAATCAGCGATCTTGCTTCACATTGATTGATATAGAAACACTCGCTGGCCCGAGGCGATTCCAGTTCCGGATATAACTGCTGCAACCATCGCTTTCGCTGTTTACTCGATTGGATAGCTCGCTTTGGTGTTCCAGAGTGCATCGTCACGGACCAAGACATGCAATTCGAATCAGTTCGTGGAATATTTTTAGATATTTGGGTATCGTTTGATTCGAATATCTTAGAAATGAGTGAATTTTGAGTTGTATCGCTATTGCACCAAACCGACGATATGTCTGCCGATGTAATGATCTGTGTTGCAAGCAAGAAACAATTTTTATCAATAATTTGTTTGTTTTAACTGTTGTACACTAACAACTAGTATAATAGGTTCAACAACAGATAAAAGGAACCTTATCAACGCAAAAACTATATGACATAAATTATATTTTGTGCAGTACATCAATTAAATTTTTAACACATAAAGATAAGGCTCAGGTCATATACAAATAATAATACTATTCCGTATTTGTGGCCGATTACGATAAAATAATTTGGTTGATTACGCGGTCGGTCTATAAAAAATAATTCCAATTTGTCAATGTCACTCAAAGTGTATGGTCTCTATGACCGAAAGCATAAGCTACTTTTATCGTAACATAATGGATCGGATTCTTGTCGAATTTTAGTATTCCAATTTGCAATTTTTACCCGCAGTTGACTATAAACCTGCGATTTGGAAACATTAGTTTTACAAAACTAGTGCAATAAAGTGTGAGCCGCCCGTGCAATTTATCGTCGAGTGTTTACCAAATTATAAAATATTTATTTGTAAATATGCGGCTTAAAATATAATTGTTTATCACTTTAATGTACGTGATTATAAACACCCTGTATACACCTAATTGTCTAATCAAACTAAATTCGTTTTTAGATAAGATTTCAGTTCTTGTTTTTGTCTCTAAGTGTGAGGTTTAGATTGTGTTGTTATTATGAGCAATAACGGTGATAATAATGTAAACAGTGAAACAGCTGATGACCGGCTTTTAAATGACCACGAAAATGAGAAAGACCGCTTTGAAAAGTTTTACGATAAATTTGAGGTGACCGCGGATACGCAATGTGGTATATGGATATTTCAAGGTGATTTTTTTCAAAAGTGAGTTTACGGTGACGTGCTTGTCTACTATCACGATGTTATGTATAACACTTTTTTTATTTTATTTTAAAGATTTGCCAGTAAAAAATCATTTGCTATTATTTACGGTATCTCTACATGCCTACATTCCGCCACATTCTCATATTTTAATGGAACAATTTCAACAATTGAAAAAGTTTTGAAAGTGTCGAGTAAAACGATGGGCATGATTTCATCTACCGGCAATATATGCCAAATGTTTCTTACAATACTGATGAGCTATTACGTTAGTAAGAAACATAAACCACGATGGTTGGCCATTGGGCTTATGACAACGGTTTTATTCTCATTCTTTAATGTACTTCCATTTCTGATGTACGGTCCAAGTGAGGATTCATTATTGCTGACCGAGGAGTACGCAGGAAATTTTACTGCTAAACCAAATGTAGGTAGCATACTAATGTTCGAGACCAAATCAAATTTATTGTGTTCCGATAATCGGACCCAAAGTAATGATGACTGCGATCGTTCTTCCGAAAGTAAAATCAACTATGTATCAACAGTGTTGCTTGTAGTGGCACAATTTATTGCTGGCATTGGAAGTTCATTGCTCGCCTCAATTGGGATTACATATATAGATGATAATACAAAAAAATCATCAGCGCCCCTCTTAATTGGGCTCTCTTTCTTTTTGCGTTTAATTGGACCGGCGGCTGGACTAAATATTGCCTCACTGTGCCTATCATATTACGTTGCGCCAAATTTACAACCCACCATCGATCGAAAAGATCCACGATGGATTGGTGCATGGTGGCTTGGATGGTTTATACTCGGTATACCGATGATTTTTATGGCATTCACGATGAGTATGTTCCCGAAATATTTACCCCGAGCATATGCTCGTCAACAATTTAATAATTTAAAAGGCTTAACTAGTCTGGAACAGAGTAAACAGTCGACCGAAATCGTGTCATGGATCGATTTCAAACGGACCATTAAGCGCCTAATTACCAACAAAATATTTATAATCAATAATTTGGCGATGGTCTTTTTTGTATTTTCATTCATTCCGTCAACGATATTTGTGCCAAAATATTTAGAAGTGCAATTCAAAATATCGCAAACCCAATCAAAGTATGTATATACGAAATAATCTAAACGTATACCATTTTATATTAATTTATGTACAGTTTTTTTACAGGACTCGTCTCCCTTGTGTTTGCGGCATGCGGAACACTAATTTCTAGTTTGGTCATCACAAAGTTAAAGTCAAAAGCACGTCATCTTTCTATGTGGAATATATTTACAAGTATCCTATCGTGTTTTGCCATTCTGTGTTTTGCTTTTATTGGTTGTGAAGAAAATGAGCGCTCATTGGCGCAAATGAAAAACTACAGGTAAGCCAACCAACTGGATTAAACAAATTCCAATAACCTCATATAATTTCAGTTGTGATGTTACCACGTGCAATTGTGATTTTGTACCGTATTCCCCAGTTTGTGGTATGACTAATAACGAAACCTTTATTTCACCGTGTCACGCCGGCTGTACCAATGAATTTATAGACGTGAATGGTATCAAATTGTATGGTAATTGTTCGTGTCTACCGATGGCATTCGACACACAAACGGCTAGTCCAGGTTCTTGCTCGGTCGATTGTAGCACCGCACTCTACATGTTTATTGCATTATTGGCATTACAAAAATTTTTAAACGGAACCTCAGGTTCAACCAATTTTTTAATTAGTATACGATCGATAGACCCACGTGACAAGGCAGTCTCAATTGGTATAACGAACCTAATGATCAGCCTTTTGGCTTTTGTCCCGGGACCTTTACTGTTCGGTCACATGTTCGATTCGGCGTGTGAGGTATGGGGTAAGACGTGTTCGGGTAAAGGAAATTGTTGGCTGTACGAAACGAAAGAGCTGCGTAAAAATATATTTTATTTAGCAGCCGGTATTCGGGCATGCACCTTAATTTTTGATACGGTTGTGTGGTGTTTGATAAAAAACGTCAATATATTTGATGAGGAAAAAAAGAGGCCAGAAGATGATAAAAGTGTTAGTACTAAATAATTTAAATTTTTTAAAAATAATAATTTGGTAAGTTTTATTGACTAATTATAAAACGACAAACAACACAAACAATAAATTTAATAAAATTATTTTTTATAAAATGTTTCAATTTCATAACCATGAATTATAGAGCGCTTTGCATAAAATATTGGCCCGATTGTATTCGTGATACTTTCAAAGGTCCCTCTAAAAATTCTTCCTTATTTTGTAATATAGATTTGTATGTAATAATTAAAATTAAGATCAATTTGGACTGCATCACCCAACGAAATATATTTCCGGCATTGATAATCGTTAAATGTGAACACAATCGGAAAATGTGAATCAGTCGCCGGCTCCTTTCTTAAAATCACACTCGAAATTGGATGTGATCTGAAATCCAATCAGTTTTGTACCAACCGATGAAATGCACGTTGGCATTTCATATGGAACCGAATAACAACGTTCCATCCATTTGCAATCCTTGCTTCTCGTATAGTGTTGGCGGGGAATTGTATTGCTAGCCACATTATAAAATAAATCATCCACCGCAAACATGTACTCAGTTTGAAGTAAACTAGAGCTTTGCCGCATACATTCATAAAATTCAGATTCTCTCATCAGTGGTAACCGTATGTAATTTATAATGCGCCAAAATATTTTGCGTCGGTTTAATACATCAATTTCGTTTTGTTCGCAATAGCCGACCAACCATTTTCCGAAAATATTAAAAATGTCAAATTCTCCAAATGGTTTCGCCTCGCGACCAATATAGTTCCATTGTATAATATTCTCCAAGGCGGTTGGCGTTATTTTGTAAAGATAATCGGACTCAAACAATTCATCTACAAATGGTGCGACACAATCTTGAATCCAGCTGTATCGTGTGTATTCTGGCAGTTTCGATTCACGTAAGAGTAATAATTTTAACCGTTCGGCTGTATTTAGGATGGCCTCATAATATTTGCGATGATAAAATTTTCCGATGGTATAATATCGTATAACACTGACAGATTTAGTAAACCGATGGCATCGTCAAATTTCTCCAGGGTGCACTTGTCAGTATAAATGAATTGTTTGAATTGCTTAAATACCTCATAGCTAGAATTGGCTATTGGGAACATTTGCTTCATTTGATTCAATGAATATAGTTTGTTAAAGAGACGGGAGCGGCATCTCAGCAAAAAACTGTGAGCGTAAATAAATTTGTTTTCAATAATAAAATGAATGTCGGATAAAAATTGATTGTCAAATAATTGTGGGATAAGCGACGATGCGGTTAGCGCCGGTAATTTGTAGGTGAGAGTTTCCATTCTGCAAATAAATCGAAACAATTTAGCGATGTTCCAAATTTTGTAATATTTTAAACGTTTACCTTTGAACATAAAGATGTCGATATTTTTTAAAATACAATAAAAACCTAACCAATACACGAACGAATGGTGAAGAATTTGTTAGAAATATCGGTAAGCATTTCCAGTGCCATAAACCAAAACGGTACTTTGTGAAATTATCTAAAATTTTTGCTTTGCAGGTGATCAAAACCATTTTTAGTTGAAGTATAGGCAGTCGGTATTCAAAATGTCGAGTATAGACACACCAAAACCGTAAAGCGACAAATTTTAATGTTGTTGACGAAATTTGGATTATTAAAATCCCAAATTTTTAATTCGTATTTCATTTAATGATGTTGAAATTTAATTTTGTTTTAATTTTTTGAGCCATCTCCAATACAACCTTTAGTGGAGATTTGCTTTCACAAAGTACAATCGTTAAAGAGCGTGGGCGTCACATGTGAGGTTCATGGGAGGTTTTTCTAACACTTTTGTTAAAAAACTGAAAACATTTCACATTAAAATGTCTTCGGAAATGTAAGGAGTGCTATCAACGATGGCGATTTTTTTGATGTTGCCCTGTATTTGCATAATGACGATTATGGTAATTTTAGTGTATTTTGAGAGTCCTTACACTTTAAAGAAAATTAACTTTCTTCGCTTCAAAACCTTTAAACATATATTTTCTTTTCTTTTTCATAAATTCTTTGATTTTTCATAAAACTTTCTGCTGACAATTATTAATTTGCATAAAAATTTCAAAAATTTCCTGCTGGTTACGAAAAATATCAGCAGAAAAAAATTCATTTTTGTGATCATGATGCCTCTAGCGGTGAATAATAGCATAACAAATTTTTCTGCTTGAAATTTTCTGCTATCTTATACAGCATGCCAAGAGGCCACATTAAAATAATTTTAGTTTCCATACCTATTTCATGTAAAATAACTTAAATGTAAAGTGGTGTAGTGGTTAAAGCTTCGGCACTTGGACTGGGTTCTCGAATCTCAGCAGAGGCAGGATGAAAAGCGAATTTTCGTCATCAATTACGATCGGTGATGTTAATAAACACAATAAGACCCTCTGTTGGAGTGCAGAACTGAGAGCCGACCCACCCTCCATATCATTGTACATGTTAGCATGGAGCTTACACTGTGCAGGTGGTATACTGTACTTCTGTGAGTAGGTAAATGGAAAGAGGGTATTAATTGACCTTATAGATAATTAATACTTTCTTTTTTCCAGAAAAAAAGCAACAGCGGCTTCATGTCAGCTGAAATTAAAAAACCGGCCCCAGAATACAGGGAGCATCGCTAGAGTGTATTGTATCTGATTAATTGACCCAGTAGTTTCTTCATGGGTTTGTAAATAAATAACGTGAGGCAACCAGTTTTTTTTTGGATTGATGTTCTCGGGAGTTTACTTCCCCACTTTCTACATGAAAATTACTCGTACATCTCACAACAACGTTTGTCGTATCCAAGCTATAACTGGCCATTTCCATTCAAGCCAACAGAGGTTCTATTAATTCTGTAGTCCGTTGAAGAAGAATGAGCAGTCCAGTCGGAGAACTTTCGGAGCTTCAAATGATCAAGGGGCTTCAGTTCTGGAGCTAATTTGATCTTGTAAGTGCGTAAGCCAAGATCTCTGAATCGACTGATTTTGCCCATTTTGTACTGAAACATATACGGCTGCGATATTTTCGCGACTTCGACTGGTTCGTTGTCTCACTGGCACTGGACTATCCAATATTGAATATTTTGATGATTATTGCGACCGAAAGTTGGAGTAAGCGCTCTCTCTCTCCCAACCTGACTGCCTGCCTGCCTACGTGCGTCGTCGTTGACGCTATGTGAGTTTCCCATTAGTTTGCTTTATTAAAACTAATTATTGAATTTGTTATATAACAAATTTGTCAAATCAATCTGTGCCATTTGTTATATGTCAAATGTGCCATCAAATCAATATGTCCGGAGGAGCTTCGATATAATGAGACCAGCAACTTCATCGATGCTCGATATGTCAGTGCTCCAGAAGCTATGTGGAGACTTCTCGAGCCGAAAATTCATGATCACAAACTGGCCAAACGAAGTTTGATTCATGGTTTCAGCTCAACTTCACTGATCAAAACGCACGTCTTTTCCTATATACTGACTGATCATCATTACGTTTACGTACGCGTACAGTAAGCTAGAGAGATGAGGCGCATTTGCTAGATAATCGAGGTGCTGCTTTTGCTACATATTCGAGGTGCCATTAGCTTTAAATTTGTACTAACATTTAATGGTGTTATTTACAAAACTTTAAAAGAAGCTGCAGCTGCACGGGGCCTTCTGGTATACTTCTTTATAAAGATGATGAATGGGATCACTGCTTAACAGAAACAGCAGTCTTTCAAATGCCAAGAAAGCTTCGACAGACTTTCGCTTATATTTTTTGCTTTTGTCAACCTTCGAAACCTTTCGATCTCTGGATGGAGTATGCAGATGACATGACTCTCGATTACAACCGACCCCATATTGAAAACAGCACGGACTTACCAACTCCATCGGGAAGTCCCGTAGAAGTGCAGGTTTTCGATCCAGTTCGAGAAGCCGAAGAAACTGAATTACGAATTCAACTGCGAAACGAAAAGCGGTGCGAAAGCAGTGCGGATAAAGAAAATGTATCCAGCCGAAGTTTCTATTTTGATGGACCAGGAGGATCTAGTAGAACGTTCCTATATGCAACGATAATGGCCATCATCCGAGGAAAAGGAAAAATTGTGCTTTCATTTTCAACAACGGGGATCGCAGGTATGCTATTGCTGAAGGGTGGTCGAACAGTTCACAGCGGATTTAAATTACTAGTACCGCTGATTGACAATTCTGTCTCTGCGATGTGATTCACATCACCCGAAGCGCACATTTTGCGAGGATCTTCACTTAGTATTGTCGATAAGATTTCAATGCTGACAAAGCCCGGACTCCAATGCATTGACAAGCTGTTGCGTAAAATATTGGGTTGCGAAATGCGTTTCGGCTGAACGGTTTTCGTCGTTGGTGGTGACTTTCGACAGACACTTCCAGTTGTGAGAGGAACGCAAGTTGACATCATCGAGTGCTATATAAAATCGAGCAATCTTTGAAGAAACTTTCTTCAATTGTCGCTTACGATAAACCTGCGAAGTGCAGATCAAGAAGAAAACAACAACTGGTTGTTACAAGTTGGCATGGGCAATCATCTTCTTGTCAATCGGTCCTCAGCAAATGATCGAAATTACGGAGATCTGGTTAAAAGTATTTTTGGCACTAACATTTCTGAAATATCTGTACAGAAGTTTGTAAAACGCTTCATTGTTGCACCAACAAATCAACAGACTTTTAGGATGAATGATGAATGAATGAGATTATCGACATGATGCCAGGACAAGCTGAAATTTATTACAGTGCTGATTCGATGATCTCAGAAGATCCAAATGATGTACAAAATTATCCAGCAGACTTTCTTCTTGATGAAACTCCATCAGCAATGCCACCTCCGCCTAAACCCAAAAAAAGGAATATGTAATGGCACTCGAATCATTAAACTGTACCGAAACTTTATAACAGCTGAAACTTTATCAGAGTGCAATCGTGGAGATATTGTCTCTATTTCGCGAATTGATTTGGCTCCAACAGACACTACATTGCCATTCATACTGAAGCGACGAAAATTTCCGATCACTCCTGCATACGTCATCAGAATCAACAAATCGCAAGGTCAAACTTTCGATCATGTCGGAATTGCCTACAGGCAGTAGTTTTCTCGCATGAACAGCTGTACGTTGCATTGTCATGCTGCATAAATCTTGCACAAATGAAAGTCCGCATAATGGAAAAACCTCAACAAGGGAAGTTGTTGCGAGATGAACGTCATTTCACTCGAAACATCGTTTTTCGCGAAGTCTTCCAAATGTAAAAATGTATAAGCAATAAAAATTGATGTTAAATTTAGTCGAATAGTAGTTATTTAACTTTTTGTATTTGACAGATTGTTCCAAACCCAGCTTTATCTGGGTTTTTTATTATGCGAATTTTCACTTTTCGTCTGCGAGTTTTAAATTGGTGCGAACGATTTATGACTTTATTATGACTTTACACTTACTTATCACTAACCTAGCACCCCCTACTCAGCACCCACCTATCTAACCACAACCGCCTACCACCAAATTAAAACTATATCTACCCTTCACTATTCACTATTATTTTTTTTTTCCAAGAGTTCTTTAATTTTGACGGGCAGCTTAGCCGCTTCTGAAACAGCTAGTTTTTAATAATTTCCAGACAATGCTAAATCGGCGGCGGTTGCATTCGCATTAAAATATAAAATTGTTATGTTCTATTAGAGAACCCGATATTAAAGTATGTAATTGTGATTGTGTCCTCAATAAGGTGTCCCAAGTGTTACGACATCAAACAAAATATATCGGTGGTCTTACCTCGCATTGCATCCTGTGTTATTTATCATTATATTACTTAGTTCACCATATTCAAGATGTTGCTCACCTCTTGAGTTGGTATCTGTGCTTTCCCAGACTAAGTGGTGTGAGTTCGTATCCAGCCGATAGTAAATTTTTAATAATGAAGCTTAGTAATAATCGAAGTTGTTGTGTACGATCACACGCTTAGATCATCTTCGTCCGTAACTACGGCAAACTTTACGCTACCATTGCCGTCCTTCGGTTGATGCGAAAGAGGTCATGGTTAAATATTTGGAAATAAATCAGTATATGAAGAAGATATAAAGAGAAAGTCCAAACAATTGCTGACCTCGAGTGTCCCCTGTTATAGATTAACTTAATTATATCTTATTTAAACTTCCAAGAATTCTTTAATTTTTAATGTGAGGCTTTAACAGACTCCCCTTTCGTTGACGTAATGATTAGCTGTCGCTCTTTGACATATGCAGGTTAATCTGGACGCAACTCAATCATGTAGATCTTCACCTCAATCATGTAAAGCCCTGGTCTATATGCTTGCATGGAAGCTATTTAAGTTTCGATGGAGACCGTCCATCTTTTAGACTTCATTTCCTGGCTTTCGCCTATTAAGGGATTTTGCTGCCTGAGTTTTAAGGCTAGATAATCAGTTTTAATTTTGGGTTAATGTGTGATTGGTCCATTGAATCCTAGCCAATCCAAGGTCTGCTAGAATATGAACACTGATGCCTTGGTTTGCTCCGGATTTTCACATCCTTATAATATTGCGTGGATAACTTAGTTTTTTAGATTTTCTAAGAGATGGCGTAACTTTAGTGCTAAACATTCTTTTATAATGACACCTACGGCATTTTAAAGTGTTGACATTCCACATTAAAATTTAGTTTGTCATTATTCGTGAAAGCGTAAACAACATATTTTTAATCCCGTTTAAACATGTCGAATTTCGTACCAACAAAACGGCATTTGCGGGAAGCATTACTTTTTGTTTTGATCAAAAGAGGAAAAAGCTGCTGAAAGTTTTCGTTTGCTTCAAGAAACTTGTGGTGAATATGCACCAACTCAACAAACTTGCGAATACGGGTTTAAACGCTTCAAAAATGGTGATTTTGATGTCAGTGACAAAGAACGTTCTGGTCAACCAAAAAAATCGAAGCTGAAGAATTGGAAGCATTATTGAAAGAAGACTCTGCTCAAACAGAAAAAGAACTTGCAAAACAGTTAAATATCCATCAAGCAGCCAGAAGCAAACGTTTACATGCCATAAGAATGATTCAAAAGGAGGAAAATGGTTACCACATGAACTGACTAAGCCAACATTGAAAATCGTTTAACGGTTTGCAATTCTTTGCTTACAAGACACCGGAGATGGCATTTTTGTCTCAAATTGTGACTGGCGATGAAAATTGGATTTACTACCATAACCTTAAACGCAAAAATCATTGGTTTATCCAGGCGAACCATTCACATTAACAGCAAAACGAAACATTCATGGAAGTAAGGTTATGGTGTGCCTTAGGTGGGATCAGAAAGGGGTGGTATACTATGAGCTGCTAAAACCGAACGAAACTAATACTGGTGATTGGTGAACGTGATAGATTTGAATCATGCATTGAGCAAAAATCGTCCGTTTCCAGCCAGCAAACAGCGTAAAGTGATTTTGCTGCACGTCAATGCTCGACCACATGTCGCAAAGCAAGTAAAGAATACGCTGGAAGTAGATACTTAAAAGGGGAATTCTACCGCATGCTCCCTATTCACCAGATTGAGCCCCATCAGATTACTATTTTTTCCAATCAATGCAAAGCGATCTTCAAGGCCAGCACTTCAGAACCCATGAGGAAATCAAAAGATGGCTCGACGAATGGATCGAAAGAAAAGACAAAAGACAAACAATTTTTTTCCGATGGAATCCATAAATTGCAAGAAAGATGGTCGAAAGTCATAGATAATGTTGAAAAATATTTTGATTAAATTACCATTCTTAGAAATAAACGTGTTAATATAACGGAAATATAACGACTCGGAAGAAAAGGTTCTCCGCTTTTTATGTGAGGTAGATGTGGTTATTTGAAAATATATGTTATCTCTGTCTTTCCTCGACAGTATCCTCCACTATGTGTTTCGGCGCTCCTTGATTTGGACCAGTACGCGACGGCTTATTTTCATACTTTTCTTTTCAGCAGGGTGACGGGTAGATTAAGAAAATTTAGAATACACGGGATTTTGTCCTCCTCGTTAATTTTTAATTCTGTCCCACGGCCTTAATAGCAGAACGTTTAGCGCAGTTACCGGATGGTCAACCGTTTCATATTCTGCGGTCCAGAAATTTTGGATTTACATCATCTCTGGGGAGCTTTGCTACCGCATCCGTGATGTGGCCTTGGACCGCACATGGTTATTGATTCAGGTTGGCAATCACCTGTAGGTCATCAGGTATCTGGAGTTACGTTATAGCGACTAAAGTGTTATCTTGGTGATTCGTCCCTCAGTCATGTGTCTCGCCTTGGTTTTGAAACGAGAGAGTCCATATATTATCGCTTTATCGTTTTCTGACCCCAGAAGAACTCGAGAAAACCCCACCACTATGAGATTTCTTGACCTCCAAAACCATTATGCACTATACTATTGTTAAAATTTTCGTCTTGGTTCTTCATTGGATTATTTCCATCAGCTAGTGTTTCCTGGTTCCTCTTGACGTTGCAATACTTCCGGCCGACCTTGTTATGGTATGGCTGAAAGCTTATATGTTGCACAACCAACCAAAATTGACTGTGCTTATTGTGGTTCCGACTAGCATTTTATTGTTCCGAAAGGCAATGTTTTGGTTTCGGCCAAACATTTTGATAGTGTACAATAACTTAGAAAGGAAAGTGCTTATTGTGCAAAGGTCTTAATGGTTCGGCTAGAGAGAATATGGTGGTAGTGGTTTCGGCTAAGACACCCATTACACAACCATTCAAAATACTTCGTTCATTTTTTATTGTGTAATAACATAAAATGGGTCGTGCTCATTGTGCAAGGATTTGTTTAGTTCGCACTATCTACATATGGTTCCGACGTGTATTATTATAATATCGTGTATTATTATAATATTATAATATCAAATAGTCCACAATGGTGCTCAATGCATCGTGCTACTTATGCCATAGTTGGTTTGGTCCGGACTTATATGGCCCTATGGACACAAACCTTATCGATTCAAGTTATTATTGTATAAACAGAATATAGAAATTGATCGCTCTTTACTGTTTCAAACAATATTCTAATCCTAAAGATGTTCACGAGGTCTCATTAACAATTTGAGACAGACTTTAAAACACCGTATTTTCAGCAAACGGATTGTAATTCCGATGAATTTTATTATGTTTTGCCGATTTCAAAATGTTCATTGTTTTGGAGAATATTTTTTTTTTTCTTTTTTTTTTATTTCATTACCAATTTTTATTTACAAGAATTATACAATAATAAAAATATGTATATTGGTAAGAAAAAGTGTACCTTTGGTTCAAAAGAACACGGGCCAGGTACACTGATTCCCTTTTAACGAGAACATGTTTGAAATTATAAGATACGTACAAAAAAAAAATTAACATAACAGTACAATTTACAGTATAAAATAAACTTATAATTTAATTAATTAATAATTTACGGTATAAAATACTAATGAAATATATAAATATAATAGATAATAATAATAATATAATCTCTAGACAAAAACTTATGGCAGATGAATCCAATTATTATAATATAAACATCACGAAAGTATAATTCTACTCGTACTAGTGTTAAATATGGAAACTGAAGAGCTCCTCAATATTCTTGGTTGTACTAAGCCAATGTTTTAGTTCTTTTGAAAATAATGATAAGGTGCAACACCTACGAATCTTGCAAGGTAACTTGTTAAAGATAATAGGTGAAATTACATTGAAAAAACTTCTTCTGAGATGTGAATTATATTTTGGGATATTTTTTTTGAATTGGAGACTAGAACGAAGACTATAGTCTGAATAGTTAATAAATGAGTTTCCGCTAATATTGTAAAAAATTCTTAATACCTTGAAGACAAACATGTGACGCAGTGGCAAGATATCGAGAGTTTGGAATATGGGCCAGGAGGGTGAACACGATTCTTTAAAACACATGATTCGAGCAATGTGTTTCTGCCTATTAAATAATGGTATTAACGTGGTTTTGCATGCACCACCCCAACAGGAGAGACCGTATTGCAGAATTGAATCAGCTAGTGCGAAATACACCATTCTTAATAAATATAATGGACAATATGAATGCAAAACGTACAGTTTCCTCGATACCAATAAAAGCTTAGATTTCAACCCTTCAATATGCGCCTTCCAGTTTAATTGTTCGTCTATTAAAACGCCAAGATAACGATAAACATGAACCAAGTCAACCATGAAACATCCACTGGAATTACAGATCTTATTGCAACCATAATCATGGAACTTAATGGCTGATGGTGATGACAATCCGTGTCGAAAATGTAATATTTTCGTCTTATCGCTTAGATGAAGATTGTGAGCCTTGAGCCAAACCGAGAACATATTCAAATCACTATCAATATACTTAATGTTATCTTGTAAGCTAAGACTACTGTAAGCAAACGAAAAATCATCAGTAAATGCAATGAGGGAGCCACAGAATGGTTGGCTGAAAATTCCGTTTACATAAATAAGGAACAGTAGAAGCCCAAGGACTGAACCTTGAGGAACCCCTACACTAATCGGCAGAACATGGCTAAAATGACCATTTATTTTGACTACCTGAGTGCAACCATTTAAATATGAATCTAACCACTTGTGTATCGTATCGCGAAAGCCAATGCGGTAAAGCTTCATTACAAGAGTAGAATGTTCCACTCTATCAAAGGCTTTACTCAAATCTATAAATAACACGGACGCCTTTAGACTATGGTCAATGTTTATACTTATTTGTTCTAAAAATGACAATAGAGCTTGTTCGGTATTTCTGTTCTTTCTAAAACCAAATTGTAACGGAGATAGAAAATTGAATTTATCTAAAAAAGCTTACAAACCTATAGCTTTCATAGCCTTTTCGAATATTTTAAAAAAAACCGAAAGAAGGGAGATTGGGCGATAATTATTTACAGATGCTCTATCATTTTTTTAAATATTGGAACTACCACGGTTTTCTTTAAGGTAATCGGAAAAATTCCTGTAGCCACACTTAGGTTAAATATAAACGATAATACATCAACCAGAGAGCAAGCCGTTTTTTTTACAGTACAGTTTGACACTCCATCTATACCAGGAGCCGATCGGTTTCGAAGAGAATTAATTATTAAATACAGTTCCCCAGATGAAATAGGTGAGAAATGGAAACTACTGATAATATCATAGTGTTCCGTGATTAATCTGTTTTTTTCAGAATTGCGCATTTTGTAAGTAGACTGCGTTGAGTTACCAACAGTTGTAAAAAAATTGTTGAATGCATTGGCAATGTCAACTGAACCTTGAATGGGATTATTCATCTCATCAATAATTTCTGTAATTGGAACATGCTGTGCATGGCCAACTATTATTTCGTTTACAGTTTGCCAGTTTTTGCGAGCGTTTTTGCCGTTACTACGGAACTGTCGAACATACAACTGTTTTTTAGTAGTGCATATTTTCTCGTTTACAGACTCACACAACTTCAAACTGTACTGTTTTAATCTATTATTATTAGGGTGCTTCTTGACCAGTTGGCAAATCTTGTTTCTATTCCGTATTTGTTTCAAGAGATAATCGGACATCCAGGGATTTAGAACTAGTAGATTTAGAACTAGTACATTTATCAATGTGATCTCTAAATATGTTTAAGAAATGGTCAAAAGCCAAAGACGCATCCTTGCAGCAGTATACATCTGCCCATTCTTCATATGTCAGCAGATTAATTAATTGTTTGTGATCAACATTCGATACCTCAATGTTTCGACTAAAATTTGTATACTGAATACGCCCTGATATTTTGATGTTAATTAAGCAGTGATCTGATATCTTCAAATCTAAGACAGCATACGACACCTCATTAAAGTATCTTTGATCAAATCGATACAGAATATTGTCTATACAAGTTGCCGAACTATTTGTAATCCTAGTAGGTTCAGAAACCAAAACGTCAAGACCGTTATTGGAGACTAATATTAGAAAACTATCTAGGAGTGGACTGTTTTGTAAAAAATTGATGTTGAAATCACCCATAATAAATAAATTAGTATGAGATACGTCATTAATTAGCTTGGCGAACTCATCAACGAATGTAGGAATACTAGTACAATTCAGTCTATATATGCAGACTACGAAAAACAATTTGGAGTTCAGGGTAAATGTAACACCAACGGCATCGAATGTTTGAAAGTTAAAATTAACTCGTTTACAGTGCAAGTTATTATTGATAAAAATAGCTACTCCACCCGCACGACTATCATTGTTGCATTTAGCAAATAAATTATACCCATCTAAACAATAATTTTCAATTTCCTCTTCATAAATCCAAATCTCAGAAAGACCAATAATAAGAGGCTTCATTTTCGTGGAGTCAATGTATGCAATCAGCTTATCATTATTTTTCCTAAGACTTCTTATATTTTGATGGATAAAATAAAGTTCTTTTAGATTACTATCCATTGCACAAACTATTAATAATAATGAGAGATGTAGATACAAAAACGAAATTAAATATAATCAAAAAATAATTCAAAATCTGATAAAAAGTAATGTTTAATAAAAGCAACTCTTCGATATCGGTAAGAAAATATACTGCCACTAGAACGAGAATGAGTATACACAATCGTAATGTCGATTTATGGAGAAAATAAAAAAGTAAAATATCCAAAGTGAAAAACAATCTTGGGATATTTAAATTAGTTAAAATAATTTTGAGTAAAGTAATAAAAATTAAACGAAATAAACTAATTACAAAATTATCATTTAACAAAAAAATTTGAACTACACAAAAATTAATCCATCGTCTAGAGTATATGCGTGTAATTCGACCATTACAATTCATATACTTCAAAAGCATTTGTAAGGTTTCATTACAAATATAACGCCAAAAAATAAAAAATAATAAAAATATAAAAAAAAATGTGAAACTGTCAAAAAAAAATTTTAAAGCAAATGTAAACAAAAGTTTCCAATAAATAAAAATACTAAAGAAAAGGAGATCAAAAAACATAAAGTTAAGTATATAATAAACTAAGATAGTATTAAAACGAACCAACATACAATTGTGATATTTTTTATCCAGTAGCTCCTTGTTGTTGGTTGCCATCCAGTGTGGACGATTATTTCAAATATGCTAACGACCTAACTAAAAGTATTCGTCATGATCTATGTGGACCTGTGGACAGGTTCTCCCCATATTTAACCGGTTTCATTACACCATCTGTGTGTGACAATGTAAAACACTACCTGCGACCACCGGTTGTCACGTTGAACATGTTTTTCAGCAGTCGATGGCTTTCCGTATATCACACGGAATAATTCGAATTTTACCACCATCAACATTTCTGTACAGAGAGGTAGTGGATGAATTATCCAGCTTTATACTGGTGGACGCTAGATATAATTATTTAGCATGATGTTACACCGGCGGGACCCTGGTAACGTGTCCCGATTTAGAAAAGGTAGTGTTTCATTCTACCATAAGTAGCAGGAATATTAAGGACAAAGCCGTAACTACTGTGGCTGGAAATTTGAAAATCTGAAAATGGACGAGCACATACGAATAACGTATGACACGTTAACAATACCCAGTCACAACTTTTTTACTGGTCATCACCAGGAATCGAACCCGGGTCCCCCGAATAACAGAGCAAGCACTCTACTTACCTTTAAAGAGTGCGACAAATGGACCAAACTCTGATTGAATTTATCAAAATTTAATAATTTTCCAAAATGTCTAAGAATACTTATGAAGATGTCCACGTCAACAGGCTTACAGTTTCTAAGCTCTTGGGCTTATGGATATTGTTTCTTTTTAAGTGACTATTAGGATACAATTCTAATAAACGCTCTATTTTTGATGTTTAGAATTTATCCTCCTACTCACGCAGACATTTTTGAAAAACATCAAATGTCACAGAAATTTCAAAATTCTATGCTTCAATTACCAATTTAATTCAATTCGGAACATCATTATATTACAATTTATGTAACCTATCCATAAAAAGTTTTCGGACATGCTAGGACATCCCTAGCTTTTCAGGTATTTACATAAATCGTATAAGTATGCGAAACCAACAACAACAATCAGATTTCCAACCGCCTCAATAAACCAATATAGACATTCATAGTAAAGACTCACGGCAGCTCACAAACAGATCATCCATGTAGATCAAATTTGGTTCTCGCCAGCACATACTTGCCACGGAAACGACCTCGCGAAAGACGACAACCACTGAAAGCTGAAAAGTGGACATGACTCATTCAACATGTGCTTAGTAATGAAAATTTTAGTCTAGAGAAAAATATCGCAATATAAAAAAGCTAATTACAGATTTCCAACTTCGTAACAACACTATTCGTAACGAATCTGGAGTTAGTAATGGATACAACAACGTCCTTCAATTGTGGAGGAAGTTTGTTGCTGCTCTCTTAAATCGGCCAGCACCACCACTGCCATCAACACTAGAATTGATGAAACTCCAACTGGCGAAAACGGAGTTCATACGAAATGATAAAAAAACGGTGGCGATCAAATGTTCCACCGGATATACGAACTTGTATCAACTGTATCATCTACAAATTGCATCGGTAAATTCCAATAACTACACAGCCAAGTAGTTTTACTAAACAGTTTACTAAACACTCGTCATACAGATTTTTCTAACGTAGTAGCAGCAACAAACGATCAGAACGCCAATTTTAGAATTTTATTTGAGAAATTATATGAAAGAAAATCCATGTTTACAGTCGTTTTGTACACTCTTAACCTGCTTATAACAGCATACACGTTGTAAGACGCTCGGAAGTATCAAGGTATCCCATCAAAGCTCATATACTATGTGCAAATTAATGATGAGCGGTTCAAATTGCAAAGTGAAAATCGAAGGCAAACTCTCGGAAGCTTTTGAAATAGCATCAGGAGTACGACAAGGTGATCCTATCGCCCAAATACTTTTTGACTTATCTGTAGAATACGTCGTTCTTCAGTTTAAAATAGCCAAACAATACTGCATACACTTAACTTAAATCAAGTCAAACTTAAATACGATGATGACGTGCATTTTGGGACGTGACATCGTTTCCCTAAAAGAAGTCGTCCTATCTTTAAGATCAACAGCTCTTCAAAAGAGCCTTCAAATCCACGAATCGTTTCTGGATATCGAGCATTTTACAAAAACATTGAAATATGCAAGTCTCGCAACATTAGCGCAACAAAGCTAACAGCAAGAGATATGCAGAAATTATTGTATTTCAACGTAAACTATATGATGCTCGGGCCAATACAAGAAAGCAGTGAGTACAGAATGCGAATGGATCGTGATATTCGAAAATGATCTCGCAAAATAGATGTAAAAGTACTGAGATAGGAAGACCACTTACTCGTTGGATATGGACGACGTAGGGTTCATTTGGTGATGCAATTTCTACTTCACTCCACCAGAATAAGTGTTATGTTTAACTGAAATAAATATATTAAAGTTTTGTCTGAGTCTAAATTCCTTTTGGAATGCCTCAGAATATAGACGTTCGTGCGAAAAACGGTGCATCCATTACATCCTCCCTCAACAACAATAAAAGAGTTCTGCCCACCATATTGGCGTGTTGAAAGTCATTCAAGGAGCCCTCGCTTGCCAATATGTTTGTATTAATAAAAACCATACAAGCCGAGTTTTATCCTAATCAGTTTATATTTATCGAAATTTTTATAATAATATCATTTTTATTGTAAAAACCGAGTTCCATCTTCTCGGTATGAAACATATATTTTTTAATCGGTTTAGAAAATTTTAGTCCTACTCAATTTGGTCGTCTCCATTTCTTATATTGGAATCCAATTTTGACAAACAAAAGATTCATACCAATTCGATGATAATTTACCTTTTTCTAGGACTACATATATAGCCCATTTTGAGCTTCCCGATTTTATTCAAATTAACGGTTTTCCAACAACATCGTAAATCACGAAAGTCACAATAATAAATAATCAAATACGAAATATGTAGCACCGTACACCCATAACTATATCTACCAATCTTTGTCAACAATTTCATCGTTTGAGCTGCGAAAAACATGAAACTCTATCTACGCCGCCACACGGGATGTCAAAGAAATGGCTTCATCTTCGATTCTTTCCCCCATTACCTTTCCGCCGCTTTATATTGTTCTCTCCGCCTTTAGAATGAAGCCATAAGCATTTCTACCGAGTAGGTTGTTGAAACAAAAAAAAAACGACCAGTAAAATTTTGCCAAAACCTTTTATTGTTATTTTTTCCGAATTTTTCATCCAACTTACAGCTCGCAGTTTGGAGTACGTTATACAACCCAGTATGCAATTATTCCACTGTGTGGAAAAAACTGCTCAAATGTCGTTCAGAATTCCGTTCTACAAAATATCAAAGACACAAAAATATCGATTTTGGAGAAAAATAATTGCCTTTCTCTTTCTATTTCGCGGTAATATTATTTTCGTTTTATAAGTTTCGATTGTATCTTTTATTTTCAGTTTCTTCTGACAAGTCGACGTGCACGGTTCACTACATAATTAGTTTTTTTACTTTAAAGTATTGTGTTTCATTATAATGTTTTTCGATTTGTTAAAGTAAATAATTTTAAATTTAAATATATAATAATAATTATTAATTTATTTAGTGATCGCGATGTGCAAATTTGAACTAAAAAGGTAATAGAGCGATCTGTCTCACAATGGCGTCGTCGCGAAATACATTTACGTAGTAAATTTTCAATGAATTTTTTTTTTCAAGATCTCAATATGCTGGCAGATGCAATACAACTTGGCGGATGCAATACAACATGGCGGATGCAATACAACGAGCGGATGCAATACAAAACTCAATTTATGAAATTTAAATATGTAAATAAATTATCGATGTTTTTTTGTACACAAATAAAAAATAATGTGAATAAAATATTAATATTTATTTTATTAAATGGAAATTTTGTTTTATTTCGGATAAGAATTATTATTTATTCCAATTGGAAAATATATACAAACACATCGAAAAAAGAAATTATAGAAAAACCAAGAAATATTACTTTTATAAGCCAGTGCGAAGCTAGCGCCGCTCCCAATATATTAGTTTTCGGTACTACACATTGAGCGACACAGTGCATGAAATAGTTTATTTTATTTATGAAAAATATTTCAAAGCAGAAATTCTAGATTTGCCGCTGTATACGTAGAAAAAAATATTTTTTTTTGTTATTTGGTTCGATCTTCGTTTCGTTTTTACTGGGATATGTAGAGAATATAAAAAACAAGCTGTGGTAATATGTATATGAATAATTGTGAAAATGTGAAATGTGTGTTTATGAATGGGTATGAAATGTGTTTTTGTTATTGTAATTTAGAATTTCTATGAAGATGAATGAACGCAAACATTTTCCGTATCTAAACTAAAAAAAATGTTCTTGTGCCGTGAATCGCGTGATATACGTCGAGTACATTATCAGCAGATATTATTAAGATACGAGTATTATATGATATATGTAGATATTGAGCGTTTTTAATTCAAATTAAGTAAAGATGTCGATATATTTTTTAAAATAATATTTTTATTTCTAACCGACGTTTCAAATATTAATTTGATCTTCAGAATTTTTAAAATATGTATTTGCACAAAATTAATTTTAAAACTTAAAAATATTAAACATTTGTAAGTACCTCAGTTTAAGAATTTAACAGAACAAAATACTCTTTATACTAAAATGTTTAATTCATTTTTAATACCTATGTGATTTTATATTGTTGTCCTGAACATAACTACTATTTTCACACATTTGGCGTAAAGGTAAAACTTTAAAAAATGTAGTTTCTTACCGCGAGTTCATACGTCGGATAAAAATCTCGGATTTTTCTATCCCAGATTTTTTTTCAACATTTTCAAGTTTTTTATATGAAAAGAGACGTGCCCGTTGTATAATTTACGTGATGTAATTGGTTAAAACGATGGGATAGTAAAATCCGAGATTTTTATCCGTCGTATGAACTCGCAGTTAAGTCCGCTATCTGTAATGTCATATAAACGGCCTTATGATGGTAACACGATGTTAAAATAATTGTAAGTGGAGAAGTGTAATATGTTCCATTTCATCATTTGAATGATAACTTATGTGACCCATTTTTTTTTTTGATTTTTCGGGGATAGTATAATCAGGAGGATTTATCGTGGAAAACGGTCACGAATGAATAGTATTTACACAACAATTCATTAACCAAATTGTAACTAATTCAAAAAAAATATTTTGTCCAGTTCTGTAACACATTCAAAATGTGGTTTATATAATGAAGTCATAATTTAACAGTAAGTATGGCATTAGGTTTTAGAATATAGTAAAGCCATTCGATCAGCAAGCTTAAATAAACTATATCAGGAAATCGAAGTTTAACGTGATTTTTTAAAATAATTTGAATAAATATCGTCACATAAAAGTGACTGGCCCACTGTCTTATGAAAGAGCTATAGCTAGCTAAAAATTTTAGGTATTCCTATGTAGCTACTCTAGCGCACAGTATAGGAACCAAGCGCACATTTTAGTGGAAAAAAATATTCGATATAATTTCTTGTAAATGCTAGAAAAACGTACGTTCAACTTTTAATATTTTTGATGTGTAAACATCTTTACGCGCGCCTACCAAAATTTTTTGTATTAGAGTAAACTTGTAAATGAAACGAACGGAAATGACGTATACCTACTTCGTTTGAAAAAAAGCAAGAAACTCAACAAAAACAATTTTTACTATACATGGCATGCTTTTATGTATATGTATAATGAAAATAATGAAAAATTTTATGTATATGTATAATGGTGTTATGATACTGACTAGTTTTCAAGTGCTGTAATGTGCTATAAAACTATTAAGGCGAAAAAGAGAAACAACTAATTTAAACAGTAGACAACACTATGCGCATTTATTTTGACGTTATGAAAGCCAAATAATATATTTGTGCAGCGTGCGCTGCAATGTTTTGTTTTGAAATATATTTGTACTATACACGTACACACAAAATCACATTACTAATAAATGACTATACGTCAAAAAAAATAATCAAAGTTGATTTATTTTTTATAGATTTGCCCAATTTAAACTGCTGCAAAAGTAAGCTATATCATTTGTTGCTGAATTTATTTCTATTTTTTGTTTATATGTTGTACACACTCATTCCTTCAAGTGATTTGTACTTACATTACTTGACCTACTCTATTTTCATTTTAAATCATATGAACCATTTGAAAAACTAGTCAGTGTCATAACACCATAATGAAAATAAAATTTATAATGAAAAAATTAATTTAATGAATGAAATAAAAACCCATAAAGTTAAATACTACAGAGTGAATGATAGCAGCTGTCAAGTGAGTCAAATTCGGAGGGTAAAAGAGAAAGCATATAAATCAACGGGTCGTATTTAGAATTTGCTCGATTGAAATTTAAAACTTCTCAAATTCACAATTATTTTTATTCGAATATAGTACGCATTAATTGTTTTTATTTTCGATAAAAAATTATACTTATAATATTCCAAAATAAAAAATAATTATGAAAAGAAAAACACGTAGAATATGTACGTAGTAATAAGAGAAATGCGACACTGGTAATATAACATATGTTTACAAACACAAACACAAAATGAAAAACCCCACACCGAAATCAAAATTGTTTACTTAATTTTCTCTGATTTATAAATTAAATAATGGATAAATTTATCACAAATCACTTTTTTCTTAACATAATTTACATTTTATTTTATATAAACAATTAGTAAACTTACTGATGGTAAGATACGCCTTTTTGAAATCTTTTATGCGTATTTTTACAATTTTTGACAATACACTTCATTTCAATAACAAGTTTATAATTTTTTTTATCAAATAATGCACACCACACACTACTATATAAACCAACTAAATATTTTATAATATTTTTATTATTTTAATTAATAATTTTAAAATCACTAAATTAAGTCGTCATCATAGGTTGTCACTGCGCACATAAATAAACATCTGATTTGGGGTTTTTCGTTTTGAAATATGAGTAAGCCATATGCTTTTTTATATAACCATCCTTCACCAACGTGCCTCAAATGAAATAGCAAATATTATATGCTTCTTTATATGGGGGAAAAAACATTTCTACTCTGTGTAGTATAACTCTATTTAAAAACCATCGACATTTCCATCGATCAGAAAAATCAAAAAAAAAAAAATTACGATACGAAATACGAATTACGATTACGAAATTGCATACTCATACGATTAAAAACACAGTCAACAACTGCTGTATATTGCTTTATCACGAGTGACACGAGTCTCTAGGCGCTGTTCATCACGTCGGGTATCAATGATCATGTCTTCTACTGAATGGGGTTATAATGACATCCCGTTTTTAACATTGAACTGCCAGAGTCTCAGGTCACAGTCACGCAGGTATGCTCAATTCATTTGGTTTTCGAGACCTGGCTGCGCAATGACGAACTTGTTAATATTCCTACGTTTGAATGCTATTTTCAGTTCAATAGAGATGATCAGTGGGCTGCCGGAGTAGCAATTCCGTCAAAAGATCCATAAAATGAGCATAGTGGACACAAATAATTTGCCGTACTTTTTCAAAACCAATATTGACATAACAAATGGATTGGCGAATGGAACTATGGGCTGTCTAAAGAATATCGAATTCATAGGCATCCTAACCAGGAGAACGAGAATGATGAAAACGTCGACAGCAAAAAATGTCAAACGGCTCTGGATGGATTTCGGTTCAAATTCACAAGTTGGCAAGAAGGTCAGGTGGCTTGAAGCTGGATGGGCGCAGAAAACGAATATCGACCGATGTTTGGTGCCCATTTCTAGAAAAAGCTCAACTATTAATCGAAACAACAATTAATGTTAAGCATAAACAACAATTAATGTAAAGCGTCGTACCTTCATGTGCCACCACAATTCATGCATCACACGGTGGTACCTACAACGAGATAGTCAGTATACTCTTACGATAAAAGACACAGTTAACAAATTGTGTATATTGCTTTAGCACGAGTAACGAGTCTCGAAGGAGTGTTCATCACGTCGGCTATCGATGATCATGTCGTCTACCATGGACATAAAAATGGGACCTCAATGGGTCTTCTTCAAAATTAACTATCGCGCCTCACCACAAATCCGCTTTATCCGTTGTAATGGCGAATTTTGTACGAGATAATAATGACGTCTGGTTTTTAACATTGAACTGTCAGAGTCTTAGGTCATACACATCACCTCGACCTAACTGACACAGTCACGCAAGGATGCTCAATTTTCTTGCTTTTCCAGATCTGCGTTCAGTTCAAGAGATACGGTGAGTGAGCTGCCGGAGTAACAATATATAAAAATTTAAATAGAATACTCATACTATACAGTCACCTCGCATAAAGAAATCATCGTTGGACAAACAACTGGTATGAGCGTAACAACACAACTCATTGATGATATATATACGGCTGAACTTCAGCTTCTCAATGAGAATAAGATGCCTGTAGTTGTATTAAGTTCATACATTTCGTCCTTGCCCCATATCCTAAAGAATTTCAAAAATTCTCCAAGGAGACTATCATCTTTTGCCGGTGATTATGAGTGGGGATTTCAATATTAATGTTGCTGTTCCTCAAGCTGAACCACTTATAAACTTCCTGCGAGACGAATTCGATTTGCACATGAATTCAGATCGAAATATATTTACTACTAGATATGGGACGACCATATTGTGCAGTTTTTCAATGAAAATTTTTAAAGTTAGAGTCGACAGTATATAATATATCTTATTTTAGCTACCAAAATTCAATTGCGTCGATTATACCGAAAGAGTAATAGACCAATTTAACGATAAAAAACAAATGAAAAAATCTGGTTAGTAAAATTGCATTCCTTCTTCCTTCAAAGTAAACTGTACCCACGTACTATACACACGCCATGTTTACACATCTCCTTGAGAGTACTAATGGACTCACTCCTTTTTTTTAATCATAGCAAACGTATGTGCAACTTTGATTTATTTTTTTATGTTTACAAATACAACCTGACATTTCGCATTGATATTTGACGTTTCGGTTTGTGTTAATTTGTCGCCATTTATGTTTCAAATTTGAATGAAATTTAAATTGAGTTTAATAAACAAAACTTTTTATTTAAAGATGATCAAAAATCTATATATGGTCATAATGTAGCAGACTCTGAATACTGACTAATTTAATTCCAAATAAAAATACCTAAATAATTGGGTCATGTATACATATACATATTATAATATAAATATAGTCAAATTATATTGTTCAAAGCATCCATCCATTTTTTCAACAAAAACATAAATATGTTTAAAAGAATTTGATTGTATCTTTCTAAATAAAAAAAAAAATTTTGCTTTGAAAATAATAAAATATTTTTTATCTGTACCTCCATAGCTATGTACTGATAAAATTTTGTCTAAATTTAGTTAGTTTTTATGTGGGTTGCATGCGCAAAATTTGTATAGCAGTTTGGCTGCATACATGCATTTTGATTTAAACGGAAAAAATTATATCGAATATTTTTTTCCACTAAAATGTGCGCTTGGTTCCTATACAGATTCTCTAGAAAAAGTTAATGTTTAAACGTGAAAACCATAGTAAGCTTTTCGACTTTACACAATTTAGAACTACAATACAATCCTTTGTGTTTTTTTTATGTTGACGTTTACATCATATCTTGTTTTCTAGATAATCAGGGTACAAAACATAGGTTAATCTTTATTGAACATGTCATATGCTCGTCTGAAGTCTAAAAATAATTTGAATATCTGAAAAGAAATTTGGTTGTATTTGTAAATAATTCGTGGAGTTAATCTAGTTAAATATATATATATTTTTTTTTCAAACAAATTATTGATGCTTAAATTTTCGATGATCTTTTGTAACAGAAGTAATATCCATAGTTTCGATCTGATAAGATCATGAAAAAATTCAATCATCTCATCAGGCCATGGTGATTGAATATTACTACGTAATGATTACATTTTGTGTTCTATATATGTAGAACAACCGTGTAATCGTAACTCTAGTGTTAATGAAAAATTATGACAACTCACTAAATTTATTCTTACAAACTTTCATCTCATTCACACTGGTTTCGATTCCAGTGCAAGTAATTTTTTATTAATTTTACTGAATTAATTAATTAATTCATAGCGTTATCGGAAATATCGGCCCTTACTAAGGCCGTTTTATATGTGTTTATTCGGGTAACACGAAATATATCGGTTTACACATATAGAACACAAAATATAATCATCTGATGAGTTGATTGAGTTTTTTCATTATCTTATCAGATTGAAACTGAATATTGCTTCTGTGAACTTTATCGAAAATTTAAGCTTCATTCAATTTAATCGATAAAATTTGCGTGATTGATAAACAAAAAATTTGAATAGTGAAGCTTCATTTTACAAATTTTTATTTTTATTCTTTTATTCTTCCTATATCAACTACATTGCCTGATTCATTTAGAGTTACCCAGGGAGCACCACGTGGAGGTATGAATCTCGGATTTCGCCCCCCTACCGTCTTCCCCCGAATATAACGCCTAGACGTCCATTTAGAAATTTGATGTAATAATTCATATTTCAAAATTTAATGTATAATCTTAATTATGTATAATCTAGTTCAATAGAACGCCACATCATCTAAAGATTATACATTAAATTTTAAAATATGAATTATGACATTAATTTTTTAAATGGATGCCTAGGCGTTATATTCGAGAGAAGACGGTAGGCTTTATATGCCATTAACAATAATATAAAGAAATGTGAAAATATTTATGTAATTTTAAAAAAAAAATGCGGAAATAGTTGTCAAAAATATAAATGAAATACCAGCTTAAAAGAAAAACGGTCGTGACTGCTCCGAGATCCACCAATTTACAGCTCGGTAGCTGATATAAAAACAGAATAATAATGGTTTAAAATAAAACTAGATAGATTTATAACAAAAACAATTCTCGTATATTAAACCTTAAGGGTTTTGTTTATTTTTTCTATTTTTTTCCATTTCCCATTTACAAAATTTTCTAATTAATATAATAATCATAAGTTTTAATATATGAACACGATGATCATAACATGGGCTTTCAATATCATACAATTCTTTGTCTATGCTTCCGTTTAATAAATTATTTAATATATCGCGCTTAAGACCAATAATATGGGAACACGTTTTTAAATAAGAATCAACAAAGAAAATTTGCCTTTTACATATCTCAAAGAACGATTCTGATGGTGCACGTAGTTTACCAAAACCATCTGTTTTTAAATAATTTTTATTTTTAATTAGTAGTTCAGAGTTATTCTCTACAAACTCGACGTCTTTTAAAAATTCTGAGCAACAAGCAGCACAATTTACTTTTTTTAATAATCGATGAACTAAATATCCAACAAAATATCTAGACGATACTTCTGAATTAACATTAGATTTGTTAATTAAACAATCATCTATATCGCTTTCTATCTCAAGCAATGAATAATTTTCATCATCATCATCATCATCAGATTCATCAAAAACATCAACTAGTGAGAAACTTTCACCAAAGACTTCTACAAAATTTGAATTGTTTTCTTGAGTCTGTACATTAGTTGAATTTTTCTCAGGGGATTCGTGTCTTATTATCCATTCCTGATTTTCCTTTTCATCTCGTAGAGCATGTAACAATGTTATATCTGCATCGTTTTCGCAGTTTGATAAGCCAGTAAATGATGTTAAATATTTGATGGATAATAATTTCGAGACAGTAAAGCCAAACTCTTGAACCGAAGGGTTAAAGTTATTTCCATTAGCAGATCGTATTATAGAAAATGTATTTTCTAGCGCATCTTGATTTATACTCGAAGTCAACAGATATTTAAAGCCAATATTCTCTTCCGATAAACTTTTCAAAATAAAGAGAACGCCATGAATAGTCTGCACCATCCCTTCAAAAGAGTAAACTTTCTTACGGTTTTTTAACTTTATTTGTGTTAAATAAATTACCATATCGTTAAGAAATGTTACAGTCTTATTTTTGTCATCACAAGTTAAAGCACATTTATATGGATTGGCATCAAACAAGCTTTTAGAATTAAGAATATCAAATAGTTGATCAAATTTCTCACAAACACTCCAAGTTGCAGCTGCCTTAGTTTTGGCACTTTTAGAAAATCTATCGAGTTCGTATGCAGTTTTTATGCCGGCCACTACGCTTCTACTGAATATCTGAGTTGCTAGTTTAACCTTCATTTTATCAAAATGCTCAAGATAAATATGTTTGTCGCTCAACTTGGGGCACATTCTTGTAACTGATGCCTGGTCTAATTTATATAATTCACGAATTACTTCCCAGCTCGCAAGACCATCAACAGTTTCAATATCGGACTTGAGCATACAATTGCGAAAAGATTTAATTAAATGTGGAGGATCAAAAATTGAAACGATTTTAACGGAATTATTAAAATTGAGTATTGGGTCAGAAGCAGTAACTCCCAAGCTTTTCAGTGCTCTTCGATTGTTTGCACCTTGGTCGCAAATAACAGCTCTTACTGTAAGGCCCAATGATATACATAATTGTAAATTGGTTTCTATTAAGTTCGTTAAGGTATCTGAAGGAATCGCATTCTCAGAGATGTAGTAAGATAAAATATTTTTCCAATTTTCAACTAACCCGCGGACCATAAATACACAAACATAACTGCCTAATTTTGCCTGTCTTTTGTCGTCCCCTAGATCAACATATCCATCAACACAGTCTCTGATAGAATTATACTTTAAATCTTTTTTTATTTTAATTTCGTCAATCAACAAACTGCATTGCCTGCCTAAAACACTTAAGCTTTCAACTTTTTCTTTCAAACATTTTAACATAAACGAATTGTTGGTGCCTGGAAAGAAATTCTTTATGGGTTGCCATCGAATAAGTGACGTCTTTGATGGTAAATCGAAACTTAATTTGTCTCGTAAAAAGTTATATGCCTTAGGAGAGCGATAATACAAATTCTGCGCTAGAACCTTATATTTATCTGGCCATTTCTGAGTTTTATTTCTTTCAGACAAAATCATTAAAGAAAAATTTTTCGCATGTTGACTTTTCATTGGGGTAGATACTCGATCGGCTAGCAAGCAAGCAATTTGCTAGCCGAAATCCTGGATACTCAATCAATTTTACCAAGGAAATTTGAATTTCAAATTATATTTTTCAAAAATTTTTTGTTTATTTTTGCAATTGTACAGTAAAACAACAGAAAAATTTGTTGATCATTTTTAGAAGCGGCAAAATTTACTGTGCAATCGCAAAAAAAAACAAAAATTTTTTGAAAAATATAACTTGAAATTCAAATTTCCTTGGTAAAATTGATTGAGTATCCAGGATTTTGGCTAGCAAATTGCTTGCTTGCTAGCCGATCGAGTATCTACCCCATTGTCTGCTCAACCAATGTGCTTAGAGGCATTTTAGCTTGAAGTTTGAAATTATCAAGTTTTTTATTTGCTACCCTATTTTTTTGTTCTAACTTCTTAATTTTTTTGTACAATTCTGTTTTTTCATGTTTCAATTTGGTAATTTTTTTAACAAATTTATGATTCATCGATCGATATACTGCTATATTTCTTTCCCGTGTTTCACAACTATCACATACTATCGGGTCTATTGCTAAAGGAGCTGTTACTTTATCGAAATATGGATCTGGTATCTGAGCAATCTGTTCTAAGTTTAAATCTTCAAGATCTTCATTCGTAGATGAATACGTTTTAATATTTGAACTCTCAAAGAATTTAGAAGTAAAGGTTTCATTTAAACTTGGAGATAAATTTAAATTGTTTTCTTTGGTAACGTCCGAGTACTCTGGTTCATTTTGAGGTAAATTTAACGTCGGAATGGCTGTTCTCTTCAGCTTACGTTTTCCTATATAATGCGGTTCAAAATGTTTTGAACAAAGAAACATCCTATTGGCATTTATAGCCAATATTCCACAATTTAACCATGTTTCGTGGTACCAATAATATTTAGCGGAATATTTAAACAACCGAGCACCATCCCGTTGCTTAGAATCACAACCCTGAACGGAGCATTTAAGTCCCACACGACCACTCATAATAATTATAATAATAATAATAATAGTATATTTATAATATTTACGGTTTCAATAATTACGAAACAATACTCACGTGTACAAATAGATGCAAACGAAAAGCCGAGGTTGAAAGTTTTAAAAAAAACTGTTTCGAATATATAATCACTAATAATCACTATAATCACTATAATGTATTAATTAGAATATAATCACAAAATAATTTTAGCACTATTTGCAGTAGGCACTTGGCGAAACACACTGACACTTAATAAACACACTTCGTTAATTAAATTTTTGAATATTTTAATTAAAAAATTTGTTGAAAAAGTTTAAAAATCACTCGATCGATTTCGACTTGTTAGGTTATCTCAGGAGTATCTAATGATTTGTAAAAATTAAAATTTTTGTTATGTAGCTGTTTAGTAGGAAAAAGCAAAAAAGGAATCAAAGAAGAGACAAAAATAGGCAATAAAAATTAATCTATTGATCGCCCCAACTAGGGGCGGGTGTACGATTAGTCATCAGTCTAGGGTAGCAGGTGCACGATTAGTCATCGGCTGAGTAACAAAATTTTAGGTAAATTCAAGTACATTTAATTACCCGACGTATTAGTCAAATTATTGCGTACGTGAGAATAGAAAAAGGCGGGGTCTTTTGAAACGGAAAGCACTTTTACTCAGTGTATAAGTATTCGTGTTTCATAGAATTGCCGTCATCTGATATGTAGCCCATGCGGCGTTGGTTCCCGCAGCTCAAGCCGGCAGAGGGGAACAGTGTGGGTTTCGGGGTACTCAGACTACGGCCTAGATTACCGCATATTTGAATAATAAAAGGGAGAGAAGAGACAGCATATTGCATGCCATCAAATGGTGTGTGTAGGGATGAGATATTGGGATCCGGACCCAATAGGTGTGAGGTATACTCCAACGATGTTTTAGGCCATTAAGCCGTGGTTATTAATTGATTAATTTAGGGTAGCATTATTACCCTAAATTAATTATATGTGATAAAAAAATTTTGTTTTGCCAGAGGGATCTTGATTTGTTTTGGCCTACGGCCCTAGTGATTAGTAAGTATTTTTTTATTTTAGATCTGCAAAACGTTACTGGTAGAAGGGTGTGCAATGCCTGAGGCACTGTTGCTTAAGAACCACCCGTCCCTTGTTCCAGAGGGACAACCAACATACGCTTTGCGGATCGGTACCGCTTGGATTAGTATGGTGAGTTATGTTTATACTTACTGAAATACCGGCAACTGCCTGGAATTGTCCCAACTTGATCTTCTAAAAAAAAACCCAAGCAAATCACTGTTTTTTTTTTATTTAACACAAATTATTCACTATGAAAAAAACCCACTAACAAACAAAACTATATTTAATTCACTAAAATATTAATTCACTAAAATTCCCGGAAAAACTGAACGACTTTAATTAACTCACTAATAAAAACTTATTGACTGACTGACCCCTTACCAAAATTTTGGTACGGTATTTATACATATTACTTGGTTGAGGCGGGAGGGGAAAATTTTTAGTACAAAATGTGCTACTCTCTTAACCAAATATAATTATTTCTGCCAACATTTTTAGGTACGTGAATGCAACAACAAACACAGAGAAGCATTTGTAATTTCGGCATGACTAGATATTTGATGAATTTTAGTGAAGATGATCTCTTCAAGGTCGTGGCGAAATTACTTCAAAAATTATTATTATAATTATATGAAAATTGTGTGGGTTGAGTTTTTAGAATTGATAACGGAATAAATCCCGTTACACTGTAATTGGTGAGAACCAGATTTCTCTCTGTTCGTTAAGGATATTTTGGTTAAGAAATATTGATTTTCGAATTTCGTAAGATTCTAAGGTATCTAAACGTCTGCCTTTGGGTTGTATATGTAATATGTCTAAATTGTTCGAGCTTCCTCTATGATTTTCTGAAGTTAAATGGTTATGGAAAGTTGATTGATTGTTACCAGATAAATGTTCTCTAGCTCTAACTCCAAAATTGCGCGAAATCAGAAATTGCGTTCCTATGCGAAATCAGACATATAAGCTGAAATTTATATGCAAATTAATGATGACTAGTAACTCATCTCATGAGTGAAATACCAAGGTAAACATCTATTTATCCTTAGAATAGCTCATCCGTCAGCTCAATGTAGTAAATCCACTGATCTATATACATGGATACGACATCAATGTCAGAAACCATATAAAACAACAGCAAAAAGAGGGAGCACTTTTTTTATAGTCATATCGCTCGTTTATACACACCTCTTGCTTTAAAAAAATATTTCCGAAAGATAGGACCGTACCGAAGATAGATTTAATTTCGAAATTTTCTGCAATTGGTTTTTTATTATTATAGTCATGAACAAATAATAATATTCAAATGGTTTAAATTATAAATCACATTTTATTCATTTAATTCATGTGGTACCGCTTTTGTATCTAAATTTCTTCTTGCTATTTCCCTTAATATTTCAAATGCTCTCCTGCAAATAATTCGAATAAAAAAAAGTTCGTGTTGTCAAAACGTCAAACGTCAAAAACTCATAGGAACTAGTTTTCTGTTTACATTAATTTGATTTTCGAAAATTCGGAATTCAAGAAAAGACAGAAAATTTTTCTGTCTTTGTCACAAACGTAGAACTATTTTTGCTCTACCATATAGTTTTTGACATGTCGTATCCATGTAATATAGATCAGTGAGTAAATCGAAGCTTTGCTTATATTTTAAATCAAGTCAGCTTCGCATTGCTCATGAAAATTTTATTTTGCGAGCAGTTCAATAATAAACGTTAAAATATGTATTTGGGGCCGGTGAAAAAGAGGCACAATGTCTCTGAGAATACACAAAATCGAGGATAGACGGCCAAATCCCTTCATGGGATGTAACACCACCAGTATAAATATACGTAATATTCTACTATGAAGAATACTATGTAAGGACCGTAACCACGTCTAGGTATTTACGTAAAACTGAGGTACGTGCGTTAACACGTACATGAGTTAGAACAGTTATTGTATTGGACACAGTATGATCCTTTGGATCTAGTTTCTAAATGAATTTGGGATATGCAAAACTCGCAACTCATTGTTCTGTTATATGTAGTTCTCGTGGTCGTTGTGTTGTGGGATGATTTTGCAACAACGTTGCTATTAATAAAATTATTAAATATTGAAAATTTATTAAATATTGAAATGACCTGGCCTTTAATATTTTTGTTCTCAAACCATTCATTCATATCAGATCTTGTAATTTCCAAAGTTTACCTCAATTTGTTCCTCAAAATAAATTAACTCTACCCGATGTTATTTGGAATTGTTACGAAACATGATTTATTGTCCTAGTTTTATAAAAGACTAGCTGACCCGGCGAACTTCGTATCGCCTCAAAATCAATAAATGTTTTTTAAAGTTATTAGCTTAATAAAATTGAGTTTTTTATTAAGATTAAATAAATTAAATGAATTCTCCAAATTAATTAAATTCAATGAAATTACAAAAATCAAAATGAAATATATTTTAATTACATTGAAATGAATGTAATTCACGTGGCAGCAAGGCTTTCGTTTTATTGAATTGAATAGAAATGGTTCGCGTAGCATTATTGCACTACTTTCTTTTAAACTATTTGCTGGGTGAGTTGCAATTGAGTCGATTCCCTTCATTGTAGCACCTTGTGATATACGACATTTTTTGTTTTATTGTTAGGTGCGAGAACGAATAAAGCGGATGGTTTAGGTATGGTTAAATTTACCATTTAAAACAAAGTCGGTTAGCTACACCATTTCATTTTTTTTTATTTTCCAATGTTTTAATAGTTATTATGCTATTCGGAACGGAGTCAAATCCAACAAAACAAAGATCATAAAAATCGGTCCAGCCGTTCTTCAGTTATAAATGGTGTAACTAACCCGACTTTGTTTTATATATATAGATTACACCGATAGTGGAATAGACAGTTATAGATTTTCTTATTTTACGATCTACGATCTTATACAGTTTTATCTCCAAACGAATACATTTATTTTATCCACTTGGACATTGCGGTAACTGCCCGCAATTCACATCCCCCTCGTAAAATCTGCTTATTCCTAGTTTTTTTCGATTTACCTAGTTCAAACATTTTTTTATTAAAATTTTATTAGTAACATAGAAAGACATTGAAAAATGTGAACAACAGGTATACATTTTGACCGCAAGATACCCCGCTCTTCCTACTATAAGTTTTACTATACAATGCCACATACGTAATAATAAATATTTTAAATTTTATTCCAACTAACCAACTTGTAATCATAAATGGTAACTATTTTGTGCATACTTTCCAACTTCCGTGCTGCAGTTAGTAAGTCAGTCACAATTTTAAAATATGCAATTTGCTGATTGTTGAAAACTCGTATCGCGGATTAATCTTTTTCCAATTTGTATATGTTAAATCGTATCGTTTAGGGATTTTAAGAAAGTAAACAAATATATAGAAAGATTTTAAATCCAAAATAATTTTATTTGAAAATGTTTATGTGAGAGAACCCGTCAGCTTACATGACGAAAACTTTTTCCCAACAAATCATGAATGAGACACTACTTTTACAGTAATAGTAGGTAAGGTACATATGACTAGAAAATCAATTGCATACATATTTTATCATCTTGTAATACAATTTTTTGTATTAACATTCTCCTATCTGCACGCACATGGTATACACATCATCGCGCAAGCAAATGCAATGCAAAACTAAAATTACGAAAAACACAAAACAAAATACATATTTTCGTTTTTTGTGTGTACAGCGAAGAAAATAAATGTGTGTTTTTGGGTTTGGTTATTTTTTCGTAAATATAAAAAACTATTTCGTTCTGTGTCGCTCAATGTGTAATTTCATTATTGGCCGCATGGCGCTATTCCAGTTTTTTTAATGTTCGCGCTTGGTTTTTCTTATTGTTCTTTTTTTTATGACAAACACGTTCCTTTTGTTTCTGTGATTTTTTTCTCTTTTTAGTTGGGATTCACACCGACACCGGAATTTTTGTGACACTTTTCTTTGGCGGGGAGTACGATTTTCCGCGTGATACACATGGTTCTTTCCATAGAAGCAGTGTGATTTTGAACGCGAATGTAAATGGAATTCCGTCGGCATTGCATATTGGGAAAATACAAAAAATTCTATAAACCAAAAAATTGCAAAAATGCCGCTAAAATCGGCTTAGCAAGGTAACAAAAAAAAAATTGTACTAAAGTCAGTTTAGCGAGGCCAATGTTTTTAGAATTGTCAAATAATCTTAATACCGAAAAAATAAACAATCGGAATACGTACGCACACCTTAAAACTTGCGACCAATTTTATATAATATTCATATAAATTGTAATAATAATATAGGTACAATTATTGAGTACCGAAAAAGGTTAAAATACAATTTTAACGAATATAAATTTTATGATTCGTTTCTTGGGAATCGGAAAAAATCGACAAAAAATATGAGTACTAATAATTTTAGTACGTACCTATTTTCAAATGGTGGCAGCACTATATTCTTCAAATCAAAATGTACTAAAATATTGGCGCTAAACTGAACTTAATTTTTTTTATTTAATTTTTCACAATTCACTAGAATTCACAACAATAAACCAACACAAAACTTATATAATTCGAAATTAATTGTTTAATAAAAGAAAGAACAGAAAAAAAATCACAACACACACAACACACAAACACTGTATTAGAAGAGTAATAACATTAATATTTTTTGAACATTTTGATTTTAGATATGATACGTTCGAAAATTCTGTATAATTTTAGTACTCAGACCATTTTTTGAAGTTGTCGTTAATAACTACGGTGAGGCAGCACGAGTACATCAAGTTAAATAAAATAAACGGTAATTTTGGTAGGAGAATTTTGATTTGATTTTCCGTTATAATATATTTTTTTGCCGAAAACGAATTGGAACGATTGCTTAATATTTTAGTATTGAATTTCTTGGCCATTTCGTAACGAAATTTATAAACGTGGACCATTTCTTAAGAGATTTGGAATAAAGTTTTGTTTTGACATTAGTAAATATTGGTTGTGTTGGATATGACGATTTTACTTTAAAATAAATAACACTCGTCCTAATAATTAATTTTGAATAAATTCGGTTTGTGCATTCCTCGTTTCATTATTTTCGGGATGCATCAATTCGCATTATTTGTGCTCATTCTCAGACGCTTTATTATGTCTGCATTCTGATTCTTATTTTGCATTCTCTTATTTCAGAATTATATAAATTTACTTTAACTTCAATGCGTGCCACCATAACGCATTTATCTATTCCGGCCAGACTCACCTTCAACAATGCTATTGCAGTTATTAGGGCTTCTCCCCTCAATAGGCCTTTTTATTAAGTCTGTTCACTTCCCGTGCACTCTTTTTTCACAATCGCTACATTTTCAATACAGGATCGAACATTTTTCTTTGTGATTGACAGATTCGTGAACATATCGTGGTTTTGCCTATTCCAATTCCATTTTCCTTTCGTTAGTTCTTACATTTCCGTCTCATTTTAAATTCCTCTCGTGCTTCCTTAAGGAAATAGTTCTGTCGAAAAAGGATAATTCTCTGGCTTCTTCGTCATTTTGTAAGATATAGGTTTCAAGCGGGCTTGACTCCTTTAATTGAATTTTAAACCTCAATTTCGATTCGCCTTCAAATTATTTTAACTTTTACGTCATGCGTAAATAATTTATTTTGTACGAGTATTTGGTAAAATTTCCAGCTCGATAAACCGATTACCTTGTTCGTCTAATTTGATGCCTTACTGATTTATATCTACCATGACCAAGGTTGGTTTCTGTTGTTCGGAAATAGCAGGCCGCCTACTCCCGAACAACTGAAACCAACCTTGGTGTACGTATGTTTGTGTTTGGCAAATAGTTCCGTTATTTTCATTTTTGAAGTGGCCTCGGCTAAACTGGACTTTTTGTTCTTTTCTTGTCCAACTAGCATCTCCTTTCTTTATTATTCTTTTAAATTTTGTTTCAGGTAAAGTTAACTATCAACTATCGAGCTCATCAACAATTGTATATAGACCACCTCTTTATTATGTAAGCAAGACTCAGCAATTGGCCAGAATTTCGATCGATTATCTTTTCTGTTTTTCCGTGTGCCGGTTATACAAATTATTTATAAGCTACATTGAAAATAGCTAAAAAAAATTGAGATTTTCGGTTTGTGCTCGGTATTTCACAAAATGACGCCATATCTGGCATACGAAGGGACCCCTTTTAGATCAAATACCCCTCTACGGTAGAGAGTCTTTTTTCCATATTAAGGCAATCATCTAAAATACCACTTTATACGATCTTTGCTAAGGCTGTGTGCCAAACTTAAAGTAAAAGTCAATTTTAAGTAAATTTTTCGGTAAATTCAATTATTTTTCAAAAACTCTATGGCAAACTGATCGAAACATCCGTTATAAAACCAGTTTTTACCATAGTAAACGATTTACCTTATGTTTGGCACACAGCCTAAGGGTAGTTTGTTACTCGCTAGACTCATGTGTTTCTCGCGAAATATATCATCGACGACCATCAACCACATGATTTTAACATGAGGATGGTTCAGGAGAAAAATGTTAGTCGTTGTCCCGCTTACATATGTAGCCAATATACTTTAGCGTTTAAAAAATTCATACTGTCTAGACAGAATTCTTGTACAACGTGCAATAAATATCAAAAGCGGAACACTGTTGAGAAGGATGCCATCACTTTGTCGTCCGTCTTCCACGTTGAATATAATATGAATCTTTTTTAAATAAAAAGAATTCATAAAATATAGGACGTGGAAGACGGACGAAAAAATAAAAGCGCATTGTAAAATTATAAATTATAATTAAATAAAATTAAATTTAAGTATTTTATTAATCCCAAAGTGGCTACCAATCGACGTGATATAAACACGCGTATAAAAAAACAAAGTGATAAATAAGCTAAAAAGCTCAAATAGGTGTCGATGAAGGAGCGTCCACCGTCTCCGTACAAGCAAATCCTACGATTCGAGAAGTATTTTGCAGTAAAAATTTACCAAGAATACAAGAACCAATATTACCAGTTTGGAGTTATGATGATTCAAGGATCTTTAACACAATATAAATCCGCTCTGAAATTATTTTGAGCAAAAGAGGTTAGGTTTATTCGTCTGCTCTCACCACAGTCACATGAGACCCACTAAGTAAGTATACATAAATATGGATATCTCGAGAGCAAAATACTTCTCGATGACCCCTATTCCGGAGTGCCCCGGTACCGGAATTTTAACACCTTCAGTTTGACTACTATGTATTTGTAGCTGTTCAAGTCAGAATTTTCCGGTCAAATTATAACCTAAACTTTCTACGGCATTCTTATAGAAAGACAGTAACTGTTGGTTGACACAGACTGTCAACCTTATTTGGTTTCAATATCATACTACATTCCGCCATGGCAGAGTTGGTCTACTGTACTATAATCATGGTTCTAGCTAGATCTTTGAGAAAATGGGGTTTCCTTGCAAATTGCCAACGAAATCGTTCACATAAGGAATTGGGTGGCGATCAAGAACTATGATGGCGTTTAAACAGCGATAATCACCACACGAGTACCATGATCCATCGGCTTTCTTCACCATGTGAACCGGGCTTGCCCAACTACTGCTTCATGATCGACAAATTACGGCTCTCAACAAAAATTCGAATTCCTTTGATGCTTTCTCGAGTTTATCGGGCTCCAATCGTCGAGGTCGAGCATATACAGGATATCCTGTCTTGATAATTTGATGTACTATAGCAAGGAATTTCCTTTCATGGTGGTAGAAATATCGTAATTTGTTTGAACTCCTCCACTAGACCAGCGTAGTTCGAATTCAACTGGTATGTTTTGTATTCGGTTGACTCATCGACGGTGACGCTCATACAACTTGAATCGAAATCGATTAGCACTCCGTATTTTATAATGAAATTTACACCGATGATTGCGGTTGTTACGTCTGCAATTAAGAATGTCCACATGAATTCACGTCCTAATCTGAGGTTTACTTTCAGTGTTGTAGTGTCTGATGTAATGACTGATATGTCTGCCCCTTGTATCAATCAAAAATCCGATGTTCTTAGTATTGTCGTAAATTTTTAGTCGGTTAATGAATTTTGATTTAGACTGTTCGCTACCTAAATCCGACGCAAGCTATTTGCTTCATTTACTATTTGACTAGGCAGCATTCGTTGCATCAAAATTGCACGGAACGCGGCATGGGTTTACTTTAACGCCAAACAACTAGTGAACCCGCAACAATTTGGATGCTCCGAACAGGATTTCGCTGAATTACTGCGACTGCGGAATATGTCGAATTTTCGTTCAACCTCAGGCACCTGATTAGACAACTTTTGTAGTACACTGATTTCGGACGATACTGCCGAAGTAAATTTTGAATTAATCGATGCTGCGGATTGCTATTTTTGATCGATGCTGCGGTTTGCTATTTTTCATTTGAATCACTGCAGCATGAGCCATTTTGGGTAGTCGCGCAGCCCTAAGGTTGATGAGTGCCGTTTCTGTTAACGAATCGGCTACCAAATTTTTTAAGTTTTGATACAACTGGGTCGGTTTTGCATCACCAAGTTGTACATCGGTAATCGCTTCTCGGAATCTTTTTTGCTCCGAACCCAAGTAAAATTCTACTATTACTGACTTCTCGTGCTCGTACTTTCCGTTTTCTGGAACTTGAGAGATTTCCGTTTGGATACCTATAGATCGCTGAGTAACGATGCTAGATCGAACCAGAATTCCAGGCTACAAAATATAATTGCGTGCTGTTTAGACTGTCGATCAGTTTCGGCATTGGCAAGCGTGGAATCGTAGGATTTGCTTGTACGTTGACGGACCGCTCCTTTGTTATCTTTATCGACACTCATTTGAGCTTTTTAACTTATTTATCACTTTGTTTTTTATATACGCGTGTTTAGATCACGTAAGTTGGTCACCACTTTAGGATTAATAAAATACTTATATTTAATTATAATTTAAGCCCAAAAAATTTACAATGCGCTTTTATTTGTTCGTCCATCTATACGTTGAATATTTTATGAAGCCTTCTTTCCTTCTCAGTTTTCTATTGTTGATGTTTATTGCAGGTTGTACAGCAATTATTTCATGACAGTATGGTTTTTTTTAAACGCTAACGTATATTGGCTACATATGTAAGCGGGACAACGACTAACATTTTTCTCCTGAACCATACTCATGTTAAAATCATGTGGTTGATCGGTCGTCGATAATATTTTTCGCTAGAAGCACATGTATCTAGCTAGCGAGTATAACAAACTACTCTTAGTCAAAGATCGTATAAAGTGTGTTTTAGATGATTGCCTTAATATGGAAGAAAGACTCCCTCCCCTCCCATAGATGGGTATTTGATCTAAAAGCGGTCACTTTGTATGCCAGATATGGCACATTCGGAAGTAAGGTTAGGTCTTAATTATCCATTTTTATCTTTCTGATGGCAATTTTTTTTTGAGAGGAAGTTTCTAGTGAAATTTAGTCCCGGTAACAAAACATTCTTTTCCGTTTCCATGTTCCTTTCGAAGGCTTAAATGGTCCGAAATGTGAAATGCCGAGCACAAACCAAAAATTTGTATAAGCGGAAAATGGAATAAGGAGGAAAGATCATGCAATCGAAATTCTGGCCAATTGCTGAGTCTTGCTTATATAATAAAGAGCTGGTCTACATACAATTGTTGATGAGCTCTCTAGATAGCAGATAGTTAACTTTACCTGAAAGAAAAATTAAAAGAATAATAAAGAAAGGAGATGCTAGTTGGACGAGAAAAGAACAAAAAGTCCAGTTTAGCCGAGGCCACTTCAAAAATGAAAATAACGGAACTATTGGCCAAACACAAACACATGTACAGTAAGACTAGGCCGCCTATTCTCGAACAACAGCAATTACACTTGATCATTGCAGATATAAATCAGTAAGGCATCAAATTAGACGAACAAGGTAATCGGTTTATCGAGCTGGAAATTTTTCCAAATACTCGTACAAAGTTAAATGTTCCGTCTTATTGTTATAATCTGACAAATGTGTGAGCCAATTTAAATTTTATTTTACTTCATTTTATTAAATTATTATGGAGTTCGTTTTGATCGTCGTAGAAGAAGGACGTGTTTTGTCTTTCTTTGTGTAGTGCAACTAAAATTTATTTATTTTATTTTAATGTGATTTAAGTGTTAATGATTAAATAGTCAATTAAAATAAATTATAATAAAAATATTTGTTTAATTTTAATTTTAGTGAAGGGACATTAATATTGCTAAATATAAAATAGATTGTGTATAGTGCGCGACAATGGTGGGTGTATTTACACTCTTTTTTGTAAACGGGGTGTTTGCTGTGCGATTTCAAAGGATTTGTAAGGGAAGTGGTTTTATTATTTTTATTCATGTTTTATTGAATTTTCCACATAAATTTTATTTTATTTATATAATTGTGTTTTATTAATTGTTAAAATAAGTAGATACGCATTTGTAATATGTCGTCGTCCGTAGTAGTGATGTGGTACGGTTTATGTGTGAGTGGGAGCTGTGTACATTGCGTTTGTGTATAGAAGAAGAATGTTAAAAATGTAAAAGAGAAAATATCCTTATGTTTTTATGTACATGCAAATTTGTTTTTTTTTTTTTTTTTTTTGTAATACTGTTGTATATCCATTCGACTAAGCATCACATGAAAATAATAATATGTTTTTTTTTCCTTTTTTTTTAACGTAATGATTAAGTTAAGTCAAATGGGAGAAAAGGATAAAATAAAATATAAAAAGAATGCGGTGTTTGAGTTATATTTGTTTCATGATCATGATGATCAAAAATAAAAATGAACATTGAAATTAAGATGTGTATTCGCTTGTGCGTGTGTTTGTTGCTGTGTGAATTGTATTTCCAAATATTTTGCTTTGAAATGAATTAACAAATGTTTTGTGATATATGGTATCAATACCACTACAATGTAATTTTTCTATATAGAAAAACGGCCTGTTATTGTAGTGATATTGACGGTATATATAAATGAGTGTGTATTGTATGTATATGTAATATATCCCTTTTCCGGCCCGCGATCATAATTGTGCGTGTACGAAAAAAAACATCATGTCAAAAATTTATTTTTGTAGGTATTTTGGGCCGACGTACACATTTGTGAATTCTACTTAAATCGTTTTCGTTCGAAAAATAGCACTATAACTATAATAATAATAAAATAATTAATACATATGTTCTCAAAAACAAATAATTAATATGTGATATAATTTACATGTTATCAAATTATAATGCTGTTTTAAACAAAAATTCCGATTTAACTAAGATTCGTTAAAATCCGGAAGACATTACAAACTGTCATTTTGGCGTACACATTTCTGTGCGGTGGACTTAAAGATAAGAAGAAAATAATTGTATCTGCCCGGAAAGGGATAGATCAGAGTAGTTGCCGTAGTGTGGATGTGCGCAATAAGTTGTATTGGGTGAACTATGCGAAGACATTTCAATGTGATTTTTCCCGATAAGTTTTTACGCATACATTGAAATTTATCGATGAGTTGGGACTCATGTGACTTGTGTACGCGTGAATGATATTTTGAGGTCAGAAACAGGTATCAAATGAGTCTTCGTGTGGTGTCCCCCAATGTAATTTAAATGCATGCATATGCATTGTAATAATGTATAATGTACACATGCATTGATACGTGTTATTATTATTTATTATTGACTGCTTTTAATGTTTATTTAACCGGTTTATAATTTATTTAATTAAATTAATTTTCTCTCTAATTCCAATTTCAAATAATATAAATAAAACATATTTTTTGTAGTAGTAGTATTTTTTATCTTTACATAGGTGTGATATGTGTTACGGCATAGCAAAGGGAATATGGTTTCTAATTTTTATTTTCGTTTATAACGACAAGTAAATCTTTGATGTGCTTCCTCAGGCTTTTAATGTTGACTATTATTTTAGATTGCTTACTGCTATTTTCTATGAAAGAATTTATCCAGCTCCACAATTTTTCTCGTAACAGGTTCGCAATTCCATGGGAACGTAAGTTGCGAATATCGATTGATTTGAGTTCTAATTCTTATTCAGCGACTTGCTCAGGCACCAATTATGTAAGAAGCGGTCCGCGTGGTTTTATTTTCCGTTCGTGCCATCACCTCACGTAAATCTTGCTCTTTTTTAATTGACTGACATGTGTGGAATTGTCTCAGTAATCTGTTTCTAGACGTATACTGTGGACGGGAAGATGCACAAATTAATGTTTGAGTATGAAATGGGCTGGATTGGAATTCTAACAAATTTTAATTTTAGGAAGCTGAATTTGACTGGGCCATCTCTTAGCGGGTTAAAGCCCAGTTTCTTTCGGCTATAGTGAATGGAGGACTGGATAGTTCCTTGGCCGATCGTATTCGGATATGTTTTTTAGAAAAATCCAGAACTTCATCCGGGATTTATGTTGCAGTCTCAAATTAGCTCAGCATACCAGGTTCGAGCATGATTGCTTAAGAAATTGCCATCTGAACTCCAGAGCTTCTCTAAGGTTCATTATTAAATCCCCACCCGATTCTGAATACCTGATTTGACTATATATATTTTTGGGATATGGTTCTCAAGTTCTATTCAGAATAGTCCAATTGTAGAATTTTAGACGGCCTGGTTTCATTCATTATATCCGAATTCAAAAATTTCGTCAAATTCAGCTTTCCACACCGAATTTGACCATCATTTGTTGAGAGATGGCCTACTTCCATTGAACATAATGTTAGAGTGCCATTCCAATCTTGCATACCACATTTGACAGTGATTGGTAGTGGAATGGTAAGGCTCCATTAAGCATGGCACAATATGTCCTATGCAGTATAATTTACTTGGTAATTATTCTTTGGTGACCAAAATTAATAAAACATTCGAAATTTTTGCGAAATAAGCTAAATTTATTTAAAATATCCAATCCGATAGATAATTCTCCAGGAACCATTGCCTTTGAGATGCCTCACATAGTTTTTGTTAAATACTAAAGGATTTTATAGTAATTTTTAATATAATTTAAATAATTATGGTTTCAGGAAATTCTACTGTAAGTTGTGGAATTGCATTAGGATTAAATTAATAAATGTTTATATTATTTAGGAAACCGGAAAATATTAATTTAGAATTAATTTTCAGGAAATCTACGGATGTAGGAAAAATAATATTTCTTCGAAATATTAATTGGATGGTTCACAAGCCAAACCGATTAACTCGATTTCTTGAAATTTTTAAATTTTAATATCAACGTATATACTTGATTGGCTCCTAACGGTATATATTCAAAACAAATTTTTGTAATAATAAGTGTTACCACCACTAAATGGCAAAATTAAAAGTAACTAAAGTTGCAATTTATAATGAATTTACAAAACCCATTTTTGTATATTCTCATTTTTCGCGACTTTTTGTTTTATGGAGTTAATCGTTTTGGCAAATGAAACATCCAATTGTTGATTGTGTAGATTAGAATTGCGTTGTCATTGTGTTACTAACTATCTACTTTACCTAGGTGTCTGTAACCGGGCTGATTCAATCAATCAATTTTGTTTAAGAAGCCGGAAAGCATTAATTTTGAATTAAATTTCAGGAAATTTTTCAGATGTACACACTAATAAATTTTTTCCCTCAGGTTGCTGATTTTGAGAAGCAATTGTTGAAGACCAATACCATCGTTATCCATTAAACCTATTAAGCCTTTATCCTCTCTCTAGTAGTTAGAAGTAGATTATAATTGTGTTGTGCCGTACGATCGCTAGGTGTCTGAAACCGGGTCGTTCCGTCCCAAAAAAAATAAATACCTTTCCTTTCCCTCCTATTGTTATGTGTAAACAGGCTGTAGGAATAGGCCCGGCGTTATCCGGGACCACCTGTCAAGTACTTGGTTCTACAGTCCAATCAATCAATCAATCACTTCATTTTATTAAATTATTACATTTATTTTGTGTGCTTTCCGAATTAAAATAATTTTAATAAACATTTTTATTTTTCATATATTAAAATTCGGGGATAACTTCACATATAAAGTGTGTTTGGATTAAAATATAATATAAAACGGGGCGGAGCTAACTTCACACAAGAGCTAAAGGGATATAATTATGTTAGTGTTGCCTGATTTTTTTTTTTAATTTCGGGGATGAATCCGGGGATAACTTCACATACGTAGTCAATGCCCGCTTGGAACCTATATCTTATAAAATAATGAAGAAGGCCAGGGAATTATCTTTCTCGACAGAACTATTTGCCTATAAGGAAGCACGAGAGGAATTTAAAGGAAGAAAGAAATGTAAGAACTCAAAAAAGGAAAATGGAATTGGAATAGGCAAAACCACGATATGTTGACGAATCTGTCAATAACAAAGGAAAATAATCGATCCCAAATGAAGCGATTGCAAAAAAAGAGTGCACGAGAAGTGCGCAGACGGAATAAAAAGGCTTATTGAGGGGAGAAAGCCCTAATAACTGCAATAGCATTGTTGAAGGTGAGTCTGGCCGGAACAGAAAAATGCGTTATGGTGACACGTATTGAAGTTGAAGTAAATTATGTAATTCTGAAATAAGAGAATGCAAAATAAGAATCAGAATGGAGACATAAAGCGTTCTGAGAAAGGGCGCAAATAATGCGAATTGATACATCCCGAAAATAATACACAAACCGAATTTATTCAAAATTAATTATTAATTGGCGTTATTCCATTTAGAATTCTAAATCTATTTAGAACCTAAAATCCAACCCAAAAAGATTTTAAAAATCGGTTAAGAAAAGGACGTGTGTAATTTATTGTAATGTAAAATGGTCATATCCAACACAACCAATATTTACTATGTTAAAACAAAACTATATTCCAAATCTCTTAAGAAATGGTCCACGTTTATAAATTTCGTTACGAAATGGCCAAGAAATTCAATACTAAAATATTAAGCAGTCGTTCTATTCCGTTTTCCAGGAAAATATATTTTAACGGAAAATCAAATCAAAATTCTCCTACCAAAATTACCGTTTATTTTATTTAACTTGATGTACTAGTGCTGCCTCACGACACGACGTATTAACGACAACTTCAAAAAAATGAGAAACGGTTTTTTTTACTTTCGTTTCAGTTTATCAGTTGACATGACAGTTGTCGGACGTATCATATCTAAAATCGAAATGTGCAAAATATAAATGTTATTACTCTAATAATACAGTGTTGTGTGTGTTGTGATTGTTTTGTGTTCTTTCTTTTATTAAACAATTAATTTCGAATTATATAAGTTTTGTGTTGGTTTATTGTTCTGAATTCTAGTGAATTGTGAAAAATTAAATAAAAAAAAATTAAGTTCAGTTTAGCGCCAATATTTAAGTACATTTTGATTTGAAGAATACAGTGCTGCCACCATTTGAAAATAGGTACGTACTAAAATTAATATATTTTTTGTCGAATTTTTTCCGATTCCAAAGAAACGAATCATAAAATTTATATTCGTTAAAATTATATTTTTAACCTTTTTTGGAACTCACTAATTCTATCTAAGATATTATTATTATAAATTATGAATATTTATATAAAATTGGTCGCAAGATTTAAGGTATGAGTACGTATTCGGATTGTTTATTTTTTCGGTATTAAGATTATTTGGCAATTCTAAAACATTGGTCTCGCTAAACTGACTTTAGTACAATTTTTTTTGTTACCTTGCTAAACCGACTTTAGCGGCATTTTTGCAATTTTTTGGTTTATAGAATTTTTGTATTTTGTATATGTACTCCAAACTGCGAACTGTAAATTGGATGAAAAATTCGGCAAAATTTTACTGGTCGTTTGTTTTGTTTCAACAAGCTACTCGCTAGAAATGCTTATGGCTTCATTCTAAAGGGGGATAGAACAATATAAAACCGGTTTTATTGCGGCAGAAAGGTAATGGGGGAAAGAATCGAAGATGAAGCCATTTCTTTGATATCCCGTGTGGCCGCGTAGATAGAGTTTCATGTTTTTCGCAGCTCAAACGATGAAATTGTTGACAAAGATTGGTAGATAGAGTCAGAGGTGTGCGGTGCTACATATTTCGTATTTGATTATTTATTATTGTGACTTTCGTGATGGACGATGTTGTTGGAAAACCGTTAATTTGAAGAAAATCGGGAAGCTCAAAATGCGCTATATATGTAATCCTAGAAAAAGGTAAATTATCATCGAATTGGTATGAATCTTTTGTTTGTCAAAATTTGATTCCAATATAAGAAATGGAGATGACCAAATTGAGTAGGACTAAAATTTTCTAAACCGATTAAAAAATATATGTTTCATACCGAGAAGATGGAACTCGGTTTTTACAATAAAAATGATATTATTATAAAAATTTCGATAAATATAAACTGATTAGGATAAAACTCGGCTTGTATGGTTTTTATTAATACAAACATATTGGCAAGCGAGGGTTCCTTGAATGACTTTCAACACGCCAATATGGTGGGCAGATTTTTTTTATTGAAAATTAAAAGATTTAACAAACGATTTTTACAAACGTGAAACCATAATTCCAGTTTATTTAATTTTTCTTTTAATCCGGTCCTATTTCAACTGCTGATTCTTCAGAATACGATTGATTTGTTTCTTGAAGTGCTGTGTATTAAATAATTCAGCAAAGACGAAGTCGCCTAACTGGCTTCACATCGATGCCAATCTGTTCTACGTTAAAACGGTTCTAAAGCAAACCAAAGTTACCTGTAACGAGTATACGCCCCACTAACAAAAGCGGATGAAATTAGAGAGTTAGTTAGATGCTCTTCAGGAATCTACCATACTTAATAAGTTTTGTAAAATACAAGTAGAGTACCAACATTACATCTGTGCTCTAAGGAATCGAGGGAGGATTTAATGGATACACCGTTTTTCGCGCAAACGTTTATATTCTGAGGCATTCCAAAAGAAGTTTAGACTTCAGACAAAACTTTAATATATTTATTTCAGAATTTAATTTGAATTACAGATGGAAATCTGCAAGAATCGCAACAATCAGTTTCGAACTTAATGAGATTATTGATTTGAAAAAATCAGTCATCTCATCAGGCCGCGGCGACTGACGTTGATATTTTTACATAGGAATATTGTCTATATATAGAACAATACCATGTAGTTGTACTACTAGCGAACAACTACTAGCGACCAACTTGTGTTTGTGTTTGTAACTTTAATGTCTGGCACAGACATACCGGCCCACTTGTCAACAACGTTGACACAATTAATTCAGTGACAAACCTGTTGGATGTTGAAGCACGGTGGGAGATATAGTGCTCCGACTCACTTTGCTGCAGCTATGGCCTCTACAGATTCATCAGTCTTATTAATTGGTAGTGGACATATCTATCAAAAAGTGACCTGGTGTAAGTATTGTAAGGTCGTCGGGATCATTTGTATTGGGGCACAGCGGACGTGAATTTAAAGCCCATTCGATTTGTATGAGAACGGTACTCATTTCCTCGTACGTTAATTTGGTTTCACCAATAATTCTGTGCAGATGGTACTTCACGGACTTTACTCCGGCCTCCCAAAGGCCACCGAAGTGAGGTGACGAGGGTGGAATAAAATGCCAAGTAACTCCGTCGTTTGCTAGATGCTCCGTAATGTCAGACTGTAGTGGTTTCATGGCTTTCATGTGGTTAAGTTTTAGCTCCGCTGATGCTCCAGCAAACGTTGTGCCATTATCGCTATATAAATCCGAGATTTTGCCACGGCGAGAGGTCAATCTTTTGAATGCTGAAATGAAAGCAATAGTGGTCAGATCACTTACGATTTCCAAGTGTATAAGCCTTTGTGCTAAGGCATACGAATACACATATGTAACCCTTATATGCTTTGCTGCCTCTTCCCTTTGACATACGAAACGAAATGGGACCAGCATAATCAACTCCCGAATGTTGAAATGGTCGGCTTTGATTGACTCGAGGATAAGGGAGATTCCCCATTAACAGATAGTACATCGTGCTATGTGATAGTACATCGAAATAAAAGTAATTTGTTCTGAGCTTTTGGGTCGAAACATCCCAATATAATCTGCATTACTTAAATTTTGTAAGAGTTTACTGCTACAGCCGGTATCCGGAATTTCACATTTGAGGCTCCTGTCTGAAAATTTCGGTTATGAAGTGGTCTAATAAATACACCGGTTGTCCACGTTTCCAAATTTAGAGCCTTATTATGAAGCTCAACATTAACCTCCAATTTAAAACAAACGTATTCCAACTCGTTGATATCTTTTGTTTTTGGAATCAGTTTAACCATTTTGTATAAACTCGTACCTTAACATCTGTTAGCCAGAGCCAAAATACCATGTTCAGTTGTTTCAGTATCAAATTTATTGAAGCCACAATTTCGGTGCAACGGTTTTAATATGAAAATCTGGTAAAGTATTGGTACCACAAATATTAAAATTATGTATATTCTGATGGCTAGTTCATAATGCTGTCACCGATTTTTTTTATTAATAGTTGAACAGCACAGTATATCATTTTTGTCCGTATTTGCAGACGTACTCACCGCACACTAGAAATATTTACAGAAGATGTGCCACTTCAGCAAATGTGCTCCCAGACACTAATTAATTTTTTATCACAGGCACAAAACATTCCGCACACGGCTCTTCAATAACAATCTTGGAATACCATAAATTAGAGCTTGAGCGGCAACTGGCAAAACAGATTTCATACAATCGGAAAAATCAACAGCTAAGTTGTGATCAGGAACAACATTAATGCACTGAGGGGTAACTGGTTGAGTAACAGGTTCAACTAGTTCAGAAGCTAGCATTTGAACATGCACTTCAATTTTTTTTACGTAATTGTCAATATTTTTATATTATTAACGTATCATATTATTAACGTCAATATTATTAACGTATCATTCAAAGATACACCATTGGACGATTTTCGAGAGCCATCCCATCAAACAGCACTCTTAATTTGGTTGTAGTGCTGCTCTGTTTGAAGACTAGATGATGTGCCATGTAGAATGCACGATTCATGTTGATGTACGGGTCACTGATGATTTCCATGTGCTGTTGATCTAGATAATCCTTCATGAATTTCGTATATTCTTCACGAAGATGGTTGTTTTTTTGAAACCGTTTTTCTGTCGATAATTGCATGGCAATTGCTCCATTTCTCGAGTTGCCAAATGTGGTTTCATCTGGTCTTAAATAAATGAACGGAAGATTAACTGTATATTTACGTTCTGGTGATCTACTATGCGTCTTCAAATAAAACTTTTCACATTTTCGTTCTTCTGCTGAATGAACCTTATTTGATAGTTCCTCAATTCCCCAGAAACATCAATGCATGAGTGAAAGTTCAGTATACCAGCAGTAACCGATGAACTCTTGATGAATTGTCCAGTCTTGCCTGGCAATATCCAACCCAATGTTGTGTTTTGGCCAGTAGGTGATTCATTGTGACCTTTAAAACCACCATCGAGAAGCAGTTCACCAAATACATCAGCCCTCAGCAATATGTCAATAGCACTTGACTTAAAATAAAATGGATCAGCGAGTGTTAAATTTGAAATGTGATCCCATGTAGAGGTTGACATTGTTTTGGGTGGAAGAAGCGCAGTAATCATTTTAATCACGAGTACGTTTGTTGATATTTTAAAATCGGTGGACACTGAGCCAACTGCAATAACTGGTATCATAATCGAGGTACGCTTTAATCCTAATCTGCTGACTGCACTCTCGGTTATAAACGTCGCCTGAGAACTTTGATCCAATAAACCTCGTAATGTTATTTGTGCTTCAAAAGCAGATTTGATTGTGACGAGTGCTGTTGCCAGTAAAATTTGTGTATTGGTAGGCGCAGCATGAATGCTGATTACCTTGGCACGTGCGTCGTGCGTCTACAGAATTAGAATTCGTAGCATTGTTATCATCAACCGGTATTGGTGAATTTTCTAGTCGCACACTTTGATTTTTTTATAAGTACGCGAATGCTTTGGGTTGCGGCAGCCTTTTCTCCAGCTTTGAGAATGTTTTCAGTATCCAACGGTTTTTGTTGGCACATTTGCAACTTGAGTTGGCAACGTTTTTCAATATTTTTCCAAATTTTATCATTGATCCAGGGTTTGCGTCTGAATTCTTGGTACCCGCTTTAGTGTGTAGGTAGCTGTTTCGATACAGGCTTCTTCGAATTGTTTCCACTGTTGCTTTACACTGATGGTTTTTTTTTTCATTGTTTTGGTAAGCTGAGCTGTATTTCTTGCGTCGGGTTTCTTGTGTCGGCATCGTTTAATCTATCGGTGTTAGATTTTTTTCTTGATCCGTTTTACAGCGACAGGCTTAATTTTGGATTGTGATATTACCAGTTAGTGGTCACTTTGAATCTCTTCATCACTTTGCCCTGGCATCTTGCAATGAAGTGAGAAATTTGTTGCTTGTCAATACGTGATCTATTTGGTTCAATGTTTTGCCATCATCAGAGTCCATGTGTATTTGTATATATATTTGTGTGAAAATTTACAGTCTCCTATAAATACTAGATTTAGGATACAGAAGTCGATGAGTCGTTCTTCATTATTATTGTGCAAAGAGTTGAATGCTTGTTTACCCACGTTGGTTGTCAGGTCGGTATTATCTGTTCAATTGTTCGCATTAAAATCTCCTTCTTATATTATCTTCATCATTTTCTGTGTGACCTTGTTATTATGGCTTGTAGAGTTGTTCATAGAATCCATCCTTAGTTGTTTCATCTGCGTCTTTCGTTGGGGCATTTAAATGAATATTATGGTTGTGTTTCGTAATTTAAATGGAATCTTTTTCTGCTACTAGCTGGTTTTTATTCTACTTGAGCCTTCTTTGCTTTAGCTGTTGTAAATATGCCCACGCTTTATTCATCGCGTCCAGAGCATATAACAAATTTCATTCGCTTGTCTTTATTTTACCACTGTTTTTCTAGCTCGCTTCAATGAGGCCGAGAACTTCGATTTTGTAACACATTTCAAGCAAGGTACCTGTTGCGAAAAGGGACCAGGAAAAACAAACATCGATTGTTGACTAAATGGATATCGCTTACGTTAAAAAATTCCCACCTGTATTCTTGTTCAAGACAAGATAGAAAAAAATCATAGTTTTCAGACAATTTTAGGTTAGAAAATCGGACTATCTGTATGACACTTTTTTTTAACAAACACATTAAAATCATCAATAAAACTCATTTACCCTTTAAGTTTTGTATAGTAAACCCACCTACGTCGCTCAAGAAACGGAGGTTAAAATCAGAAATGAAGTATGTATTATAAAGACCGCTGGATACAGAATTTTTTTTTTACAAGATTCTACCAATTTCGGGTTCTTTTTCGAAGAATTACATCGACGCCAACATAGAATCGTTACTACTTATAAATAAATGTATAATTTTTTTGTTAAAATAAAAATAATTTAATTTTTTTACACGAACGACGATGAAATCGCTTAAGGTTGTACCAATATCGAAGCCATCGATTCACCAAGATATGTCAATCTCACCTATTTGTTGCAATGCAACAATTTGCTCACCTATTAGTTTTATAAAAATTGAATGTAAACTGCCAAAATATAGGTATAAACACCAAATTAAACTATGGAAAACTAAGATGACGAATCTTGGCACAGAAAAACAATGGAAGCAACAACAAAAAGCAATAATCTACATTATCTACGAATTATCTATTTATTCTACCAATTTTCGAAATTGTCTACTCAAAAATCAACTGTCTACGCTATTTTCGACACAAACATGTAGACAATTCGAAAATACGCGTAGGCGCACAACTCTGCGAAATAGTAAACAGGTATAAAACAGAATTGAAACCATATTTAAAAAAATTGTAGCCCGCGATTTTAAAACTGCGATTTTTAATATTATTAAGAGATTCGTAGTTATTGCTAGACCTAACTTTAAAACATTGTTCGAGGAAACACAGAAAAAGGTTCTCAAAGTGTTATGGTTAAGAATATGTGACTATAAAAACAGTAAAAAGAAAGCGGCTTTCTACTATACGCGCTTCTATAAGTTGCCAGTTTGAATATAAAATGCTATACTAATACAATCTCGTATTTCAACTAGAAGGTTAACCAACTCTTCCACCAAATAATTTGCACACGACAGTCTAATATACGCACGTCTAAACTAGCTAATTTAAAAATCAGTTGAAGATAGAAAATTCTATTTATAGCAGAACTAATCCCAAAAGTATTGTTCGTAGCTCAAGTTATTCTATAATTGGGAGATAATACTCAAGAACTACTTATGTAGTTAATTTAATACACGTCAAATCTCCCCTAAATTATAACTTAAAAGTATTCCATCGAAGGATAATCCCCAAAATCAATAATGTAACATATTTTGTTGACAATTACATTTAAAATAATTCAAAAAGTCTTAGATATTTTAACTGACCATAAGGATCTAATTTGTCTATATATTAAAGAACTCCCGCTCCTTTAGCACGATTTTTTTTCCAAATCCAATTAATTTATTGTAAAATCTACATTTCGATCAAATCTAATTCCCGGCTATTTATATTTTCACCTTTGTATATCCCTCATTCTCTCTGTAAAGCAAAATAAATATAAAAAACAAAAGAATATAAACAAAAAATAATTTTCCTTGTTTTATTTTGAATTTTTCATTTTAACTACATTACCCTCTGCGACTATATATAAATAATCTCGCTTCTTTCTCATTTTCCACACAGACATAATGGTTATTACTGTTATTGTATTAGTTTAGTTAATAGATTGACAGCAGGCACGTTTCAAAGAGGATTGTAAAAAAAATTCTTTGAAAACTCAAATTTTTCATTCTCTTGTTTTCCTTCTGCTGCACACATACGTACTTACGAGTTCAACACATGTATACTTAAATTCTCTGTAAAAAATGTCCACCCATTGTTTCCCGATTTGAAAGTTTACTCTGTATAATATTCATTGTATTTGTATTGGCTTGATAAGGGAAATATGCGTTTGTATTTAATGTAGCGGTAATGGCTGTTAAATTGAGAAAGAGAATCATGCTCTACTTATGCTTTATGCGTGTACTTATAAATAAAAGTGTATTAGTTAGATTTACAGAATGTATACTCATGTAAAGAGCTTAAAAGTTGATGAGATATATCAGTTAGCATGCTGGTTTATTTTGTGAAAAATATTTACAACGGTATATTTTTCTTATTTTCTTTTTTATTATACTGTGCTGATAAGAAAAATGGAAATGTTAGCGCATCTCGAAAAAACTTAACCAGTGGTGTTGGTATTTTATTTATTTTGCACAACAGGGATTAATTATGCCCAAATATCAGAATGGACCTGTATCTAAGTGAATTTTATATTATAAGTTCGAATCTGATGTACATATATGATTCCTAGTGGGGATCCTCCCAGTAGAGACGTATAGTCAAATTTAGTTTCAGTCTTGGCACAGAGCTTATTTGCTCATTAATGCTTTACAATAATATTAGTCTTTGCTAAGCCATCGAAAACTCCTCGAATTTATTAATTCTACCGTTGTTTGCATGCCGTATCTCTTAGATATATTTGAGGTTTAAGCAAATACCAAAAAGTGATCATGCTCGACGATAAATGAGCGGCGGTAACGACAAATGAGTTCTGGCCATCGTAACGATATAGAGGTGGTGTAGTTTGAAAGCTTTTATCTTAGTCCATATGTATGTCGCTTTTCTCAGACATCGCTAAGATTTGAGAAATTTCTAATAGTGAGAGCATTATACAGCATCGTTAAATGGATCTTGTAACAATCTAAATGATTTGGAAAGTGAATTAACGATTTTATATTTAATTAATCGCCTTATTTATTATAAACAAAAATCAGTTTACTGTATAAATGACTGTGAGAGTTTTGATCATATATTTTGATCATAAATCATACGTAAAACTTGTTTCTATTTTGTTCTGTTATTTTCTTAAATTTTGTTTTATTTTCAATTTTTAATCATTTTTATTGCTGCTAGATAATTGAAGAGTAATCATCGAATAAAATGAACGTATATAGCAGAGGTGGCCAAGCTGCACAGCACTTGCAGCCGAATTCCAATAACCTCTCGTTACGGGAGCCAACATAAAAATAAATATCAAAAACATCAGTTGTTATGGTATTTTTATTTCCTTGAACGTCTTCAAACAAATACTTATAATTATAATACATACAGATATTTAAATTTTATTACATGACAGCTATTGTTTGCTGGTAGATGGCATGTGTGTTTGTAACTTGGCCATGAATTTTCTGAAATCGGGTTCGTAGTTCGTTAGCGCCGTACGAATTAATTCCGTTAAATGCTCATTTGTAAGTTGTGATTTGATAGTGATTTGAGTGATTTGATTTTATAAACTTCATTGTTGAGAAAAGTGATTCACAACAATATGTTGTGCCGAATATGGACAGCAATCTGCAAGCACATTTTTTCAAATTTGGGTACTTTGATTCAGACACTAGTTTCCAAAACTCGTTTGCAGATTGTGATGATTTGTGGTGCATTTTAAGAATGTGATCCTCCTGAAGTTCTAATAATTCCATTTCTCCTGTGGCACTTTCATTCAAGATATAAAGGAATCGATAATCCATCGTTAATGACGTCAATCTCCAATGGATTTACAAGGAAATTTAGAGAAATCTTTAAATTATTCAAATCATCAAATCGTGAAAGTCTATTAATAATTCATCTAATTTACTGTCGTATTCACTCAGTTTTTTATCATCAATTTTAGATAGTCTATTTTTCAGACGTGGAAAATGATTGAACATTTTTGTAGTTAAATCGCGTTTAAAAAGCTCAATTTTTTTTAATAAAACTCAGAATCGTTTGAATAAGATCAGTAATAACTTTATCTTTTCCTTGTAATGCTAGGTTAAGAGATTGCAGATGCTTCATTATATCAGTTATTCATTAATCCGTTCATCATCATTTAATTCCGGATAATGTTTTTCATTTTCTGTGAGAAAATTGCTGATAGGTTCCATTAAATCAACAAATCAGCTTAGAACATTATAGGTGGATAACCATCGCACAAGGCAGTAAAATGATATATCTTGAGGATGATCTTCAAGAAAGTTCTTGAATTGGCGATGGGTTTTTGAATTCGTCCGAATATAGTTCACAACTTGTAACAAAGTTTTCATTACGTTTTTGTATTTAAAATATTTTGCAACTAAATGTTCACGACGAACAATGCAATGAAGTGGTAAAAATTCTGGTATTCTTGGATCGTTTTTTAATAGACCAATAAGGCCTACATTTTTTCCTAACATACCAACTTACCAAGTTGTTCAATGTTATACCGGCATCTGACAATATTTTATCAAGTGCACTCTTAATATCAATTCCACGAGTAGTATTTTTAAGTGCTACCAAATCCAACAGTTCTTCGTTTACTATTAAAGATGCGGAAACGTATCGGATAAATACAGCTAACTGTGGGTTGTCCTGTATATCGGTTGATTCGTCAAGAGCTAAGCTGAAAGCTACACTATTTTTTACATCTCCTAGTCGCTGTTTACAATCTTAACTGATTTTTGTAATACGTCGCTCGGTTGTATGACGTGATACTGGAATATTGCTAATTAGTTTGTGCAGTTTTATAATTAATGGATCAAGAATTTTGACCACCTGCTCCATATTCTTTTTAATAAATTCTCCCTCAGTGTAAGGTCGTTTAGCACGGGCGATGTTCCAAGCGATCATAAAACTAGCTTCGGTATTATTATCAGCCTCTTTACTAAAAGATGATAATAATGTTTGCTGACTATTTAATACAGATTTTAGAGATTTTATTTTGTTTTTTCGAATGTCGGAATTTAATGGGTAATTTCCCAAACAATTACCATGATTTTTCTCTTGGTGCCGTTTTAAATTACTGCCTTTATATTGAGCAAGTGACTCATTACAGATAAGGCACAAAGGTTTTCCCCCTTTATCGACGAATGCAAATGCTTCTTCTCATTCTTGCTTCCAGTTACGCTTTTCTTCTTCATGTCTCCTTTTTTGTGCTCTGACGACATATTTAAAATAAGGCCCTTTTCCAATTACCGACTTATTGACTTATTTGACGCCATCTTCAATAAATAAGTCAATTTGTTCCAATTCATTATACCGACTTATTTGTGACGTAATAACAAAAAAACAAAACGCAATTTCTATTATATGGAAGAAAACATTTTCTTGACATATTGGTCCTTGCTACTAGATTTGAAAAAAAAACTGCATGTATTACTGTATTATTAATATATATGTATTAAAGCAAAATATACATAAGAGGACTCATGTAGACTTTCCGAGGTTAATCTATTTTACTTTTGGCAATCTGTATAAGCCTAACAAGTAAAATGAACTATAAAATAAACTATGCCGATATGTTTATAAGATACGTATATATGGATTAAATATAGAAAAAAAATTAATTTGTGTATATAAATATACTTAAACTATAAAATAAGAATTTAATTTGAATTATAGGTGGAAGATTTGCAAGAATCGCAACAATCAGTTTCAAACTTTAATGAGATTATTGATTTGAAAAAATCAGTCATCTCATCAGGCCGCGGCGACTGACGTTGATATTTTACATAGGAATATTGTCTATATAGAACAATACCATGTATATGTAGCACTAGCGAATTACTACCTAGTCTACGGAATTCGATTCTTTCATATTCTCCATCTATACTTCATTTTTACCAATTAACTTTTCGTTGTGTACGAATTACTTTTATATTTTTTACGTTGTTGTTGTTTTATTGTAATAATTTTTGTTGTGATTGTTCGAGATATACTGAAATAGACCAATATACGGAACAATCACAACAAAAACCATAACAATAAAACAACAACAACGTAAAAAATATAAAATAAGATTAACCTCGGAAAAATTGCCTTATAAAGTTTGCACTACTTGATTTCTCTTATATATTTATTGCTCGATGGTTACATTTAGTCAAGAGACATTTCTGGAGACATTTCTGTGTAGACATACTTATTCAAATAAGTCTCCTCGCGAGGTGACTTATTTGAATAAGTCGGTGTCCAAAAATAAGTCGGTAATTGGAAAAGGTCCTTAAAATAATAATTCAAACTTAATAAAACAATTGAAATCTGTGAATAATTAACTTGAAATGATCGAAAAGAATTGCACAATTATTACGCAGCAACTTATAATCGCTAATGTAACTTGAAACAGAAACAAGTATTACCTTTCTATCGAAAAATATAAACACAAACTTTCACGATGTTATTTTAGCAGCCAGCCCGATGACTGTTTTCTCTCATTTCAAAATTTGGTTATAGGAATTATTTTGTTTTTCTTTTGTGATTTCCCTAACAATACAATTTATATTCCGTAAAAATGATTTTGTGAGTATGCTCACATATAATAAGAGATACCAAACTATAATTTTACGACTGGAGAAAGAGTTAATTTTGTTTTTTGTTGTAACTAACGGATATTATTGCACTTGTGCCGTTTAGAAGCAAACCGGTGTCTGTTCCGTGTTAGTTGATTTCGATTACATTGATTTTGCTTCTAAGTAGTACTTGGAATAGAATCGCTATGTGTCCAAATATGGTTTTCAAATATTATTTTTGAAGTAATAAACCGATTTAGTGTCAACTAAATTATGTTAGGTTATAGATTTTATCCGTTGAACAAAACGCAATCACTACCTCCATTTCGGGCTCATACCTGTCACTATGTCATAGACGTGTTTTGAAGCACCGCGATCGTATTTTTTGAGCTTTTCTTGAGCGATTGACAAATTGTGTGGGATCCAAGGCGAACAAATTTTTTTGACATTCAAATGTTTATTCAATATTGAATGTATGCTGGTCCCACTAATGCCTAAGGTTGTCTCAATCTCACGATAGGTCACATGACGATCTTGCAATATCAATTCGCGCACAGCATCAATGGTTTCCGGAAGAACAACTGATTCTGGACGACCTTCACGAAATTCGTCTTGGAGTGAACTACGACCTCGATTGAATTCACCATACCATCGATAAACACTAGTCCTTGATGGAGCTTCATCGCCAAAAATTGAATTAAGTTCATTCATGCACTCTTGCTGCCTTAATCCACGTTGAAAGTTGTAAAAAATAATCGCACGAAAATGTTTACGATTTAATTCCATTTTTTCGCCGAGATGTTGAGTTAATGAGTACTGTAAACAACACAAATAGCGCTCGAATGTCAAAACGTTCTGAGTACGTATAATCTCAAAAATGTCAAACTTTACGATAGAGCTGTCAGTTGGCAGATTGCAACACTAGGGTTGCCCAATCCCGAAATATAAAAGGCAACCCTCATACTACTAGTTAACATTGATTAGTTTTGACTTTTCCTTGTGAGGAGTTCATGTTTAACCGAGTTGTTTAATTATCAGGTGATCCAGTCATTAACGGTTGTTCCAGTGATGTTCTTCTATTGTTTAATTCATAATTTATATAACGCAAGTGGCGTATTACCTGATCCTATCTATAGAATAATGCATGAAGTACCATATTATACAACTAATCATTCATTAATTCCAGGTTAGCTGTTTAAATCATATATATTGTATTAAAAATATACTAATTATTGGCTTTATTAGGTGTCTGTAACCGAGCCAAGTCTGTCATAACTAACTTACCTATTATATCATTCGGTTTTATTAAATGTTAAAAAGATTCATGGTGGAGTTCGGCCTTCCGGGAGATATGTTTAATTAAGCTTGTTCGTTCACTCCCAATCAATCAATCAATCAAATTATTTCTAATTATCTGGACAAAATTTGTATGAAAGAAAATTTTGGGCAAATCCACCGGAAAAGTCGGAAATTTGGATAATGTTTTTATATGAAAAAATGGCAAAGATAGCATCGACGTTTAGTAATAGTTTTAATAACACCAACAAATTCCGAATTGAATATTGATATTTTGTGAAAAATAATTAAATTTGGTGGTGGTCGAATCTTTGGTCCATTCACAATTTGAATTTATTTAAGTTCGTTGTAATTTGGTGTGTTGCAAACATTGAATTGCTTCCTGTAGAATTTTTCAAGCACGGTCCATTATGACTCCGGAACAACGGATACAGTCGATGTTCGGGATTCTGTACAAAGAAAGTACTTACCTGCATCCTGCCGTGTCTCATCCTATAAAAACATCAAAAAACCAAAAATCGGCGTAAACTAAAAGACTAGAAATAAGATTAAAAATGTAATTAAATATCTCAAAATTAACTTACCAATTGTATTTGCATTTGTATTAGTTCATAAAAAATTGTTCATACAAAATAGTTCATAAAAAATGTATAGTTTGTCCATTATAATATAACTTGTATAACATAATTTATACGTAACTTTAGTTAAATTAATGTAAACATTCCACCATTTTTGCGAAACGTCACATTTGTCTGCACAGCTTAAACCAAGACGTAGACGTGAATTTGTAAACGATAAATGAACCGATGTGCAACATTTCCAAAAAATCAGTAATGACGAAAGTACTACAGACTTGCACAATAATCATTTGGGATGAGTGTGCGATGGCGCACAAACGAGCATTAGAGGCGCTCGATCGAACGTTAAAAGATTTGCGCAATAATCAGGACCTGTTTGGAGGTACAATGATTCTGCTGGCCGGCGATATTCGCCAGACGCTGCCAGTCATTGAAGATCAACAACTGCTGATAAAATAAACGCTTGTTTGAAGACATTGAGTTTGTGGAGATACGTGAAAACTCTAAAATTAACAACGAATATGTGAATCGCGTTACAAAATGATGAATCGGCGGACTTGTTTTCAAAGCAATTATTAGACATTTGCATTGGGAAAGTTCAGGTTGATGCTTCGACTGGCCTCATTTCGTCACTACCTAATTTACAACCTCTAAAGATGACTTGATCACGAAAGTGTTCCCGAATGTTGGTACAAATTACAAAAACCATGTTTGGTTGAGCGAACGAGCCATTTTGGCAGCGAGAAATAAGGACGTAGACGGTTTGAATATAAAAATTCAAAGTCAAATAGCTGGTCGATTGCATTCATTTAAGTCGATCGATTCCATTAAAGACCCAAAGGAAGTCATTAATTATCCAATTGAATTCCTGAATTCATTGGATTTGTCAGGAATTCCAGCGCACAATTTACAGCTCAAGGTCGGTTCGGTGATAAACATATTACGCAACCTGAACCAACCAAAATTATGCAATGGAACAACACTCACTGTTAAGAGGCTCATGAACAACGTGATTGAAGCAACGATAATCATAGGAAAATTCAAAGGCGAGAATGTTCTGATTCCAAGAATACCATTGGTTCCAACCGACTTGCCGTTTCAATTTAAGCGTGTTCAGTTTCCGGTCCAATTGTTGGAAGTGTGTGGAATAACCCTTAAGTTTGTTACGACTGTGTTGTCTGTAACAAGACATAATATTCGTTTACGCGTGACATCCCCATATTTTGTTAGATTTTATGTTTTTACTCGCGGTTTCTTGCGTCTGTGTTGTTGATGTCTGAACGCGTTCCGTGGTGGAGGGATTCCCGTATGTTTTTGTTCGTTTGGTTGGTAGTAAAACGAAAATGGGAGAGAGAGAGAGCAATGCGAATCGAGTGTGTGCGTAAAGCAAAAACATTCCATAAGAATGTTTTTCTTATATGCCTCTCGTTTATATCAATGCGAATTGATATAAACGAGAAACAGAGAAGAGAGACAATTGTTCTGGAATGTTTTTCGCGTCGTTTGTGCGACGCTTGAATTTTTTGTTTTTTTTTTGGATTATGTCATTCGAGTTTTTATCTTGAGAAAAGAAAGTCGAGTTTTTGAGGCTGGTTGGTAATTTTATAAAAATTAGAGTGTAGTTTTTGAACTTGAAAGGTCGAGTTGTTTTGTGAATCTTGAAAAAGAAAAAAATTAGAATTTTATTGTGATTTCTTGAAGACATTAACGTTAATTTGTTGGTAAACTATTGTAATTTTAAAATAAATAAAATACATTTTTCATGTGATTTGAAAGTAAAGTTATTGAAGCAAAAGGAGTTTTAGTTCCTCCGAAAATTTCCGTGAGACCGCCATTAATAAAATATGGGATTTTTTTTTTGTTGGTCATCTTTTCTTTGTGTGATGCGAGTTTAATTTTTTTGGAGTGCGATTGATAAAACGGAGGTTATAAGTTTGGGACGATAATATAGTAAAATTATATTGTGTGCTCGTATATCTATATAAATATATATTTATATATAAATGAAAAAAAAAAACATAAATTTTTGGGGGTAAATTTACGGTTATTCAATACAACAAGGATAAAACACTACATTGCGTTCCGAATCTCGAATTTTCAACGGGTATCGTGAATATTTTACTGGTGTCGCGAACAGTCAACGGTATTTCAACGGGTGCCACACTATTTTGTGCATTTTTCGAGTAGCACCTGTGTCGGTCGGACATAGCGGCGGCGTTGAGTGGCTGCATCGGTGGGGCGTGGAACGGCATAATATAATCAAGCCGCAACGGTCTATTTCGGTGGTCTGCCGCTACTAACGGTGGCCAACCGGCCATTGGGGGGTTTTTTTTTTGGTTATCGGGGAGAGGCCCGCAACTTACGGTAGCCAACCGGCTATTGTTCCTTGTGGTATTGTGTATCGGGGAGAGGCCCGCAACTTACGGTAGCCAACCGGCTATTGTTCCTTGTGGTATTGTGTATCGGGGAGAGGCCCCGCAACGATCGGGTGACCTACCGGCGATCCGCAGTTTTAACGGTGAAAGGCACCGCAACGGTCCGGGGGACAGGAGTCCCTTGTGGCATGACGGCCGCACAAGGCCGCAACCCATTTTTTTTATATAGGGGAGAGGCCCCAAAACGGTAACGGCCGCGCAAGGCTGCAACGAATTTGTTTTTTTGAAAAAATAAGGTACAATTTTTTTTTATTTTTATTTTTTTTAAATTTTTCGATTTTATTTTTCTTATATATTTTTTTCTTATTATATTTATTATAAATTACATTTAAAAATTTTGTAATCGAGCGTCGCACAGCGGGTGCACGCTCGATGCGCATTGTTCTCTCTCTCGCTCTCTCTCTCGTTCCCTCCTTTTTTTTCTTTTGTTGGGAAGTTGGTTTCTTTTTTTTTTGGTTTTCTTTTAAAAAAAAAAAATATATACATAAATAAAATGAAATATTAAAATTTTTTCCGGTCGGTGTGATGGGAGCGGAGACTCCCTCTGTGTCGGGTTAGCGTTTGCGGTCCCTTGGTGCCCGCATCCAATTCCGTAACCAGGGCTTGGCCCCGTTTGAATCGGATGGATGCGCGCATCAAGGCACCGTTCTCGGTTTATAATTTTTGAGTTGTTCGTTCCTTCAAGTTCCGGCCGACGAATTTCGGCGGAATCCGGGTTTTTATTTATTATTTGCGTTTCCCCAACTTTCTGTTAATCACGGTGTAGGCCAGGAGCTCTGCACGCCTCAAACCCCACGACCTTCGCACTTCTCCGCTGAGAACGTAGCCGGCAAAACATCACCGTGGAGGCCTCTGCAGGTGCTTAAGTGAAATCTGCAGGTTGGCAGTAGCCAGCCTGTAACAGTGGCGCCCAAACAATTTCGCGAATTTTAATTTTTTCTGATTTTTTTTATGATTTGTAGCTTCACTCCCTTTGGCGTGCGTGTCCAGCGCCGAAACCAGTGCTCATCACTGTTTGACTTCGCCTGGACGCGCACACCAAAGCCAGTCTCCCGGTGGACATTCCCCATCTGCGATCGCAACCAGCACGGGCTGTTTGATTGCGCGTAGATGGGGGTGTCATACCCCTATTCTTCAGACATCCGATTTCCGAGCTCTTTCCCATTTCCACTATGTGGTGTTCGATTGTGGTGGGGCTCGGATGTCATTTGTCTGGAGTTTAGCATCGCTTCATTTCTTCCCTTCCCCGAAATTTCTCGACCGAAATTTGAGGAACGGAACAACATTTTATTATTATTATTATTTTTATTTTTATTTTATTATTTAGCCGACACGGAGTGGGGTTTTCACTCTCATCATACCAGCCGTTTTGTTGATTGGTAAATTTATTTTTGAGATATATTTTGATACTTTTGATTTTTTGATATGTTTATTTGATTGATTTATGATATTCCGATATTTTGTTTGATTTTTATTTAATTTTTGGGTTGTATTGGAACCCTCGGGTTTATTAGTACTCCACTTAAATTTTTTTGCTTTTTATCATTCTGCCTGCATACTGTTGGGTGTGTGGGTAGATTTGGACCTCTTTTTCTTTTCTTCTTTGTATCGTTTTCTATTGAATTATTATTCTGCCACTTTGCCTCCTTATTGGGTGTGTTGGTAGTTTTGGTTTCTTTATATATATATATATATCTTTATTTTTGGCTTTGTATTTCATTTTCAACGAGCCCCTCCAAATTAGGTTCTCATTGAAAAGCGCCACTTTGGGGGGTATCTCGTCCAATCCGTGGTTAAACAATCGTGGGAGTACGGGCCCCACAAACTACTACAAGGTATCCATTCCTTTCTTCGTTTATTATTATCTTAGTTGTATTTTCTGTTGCCACTTTGCCTTCTTATTCGGGTGTGTTGGTAGCTTCATTATCTACGTTATTATTATTATTAAATCTTATTTATTATTATTTTGGTATGAACCGAAATCCGTGGGATACGCCAGAAAGACCTCAAAGACGTACAGTGTGGGATAACTCGGACGTAGAACCTCGTATCCAACGTATTTTTCCGTGGGATCGAGTGGAGGATAACCGAATTCATATTCGAACTAGATATCACCCAACGCATGTGGTAACTTTCTGGCTATTTATCATGATTTAAGTCATACTTTAAATTATTATTGTATTTAAAATTTCAACGAGCCCCTCCAAATTAGGTTCTCATCGAAAAGCGCCACTTTGGGGGGTATCTCGTCGTAGCCGGGTTAAACAATCGTGGGAATCCGGGCCCCACAAAACACTATAAGGTAACCATTCCTCTTATCATTAATTAAATTTTTTTTACGTTTTTATTATCTAGTTATAGTGGGTGTGGAAATATAGTTATAAATTCACTTTACTCTGAAACCTTCAGTTTCGAGTAAAGTCATTTTGAAATAAAATATTTTTGTATCTTTTATAAATTAATAAAGCCTACGTTTTTATCGAATTAACCGAACTTACTCCCTAACCCTACCTAATTCTAAAATGGACGTAACCTTACTACAACCAGATGAGATGGAGGTGGAGTGCCTCCTTCGCGATATTCGCTTCGACACATCCGATGCATTGCATCAACTCGAGGAAGCGATCCGAAGGGAGCAGGCCGCGATTAAGGAAGTACCATCCAAAATGCACACGAGTGCCTCTAAGAAACCAGGGGTGGAGTTACTAACTTGTCAACGAAAATTAGAGGGGATTCGGGAGGAGATCACTTGTTTGGGTCCGTCCACGCAGGATCCCTTGTTATTGGCTCAACGTTACCATTCCCGGTTGCTGCATTTGTCTGGTCGGCTTAGGCGCGCATTTAAATCACCAACATACGAGCAGTCCGCGCGTAAGATCCATCATGCATGTTCCGAATTGTTGACGAGTCTGCAGATGTACTTGGATGATCAGGACAAATTGAACGAGTCCATAGAAAGCGCAAAGGGCATAGATCTCGCGTTGGAAATACCGCCCCTTGATGATCAACATGACGGGACCCGATTGGAAAACCTCGGTAGCGAGGACGATTTCGAAAAACCACAGCAGCCGGAGCGAAGAAGTACTCTGGAGGATCTTCTCGATCAGCTTCAAACGACTCACGCGGCGGTACATCAATCAAATTCACAGACGGCCTTGTTGGAATCCATGCTGCAAAAGTTTGAAACCGTATCGCAGCAATTGGTGAGTTTGAACCAGCGACAAACCGCCCTCCAAACGCAGCTGGACGGAAAGGACCAGTCAAACCAAGTTACGCCGACTCCGATCGTACAGAACCGGGCGCCTCCGACATCCACAAGTTCGCCAGTATCGCCAAAATTTGTTGACCGACGTTTACTGTCCGGTAGTGGACTAAGTTTCACGGGATCTCCCTCGGGAATCAACATCGATATGTTTCTGTTTCAAGTTGACACCATCGCGTCGTCTAGGGGATTGTCCGACCAGATCTTGCTATTGGAGCTACACACCATCTTGAAAGACATAGCGTTACAATGGTACTGGACATTTCGTAAACACAACCCGCACGCGACCTGGTCAGAACTACGAAGCGGAATTATCGAGCGCTTTCAAGATCGTCGCACAAATTACGAAATTCGAAGAATGGTTGAAGCCCGGAAACAACAGCCCAACGAAAGTTTTCTGGATTTTTACAATCATGTTTGGACGCTGACCCTACAATGTCGCACACCGTACTCCGATGAAGAGTTCATTCAAATTCTCATGAACAATATGAAGCCGACGCTACAATACCACCTAACCGATCGTCAATTTAGCAGCATCAACGAGCTGATCAAAAGCTGTTCGGCTTGGGAGGAGTCTTTCCGGCGGCTCAAAGCTCCGGCGGATCCTGCAATCCATCCACGACGCGTGATCAATGAGTTATCAGGCGGTCCGTATGATGATATTGGAGCATATGACTCTTATGAGAATTATCCCTTAACTGATGTTCTACCCGATAACTCAGTATCCGCAATTCAAACGGGGAGCAGGTATCCGTCGTCAGCGGCGAGACGTCCGGGCGGACAAGTCCCAGCCGACAGTTCTGGGGTAGTTTACAAACAGCATTCGAGTTATGGTAAGAATATCGTGTGCTTCAATTGTTCAGATATGGGACACACATTTATGGATTGTCAATTGGCTCCAGTCGGATTATTCTGTTATCGCTGTGGGCTGCGAGGGACAATATCTGCGCGTTGTCGACGTTGTGCTGAAGAACGAAACACGCAATCACGAATGTCGGAAAACCAGAACAGTGGTTCTTGGAGGACTGGGCCACGAGAATCACCACAACTACAATCGCAACCCAGACTGATGTTACCACGGACAAATCCACTCAAACCAATCCAGGAGGACGCAGCGAGCAATACGGACGCGGAACTCCGCTCCCAATCGAACCCGACCAGAAGGTAAACTCGTCTGCCAATCATGATTCCCTTCCCGATCCTTCTTCCCCACCAAATTCCCCTTCCCTTCCTGTCGCTCTAAAGTTCTTTTATAATTCTCCGTCGTTAGCTAAGTTAGATCGTTTAAAACGTTCCAAGAAATATTGGAACCACCGCGCTGCAATGAGAAATGACGTGATTTCCTCCGTTTTGTTCTCCGAGGGTAGTGACACTCGGCCTTACGCCCAGGTCTTAATAAATAAGATTCCTTTTAAGGGTCTTCTCGACAGCGGGGCGAGTGTCAGTGTTCTCGGGAATGGAGCGGAGAAAATCATGGCAAATCCATTCGTAGAGTTCCATAATTTTCCATCCACGATAACTACCGCGAGTGGTCAAGTCCAACGAGTATTTGGTTACATACGAGCTAACGTCGAGTTTAATGGAATTACCCAAACCATGAATTTTCACGTTGTCCCATCATTAGAACAACCTCTCTATTTGGGTATCGATTTTTGGAATCGTTTTGGAATTTCCCCAAAAATTTCCGCGCTAAATCGTTCGGACGAATTAGGTGAAACTACCAACACACCCAAATTTCACATTTTGACATCTGATGATCGTCGTAAATTGGATCTAATCCGCGAATGTTTCCCGAGCAGCGATATTTTAGGTTTGGGCCGCACATCCCTCATTACTCATATGATCGATGTCGGTTCCGCAAAACCAGTCAAACAACGTTTTTATTCCGTATTCCCAGCTATCCAGAAACTCATGTATGCCGAGTTGGATAGGATGTTGTCTTTGGGGGTCATCGAGGAGTCACAAAGTTCCTGGTGTTCACCGGTCACATTGGTGCGTAAGGCCAATGGCAAAGTTCGTTTGTGCTTGGATGCTAGAGAACTGAACAAGGCCACCGTCAAGGATGCGTATCCGCTGCCAATAATCAACGGATTGTTGGGTCGTTTGGGACACACCCGATTCATTTCGGCGATTGATTTGAAGGATGCCTTTTGGCAGATCCCACTCGACCCAGCATCCCGCGATAAAACGGCGTTTACGGTTCCTGGACGGCCCTTGTATCAGTTCAAGGTGATGCCGTTTGGCTTATGCAACGCCCCACAGACGCTTTGTCGCTTAATGCACCGCGTGATCCCGTACCAGCTACACGATAAGGTCTTTGTGTACCTCGATGACCTTCTGGTCACATCCTCCACTCTGGCCGAACACTTCGAGTTGCTTAAACAGGTTGCTGGATATCTGTCGGATGCTGGTTTAACAATTAATTTGACCAAAAGCAAGTTTGTGTTGAAAGAAGTAGACTATTTAGGTTATATTGTGGGTGATGGTTGCCTCCGTACAAACCCAGATAAATGTAAAGCTATTCTGGAGTACCCTATTCCGAAAACGACGAAACAGATTAGACGTTTTCTGGGAATGTGCGGATGGTACCGTCGCTTCATTCCGAATTTCGCCTCTTTAGCTTCTTCTCTCACCGATCTTACTGGTAAAAACACTAAAGTATGTTGGTCTGCAGCTGCTGATTCTTCCTTTAACGCTCTCAAAACCGCCTTGTCAACTGCCCCAGTTTTGACGCATCCTGATTATACAAAACCCTTTTTTATTCAGTGTGATGCCAGTGCCGTTGGGGTCGGTAGTGTCTTATTTCAGGTGGACACCGAGGGGGTGGAGCGGCCCATTGAGTTTTATTCACATAAGCTCAATGCGGCGCAGCGAAACTACTCGGTGACCGAGCTGGAATGCTACGCTGCCGTCCTCAGCGTGCGAAAATTCCGTCCTTACGTGGAAGGCTATCCGTTCGTCATTTATACCGACCATTCCGAAAAGGTTCAGTTAACATTGTACCTGATGCGTTGTCTCGAGCTTTTCCGGATGAATCCGATCTTTGTGAGGATGATTCCGAAAGTAAGAGCACGCCTGAGCCTGGTGTTCAATTTGGAGATCCAGTCTTGTCGAGTAAAAATATCAACCCTTCCGTGAATGCGTTAATACCTTCTTCAGTCCCCATTCTGCACGTTGATCAAAATTCGGTTGCGTTCCAAGATCCAGATTACGTCGATCAGATCGCGAAAATTCGTTCACTAAAAGATTGTTCGCACAACTACAAGATCCAGGATGATAAACTATTAATATCCCCTTCCTTCGGTTTGAAATATACGGATACCGACCTTTCGAATTGGAAACTTGTTATTCCTAATTCCTTAACTTCAACGCTTATCGAACAGGCACACGTCCCTCCCACTTCAGCACATTTAGGCGGCAGCAAAACTCTCGAGCGCTTTCAGCGTCAATTTTTCTGGCCTCAGATGGCAAAACAAGTCAAACAATACGTCGCTAGCTGCACTAAATGTAAAATGAACAAAGCTGTTAATTTCTCTACGCAACCAGCCATGGGAGCTCAGGTCACGTCAACTCGCCCGTTTCAAAAACTATATGTCGATTTTTTGGGTCCGTATCCACGTTCGAAACTCGGAAATACCTGTATCGTTATCGTTCTGGATCATTATTCGAAATTCGTAGTTGTAAAACCCTTACGCGAAGCGTCTGCCTCACTATTGTGTCGATTTTTGGAAAATGAGGTATTCCTTTTATTCTCCGTACCCGAAATTATTACCTCCGATAATGGGAAGCAGTTCACCTCGAATTTATTTAAAGACCTGTTAGTTAAATACGGTGTAACCCATTTACGTACGCCGGTGTACTCGCCCCAAAGCAACGCCTCCGAGCGTGTCAATAGAACTTTAATTGCCAGCATTCGATCATATTTGGGCGATCACGATCATAATTTGTGGGACAAAAATCTGCAAGAAATTGCGGCGGCTTTACGTAATGCCATACACGATTCGATACATTACTCCCCTCATTATGTCGTGTTCGGTCAACATATGTCGATGCACGGATCGGATTATTCATTGCGACGGTTACTCGATGAACATGATCCCAGCGAAGTCCAAGTATGGGCTAAGCCAGATCGAGTAAACCTTTTAAAGGATCGTATAACCCATTACTTACGCGTAGCACACGAAAAGGGGGCTCAACATTACAATTTACGTAGTACTAAGCGCACTTTTCGAGTCGGACAACCCGTTTTCATACGATCGTTTGCTTTGAGCGATGCGTCGAATAAATTTTCCGCCAAATTGGCAAGCAAATTCAAACCCGCGGTAATTTCCGGTAAAGTAGGTCAGGTAGCATACACCATCGAAGATTTGAGTGGCAAAAACTTAGGTACTTACCATATTAAAGACATTCGTGTCTAATCATATCGCCTACCTCATTTGTTTAAATCGTTTGTTATCTCGTTCCCATTGTTTGTTTTAGGCCCGGCTTATGAGACATCTCAGGGTGTGGGACGTTCCCACGTTTGTTACGACTGTGTTGTCTGTAACAAGACATAATATTCGTTTACGCGTGACATCCCCATATTTTGTTAGATTTTATGTTTTTACTCGCGGTTTCTTGCGTCTGTGTTGTTGATGTCTGAACGCGTTCCGTGGTGGAGGGATTCCCGTATGTTTTTGTTCGTTTGGTTGGTAGTAAAACGAAAATGGGAGAGAGAGAGAGCAATGCGAATCGAGTGTGTGCGTAAAGCAAAAACATTCCATAAGAATGTTTTTCTTATATGCCTCTCGTTTATATCAATGCGAATTGATATAAACGAGAAACAGAGAAGAGAGACAATTGTTCTGGAATGTTTTTCGCGTCGTTTGTGCGACGCTTGAATTTTTTGTTTTTTTTTTGGATTATGTCATTCGAGTTTTTATCTTGAGAAAAGAAAGTCGAGTTTTTGAGGCTGGTTGGTAATTTTATAAAAATTAGAGTGTAGTTTTTGAACTTGAAAGGTCGAGTTGTTTTGTGAATCTTGAAAAAGAAAAAAATTAGAATTTTATTGTGATTTCTTGAAGACATTAACGTTAATTTGTTGGTAAACTATTGTAATTTTAAAATAAATAAAATACATTTTTCATGTGATTTGAAAGTAAAGTTATTGAAGCAAAAGGAGTTTTAGTTCCTCCGAAAATTTCCGTGAGACCGCCATTAATAAAATATGGGATTTTTTTTTTGTTGGTCATCTTTTCTTTGTGTGATGCGAGTTTAATTTTTTTGGAGTGCGATTGATAAAACGGAGGTTATAAGTTTGGGACGATAATATAGTAAAATTATATTGTGTGCTCGTATATCTATATAAATATATATTTATATATAAATGAAAAAAAAAAACATAAATTTTTGGGGGTAAATTTACGGTTATTCAATACAACAAGGATAAAACACTACATTGCGTTCCGAATCTCGAATTTTCAACGGGTATCGTGAATATTTTACTGGTGTCGCGAACAGTTTATGGACGCAGTGCATATCGACGAATTCCGCAACGGTACTCCCAGTCAACGGTATTTCAACGGGTGCCACACTATTTTGTGCATTTTTCGAGTAGCACCTGTGTCGGTCGGACATAGCGGCGGCGTTGAGTGGCTGCATCGGTGGGGCGTGGAACGGCATAATATAATCAAGCCGCAACGGTCTATTTCGGTGGTCTGCCGCTACTAACGGTGGCCAACCGGCCATTGGGGGTTTTTTTTTTTTGGTTATCGGGGAGAGGCCCGCAACTTACGGTAGCCAACCGGCTATTGTTCCTTGTGGTATTGTGTATCGGGGAGAGGCCCGCAACTTACGGTAGCCAACCGGCTATTGTTCCTTGTGGTATTGTGTATCGGGGAGAGGCCCGCAACTTACGGTAGCAAACCGGCTATTGTTCCTTGTGGTATTGTGTATCGGGGAGAGGCCCCGCAACGATCGGGTGACCTACCGGCGATCCGCAGTTTTAACGGTGAAAGGCACCGCAACGGTCCGGGGGACAGGAGTCCCTTGTGGCATGACGGCCGCACAAGGCCGCAACCCATTTTTTTTATATAGGGGAGAGGCCCCAAAACGGTAACGGCCGCGCAAGGCCGCAACGAATTTGTTTTTTTGAAAAAATAAGGTACAATTTTTTTTTATTTTTATTTTTTTTAAATTTTTCGATTTTATTTTTCTTATATATTTTTTTCTTATTATATTTATTATAAATTACATTTAAAAATTTTGTAATCGAGCGTCGCACAGCGGGTGCACGCTCGATGCGCATTGTTCTCTCTCTCGCTCTCTCTCTCGTTCCCTCCTTTTTTTTCTTTTGTTGGGAAGTTGGTTTCTTTTTTTTTTGGTTTTCTTTTAAAAAAAAAATATATACATAAATAAAATGAAATATTAAAATTTTTTCCGGTCGGTGTGATGGGAGCGGAGACTCCCTCTGTGTCGGGTTAGCGTTTGCGGTCCCTTGGTGCCCGCATCCAATTCCGTAACCAGGGCTTGGCCCCGTTTGAATCGGATGGATGCGCGCATCAAGGCACCGTTCTCGGTTTATAATTTTTGAGTTGTTCGTTCCTTCAAGTTCCGGCCGACGAATTTCGGCGGAATCCGGGTTTTTATTTATTATTTGCGTTTCCCCAACTTTCTGTTAATCACGGTGTAGGCCAGGAGCCCTGCACGCCTCAAACCCCACGACCTTCGCACTTCTCCGCTGAGAACGTAGCCGGCAAAACATCACCGTGGAGGCCTCTGCAGGTGCTTAAGTGAAATCTGCAGGTTGGCAGTAGCCAGCCTGTAACAAGTTGCAGTGTTTTTCCCATGGGCAGTTGTACGTGGAGTGCTCGAGAGTCGGCAAACCATCAGCGTTGTTCGTTTTCTCTCCGGACAGCGGGGTAAACAATATCGTTCATCGTCAAGTGTTACGATGAACGCGTTTTTAATTTGCTATCGAGGTCATGAGATTTGACAACTCTCGATTTATTTCAGAAGGGTTCTTTAAAGTCACTGAGATTTGACAACTCTCGATTTATTTCAGAAGGGTTCTTTAAAGTCACTGGATTATGCTGATAACCTAGCAACAATAGACTCTTTGCTGATTAATTACAGTTATTGATTAAAAAAATAATAAAATAAATAACATAATCTGGCAAATGAAATGCTCTTCAAAATCCTCTATAACAAAATTTGCAGAAAAATCTTTTATTCGCCTAGGAGGGGCTCAGTACAAATTTTTCGTAAAATTTCAATTTTGGTTATTTTTTCCTGGGAATCAGTTTATGAAAGGGATTATATGGAATTAGTGACATGTTCGAATCCGAGGGATGCGTCCTCTGAATCAAGACGCCCATTCTTTTGCGTTTCTGTACCATTCATCTGACTGCGATGAAACGTTGATGAAGGGTTGCGTGCATGCTCGCAAAAGTTTCTGAGTTGGTATATTTTGGGTTGGGACCCTGGGTCTAGGGGCATCAGTAAAATGTTATTCTAAAATTAGAATTTTTGATGCTTCCGATACTAAATTCAGTACCTTAATAATACCTGATATACGATTCCAACTACAGTGACGTTGAGAATTTCTCCCATGCAACGCCGGGTAATTCAGCTAGCTTGTAATAAAATGTACATTACATACAACTTTTTGAATTTTGTGCTAGTCTATTTATTTTCCTTTGCCATATTTATTTATTTATTTTCGAGATTGCTAGTTTAATAATTGCGTTTTCATATTTTCATTCCAAAAGTGCAGTGTTGTACCCTCGTATGCGTATTTTAAAATTATCTACATGTTGGTGTTGAAAATGTAGACAATTGAATTTTGTGTCGACAATGTCGTTAATTGGTAGAGTACGTAGGCAACCCATAGAAATACGTTCTCATTGTTTGTACTAGGTTGCTATCTTATAGTTTTCTAGTTGAAATTGGCGCTTCCCAAAATTTTGAAAGTTAACATTACATTTTTACAAAAGAAAGGGTTGAGATTATTACGTGTAAAATATTTCATGATATTACAAATATATCCATTTGTTTTAGTCGATTTACTGTCAGTTTATAGTGAACAATTTATCGTGAGCAATTTATCGTAGAACAATTTATCGTAGAACAATTAATCGTGGAAACAATTTATCGTGGAATCAATTTATCGTGGAACAATTGATCGTAGAACAGTTTATCGTGGGCAATTTATCGTATAACAGTTTGTCGTGGACAATTTATCGTATAACAGTTTGGAACAGCTTTAGTATCACAGTCAAATTTTTTTGACAGTCTGAGCGACGGTAGCGCCACTTTGACCAAGAGCGGAATTGTTTATAACTAACAATGTGCCTTTGCTTAGCATTTTGGACCTATTGCCATCTATTGGAATAAAAACAAACTAAAATTAAAAAAAAATACGTTAAGACGTGCTACAAAAAATTTAAGAAAAAAATATTGAATCTCATTTAAAAATAAATGAAATTTAATATTTTTTATGAAAATATTAAATTGAGAGTGGGAGTCGCACTGCGTGCCGCACGTAGGAGCAGACTATATAGAATCTATTAATGACACCTACGCTCCTCCCCGTAGCCCTGCGGGGCTCTTTAGATTTTAATTTCGGGGGCGGGGCGTAGGAGCCGTGATGTTCAAACATGTCGCACTGCGTGCCGCACGTAGGAGCGGATTATATAGAATCTATTAATGACACCTACGCTCCTCCCCGTAGCCCTGCGGGGCTCTTTAGATTTTAATTTCGGCGGGGGGCGTAGGAGCCGGGATCTTCAAACATGTCGCACTGCGTGCCGCACGTAGGAGCGGATTATATAGAATCTATTAATGACACCTACGCTCCTCCCCGTAGCCCTGCGGGGCTCTTTAGATTTTAATTTCGGCGGGGGGCGTAGGAGTCGGGATCTTTAATCGGTTAAGAAACTACCGAGTTCCGTCCCACATGGTCATATTCCAGAACTTCTTCAAAAAATCATCCAATAATCCCATTTCCAACCAACATACCCAATCCCATCATAATCGGTTAAGAAACTACCGAGTTCCGTCCCAAATGGCCATATTCCAGAACTTCTTCCCAAAATCATTCAATAATCCCATTTCCATCCAACATACCAAATCCCATCATAGTCAGTTAAGAAACTACCGAGTTCCGTCCCACATGGCAATATTTCAGAACTTCTTCCAAAAATCATTAAAGAATCCCACTAATTTTTTGATACCACGCATAAAACCTTTCTACGATAAATTTTCCACGAAAAAATGTTCTACGATAAATTGTCCCACGGTAAATTGTGTCCACGGTAAATTGTGTCCACGATAAACTGTTCTACGATTAAATGTTCACGTTAAATTGAAACACGATAAATTGTTTACGATAAAGAGACCGTCACCTGTTTTAGTCATTAAAAATTGGTTTACATATGCGACATGCAACGCGTTACGGAAGCTTGTAGCCAACCACAGAGGAATACTTAGACATTCGTCACATGCCACGAAATAGTTTTTGACATTAAATTTATTTTTGGTGCATTTTATTTTATTTAATTTTTATGTCGGAACTAGTCACAAATTGTTGTCAAGAAAGCGTCACGTTTATTTCCACTTGTCACACGTCGCACGTCGTTTATGTAAAGCAACCTTAATAAACTATTTTTAAAAGAAACGACAAATGAGTTACTTTTTTGTACCGGAGAAATTATAATGTTTGCTACATATCTCAATATTTGGTAATTGGTTTTCGGAAACATAATAATATCGCAAAAATATTGAAACTAAACTAAATCAAGCGTCACCTGTCACTTGAAACAAAAAAATCCAACAACAATCCACAAATTTAAATTGAAACTATTGTATACAAGTATTTATGGTCGCTAACTAAATAGAATGTAGATGAATACAACTACTTGAGCCCATAAATTAATTTGTCGGGTTAGATCTGTTTAAATTTTTAACATTTCCTTATTTGTTTAATCCTCCAAATGTTTTGGTTACAATAGCATGGCGCACCTTCTAGCAGTAAATTACTTTCGATATCGAGCACTAGTGCACGATCCGTTAAAAAATTTTCATTGGACCACTGTGTGCTAAAATTTGCTTACGTCCATTGACATTAAACAAGCAAAACTGGTCATCGTTGACGTGATTAAAACTATCGAGCACAATTCAATTAACATTTGTACTGGGTTGTGGTTGTTCACCTGTATTCAAAATTCCACTTTTCAAAATCCCGCCTGCTAGAATCGAAGCTTCTTTGAATTCGAGCTTTTTAAAAACTCGATTTTGATAATAAAACGCGGGATTTTAATAGTTTGTTTCAAGACCGAGTAGAAAACGCATAAAAAAATTGATGGATCCGAATCAAGGTGAATCGGAATTCATACATAAATATTTGAAAAATATTTGGATTTTGGTCCAAATAAACAGAACTATGCAATTTCTTAACAAATTAAGGTCAAATTTGGTTTGTAAAGCAGTCATATACTGAACGAAACTTATCCATCTCTCAATTGATAATTTTCAAGTATGAATGAGCTTGTTGTAGGGAATGTAGGGAAACTTGAACTTGATTTTCGGATAAAATTTCTAGAGTTCGGCCTTGCTAAATGGAACCAGGTAGTTTCCCCCGATTTTATTTATATTTTTCGATTGAAATGATTAATATAAAAAGCCATAGCCCGATATGTTGTTGGTTAACTCGAGACTTTTATTATAGAATTTTTTTTTTTAATACGTATGTTTTATCGATTATACTCGTAATCGTAATTGTATTGCTTTACTAAAAGGTAGTTTTTATGGTCTTGTTGAAAGAACGGTTATTTTTTAATGAAATATGAAATTCGACATTTTCATCATTTATTAGTTTCATCATGACCAGAATTCAGAACTTCATTTAAATTAATGTTAAATCTCCAATTCTGCTATACAAATCAAATTTCATTGCCTTGTGCTTGTTCAGAATTCTCGGATTTTAGAACTTCATTCAAAATTCGTTATTGAATCCAAATCTGCTTCTGAATATTAAATTCCAAAACTTCAAATTTCATCTTAAAATTCCAAACTACTTCTACGTACCAAATTTAACAATAATTTGTCAAGAAATGATCAAGTTACATTCAGCATGGTCGAATTTCAAAACGGGTTGCGTACGACTGGCGAAATCCAGAAGTCCAAAATCGAAATTTTGAAATCAAAATTTTAAAAAACAAATATGAGAAAGAATACATCCAATAAATTTTTTTTTAAAAAAATTAAAATATCAAATTTCAAAATTCATATGTATAAAATTTCAAAATAAATTCAATTTTATAGAAATGGAAATATGAAAGGCGTTCTTTTAATATTTTGTTATGTGTATATATTTATGTTTGTGTATTAATTTGTTAGAACAATTAAAATAAATTAAAATTATTAGTTAAACAATTAATAAGTTTTGCGAAATGATGCAATTAAATTATAAATTGGGATTTCGAAAACAAATTTATTTTGGTATTTACAATGTTGGAATTTTATACCTAAAGCTTAGTAAAACTTAGCTCACTTCAAAATGAAACGAAATTTTATGACGGTCTCCAAAAACCTATTTATTTTCGCGTGAAATAGGACGCGATCAAATTTTATTTGGAGAATTTTTAATTTTAGCGTATAAATTTGTAGACATAGGTACATACTTAAATGAATTGGTTTATTTTACGTAAATAAATTAAATTAAATTGACTTTAATTAAAATTTATGGATTTGTGGTATTAAAAAATTTGTGGTATTAAAAAATTTGTTTGTTTAAAAAATTGCCAAACACAAATAAATGTCAAAATTTCCCGTGAAAATAATGTGCTGAGACATTATTTACACATGAAAATAATTTAGAGAGTTTATGCGCACCATCTTTGATGTATTGAACACACTTGCAGTTTTCGCTGGTGAACTGAGTACTACAAAATGAAAACAGAAGTGGAATTTTTATTTCTAATTTCACTTTGGTAAACTCGTATGGAAATTTCACGTGAAATCGAACTGAGTACTAGGCTTAACTTTGGCATTAAGGTGAATTGAATTTTTTTTTGGAAAAGCGAACCGTTCCCTTCCAAAACGTCATTCAAAACTAAAGTTAGAATCTTAAAGCATTTCTGTATACCGGTTTTGTTTTCGCCAAATTTTGGGATTTTTAATTCGATATTTTTATATTTTTGAGATTTTGTGTTCGAGCAATTCTTTTTTTGGTAAATATATTTTTAGTATTATGGGGTTTGAAATTTTTGTTGTTTGGATTACTATTTTCGGGATGGCGTTTTGGGATATTTTTTTCGCTAAATAATTTGTTGGCCTTTCGATACCAACCCATCTTATATATTAATACGCTTAATTTTTAGTTTGTACTCCCTTTTTAACCTATTTCCCGTGCGCGTATCTTAATGAAACACATATCAGGTGAAAGGTATTTTTTCATAGATGTGCAGAATATATGTTTTATTAAGGTACGTGAACGGGAAATAGGTGTAAAAGCCAAGAAACGTTTTCCTATACTGTACCTCTTATAAATTAATCAGGACGCCAGAATGCCATGACAAAATATGTTTGTATTGAACCGTCATTACACCGTGACAATACAGAACAAAACATAAAATGATTCTACATACATACAAATATTTTGGTGTTCTGTCAGTGTAAAAAGACAATTTTGTCATGGCACTCTATCGTCATGACAAAATTTTGCGAGTGAAGATTAACCATAGTATTTACACAAACATAATATCTATGGAAAGTTTGGAATAATCATTTTCGTCCGATTTCAGGCAAAAGTCATTGGATCTCTTAATTTATGCGAAAAAGTTAAGCGGGAAGTTTCGTCCCGATATGCGGTTGATTTGTGTCCAAAGTATATTTCGTAACCGGATAATTTATTAAGCTCTTAATTTCATGCTTGAACTAGCGTGAAGTGTTTCTGCTTTTTGTGTGGTGGTAAATCGACTATATCATCTACATAAGTACATTAGTTTTAGTTATGTTGTTAATACGAGATTTGTTTTGGAAAACGTCAAAATTATTGATATACAAATGAAAATAACACACAAATACAGCGGCCCTTTTCTACATTTCTTATTAAATATTTAGATTAAAGTTGCGCGCCTCGGCAATAGTGTGGTTTTTCCTTTTGAGGTTTTTTCGCCGCGAGCTTGATGGAAGGTGGGCGTACGCTACATAACATTTTCAAACTGCCGGTTCTAATGGATGAGTCATCAGTTTCATCAATGAAGCCAAACTCCTCCCACGCTGCCAAGTTGAAAAGCGCGCGACTCATCATGATAGGCGAGGCCAGCATCATGCCAGGGGCAGTGCTCACAATCATAGACAGACTCTTATGATATTTGTACAGAGGAAAGCCGGAAAAATGTGTTGTATACGCTGGAAAAATCATCCTCATGTGTGGTGACTTCCGACAGAGCTTGCCTGTAGTACCAAAGGAGGGATGCGCGCGAACTTGCGAATCGACCAACAAGTTAAACCCGCTTTGGAAACTGGTAAACAAGCTTACACTGATCAAGAACATGCGCATCGATGAAGGTGAAGACGAGTTTGCGCATTCTGTTGGAAACGGCAATGCTCGAACCGAATCGATCACACATCCAGCGCGCCGTTCCAGTTCTCAAAGTGTGATCGATTTCGTGTATGTTGACAACAACACAAAACTAGCCGAGGGAACCATTGAGGATCCTTGCACCCAAGAATGATGATTGCGCGCTAATCAATCAGCAGGTGCTTGACATCATGTCCGGCCGACAAGAAGTCAAACTTAGTGTTGATAAAGTTGAGAGTAAAGACATGAATGAGAAACTCCGCTACCCGTCGAGTTTCTCAACAAGATTGAAGGGTCCGGACTTCCGCGCCATGCCATTCCGCTAAAGGTAAACGCAATCGTTCTTTTGATGAGGAATCTAAACACTAGCAAGGGTCTTATCAATGGGACACACATGCGAGTCGCAAAAATAAACCGCTAAAGTCTGGAATTTGATTTGCTGACTGGCTTCTCAAAAGGCGAGCGCGTTCTCATCCCACGCATGAAGCTCTCACGCTCGGAAGGCAACTTCTCATTTAAAATGTCTCGCCTCCAATTTCCGGTCCAGCTCGCGTTCGCCACAGCCATCAACAAGAGTCAGCGCCAAAGCTTGAAGAAGGTAAATTGTAATGTAAATTCATATTTTATTTTCCTTTTGTCCATTTCTAATTAAAGATACGCTATATACGTATATGAATTTACTTTATTTTTGATAACAGTGCATCAAATTTACATCTTAAAAAATCTTCTTAACTAAACATTTAATAAAATGTATTCACGTGACTGATTCAGTCACAGGTCAGCTAGTCTTATATATTAATACGCTTAATTTTTAGTTTGTACTCCCTTTTTAACCTATTTCCCGTGCGCATATCTTAATGAAACATATATCAGGTGAAAGGTATTTTTTCATATATGTGCAGAATATATGTTTTACTAGGGAACGTGTACGGGAAATAGGTGTAAAAGCCAGGAAACGTTTTTCCTATACAGTACATCTTATATATTAATCACAACGCCAGAATGTCATGACAAAATATGTTTGTACTGAACCGTCATTACACCGTGTCAATACAGAACAAAACAGAGAACATAAAATGAATTTATATACTACAAACATTTTGGTGTCAAGAGGTGTGAGTGTAAAAATAGAATTTTATCATGGCACTCTATCGTCATGACAAAATTTTGCAAGTGAAGATCGACTATACACAAACATAATAGGCACATTCGATTGAAGTGATTTAACTGAATAATCTGAATTAACTTAGGTAAACTGATGTGATATATTCGGTTAATTCAGATTGTTCAGTTAAATCACTTCAATCGAATGTGCCTAATATCTATGAAAAGTTTTGAATAATCATTTCTGTACGATTTCAGGCAAAAGTCATGGGATCTCTTAATTTATGCGAAAAGGTTAAGTGGGAAGTTTCGTCCCGATATGCGGTTGATTTGTGTCCCAGTATATTTCGTAACCGAATAATTTATTAAGCTCTTAATTTCATGCTTCAACTAGCGTGACGTGTTTCTGCTTTTTGCGTGGTGGTAAATCGACTATATAATCTACATAAGTACATTAGTTTTGGTTATGTTGTTAATACGGGATTTGTTTTGAAAAACGTCAAAATTATTCATATACAAAAGAAAATAACACCCAAATACAGCGGTCCTTTTGTACATTTCTTACTATAAATATTTAAATTAAAGTTGCGTGCCTCGGCAATTGTGTGCTTTTCCCTTTTGCGATTTTAATATCTAGATATGGCGCGTTTCGACAACATGTATGCGAGTGCAAATGAAGACCAGAAGCGCGTCAAAGGTCTTTTACGTTGACGCTCCGGACGAGTGTGGCAAGAGATTTGTATTACAATCACTCATTGCATTTGCCAAGGGCGAGGCTCGGAGTCCATTTGCTCCGCCTTCACTGGAATCGCCACGAGCTTGATGGAGGGTGGGCGTACGCTACATAACATTTTCAAACTGCCGGTTCCAATAGATGAGTCATCAGTTTCATCAATGAAGCCAAGCTGTCAAGTTGAAAAGCGCGTGACTTGTCATGATAGATGAGGCCAGTATCATGCCAGGGGCAGCGCTCACAATCATAGACAGACTATTACGAGATTTGTACAGTGGAAAGCCGGAGGAGGGTGTTCTATTCGCTGGAAAAATCATCCTCATATTTCGTGACTTCCGACAGTGCTTGCCTGTAGTACCAAAGGCGGGACGCGCGCGAACTGCGAATCGACCATCAAGTTGAACCCGCTTTGGAAATTGGTAAACAAGTTTACACTCACCAAGAACATGTGCATCGATGAAGGTGAGAATGAGTTTGCGCATTCTGTTGGCAATGGCAATGCTCGAATCGAATCTGTAACGGAATTTTATCATACTCCGTTACCAACTCATTCCCAATTATCTGTTCGTCGATCAGAATAATTTCATCATGACTTTGAAGGTATTTTTCCTTCACAACATTTTCTCAAACACTTAGTCATGCTGGAATTATTTATTTTTCTTTATGTTTGTTGTTGCATCCATATACACAAAAACGGTATGAGATGCAATACGGCAAACATAAAATTATTTCTGGTTTACATTATCGGGTTGCAGCTTTATGTGTTTCAAAGGTCTTTATAATGTAGTTATTATAAATACTAATGAATGCACGTAAAGATAAGATTTGCAATTGGATGATGTATCCATAGTGTTGTGTTGTGCACACGAAAACAAAACAAACGTTCTGAATATAGTTTATTTAAATGACCTATATATGGACGTTTTAAAACGTTGCAGTTTTCGTGTGCATATAATTTCCCATGAGTGAACATAAATTAGATTTATGTCACGTTAGCAGTAATGTGCGGTCTTTGTACTAAGATTTCGCTGATCGTGGAAAAATTGAATTTTCTGGTTGAGAGAGAAGAACATTTCCCATAACAAATTTTCCCCCTTCTTCTCTGTCAGTCAGTTAATGTCGTATAAAGACCGCGACATTGTTTTGGATCGGGGGAGTCAAGTTTTGTGAGACCATCGTGGTAGTCGGTATTTTTGACACTAGTCGCGTTTTTGGTTAAAAATTTTATAACAGTGAGAGATCATAATAATTTATTATCGAACAAAATAAAAGTGTGAATTTAACGAGTTTCTTTAATAAAAGGGATATTCATTCCCTTTATTTTATTTTTTTTATTTTATTATCCGAGTTGTAATATTAAAAGTATACAGTGTGTTTGAATTTAGTTTTTTAAAATATTAAAGTTCTTATTATTTAAATATTATTGATCGCCAGAAAGAAGCGAATAAATTTTGTAATTTCTTACATTTTTTACAAAAGAAGAAAATAAAAAGTGAATTTTGAAGTTGATTTTGGTTTTAATCTATTTTTTTTTGGTTTGTGTAGTTTGGTTTTATTTTTTTTTTGTTGCAAGAATTGGAGAGAAGGGAAAAAGGCGCAATAAATTTTTGTTGCTTTTGGCTGGTTTTATAATTTTTGTTTGTTGGTAAGTATGTTTACTTAATAATAAAAATCAACATACTAATTAATCGGGCCCATTTGGTAAAGGGTCCACCAGCTGCTTCATTAGAAGCGGAGATCTCGCATGTGCGTTAGCACGCGGGTTTCCTTCAGCTGGAACGCTTTACCAAATTATATTAGCGTACTAACATTTGGGGCTTTCAGCCCATGGAAAAAAATATTTTTTTTTTGTTGTTAATTTAGAGTAACTATGTTACTCTAAATTTTTATATTTCACAACCACGGTGGACCTGCTTGATGTGAGGCATGAGACCCACCGATGCGGTCTTTCACCAGCCTCACCTTTTCAAACTCCCCATTTGATGGCATACCATCTTTTCTTTCCCTCTTTATATATATATATGCGGTAATCTAGGCCGTGACCTGTGTACCCAAAACCCACGCCGTTCCCTCCACCGGCTTGAGCTACGGGAACAACGCCGCATACGGTACAAGGCAGGTTACGGCAAATTCGATGTGATGGGGGTGCTTCTACGCAAGTAGTGGTGCTCTTGTTACAAAGTGGCGCCCAAAAGGGGCCATTAACTGGCCCAAATTATTGATATAGATTGCCAACAATTTTCTGGAATCATTATTGAATCCCAAATTTAATTGAAAATTTATTCACAAAGTTAAATGTTAACATAATTTTAGTTATGAGCTTCACTATTTCAAGTGGAGTTCTATACAATCAATTCTAATTAAGTACTCTGTGATTTAATATAAAAAGTGGAAGAGCTCTTTCGGTGTGAGTGTGGCAGCGGCCATGCCTTAGAGGCATGCCTGACCAGATACGATGGTGGGTCACACACGCACGGAAAAGGTTTTATAATTGTTGAGTTGCAGTGCTGGATCCTCGTCTCATTAGTTCATTTGTGGCATTGTCCCAACTCGCACTCCGGGGGATGAACTAATATTCGTGGTAGCATCTGGGATTTGATGAGCCATTTTGCAATGTCTAATTACAGAATATTTATTTTATTTACTCATCAGATTGTACGGTTTTCGGCACCGTGTACAATCAACTGTTTGACTTTATTCTGCCTGCAAGGGAGAGTGACACGTTTCCCTGAAGTAATGAGCATATCTCTTTCCTGCCAAGCGATGATCTTGGGTGGTATAAAGGGCTGCTCATTCTCAGGTTATCAAGCGTGCCAGTCCGTATCCTGGCAAGTAAAGTCAAACTGTCAACCTTTTAATTTTCCTCAGTTATACGCTTATGGCTATCGGTAAGAAATTACCACGAGCCGTAAGATAAATTTGTTTTAAAAATATGGATTTCTAAGTCAGTGTATAGTTAAGTTATTGCGTAAATTTCACTTCGTTGTTTTACATAAAATTTTCATCCTCCGGGATGGGGTTGCCAGTCCTCTCATTGTTTAGTTTTAGGCGCGTTCAGGATATAATGTGTTTAGCTGTTCAATCCGGTTTTCTATCAGTGAACGGATATTGATGAGGTTTCGGACATAAGCTAAATACTATTATACCACACACTGCAGAAATCTTTGGCAATAACCGGCGTGTTGTTGTCCCTAATTGAATGTACAATTCGGCCTGCCACTCACACGGTCATGCTCATCCAAGGGGATTTAGAATGATGACTGTGAAATACGAGGGCAAGAGGATTGTCTCTGCCAATTAGGTAAATTAATGAGGTACCAAATGACTTCACCGAGGCAATGTGTCTCACTCGCGCGTAAGCCGGAGTTACGAATGCCATTGCTGTTATGGGTTGGCATTTGGGATCTCATCCAAATTAATTACATTTCCCTTTTCCCATCCTTATTTTGACCTAAATTAGTGAGATCTATGCTTCACGAGAAAGTGGAGAAACCGTGGTTGTGTTTTGCGATATTTAGATATAATTTAAAGTAATTGTGTGTTTGAGTATTTTTTTTTCGATATATAAACAATAAAAATGAATATAGATCATTTAGACCCCGACGAGCTCCTAGTAGAGTTCGAGGTGCGCGGTTTAGGGGACAAGGCAAGGGAGGATATGACCGATGCCTTAAAAACCACGCTCCGGAACCACTTACAGAAAGAACAGGCAGAAATTTGCTTAAAGCCCCAAGAGGCTCATGTGGCGGCTCGTAAACAACCCCAAGCCGAAGCAAAAGTATGCTTAAAAAAGCTGGTGGAAATCTATCAGCAACTGTGTGTTGCTGCAGAAAAACCGGAAGAACAGATACCCCCTCGTTTGGAAGCCCGACTGGAGCATGTCCAGGGGCGAGTGTATCGGAGCGCGATTTCACCGACGTTCTATGCCAAAGCAGCAAGTTGGTCGAAATCACTGCGGCAGCTGATCATCATAGTCGCCCAACTAAAACGCAAAGAGCTTACGGCAGAAGCAGCCAAAGAGCAGTTGGGGAGGCTAATATTTGCTCAGCCAAAAATCGGGGGTAAGCAACCTCGACCAGTGGGACGAACCTTCCCACAAGCTGATGAATCATCAGAGGATGATGACGAGGAGGACCTAGAGCGGAGTCTGTTGAAATTGTCACCTATAAAGACAGTAACGTTAAAGTACCAAGATGGGGACTTTATGGAGCCGCCAACAGGACGGAAAGTACCAGGGCAACCTGAGAAACATTCGTCAGCGAATTCCTCCCATCATTTTGCTCATGATTGGGCTAACGTAAGCGGGCTGACAGACGCCAAGTTGCGCCGGGAAGTCAGCACATGGAAAGTCCGTTTTGAAGGGCATAAGAGTCCTCTAACAGTAGAGCGTTTTCTAGGGCGCATGGAATGGCACGCTGCTAGGTCATCAATACCACTCGATGATCTGGTAGGAGTGATAGACTTGTGTCTAGAAGGAGATGCTCTGGACTGGTTCTGGACATCCGTAGATCGGAATCCCGAAATGTCTTGGGAGTTGTTCCGCCAAGACATGTTAATGCGGTTCGCATCAAGCAGAACTGATGACGATGTACGACGGAGCCTTAACAACCGCAAGCAAGGCTACCCACACGAATCATTCATGGAGTTCTACCAGGCTATCCACAGGCTTGCGTTGCAGACTAATAAAGTAGTGGCAGATGACACTATCTACACTATTTTAAGACGAAATATGCGACCCGGACTGCAGATGGCATTGCATGATGAACGGAGGTTCACGAATTTGGGTGAGTTTGCCCGTCGATGTACATCTCTGGAGGAAATGTGGAAACGCCTTGGCCATAATCCCGAGGCTGGGTTAACACCCACCCCTAACTACCCACCTTTTAACACTTACCAGCAACCCAGACCGACAATGAATTCACAACGTAAGTTTGGTTCCTACCGGCCTAAACTGCACGAATTAGCATACGAAGAGGCGGGGACCGAGGAAAGATGTGAAAATAGATGGTACTCAGACCGGGATGAGTTACCCGATTTCTACGATGAAATATGCGAAATTAACGATCGCTTAAAACAGAGGGTGACGTTTCAGGACCAGCAAAGGTTCAAGAAGCCACCGAGGAGACCTGAAGGGTACCAACAGGGTAGTTCTCAACCACCACCGGCCAGGCAATTGGGACTGACAGGGGTCCAAGAACCACGAAATTTCCGCTGTTGGAATTGTGGTGATCCCTCACATTCCTATCCTGATTGTCGGGACCTAATAACTCGCATTTTTTGTTTCGGGTGTGGGGCTAAGAATGTTCTCAAACCTGATTGCACTCGGTGCAACCAAGCGGAAAACTGGAGATCCGAGATGAGGTACACTCGGAAGTCTCATCTCGGCCCAGAAGAATCGAGTCACAAACCCCACAGCACCACGGAGGAGGCAGCAAGCAACACCGATCCGGAGTTGTATGCTCGGCACCCCCGACAATAAAAAACATCTCAGAGAAGTCTTCTCGTTCAATCTATTGTCAAACGGATAACAGACAGTTGATGAGAATGATAAGCTACTTCCACGAGCGCCATAAGAGGCGTACAAATATTATTTCGACAGTTATCCAATCAGGGCCAGACCGTCGGCCATATGCCAAAGTAGCAATAAACGGACAAGCTTTTCGTGGGTTGCTCGACTCAGGAGCCAATATTAGCGTACTGGGGAGAGGCAGTGAACAGTTCTTACGCGAACAGGGGCTAACATACCGACAATATAAGTCTCAGGTACATACTGCTAGTGGTAAAGCCGAACAAATTCTGGGATACGTACGTCTACCAGTCATTTTTAACAACCAATCCAGAACAGTATGCCTGTACATTGCTCCGTCGCTGTCACAACAGCTATATTTAGGAACTGATTTTTGGCAGGTATTCAACCTTCAAATTTCTGTATCAGAATTAAGTACAGAGAGCTCGTCGCGAAATACCCCTGACCCCACGTCAGCTAGTGAGAACCCGACTAACAGCCATCACATATTGTCTGAGAAACAACAGGGCATCCTAGACAAGGTTAAGGCTAAGTTTCCTTCTTCGGAACGGCTTGGTTTAGGACGTACCCACTTGCTGGAGCATGATATCGATACGGGCGATGCCAAGCCAATAAAACAACGGTATTATGCGGTATCACCAGCAGTACAGAAAAATTTAGATTCAGAAATAGAGCGGATGCTAAAGCTAGGCGTAATAGAAGAATCCTGCAGCCCTTGGAGCTCACCAATGGCGATAGTGCGTAAAAGTAATGGAAAAACAAGGCTATGCCTGGACGCTAGGAAGCTAAATGCAGTAACAGTGAAGGATGCATATCCGTTACCCATAATCGATGGGCTCCTCAGTCGTCTAGAAAATACTAAGTACATTTCCAGTATCGACCTTAAGGATGCTTTTTGGCAGATCCCATTAAATCCATCAGCCAGGGCAAAGACCGCATTTACTGTTCCCGATAGACCACTCTACCAATTCACGGTAATGCCTTTCGGGCTATGCAATGCAGCTCAAACGATGTGTAGACTCATGCACAAGGTGATTAAACATGAACTACATGACCGAGTATTTGTCTACCTAGATGATCTACTAGTCACTTCCCCAACATTCGAAGAACATATCCGTCTATTAGAGCTAGTAGCATCGCAGTTGAGTGAAGCCGGTCTCACCATCAATGTGGAGAAATCCAAATTTCTCCTAAAACGGCTTAAATATCTCGGGCATGTTATTGAGGATGGGAGCATTAAGGTGGATCCCGAAAAGGTTAAGGCGATCCAAAATTTCCCAATTCCGAAGACAATTAAACACATCAGACAGTTCCTCGGAATGAGTGGTTGGTATCGGAAATTCATTCCGAATTATTCGTCAATCGCCTCACCGATCACTGATCTTCTAAAACCTAAAGGGAGTATCAAGTGGAATGAGCAAGCCCAACAATCGTTCGAGCAATTAAAATCCTTCTTATCCGAGGCGCCGGTATTAGTACACCCGGATTATGCGCGTACTTTCTATATTCAGGTAGACGCATCAAAAACGGGGGTGGGCGGTGTTATTTTCCAGAAAGATGACGAAGATGAAGAGCATCCAATCTCGTTCTTTTCGCATAAACTGAATGGTGCACAGAAAAACTATAGTGTCACCGAGCTTGAATGCCTAGCGGCAGTTCTCAGTATCAAGAAATTTCGAGCTTATGTGGAAGGATACGAGTTTGTGTTAATAACAGACCATGCCAGCCTCCAGTGGCTAATGAACCAATCTGAACTCTCAGGTCGTCTAGCAAGATGGAGTTTGAAACTCCAAGGGTACAAGTTCCGCATAGAGTATCGAAAGGGGGCACGAAATGTGGTTCCGGACGCGCTATCTCGCATACATTCAGATGAGGTAGCAACTTTAAACCTAGTTGGGAACCCGATTCACTTAGATCTGCAAGCTCCTGACTTTACCAGTCCAGACTATCAGGACCTGGCGAAGACCCTAATCAACATGAAGCCCATATCGGACGACATCAAGGTTGTCGAGGGAAAGATACTCATCCACCAACCAGTAAAAGACTTGGACCTCCAGACGGACATCCCTACCTGGAAACTCTGGATTCCAAAAAGCCTAGTCCGAAAGGTTCTAGAGCAAGCTCATGATCCTCCGACTGCGGCACACATGGGGACCGGGAAAATGCTAGAGTTGATACGTAGACATTTTTATTGGCCAACCTTGGTTAAGGACACCAAGGTTTACGTAAGACGGTGTGAAATGTGCAAACTAACCAAAGCAACTAACAACATATTAAGACCTAAGATGGGCGAGTATAAGGAATACGACAGGCCGTTTCAAAAGTTATACTTAGATTTTTTAGGCCCTTACCCTAGATCAAAAAATGGAAACACCTACATATTCATCGTTTTAGACCATTACTCGAGGTTTGTCTTGCTCAAGCCACTGCGTGATGCAACCGCTAGCAAAGCAGTGGAGTACCTGGAAAAGGAAGTGTTCCCTGTATTTTCCGTGCCCGAAGTGATACACACCGACAACGGCAAACAATTCAAGTCCAATCTGTTCAAGGACTGCCTAGCTAAACTGGGGATAAGCCACATGTTCACTCCAGTGTATTCACCACAAGCGAACGCTTCCGAGCGGGTGAATAGATCAGTACTTGCAGCGATCCGCGCTTATGTAAACAAAGACCAGCGCACCTGGGACGACCATCTAAGTTCAATCGCGAGCGCACTAAGGAACACGGTGCATTCCTCCACGGAATATGCGCCATCCTATCTAGTGTTCGGTCAGCATGTAATTAACCATGGCTCACAGTATGAGTTACTTCGCCTCCTCGGAGATCGAGGTCTAAGTACCTTCACGGTAAGTGCTAAAGGTGATCGTCTCGAGATAGCCCGGGAGCTAGTATTAAACCACCTCAGGCTGGCGCATGATAGGTCAGCACGCCGGTACAACTTGCGATCAACAGATCGTGCGTTGAGTGTGGGGCAGAGAGTCTATGTGCGAAATTTTAGCCAGAGCAACGCTGCCCAGCAATATTCAGCTAAGCTGGATAAGAAATTCGTCCCTGCGAAGGTTCTTCGGCGCACAGGCCGAGTAGCATACGAATTAGCTGATGGAACTGGTCGATCAATAGGGATATTTCATGCCAAAGATATTCGGAGCGATCCGATAGGAGCATAATATCACCATCAACCAGCTTATACCAGGAGTAAGTGATAGCTAATCCCTGTGATTATACTTGTAGGTCAGAAATGAACGGACGAACGAATCCGACTGTGGTTCCACCGCCAACCGAGAACATGGCGACGGTGACACCGAGAACATCAATATCTTTAGCGGAGTACAGAGAAAGAAGGGCCATGCACACTGTTACTAACAGGGCCCTGGAAGGAGAACATCCCCAAGCGACCGGTGAAGGAGCCAGACGCAGAGGGGGCAAGGAGTTGGAGCTGAGGCACAAAATACGTGATTGTAAACGTGTCCTCGGGCTACCAATAGGTACGGGTGCAAAACAACGGAAAACGCGAGAAAGATTGGAGTTCCAGATGAAGGGACTGAGGGAAGAGCAGAAATTGCTTTTCCAGGAAAGGAAAGAGAGGAAGAAAGTAGCAGAGGGGATTAAGGCTAGCCACCGAAGTCGGATAGAGGGAACATGCGCAGCTTCCGAATAGAAGATGAAGCTATGCCACATCACCGTTACATCACCTACAAACCATAGGAAATGTGAAGAGGTGATGTAACAGTGCTGTGAAGATCGGTATCCCCGGCGCGTGGAAGGATACCGGTATTAGTCTAAGAGTATATAAATTAACATATCTTAAGTAAATAATAATAAATAAGTATAGGAAAAAAAAAAATATATATATGTAGGTAAAATAGCTTAGGTTTTAGGTTAGAGATGAGGTTGGCTCAAGTTAGGCATAGGGTGTGGTACCAACGAGGTTGAGGTGACGACATCTATGGACGAAAATAGTTGAGGGCTAAGAGTACGGAAGAGAAGGAAGGTATATCTGTTCTTTGTATTCCAGGGATGGGAAAGATCAACTTTTGGGTAGTGATGTGGCTGGTGGTAGGAGCTTATGGGAAGCAACAGATCCAGGGTCTGCACTTCGAAGAGTTTAAGACAGAGCCGGGAATTTACTTTGCTGAAATGGGCAGGGCAGCCGTGTCAACGAGAGATTGGAAGATGGTTCTCTTCTGTAACCTTACCAACTATTGGGAAGAGTGGGCACATCTGAAACGAACACATGACCATCTCCAAGCAATGTGTGGGAATAACCCAAACTCCACCGGGTATATTAGACATTGTGAGGCACTGCTAGGGCCAATATCGTATCTGATGGCACAAATAGAGGACAATAACGGCTTGTTCAGGGCACAGTCGGGCAGAGTGCGGCGATCTCCTTTGGACTTCATTGGCAATGTTCTCGGCGATTTGTTTGGAGTATTGGATCAACGGGATGCTGAAAGATACAATGAGCAGATCAAACGGTTAAATGAGGGTACCTTGAAGGCGCAGAACATGCTACAACAACAAACACATGTCCTGGAGCTCACGAGCAACATCATCCGAAAGGAACAAGCGCTAATCGAGAAGCACTACCGGTTACTGCAGGACCAAATTCAAGCAATAGTACTACATGCGGACTACCTGGATGTGCTATTCCAATTATCTGCAACTGCATTTATGTTCAAAGACACCCAGGGAGACCTAATTGACATATTATCAGACGTACACCATGGCCGGGCGAGCACGCGGTTGCTGCCACCCTCCAAATTAGCGAACCAGCTATGGGAAATAAGCCGGCACCTCCCTAGTGGCGTACAGGTACCTAGTGCCGAAACACACCGAGTACACATTTACAAGCTACTAGAAACTAGAGCGGCAATCGTCAATGAGCAGATAATCTTCGAAGTCCGAATTCCATTGACCGAAGGGGAGGAATTCCAAATATACAACATTATTCCTGTCCCGACTGAACATAAGGACCAGTTTATATACATCGAACCACAGCTCCATTATGTACTGGTCAGTAACACCAGAGCGCGATATCACCCGATATCGGCGGAAGGGTTGAGGGCGTGCAAGGCTTGGGTAAAGGAGACCGTGATTTGCAAATTAGAAGGGCCAGTGTATAAGATGCCCTCACGCGAAGAGCACTGCGAAATGTCCTTACTAGTGCATGCTGAGAAGCCGTCCAATCAGTGTCTGGTGAAAGCGATGATGCCTACCACATTTATCCATCCCTTGAAGGACAATCGCTGGTTGATGGTGTTGCCGAGGGAATCTGTGTACGATCTGATATGCCAATTGCAGACCACAACCATAACCCTGCGAGGTAGTGGAATACTGTCCTTTGCACCAGGTTGCAGTTTGAGGGGATCGTCATGGTTAATAACGGCTCAGCTCACGTACAACACCAGCGGATATACAGATATAGTACCACGATTCAATCTGTCGCACGAAGCCAAGAACCACCCACTGGTACTTAGTGCTGAAAGTCTAGATGCCGATATTTCGGAGTTGCAACAAACCATCACTAATTTGAAACAGAGTGAACCCTGGTCGCAAATCAACCTGCATCATCTGGGGAACTATACTGCTACATTCACGGCTCTGGTACTCGTAGTGGTGCTTTTACTGTTGGGGTGCAGACTCCGGAAACAACGTAGGAATCAGTCCGTCGACCGCGGGGTAACAACACAGCCAGGTCACAGACGGAACCCACCAAGGACCCATCAGGAAAACCTGGTTTAAGTGAGCCTCAAGGATAAGAAAAAAGGAGATACGTTAGGTAGTATTAGTAATAATTTAGTTAGCCACGAGTTCCCCGTGTACCGAAAAAAAAAAAAAAAAAAAAAAAAAAAAAAAAGAGAAACAAAGGGAGAAGGAAACTTGTGGATATTAAGATAGTAATAGTATGTTAAATTAGGTTAATAATAATAATAATTAAGAGTAAAAAAAAAAAAAAAAAAAAAAAAAAAAAAAAAAAAAAAATAGGTACTTTAAGTTAATAATAAGTAGTCATAATAAGTAGGTTAATTGCCCGGCTGAGACTTTCTCAGGGTGTGGGGCGTCCGCCACGTTGAGCAACCAAGATCTGACGACCTTAATCCATCGTCCTTTTTGAATAGAGCATGAGATCTCTTTTCATCTCAGGGTTTGAGTTTTCCCCACGCTGTAACGGAATTTTATCATACTCCGTTACCAACTCATTCCCAATTATCTGTTCGTCGATCAGAATAATTTCATCATGACTTTGAAGGTATTTTTCCTTCACAACATTTTCTCAAACACTTAGTCATGCTGGAATTATTTATTTTTCTTTATGTTTGTTGTTGCATCCATATACACAAAAACGGTATGAGATGCAATACGGCAAACATAAAATTATTTCTGGTTTACATTATCGGGTTGCAGCTTTATGTGTTTCAAAGGTCTTTATAATGTAGTTATTATAAATACTAATGAATGCACGTAAAGATAAGATTTGCAATTGGATGATGTATCCATAGTGTTGTGTTGTGCACACGAAAACAAAACAAACGTTCTGAATATAGTTTATTTAAATGACCTATATATGGACGTTTTAAAACGTTGCAGTTTTCGTGTGCATATAATTTCCCATGAGTGAACATAAATTAGATTTATGTCACGTTAGCAGTAATGTGCGGTCTTTGTACTAAGATTTCGCTGATCGTGGAAAAATTGAATTTTCTGGTTGAGAGAGAAGAACATTTCCCATAACAAATTTTCCCCCTTCTTCTCTGTCAGTCAGTTAATGTCGTATAAAGACCGCGACATTGTTTTGGATCGGGGGAGTCAAGTTTTGTGAGACCATCGTGGTAGTCGGTATTTTTGACACTAGTCGCGTTTTTGGTTAAAAATTTTATAACAGTGAGAGATCATAATAATTTATTATCGAACAAAATAAAAGTGTGAATTTAACGAGTTTCTTTAATAAAAGGGATATTCATTCCCTTTATTTTATTTTTTTTATTTTATTATCCGAGTTGTAATATTAAGAGTATACAGTGTGTTTGAATTTAGTTTTTTAAAATATTAAAGTTCTTATTATTTAAATATTATTGATCGCCAGAAAGAAGCGAATAAATTTTGTAATTTCTTACATTTTTTACAAAAGAAGAAAATAAAAAGTGAATTTTGAAGTTGATTTTGGTTTTAATCTATTTTTTTTTGGTTTGTGTAGTTTGGTTTTATTTTTTTTTTGTTGCAAGAATTGGAGAGAAGGGAAAAAGGCGCAATAAATTTTTGTTGCTTTTGGCTGGTTTTATAATTTTTGTTTGTTGGTAAGTATGTTTACTTAATAATAAAAATCAACATACTAATTAATCGGGCCCATTTGGTAAAGGGTCCACCAGCTGCTTCATTAGAAGCGGAGATCTCGCATGTGCGTTAGCACGCGGGTTTCCTTCAGCTGGAACGCTTTACCAAATTATATTAGCGTACTAACATTTGGGGCTTTCAGCCCATGGAAAAAAATAATTTTTTTTTGTTGTTAATTTAGAGTAACTATGTTACTCTAAATTTTTATATTTCACAACCACGGTGGACCTGCTTGATGTGAGGCATGAGACCCACCGATGCGGTCTTTCACCAGCCTCACCTTTTCAAACTCCCCATTTGATGGCATACCATCTTTTCTTTCCCTCTTTATATATATATATATATGCGGTAATCTAGGCCGTGACCTGTGTACCCAAAACCCACGCCGTTCCCTCCACCGGCTTGAGCTACGGGAACAACGCCGCATACGGTACAAGGCAGGTTACGGCAAATTCGATGTGATGGGGGTGCTTCTACGCAAGTAGTGGTGCTCTTGTTACAAATCGATCACTCTTCCGGCGCGCTTTTCCAGTTCTCAAAGTATGATCGGTTTCGTGTATATTGACATCAACACAACACTAGCCGATGGAACCATCGAGGAGCGCGCCATTATGTCACCCAAGAATGATGATTGCGCGCTTATCAATCAGCAGGTGCTTAACCTCCTGCCCAGCTGACAAGAAGTCAAACTTAGTGTTCATAAAGTTGAGAGTGACCACATGAATGAGAAACTCCGCCCACTCGTCCAGTTTCTCAACAAGATTGAAGGGTCCGGACTTCCGTGCCATGCGATCCCGCTAAAGGTAAACGCGATCGTTCTTTTGATGAGGAATCTAAACACTAGCAAAGGGTCTTATCAATGGAACACGCATGCGAGTCGCAAAAATAAACCGCTACAGTCTGAAATGTGAGGTGCTGACTGGCTTCTCAAAAGGCGAGCGCGTTCTCATCCCATGCATTAAGCTTTCACCCTAGAAAAGCACCTTGTCATTTAAAGTGTCTCACCTCCAATTTCCGGTCCAGCTCGCGTTCGCCATAACCATCAAAACGAGTCAGGGCCAAAGCGTGTACTTGCCGGCCCCCGTATTTACACACGGTCAGCTGTATGAGGCCCTTTAACGATGCCGCTCATTTGGCGGACTCAAGGTGTTTATGGTTGAGACAAGCGATCAATCAGCTGAAGAATGTTGTTTTTGTAGAGATTCTACGCATATAAATTGTAATTTAAATTCATATTTTATTATCCTTTTGTACATTTCTATTAAATATTTAATAGCGGATATGAATTTACTTTATTTTTGATAAAAGTGCATCAAATTTGCATCATAAAAAAGTCTTAATAATTTCTTAACCAAAAATTCAATAAAATGTAATCACGTGACTGATTATTCAGTCACAGGTCTGCTAGTTTTCATTTAATAGACTTAAATAAACATAAAATTAAATGGAACTTTTGGATTTCTTTCGAGATTAATTTTTTCGCCCAAAAATCAAAAATTTGCAAAAGGTGATTTGAGATATTTTTCGGGATATTTATTTTTGGCAATTGAGAATTTGATAAACAGCCTACTAGTAAGTTTTTGATCTAGTCAATAACATCATTTTGGTAATAAAATATTCGGGAATACGATGGTATCCCCTGTATACCAAATTGCGAAATTATTAAAATGCAAATTACATCCCATAATCGAAATTTGACAATGATCAGCGCAAAATAGCCGAGTTCCTAATAAAAATTAAGATAAAAAAATCAATGTTTTTTTTTAAAAAACAATCTTTTATTTTCGGATTTTTTTGCGGGATTTTTTAAGATTTCAGCAAAAGCGGGATTTTTAAAAAGCGGGATTTTGATAATTTAAGATTTTGAATTTTGAACTTTCGTTTCGAGCATTTTAAAATGAGCCATTGCCAATTGTATTAAATGCATGGGTTTAAGTATGGTAAGTAGTATATAAACTAAAACATTTGTCAAGTATAGTCCTCTCTGGCTATTTGTCTAACCGAATTTAGAACTACCTTAAGTGATAGTATTTCCGTTCGCAAAATTAAATTATTTTGTGTTCACATTCAAAATAAGTAACATCAACGATTTTCTAATAGTTCTACATCGACAATATTTGGGCTAACATAAGTTTTCATGCACTCGGTGGAGCTTGTTCAAATTTTCTATCTCACATATCTGTCGATAAGTTAGCGCACACCGGTAGAATCATTGATATTAGGGGTGTAATATGATGCGTTAACATTTCTTGACACGTATCGACTTCGTGTAATCTTTTGTCACGGAATTCTGAAAATGGGGGCATCGGCGTTCTACTTCCGGTGTTGCTACTATAGCAAGTTTAAACTTAAGTTCTGATTAGAAAAGAGTTACGCCTTTAACAAACCCAAATAACATGTTGGGTATAAAAGTAATGGATGATTTTTTGTTGCTTTTTAGTTGTTCGTGTATAGATTTTTGACACATCACGCGTGATTAACGACACGTGTTATTTTGGGTCTTTTTGATGCTTTCAAATTTTTTCATTGTTTTTTTTTAAATTTGTTTTAGAGCGTCCCTTTTAGATGCGCCCACATGTTTTTCACCTTTGATCCACTGTATAGCCGGCCCTGGTTGAAGTTTTTGAAAAATGACATCGCAGTGTATCGAATTTTAATGTTGTTACTTAAATTAAGCTTTTCATGTAAATCAAAAAACTATGTTTCAACATACGGCAGGTAACATGATGCGTCTGTTACTTGGTTTGATTAACCTGTTACTAGTAAAAATGGACAGTTAGGTTAATAACGCTTCAGACCTCCGCTTAGGACCTCAACGTCAATTGCAGCTTATGCTTAGTTCCCTTCTTCTTCTTCAGTTGACCAACTCTCATGTACATATGCGTGAGTGGCAGGATGTATAATTTGTTAGTAGGACGTTTGTCTTCGTCTTTTAGCGTAGAGATAATGGCTGCTCTTGAAAGATTATCATTCGTTGTCCGGGTGTGTTTCCTTGATCCGACGCCATAGCTACAGGTATATTAATTTGTGAGGCAAATTATGTTCCTTATTTCTGTGCATTGGTTTTTATTTAATATGCACGAAAAGTATCATCGATTCAAAAATGCCACGAAGTTTCAAAATCATTATTATCTACCTTGGCAGAATCGCGGCATAATGGTCATGCCATTTAACTCAACATTTATAAATTGATTTTCATTTTATTTTTATTTATAGCAATTTCGATGTAATTTTACCTATTTCTCAACCGATTTTTCCCAAATTTGTGTACTGTTGTGCAAGTGGGGTATTAACATTAATTTTGAATAAAGTTCTGAAATTTGTTCTTGCTTAGTGGCACTCGAGTATTCCTTACTGACCGTGGTGCAAGATCGGGACTGTAATCTTAATTCCAGAAAATGTTCTGAAATACGAAAGTGCATCATGAAATATAAACATAGCCACCATTAGGGTGTGCTGGCTGCACTCTAATTATTTACGAACCTCCTCGGGTTACTTGCTATAGCCGACTAGTATTAGTGACTTTCTAGTGAACAGTGATCTCTTCTTGTGAATTCGGTAATACCACCTACTATTAAAAGATCACTTTGCGGAACTAAACTTCTATTTTCACCATACATACCAGGTAGCAATATACAATCGCAATCGCTTGATATGGAATGAATTAATTCAAAATTGAATATTTTACAGAAACCATGAAATTGTTGAATTCTTATATCGTCAATATTCATAAAACAACTAATTCGGTGGAGAAAGAACTTAGTTCCAATCAGATTAGCCAATTTTCATAATTTTATTATAGTATTCGGAATTTTGTATTCGGATTTTGATTTAAATTTGAAAATTTATTTAAATTCATCAAACTCCTATATCCCGTAGAGCAAATATCATGTTAACCGAACCCGTGCATTTAGCCATTAGAACTTTGCTTAGACGATCCTACATACGTACATCCATGAACGTGTGAACAATTGTAGGACCGGCTTGCAAGCAAATACCATAAAAGATTAATAATACGTTGGGCAAATTCAATACAATTAAGTCCAGTTCACCATTCACATAGGGTTTTAACTGAGTTATACGGCCATATAAGTGAAGCCCTGTGAATATCACTCATGAAAATAGTCTAAAAATATATGAGTTTTTACAAATTAAATTTTTTATATTTAATAGTGAAAATGTTTCGGATTTCACAATAAAATAAAAATAAAATCCACGTTCAACTAAATTCACCTCAGGATTTCACCAGGTTCTCATCAAGTCCACTGTGTTTCTTAGTCGCAGGTTCAATATAGTTCCAGGGAGATGTTACAGTTCTGGAATATTCAAATGAGATCCATGAGCGTGTAATTGAGGACTATGCCAAAAATCATGGGTAAAAATATAACGGATTTAACGAGGTTACATCTTCATTAAAGCAGAAAGGAGAATTGCATAAATACACCGACTGATTCGGTTTTCCTCAGACTTGTACTTACCAACGGTTTAATCAGATTTTTTTACCCAAATCTTGTACGTCACGATGGCTTGGACAGATTACTAACCCGTCTCTCAAACTACCTGACAATTATCGAGTAGGTCACCTACATTTTGTCATTTTGTGCGGCAAATTTAAGTTATCCAAAAACTAGCGTTTAATAAATTTCATAAATATACCAATTGGTTCGGTACATTACAAAGACTTGTATTTTACGAAAGTTTACTCAAATTTCCTTCTACATCTCTAGGACTACCTATTAATGGCTGTCGAAGAAAACTACATTTTTCCTTGGGTATGGCAGATTTAAATTTTAACGAAAACTAGTGTTTGGCAGTTTCTGTTAGTATACCGTTTGATTAAGTTTTTTTTTCCAAGATACTTTTAGTCTGTCAATTTTTAAAAATTTCCTTATTATTCTTATTTGTTTGTTCATAAGCTTGCTTGTATCCTTTTTAATTATATTTTTAACTGATATTTATTAAAAGTATATTGTTAAAATTTCGCCTAATTAACTGGCTAATTCACAGTAAATTCGCCAATCAAGGGTTAAGAGTTTAATGACATTGATAAAACAAGTGACATCTACATTTAAGCATTAGAATTAGTTTTATAACATTTTAGTTGTGTAGCAGATTAGTGCGGAGCAGAACTGAATCTTCGTTTTGAATCTGGAATATTTAGCACGATATATAAATACGCATGAGGATGATCATAAGTGAGTCATTCAGGAGGTAGGTATACGCGATAGTTTAAAATCTAAGCGAACATTATAAGGATGTCAAAAATTATATAAATTGTGGTTTATTGTCAGTGAATCAATAATAAATAAAAGTGAAAAATATTGTTGTTTTGTTTTAAGTGTGAAGTATGTATTTTAAAATTATTCTCACATTATTTTCAGAAATATTATAAAGCAATATACATTACGAGAATTGTTGTTGTAACCCGCCAAATTTGACAGGACAATTTCGTTACAGTTATGTTTCAGTTTTGGCTGTTATCAAGTTTGCATTAGTGTTAAAATAGACTCCATATTTTTCTGATATGTGAACTTATGCAAATGATAATCTGCTGCGTTTTTTAAGATGACAGATATAAAATTTAACGTTTTTGTTTATTTTCGTACGAATTCCAATAAGATGAGGGGTAAATATTCAAAAATACCATAACATAAATTTTATGCCGCGAGAATTGTACTATTTGAACATCGGCTTACATACGATTTTATAGTTAAGTGTTTAGGTTGATTGTAGGACGCAATTTTAATTCCCGTGAAACTTGTTTTAAAATTCTTGTTAACAATATTTTCTAGCACAAATCTGCTCAAATTTTTCTTAAAAAACTTTTTGGAAGAAAAACTATTTTTATTACCCCCAAATTGTGCGCCTTTGGTTTATTCACATTCTTCTAATGCTTCACTTGTAATTTAATTTTATTTTCTCTCCCATGGCCTCTCTTACATATTCTCCACCCTATGCTTTTACTGATAACATTTTTATATGTATTTGTGTAATGTTATATTCCTTGCCAAATTCATTTTATCAAATTAAACGAAAAAAAAAAATGTTAAAATATTTTCCTATATAAATTTTCTCTTCAGTCTCGTTTTGTTTCTCGTCGTCTCTCGATGATATCCGCAAGGACGTTCTGTGACAGTTTACTAGAATTAAATAATTGTAATAAGTAAACAAACAATTTAATAGAATTATAATTGGGATAGTAAATTTAATGTGCCCTCCATCATAATTGTAAAGTTTCCCTTTCCATCGGTCGTGTGCCCAACAAAAAACGTCACTTGTACGCGTGTTTTTGTTGTCGTGCCGTAAAATTGTATGAAAATTCTCGAGACGTGTCAATAGAAATCCAAAACAACAGAAAGTGTAAACAATATCTAAAAAGGGATTCATTTACATTTTAACATATAGTCCTATAAAAAGGGAAAAAGGTTATTTGAATAGACAAGTTTACAATTACAGATTTGTTGTTGGAAAAATAAAACGGATTAAATTTCCACAATGTACTGTGAAAAGTAAAAAAAAAACGAGGAAATAATATTGGAAAATGTAATTTTTGTGCCGAGTTAAATTTAAATTTATGTGAAATAATTTTCTTACATATTTTCCCCCGACACAAAACGTGTGAAAATGTATGTTATTTTAGTGTCAGTGTTGTATTATTAATAAATGCAAAATAATAATTATTTTATCCGACCTATCGGAAGTGTTGTTGTGTCTAAAGTGTATTTTTATTTTGTGAGTTCGAAAAGTGTTAAATATTTATAAAAAGGAGAAAAATTTGAAAATTAATATTTGTTTCAGTATCTTGTTGCCATCTGATAAGGAAGAAGATAATATAAAAACCTACCAAAAAAAATTTATGCGCATACACGAGCACGACAAGTAAAGTAATTTTTTATGAATTTTCATGAATGAAAATTAAAATCTAATTAGAAGAAAAAAATTATTATTATTTGTTTTGTATTTTGTTATTATTCTGCTATCTATCTTCCTTGTTAGTTTTGCTGTCATAAAATATTTATAGTGCGTGTCTCTACGGATAGAAAATTTATGACACTTTATATGTACACACTTGCTGTATATTATGAAAATTATGGATAAGTCCTTGAATCATCTTTAAATCTAGTTTAATGTAAGTAAATAAAGGAAAAAGAAAACAACATAACCTAACAAAAAAAATCTCTTTTTAAAATCAATACAATATGTTTGAGTTAGTTAGAGGTTAGTTTCGTATATATGTATGTACGAACGTACATTTGATACAAGTTAGATAACGCAAGGAAAACAACACAAAAAAAGGAAAAACAGAAAAATGATGATAGCAGAGAGATCAGAATTTATTTTTTATCTCCTACATAATGTATAAGAAGTGTAACAACAACAAAAAAAAAAAAATCTGGAAAACATCAAATAAAAAGGACGAGAAAATTATTAAGCAGCCGAAAGATTTTTTTTGTGTATAAGAATGAGATAGTTTCATTTATTGTAGTTTAAGAGTTAACGATTTTAAGGGATTGGTATGAATATTTGGTTCTTTGTGCGAAGGGTAGTTGTTCGTTTGTATTTTGCTCGGATTATAAATGGCGGGAACTTTGTTACATATGAGATTTAATGACACATGTTTATGATTACTGTAACGAATTTATGTTGTCTATTTGAAAATTCTCATGCATATATACAATTTATAATTTTATACAGATCCGAAGTTTAAGCGGCATTGTTGTAGAACAACTATACTCGTTACAACTATCTTTCGTATTTTTTAATATTTTTTTATTTGTCTTGCCGTCAATTATCTTGGCGAGATCGATAAAATATGATACTATTTATAATAACTAAGGATTGACATCCAATTTGATATTATGAAACTAAGGCGCTTTCAGGACAATCGAACTTGGCGAATTTGAAAGTAAAAATGTACTACAATACAATTTTTTTTCTTTTTTTCACATTCTTTCTCAAAATCAAATATTACTCTCGTAATTGTGACTAATATTTACAGGGTGGGAAGAACGATATCACTCCATTTGTTTTGTTTATTGTTTTTCAGGAAGGAGTAAAAAATGCAAGAGTATTTTTAATAATTTTTTTTTGGATCCAATGCTGTTTTTAAGATATTCCAATGTAATGGGTTTCTTGATAAATTGACATGATGAAGCCCTATGAAAAAAATAGTGATGTAACGTCAGGGTGGGGGAAAAATTAAAATTCTATATTTTGAAACGGTTTGATTATGTAAAATTTCCTCAACAAAGTCACTATAATGCAATCTGTCTGGCAAGTAGCACTATATTTTTGGAGCCGCATGTTGTCGAACTGCAATTTTCCAATTGTGGCTCCAAAAAGTTCTTAATCAAGGTTATATACTTATATAGCAATCAACGTTTATTGTAACTTCAGTTTGGTTCACGTAGACCGAACTGTTAACCTTACGTAGGTGGTGCAGCCCAGAATGCATCAATTATGAACTTATATTATCCCAGAACCCGTATTAGTTTTTATGTTTTTAAGTTTTACAGGAGACTATTCATAAATAAAAAAGAAGTATGTATATGATCCACAAATTACTGAACAAAAAAATAAAGAAAGCGTACGGGGCCACTCACTATTAAAACTTATCTCAAAACAGCTACACGGTGAAGTAAATGTGCAAATGAAACTAATCTACTGTATTAAGATAGTTGGCATTTTCCACGATAAGTACGATCAACAAGAAGGCAATTTTTAACTTGATGGGCTTGCTACAGCTGTACACAGCAAATAAATTAAAGCTGTTTGATTCTGTTAGATGGCTATTTCCTACAACGATCACAATTTTGGCTGAGATTGCTTACTATGCTAAAACTATAACCAAATAGAATTTAATTATATAAACTTTACTAGAAAAGATCAACACAAAGTGGGTAAAATACAAGTCAAAATTGGTTTGTATCAACAATAGGAAAATCCAAATATGCATCAATAAAGCAGACGATAGAGACATCGTGTTTCACTATTTCGCTAAATCCCTAAAATACGCATAATAATACCGCGCCAAACAGCTGAAGACGAAAAGCATGAAGAGATATTCCAAGCGTCAAACGGTCATCAAATGGCAGATACACCGAAAAAATACCATTTAACAGCATTGATGGAAAATTATGCGGCTCATAAAAATGGCAACAGCTAGATTTCTCCAACTATAAAAAGAACTCTTGAAGAACGACGACTGAGCGGCTCAATACCAAACATTTGTGGAAGAATATGAAAAGCAGAAAATCGGGAACACCCGCATCCTTTATGCCGTATCACGCCGCCTTAAACCATGAAGCACTACAACAAAGTTAAGAGTGGTGTTTGATGCCTCAGTAAAAACAACCAATGTCGGTCGCTGAATGACATCATGTATGTCGGTCCAAAATGACAACAAGAGCTTTGGCATATCGCTATGAGATGGCGAAAGCACAAACACTCGTTTACCAGAGACAAAAAATGTTTCAGGAAAACAGGAATTTCCAACGCATACTTTGGCGTGGCTCACCGACTGAGAAACTTCAGAAGTGAGAATTAAAAACAGTTACGTACGAATCTTCATCAGCAACTTACTTTGCCGTCCGGACATTACAAGAATTGGCAGAAGATGAGAAAAAAATCAATCCCATCTGCTTACCAGGTGGAAAAAACCGATATTTATGTCAATAACCTGATGACAGTATGTGACACAATCAATCATAATGAATTACTAACTAAAGTCACCGAGACCGGATGCACAGATGTATACAAAATTATAATAGACGAAGCCGTCAAAGTTCTAGGGTTTTATTGGAAAACTTGTACGGGCATCTTTGAATTTAATGTAGACGTGCCTGCACACACTGGATTAGTGACGAAGCGGACAATTTTTCTCCCTCGACAGCCAAACTATTTGATCCGTTAGGATAACTAGCCCCAATAATAATAACTCTGAACATTACGATTCCAAAATTTTGGCTTTTATTCTCAGAAGAAATCGCAAGACAGTGGGTTATCTACCTAGAAGGGCTTACCCTGCTTAATCAAGTTCACAAGTGCATCAATCGTCGATGTCCATGAATTTAGTGGCGCCTCAGGACAGGCATATGCAGCTTGTATTTATCTGAAAATAGTCACTGAAAGCAAGTCAACATGAGCCTTATAGCAACAACAAGAGTGGCACGGCACCGACAAAACAAAAAATAACTTTACCACGTTTAGAGATAAACGGAACCCTCCTCGCTACGAAAATACTGCAAGAAGTCAAACAATCACTAAACATATAACAAGCAACGACTTTTGCATGGACTGATTTCACGATAGCACATTCATGGATGCAAGGAAAAATTCAAAAGTTCTAGCCTTACGTTGCCAATGCAATAGAATATCAGAAATCCCAAGCTTGACTGAACCGCATCAATGACATCATATAAAATCGAAAGATAACCAGCTGATTGTGCTTGATTGCCATGTCCATCCAGCATACCCAATCCCATTATAATCGTTTAAGAATTTGTCGAGTTCCGTTTCAGGTAGCCTAATTCCATAACTTCTCCCAAAAATCATTTAAGAATCCCATTGCCATCCAGTATATCCAATCCCATCATAATCGTTTAAGAATTGATCGAGTTCCAATCCAGGTTTCCATATTCCAGAAATTCATTCAATAATGTTTTAAGTATCCCATTTCCATCCAACATATCCAACACGTCGAATACATTTCCAGGTGGCCTAATTCCAGAACTTCTTCCAAAAATCATTTAAGAATACCATTTTAATCTAGAATATCCAATCCCGTCATAATCGGTTACGAAATGATCGTGTTTAACAGACACTACATGGCTTAATTTCCAGAAATACTTCCAAAAATTAATTAGAAATCCCTGTTCCATCCAACGCACCCAATCCCAACATAATCGGTTAAGAATTGGTCCCCTCGGGAAATTCATCCGGGGATTTCCCTAAGGAATTTCCATAAGGAGATTTCCCTACGAAATTTCTCTACAGACGTTCCCTAGGGAAATCCCCTAGGGAAACCCCCTAGGGAAATCCCCTAGGGAAATCTCCTAGGGGAATCCCCTGGGGGAATCCCCTATTGAAATCCCCTGGGGGAATCCCCTAGGGAAATCCTCTAGTGTAATCCCCTAAAGAAATCCCCTGGGGGAATCCCCTAGGGAAATCCCCTAGAAGAATCTTCTAGAGAAACCCCTAGGGAAATCCCCTAGGGAAATCCCCTAGGGGAATCCCCTGGGGGAATCCCCTAGGGAAATCCTTTGGGGGAATCCTCTAGGGAAATCCCCTGGGGAAATCCCCTAGGGAAATTCCCTGGGGAATCTCCTGGGGGAATCCCCTAGGGAAATCCCCTAGGGGAATCCCCTAGAGAAATCCCCTAGGGGAATCTCCTAGGGAAATCCCCTAGGGGAATTCCCTAGGGAAATCCCCTGGGGGAATTCCCTAGGGAAATCCCCTGGGGGAATCCCCTAGGGAAATCCCCTAGGGGAATCCCCTAGGGAAATCCCCTGGGGGAATCTCTCTCTCTCTCTCTCTGGCACTATATCCCATCGAGGGATTTGGCCGCCTCAAATGAGGTTTCATAATCATATTTTCATTTCGGATAATGAGTGATTAATTCATTGATCCTAAACCAGCCGTGAAATATTTTCCTTGTCACCACCGGGAATCGAACTCGGGACCTCCGGTCGCTGGAGCAAGCATGCCGACCACTTTGCCACCGGGGCGGCAATCCCCTAGGGAAATCCCCTGGGGGAATCCCTTAGGGAAATCCCCTAGGGGAATCGCCTGGGGGAATCCCCTAGGAAAATCCCCTAGGGAAACCCCCTGGGGGAATCCCCTAGGGAAATACCCTAGGGAAATCCCCTGGGACAATCCCCTAGGGAAATCCCCTTGGGGAATCCCCTAGGGAAATCCCCTAGGAAAATCCCCTGGGGGAATCCCCTAGGAAAATCCCCTGGGGGAATCCCCTAGGGAAATCCCCTGGGGGAATCTCCTAGGGATATCCCCTAGGGATATCCCCTAGGGCAATCCCCTAGGGAAATCCCCTGGGGGAATCCCCTGGGGAATCCCCTGGGGAATCCCCTGGGGGAATCCCCTAGGGAATTCCCCTAGGGGAATCACCTGGGGGAATCCCCTAGGGAAATCCCCTGGGGGAATCCCCTAGGGAAATCCCCTGGGGGAATCCCCTAGGGAAATCCCCTTGGGGAATCCCCTTGGGGAATCCCCTAAGGAAATCCCCTAGGGAAATCCCCCAGGGGATTTCCCTAGGGGATTTCCCTAGATGAGTACCCTAGGGGATTCTCCTAGGGGATTTCTTTAGTGGATTTCCGGAGGGAACGTCTGTAGAGAAATTTCCTAGGGAAATCTTCTTATGGAATTTCTTTAGGGAAATATCCGGATGAATTTCCCGAGGGGACCAATTCTTAACCGATTATGTTGGGATTGTGTGTGTTGGATGGAACAGGGATTTCTAATTAATTTTTGGAAGTATTTCTGGAAATTAAACCATGTAGTGTCTGTTAAACACGATCATTTCGTAACCGATTATGACGGGATTGGATATTCTAGATTAAAATGGCATTCTTAAATGATTTTTGGAAGAAGTTCTGGAATTAGGCCACCTGGAACGGAATTCGACGTGTTGGATATGTTAGATGGAAATGGGATTCTTAAAACATTATTGAATGAATTTCTGGAATATGGCACAAGGGAAATCCCCCTAGAGGATTTTGCTCCCTTAGGTAGCTTCTTGGCAGCTTGGTTTCGTACTTATAAACAGTTGGTCTACTCAACCTGATGAGTAGACCAACTTTTTATTGGTACGAAACCAAGCTGCCAAGAAGCTACCTAAGGGAATTCTCATGTTTGTAAGAGTTGTTGTATCTTTGTGTACAAAAGTGCTCTTGGGGTTAAACATGGTGGGAGGGGGAGTGCATTTTGTCTATTTTTGATACTTTTGTGGTAGAAATATATAGAGTAAGTGGCCTTTTTGTTTTCTACGATTAAAAAAAGTCCTAAACATTGATAGGTGTCCATTAAAAATAATATTTTGAAAAGCCGAAAAAAATGTTAAACAAATTAATATCACGGACGATTATGACATACTTCTTCATTTCCACGGACGATTATGACATACTTTGATACTTCGTTTTATTTTCGTTCAGAGAGTTGTTGTTTTTGTAATATTAAATATTTGAATTAGTTTTTTTTTGTGTACTTTATTAAATTTGATTATATCGATGTGAATTATATAAGTGTAACTTTTTTAGAGGTGATATACAAAATTGCTGTGAAATGTTATAAGTACATATGATTTTAAATGAGAATTTCGTGGTACTAATTTTATATTACAAAACTATACATTATAGCTAATCTCGTGATATATTTGTTTTGTATATGCAGCAATAATAATTATATATATTTGACTATCAACATAGTAATAAAATATTCTGTAAATTTATAATAGTCTTGCCATATTTAACTATAATGGTTTTTCGGAGGTAGATATTGCATTATGTTGTATCGTGATGTTGCGTCATGTTGCTTCGTATTGTGTCTTGTGTTTTTCGATAATTAGATATCTGACATTATGTTTCATCATTTTTTGGAATGGTTGCACCAAGGAACCACGTCTTTTTGGAAATGATGGTTGTTATGTGTAACATTATTCATTTGTGGCATTCGCTACCTAATTAATGTTTTGACCTTTGTCCCTTTTTCACTTATTATTTCCGCTTCAAACGATATTGTTGTCGTCTAGTGTTGCCCGGGCCACACGGGGGTTCTTTAAATTGAATAGAGCTAAGCCTTTGCCTTAACCTAGTGTGGCGTAATCGGTACAACGGAAATGCATTTAGCATCTGCGTAAAAAATATTAAGAACTTAATTCTAAATTAAATTTGTAACTGATTTAAATCATTTCTAAGAAAAATTAAACTTAATAACGATTTTTGATAATAAACTGTTATTCCACCATAATTCGGTCATGTTACAGCCCAAAGAGGTGAATGATCGGCTTAGAACTTCATACTTAAGGTTTTCTGATAAATTGGCAGATTCGGAAAATGGATTTGAAAAACACAAATTTTGATAAAATCATTCTTAATAAGAACTTTTCGGCTTTTGCAAATATTTTGAATCAAGGTTTGTGTAATTTACCATAACCTACAACGACATCCTTTCATATAAAAATCGCGGATAGTGTAAATGTTCAAAAATTACATACGAGAGCCTTACGGCTGATTTCGAAATGGCATTAGGTGATTTAATTTCATAATGTATCCCCTTTGAAACCTATATACCCACTAGGGGAGCCAATCTGAGATTTGTGTAATTTACCATAACCTACAACGACATCCTTTCATATAAAAATTACATATACCGCATGTTGCTGATGTTAAAGTGATTTCTTAAAAGTTCAATATGTATAAACAAAAATTTGGTCTTTTTTATAAACATAATTTTTTTTGTATTTACATTTTTTTAGAAATGTACATGTGCGCAAATATTTTTCTAAATCGAAATTATGTCTAAAAAATTTAGTTTTTGACACTCGCGTAAATTTCTGTCCAAATAATAAAAGTGTCCAAAAATTTAAAAGTATCCAAAGACTTCACACCGGTAAAAATAGTACATAGCTTTAAAGTAGTAAAATATTAATAATTTTTCTACGATTCCAGTAGCTGTTTTTGTATATAAAATTTATGAATTTTGAAACTTAAAACTATAAGCTCTTCTCTTTGAAACGGAAACAAAAAAGTAAAATGCTGTACTCTAACATTAGCAAAAATAAAAAAAGTTCGGTATTTATGTCCTTTTAGTTTTTACCTGTGTACGAATGCCACGTGATGCAGTATAATGTACTGTGTATGCATTTGGGAAATTGTATATCAACTAACTAATGCGCTCTTGTGCATAATACCGTTGAACAGAAATACTTGAACGTCATAAAGTGTCAATAGTATGTTGTAAAGTGAATAAAAATTAAAAATTTGTATATACATTCATTCGTATGTATATAATGTATGAGTTGTTCGTTGGTATACATACAACTTGAGATCGAGAAGAAATATAAACTCGTATAATATGTATAATACACACTTTACATATTCGCTTTATAGAATGACATAATCAGCAAAGAATTTTACCTTTTGATTTAACGTGTGTAAAAATAGACTTCATTATGCTCGTACATATATAACTGTCTATTTACTGTGACTAAATCTGTATTGATATGTTCATAAGTACCTACCAACAAACCCAATAAAATGAGTTTTACTCTCATTTTACACGGAGTTCCATTTTTTATGATTGCAACAATCATCATCTCGTCATTATTGTTATTATGTATCATACGAATTCCGTTTTTGTGCACATAAGACATAAGTAAAGGAAGGAATATTTGAATTTGAAAAATCGAAAAATTTGCTTAGAGTTTTTGTTAATTTGCTGTAGTACATAAAGCACTTAATTCATAATGGATTTACCATAATTTAATTTTACATTAAATTATTATTTGTTTTAAGAATGTTTTACTTAAAATATGCTATTAAGGTTATAGCACTGTATATATATTTTAATTTACATTAATATTAGTTTGTATTTTGATATTTGACTAGTAGCATTGTAAGTTATCTTCAACAAATTATTTCTTTTCTTAACAATGAAATTATTTGATTTTATTATTTTAAACATTTTACAATTTTTTGTTTAAATTGATTAATATTTGTACAATTTTTGAAGTTAGCTGTTAAATTCCACAAATCTAGAAAGCCCGCACTTTACACTAGTCAAAATTATGTTTAACTCTTATGTAAGTGACAACTTGTCAAGGTACCCGGGTTCCTTTTACACTTTTAGATACCTAACTTTATATGTTTCGGTTTTATTAAAAAGTTGTAATTTTATGAGAACTTCTAGTTCATTTGATAGATTACGATCACACTTAAACGAACGTGAGAGCAAAAAGTAGTTTAGTTGTAAGAATTAGAGTAACAAAAGTACCCGGGCACCTATATATTTTACACTATATTTGAAAGAAATAGTTTGCAAATATTTTATAGTTTTGTTTTATATGTCAATGTATTTCATTGTTTGTATTTCTGTTTAATTATTTCATTAATTTATGAATATATTTTTATTTATTTCCAGAAAATGAACCAACATTTTTTTTTATTACTATCGATAATCTTTTTCATTGATGTGACACGTTGGATTATTTACAGAATTTAAAAAAATTGGTTTTCAGAAAAAATGGTACCTTAATCACTCAAATTCCTCCTGCCTACAAGCTATGTAAGTGTTTCATATTTTTTTCAATTATCATACTAATTTCTTTTCGGCTTACCGGTTAAGAACTCGGTAGAATTCAAGAAAGTTTCAAAATAAATAATTGAATTAACAAAATTCAAGGCATCGACATTCCTTTACATTCAAAATTAGTTTCGTTTGACGTTGCCAGTCTTTTCAATTATATTCCAATTAATACTTTGTTCCAAATAGTTTGTAATTACTAAGATAGAGATGTTGTAGATAAGGGCTTACGTCGTGAACTGAAGCTAGTGTTTGAGACTTGTATTAAACAAAATTATTTCTGTTTTGATAATACATATTTAAAATTCGCTGATGGTCTACTCATGGGCTTCCCTCTGTCACCTTTGTTGGCTGAAATATTCATGAATTTCTTCGAACAAATAATCATAGCAAATAACAATCCTTATTTTCGTTATATAATCTTTTACTATAGATATGCTGATGACATACTATGTCTATGGAATGGAACTGAGATACTGTTAAACTTATTACTTACTTGGTTAAATTCTCAATATTCCACCATTGATTTTACGTTTGAAAAAGAAAATAAATGTATTAATTTTCTAGATATAACAATAACCAGGGGGTCTGTTATGAAATTTTCGACCGAATTTTTTTTTTTGGTATTATGAATTATTTTCGACCGCGTTTTTTTTCGACGTTGTCGAATTTTTGTATTATGAAATATTCGACGCGTTTTTTTTAGATAACGTCGACTATTTTACGACAGCTCTTGAGGTGTCGAGTACATAAAAAAAAGTCTTAAGTGTTGAGAAATAAACAAGTTTGTTAGTAAAAATAAATTAATAATTTAAACGTATAAAATTTTGATCAATAAAAATTAATTAATTTAAATTTAATAAAAAATAATTTATTTAAATTTAATATTTTTAATAATTTCCAACATTAAATATTAAATTTAATAATAAATTATATTTTTTTTATCAAAATATGAGTATGATTTAAATTTTGAAAATTTTTTATTAGTGTTTTGCGAATTGTCGGTATCGTCGAAAAAAAATTCATAATAGCGATTTTCGACGTTGTCGACTGTCGACGTTTTCACGCGTGTCAAAAATTTCGTAATAGACCCCCAGGATCAATTCTTCTTTAGACTACAAAATTTATCGAAAACCGGACGCTGTTATCCCTAGTTCTTCAAACCATCCCCATAATATTAAAACGTCGGCTTTCCACTCACTCATAGATAGACTAATAAACATCCCTTTGACAAATTGAAATTATAACGTAGACCTTAATATAATTCTACAAATTGCAATGAATAACGGATATGCCACTATATTCAAGCTAATAAATAATAAGCTAAAGCGTGTTTACAGCCAATCATTTAAAGTAATCATTAAGTTATTAATCTAGAAGTAAACAATAGCATTATAACATTAATTATCATTATATTATTACATTATGCTTTTAAAATGCATTTGTGTTATGGTTTTATTAGTATTAATCTTCTGATAATGGTTCTATGTTTTTTTTATCATTACTTCCTTTTTTATATCTCTTACTTTTGCTTGTCTTATGGTTGCAAGTTTAAATGTTTATTATTGTGGTTATGAGCGTTAAATCATTAAAATGTAAGTACCATAACCTTTACTTAGAAAGTGTTAATGATTATTCGGCAAATATTGATATATCACGTTCAAATTGTGTTAATTTAAATATACTTCAAATCAATATTTGGGCAATGAACGATCTTGCTAAGTTCGATAAGTTATTACTTACCGAACTTAGCTAGATCGTTCATATCCCAAATATTGATTTTATAGAGAGTCTTAAAACTGATATACATATTATAGTTGTTTCGGAAACATTTGTTCAAAGTCTTCTTTTTTATAACATAAATTTTCTTATAACATTAGAGATTACGTAAGTATTTTCTCTTGTAGGGATGATAGAACGGGCGGTGGTATTGCGTAATTTATGTTCATTAGAAATTACGTTCCATACACCATGAAAAGTATAGATGACGGTTCTTCAACATTCCAATATATATATGCATTCAACTTTTGGAGTTTAATCTAACGAAAATATGCGGAATATACTTTTTATTGCTTTTTATTGCATACGGATTCTACGACTAAAAGTACGTATGATTTGAATGAAATATTTTGTTCGGTTCATGACAGATGGCGTTGTAATCGACGAAATTCAATTTTTTCAATTTCTTCTTCTTAGAACACAAGCATTCGATTCTGCAATACGTTTGAAATAAAAAATATCACGTTTTCATTGGAAATACTCGAAATTCGTCATCAAAACAGTTTATTCAGTTTTGTAAATCACATTTACCGTTTGTGTTATTTCTTATCTTCATGTTTTTCGTAACTGCAAAATAAACGATAAAATACTTTAGAATGGACCGTTTAACTGTGCCAGAGAAAATTGAAATGGTTCTGGTTTATGGAGAAGCTGGCAGAAATCTTGAAAATGCTGGTGCTATTTACGCTCAACGTTTTCCGGATAGGATTCATTCACGTGCTTCATTTGGCCGTACTATCAAACAATTTATTACTGAATTTATTAATGTAAATGGCAGGTGAATAAAATAATTTTAGCTTAAAATAAGTGTTCAAAATGATGGCCTGCGACTTCAATGCACTTATTAATACGCATTTCCAATGTGTTGATAAATGAAACGTTTTAATAAGACTGACCCCCAATTGTAATCTGCTGTTTTATTTATACAATATGAGAATACAATAGTTGTATTATGAAATGCATAGTTGCACATTTCTTAACACCTTCACTCAAATGTTGTATTCTATTTATAATTTTATCAACCAAATTTACAAAAAAAACATTAAACTAACATTACAAAAAAAAATTTCAAATTTAGTTTTACAAAATCACAAAAAATATTTAATTGAATTTTCATAGCATTTGGTTTTCCTACATAACTACATTGGTGAGTTGTTTATCTTCCTTCTTACGCTCCTGATGTGCTGCTTGTAGATATAAATGCAGAGCTCCAATATCTTTATAACAGCGATTATTGTTAGAAGAAGAATTATTTCCTCCTTTTGGAATTTTGTTCACGGTCGTTTATATACTATATTAATTTAAAATAAAAAAATTACAAAAAAACAAGAAATATTAATAATTGATTTGATTAATTTACAATATACTCATTGTAGGGCATTAACTTCAATGAGTCCAGCATTATTTTTGCAATATCGATGTTTTTCTTTAGTGACCTCTTTTGTAAGCGAGTCAGCAATCATTCGTTGTGTTGAAATATGCTCAACAATGATGCTGCCATTTTCAATATGTTGACGCAAAAAATGATGTCGGATGTCGATGTGCTTGGTGCGAGTTCGATACCCTGCAATGTTTCCAAGCTTGATAGCACTTTCGTTGTCACAGAAAATGTTTACTGTCTTTGCTGGTTTATTTGTTATCTCGTTGTGCAGTTGTTTAGACAAAGTATCTCGCATGTTGTTGTTGATAGTGCGATATATTCCGCTTCAGTGCTTGACAACGCGATAATCGGTTGCCGTTTACTGCACCAACTGATAGCCCCATTAGTCATCTTGATTGTATATCCGGTACATGAACGTCTCAAGTCTATGTCGGAAGCCCAATCAGCATCGCTGTATCCCTCCATTTCAGTAGAGCCATTTTTATCATATCTTAATTTCGTTTCTGTAGTACCCATCAGATATCTAAATATTCTTTTGACCGCCTGCCAGTGAGAGGAGCAATGTTTAGTATTAAATCTGCTTACATCGTTAACAGCAAATGCGATGTCTGGCCTGTTTGCCTGTGCTTGAAATAATAAACTGCCCACAGCCTCCTGATACGGCACTTTACCAACCAACGAATTGTCTGCAGTAACATCTTCGACAGATAATTTTATCGAAGTGTTGGTTGGCGTCCCAATCGTGCATATTGAACCTCTTCAATATTTCCTTGATATAACTGATCTGGTCAAGCTCAATGTAACCTTTTCCTTGCGTGACTTTAATTCCAAGGTAGCTTTTTACCTCGCCCAGGTCTGTATACCTTACGACTGGCGAGTACGTCTCTGTATAATCGACACCCATTTTTTGAGCGCAACCCATAGCCACTAGACGTGCCTTATAACGTATTATAGCACCTTTATTATCGTCTCTTTTGGCTTTGAAGACCCATTTGGCCTTAATCGGTTTCTTTTTTAGTGGTAAATCCATGAGAGTCCAAGTGTTGTTGACTTTGTGTGATTCTATTTCCTCCGTCATTGCTTCTCTCCACTCAGGACAGTCAATGGCTTTTTTCACTGAAATAGGATCGAGAACAGCAAGAGCGAACGCAAAATTATTTAATTGCAATGAATGAAACTGACCTTTACTACGAGTAGTGATGCCTGGTTTTTGGATTTTGTCAATATTTCCCTTGGGCACGTATTCAGGATCCTTGAGATCATCCACGGCATCAACTACGGTGATGATAACCTCATCCTCGGTCGTCTCAGAATCACGTTTTTTACTATCGTCGTTGTTTGATTAATCTTCGGTTGTGTTTATCTCCGCTCCACGAGAAAAATTCGTTGAACCCTCTTCTTCAGTTGACGTGTTTACGTCAATGGGCACTCTAGTATTAACCAAAATATTCTCAAAAAATTTAACGTCCCGACTTATGTGCAATTTTCGAGTTGCCCTGTCAATGCATCGGAAACCCTTTGTGTCGTTGTCATATCCCACGAAAATCATTTTGGCCGATTTTGAATCCCACTTCTGTCTTTTCTCTTTCGCTACATACACCATTACCTCGGACCCGAAGATTTTTAGACCAGTCAAATCTACCTTTTTTTACTGAATGCCTCCTCTGGTACTTGGCCGTGAACTGAACTGATAGCTCTATTTAGAATATGGACCGCCATGTTGGATGCCCCTGCCCAGTACGTTTTTGGCAGGTTGGCGTCAAATAGAAGACATCTCGCCTTTTCCACGATATTTCTGTTCATACGCTCCGCCACACCGTTTTGTTGAGGAGTGTATGCTGTAGTCCTTTGGTGCTGCATTCCGTTAATCCGACAGAATTTTTGGAATTCGTTGGAGCAGTACTCGGTCCCATTATCAGTCCTAAAAACTTTGATTTTTCTCTCGGTCTGATTCTCAATGAATACTTTGAAATCTATAAATGTGCTTAAAACTTCAGATATTGTTTTCAAAAAATAAATAAACGTTTTTCTGGAAAAGTCATGGATGAAGGTTAAAATATACTTAGCTTTTCCTATAGACATGGTCTCCATCGGTCCCATTAAATCCGAGTGCACTATATCTAAGATGTTTGATGATCGTGTTTCACTTGCCTTGAACGGTAAACGCGCTTGTTAACCTTTCGCGCACGTATCACATTTTTTTATTTCGCTATCGTCATCTTTAAAGTGGATACCAATGACAGCTCCATCGCGCATTTTTTTTAAAGACTGGAAATTGATATGCCCTAATCGCCGATGCCATGTATATGCACTCTCATTATTTTTTCCTATCATGCACATTTCTTCACTCGCGTTGAGTTTGTATACTCCATTATCAGCTATACACTTCGCAATAATATCATTTTCGTTGTTTCTGATGACACAACCGTTTTTATTAAAACATACACTGTTTCCTTTCTCAACTGTTTTGTGCACCGACAACAAATTAGAAGTCGGGTACATGTAGAACATCATTTACTTGTACATTACCTTCACTTAATTTTATCGTTGCATTTCCAACTTTATTCACACTCATTTTTGAATTGTTTGCGCTGATTATGCCCTTTGTGTTGGAATGTTTTAATTCACGAAGTAAGCCTTCATGTGGTGTCATATGACTCGACGCTCCGCTGTCGATATACCATTCACATGCTTGTATATTTTTGCCCAAAAATGCAACAAATGCATTTTTTGCTATACCAGTATTATCTTTCTCCTTCTTTGGTTTGTCACATTCCTTTGCTATATGTTGTGTCGAACCGCAGTTTTAGCATTTACGTTTCTTGTACCTTTTATGTTTCTTGTTCTGCTTATTTTTCGAAAACAATACTTCACCGTTCGCACTATCACATCGCATGTCTAATAATTTTGTTATTAGAACATCTGAACGCATATTTTGATCCAGAATTGGGAGACGAAACCACAAATTTGTGTATACGTATACGACGTATAATACGCGTAACAAATGACAGAACAGCACACATATTCAAAATTGTGTATTATACGTCGTAGACGTATACACAAATTTGTGGTTTCGTCTCTCAATTTTGGATCAAAATATGCGTTCTGGAGTACAAGTATTGTCCGATGCTTCAACGCTCATGATGAACAGCTGTAAATGTTCACTAAGACCGGCTAATAAAATATCTGTTTTCCATTCGTTGCTAATGGAGAAACCAATTCCTTCAAGCTTATTCGAACACCCTATTATCTGGTCGACGTAAGCCTGCATTCCATCGCAATCCTCTAATCTAGTCGAAATCAATTTTCTGAGGATGCTTATCTTTCGTGTTAACCCTTAATCTTCATACATTTTCGCTAGTTTTGTTAAAATCGCTTGTGCAGATTCACAGGATTGAATATACACATAAATACTCGGATCAACACTCAGAGATATCATAGCTTTACATTGGGCTAATTTATCCACTTTTGTTTCGGTGACTGTTTCGCCAACACAATTTGATAACCCTTTCAAAGCTATTAGATTTGTAATCCCAAATTTCCAGGTATGATAATTATCATGACCCTTGAGCTTCTCAATTTCGTATTCTTTTGACATTTTGCACTATTAGTTCACACAGAAATAAAATGTACTCTCACTTAACACTTATACACAAAGGTTCAATTCACATAGAATTCTAATTTTCCACGAAGGTTTAATCCACATAGAATTTATTTTTCTTTAATTCACACAGCGCATACAGGAATGCGATCAGTAACGTACACCAAAAAATATTAAAACGTAATTTGATATTTTTCATTTATTCAAAAGGCGAATAAGCAATAACAACTAAGCTCTGCTACCATGTTGATAAATGAAACGTTTTAATAAGACTGACCCCCAATTGTAATCTGCTGTTTTATTTATACAATATGAGAATACAATAGTTGTATTATGAAATGCATAGTTGCACATTTCTTAACACAATGATTGTACACAACTGAGAAGTGTATTTGTTTGAATTTCAGCACACGCATTTCTGGTTCGCTCAATCATGTTCTCACGTGTTGTTGGTTCATGTTTGTAAACTTTGTCTTTGAGATAGCCCCACAAAAAGAAATCTGGCGAAGTAAGATCTGGTGATCTGGCGGGCCAATTTATCGGACCAGCTCTACCGATCCAGCAACCATTGAAATTACGATCAAGTATTTTACGTGCCACCACCGAATAGTGTGCAGGACAACCATCATGTTGAAACCACATGTTCCGTCTCACTTCTAAGTTCAAATTTTCAAGTAATATTGGCAGTTCATTTTCCAAAAAGTTTCGGTACATTTGACCATTCAAGTTGCCTTCAATAATGTGGGGGCCTATTAGTTTGTTGCCAATTATTCCACACCACACGTTGACAGTCCAAGGACGCTGATGTTCAACTTGACAAAGCCAGTGCGGATTTGTAACACTCCAATAATGCATGTTGTGTCGATTAACCGTTCCATGGTTTGTAAAAGAGGATTCGTCAGAGAACATTACGCAACGAAAAAAATTGGGGTTTTGTTGTATTTGTTCACGTGCCCATTGACAAAAAGTTATTCAATTTTGGAAATCAGCGCCATGAAGATCTTTGTGTAAAGACACATGATATGGATGTACTTGTGCCGTTTTAAAATTCTCCAAACACTGGTGAGCGACAATCCGGAATCGCGAACTATTTCTCGTGTACTAATATGAGGATTATGAGCCACTGCTGCCAATACAACAATATCATTATTTTCTCCAGAGACTGTTGCTCTACGGGTCCTCTTTTTCGGTTGAACATTTCCATCAGTAATAAATTGTTTGATAGTACGGCCAAATGAAGCACGTGAACGAATCCTATCCGGAAAACGTTGAGCGTAAATAGCACCAGCATTTTCAAGATTTCTGAGAGCTTCTCCATAAACCAGAATCATTTCAATTTTCTCTGGCACAGTTAAACGGTCCATTCTAAAGTATTTTATCGTTTATTTTGCAATTACGAAAAACATGAAGATAAGAAATAACACAAACGTTAAATGTGATTTACAAAACTGAATAAATTGTTTTGATGACGAATTTCGAGTATTTCCAATGAAAACGTGATGTTTTTTATTTCAAACGTGTTGCAGAATCGAATGCGTCTGTTCTAAGAAGAAAAAATTGAAAAAAATGAATTTCGTCGATTACAACACCATCTATCATGAACCGAACAAAATATTTCATTCAAATCATACTTACTTTTAGTCGTAGAATCCGTATCTGCAATAAAAAATATGGCTTTCTATCTTAGTTTAAAAGTTACCTCCGCCCCACCTACAAGGCGGGGAGTGGGGGACTATTTTTTTGCACTAATGTATTTCCCCCGCGGTATGATTAAATTTTGATTATGGACATTTTTTCCGTAGAGTGGCTATTTTTCGAGATATTTGATCGTCTCAGTTTAAAAGAAACACCCGCTATAGGCCTCCGAATTCTGACCCTTCATCGTTTCTTGATTTTCTAGAACAACTTCTCCGAAACTATAAATCTACTCACGATTTTATTTTAGTTGGTGACATTAACATACCTGTTAATAAAAATCTTAATTTAATTTCAGAATATAACACAACTTTGCTCTCTCATGGAATGATTGTAACAAATACTTTCTTTACCAGACCTGTGAGCCGTAATATTTTAGACCACTCTGTTTGTAGTTTTCATAAGATTGAGCAAGTGTGGAATTTTACCATTGAAGCCGACATAAGTGATTATAGTTTTGTACTCTCAAAATTTCGCTTCAAGGCTAAATATTTTACTCGGACACTAACGAAAAGATACGTTAATTACAAAAAAGTTAATCAGTCCTTTGAATATTTTTTAATGATTACCGTATTTGACGTCAGAAATCCTGAGTCTACTCTTGAGATTTAATTTAACTTAAAACCGCAAATTGAAACGTTTTAAAAGGAACAGTAGTAATTTAGCACTGAAACATGAATTAGATTTGTATAGGAAGATCAAAAACGGAAAATATTTTGCAAAGAAGCTTTATTTTAACAATTTATTTAATAATTTGAGCCAAAAAGAAATCTGGAAACAGTTAAATCATTTCATGGAAAATAACTAATAATAATGATCCACTCCGTTATTTGTAATGATGTTGAGTATCATGATCTTATTGCTATTGTTAATATATTTAATTGCAGTTTCGTTTACTTTGTTGATTCTTCTGTACTAGCAAGTAGTTCTAGCCCAGGCTCAGATGATTTAAATAAATTTCACACTATGGTGCCTAGTATTAATTCATGTTTCTTTTCGCCCACTTCCTGCAGCGAAATATCGAATTTATTTTCAACTCTCAGTAATACAAAGTGGTGGTTACGATAACATTCGGAATGTGGTTCTGAAGAATTATTCGCCAATTTTTTCACAATTACTAGCTGATCTATTTAATGTAGATCTGGAAACCGGTGTTTACCCCGATTGTCTTAAAATTGCTAAAGTGACGCAACGAAATCTGGAAATTCAAAAATGGTTAGTAATTATCGTCCAATTTCAGTTTTGTCGGTATTTGACAAAATTTTAGAAAAGATTATTGCTAACCGGATGATCGATTTTCTGAATAAATCTAATGGGTTTCGACAAGGTTCTGGTATAGATCCAAATCTATCCTAACAGACATTACTGATTTGATCTATCGTAATTTTAACAGGCAAAATTATATATCTGGCTTATTTCTTGATCTTCGTAAAGCTTTTGATTGTATAGATCACAGTTTACTTTTTCAGAAATTAGAAATGTATGGCTTCCGTGGCCTACCACACAAACTTTTAGAAAGCTACCTTAGTAATCGAAAGCAGTTTGTGATTTTAAGGGGCACATGCTCGATCAGCTAGCAAGTAAGCAATATGCCAGCGTAAAAACTGGCTACTCAATCAATTTTACCAAGCAAATTTGAATTTGGATTTACTTTTTTTTATAATTTTTTTGTTGTTTTTTTGCGATTGAACAGTAAACTTTGCGGCTTAGAAAACTATCCAGCAAATTTTTATATTGATTTACTGTGCAATCGCAAAAATAAACAAAAAACGTATAAAAAAAATTAATTCAAATTCAAATCTGCTTTGTAAAATTGATTGAATAGTCAGGTTTTGCGCTAGCATATTGCTTGCTTGCTAGCTGATCGAGCATGTGCCCCTAAATGGTGTAAAAAGCTCTACTTTAAGTGTGAACTGTGTGTGGTGTTCCTCAAGGGAGTGTCCTTGGCCCTTTGTTATTCTTGATCTACGTAAATGATATGGCCAATTTACCGCTCACGGGTGACATTAGATGTTCGCTGACGATACGGCCGTCTTTTATGAATCCAGGGATTGTCAGGTAGCAATGGCACAAATAAGGAATGATAATATTTTACTTGTAGATTTTCTATGCTGTATAAGATAGCGGAATTTTCACAGCGGAAAATAAGAGATTACGCTACTCGCCGCAAGTGGCATCACTACCACTAAAGAGAATTTATTTTGTAATGTAATTACCAGCGGAAATTTTTTATTCATTATGTGTATATTTTGTCACTAAATAAAACATCTCAGCGGAATAAAATATTAGAAGTGATCCTCAAAATGGCAAATTGATTGATCTCCGAAGTAAAGGAACGCGGTATATGAAATGTTGAAATTCAACAATATTCCGTCTTTCCGACATTTCCTCCACTAGTAACCAATGAGATTGGTTGTTTTTTTAATAGCTAAGGTTATACTAAGACTATATGGAAAATTTGTGGAAAATTCATAGACTAGAATTTTTTCATTTACTTCGGCCATATAAGTTATTTTCGGTTTCTGGCCAATATCTCAAAAACTTCCACTAGTAACCAATACTTTCGGTTAATTTTCTAATAGCTTATATTATACTGAGACTATATGGAAATTTTGGGGAAAATTCATGGACTAGAATTTTCACAAGAATTTTTTGATTTTCTGCGGCCATATAAGTTATTTTCAGTTTCTGGCCAATATCTCAAAAACTTCCACTAGTAACCAATACTTACGGTTAATTTTCTAATAGCTTATATTATACTGAGACTATATGGAAATTTTGGGGAAAATTCATGGACTAGAATTTTCACAAGAATTTTTTGATTTTCTGCGGCCATATAAGTTATTTTCAGTTTCTGGCCAATATCTCAAAAACTTCCACTAGTAATTTTTAATAAAAAAATAAGAACAATACGTACACGAATCCATTAAGAATATTCTAGAAAATTGCATGTGTTAGTCTTGTTTGTGGAGCTTGAGCTTACATCTAATTTTCATTTAGCCATTACAGTAATTTTTTTATAAATTGTTTAAAAAATATCACATTTTATGATATGATATGATGTGTGCATGATATCATACAAAAACTTTTGAGCTGCGTTGGTTTACTAATATTTAAAACTTAAAAGTGTTTGTAGATGGGCACACTAAAAATTATCATTGGCAAAATACAATATATGTCTGGGCGGCCGCCCGTGTGCCCAGCTTAGTGGGAACGTTGCTTAGAATTATGAATGGAAATGTACAATTCCTACAAAATAATTCATTCATCCACAACGAGTTACTGTCTGATGCGGCTTTAAGGCTGATGAATGTCATCAGACTTTTTCGAAAATGATGTTGGTGACACTGCTATAGTACAGCCGGTGGCATTGTGACAAAATACAAAACTGTTTGCAGCCTTAGAATAGATGACATGGACTAGATAATGTGCGGTTCTAGCACGACTCGAGCAGCAAATCCGAACACAGTTATATCTAACCGCCGAAACCATGTGATTTGATCGATTTGGTCATACTTTTCCGGGGCAGTAATTCCAAATTGCTAGTATATTTTATTTAACAAAAAAGTAACACTATTTTAATTGAAGGTCTATTAAATTTTAAGCGGGATTGATGATTTATAGATGTTAACTTTTCCCCTAAAATACTCGTATATAATTATTTTATTTTATTTTTAATTTTTGTCGTTTTATGAAACGGTTTATTTATTCACGGAAATTAAAAGCAAAAGCTTTCCGGAAAAAACATCTTCATGTCGCATCCGGTTCTTTCACGTCAACATGGTAGCATTATAAGGTTATTTTCAGATTAATGATTGATTAGTCCATTGAATATTAACCAGGTTTTGTTAGGTATGTAGGGGAGGCAAAATGGGTGCACTGCTGCTGGATGAGGCATACTGGCATGCCGGCATACTACCATGCCATTTTTTAATTGATAGCAATTACAATTCATAATTAAGCTTTTATGCGCATGAGTATATATTCTAAAGGGTTTTCCAGTAAAAAAAAGCACACCAACAGTGGCAGTTCTTTAATTAAGCTTACGATTTTTCAAAAAATGCGGTGATGTTGACGAAATTTTTATTGAACTTCTCACATAACACCCGAATGTCTTCCATGTATCTGGGAGCACTAAAACAGTTTTTCAGTTTTTTATCCGAATCTTACATTATTTCTGTAAATGTTTGTTTTCAATTGTAGAAAGGAACAAATTATAACTTCGTTCGGAAATACTCTTCCGTCATTTTAGAGTGCTAGTATATTAATAAAGTGTATAAGATTCGCCCGTGTATAAGATACGGGATTAAGTTTGATTTTATTTTCTCATTTAAGAATTCCAATCTATAGGTATAAAATGGAATAAATGTTACAAATAGCAGGTCATTGGAAAGAAAATAAACTCTGAACCAATTAAATAAAAATTAAATAAAATAAATGTGTACGATTAGTCTTAACTGTCATCCAAATGTGCTCTCAGTTATTCAATTTTAGTGGATCGGCTACAAAAGGAACTATTTCAAATTAATTTAATTACAAGTATTCGTAATTACGAGAATCCGTATATAGAATCTGTTTGTTGGATCAGTATTTCTGCTTCTTGAATAGAAGTAAAGTAGGAGATTACTGCTCGAGTGACGAAACCACCAAAAGCAATAAGCAACAGGAACAATCGATATTATGTCCCGAGTTACATACGATATATTTTCTACGACTTCATTATTAGTAAAAATATTATTTTTTTAACAAGAAATGTTGACTAACATTTTTGTACCATAAAATATTCCGATGAGAAATTTTTATATTGCTATCGAGTTTTCCTTTCATTGAAAATTTTTTTTTTAAACAATTATTTATGAAAATTATTCGATTTTTATAATCATCTAGTAACCCGTCTACTTTAGGCTCTAGGGAGTAAAATATATCATTATTTACTTATCGTTCTATGGTATAATGATGAAGTTTACTTTCGATTTTTAAACAAATAAAGTGTAGGTTTCGGTCTGATTAATAGAACTGTATTATGTAATTTCACAAGAAAACAAACAAGAAAACTTACCCAAACTTACCTATTTGATGGTTTTTCATTTTGATTAAACAGTGGATTTAAGCAATAACTACAAATGGAGAGGGGGAGGGGGCTATGGTTAGGCTCCCTTATAGGGCCGATATGTTCGATATCGCTTTGAATTAATTAATTAATTCAGTATTAAATTTGGGAAAATTTAACATAGAAAATTAATATTATTTGTACGGGAATCGAACGCAGAGAGGTGTGAATGAGATGAAATTTGGTAAGAATAAATTTAGTGAGTTACTAATATACTGAGTCTACTTACATATATAGAACACAAAGTGTGAACATTATGTGTTGTATTTGTCAATCGCCATGGCCTAATGAGATGATTGAATTTTTTCATGATCTTATCAGATCGAAACTGAACATATTACTTCTGTTACAAAACTTCATAGAAAATTTTGGTTTACAAATAACTAGATCAAAAAAGTAAATTGTAGATTTTGAGTGGAACTAGGATAATATTTGGAGTTTGTCCATTATGCTAAATAGGCCACATGTAAATTAATTATTTGATCCAAGTATCTAAGTGTTGTAATAGAATAGTACATCAGAGAGATGAAAAACTATATTTTTACAACTTACTTATTTGTATAATTATATCGCATCCCCACGAAGTTATGTTTACTCTTCGTCCCTCTTTTCACGAAGCCACAACCATTCTCACGATAATCCCTCAAATGCTTCGCCTGCTATCATTTCCATCAACGACGTGTCATGCACCTTCACTCCACTACAAAAATTCAAGTTGCGAAAATTAATGGCTAATCAATGCTCTAGTTTTGCGTGTTCCCTCCCTGTTGTATTGTTCTATTCAAACAATTAGATACTTCAACCGTGTCTCAAAGTTCTTGTTTTAATGTTATACGAATTATGTTTTCCATATAACAAATGGGAACTATACTAAGTGGGGTTTCATACCCCAATTCAATATCAGACAGATCAAAATAAAGAATCACCCCTAAACAAATTTGTATATGATTTTGCACAATGTAAATTGTTCCAATTTCAACAACGCAGGCCGAAATTGAAATTGAAAAGCTGCTAAAAAAAGGCGGTCTATTTTCTTGTAACATTTGCAATTGCTCATTTTTTGTTTTTACCTGATTTGGTTTTGGGTAATTCTAACTGAGAAATTTTAAATTAATTACATTTTTACAAAAAAACAAATTGGGAAATGTTTCAGATTTAGATTTGGACATTTCCAAAAATTTCAGGTGATTATTTATTTTTGGTGTCTGGCGATTTAGTTTCGAACGATTTCAGTTAATGCTCTGAGTTACATCCTTTTTTGAATATCAGTTGAATTTCATAGATATATACGGTTGTACAGGACAAATAGTAGTTTCCCCTAATGAGTTCGAAAAGAGATTCCCTACTAGATACGTTTGAAAAGTTTTATAGAACGTCCAAAATGATTAAGCGCGGAAATCTAATCTTGCTGAATCTAATATTTACCTCAATCGAGTTCGATATTTTTGGATTAATCCACCGCATATATTGGTTATATTAAGTCGTATAGAAACTTTAGCGCCAAAACGAGAACATGCACAGTAAGTAAAAATTATATAAAATACTCAAGTTGTTTAGAACATAAACTGAGACGTTAATCTGTTATCATCTGTTAGTTTCCGCATGAGATTTCCTTTTTCAAGGTTCCCTAGCAGAACGAAGTTTTCTGAAGGCTGAATTGTAGTAAAGATTACTTATAGATTCCGGTTCGCATACCAAATCTTCAAAATAACCGACCAAATGGCACAGTGGTTCATTAGCGTTTGGATGGGAAGGTACCTGGATCGAATTCCGATAGGGACAGGATGCAAAGTGAAATGTCATCAACAGATTACGATCTGTGGTGAAATGTAACACAGCTATGACCCCTGTCAGTGTGCAAAACTCATGGGCCAACCCATCTTCCATGCCAGTATAGGCTGCCATGGAGCTTGCAATGTGCAGGTGGTGTTAAATCGGTCCTACATCCGTATGTCTTCGAGTTTGCCGGGAGGCGTAAAGTAAGGACGTAGAACGCATAACCGTGGAAAAGCAGGGTGAGCCTTGCGCCTCAGAACATCGCAGAGTTAACTATAAAAAAAAATATCCAAATATCCAAAACTAAAGGAAAAGAAGATATTTTCATTCCATGACTGTTGTCTTACAAATATAGGTTTTCTTTTGATACTTTGTAAAAATATAATTTTAGTTAGTAAATTATAATGATTTGCTCCTAATATTCATAGAAACGAGTTATGTAAGCGACGTAATGACGATTGCGTTTAGCAATTTTTTCAACGTTACATTTGAGACTAGTTTAGTTTTTTTTTATGGCACACATACATTTGAATTATGGATGGCCAATGTGTACGCGAGGAGCCGGCTCTCTCTTACAAACATGGTTTCGTGGTCTTCTTCGATTGGTACAAATAAGTTTTGAGGGATTTACAAAAGACGCGTGACTAGTATTAAATCGTATCGGGCCATCTTACGATTATATTCAAGTTTAAGGGTCATCATTGGAACGCTTATATTACGAGTGCTATTTATATGACATTTGTTCGGCATTTGCCCGAGTATGCTAGTCATGTTTGGTCCCCATACCATGAAGTGCACATGCGACGAATTGCAGCGGTACGGCTTAGATTTTCGCGCTTTGCCCGGCGCGGATTTCCATAGGTGGACGCGACGAGTAAGTAAGCGACGATCTGTTGCATACATTGTTTTCATTCATCAACTTTTATCTGGTAGGGTAGATGCTTGCGCTCTAATCGGAAAGATAACCCCTAATGTAAATAATCGTACTTTAAGAACGGCACGTGCTTATAGAATTGCTCCTAACAGAACGGCCTACGGACAGAACGAGCCTATTACAAGAATGCTACGCGAGACTAAAAAATAATTCGAATTTTTTGACTACCACATTAGCAAAAACACATTTTTTATTACTTTTTTCGCATTTGCGAATTTTATTTTTACTTATTTTTATTTTTCTCCCTCTTTTTATTTTTTTTATTTTTTTTTTATTTCGTCGTTAGAAAAATTCAAACTCATTTTATATTTGACTTCCGGCTCATTTCGTTTAGGAAGAGACTAGATGTTTATTTAATAGCTGATCTATAAACTGACAACTTTCGATTCATCTATTTTACGTCTTCATCTAAAATAATTTTCGATAAAACATTGTCACTAAGAGAATTTGTGGCTCTAACAACGTTAACAGTATCTGGAATATTTTCCTGAGATGAGAAAGAAGCTGCGACTTGTATCGATTGAAGTAGGGGAAATTAATGTGCTTTAATTATAAATTTGAGCTTTATTCTAATTCCGTTTGACTCTATCGATAGGGTTGAAACCTCATATACTTAAGCTGTTTCCATAAATTGGGAGATCCGTAAATTTTGGCCGAAATCGGTCCAACGGAAGTGATTGGAGAATTGTAAATTAAATTTAAAACAAAATTGTTCAGATCATATTTAACATTTTTCTGGAAATGGCGAGTTTTGATAAAAAATCTTTATTTCACTATAATTCGGCATCATTACAGACCGGCGCATTGATTATTCGGAATAAAACTTCATACTAAGGCATTTTCTATAAATTGGGAGCGTTATACGAAATATGGTGGCCACCTGTTTACCCGAAGTGACAGCATCAAATTTTTAACAATAGGCTAAAACAATAGACCTTGTTGGTTTTCTGAAATTTAAGCAGGAATACTGGTTATTGATTATAAAAGGCAATTTTTATTTTATCACAAATCCGATATAGTTTAAATTTTCCTTTTTTAAAATTAAGTGTGGTGTATTTGAGATCTATGTACTTTTGTCGTAAAATAATGTCGGGTGTTGGCAGGGTTGCAATGTTTTAAATAAAACGTTTGTACTGAAAAAATTCCACATATGAAAACAGGGCATAAACCATAAACCATGCCAATCAAATTATACCTGTACACTATATATAGCATGCATGACTCAGACAAAAATATTACTGAATTGAACAGTAGAAATGTTTATTAAGTTAATATCTTTATTTCAATTAATTTAATTTATTTCCTATTTCACATTATACGATATTTAGAAATATAATTTGTATTACATATAGAAGGCAGTATACTCCGTGAACTATTGATCCATTTGAGTTTAGATATCAAATAAATGAATTTTGTATTTAAATTAAAACTAGAAAACATATATGACTGTAACAATGGATGGATTCACTTCCTGCTTGTAATAATTGTAATCTAATTTTATTTGTGTTAATATTATGATTATTGCTTCAGTGAAATTTAAGTATAAATACATTCTGATTAAATTTGGTTGTTTTAATAAAACTTACTAAATTAATATTAATATATTTTATTCTTTAATGCCTATTAGTGATTTCTGGATTGGATTAATTTTACTTGATTTAATATGTTTTTGGGGAACCAGTTTAATTTTGTTTATGGATAATTGCACTATTTAGTTTATCGAAGTTCAACTCATAATAATATAGTTTTATTGCAGGGAATCTACCATATATGGGTACTTAAATAATGTTTAAATTTTTTACAGGATGCTGAGTGCTGATCTTTTATACCATAAAACCAAAAATAATTGTGCTGTCTTGTGCCTAACAATTTACAAACTATTGACTACTTAGGTGTCTGTAACCGGGTCAAGTCTATCATATCTAACAACCTTTAGTATCCCTCCATCTTGTTATATGTAAAAGGGGTGTACGGTAGGCCCGGCGTATCCGGGATTACTGCTTAGTCTTGGCCGTACATTCTAATCAATCAAATCAATCAATCAATCTTTTTATTTTTTTTATTAATATTTTATTCATCACTAGTTTCAAATCTGCTTGCTTTAAGCAGACCAACGGTCTGTTTCTCCCATTTCAGCTATTTCAATTTATTAATTATAGGTATTACATTTTTTATTTTGGTTAACATAAATTTATTTGTTTTTATTTTTTTTAATTTAATTTAGTAGAATAGTATTCTTGTTTATAATTCCCCCGAATTTGCAATAAAATAATAATAATGTTTATGGGGACTCCCCGCGTTTGGTCTGTAAGGGGGAGTCCTGATTGGTCGTTGGGAATTATTATTATTATTTCCGTATTCCCTCTAAAAGTCAGTATGTGTCATTTCGCTGAAGTGTAAAAAACATACATTTCTGCTCTTCTCTAACCATGTCAACCTTTGTACCAACAAGACATAATTTGCGGGAAACACTGCTTTTTTGTTTTAATTTAAAAAAAAATTGCAGCTAATGGACACAGATTGCTTTGTGAAACAAATGGGGAACATGTTCCATCAATAAAAACATGTGAGTACTGGTTTGTCCGTTTTAAAAGTGGCAATTTTGACACTAGTGACACAGAACCACTGATTGATAGATTTATTCTGAATGAACGACCAAGTATTAAACGAGGATGCTGATAATACCGGTTCTATTTTTACATCCATTTTGATATATAACAAGATGAAACGATATGTTTATAGAATTGGGGTTAGTATTGACAGTGTGTCAAAATTTGAAAATTTCGAAAAACTGAAAAATATTCGTAAGGAATTATAAATTTAATTTGTTACAAGAACTAGTTATGATATTAGGTTACCATCATGACTTACGGTAAATATAACTTTCGATTAAGGTTAAAAATTTGGTTTAATATACACCTAAAGAAAATTGGTATAGTCCATAAATTGAAATTCAGTTGAACTAAAGAGGGGTTTGTATAAAATTGTGAGAGTTAATAACTTAAGTATCTTTCACGTCCTCGCCGGGAGGTCGGTACACTCCAGGTCGGGAATTTTTGACTATCAGTGTTGTCAATTTCACGAATATTGAATATTATGATATAATCTAAGAGCCGCTGTAAATTTTTTTTTTTTTTAATTTAAGAAATCTTTATTTCTGTATAATATTACAACTAATCATATAGATTATCTAGTAACTGTTTTATTATTTTTGTAGTCTATTCTTATGGAATGAGACCTATTGCTTCATTCCAGCTCTGCTAGTCCTTTGATTTAAGCGGCTCAAGGAACTACTAATTCTAAAGGCTTTGTTCTTTTTAGGCGCTTTGGTCCATTGGCGCGATCCAGTAGGTTCCGCAGCTCCTCGTTGCCATGCTGCTGCAGTCGCAGTACATGACTCCTTGCAAATTTTTTTATTTCATCGCTGACGTATTCCATGTTTAGGTCTCGATGGAGATTGTCATTTCTAATGTACCAAGGAGCATTCACAATGCTACGTAGTACTTTGTTTTTAAATGTTTGAATGATCTTCACTGTAGTTTTTCTTGCGCAGCCGCAAAGCTGAATACCATACGTCCAGATAGGTTTTAGGATTTGTTTATATAGCAGCAGTTTGTTGTGCGTTGTAAGTTCGGAGTTTCTTCCAATAAGCCAGTGCATTTTTCTGAATTTTAAATTCAGTTCTTGCCTTTTCTTTTTAACATGCGCTTTCCACCTGAGCTTAGAGTCTAGCGTCATGCCGAGATACTTAGCATTATCTGAATATTGAATTTGTTGTGAATTCAGACTAATCGGAATATATTCTAATTTCCTATTTGTAAAGTTGATATGTGTTGATTTCGATTCGTTAAGTGTTATCCTCCATCGTTTTGTCCAGCTATCCACTATATTAATAGCATTTTGTAGTTTCCTGGTGGACTCAACGATACTAGCATCGGTGGTCATAACAGCTGTGTCATCAGCAAACGTTCCTATTCTAGCTTCTTGTATGTCTGGTAGATCATTCGTATACAGGAGGTATAATAGGGGGCCTAGAACACTACCTTGTGGAACCCCTGCCAATATTTTCTTCAGTTTAGAGTATTCTCCGTCCTGTCTCACCCGGAAGTAACGGTCGTTGATGTAAGACTTTAGCAATTCAAAATGTTGTTTTGGCAGATCTCGTTGGAGCTTAAATTCTAGACCGCGGTGCCAAACCTTATCGAATGCTTTGGCTACGTCTAAGAATATTGCTGAACATACTTCCTTTTTTTCCAGCGTCTCCTCAATAGTATCAGTAATCCTATGTACCTGTTCTATCGTTGAGTGCCTTTCTCGAAACCCAAATTGATGTTCTGGTATAAGATTTCTGCTCTCTATAATTGGCTTTAGTCTCTTAAGAAACAGTCTCTCGAAAATTTGTGATGTTGTTGTTAACAAAGAAATAGGCCTATACGACGTTTTGTCGTTTAGTGATTTATTGGGCTTTGGAATCATTATGATTTCCGCTACTTTCCACTGTCTCGGAACATAACATAGTCTAAAGATAGCATTGATTATGTGCTGTAGTTTCCTTAGGGCTTTCTCTGGTAAAGCTTTGATTATTCGCCCCGTTATCAAGTCGTATCCAGGGGCTTTTTTATCTTTGAGGTTTTTTACTTCTTGTTTGATTTCTTTCAGAGTAACTGGTAGCACAGATGCCTCGTCTACTTTGCTTATAGGTGTTAGATATTCATTATCCGCTTGTCCAGTTGGTGGTTTGAAGGTATTTTCTAGGTGTTCGGCAAACAGATCAGCTTTTCGCTGCGAGCCCAGGTTCCATCAACCATTCTAATGGGTGGCACTTGCATTTTAGGCCTTTTTAAACCTTTGGTGGCTTTCCACAGGGAATAGTCTGTGTCAGGTTTACCTGTCAGGTTACTTAGGAAGCTTGCAACTGACTCATTCTTAATCTCCTTTATAAGTAGTTTAAGTTTGTTGCACAAGTTGTTTAGGATTGTTTTGTCTTCAGGGGCTCTGGTTCTCTGCCAAGTCTTACGAGCTCTTCTTTTTTCGTTAACCAACTCTCTCACTTCAACTGGATAGGTTATACTTTTTTGTAATATTTCTTGCTGGTCAGGAGTACTTTTCCAGGTCGCTTTTTGCACACTATCAATGAGGTTTTCTAGTTTTTCTTCTATCGTGTAAGCGTTCGATATCTGCACGTGTAGGTTGATGCTTTCTTCGACTAGCTGTCGAAAGTATTCCCAGTTGGTTTTGTTATTTGTTAATCATGGAGGGCTTGCTTTCCTTATTACCGTGTCACTTATTGTCATTAGAACTGGAGAATGGTCTGACGATAGCCCTTCTTCATTTTCAACTGCTAAGTAGTTTTCGGAGATACCTCTTGATATATAGAAATCCAGAAGATCAGGAATTTTATTTGGGTCCGTAGGCCAGTGAGTTGGCTTTCTACTGGAGTGGAACTCACATTTTAATATCCTGCCTGCTTCAAATAGCTCCCTTCCTTTAGGACTAGTTCTATTTGATCCCCAGAATATGTGTTTCGCGTTAAAGTCGCCTCCAATAATAAAATTACTACCAAGCGATTTAAGAAGTTTGATGTAGTCTTCTTTTTTTGTGTTATATCTGGGTGGACAGTAGATTGCTGATATACTATAGCTCTTGTTATTTTTAGTTTCAATAGATACAGTAGCTACTTGCATAGCTTCCTCCTCTATTTTTAATTCTTCGTGGTGTTTTATATTGTCCTTAACGAAGATTGCTGTCCCGCCTCTAGCTCGTTCTGCTGGGTGTAGAGCTTGATAGCACTGATATCCACGTATTTTGACATACGACGTTCTGGTAAAATGACTTTCTGAAATTAGGCATATAACAATTTTTTTTGTGTTTAAAAATACTTCTAATTCTGAAATGCGTTGCGCTAGGCCATTTGCATTCCAGGTAGCAATTCTTAAATATTGTGTCATTATATTTTCTTGTTAAGTTTGTATGGACTAGAATGAAGGTACTCAATAACTTCTCTAGTTTTACTTGACGCATCCGTTATTCTTTTATCTTGGCTCATCGATGTATTTTCTAGTGTAAAAAATTTTTAAAATTTTGAATTACGAAATTTTTAATTTTTAGTATCAGTATTTTTTCTCTTTATAGCTGCGTTTTTTGAAAACAATCGAGTAGAGTTCGCGATAGCTATTTTCAAATTTTTTCCAATTTAAAATTAAAAATTTATTTTTTTTTAAATTAAATAATTTAGATTTAATAGGAATCTATGTATAACGAAAAATATCCATCTTAAAAGTTGTATGGTTTTCTTGTAATATTGCTGTTCTGTATAGTTCTATATAATAACGGAGCAGTTCATAACTATACAGAATAACGATATTACAAGAAAACCATACAACTTTTATCTTTTTAAATCTAAATTATTTAATTTTAAAAAACAAATCGATTGTTTAAAAAAAAACACGCAGCTTATGTTTTGCAAAATATTTTTCCAGATTTTTACCTTTTTTCGTTTTCGGGATTTTTAGTTTCTATGCGATCGAATAGAATTGTCCGATTTCAATTACCTCCGCAGTCAATAGACATGTAAAATATATGGAATTAATAATATGTGAAATTGTATTCAAGACAATACAAATTCTTAGGAATAATTTAGATAATTAATATGATAATTAAATGAAAATTTAATATAAACGGCATAATTAGGGCTAAAAGTATTACTATAAACTAATGAAACCTTTTTCCAATGAAACCACCTGCAGAAAAATATTATTGGTTTCATTTGCTATCGGATTATTACTCTAAAATGAATGTTTGAAGAATATTTATTCCTAATTGAAAACAAACTCAAATCCTCTCTCTGAAATCAACAATCATTATTAATTAATAACAGCTTAATTAGGAAATTGTACAGATTCTGACCCCGTGACTCTGATTTTGGATCATGAATTCAAAATTCTAAAATTAATTTTTTTTTTGTAAATTTTATTCTTGGTGCAGAATCCAATTGATAAATTTCGCCGCCTCGATTTTTGCGGTTAAATAATCAGAGAACTTTCTTATTAATGTCTGCTGGAAGATGCATACTGCTGTTGGATGAGGCGTTCTGCATGCCGGGACGGTGGTGGAGTTCACCTCGTTTTCTTTCGCACAATTACTTGTTACGCTGTTATAATACGATCAGCCAAATTTCAGTAACGGTTACTTGTCGTTCATGGTTAAGATAAATACACTTGGGTGCAAAAAAATCGAACATTACTCAATTTTCCACAAAAGTTCAAAAATATCAAAAAAATCCAATATTTGTTTTATTTTTTTTAATGCAGATTCAAAGTCTATTTCAATACCTATCCAATAATACTATTTTTGTATTTATACGTGCCATAAAACTGATTTTTGGGAGAAATATCTGAGCTACACGTTTTTGTGAATTTGTCAGCATGAAAATTAGGGGTAAAAATCGAATTAAAACATGGAAATAAACAAAAAAACAGTTTTATTAATAAGAAGTATTCCCTCCCCTGGCCCGAATGACAGCTTCCATTCGATGCTGCATTGATTTCACCAAAGTTTTCACAAAATCTTGAGGTATCGCCTCCCATTCCTCTACGATCGCCTGTTGTAGCTCCTCGGGACTCGTTGGAGCAACATCTCTGGCTCGAATCCTTTTTTTCAACTCGTCCCATAAATGTTCGATGGGATTGAGGTCCGGGCTTCGAGCTGGCCACTCCATAACAGGAACATCCACCTCTTGAAGTTACTGGTATACTCACCAGCCGTATCCCAAGTAGCACCAAATAACTTTATAGTTTTATGACCAAATCCCGACGTCGGTGCAACCGCTAGAAACTTGAAAAGTTAGACATTTTGAACTTAAAACTAAAATTTCTTATTTATCGGTCGGTGCGACCACCATACGACGGTATCTTTTACCAGTCAATATCAAGTTATTTCTTATCGAGTTGGCCAACTTATTTCACATTTTCTAACTATTATCCGACTACTGTAACTTGATGGTCATTATTTACCCACGTGCCGACTCTTTAGTTTACCGGGCGTTTTAACCGATATTTAATGACCAGTTGGCGACTTTATTGTCATTTAAAAACTGAAATTCACCTTAAGTTATTTGACATATGCACGACGACGAAATAACATTTTTCACGTAAGTATCACAATTTTGTGGCATAGTTGACTCGCTTGACAATTTTATCGAAAATATTATTTATCGACAAACGTCAAATGTACAAAATTTATTGTATTATTTATAAATAATTAAATATGGATCATTTTAAATTAAAAAAGAAGCCATTTAAACATTCGATATTTTTTTCGGAAAATGAAATTTTACTTAAACAAACCCTTAAATCTAAAAGTCAATAGAAAAAGTAATTTTGACAAGTTAGAAAAACAAGTTAGAAAAATAACCAAGTTGTTGCCAGAGTGACAAATTTGTTGGGAAAATAGTTTATTTGATTTTGAAATAACTTTTTTGTGTTTTTTGAGATACATTTGCTATAAATTAGTCTTTCTTATAACTTTTTTGTCATTTTCATATACATTATGAAACTCGCCATTTTTTCTTTAGGTTTCATTAAAAATTATTTACTTCTGAAAAACAAAATTTGTTATTTTGATAATTTTCATGACTATATGTCGATATAGTATCATAATTTTAATGACGGGGATGTTTTTGAACAGATTTTCTCTGCTATTAGAGTAATTTAATCATATTTATTTATTTTAATTTTTTTGAAATGTCAACTTATATTTTAAAATAAAGAAATTATGGAAGCCCGTAAGATTTGAGCTGGGAGACAGATACATATTTACTATAAAACTTAATTTGTTTGAAAAAATAAGCCCTAATTAACACCATATTTGAATTATTAGTTTAATAATGATTCTATAAATTTTAATTTTTTTAAAGAACCTTTCAAAGTAGGAACATTTGAACATTTGTATTCTTTTTATAAAACAAGAAAAAGAAATAAATAACGTTATGAAAAAGACAGCACCATTATTTACATATTTTGAAAAAAAGTTCCCTCTCCACAAAATATAATCCGAATGACGAAAGAAATTAGGTTTTTTACGAACGTAATAGTTGTACAAGCGACTCCGATCTAACTAACTACAGTCATTAGAAAAGACAAATAATGGTTATTACGACATTATAACAACCTAAGATTTATTCCCCAATACCGTTGTAGCACCGTTACCATACCGTTGTACTAACGTCGGCTAGCCGACCACTAGTCATCCAGCTAACGGCGGTAAGACGTTATCCCAACCCATTTGTGCTACTTGGGATGCGGTCTCGCATAATCAGAAAATTTTCACCAATAAACCCGACAAAAGGTAGACGTACTCCTCGAGTACTTCCTCAATGTACCGTTGAGAATCTTTTTCTCTTGATCGACAGCCAGTATTGGCTCGTGTGATGAATACAAGATCAGTCTTCGCCTCTAATGATATGCCACCCCAGAACATGTACGATCCACCGCCATACAAAACACGTGCAGAATTGTGCATATGCACACAATGCAGGATTGTGCATATTGCTCTCCTTGTCTTTTGTATTCTCTTCCGCGTCCGTCGGCGCCATATAAACACATCCTGCACTCCTTAAGGAACAGGACTGTTCTCCATTCTTCTTCTGTCCAATTGAAATGCTCTCGAGCGAACTCACGATGGGCTCGTCGGTGGGATGTGGTCAATTTCGGATCGTTTGCTTGACTGTGTACAGTCAGATTAACTTCTCGAAGTCGTCTTGTAACTGCCCACCGACCGACTTCGACTTCACGAACTTCTTGGAGTCGCCCTCCCAGTTGAAACGCATTCATATGGCGATTTCGCAACGAAGTTGTTACTAGGTCGGCCAGATCCTTGTCGCCGTCTGAAGCCACCAGTTTTCTGATATCTCTGCCATACTCGACGAACGGAGAATCGGCTCAACTTTAGTTAAAGAGCGACTTCACTTTGGTACTGCCCTGTATAAATTAGTGAAACCACTTGTGCAGCTACTGTAACGATCCGCAAGACGGGCGAGGTTGTCAAAGATGGAAAATTTCCACTCCTGCACTTGTTTCTGCCCAGATCGTTAACAGAAATGATAGTATTTTAATTGCATAGGCTTCCGCGGCGGTTTATTTGGTTAGCCCGGCAATGGCTCAGTGGATGGGGTGGGTAGAAAGGGAAGGTTGCAAAAAAAATCTGGAGTTACCGCCGAATGATAAAATTTACTGATCTAATGTTAGCACGGACAATTATCTACCTAAGACTTACCGATACTCACCACGATCACATCCTATAATGAATTATATTACTCCATCCTGAAAAGCAAAACGAACGGAGAAGCAGAGAAAAAAACGACGAAGTTGTGAACTGCGGATCATAAAAAACATTAGTTAATATGAGTAGTACCAGAACCGTATTTATTGATATATAAAAACATAGTAAAAAAAAAATAGAAAGAAAAAGAAATTTACAAATTACTGTCCTGTACCAATTACAACAAAATTTGGGCTAAATGCCATATTATCCTAGTATAATAAATTTAAATGCAAATGAAATATTTAATTATTAAAACTAACATAAAATTATTTAATAGAACAACAAAAAAAATGTTATAAGGTACCTTATTCGAAGCGTTGGCCGGCAATGTTGTACGCGAAATCCGTAATGATGACGTTGGAGATAACCCATATACGGTTAAACAAAAGTTCCGTTGATTTTATTATTTAGATGATTAATTTATGTATTTATATATTATATATTTCTAGGTTTTATTTTAATTTATAATTAATTTACTTTATTTTATAACTTTAATTTTAAGAACTAACGTGCAATAAATAATATTTCATAGATACAATTTTCACTTTGCACATAATTTTGTGATCTCGCCAAATATCATTTTCAATACCACTTCTGTCACCGTATTTGTATTGATCAAGATTTTCCATGACACGGCATCACACACCACAAAGTATTATTTTCATTAATGAAAATTAGCGCGTTGCAAACACAAACGCGTAATAAACACCTATTATTTTCCAATTCACTAATTAAATTTTAATTTGAATTTTATTTAAGTTCGTATAATAGTTGAAATAGTTATTTTTATTATTAGCGTTTATTGTTAAATTATTTACACTAAGATTTATATTCACATATTAAATTTTTAATGGACATTTATTTATTAATGGACGCCACTTGCGTTCATTTACATTTTATTTATTTCTATTTATTTTAACTTATAGTATATGATAATCATAAGTCACTGTCTATCTCTATGTTGCCAAACTATGCTTACTTTGTTAGCTTAGATTTTAAAATAGTTATGGTCAATTTTTTTATATTAAACTTATAATTTTACTCGACTAATTTTTATCATTCACTCAGAATATTATTTATTAAATAAAAGTTTATATAAAACAAATAAATTTGAATAGAAATTTTTCACTTAATCTAAATGACATACTAGACACAACTCCCCGCGTGTTTCTCAAATTTCGCTTTTATAGCCAAAAAAACCCGTACCCGAAATGATCATCCGATATTTTTTTTTTATTTTGTTTTTAATGATGGAGCAAAACATACCGTTTCCCAATATTTGCAAAATACTTGAATCTCGGTACTTTCAATTTCCATTAAGGGACTCTACCTCTACATTAAGAGACACTACCTCTGGTGTGGTATCCATTTCTTTGCTCCGGTTGAAGACGTAATCAATAGAGGATCGTTCAGGCTAAGCGTTGATATGCAAATGATCACATTTCCAAGCGAAATATTTCATGGCATGCTATTGTATTGATCTTGTTGAATTATTTTTAGAAATTAATTCGAAAACCTGCTTTATGCATTTGACAAAAAATCGCTTTGTTGGCATGGTACAAGTACAAAAACGATACCACTGAATAGGTATTGAAATAGACTTTGAATCTGTTTTAAAAAAATTAAACAAATGTTGAAATTTTTTGATATTTTTGAACTTTTGTTCAATTGAGAAAAAAATTGAGCAATGTGAGATTTTTTTGCACCCACGTGTATTTGTCTACCCTCGTGTTTTTGTCTACTCACGTGTATTTGTATACCATAGAAAACTAGGTTTACCATAGATTTCTTATTTTGTTAATTCGAAAGATCAAAAAAGAATTGAGTTAAAAAGTTCTGACAATTCCAATGTTATGATTGTATTTGTGACTCTACATACAACTTTTTTACTCAACTCTTTTTGTTTCTCGATTATAAAAATGAGAAATCTATGGTAAACCAATTTTTCTATGCTTCTACTATCTAAAAAATATTTAAACAACATTCTGACGCCAATGAGCCTCAGGGTGGATCACGACCAAACTAATGTGAATAAATAAACAAATAATTTAAATTTAATTCTAAACCCGAATAAATCTGCCAGTAACAATGGGCGCTTTCAGGTTCCCTATCACGATTAGTGAAATCACCGCCAATTTGATTTAAAAATTTCATAGCGCTAAACATTTTCATAACGTTGGCTTCGATTTTACTCAACATGTTCCCAACTGTTGTGTGCCCTGAAAACGCCCAATGGCTTACCTTGGAAACAAGGAATTAAGAGAATTAATGTGATAGCGTTTCTATCTGATTTTTTTATTTTTGGCCTACTAAAGAAATAAGTTTGGTGTAAATATTTTCGAATTTTCCAAACAAAGTTAAATGGAACACTACTATTAATTTAGTACGAGTATATGTTTACAAATACAATTCACATACAAAAATGCTGTGAAAATATATAGTGCCTCAGGAAGTTATTGATAATACAATATATTTAGATATTTATCGGCAAATGACAGTGGAACAGTGAAATGGTGAATTTGTTGAAGAAGTTTAAGATGTTGGTAAATAAAGTTTGTAACTTTAAACACGGTGCATTTTGTTTGCAAAATCCACTATGAATCCGTATCAATATCAAACGAAATTCGAAACAATAATAACCTGTTAAAATTTGGTCCCATTACATACGTGTGTACAAAATGTATATGGTTTTTTCGATGTACCAAACTCAAAAACAAAACACTCAAAAATCATGAATAGTTTCCGAATATGTGATTTGCTTTTTTTAACTAATTGTCAAAAACCTTATTGTTTTCTTTATGAAATACGATTCAGCACTGCTCTTATTCGTACATTTCTAAAAATTGTTTATTCACATTTTTGCTAATCCAAAGGTGGAAAAAAGGTTGGGGTGCGTTGACAGAGAGAATTAATGCGACTGTTTCATGATCAACGCCAATCAACCACTGCTTGAGTTAATACAAATTTTGATAATCGCATAGGAATACCACAGAAGAAATGGTAGAAGGAATGGAAGGAATAGAGAACGCCCCCCCCCCGCATGCCAGTATGTCTCGTTAAGGCCTGCGATGGACAATTTCCCCTCTATATGGGATGTATCGCTCTTAAGATAAATAAAGATTAAGGTGATAACTTGAAACAAATCTTTTGGCCACCTTTGGATAACAATTAAATTTTTAAAATCTAGTGTGTCATTTATTTTGGTAGTTGGTAACAATGTGTATATCAAAATCTTAAACCAACGCAGAAATCTATGATAGTACTTGGGATAAAAAATGCCTGTTAGGTTTCAGGCACTAAAACTCAGAATTATAAATTTAAAGACATCATCTTTCTTATATTTCTTACAAATTATTTATGTACATACTTGCTACATATACTACACATATGTATGATACAAGAGCCTTTTAAAGGTACTAAGTAAATGTAGCTTGAGAAAATATTTCCATATATCGATGGTAACGATGCATTAGTGTGTATCTACAAAATCCATCAATTTTATGTTTCATAAGTAAGTATCTACAAATTTAATTACAAGGGTTAATATTTTCTAAATTTTTCTAAAACAAATTTAAGCAATTTAATTAAATAATATGTGTTAATATATTTTTACAAGATTATTTCAGTTTCAAATAAAACGTTTTTATCACTTCCTGTAAAACACGCAAAATGTAGATACACGCTAATGCATCGTCATCATCGATATGTTAAATGAATTCGCATAGTTGTGAACGTTAAAATCAAATTGGTATGGAATATTTTGAATGCGTATCTTCACAATGCAAATATCAAACATCATAATTTCACTATGTATAACGCAAACAACATTGGTAAATGTATTTATCTAAAAACTAAAAAATTTATTTCTATTTGGTTTGACAAAAATTGTATACAAATATGTGATTGTAAAATTTGTTATTTCGCAAAATAAAATGCAAATTTCATAAAATAAAATATTTTTTGAAAGAACAAAATCAAATTTTATTTTTCTATCTATTCGATTTGTGTAGACGACAAATGTAAATAGTTTAGGATATACAACGTAGGTATACGGTATGCATATGTACTAAACTATGTTCCAAACAAGTTTAATATGCACAAATTGTTTTAGTTTTATGTGTGATAAGCGATGGATGTGTTCTATGTGCGCTTAAATTTGTTATTTACATTGTGCACTGTATATCTGCGAGTTTTTTTGGCATTGCAAATGTGCGGAAATTTTATTTGCCCATACTGTTCCTTTCCACTTATTTATTCACCAAGCTAACTACTGGTTTCTGCAACATAACCGCATATATAACAATTTTTCGCATATGCAAACAAATTGGGTAAATAAAAAATTGATTACCAAAAAACAATAATAAAACGTTGTACATAAATAAAATGGTTGAGCCAAATCTTGATGAATTTTGATGTTTAATTTTCATTTTTTATGATTTGTTTGTTGATTGATTGACAGCGTATCGTATATATGCTTCATACAGTGCGCTGTGGAACATAAAATAACGAATATTTGTGATGTTTTCTTCGTGTTGATGTACGTAACGTACACTATGTAATATGTATGTGTCTCTGTCTACGTACACGCTATACGAACGAGCGCTTGGTTGTTATTTTAAACGATGTTATCACATTATATTATGTTATATAATGTTGTATGTATGTTTGAAATTTATGCGGTATACCTTGCAGTAATTTTTTCACTACATATTAGTTTGGTATTAGAATTTATTGTCGGATTTTTGTATTTTTAAGGGAAATGGAGAGGAAATGTTCTTTATATTGTACTTACATGTGTACACACTCTAAGTATTTGAATTTAGTGTATGGTTTAGGTATATGTAACAAATTATATTATGAATCAGTGAACTATAACATTTATGTATATACTTATAAGGTAAAGTCTAGTGAATAAAGAAACTAACTTAAATTTTCACAAATTTTCAGCAATGACACAAATCGGGTCCAGAAAAAGATGAGGTTTTCCTAAAAGTTTACCAAAAACATAAACGCTTGTCTATTATAAAGCTGTATAATTTTAATAAACCGAGTCCGATGGTTGAATATTATAGTTAGTATAATCATAGCTTTTCGTTAACGCGTTTTAAACATTTGCAAGAATTAGTGGAGACGCCACTAATTTACACGTATAAAGAGACAGGTTTATATTAAACATACCTTACGTGGTGTGTTCGAAAGTTATCGGGGATTTTTGATTACGGAAAGTTCTCATTATTTTTAGAATTAGAGAAAAGTCACACTGGGCAATGTCTGGCGAATATGCACACTGGGCACTGATATGCACTGGCCCAAGAACCATTCCGAAAACATCTTTTAATAGAATTGCTTCCGCCCTCGCTTGTTTAAAAAAAGCCTTTTAGCCCATAAAACTACACAAAATAACAAAAATTTAGAATCCACCTCGAAAAAGTGTGGTAGATTAATAAAAGTTCAATAATTGCTATAATATATTTCCAATTTAGTTCCACAGTAAAAAAAACGTTCATGTATCAAAAAATATACCTCAGTCCACTTAGGAATGTATATAGATGCACAAAATGCATCCACCAGACCCTTTCCGTACGATAGAAATAAAGATTATATACAAGCTATTTACTGTCCAATGGTTTCGACTATGGGCGATTTATGAAAACGGCCATGTTTGACTCTAAGTATAACTGTTCACAAGGGGAGGTTCGCGGATATAACGGTATATTTGTTTACTTGATGAGATCTACAATAAAATGTGTTCGCAAAGCCATGACCATTCGATCGGGATACGTGTCATATACAAGACATTCGCTACCTAATTGTTTCGATTCGACTGAGTGATTTATGAAAACTGACTTGTTTGACTCTGTGTATCTCGCTTTCACATATAGGTTTGTGAACATAACGGTATATGATATTTGAATAATAAGATAATCAATAAAACGCATTCGCAAGGTCATGACTATACGATGGTGATAAGATTCATATATAACTAATGGTTACAAGCCATTCCCTATATTGTTTCAGCTATGTTTGTTAATTTGGCCCGAAAAGACCATCCCGAAAGGACTTGTTTATGTGGTGTGTTTGATAAATGATAAATTCAAATCGCAGCCAGAAATAAAATTAAAAAATAATCAAAATGTGAGCTTCATCCCGATTTTTTTTTCTAGCCAGATAAATATTTATCAACAAAATAAAAATCTAAATGTATTTTATCTATAAAACTTTATTTCATCCCGAAAAATAATATATTTTTTTAAATAAGTAATTCTTTTTTGTAAGATTTCAATATATAAAGATTCACTAAACTCGATCCATATATTTTTATACTCAAATAAAACTGTAATAAAAAAAAGTATTCCAAAAACAAATAAATAAATATACTGTCTCTTGCGTATTATGCAGAGGAGGATCACTGGAAGAAATATTATGCATATTATGAATTTCTGTAAATTTGTAATTTTTCCAGTTCCGATTTCAGAAATATCTGGACCAAATGGGTTGTGGTTTCAGGCTCCTGAACCATTAGATAATAAGAAAATTTTGCTTGATCGGGAATAAAACTACCAACAACTTAGCTTACCAAAAACCAATAAACTAAAAGATGTTTCGAAACTAAATGCGATCGGAAGTGCCCAGTTGTGAGTGCTGTTCTATTTTAAGTGATAACACTCAGAAAAAAAATATGATAAATACATTATTGCATTTACCATAATATTATAATTGTATGTTAAATACAATGATTGATTTTATCATACTATGATATTCTTGATCATTCTTCTTGATCGTCTTCATCATAAAATTGATGATCACTCAAAAATTTTTTTTTTCAGTGATCATCATTGTTATGATGAAGAAAATCCAAAAAAATGATGAGGGATATCATAGTATGATAAAAAAATCATAGTATGATAAAATCAATCATTTAAATAATTGTTACATACAATATTGATCAAACAAAAGATTGATCAAACAAAACGTTAGTTCAATTAAAATAGAAGAGCGTTCAAGTGAAATCCTCTGTTCATTTCTACGAGTATTTCATCCCTTTTGATAAGTTAGAGTTGATTTTTTTAAGCCTATTTTAATTAATCGGTTTTTGCACTCAGAAAAAAATATGATAAATACATGATTGCATTTACCATAACATCATCATTGTATGTTAAATACAATTATTTAAATGATTGATTTTATCATACTATGATTGATTTTATCATTCTACGATATTCTCCATCATTTTTCTTGATCTTCTTCATCATAACAATGATGATCACTGAAATTTTTTTTGAGTGATCATCATTGTTATGATGAAGAAAATCAAGAAAAATGATGAAGAATACCGTAGAACTATAAAATCAATCATAGTATGATAAAATCAATCATTTAAATAATTGTATTTAACATACAATGATGATAAGATGTATTATGGTAAATGCTGAGTGTGGTAGGAATGATTCAATAAGTTATTTCTACCAGTATTCCTCCTGATATCATAATGAGATTTTGCTGTCTTATTATCTAATGATTCAGAAACCTGAAACCGCTACCCATTTGTTTCAGACATTTATGAGATTGGTGCTGGAACATTTCAAATTTACAAAAATTCATCTGTAACGCGTGCTCTCACAATGAACGAGAAAACAAAACACTACCAAAAAAATAAACACTAAATTTTCGATACGTTATAAACCATAATAGATGATATTTTATTTAATAATTTATTGTTTTTAAAAACCATATATAGATGGTTAAAGAAATGTTTTTTGTAAACATTAACCCCTTGATCTTGGGAAACCGAAATATCCAAAAAAAATGACGGTATGATCTGCAACCCACCATAAAAAGAAGATCTAAATAAACAACAAAAAAACAAAATTAATAACTTGAAATCTTAAGAACAAATCTAAAGAAACAAAAATAATTTAAATTATTATTATCGATCACCACACGAGATCCTGCCCCTTTCGGTAAGTAGTTAATTAATTTTGGGCGCCATTTGCCGTTGGGCAAAACCAAAAACACGCGTTAATTTATATTTTCCCGGCTATGATGATTGGATGAGTGTCATGGCGTGGACAATTGAGCCAGCGATTTCGTGTGACACTATAAAATAAAAAAACAATAATTAATTAACAATATTTAATCTGCATCAAATACAAAAAATTCCCAAAATATCCAATTCCAAAATTGGTTTTCACATAATTAATGATTAAAAAAAAAAAACTAAATAATAATGACGAAACGAGGATGCATCAATTTTTTTAGTGCTTTTGTGAAACGACACGGAGCTCTTGCGGATACGGTTCTTGATGGCAGCAATTTTTTTCAGAAAGCGTTTTGACACACGTTTTCCCAGTCTGCGGAATAATATTTTGTGCACGTGGTGTAACTCGGATCTGACAGAGTTAATCATCCAATCACTAACACATAATTTTATTTCACATAATAAATATAACATCAGTTTAGGTGCTAAGTTCGTTTTTTTTCACCGGTCAGAACTATCTTCCACAACACAAAGTTTTTTCATAATCTCCATCGAGTGATATTTAATTCATAATAATTTCTGTTCGTGCACGTAATAATCAATAAAAAAAATTAATCTATGTTATATAACTTAAGCATACTTATCCACTCGAGTGTTATGTTTTCGTTGTGGCCAATCTTAATAAAAATCCATCCTTAAGTTTCTTAACCGCATGCTGTTCTAACTCCAAAGCCGATTTTTCCGCTCGATTGATGTGTCTCGCTTGATGTCCCCGATCCAAAAGAAAGATTTTTCTTTTTTTCTATCTATTTTTAAATTAATTCGCTACACTAGGAGGGGGAATTTGGTTTAATAAAAATCTAAATGTTTCAATTACATTCATAATAATTACATACATATTAATTGAAACAAACAAAAAACTTGAAAATTGTAAGAACTATGGGTCATAAAGGAGTTAGAAATTTGAAATTTTTTGATGAGATTATGAACAAGGAAAAATATTTAGACATTTTAAAGAAGAATTTAAAAGAATCGGCTCGAAAACTGGATATAGAAAATACTTTTCCTTTTTATAAGGACAATTATTGAAAACATAAAGCATGGTACGTTCAAATGTGGTGTCTTTTCAAGTGTCCACAAGTGATTGGGACTCCCCCCCCTTCCTTCACCAAAGCCCAGATCTCAATCCAATTGAAAATCTGTGGAAGCATCTCAAAAGAAAAATGAAAGAAAATCATTCAATACGACAAAAAAACAATTAAAATCAGCTATTGGTGGGAATGACATAGAACTCCTACAAAAACAACAAAAAAATTATCAGAATCGATGGCAGGTCGATTAAAGGCTATTATAAAAAATACAGGGAACCCAACAAATTATTATAAAAAATGTACATGTGTTTTTCCTTAGCAATAAAATAAAATTAAGTTTTATTATAACCCCTCGTATACATCTGAATGTTCGTAGGTTTTATGATCTTCAAATTAATATTCAATTATAAATCCTTTTTTGTTTGTTTTTGTTTTGTTATTTTTTGGCTTTTATTGTCTAAAATAATAAATAAACTAAAATTATAAAAAAAATCTGAAAAAAATTGCATTTTCTTATTAAATTTCAACACTTTACTAAAACAAAATATGCCGTACCGATCAATTTGACACTCGCATCAAGTACTTGAACCGGGAATATCGTTAGCTAGATATAAAATAACATTCCCGGCGAAACTTGGACCTGGTTTATGTATTTGGTGTTATATATCTTAACCACTCAACCACCAGGTGTTATTTCATTCAAATGATTTCGAAATTATTTCACCGATGTGTTTCCCTCCAAATCCATTGCACTGCACTCTTTCCTTGATGGTAATTACGCTTTCATTCTACTTCGCAATTTTTGAATAGTCAAATATTAACTTTACCGTACGAACAAACATACCAGTATATATTATTTCTTGAAAAAAATTAACTTTCACTCCGCAATCACTCCGAAGTCATATTCGTTACGCAGGTTTGTGATTAACCATACACTTCAAATGTTCTGAACAATATTACACAAGTGTTTACAATTATTTTGCCAGTAATCCTGAAAAGGTTTAATTTATTTATAACAAACAACCAAACTAAAAACACTTTTATTTAAGGAAATGCTTCTTATTTACTTCCGATTTCTGATTCATTACACAAGAAATGCTCTAGATTTATTTTAACCCCTATTTAACCAAAAAAAAAGCAACAACCACTAAAAAATTTACATATCCTGAATACACGCCTCGAAGCAAAAATTTCCATTCTCTCGCTCCCTCTCTCTCTCTCTCTTTCTATCTCTGATTTTCAGAAACGTAGAAAACCCAAATTACATTTCCCGTTCTAATCCCATTCATCATTATGAGTATATCCTTTTGAAGTCTTTATACCAAGAAGAAATAAGAAAAACCAAAAGTTTTTTATAAGATAAATTCCACAAAACAATCTTTCGAACCGAACATTTTTAAAGTAAAACAGATTTTGAATTTGCCTTCAAGACAGTAAACTGTCCTTCTGCTTATAATCTCGATAAGAGATAGTGTCATCTAATTACCAACATGCACAAGAGCGAATTCAGAATGTTAAAAAGGATGTCGGTATTATTTATCGCAGACAGTTAAAACACAGTTGTTAGATTATTACGTAATGTTGTTCGTGCGACGCTTAAACAGTATAATTTATAGCCGGCAAGAGTGTTTACGAAAAGTTTATGGTTGATTACAAAACTTTAATATTCTTGTTAAACGTATAACTGTATATATTTTGTTAATTTTATAATGTCATCCTGCGTATAAAATTATTTTCATATTTTTTTTTAAGGGGTGGAATTTTTAGCCTTGTATATATTTTTACACGCACAGTGTCCTAATCAATAATCTTAAAGTCTATCATATTTCATCTTTATAGATGTGTTTACATTCCAACACAATTCGTGTCTCTCTTTATACCATTACAAAAAAAAAAAAAATATTTTGAAATTCTTACTTTTCCACCGGCAATACGCATGTCAAATGCATTGTCAATGATTACAGGTTGACGACTATCATGCATATGACTTTATATATACATAACTAACATTCTATTATTTATCAAATAGAAAATTGGTGATGTGTATGAGGGTTTAATCTCAGATAGAGCTAAGTAAATGGAATGAGTTTCATTTACATGTAAGGAGTGATAGGAGTATTTTAATGGTTTATCGCTTTCAATTGAAAAGATGAGACTGACGAACAATGTCCCAATGTGTTACCTATTCATAAAGTATTGTGTCTAGAGTGGTTGCATGAGTATATAACACCAGATGCACCTTTTATTCTATATGTAGTCTATCTAGACTGATGTGATACAAAATAGGGTAAATCATAACAATATATCATATTGGAACGATAAATTAGTTTTACATGAAAGCTCGAAGTTTATATATTTTTCACAAGTTTATCACGAAACATTAAAGATTTTAGCACAACAGACATAATTAAATTTTTTAAAGGCAACTCGTGGTTCGAAAAACAAAAAATCCGGCCGGCGTTATCGTGCTATTGCATGTTAGAAGATAATTTTTAACGGCCTATTTTGCAATTGAGCAATACATTGAAGATTATAGCACGGCGATTGCCTTTTTTGTGGTGGATGTCTCGAGGTTTGTACATATCGGTTTGTACTCTCATCATATTCGCCTATAACCTGACAACAAAAAAGAATCGGTCCTGAGGGTTGCACTTCACCAGAGGGTCTTTTTTTTAATCCCTGCAATCTGTTCTGGGGCCGAATTACTCCCAACTTTTTCGCGGTTCGTTTTTCCCGTGTAAACTTACGCAATTGCCTACCAAATCGAAGGCGTACGGCTATAGGTCCGATTTATGTTATGATCTGCACATTGCATAGCTCCATGCCAAAATAAATTAAGTGCAACGCAAATGGGGAAAGAAAAAATGTTTAGAATTATAAATACTCGATAGATTGTTTAAGTCTAGATAAAATAGATAGATAAAAAAAAATAAGTTTATTCTCCTATTGATTGGTAGCAACTAATAATTTCATTATAGCGATTTTGCTAATGTAATAGTCAAAAACATTCGAAATATTTATTAGTCTCGCGCAACATTCATGTAATAGGCACGTTCTGGCCGTAGGCCGTTCCGTGAGGAGCAGGCATTTTTTAAACGGGTACCGTTCTCAAAGCACGAGTATTTACATTAAGAGTTATCTTTTCTTAGTAGAGTTGACGAATCTACCCTACCAGATAAAAGTAGATGAATGCAAACGATTTCTGAAACAGATCGTTACTTACTGAGTGGCTTTAAGTTAATAAGCTCCAAGCAGTTGAGATAACGAGACAAGTCTTAAATGTCCACCCATGGAAATTCGCGCAGATCAAAGCGCAAAAATCTACGTTGTACAGCTGCAATTCTTTGCTTGTGCACCTCGTTGTATGGGGATCAAACCTGACTTGAGTACTCAAGCAAAGGCGGAACAAATGTCATATAAATAGCCCTCATAACATAAAGGTTCAAAAATCTTTAGACCAGCGTGTCACAAATCCAAGCACATAGAGTTTGCTCTGTTGGCATAAAAATAGATGTGTTCCCTAAAGTTAAGTTCGCGGCAACAAATTACCCCCAAGTTCCGTTTGGATAAAACTCTGGTAACAATAGCTCTGTAGATAGTATACTCTCGACTAATGGGTTTTCCGCATTTTCTTGAGTGTGTAATTGATTGGCATTTATTCACGTTCAGATAGAGATTATTTTTAACACACCATGTTATAAAGTTATTAAGGTCATTCTGTGAGAGGTAGCCATCGATGAAACTTGAAATTTGTCAGTAAATTTTCATATCGTCTGCATAAATGGAAATTGGAGTTTTTAATCTGGAAACCGACGTCGTTGATGGATAAGACGAAGGAAATAGGCCCAATAGGACTGCCTTGCGAAACAAATAGACCTGAGTTTAAACTCCGGGCTCTTAGTTTTGCACCTCAACTCGTACTACGGGCGGACTCTTATCTGAGGGAACGTGTGATCCTTAGGTCATCAATAACTGCTTCTTTTATAGGTATTCCGGGGTTATGGAAGTACCTATAAAAGATGCAGATATTGATGACCTAAGGATCACCTGATACCTACGTTCCCTCAGATAACAGTCTTCCCATAGTAAGAGTTGAGGTACGAAACAAAGAGCCCTGAGTTTAAACAAAATTATCCTATGTGAAACACTGTCAAATGCCTGGATGAAATCCTTTTTAATATTATCAACTTGGTTTCCATCCTCCATAACGTTCAAAGTGTGAGATGCAAATTCAGTTCAATTGGTTGTAGTAGATCGCCCTGCAAGAAAGCTTTGCTGATTAATTGAAAACAATGTTTTTAATTGAAAGTAAAGGGAACCATATACAATACTTTTAAATAACTTGGGGATACAGGATAATTTCGGATAATTCGTGACGTCAGATTTACATCCACTCTTATGATAGAGTCTTTCCATATTGATGGAAATATTCCGTGCGAGATCGGCGGAACAGCGTTGTAAGTGGCTGAGCTAAATTACTAATATTGTTTTTTAAAACGATAGAAGGCAAGCCATTGCGGGGCTAACGGAAAAATTATCCTACACACTTACCACGGTATTAAGATTAATTTGAATAGAGATTGAGCACTGTTCATCATGTAACTGAAGTGCTCCGCATCGGGCTCAATATCGTTGTTGGAGTAGGTCGTATTAAAAAAACTGTGAATAAGCCAGTAATTGTTTCGGGGTCTCCAGAACAATAATCGCTGAACTTCATCGTAGAAGACCATCTGATTTATCTCACTCACTCTCTTTCTTTCACTCAAAAACTCATATTTAGTGAAAGTACTTTCTTTTACAAAGTGAAATAAGGTATCATAAAAATTTTCGACCTCAAAATATGTGCAGATTTACCATTCGCTATATCGTTGAAGTAAAAAACATTATTTTTAAAGCCTGTGTTTTTGTATGGAGACTAAAAATGTGTAGCCCCTTCCAGCCCAGATGATGCAACTAAATCAAGGTGAAACTTTAAACGTAAGCTTTTTACATGAATTGGTCCACCGGAAGTGGCAATTTCCAGAAGAGCTTTTCCGTTTTTCCAAATATTTTGAAAAGTATATCATTTATGAGAAAAATAACTGTGAACTATAAGATTCTAAATTAAATTTGCTACAGTATCGGTGTACATGTTTTTCCCAAAATTTTAAAGGATATTACACCGGTGTGAAGTTTTCAACATTTATCAAAAGTGTAGCTACAAAAATTAACAAAAAATAAAAATGTAGATACACAAATTCAACAAAAAGTGTAGAACTACATAAAAAATTATGTCAGGGTTGAATTTGTTATTTATCCGACTAGAACTTTTACAAAAAAATTGGAAAATCGTTAGAGAAAAATTTCAAATAAGCAAAATATTACAGAATTATTGGTGTTGTTTCCGTGTGAAAGTTCGATTTTCTTTCAATTTAGAACCTGAAAGATACATAGAAGATTTTCACTGTTTCATCACCAATTTTTGATTTTTTATCACATAATAATTCTATATATTATCAACTAGTTACTACAATTTTTAGTAATACGCGGAATATCACTGCGACCTTCGGGGAATTTTTTTTCTTAAGTGTAAATGGAAATAATATCGTAAAAAGTGTAAACCGGGTTTTGTGGATGCTTAAGGGCATTAACACTTAATTCTGGAGATGGCAGCACAACTCTGAGTATACTGGCATTTCAGGAACACTTTCGAGAATGTTTGCTCATATGCGGCATATTACTGCGACCTTCGGGGAATTTTTTTTCCTTAAGCGTAAATGGAAATAATATCGTAGAAAGTGTAAACCGGGTTTTGTGGATGCTTAAGGGCCATTTACACTTAATTATGGAGATGGCAGCACAACTCTGAGTATACTGGCATTTCAGGAACACTTTCGAGAATTTTTGGTTATATGCGGCATATCACTGCGACCTTCGGGGAATGTTTTTTCCTTAAGTGTAAATAGAAATAATATCGTAAAAAGTGTAAATCGGGTCTTGTGGATGCTTAAGGGCCATTAACACTTAATTCTGGAGATGGCAGCACAACTCTGAGTATATTGGCATTTTAGGGACATTTTCGAGAATTTTTGCTTATATGCGGCATATCCCTGCGACCTTCGGGGATGTTTTTTCCTCAAGTGTAAATGGAAATAATATCGTAAAAAGTGTAAACCGGGTCTTGTGGATGCTTAAGGGCCATTAACACTTAATTCTGGAGATGGCAGCACAACTCTGAGTATACTGGCATTTCAAGGACACTTTCGAGAATTTTTGGTTATATGCAGCATATCCCTGCGGCCTTCTGGGACTTTTTTTCCTTAGGTGTAAATGGAAATAATATCGTAAAAAGTGTAAACCTGGTCTTGCGGATGCTTAAGGGCCATTAACACTTAATTCTGGAGATGGCAGCACAACTCTGAGTATACTGGCATTTCGAGAACACTTTCGAGAATTTTTGGTCATGTGCGGCATATCACTGCGACCTTCGGGGAATTTTTTTTCTAAGTGTAAATGGAAATAATATCGTAAAAAGTGTAAACCGGGTCTTGTGGATGCTTAAGGGCCATTAACTCTTAATTCTAAAGATGGCAGCACTACTCTGAGTATACATTTACATGCATTTCTGGGACACTTTTGAGAATTTTTGGTCATATGCGGCATATCACTGCGACCTTCGGGGAATTTTTTTTTCCTTAGGTGTAAATGGAAATAATATCGTAAAAAATGTAAACCGGGTCTTGTGGATGCTTAAGGGCCATTAATACTTAATTTTAGAGATGGCAGCACAACTCTGAGTATACTGGCATTTCGAGGACACTTTCGAGAATTTTTGCTTATATGCGGCATATCCCTGCGACCTTCGGGGATTTTTTTTTCCTTAAGTGTAAATGGAAATAATACCGAAAAAAGTGTAAACCGGGTCTTGTGGATGCTTAAGGGACATTAACACTTAATTCTAGAGATGGCAGCACAACTCCGAGTATACTGGCATTCCGAAAACACTTTCGAGAATTTTTGGTCATATGCGGCATATCACTGCGACCTTCGGGGAATTTTTTTCTTAAGTGTAAATGGAAATAATATCGCAAAAAGTGTAAACCGGGTCTTGTGGATGCTAAGGGCCATTAACACTTAATTCTGGAAATGGCAGCACAACTCTGAGTATACTGGCATTTCAGGGACGCTTTCTAGAATTTTTGCTCGTATGCAGCATATCACTGCGACCTTCGGGGAATTTTTCTTTCTTAAGTGTAAATGGAAATAATATCGTAAAAAATGTAAACCGGGTCTTGTGGATGCTTAAGGGCCATTAACACTTAATTTTGGAGATGGCAGCACAACTCTAAGTATACTGGCATTTTAAAAACACTTTCGAGAATTTTTGGTCATATGCGGCATATCACTGCGACCTCCGGGGAATTTATTTCCTTAAGTGTAAATGGATATAATATCGTAAACAGTGTAAACCGGGTCTTGTGGATGCTGAAGGGCCATTAACACTTAATTCTAAAGATGGCAGCACAACTCTGAGTAAACTGGCATTTCGGGGACACTTTCGAGAATTTTTGGTCATATGCGGCATATCACTGCGACCTTCGGGGAATTTTTTTTCTTAAGTGTAAATGGAAATAATATCGTAAAAAGTTTAAACCGGGTCTTGTGGATGCTTAAGGGACATTAACACTTAATTCTACAGATGGCAGCACAACTCTGAGTATACTGGCATTTCGAGAACACTTTCGAGAATTTTTGGTCATATGCGGCATTCGGGGATTTTTTTTCTTAAGTGTAAATTGAAATAATATCGTAAAAAGTGTAAACCGGGTCTTGTGGATGCTTAAGGGCCATTAACACTTAATTCTAAAGGTGGCAGCACAACTCTGAGTAGACTGGCATTTCAAGGACACTTACGAGAATTTTTGGTCATATGCGGCATATCACTGCGACCTTCGGGGATTTTTTTTTTCTTAAGTGTAAATGGAAATAATATCGTAAAAAGTGTAAACCGGGTCTTGTGGATGCTTAATGGCCAATAACACTTAATTCTGGCAATGGCAGCACAACTCTGAGTATACTGGCATTTCAGGGACGCTTTCGAGAATTTTTGGTCATATGCGGCATATCAATGCGACCTTCGGGGATTTTTTTTCCTTAAGTGTAAATGGAAATAATATCGTAAAAAATGTAAACCGGGTCTTGTGGATGCTTAATTGCCATTAACGCTTAATTCTGGAGATGGCAGCACAACTCTGAGTATACTGGCATTTTGAGAACACTTTCCAGAATTTTTGGTCATATGCGGCATATCACTGCGACCTTCGGGGAATGTTTTTTCTTAAGTGTAAATGCAAATAATATCGTAAAAAGTGTTAACCGGGTCTTGTGGATGCTTAAGGGCCATTAACACTTAATTCTAAAGATGGCAGCACAACTCTGAGTATACTGGCATTTCTGGGACACTTTTGAGAATTTTTGGTCATATGCGGCATATCACTGCGACCTTCGGTAAATTTTTTTTCCTTAGGTGTAAATGGAAATAATATCGTAAAAAATGTAAACCGGGTCTTGTGGATGCTTAAGGGCCATTAACACTTAATTCTAGAGATGGCAGCACAACTCTGAGTATACTGGCATTTTGAGGACACTTTCGAGAATTTTTGCTTATATGCGGCATATCCCTGCGACCTTCGGGGATTTTTTTTCCTTAAGTGTAAATGGAAATAATATCGTAAAAAGTGTAAACCGGGTCTTGTGGATGCTTAAGGGCCATTAACACTTAATTCTAGAGATGGCAGCACAACTCTGAGTATACTGGCATTTCGAGAACACTTTTGAGAATTTTTGGTCATATGCGGCATATCACTGCGACCTTCGGGGATTTTTTTTCCTTAAGTGTAAATGGAAATAATATCGTAAAAAGTGTAAACCGGGTCTTGTGGATGCTTAAGGGCCATTAACACTTAATTCTAAAGATGGCAGCACAACTCTGAGTAGACTGGCATTTCAAGGACACTTTCGAGAATTTTTGGTCATATGCGGCATATCACTGCGACCTTCGGGGAATTTTTTTTCTTAAGTGTAAATGGAAATAATATCGTAAAAAGTGTAAACCGGTTCTTGTGGATGCTTAAGGGCCATTAACACTTAATTCTACAGATGGCAGCACAACTCTGAGTAGACTGGCATTTCAAGGACACTTTCGAGAATTTTTGGTCATATGCGGCATATCACTGCGACCTTCGGGGAATTTTTTTTCTTAAGTGTAAATGGAAATAATATCGTAAAAAGTGTAAACCGGTTCTTGTGGATGCTAAGGGCCATTAACACTTAATTCTGGAAATGGCAGCACCTGCACAACTCTGAGTATACTGGCATTTCAGGGACGCTTTCGAGAATTTTTGCTCGTATGCGGCATATCACTGCGACCTTTAGGGAATTTTTTTTCCTTAAGTGTAAATGGAAATAATATCGTAAAAAATGTAAACCGGGTCTTGTGGGTGCTTAAGGGCCAAACATTTAATTCTAGAGATGGCAGCACAACTCTAGTATCTTGGCATTTCGGGGACACTTACGAGAATTTTTTATAGACATTTTAATTTTTTGTTTTATAGTCCATAAACGACAATTTTTTCTAAATCTTTTTTAGAATTGGTTCTAGTTGTCGTGAACGAAATCACACAAGGATTTTTAATACCAATTAAAGTCACAAATTTTATTCCGAATCTCTTCTCGACTAAGATTCGAGAATAATGAATTAATTTTGATTGATTCATTTAAAATAAGCCTTCGTCGTAAACTAGACGATTCCTCCAATTCATCTTCTCTTTATCACAATTAAAGCTTTTTTTTGCTATCTCGTTCTGTTTTGAGTTCAAAAAACGGAATTGTAAATCTTTTTGCGCATAATGAACCATTAAATCAGGATTTATGTCACAACTCATATGATCGTTCAAAACTTTAACTTCTGCAGGAATTTGTAATTCGGTATTCATTGCAATTTGCTTGTCAGTATTTATTTTGTTTTTCGATTCGAAGCCTTGTATGTTGCTAGTCGTACTTAAATCCGTATATAGCTTGTATGGTTAAAGATTTTGTTAAAAAAATTTCTCCAAATTAAATATACATTTTTACGATTTCGAAATGAGTTCTGTATGGCCAATTTATCACAAACCATCTTCATCTGCTTATTATCGCGAGTGGTTAATATCTCGCCTGGTATAGACAACTGTTCTAAAGCAACTTTTAGATCTCTTGGTGAGAAAAAATTTCTCTTTTTCTTGTTATATGTTCTGACATACTTCTTAGACATCTTATTTTACCTTAACAAACCAATATAAAAATATCTAAAGAATAAAATATAATTTCTATTAACAAACAAATCAAACTTGAATAAAAGAATATAGAATGTCCAAAGATAGCCGGGGTCAGTAATTAAACACACAAAAATATAAATCGTTTTCAAAATAGAATGTCCAGGAGAATACGTAAGTTGGTAGTTTTTAAAAAAACTTTATATTAAACACAGTAAAAATACAAAAATCACGAAAAGAAATCACTCGATCTGAACAGCTCAAAATCTGCAAAAATAATGAAAACGAAATATGAAAAAATTCTCTTTATATACTAAAACATCTAGAGGCTAACATTTTGGGGTTTAGTGCGTACCTTGACATCTGTTGCCACTATACTGCCAGGAAGAACTTCATATTTCTTTCGCTATACGCCAGGTCTGTAAGAATTTGCGCTGGTCATGATAAGCCGTTTGTGGAGGTGTGTTATGTTATACCAGTATTTCATCCCAGAAAAATAAAAAAATGTTAACCAGGCAATACTAGATATTTCCGATCCCATGATTTTTAAATTGATCCCAGAAAATTTAAAATTAACACAAAATATGATAATACAGGGTGGCGCACGAATCGTGCTACAAAAACAAAACGTAATAACTATTTTTCTGTGTGACTAATCTGTTTTTTATTTTTTTTATTTTGCAGATTATTATTTAAATTTACTAAAATGGATGCTTGGAATACCGAAACGAGGATTTGGATAGTGCAGCGCTACCATGCTTTGCAGTCCATCATTTCCGTCCAGAGGGAATTAAGGCGGGAGTTTGGCGGCACTCCCCCGAGTAGATGGACCATTATGAGGTTGGTACGCATGTTTGCTGAATCTGGAAGCATCGCACGTAGACCGTACAATCGAGATCCCTATGTTCGGGTCGAAGCCACAATCGCAGCTGTAGCATCATCAATTCAGGCAAATCCAAGTGTTTCGACTCGAGAGTTATCGGCGCAAATTGGAGTTAGCAGACGGTCATTACAACGGATAATTCATGATGACTTAAACTTGTTTCCGTACAAAATCCAAATTACAAGCAAATTAAAACCTCTGGATTTGCCTATTCGCCTGGAATTTTGCCGGAAAATTATTGAAATGGCCGAAGAAGACAACAACTTCATAAATTGCTTGTTTATGTCTGATGAGGCCCATTTTTTTATGGGGTTATGTCAAACAAGAGGTGTTTAAAACGAAACCAAGGAATTTGACTGAATTGAAGCAGTCCATTACAACAATAATTGAGGCGATCCCGACTTCAACCCTTCAGTGCGCAATGAATAATTTTCTGATCAGGTGTCGCACATGCGTGAATGAGCATGGAGGTCATTTACGGTCTATCATTTTCAAAACTAATTAGTTAAATAAAAATAAAATTGAATTATCTATACAATAAAAAAAAATAAAGCCGATTAGTCACACAGAAAAAAAGTTATTACGTTTTGTTTTTGTAGCACGATTCGTGCGCCACCCTGTACTTGATCTAAAGCGTATCCATGATAAAATGATAAGAAGACAAGCCGTATGTTGAGTTAATGAATGCATTATTGATTTAAATTAATGGTTCCCAAATAAAAGCTAAAGCATCAATGGCATAGTCCACTTTAAATAAAATGTACAATATAGATTTAAACGGATGGTTTCCAGGGATCTAAGGTGTCTTAACCGATCTCATTTGATATCGATTGGACTTAATGTGTGTTACCTTCGAATAAAAGTCCAAGATCATCCGTTGGCGCTATGGAGTCGTGTTTGTAAATGACCGAATCGTTTTTAAGGACATAATCCGGATTTAAATTAATGCAGCACTGGACCACTGGGTCAATGCTCCATACTCCTAGATCCCTATATAGAACAATATAGTTAATTTATCAAGAGTAACAGTAACCAACGGGGTGTTTTTCATCAATCGAGATGTTGTTTTAAAAATAAAAGGCTCTAGATGATTTTTGAATTAGTTATAGTATTGAATAGAAAACGGCGTTCCAAGATAGAGTGGACAAAATCGATTCGTTGGGCAGCTTATATTGATGCAATGAATCAACGAATAAACGATTGGACTCAATTTTATTGATGATGCTTCATCTTAATCTTCAGTAAATGGGTTTTGATATATTTAATAACGTACACAACTCAATGTATCAAGATGGAATATGAAACCCAATTTTTTCTCAAGGAAGTCTTGTGCAAAAGTTTTCCTAAGTAGACACGTTCAACAGAATTAGTTAGACTAGTTTAATAAATTGTTAAATCATTTTACACATAGTGGCTTACAGTTTCTCGACCATTATATAAGATTTAATTGATTTAAAACATAATTTTAATTATCCCTGTAATTTTATTTATCCCTTTTTGCATTATCCCATTAGGCACAAATTAGAAAATTATTCCCCCATATTTTCATTTCAAATACAATAAATAAATGTAATCATCCTCTTTTAGTTAATGTATAAAAGATATTGTTCTTATATATGTAAGTATTTTCGTATGGTCATTTTCCCCTTCATATCTGGCATTTAAAAATCAACATTATTAATTTGTCAGCATAGATTTAATGTAATCCATATGTCAAGACTACATACATGTACATTCTTTCCAATATGAGATAAAAAACCGATAACTTTACTGAATTTTGCAATAAATCAATAAAACATCACCGAATTAATACCATACTAACTAATATTCGATATGTGTTTCGATAAATTCAATCATCCACTCTAGGCACGTATAAAAAAAAATGTAATTTCATTTTCCAATTTTCCGAATTTGTTTTGTTCTTATATGCCATATGAGAGCTGTTCTCTCATTTTTTACGCACACATACACAAATACTCAAATTAATTGAATCAATATTTTCGTCAATATTCAATTAAAACAAATAGAAGAAAATTAATTTAACAAAACATTTTTAATTGGTGGAAAGAAAACTTTTCGATTTTCCTTTCGCTAAAATACGCAAGAAGAAATCCAAAACTTAACAACAATGCAAAACAAACTTTTTTTAAATCCAAATTAAACATAATTTTTCTTTTTCCTCTATTTTTAGGATTATACAGAAACGACAACAGCACATTTTCATCGCAAGTAAATGCGCGGGAATCGAGCAACATTCCGTCTATAGAATTTCACAATAAAAGAAATCGCTTTAAAAAATAAGAAAAACTATTTGCTATTGTTGTCTTTAAAAGTAAAACTCGTGTAATACAAAAACAATCAAGAAAAGCTTAAACGTAAAGTTTTTTAAGATTTTGTGTAATCCGAATTAAACCAGGGTGGGCATAGTTATTCTAAACGAAAAGGATAAAACAAAACAACCAAAGTATTAAGCAGCAATTTAATTTCAGGTAAGAAAATATTGATTATAATTTCGTACACATTTTTAGTTCTAAAAGCTTTTGAAAAGGTGAAAAGTTTGTTTCTTGGAACACTAAAATACATTTACTGACATCTGAAGTTCTTGCACATATAAAATGAGTACTAAATATAATAAAGGTTCAAACTGGTGCAAGTCTATAATATATTTGTCTATGCTAAAAGTGTGTTTTGTTATAATAACTTTATATATAGGGAGGTGGCGGTAAAAACAGTTGGTGGAATTAGCATCGATTCGTAAATAATTTTATATGAGCTTGTAAAGGGCTTGTACAAAAAGAGTGTTTGACTGTTTGTAATTGTTGATAGTTGCTGGTTAATGAGTTTGTACCGAAACTTGACTCATGTGTCCACTTTTAGATTTTACGAAATATTGCTGTTTTTGAACGATTATTTTCATAATAAATTTGGACAATCACAATGCGTTGTTGTGTATTTAGAGACTCCATGATGTTAAATAGCATATTTTTGACTCTTCATTATGTCAAATAATTGTTGTTTACAACATATAACAAAAAATACTAAAATTCATCGATTGAAAATAGGATCTACAGATTCAGCTAATTCTTGAGATATTAATTTTTTAAGAATATCCTATATTCTTTGAATGGAAAAGATTATTTAAGTATTTATTTAGCTACGCTAATTCGAAAAATGTTTTTTTATAAAGAATAAAATGACGCCTAAATGATGCCTAAATGTCATTTTTATTTAATTTTAACCTATACAAACACATTTCAGTTTGTTTTTGTTGGTTTCCATTTTTTTTCAGAAAAACACCGACCACGTCCCTTATGGATCTTACAGATTCTGCGGGTAACAAAACGCGATTTTAGTGATTGGCAATCTAATTATATCTTACTTTCGGGACGAATCCTAACACTAGGCCCTTATTGTGATCCAACGATACAACAACCTCCTGAATCTGCTTGTTCATATTCCTCATCATCACTACAAAATAGTAGCACAATGTAACGATCATCGCGTGTTATATCTTATATTCAATGCTACCGTGAAGTAATGGTAATGTCATATACGACGTTTACTTGAACTTACACCAGCCTTTCTTCCATAAAGCAGTTCCAATTCCAAAACACATTTTTGTTTCAAGGCTCGTGTTCACAACACACAAGGATATTTTTGCTCACCAAAAAATTTGTCAATAGTATTCATGATTATCAATAGTATTCATGATTATCTGAATTTTATTAAATACAAAAATCTGTCACTTTACTTCATGCCTCTGAACTCGTCGGCTATTTCTTCTTTTTTGTACAAGGGGTTTTGGATAAGCGTAACTTTTCGGTATCATTAGAAATATCCAATAATAGAAAAAAACACAACAAACCAATTTATGTTACACTAATCAATATACATTTATTTACTATGTTTCACTTATACAAATGCTTGACGTAAATGGACAACGATGGTTGTAATAAATCTGTAACGAAAACCATCAGTAATAATGAATCAGTAATAACGTAACGTAAAATAATTTATGTACGACCTGTTATGTCTACATGATACTTGTCATTTATTTAATCTAGTACATTTTTTGCTTAATTACGAATCGAGATATTTCGATAGTTTGTTTTGTTTGTATAAATTAGAAAAACCAAAATTGTAATAGAGAATAAGAACAAAAATTGTAATGAAGAATAAAAATTTTTAGTCAGTCATCTTCGCAAAATTATAAGAGAACTACCCCGATTGGTGATAAAATAAAAATTAAGTTATAAAACTAATTTTGTATTTTGTTAGTGATTAGTGAATCCGCAAAACCAAATTAAATTCTCGGAGTGTTGGCTCCGCCAAAAAACTTAGCGTCTTATCACTTTATTACCAAAATGTAAAGGACTCCGCACTAAATCTCGAAAACGAAAACTAATTTAAATAGCGGCTTTCATAACTATGAGTATACTTCACAGCTGATTTTCTCATTGCATTGGAGATCTTATTGCAGTTCGTTCTAACTTCGAGTGTTCTGAAAGTTTCATTCCTAGAACTAACAACATTTTTATTCCATATCTTCTCGTGAATGTTGTTGACTTTTAAACAGATAATATGAACATTCAAGATGAACTTTTGGTTCTAGGAGACTTGAATGTTCCCGACCTGCAATGGGCACATTCGGAGGATTGCATACGTATCCTGTTACTGAATTACACCCTATGATTTTTAATTGCAGAACATGTTGAACTCCGGTTCGATCTGGTATTATCACCCGATGTTAAAAATACACTGCCACATAAATTAATCTAATGCAAATATTGTATCGTGTACCATCCACCGATGTCAATCATATTTTGCTACCAAAATAAACACGCTCGCATGGACTCAGAAATATTGTACCGTTTCAACTTTCGCATGGCTGACTTTAACAGATTCTATTAGATTTACCACCCTTTTAAATAGTAGCAGCGACAATGAGATACTAACAGCACGCTTTTACTCTGCAGGTTTTGAGTGTTCTACAGTACCTTACATTGCTTTGGAAAGAAGTTTGTCATTGCCGCCACGGCATAGTAGCGAACTAAGCCATCACCTTATCAGTTCAGTTGTTGCTCTCGGTTGAGTCTTACTTAAAAAATCGTCGATATCAAGTATCAACAAGTTAAGCCCGCTCTGATTAAAAGTTGTTTGGCACTGGCCGATGTATGAAAATAAACTATCCAAAAGGGTTGCAAATGTTCATATTCAAATTGCGACAGTGAACGAGACCAAACACAATTTGACAAACCACAAATAATTTAAATGTATATGAAGTCAGCCCGAAAAAAATGTTTGTGACTCTCTTAAAATAGAACCAACTGGAATACCGCTTGTTGGATCATCAATAGATCACAGTCTACAACCACCCGAGAAACAGTTAAGAACTGAGGGAATTAGGTCGTAACCAGCTACGTAAAACAGGAATAATTTGTTTGTAATCCCTTTCTTTGGAGTAGAAAAATCCAGCGCTTGATATGGGAGTCATGATGAATAAGCTGGTGCTTTAGGTGAAGAGAACAGACGCGATCCTAGAGAGGTGCCAAATTTGAGTAGCAATAAGATCAGTTTAACGAGCTGCATAAAAAATGGGTCTAAGAACACCAAGTAGAAGAACCAAAAGATGTGATTAATTCCTGAGGCTCAGTTCAAGGTCGGATCGGATAGTGCCAGACCGCTTGAAGAGAGTTTACTGCCAGTGAAAACGAGAGGCAAATTGACTTATCAAGAAGAGCAAAGATCCTTAGGAATGGCCTTGCAGAAAGTTCAAGTGCGTTTGTTGAGGGTGAGTCGCAGTGGCGTCAGTCGCTGAAGGAAGAGCGGTCCAGAAGGCTGCGAGGGAGAGACCTCAAAGAATGAAGCAGGTTCACAGATTACACTAACCGTTGTTGCTGAGACCTTCAGTGACGACTTGAAACCTTAGACATTTAATGATAAAACCTTGTTCAAACACTTCATGTTTCCAATATGAAGTATAGTCTTTGGTTCCAAAAGCAGAGCAGCAGATGTATTGCACACAACGCCCAAGGCAAAGGATGGTGAATGTTAGTTTTCAGCCTGATTCCCGAGATAAGTAGCACGAATACTGGTGAGAGGAACAGATTCCGGGAATAAAGAAAAAGGGTTAAAAAACAGCCAATACCAAAGATCAACGCTCAGTTCAAAATCAGAAAAAGTTTAGCGTTGGTCGCTAAAGAGAGAACGAATAAAAATTCCTCAAGGGAAAGACGTGTCAACGAGTTGCACGCATTACAGTAGAGATGAAGAAGTGCTGGAATAAAACGAGACATGGAAAGAACTAAGGGAAGGATGAGCCAATGCCAAAAAGAGTCAAAACGGCCAAATTTTTTAAGAGAGTAAAAGACTGTACATATATGACGTAGCTGATCTACGACGGAGAATGCACAATGATCGCGCCGCAGAAAAGCATCAGAGATATAGCAGAGACATAATACAACCAGCATGGGAGATATGGCGATTTTGAACGAGGTGACTTAGTGTGACTGCACAATTCTGGGAAGAGGGAAAGAAGGTGTACAGCAAGTCGTCCAGAACAAGATATTGAACGACGACAGACATTGGATGTTTCTGTTCGGTATGAACAGGTTAAGGGTGTGAGTAGTATATAAGTATTTTACTCTACATAGGTATTACACTGGGTGGTTGAATGGTTTTAGGTATACCAGGTGTCTGGTGTACAAGTTTGAAATACGGATTTCAGGCAACAAATGTGCTATTTTGTTGTGTCATCAAATAGTGATAAATTGATACGAGTCATAAATTTTAAAAGTGTATGCATAGTGTTGTATTGTTGTGTTTAAAGGGTCTATTTAGACGTGTATGCACAACATGATGCATTTTCTTCGTCTCTTACTTCTTTGCCTATAAACTAATTTTAGTTTAAAGGCAAAGAGGTAAGAGACGAGGAAGATACATATTGTAGTGTATACACATCTAAACAGGCTAAATAAGTCGAAATCGCATTCGCGTGGTATAATTTTTTGTTTTCATTTGAAGAAAACTGCTGCTGAATCATACCAATTACTTCGAAAAGGTGGACATGCTCCATCAAAAGATAAGTGTAAACGATGGTTTTGGCATTTCAAAAGTGGTGACTTGGATGTTGCAGACAAAGAACGTGGAAACCTCCAAAAAATATGAAGATTTGGTATTGCAAGCAATGTTGGACGAAGATAATTCGCAAACACAAAAACAACTCGCCGAGCAATTGTGCGTTAGCAAGAAGTTTTTTCCAATCTGCTACGAGAGATGGGGAAGATTCAGAAGACCGACACATATGACATTTTGCTCGCTATTGGTACAAAAAGAAGTCGTTTTTGCATCAGGGGATGAATGATGAAAAATGGATTTATTTTGAGAATCCCGAAGACCGAATCGCTTTGGCAGAAAGACGATGCTCTGTTTTTGGTGGGACCAGAGGGTGTGGTCTATTATGGGCTGTTGAAATCAATCAGCTGGACAGTGCTACTCCTTGCAGCTTACTCGCTAGAATTGGCTCCTTCCGATTACCACTTATCTGCATCGATAGGTCATGCGCACTTGTTGCGCTTTGGTTCGTACAAAGATTTGAAAAAAGGGCTCGATGAATGGTTCGCAGCAAAAGGAGAAGATTTTTATAGGCGTGTTATTCACATATTGCCCGAAAGATGGGCAACATTTATAAAAAGCGATGGAGAATACTTTGAATAATTCACTTCTTGTCATTCTTCCGAATTTAACATGTTTTTAGTAAAAAAAAAAAATCTACATCCGTCTTACAATACCAATGGTTGCTGGTCCGAAGTATTGAATGATTCATGTTGATATGGTTTAAATAAAATTTGTAACTTAAACACTGCGTGTATTATATGCGAAATCCAGTACGAATCCGTAACGAAAGCTGAAAATCGTAATAATACTGGCGTAAATATTTGTTCAATAATAAGTCGAGATAATGCGCTCTTACAACTTACAAATAAACAAGAACCCATAATGACCTGTCAGATGTGTAATATTAAATTTTGAACAACATGGCTGAAAATGTTTTTAGTTAGGGAATTAGATCTGCACATTCAGTGTTGTTGTTGATTTGTCAAAAATTTATTTTACTCCTGAGAATTGCTGAAAGAAAAAAAACATCATCCACATTTTGTTTTTGAGTTGAAATCTAAGTAAGCGTGTTTGTGTTGTTTCACGAAACATAAACTGAACCGAATCAGCGGGTAAATTCGCGTTCCGGGAAAATTTGAAAAGGAAATGTTTTTTCATTGGCAGCGAGTCCATAAGAGTCAGTAAGGAAACCTTACAGAATTTAGCGAAAACGTTTTATTACAGAATATTTGACAGTTTAACAAGCGAATCTGTACACGATTATTGTCAATTACATTTTTAAATGTCAATCTATAAAATTTAGTAAATATTTATTATTGTGTATAAAAATATTATAAAAATTATTAAAATATAAATAAATATTTGTGTACATAAATTATAAACATGTAACACATAACAACATACAGCCATTACAAATATACAATTTTGACGTTTCCTTCAGTTTGGGCGATAATTTTCGCCCTTGTTACAGATTGCTAAGTGGCAGTTCAAATTTAACGAAACTGAATGAAAAATACTTTAAGTTTTGCTGGTCAATAATTGCCGTGTTTCTTGACGCACATTGATCCGGATCAGTTCAAATTTTATATGGAAAACATGATCCAAATTTTGTTTTAGATCACAAATTTTGATTTCAAATCTAGCAAGCGCCTTTGTGTTGTTTCATGAAACATGAACTGAAGTGGATCAGATCAAGCGTCAAGAAACACAGCTAATGTCAGTAAACATAATTTTTCAGATGTCGCTCTTTTACTTACGCTTACTATACAGAGCGATTCTGTGCATGTTTAGTATGAAAAATTCCAACTAAATATTAAAACTATAAATTAAGCTTTTTAAAATTCTGCGCTTGAGAGTTGACAAAATGTTTTTTAGTAGTTGAATATTGTATTAAATTTTCATTTAATACAATAGTTGGCTTCATTTCTACAAAATTTCACCGAATCTTTATGCAGTTAAAAAATCAATAAACACGGCTTTTTTGTAAACGTCAGTTATCGCTCCACGAAAAATGATATTGTTTTAATTTTGTCGTTTATTATTGTGGTTGCTTAAATGTGAATGCATGTGCTCTTATGGGTTTGATGGGTTACTTTATTGAAAATAGTTCATGAATCCCTTTGAGTCTGATTGATGAGCTAAAATAATTTTACATTATAAGTAGCTGTGGTAATACTAACATCTGATGGAGTTGCCTTATACGGCATCGGTAAAGCATGATTTTTTCGTTGTTTATAATTTACGGTTAATATAATTTTAAAACCAATAAAACAATTATTTACTATAACAATATAATTCCACATTTAAATGGTTCAAATCATGCAACTGCAATTTCACCATACATACCATACATACCACAAAACAAAGCAAAAGGCCATAGTCGTAAAAAATATGAAAACAACTTTTAACTCATAAAACTCAAATTATCTGCAGTAAAACATAAAAATATAGCAAAAGTTACTACCATTCAATCAAAATATTCAATTCTTCGAATCCATCCAGTAAATAAAATGTTTTGACATATCGATCCATTATACCAATTTCACCGATTCACCTGTGTGTTCATCAAAATTTTGTCAACGTCATACGGTACATAAATCATCAAAAAAATTTAAAGGATGAAAATATGTATATTGAAAAAAAAATGAAAAATAAAATAGAAAGTTCGATTGGCGGAAAATTTATGGTAGACAATTTTAATGTGTAAATTTTAAACTTTTTTATTATGTGAAAGATCAATGCCTTGTCATGACGAATTTAGATTTCAATTTTTTTGTGGTTGTTCGGTATTTGTGAAATGAAAATTCCAAAAAGTATTAGATTTATTAATACGATTTTGTTTAAGGCATCTTAATGTTTTTTTCAACTATAAATAATAGTCAAATAGGAACGATTAATTAAAAAAGAAATTAGAAATCAACATGTTCAAAGAAATTTGTTATTTTAAAATATTAATAAAAGTACGAGTAATAGCATGAATATCAAAGCAAGAAAATTACAAGCAAACAGACGTTAAAAAAATACTCAAGGAAATAAACAGAAATTTATTTTCTTCAATTGAAAAACTAATTTTCCAATTTCTGTTTAATTTCAATTGCAGTTTTATAATATAAATTTTGTAATTAACGTCACGGCAATCCTTATAAAGTGCAATGAGTTAGAATTCAATAATGGTTTTTATATTGGCCACCTAACGTTTTTAGTTTTGTTTGTCGCGTCATGTTTATCGATTTGCACGTTAAAGACGACTGAACAAAAAGCTTTCAATAACTGCATAAAATCATATAACATATAAAACGAATTATGTTTTTATGTTTAGAAGGATTATTCAAATCAGCATTCGGTTCTAATAACTCCTTATATTTTCCATATGACATATGATTAAAATTTTACTGACGCTTTTGAGTATATTTAGGTCATGTTAAATGGAAAAACTAATAGTACTGTAAATTTAATGAACGATAAAAACGCCATCAATAAAATTTTTTGTTGAGATACAATTAATAAATTACCTAATATGATTCGTTCAAGACAGACTTAGTTTCTATCAGTGTGAGATTTTTAATAAATACCTGGCTTTTATCTCGGAAACGCTTAGACCGTTAGGAGAAAATTGCTTATAATGAAAATTGTTCAGTGTCAGGTGGAAGTTTAGTGGTGATCTTGAATGGCCGTGAAGCTCATTAATGTGTGAGATAAACTAAAACATAGGACATACTCTTTTTGACTTAGTTTCAATAGAAACTGCCGTGAGAAACCGATGGTTGGGAATAGTGTTTGCATTACCGGTAAATCGGTTTATCGGTTTACCGGTAAATTGGCCAAAAATGCATTATCGAATTACCGGTAAATTATTTTTTTACCGGTATTTCGGTAAGAGTAAAAAAATTTCGATATTTTTTAATTTTAGTAGTTATTTCAATTTTTTTTATAAATTAACCAAAAAATAAATTTTTTTTTTAACTAAATTTAATTCTTAAAAATGCTACGCCTCTGCTACAAATGCAAAATATGTACACACTAATGTTCAAATTTTTAACATAGATATTAAATCTAGTTTCAGTTTCACAGAAGATAAGAATAGTATAGAAATAGTTTGACTTGCATCTACAATCGCAACATTGCAGCCTGTAAAAGTTGCTGTACTTTGCCGTAAAAATGTAAATTGGTATGTGGCGGATCTAACCTTAAAGTTTATGCTAGATGAGATTAGTGCACAAAAACCAATATTAGGGTGAAAGAGTTTAAAGAAGCTCTAATTGTTCGCATTAAGGAAAGACGGAATATTTTTTCTGATATATTACAATATCTCACTGCCTTTTATGACACTGCCTTTTTGGGGAACATGCGAGAAGGTTGGGTCTACAGACGAATGACTTTTGTAGAAGTTGTACGGACGAAGAGGAGGAAGAGACTTTAGAACACTGCGATAGCGGCCACGCTAACCTAACCTAACCTAACCTACAATATCTCCATGATCCATCAAGCGAGAAACACAGACGATGAATATCAAATATTCAACAGAACGAGCAAAACTGTTATTATCAAAAAAATTGTTGAATTAATTCAAACATTCTCCATTCCAACAGAAACAGAAGTTGAATTTACAGAAGCCGTTACTTTTTTTCCAATGATCATCAATCAATCAACTTCAGCTTTTTTATCCCCACTTAATAAACTTAATAAACACATTTTTATTAATCACTTGTTTTTGTTTCGCAGAATATTTTTCAAAAAGTTTAAAAAATCACTCGATCGATTTCGACTTGTTAGGTCATCATCAGGAGTATCTACTGTAGATACTCCTGATGATGACCTAACAAGTCGAAATCGATCGAGTGATTTTTTAAACTTTTTGAAAAATATTCTGCGAAACAAAAACAAGTGATTAATAAAAATGTGTTTATTAAGTATAAGTGTGTTTCGCCAAGTGCCTACGGCAAATAGCGTAAAAAGTATTTTTTATCCCCTGTTCTTATGATGTCAATCCTAGTGTTCAGTCCGACCAAAATGATAAAAATTATCATGATATTTTTTATCAGCTTTTGTCATAAAACGCACTCATTTATCACAAAAAAAACCAAAAATATTTTCGATTCTGGCTGTCAAAATTTATACATTTTATTTCTAATGTTATTGCGCTATGATTTTATATGGACAGGAACAACATTTTGTTCAACTTTTATGTTATATGTATTTTCGTATTAACAATAATACATTAAAAACAATGTTGAACTACAGTGTCTGGAATAAGCTCAAAAAAATATATTGTTTGTGTATGATTTGTGTGTGTAGTTTCATTTCTGCGTTTTTGTTCAATCTTCAATGTCCATTTGATTTTCTCTGATGGTGGCCGCATGAAATGTGTCTCGACTCGAGCCTCAGCTCAAGTTAAAAATAAGTGATTGATGCAAATTGTTGATGTAATGAGAATGTTGTTGTACCGCTTTTTTGAGATAACACATTTTTAAGTTTTAACTTTGTTTCCTCGTCTCGAGAGTCGAGAGACATTTCATGCGGCCGCCTTCAATGATTGATGAGGTGCGACGTTGTGTGGTTAAAATTATTCGTGTATTCACGAATTGGGCGAGAATATGATTTCCTTTACACAAATGCCATCTTTAAACAATTTGTGAAAGTTTATAGCGCAATCAATTATCTTCAAATCTCTGTCGTAAACTATAATTGAATGAATGTTTAAATGAGTGAATTACTATGTGTACTCCCCGGGTTTGTTTTATTATCTAGGAAAAGATGTGAAGTATTAAACTATTGTGAAATACACTTAGGCATTAGTAAATAGTAAATTTTTGTTATGACAGCGCCAACAATGTTTTGACGTGCAGAATCAATTTATAATTATTTTTTCAATTTGGTTGTTCACTCGGGTTTGACATAAAATTATACGGAGTGAAGTTAGGGTCACAAAAAATATCATGATAAATTTTATCATTTTGGTCGGACTGAACACACCAAATGAAGGAAAAGCTGTATCGACCAATTGATGATAAAATTAATAAATCTCTTTTAGAAACACATGCTCCAAATTTTCCTAGAGGGTTAGTGAATGTGATAAAAAGAGAGAAGAACTTCTTTCAAGAACAGAACATTAGAGGTAAATATTTAAACTTGGTATTTACTCTAATTCTGACCGTTTGCTCGACAAGTGTCGACTCGGAGGATCAAATTTAAATAACGACTGAATGGACACGATGCGTTTTTTACGAGCCTATTTCAGTACACAAAAGAACTTTTAGAGAATTAACCGTTTGAGTCCGAGGGGTATTGAAAAACACTGTCGAGGAATCCCAAACAGCGCAACCGCGCTTCCTCTAAATGAGTACGAAAAGACAATCTATTGAGACAAACCTATTGTAAAATGTACAATTTACATTAAAAGAAGCTGTGTAATGTACTTACTTCAGTAAATCTGAGCGCGCGACTTCGACAATCGCTAACCCACCGTCATTTGTCGACAATGTTCGAAATGTGCTGGGTTTTCTCGACATAAAATCTCAACAGCACGCCCGCGCTGCTTGGTTAAAGGAATTGGCATAAACGGTTAAAGGAATTGGCATAGTAGTGCTTACATTTTATTTAAAACAAATGAATATGTTTTTAATTATTTTAATTAATTTTTTTCTAAATTGCTAAAATTGAATAAATATGTTTATTTAGTAAATTTACATAAATTTTGAAAGGCAATATTATTGATTGCGTTATTTCCACTAGTTTTTGCTGTTTTTTATTCGTTTTATTAAAAATTTAATTTAATTTATATTACCGGTAAAAACCCGGTTAATCGGTTTTTTAGAAACGTTTACCGAATTACCGGTAATTCCAAAAGTCGGTAATTTTGCAAACTATAGTTGGGAATGACTAATGTCGCACATCTAGATTACAGGGTGACTTCTTTCATGAATCGAACATATACGTTCAATTTGTATATTAGAATCATAATTCGTACCACCATGAACTGTCATACGAGGACCTTATTATCAAAACTGGCCATTGGCATGTTTTTACATTTCGAGTAAAACGTAAAAAACGTTTAATTTAAACTGCTGCAGGCAAAAATAAATTTTATTATCTGAATTAGATTGGCCACGCCATATAAATTGACATCAAGCGATTATATTAGATACAAAATATAAACTAAGCCTAATAAAAGCAATGCAATTTTTCGTATGGCCAGTTTTGATAATAAATTTCGATTATGGCTTGTTTTGATATACATCAAAATTATTATGGCGCGTTTTGAAAACAAAACAATATAGATTTGGTATTCAAAAATAAAATCTTTTTATTAATAATAATTCATACAATATAACATATTTTAACTTAAAATATAAATCACAAATAAAAGCCTTTTAATATCAATTCAGGTACAAATACTAATAACAAAAACTTTATGTTTAGACAGTAATTTCGAGTTCTTCGTGTAACTCCTCAATATCACTAACTTGATCCACAAATTCAGTGCCATCAAAATGGTCAATAACATCTTTGTAATATTGTAAGTTATCTTGAAGTCGCCAACTTTCGCCAAAATGTTTTTTCAATAGCTTATCGACATCATTCAACTTTTCCCTCTTTAGATTAGCCTTTGGTTCAATTTCTATTATCCCAGTAGTAGATATCGTTTTCTTGCAGATTCCTTTAAATACTCCAATGTCTGCTCGGTAATTTGGCTCTCCTTTAACCACCACACCATTTTTCCGAGAAGTTCGTCGCATTATAATCCTCTTAGACGTATTAATTTTGAAATGCCAACCAGATAAAGCTTTAAAATTCGTTCTTGCCATACTCATCCAATCATAAATATTGGTCTCGTTTTGCCCAAGTTTTGTTACCGTCCCGTGCTGCTTGAATACATCTATATATTCTTCTGGCAGTATGATAGTATCCATTTTTTTAAGAATCTTTTCAATTCTGCCGAAAATTTGATCTGAAGGTAGATACGAATGCCCAACCACCGGAAACACAAATACAACTTGTTTCACATGTTCCGGAGCATTATGTTTTAGCCAGTATGTTGCCATTGCGATTATTCCAGAATTTTTATTCTGACCTCCACAACCATCAGCGATCAATTGAATCTCTTTAATTTCCTGAGACAATGTTATTTTGTTTGTCAAACAATCATAGACAGCTAATGAAATTTGATTCGCCCCCTTAGGAGAATCACTCTCCTTCCAATAGTATATAAATGTATTATCTTGTGTCTGGTGGTCTTTCGATGCTCCTAAACATACTGTAAAATTATATATATATAATTGGCGCGAGTAATACGCTGCCTGGTCGGGAACTTTTGGAAGTGGCAAGTTTTTTTGGCAGTCGTACGGTAATTTCAGTATTGAAAGATCATTGTTACGTAGGATATCGTAAAACGCTGATGCTCTCAAATTATGAATGCGCTTCTCGGTAATAAATTTTACTTTCTCGGTACCATTTGAGTGTTTTATCTGTTCTTTCAATTTAATACAAAGCGAACAAGCATCTGTTGCAGGTGTTCCGAAACCAACATTAAAATTGAAGTTAAATATTTTCCGAAAATATGATTGTTTCACTTTTAGCTTTTCATCCTCAACAGAGGTGTTATAGAGCTTCCATATTTTCGTAATATTTAAATCCGAGGAAACATACTGCCGCGTTTTATTTTTCTCCCTGCAATAATGGCTATCCACAGTAGTAAGGGTTTGAATAAAATTTATTACTGAGTCGTGCTTTTCGATAAACTTACTTTTTATCTTATCACCACCCCTGTTTTCCTTTGGTAGGGCCCCAGTCAGTAAATGACGTTTGCAAATTCTCTGCACTCTGTCTTTGGATATATCCAGAACTTGTAAGAATGTTTGCCGGCATACTGGAATTCTATTTGTCTTTGTTCCTGGCGTTAACACTGATTTTTTTATAAAGAATTTTGTACTACAACTTTTCTTACCGGCGTTCATTTTCTTTGGTAAACAGCTTGTCGTATATTTTAAAATAAAACAATCCTGCTTTATTTTGTTAGGATCCTGATAAAATATTGCATTAAAATGATTTATATCCCGAATTGTAAGTGTAGCACAGCGTTTCGATATACTATTATGATTACAGTTAGGCAGCGATGGTGTTTTTTTCTTGGAATGTCTATGAAATTAATTGTTTATTAAACTACAATTAAAATTACAACAAGTATTTCTACTCACCTTGCCTTTTGAAACTTTTTCGCTTTCCAGGAATCAATATTTTGAAGTTTTTTTCGGCCCTTTCCTTTGGTGCTTAATTTTACAAAATTAGGTTGCATCTCGTCCATCTCACTAAATTATTTATCACAGTTAAATTATTTAATAAAATTATAAAAAGAACTTAGAAAGGTATCACAACGTCTGTTCATGTTAAAAACACTTCAACAACTAAAAATTTACTAGCAAACTGTCAAAAATTCGCGCCAAAAGTAAATGAAAATTATGGCTAGTTTTGAAAATAAAAATTAAAATCAATTTATAAATAATAGAAAATATGGATAGTTTTGTTATAAAGAAAAAATAGCCAGTTTTGTTTCGAAAACTGTGCAAGCTATGGCTAGTTCTGATACTAACATCGATTTTATTGTTTGTTTTACAATAAGAAAGAACAGTTTTGCGGGGAATACCTATTTGTAAATAGAATCTTATTAAACAGCTGTAAAATTATCCGCTTTCAACTAATTTTTTATGAAAAGTGCATATGGCAAGTTTTGGTAATGAGGTCCTCAACTCGTATCTGTAATCGTTTTGAAATATCGAAAACATGTTTTATCGATTTGCTTTTTATTTAGTCGCATTTAAACTAATTTGTGGATTTTTTAAAATCATTTTTCTGACATTGTTGCGCAAAGTAAGCGTAGATCTTCCGACCTATTTTTCGGTCTTTCCAGTCCCACCAGGGGCATCGAGAAAAAATATGTTTCCTTCGCATTTTGATTCACACTTTGGAGGACGGTATAACAGATCTGTCTTTGTTCAGACGTAAAATTCCACACAGACAGTCATTTAAGAGGCAGTCGTCGTGTCTGAATTGTTATTTGTTTCAGTGCTGTTTTAACCATTCACGTCAGCAATCCGTACTCAGTTAATAAAGTTCCACTAATGGATAGTGCATCGTCTTGGAGTGAAGAAAGGCAGCTATATATAACGCGCTCGCTGATTTCTGTAATATATCTTCTGTAGTATTTAGTCTTAAAGCCAGTTAGAAATTTTCTGATAAATGATGCAGACTTTTTCCCCATAACTCCAGTGGATTTGAAAATCCGCAGAACACCAACACTGTCGCTGACGCGGGCCTCCTTGAGAGTGTCGTCCCAGTGTTGATCACAGTCAAGTAGAAACATTACGTTGCCGTGTGCAGTATTACCCTCCAAAAAATAAAATTATTTATTGTTAGGATATACGCAGTGTTTACATCCTACCCATTACATTGTCTTTAAAAACTGCTGGGAGTGCCTCGACTAAGCAACTGCGTTATAAGGCACATCAAGATTAAATGGGACACCCGAGACATCAAGTCATGCCTGTCGTGCAGTTTCTGGCCTTCAAAAGGTTTGAAAGAAATTTAGGATATGTTGTGATGGTAATAAATAAATGTGGTTGGCCATATTTTCACACACAGCGATAGGCATGTGACGTGCATACGTTGCGGACTTCCTATAAACGTAGAAGGAAGGATTGTCATTCCGCTTAAGTTTTGTGAATCTAAGCCCTGCTGGGTCCGAATAAATATCAAACATCCTGTTCCAATTTTAGCATATTGTTAAACTATGATTGAAAAGTGTACGGTAGCGATGCAAATGGTGATTTTCATTCCAACGAAACTGAATCGAATAATTATAATTTTCAACACCTGTAGCAGGTTCAACTAGTGTATACCGAGAAGTTATAGCAATCCTCTCCTCGACAAAATAAAAGTCGGTATTGTAGAGCATCGTAAGAACGATGTATAGTATTTATGGTCGACCAGTAACACGTGGTCCTCGTTAGTCATTGGTGCATTGTACCGTCTTCGATGGGACGCATATGAAGTTATCCCCGGATTCTATCCCCGAAATTAAAAAAATTAATCTGGCAACACTAACATAATTATATCCCTCTAACTCATGTATGAAGTTAGCCCCGCCCCTTTGTATATTATATTTCATTACAAATATGTATGAAGTTAGCCCTGCCTCTTTTTATATTATATTTCATTACAAATAGACTTCATATGTGAAGTTATCCCCGAATTTTATTATATGAAAAATAAAAATGTTTATTAAAATTATTTTAATTCAGAAAACACAAAAAATAAATGTAAAAATTTAATAAAATGAAGTAAAATAATTTTTGAAATGGCTCATAAATTTGTCAGATTATAATTATAAGCAGAACATACATATTTCACATTTAAGAAACACACGAAAAAACTTTTTGAAATTAGGATCCGAGCAAAATATTTCCATATCATTTATTTTGGACCAAAAGTGATATTTTAATTTGACATGTAAAAAGTATTAATTTGTCGGATCAGAGCTATATAGTTTTGAGATGGTCAGACCATTACCTCACTTTTTGCGAAATATAAACAAAATCGTACAGTTGCAACCTAGCGAAATTAGGCTCCAAGCAAAATATTTCCATTAATTTATTTTGGACCAAAATTGATATTTTAATTTGACATGTAAAAGGTATTAATTTGTCAGATCAGAGCTATATGGTTTTGAGATGGTCAGACCCTTACGTCACTTTTTACGAAATATGAACAAAATCGCAAAATATTTCGCGAAAAGTGACGTAATGGTCTGACCATTTCAAATCCATATAGCTCTGATCCGACAAGTTAATACTTTTTACATGTCAAATTAAAATATCAATTTTGGTCCAAAATAAATTAATGGAAATATTTTGCTTGGAGTCTAATTTCGCTAAGTTTCAACTATACGATTTTGTTTATATTTCGCAAAAAATGACGTAAGGGTCTGACCATCTCAAAACCATGTAGCTCTGATCCGAAAAACTAATACTTTTTACATGTCAAATTAAAATATCAATTTTGGTCCAAAATAAATTAATGGAAATATTTTGCTTGGAGCCTAATTTCGCTAGGTTGCAACTGTACGATTTTGTTTATATTTCGCAAAAAGTGACGTAAGGGTCTGACCATCTCAAAACCATATAGCTCTGATCCGACAAATAAATACTTTTTACATGTCAAATTAAAATATCACTTTTGGTCCAAAATAAATTATATGGAAATATTCTGCTCGGAGCCTAATTTCAAAAAGTTTTTTCGTGTGTTTCTTAAATGTGAAATATGTATGTTCTGCTTATAATTATAATCTGACAAATTTATGAGCCATTTTAAAAATTATTTTACTTCCTTTTATTAAATTATAACATTTATTTTTTGTGTTTTCTGAATTAAAATAATTTTAATAAACATTTTTATTTTTCATATAATAAAATTCGGGGATAACTTCACATATGAAGTCTATTTGTAATGAAATATAATATAAAACGGGGCGGGCTAACTTCACACATGAGTTAGAAGGATATAATTATGTTAGTGTTGCCTGATTAATTTTTTTTAATTTCGGGGATAGAATCCGGGGATAACTTCACATACGTTTCGATGGGCTGCAATCGGCATTTTGTCAGGGCTAATACCAAACTTATAATTATTGGTCTCCTCATCAGACACATGCCTCAGAGCAGTTTCAAAGCTGTTAACTTATTAATTAACGAACGTTATGCAGAATTCTCTAAAAGTGATCAATGACACCATTGTTCAGTAGGCTATAAAATTGCAAAAGAAAGAAGAAGAAGAAAAACTTTCAAAAATATAGGCACGTTAGTGGATAACAGAGAGCCGAGACGTTGATTTGCCATTTTTCATTAACTTGATTTGGTAAAAACGAATTCATTTGAAGGTCCCTCTTGTTTCCTCCTAGATTAATTAGAAAATCCTTGGATTTTGAATGTTCTCCTAGAACGATTTCGTGTATTTTTCTCAAAGTTATGAAAATTAAAAGGTTATGGTTTGGGGCAGCAGCCCGCCATCCTCCATGGTATGGACTACACAAAATCATCGAAACAAAAATAATTTTAGAACAAAAATATCGAAAAATAAAAAGTGAAAAACATTTAATAGAACGACGAATTTATTGGTGAAGACCATTGATTTATTTGACTAAGTCGCTATATTATCTACTTTAATGCATTATTTGCCTTTAAGGATGAGGGCTTCCGTCCCAAAAATCCCACTCTTTCATCTTATATAATTTTGAGAAATATACATACATCAAATTATTTTAATATTTCAATAAAAGGTTAGATGCGCGTATGCCTAATTGTCCTGATTCAACCCTCATTTCTAATCGTTATATACTAAAATAAGGAACTCACCGAAGCCGCTTAGCTGCTTGGTGCAAGAATGTTCTGAAATCTTCAGGTATTTATTATTTTTAATTTTCATACTAAAATAGAGAAGGCTCCCCAAATCCACCTTGTAGTGGATTATTTTGAACACGAACGATAGAAAAATTATTCAAAAATTTCGGAAAACATTTGCGACAAAAAACAAAAAATCGATTTTTCGATTATTTGTTTCGGAATTTTTTGTTTTTGGTATTTTTTCCGACATTTTTCGTTTTAAATTTTCCAACCGATTAGGATAAAAATCAGTTTATATAAGAGAATTATATTCTAGAATAAATCTTTTATTTTAGAATAAATGGGCGTTCAGTAAAAAATGTTTTTAGAAAATTACGTAATATTTATGGTCGACATATTCGTCCATCTGAAAGCACGAACAGACTGGTTCAGTGATAGATAAAATAGTAACAAATACAGGCGTAGCGGCCGTTCACAAAAACATATTGGTATCGACCATTAATCGTCGCGATGTTCATAACAAGTTGGGTTTAGTATTAAGGCCTATAATACTAAAATAACACAGGCATTAAAATCATCGGATCATGCAAAACGTCATTTGTCAATTGGATCAAAAACCGACTAGGTGATTTTTCTCAAAAAATCATCTGTTCAGATAAAGCACATTTTGAAATTGGTGGACATGTTAATAAACAAAATTGTCCTGTTTGGGATGAATAAAATCCACGAATAGTTCTGCAATAAACCTTACATCCAAAACGAGTCTTAAATTGGCCTAAATTGTACAATATTGAAGTGGAGGACATCGATTCTCCTGTTCTATTAGAAAAGATTAATCTAAATGTAAATTCACGAAACATAAGAACGGTACTATCGTTCGAATCGAAATATAATCGCTTTATTATTATCTGCTGATTATTATTGATAAGTTTTAGTTAAAAATGTTTCTATAGATGTGCGAGTATCGGTAAAAACAGTTTGGGATTGTCTATCATCCCACAAATCTTATATTTACACCTAAATTAATTAAATGGTGTTTATTTTACAAGAGCCTCGTTCTAACATCTATTCACTGCGTGGATGTTTTTTTCATTTATCGCAGCTCTACACAAACCCACACCTGTCTCCATATAATAAATGTCCTGGGCTTTGTGTGTCCTGTACAATATGCAAATGACAACCTTATATTTAAATTAAATTTAAATTTATTAACAACAAAAATATCGTATCGCCTTAAGCTAAGCATTTTATTGATTTTATGCAGATTTCATTTTTCTTCCATTTCTGTTTTATATTTCAATTCGATTAGATTGAAAAATACACCTATCGAATGGGATATGATAAACGTAGATAAATACGTTTACTTTATAATATACGAGTATATAAGGATGAGATATAGATATGATATCTCAGATCATCCTCAAAGGAATATTTTGTTGTGTTTGTGTAGACTTTCATTTGAACCATTTTCTTCTGCCTATTTTATAATATTACGAGTATATAGTGTAGTAAACTACAAAATCAACAACATTTTAAAATACCACCTATGCATCCTCATCATCTTGTGAATGAACGAATAAATTAAATTAAAATTTATTGTATTTAATTTTAAATTAACACCTTGCAGCTAAATGGAGCAACTTGTGTAATACATCAGTGTATTTAAGTTAGAACGGTAATCCATAATTAAATGTTTAATCGACGTTTTAAAATAAATATAGGATATTCAAATTTTTAATAATTGAATAAATACCAGGTGCTGTTTATATAATGTATATTAGCCTCGTCCGCCATTCTAATTATAATTTATATATTTTTTTTGGTAATTCTGTTGCAATAAAATTATAAATATAAATAATTATTTCCCTTTTTAATCCTAAAAAACGCAAACAAATAACACAAATTTTCATTTTTTCCGCGTACTTCCATTACGTATAGTCGATGTACATTTATATAATTGTATATTTATACATATACATAAACTCATAAATCACGATACAAAAAATAGTAAACAAACACTCATAAAAAATTGTATAAATCATTTCGTTGTATTTGATTTCAATTTCAATTATTATTTTTATTGTTTTTTTTGTGAAACATTAAATATTAACAAATACACCAAAAAAATTAATTAATAATTAAAAATAATAATTAAATTTAACTTTTTACGAACTTTGAAAGCTTAACACAAAACAATCAAAAATTTAAATATTGATAATTAAATAAAAACATTTAAAATATTTTAATAATGACAACGGCAGAGTTAAAATGAAATTAATATGTAATTATTTCCACTGTTATTAATTTTGAAATAAAATAATAAAATTAAAACCTCGTTAACATTATATTTAATGGAATTGGGCGTTCCGAATCGAGAAAAATCTAGCACGGCACGAATTACAACAAGCAAATAAATTATACATACTTTAAAATCGTTTTCGGGATTTCTTTCTAAATTCGCAATCCGCGTCAACAAAGGCACTAGAGCGAAAAATGAGAAATTCTGAATGTTAAATTCCTTAAAAATGAAAAATAGTTTATCAGAATTATAGGTCAATACAAGGAGAGTGGACATTAATTTTTCTGTCTCATTTACGAGATATAAATAAATAGAGTAAAAAGAGAACATAACAACTTGTATGGGACAATGCAGTTTCTGACAAACTAAAAATGACAAAAATCTTTACAACAGCCCAAAAAGTGTAAATCTAGACTTTAAAAAAAGATGTTACACAAAACGACATAAATTGCTAATGCAAGCTAATTTAGCCATAACCTTGTGCCATAACCATTCTTTATGTTTTCTAAAAGCCAACATAATTATGCGGTGGAGCAGGTACACATTTTTTTATAATTTTAATATTTTAAGTAGGAAGTGTTGCGGTGCTTCGATCGTTAGTGACAAGGCATCGTAGAGATGTCTAAGTAAATCGAAGTATGCGATCGTGTAGTACTGACCCTATTTCACGTTTTGTAGAAGGTGCAACCCGTCGAAGCGCATACATTTTCTATGTTGAAATCATAAAATATCGAAAATTCAACCATTCGAAGGCCATAGACAAGGCATCGTAGGCTTCATTATTGATGGTAAATTCAAATGCTGATGAAATCAAGGCCGTATATTCAACCATTTGAATTCATCATCAAACCACGATTAAATATCTTTTATTCCGTGGAAATGTTTACAGCATTTTCTATTTGATTACTCTTTTGCCTGAAATCCTCATTAATTTCCGCGCAATTTGGGTGAATACATCTAGCCATAACTTTGGTCGGGCCATCATTTTTATTTTCATAGGTAAAACATTGATGCCCCTCGGAATTAAGCTTTGTAGCCAAAGATGTAGCCGATTTTATAATCGATTGTATAGTGGAGAAATTTGTTATCCCGACTACATTTTTTTGGTGGAAATTTTCTCTTCTCGTATGTAGTTATTTATTCTCTTTTTTCAAAATTGTAAATTTTTCTTTCAATTTAGTTGTAAATTCTTTTATTTCTCTTAATTAATCACCGAGTACAGAGTTTTCCTTCTCGTACTGTAAGATATTTTCAGTTGAAGATCTTGTCGATCTTGATAGTTTGGAGCATCATCCTAATATTACATTCCGTGTTTGTTGTACTCATTGCGTGTTTGCCAAGTTATAGCACTGGCATTTGGCCCCCGGTATTACTTTGCGACCGCTGAAGAAGTACCCGCTCCCGCGACATGCATGTTTTACCTAGATGTACACAGTGTCAGCTATCTGGGTACTCTGGATTCCATTAATCTCGAAGATCTTGTTAAGAGTGAGCATATCTCGTCTAATAGTGGACGAACACAGCTGTTCAAAACAGTTATCCACATTAAAATTAAGGAATTTGGGGCGACTCCATACAAGTTAAAATTTTGAAAACCAAAATATTTGTTAAAATACTTGCTATATTATGGCTGATTCCAAGATTTTTGGATAAGGTGCACAAGCACACAAAATACTTTTGATAACCCCTATTCCTGCAATCATTTAGGGATTGAATTTTTTTTTCTTATATTTGTATATTTTATTTTATTTTGTAAAAGACAGTGCAAACTGTTTACTAATTAAAATTCTGGTAAGATTTTCTATAAGTAAAATAAGAGTAGATATCCTGATGATGGCCTAACAGGCCGAATTCGACCAATTGATTTTTTTTAAACTTTTGGGAAACAAAAAAAATTTAATTAAAATATTCAAAAATTAAATTATTGCGAAGCAAAAAAACAAGTGCTTATAAAAATGTGTTTATTAAGATTAAGACTGTGTGCCTGAGAGCGATTTTTTCAACTAAATTGCTGACTAAACTAAATTAATGAGTAGTTATGCTATTAGCCACCAGGTTTTATCATTTAGACTCCTGGGGCTCGATTCTTTGTCGGTTATAATGATAAATGATAAAATTATAACCGATAAAATATAAATTGCGATTCCGAGTTGGTGATATATGATAAATAAATGTCAAATTAAGTGAAAAAAACTAAATATTTTAACATACACATTTTGTCGATGAGAAATATTTATCACGGTATTAAAAATTGTTGTTTTGTGTTCTTATGTCATTTTTTTGAAATTTGTGTATATCAATTTTTAAACTGATTTTAAGTAATCTATAGATTACTTAAATAATGGATGGAAATAATAAACAATTTGTTCAGACAAACACCGCTTGCTGAATAAATGATAATTTGAACTGATAAAAAACTGATTTAAATGAAATCCTTTTTTTTCATTATCATTATCACCGACACAGAATCGAGCCCCTGCTGAGGTTGCTTGACTATTTAGTTGTCATTTTCATTTCTTGTTTTTATTATTTTTTTATCTTGTGCATACGAGTAAAAATGTCCAAAAGGAAATATTCTCATTTGTAAATTTCGATTGTAATTTATGAATAGTGCGATTTCCATATCCATATTTGTTTTATTTTTGCTATTTCCTTGATTCTAAATAAGAACAAATCGGTGTTGTTGAAAACAATTTGACGTATGAAAAGTCATAATTTAGTTTAGAATCGGAGGCACAGCAAATTTAAAAGATACTAGTGCCATCTTTGAAAGAATGATATGAGTCAGTCATTAATTTAGTTTAGTCGGCAATTCAGTCGAAAAAATCGCTCTCAGGCACACTTTCTAAGATTTACAGCTTAATTCCCTTAGACGTATCACTTCATGCGACGTCACTATGGTTCTTCATGGTTACTAGATTTTAAAATCAAATCAAAATTTACTAAATAATTTTGTGCAAAACTCTCAATGAAAATTTTTTAAATCATAGTTAGCTTCAATAGTTTGAAATATTTTTTATTTATTTGTCACGTCAAAACTTCAAGTGATAGAAATTGTCATTTGGAGTGATAGTAATTGCAAGGAAATATATATAAAGCAGCATACTAAGATTAAAAAAAACAGCCAGAACGACATTAACAATTATTTTGTAAGTTTCGATTTAATGATCTAGTAACCAGGAAGATGAGTAGTCACGTCACTTGAAGTGATGCGACTAGGGGAATAGGGGTGTAAGATTAATGGTAAAATTTTCCTTTTCAAAATGCAATGACGTTGTGATCGTGAAAATTTTGTTGTCAACCCTTTAATTCCCTTAGCGCTGGTGGAAAATTTTTCGTTTTCAATCGAATACAAGCGAAGTGGAAATAGTATCATGGAAAGGCATCATTGGAAAATTATCATTGTTACGCTTGACGAACTTACATTTTTTCTTTTAAGTTCTTTTCAAGAAGTTTAAGGAGAGATTGGATCCTGCTATATCACAATGGGCCATTATTGGCCTAAGTGTGCGATAGCAGCCACTCAAACCTAAACTAACCTAGCCTACTGCTTTAAAGGCATTAGAACGGCATCAATTTTGTTATAAACTCTTTAGTTTAGGACCTTAGTGCTCAAAACTATTATTGAGGTACGGGTAGTTAAATTTTTGCGCATTTCGATATAATCGGATCAAAATCTCTCTAGTACTTAAAGTTACTCTTGTGGTGCTGGAAGAAGTTGCATTTTTCATTCAGATATAATCATGTGCCAGATCGTTTCGATAGATCGTGAACCAACAGTTTACGCGCAATTTAGTTCACGATTTCAGAAGCAAATCAGAACGGTTTTCCTTTTCCATCCCCGTTTATTATGGTGAACGGTCAAACTGATCTAATGACCAAAAAAACTCTCAATAGAAATCTACAATGTTTCCAAACTTTCCGTCGTTTTCCGGGTTATCTATTTTCTGACCGAAGTACTTTGTGATGTTTGAACCCCTGCTCTTTCATGTTGTATTTTTACAATATTTAATTTATTAAACCATGAACGACGTCCTTTCACGTTAGTTACCACTCTAAGGTGTATTGCACGTTAGTAATTTTCTGTATCAATGAAAGTGAAGTGAAAAACATCAAAAAACAGAATTTAAATAATAATTTTAGTAACACTCAAAAACAAATTTTTATTAGAATAAAAGGAGTGACTTTGATTTTTAAGAGTGTATGATTCCAAAGTTTCTTATTAGCATTTTTCCACAACAAGTTTGAGTAATTTTTCAATTTATTGACCCCGATTCAAAAATTACTAACAATCCATTATCACTAGTTTGGGCAAGCATACACTATATATGGTTGACAGAGCCATCAATAAGCGACATTTAGAAAAGGGTTTGCCGAATGGTGGATTCAAAGTTAGTTAACAATTTTCCACTTTTAATTTTTTTTTTACAACTTTATTGATATGGCTACTACAATCTTAAACATTATTAATTCATTAGTAAGGTTGACATTAGTACTTATGAGATAAGCATAAACTTGTGTGGGTCTGCTGGACCAGTGTCCAGTTCCCTTGGTTTATAATTTTCATACGGTTAGCTCATGTGGTTTGATTCGTTTGAGCCGCCTTACCTCGTTTGTACTGTCCAGTAGTTGTACGGCCTCAAGATTGGTGTGGGTAAGAAGTCTCTTTTCATGTTTTATGGCACATTTGCGGATAACATCGTCTATCAATTGTATTTCTAAATCATTGTGGATTTCCTTGTTAGTCACAAATCGGTAGGCGTTGGTGACCATTCGAAGAAATTTATTTTTACTTCGTTGTATAATGTCTCTATTTGATTTATGTGTACAACCCCATAGCTGCGCACCATACATCCATATTGGTTTGAAGATAGTCTGGTATACCAGTCTTTTGCAATACAGGTTCAATTTAGAATGATGTCCAATTAAACATTTGACGTTGTTTCAATCGTATCTGTTCAGCTTTTTGTATCACGTGATGTTTCCAGTTGAGCCTTGAATCTAAATGCAGACCAAGGTATTTTGCCGATTCCGCCTGCGGCACTTGCACCCCTTTGAGGAATATATGAAGAGTGTTATTTTTATGTCGGAGCGTAAATGTCACATAGGTTGATTTGAGCTCATTCAGTGCGATTTTCCAGTCAATTGTCCATTTAGTAACGTTGTCCATTGCTTGTTGAAGATTTTCCACTGCTCTTGGTTGAGATTCGTCTACTGACATAATTACAGTGTCGTCTGCGAACGTGCCGATGAATGTTTTATTCGTTGTAGATGTCCGCAGTATAAAGAAGGTAGAGGAGGAGACCCAATACGCTTCCCTGCGGAACTCCCGCAATCGCTGGATAAAAGTCAGAACATGTTTCTTCATGAATGACTCTGAATTGGCGATCAGAGAGGTATGATTCAAGCAGCTGGCCATAATTTTGTGGTAGCATTTTACTCATCTTGAATGTCAATCCCTCATGCTAAACCATATCAAAGGCCTGGGATACATCCAGAAATACGGTGGTGCAATATTTCTTTTCTTCTAACGCTTGCTCTATTACCGCAGTTATTCGATGGACTTGATCTATTGTGGAGTGATTATTCCTGAATCCAAATTGAAAATCAGGAATGTTTACCATTGGCTTTAGACGTTTTAGTAGCAGTTTCTCGAATAGCTTTGATAAGGTCGGAAGCAGTGAGATTGGTCTGTATGATGTTACTTCTTCATCTGGTTTACCCGGTTTCTTTAGCATAATGATTTAGGCCATTTTGAAGCATTTGGGTACATACTTCAATCTCATACAGGCATTAAATAAGTATGTAATCAAGATGATTGCTTTACGTTGAAGTTCCTTGAATAGACCCGGTGATATTTCATCAATTCCTGGTGCTTTTTTATGATAAAGATTTTTGCCGATTTCTTCAGCAATTTCCATTGGCATGACCCTTTTAAAGTCCTGATTTGGTTGATAAATAGGTGTTACATCAATGTTGGATTGAATGTCATGGGGTTGGAACACTGCTGCTAGGTGTTGAGCAAAGAGTTCCGCTTTTTCTTTGTCTTGTCGAACCCAACTGCCTTGAGCATTTCTTAAAGGTGGTACTCGAACTACAGGTCGTTTAAATCTACTGGTTGCTTTCCATAACGAGTAGTCCTTATCCATTTCTGGATCTAGCCCGCTTAAGTAGTTATCGAGGCTATTTTGTTTGAAATTTTTGATTAGCCTATTGACTTTGTTACTTATTCGATTAAAAGTTGTCTTGTCAGCGGGATTTCTGGTGAAATGCCATATTCTCCTCGCCCTTCTTCTTGCCTTGATTTGTTCCCTGATTTTAGCCGGGTATTTGACTTCAATCTCCGCTTTGTCCTTTAATTCAGGGGTAGCTAGTCTGGCAGCCATTCGAGTGTATTCAATGAAATTGTTTGTTTGTTGTTCCAATTCTTCATTGCTTTTAATACTAACTTTTAATTCAACTAGCTCTTCCAATTTATCTCTGAAGATGTCCCAATCCGTGAATCTATTAGTAAGGTTTCGCTTTTTCTGTTTCTTTATTACTATAGCGCTTACTGACAACAGTACAGGAATGTGGTCAGATGTGAAGTCGTTAATTCCTTCTACTCTAGTATAACTTAATGGAATACCTTTTATGATGAGGAAATCCAGTAGATCTGGTATTTTTCCTGCATCCGTTGGCCAGTACGTTGGTTCCCCCTGGGGACAGATATTCGCGTTTGTTTTCATGAATGGCATTGAACAACTCCTTTCCCAGGAGAAATAAGCCTGGAACCCCAAGCTGTATATGTTTTATGTTGTAGTCCCCTCCAATAATAAATGTTGGACCGAGTTTATTGAAAACGTTATTAAATTGTAACTTCGTTGGTGTATGCCATGAAGGACAGTGCTGCCAATTTAATGGCGCAAATCTAAATATTACAGCAGCGTACTGCTGCAATATTTAGATCTGCGCCATTAAATTGGATTGAGATAACAGTTGCTTGCATATAGTTTTCACGAATATCCTCTTGTTGATTATGTTTGATATTATTTTTAATTAGTACAGCTGAACCACCTCTGGCTCTTTCACTAGGATGGGTTGTCCAGTAGGAATTAAAACCCCTCATTCTGATAAAGATTTTGTTGGAGAAGTGCTTCTCAGAAATCAGCGCAATATCAATGTTGTTTGTATGGAGAAATATTTCTAGTTCTTGGGCTCGTTGGTTGAGCCCATTAGCGTTCCAAGCTACAATGCGTAGGAACGAGTTAATCATTTGTAAGTATGTTGACATTTTCGCTTGGTGGATAGATATTGATTTCCAGTTTTGCCACCCTCTCTGCTAAATGACCAAGTGACTGTTGAATTTGGCTAAGCATTTTAAGAATTTCAATGTTATTAGACTCGTTGGTAATTTGCGCATAGGATAATCCAACTGTTGATGGTGTGATTGTTGTTTGTGGTTTAGCAACTTTGGTTTGTAATCGCTGCACTGCGCTTGTTCTATTATTCGGTTGACTTTTAATTTTGTTCTGATATACACTGCATCCTTTATAATTTGCAGTATGCCCTTGTTGTTGACAAAGAGCACAAGAAGGCGCGATATCTGTTTTTTTCTTACATTTTGTCGTGTGGTGATTTTCAGCGCAATTAACGCATTTGGTTTGACGATAGCAAAAGCTTTTGGTATGTCCAAGTTGTTGACAATTCGTACATTGTGGAATTCCCCTTGTCTTGTTAGGTGGCTCAATTTTAACTATACAGTATGCAAGTTTCTTGATATTGTATACTTCTTTATTGTTGTCTTTTTGTTTTAAGTCGATGTAAAATAATGGAAAGTGTTTCCTGACTTTTACACCATCAATTGTGACCTTGTATATGTTGGTAATACCTTCGACTTCATGTCCCATTTTTTCTAAGTCTGCTTTAATTTCATCGTGACTAATAGAAGAAGGTAAGCCTCTGATAACCACTCTATAGGCCTTTTCCCTCTTCAGCTGGTAGGTGTGATATTGGATATTTCCTAGTTAGTTACTAGATTCATTTTTTAATTCTTCCAGTAATTTTTTGCATTTCTGTAGTCATTTTCATTTTGAAAGGTAATTCTAATGTCACTATTTGAGAGCGCCTTAAAATTAGTTGATTCACTAGTGGTTTTTATTGTTTTTTGTCGGAAAAGTTCGAAATTGTTGATATTGCTCACATTAATGGGTGGAGGCAGTGGTATTTTTGGGGGTTTTTGTTCAGTGTTACTGCTCACATTTTGTGTATTATTTTTTGGGGGAGTTTTCGTTTTTGAGCGCTTACGTTTCTTAGGATTTCTGTTTTTAGCACTGGAAACTTCTTCTTCCAGTTCTTCCTCATCTGTGAAATAATCCTCTATACTCAGAGCATTAAATCTATTATTCTGTTGAGAGACTGGAAATTGCTGCAGCAACCAGTTGGAATTATTTGAATGATGTTGACTGGTTGAGGGCTGAAAATGGTTGACAGGCAGATTGTTAGCTCGTGCTGAATCCTCAGCTTTACTATTTTTAACCTTTTTTAGTGCAGAGTTTTCTTTCTTAAGTTCAGAAACTTCATTGCTCAGCTGCGCGATTAGTTTCTCCATTTTCTGAAACTTGGTTAACATATCCTCGCTGTTTATAATGTTTATTGATGCACTCGGCATTTGTAATGAAGTTCCTTTTTCAGTGGAGACTGCGTCTTTTGCAGTTACTGTGGACGCAGTCGCTGTTGGCATAGTTGTCTTTAATTGTAGTGTACGTCTGCTTACATTTGGAGGTGGTGATCTCAACATTTTCATGCTCTTAGGAAAGTTGTTCCCTTTATTTGCCATGGGTTGGTTCCCCCCAGAATCTATGGTACTAGCCTCCAAGGAATATATGGAGCAGTCCGGTTGATTTGATGCATCTATAGACGCATCCTTCTCAGTTCCTACTATTATTAGGCTATTATTTTCATCATTTTTTTCCATCATAAATTTTTATTTTATTCACACGAGTAGCACGAGAAATTAACGGTCGCTTATGACAGAGCTCTGCGTTATCATAGGAAGGCTATGGGTTTAAACCGAATGATGCCTAATTCGGAGTTCACATACTAACGACTAAGCACCCTCTTAGCCACGCAGCCATCGGCGTATGTAGTATCACCTTAGCTTTGGTGTGCTAGTTTTTGGTCCGCCCCGAGTATTTAATTTCCCCGGTACCTACCATATCTGGCAAGCATTTTCTATCCGCCACCTGGGGAGGCGCCTGATGGGGGTACTAGCAAACCCCACACAGAACTTTTAAATGATGAAAAATTTCAATGTGCGCCAATAAATTTACAAATTTTAAGAAATGTTCCTCATTGACAGTCTTATTCTGCATATATAGCGTAACCTTGTACCAAAACGCTGTTAATAGCTTATTATTAATAGTTCTAAAATCACCAATACTACAATAATTCAATTTGGTGGCAATATAAATCCGTTTTTCCACCATATTTTCTAAGTGGGCCGTGAAACATTACGGATCCTTGCAAAGCTTTTCCATTCTTTGCTTGTTAAGGCCAATTACGATTTCTTCCATCAGTCGATATCACTAAGCAAGTACAAATACTTTACTCTCTCTACTATACTCTAAGCAAAGTGATTCATCGGAGAGTGTCAGTATATCCAAAAAAAAAATTCTACCATAATAGTTTTTTTATACCATTTTCCTTTATGTTTTTTTCAACACTTATAATTTATAATAAAATTATTAGTGCTGCTAGCAAGTAAATGGATTTCCCATTACTACATGTTTCCGCATATTATACACAGTACATATTACAAAACGTACTTGAATATTCCACGACAATATGACAAAACCGCAATAAATAATAATTAGGAGCTATTACCAAACACCATTTCAATTATTTAATTAGAGAATTAAAAAATTATAATAAATGCAAATACGGAAGGTGCTACGCTGAGAAAATCTATTTAATAAATCCAATAATTTATTGAATTGGCAAAACAATAATTAAATTCCGCTCTATCGGAATTTGATATACATTATTTGTAAAATTAATTTAGAATAACACAATAAATTCTAAACCGGCTGGGTGATTTATAATTTTAAATTTTATGCTTATATGCCATAACATACTCACATAACGATAAGCTTTTAATAAAATTGAATATAGAAAAATAGCCGAGACCTAGAGTCATATATTTATATGGAGTACAACAACCATACAACAAACACAATTGAACAAAATGCTGAAGTTTTCCATATATAATTTCGAAGAATTTATCTTTCGTAAATAATTACTTAACCACTTAAAAACAGTTAAATGAATTTATTATTTTAACGGTTCGCTGAATATTAGAATATTTTCATCAGATTTCAGTTAATATTTTGTTCTTGTAGCGACGAGAACAAGGATTTTTTTTTGTTCATAATATGATGATGCTTATATATTTGGAAAGTTGGAATTTTTTTTTTGTTCTTCTTCTCTTCATGTGATGTTGTGGTTAATTATTTTTCATGAAAATTAGCTGAATTTTGTGTTTTAATTTGGAATTTAAAGATAATAAATTTTTATGACACATGAAGATGATTTGTTGGTTAAATGCAACGAACCTCATAATATATTATATAGGGTTATATGAAATAAAATATTTTGTATATGGAGAGTTAAAGCTTAATTAACTCATGCAATAAAATTGTAAAACGTTCAGCTCCCACATCATGCGGGTGAGTCACAGTTTATTAATATTAAATATTCAAATATTTCGCTTGCATCATTTGCTCACACCTAGAAGTGAGAGGATGCTGTAAACTGTAAAATAAAAAGTCATGTTCATTTATAAATTTATTTCTAACAATTAGATTGGTCGTAATTATATTAAAAAGCTTTTAGTCACTACACAGAAGAACAAAAAATTCATTTTATTTTTACAGAGAAGGACTAATAGTGTTTTCGTCGCTGTAGCGAAAGTGCTATTAACGATTTTATTTAGACTTTTAAACAATTAAATTTTAAATGAAACATCGCTACGAGAGGGTTATATAACATAAGAATTGCACATTAATTTAATTTAATTCCGTTATGTGTTGGCTATTTGCTGGAAAATGAAATTATTTTAAAAATCATAATCTTGAGGGTCTGGTGGAATGGGTGGTGTATCTTTATCAATTTCAACTCCGTAAGTATCGAGCAGTCTTAACTTAATTTCCATTGATACCAATATATCTAGATCCTTCATACTTTGATCGCTAAACATTTCCTTTTTTAAAAGAATACTTAAACCATCTACCCAACAATTTTGAGTAAATTCATCATTCGCTATAAATTCTAATGGTTCGCACGGTTGTAGTGATTGATCTAAGTATACGATCGCAAATAAGCATTTTAAAACGGATTGCCCCTTTTTCTTTGCAATTGGGCAATCCTTTCCAATTAAGAAGTCTCGTATATCGGTCACATTAATTTGTGAACTTAACTCGTCCACTTCTGGAATTAAATGCTCAGCACAGTTTCCATAATGTAGTATTTTATGGTTTGGACATAGTCGTGCATACCAAAATTTATCTTTTACACGTTGACCTGCCTTATATTGATGGAAACACGAACCTAAAAGAAGAAATATATCAAGTAAGTAAATAAAACTGAATATAAAATTTAAAAATACCTTGTACCAGATAATCAAGCCGCTGCTTTTTTATGATCTTTAAAATATATGGTGTTAGTTTATTTTTAAGTCCATAAATTGCCGATACAGTAGATTCAAATTCTTCACGTGAGGCTCGTTCCTGTTCACGTATCTTGGTAATGTTAGCATACGTTAAACTTATCATATTTTTATTAACATCATTTAAAGTTAATAGTGGACTACTTAATGCTCGTGTAATTTGTTCCTTGGCCACGGATAAAACTTTATTAAAATCATTCCTTGTTGCCTTCATATCTCTCCACGTGTGATTTACAACCTCAATACATATGCAAAAAAATTCGTATAGTGGTTCATCATGCGAGAAAAATATTTGATGGAATGTATCACCTTGGTCACTTGGTGGATCACCAATATGGAACAAATCGCAAATTATTTTCGTCAATTCAATTGCAATCTCACCGAGTGGAAATCCATATTCTGCATTCGTAGAATTAATTTCAGCTATAATATTTTTAAAGCTCATCATATGATTTTGCGAAAAATATTCCAAACAGTCGAGTGGTAATAGGCCCGGTGGAATCCTTGTAAACGAATCTTCAATATTTTCTTCTGAGTTGAATCCTAATCTATTTCGGATTTTTGTTGATGATTTGGGCCGACGTTTCATTGTGTCTATTTCGCTTACAGTGACACCAAAATCCAGAAATGCGATACGTTTTAATTCTTTTATTTTATTTATGGCGTTAAGTTCATCAGAAACGAGTGGCGTTATCATTCGCTTACCATACAAATCAAGAAACATAGTTTGCCATATATACAACTGATACTTTAATTCGGCCCCCATAGTACTTTGAATAACTTTACAATTTAAAACATCACGAAACTTTTTCGAACTAAACTCATAAGCAATTTGAGATTTACGTGGCTCATCCGCTACTCGGAATATCGAATTTATTAAAGCAATTGTGTTATGCTGTATAGCCTCGTTTGAAGTAGAATTTTCTAAAATCCGTACAAGGGTCTCAAATTTGATATCAATCGATTCAGGATTTTCACTATTTTCAACAATATTATAAAGAATCTCTAACGCCAATTTTATAATTCCTGATTCGCTTTTGTGCGTTATAAATCGAATGATTCGCGCAATAATCAATTTTTCGATGGTTTGCCATAACACAATACCGTGCTCCATAATCTCAGTGAACGTTACGAGTACATATTGTAGTGTCTCATCTGTGTATTTATCAGTATTAATAATCCTTATCAGTATATCTAAACCTCTAAGTTTGATAAATTCGGTTGCGAATATAAAATCTTTCGATAAAGTGCATAACTTTTGTAAACAATGGGTTTTCTCGTGTGGTAAACCTGTACAATTTATAAAAATCTTAAATAAAATAAATCATATTAAAGATATTTTGTATTTACCAGTTTCTAAAACTTTCACAATATCAGTACTAACGCTTACAGCGGAAGTAGTTAAAATTAGAATATCACCATTTTTTATAAGCTTACGATTCTCTTCGGTCACATATTTATTTGTGGATTGATATTGCAAACCATAATTACTATAATTTGTAATATTCCAATCGGGAAATCTGCATAATTCTTCAATAATTTCGTCTAGCGATTGCGCCTTATTACAATCAATTAATTGTGCTGTGCCTTCAAATTTTACAGCAATTTTCACAATATTACCATCTTTTAGTGTGCCAACATTTTTCTTATATTTTGGATACATTATATCCTTTAGTTAGAAATATACGCACTATATTTGAACTAATTTCAATGAATACTCGTAAAAACTAGATTGTATGTTGAGTTTAAATTTATGATCTACACAATATGCAGATAAAAAATGACGGTGTGTGTTGGGAATTTTTCAAGAGAACTGTGTGATAACCAACCAGCACATATACGTAAATATTTATAAATAATTCATAACACTTATCTATAACACTCTAATTTTGAATGAACTGATTAAATCGTTTAACTAAAATTTTAAATCTGCAAAAACATTTTATAGAAGAACTAACGTCAAGGTAACACTGGGGGTCTATTATGAAATTTTCGACCGCGTTTTTTTTCAACTTTGTATTATGAAATACTCGACGCGTTTTTTTTTTTAGATAACATCGACTATTTTATGACAGCTCTTGAGGTGTCGAGGACATTAAAGAAAAGTGTTAAGTGTTGAGAAATAAAAAAAGTTTGTTAGTAAAAATAAATTAATAATTTAAACTTATAAAATTTTAATTAATAAAAAATAATTTATTTAAATTTAATTGTCGACATCGTCGAAAAAAAATTCATAATAGCGATTTTCGACTTGGTCGTCTGTCGACGTTGTTGAAAAAAATACGCGCGTCGAAATTTCATAATAGACCCCCTAGATTCTAATCTTTTCTATTTACTCTTCAAATTTATCTTGCAGACATTGAAACCTTTTAATAGTTTTTGAATACTTATACTTTGATTCAAGAATTTTAATCGTAAAAGTGTTGTTGTATATTAACGAATCCCGAGAGATATTTTATTTCCACCTGTGATCATATGAATTTGGGATGAAAAACAAACTGCAATTTTCTAATTTTAAAACAACTTAGCTAGGTCAATCTATAGCTGATTTAATATTTGTAGCGTCCATACTCCACGAGTGTAAACTTTGAACATATCCACGTTTTTTGGACATTTATACAATCTTGTGACGAATTATCGAAGTATAATCAGTATGTCGGATTTGAATGATATTTTTGCATTTTGTTTTTGTAGAATTATGTTAACATATCCCGGGGTTATACAGCTGTCTAAACTACTAGCTTCGAAAGAGGTTCTAGCGGCCGTGTTAGACCTTTAAATTTCAAGTAGACCGATGAGAACAATCAAGAGATCTATCGTTGAATTTTAAATCGTGTAGTGATGCACATCGTGGTAGTTCATTTCTGCTGGAATTTCTTCGGTTTCCGGTTGCAAATGAATCCTGGCCCTTAAATCTGTGAGTATATTATATTTCCGTTGTTCTTCTGCATCATCCACTTGTAGTATTGTGATGTTTAATTTATCATCGACAAACGTTAGACTTAAAGCAGATAAATATTAGCACTTTATTTCATTCGTGTTGTATGTGACTGCCGTTATTATGAAGGAATTTCCTTGCACAAAGGATACATTTGTTTGGTCCCCATGTTTAGATCAACATATTTCTGGCTTCAGACGTCTGTATAATTGGCAGCTGACCGATGATTGATTGCTGAAGGCTTGTTGACTTACTTGAGTATACTGTTCCCTCTGTTTGCTTAGTGCTAAATATATAGCGTAGAAGGACGGATCCATTTCTGAGAAATCATTTCTGCATTTCTGTGAAACTCAGGAACGGCTAATTGTTTGAAGAGATGAAAGTTTTCTACATACACCAGCGGTACTTGAATGATAAATACGACCTACTATCTCAGTATACTCGGGCAAATCATCATGAATAGACTCACGCTTGAACAACGCTGCGAAATTTTAAAAATTACTTTGAAAATCAGTCGTTGATTCGCGCAACTTATATCGTCAAATTGTGTTCAGCGATGACAGCAAATCCCATGTCATTTTTGGCATATGGAGTGAAACCATTCCACAAGAGACCCTACAGACTCCATTACATCCAGAAACATGCTTCTTTTTGTGTGGTTTACGCTGGTGGCATCATCGGACGTTATTTTTCCAAAAATGAGGCCGGGGATCGCGTTACGGTCAATGGAGATCGATACCACACCATGATCAATGATTTTTTGTTTGAAAATATAGATGACATTGATCCGGGCGAGATGTGGTTTCAAGAGGATGGTGCTACGTGCCATACGGCAACCACAACCATCGACTTATTAAAATCAAAATTTGGCGATAAATTGATTTCGAGAAATGAACCTGTCAATTGGTTCCCAAGGTCGTGCGATTTGACACCTCTCGATTATTTCCTGTAGGGCTACGTGAAGTCACTGCTTTATGCTGATAAACCAGCAACAATTGACGCCTTGGAGGCCAGCATTATTCGTGACATACGGCCAGCAGTGCTCGAAAAAGTTGCCCAAAATTGGACGTCCAGGATGCGTTTCGTCAAGAAAAACCACGGCGCCCAGATGCCCGAAATCATTTTCATATATTAATGCCATTTATTGATTTTTCGAATAAAAAACATTTTTGATTACAATTTAATTTTTTGTGGTATTTTTTACAATCTCAAGTTCTATATTTTATGCTCATTCCGCTATATATATCTTCCAAGTTGTTGAGATTATTTCTTCGGAAATTGTTTATGTAGAATAATATTGTAACGGAATGAAATGACATTCCGTTTCCAAACGCATCCCATCAAATTTTCTTTATTTACCTAACATGCCTTTGGAAATAATATTCCCAAATATAACTAAATTAAATGACCGGCATGTCAATTCTCCCACATTGTGTTTACAATGATTCTAAAAATAAGAGCTTTCTATGATTCTAAAAATAAGAGCCCATTTTAATTCCTAGTTGAAGCGGGTATTCATGATTAGTTAATTTAACGAGTATGAACTTTATCGTAATATCCGCGATATCTTTACGGCATAACATCTCTACACCTATTTTATTAGGAGCAAAGCTGTTACTATGGTTGACATTAATTGAAAAACTCGTTCTGAGAAGATCTCTCGATGTCAATCAAACTTTGAAGGATGCATGTTTTTATTTCGATAAAATTGCTCCAACATCATCAGAAGGCTGTTCCAACAGGTCTCAGTATCTAAAAGAACGCTAAGTTCTTTCTTCAAGTCGTTCTTCATTTGATTTTGAAGAATATCGTTTTTTGATGGCGATGACTTATCGTACTTTAGCGTTAATTTGGATGATATGTTGACGATGAACTAGTTAGTATTGATTTTTATTTTTTATTTCGTAATTATCGGGTTCATCGTAATCGAAATTTATTTTTCAACGGAATCGATATCAATGTTACTATTACTAGAGTCAAGTGAAATTTCATTTTGTGGAAGACCACTTTTATTTTACCACTTTAAGTTTGGCCAATTGCAAACCGTAAGCAAAGTACACAGTTCCCCGCATTCTTTAGAAACGCCGTCTGTATAGTTATGGAAGTTACATTTTTGGGTAATTCATTTTTCAGCTGGCATCGATAATTGAATTCGGAATTAACAGAGATTCCAAAATGAATCGTAAGCATGTACATTTACATTCATAAAACGATTATACCTAATTGATGTCCACTCGTCGAAAGTGAGGCTAAAATCTTTGCCTTGCGGGTTATTTTTACCAACATATTTTTTTTCAATATAGTTTAGATGGAATAAATATTCCAGTACCTATTTTTATTTTATTCGGCGACTTCGGAATGTTTTTATATCATTATGGTTTAGTAATTGATGCAAATCTTAGAATGTGAAAATTCTTTTAAAAGAAATGCAATCACGTGTAGTTAGACGTGCGATCACGGCTTGTAAATTACTGTCAAAAGTTTCTTTAAAATGTGTTATTATTTGTATAATGCTTGAATGTGCAAAACTACTATGGCTAGCTTCATTTGTTGAATCCTGTTAAATAGGTTCTCTTTTTATTGTATATATATTTTATATATAATGTAATATATAATAAAGTGTATAATTGGTAATTATTACCCCAAATACCATAGTCGTATCACTTCATGTGAAGTAACATTAATCGTGTCACTTCACTTGAAATTTGCCATTCTCACAGTCACATACGACTAGAACCAATACCATCGTATAATACAATCTGGTAAGACCAAAAATAGCTCAAATTTGACAAATATAAAAGTGTCAGTTGGTGTTATCAATAATTGTTTTGAAATTTTAATTTGTTTTCGTTTTGTGTTTTAGTGAAATACAGAAAAAATTATTATTATTAACATAACATGAGCAGCGTAGAATTCTTTTACGACAGGGATAGTGATGACAATATCCAAAGTTAAGCTGTTCAGCGTAGAATACTGCGGGATCAATTGAACAGTCTAGAGATGCCAGATTTTCTGTAAGTGATATGCAATTTTGGAATGGTAAGTTTTTATCTGTTTCAATTTTAGATTTACAAAAAACTTCCGTGTGAATAAGGACGCCTTTAAATATTTACTGAACTAGATAGAAGTGAAAACCCGACTACAAAATTATCGTCAGTTCTAACCATTTTAAAATTGGCTGCTGCACTACGTTTTTTTGCTGGCCGTATTTGAAAACATCTTATGTCCAGAAATGATTAAATTTCCAACAAGTGATGAAGACAAAAGACAAATTAAATTTTGATTTTGTGAAAAGCATGGCTTTCCCGGGATTTTCGGATGTGTGGACGTAACCCATGTTAGAATTGTGGCACCGCATGCAAATGAAAAGGATTTTTTTTTAAACGTGATGCTAGTAGTTAATTGTAAATTATAATTATTGTTTAGTTGTAATCCAGAAAATTGTATTTCAATCTAGGTATGTGGCGACCAATTGTATATACGATACATTGACGCCAAACATCCAGGATTCTGTCATGATTCTTATGTATTCAACTCTAGTGAACTAGATACCCATCTTCAGCATGGGTTTAATATTGGAGATAGAAATTCTTGGCTTTAAGGTAATATTCAAGAAAACAAATGCATTTTAGTGATTTTAAATAATACTTATTTTATAAGTGACGCATTGAAGCCATATTTGATCGTACCATTTCGGACTTCACAGCAAGAGCGTGACCCACGAGAAATAATTTTTAATAACAAACACACGAGCGTTCGGAATATAGTGGGAAGAACAATTGGGGTTCTCAAAAATCGCTTTCGATGTATCCTAGGGGAAAGGCAGCTTCATTATTCACCGGATAAGGCAAGACAAATAATTAATGTTTGTTGTGCTCTACACAATCTGTGTATATCATATAAATTAACTATTTATATGCCCGTTGAAGAAGAGCAGTTGGCACCGGACAACGACGGTCAAAGTAACTTTGGGGAAAGAATTCGCGGACAAATAAAGAATTCAATTTGCTAAAGTTCTAACATTTGCCAAAATTAAATTTTATTGTAAAAATATTAATTAAAATTTTAATATTTCAAAATATTTTTTTATGATTAAACTAATTCATTTTAAATAACTTTATAATAAAAAAAAAATCACACAAGTTATTAATAAAATATATACATACAATTTTTTTATAGTTTTTTAATCACTATGTTATAGTCAATTTTCTTTCTTTGAATTTTACCGCTCGAAGTTTAATTTCAATAGCCTGTTACCGCATTCGGTTCATGTTAGCAAATCTTCTTTATACAATTCGAATTTTTTCACTTTCAAATCATACAATTTTCGAGTATATCGAGCGATTTCTTTCGTATGTTTCTCAGTTTCTTCAATTGCAGTTGTTTGCAGTTCTAATATGCGCTTTCGCTCGTCGTTCAATTGATTTTTACTACATTTTTTTTAGGTTGTGGGGGATTTGGTGGTTCACGATCGTTTGTCGTTTCAGGTAACATGTATTCTTCAACTATGGCATCACGTGGGTCAAATTAGATCTCATCTTTATGTTCTATGGAAGCAGTGGCTGTCTCTATGGTGGTACCGCTACATATACTATTGTTATCTAAGGAAGAATTTAGCCCGAATGTTATCATTCCAAACCTTTTGCCACTCAGTAATCGTGCGTACGGGAGGTCCAGCACTGTTCATCTTATCTGCAAAACCATTTCAAATATTCTTAAAATCGTCTTTGGAGTTACCAAAGCTCATATATCCCCTTGCCACTTCTGAATTTTTCTCCATTAGGCTAACGAGCATTTCAAACTGCTTGCCGTTTGTGACTTTATTACTAAAAATGATAATGAAATTTATACTGAACTTGGTATCAGTTGATAAAAAAATTCAACAATTTCACTTCGTATAAAATCCAATTCAGCACATCACTTTTAACAAACACAAAAAAATTTACATATATTTACATACATTTACAAAAAAAAAAATATAATAATTAAAATATAAAATAAAATATTAAAATAAATAGATATTCAAAATAACTAACGTTTTACGAGAATCCATTTTTTTCAGAACCTAAGAAAACCAAATGACAATAGTCGTATAAAATGGCAATACGCGTAAGTTGCGACTGTAAGAATAGAAAAAGTAAGCGGCGTGCCTATAGTCACAAAATATGACATGACGCGACTATGGTAATTGGGGTGTACATATAATTACCAACAGCATCGGTTAATATGATAAATTTTTTAGTATTATTCACTTTTACCGGTGATTATATATAATTAACAAACCGCTTTGGCTAAAGTGATAAATATGAAAGTTTAAAACTATAATAATAATAATGGCGTAATTTTCCTTTACGTATATACATCGAGAAAAGCAGCTAATGGGTAAAAATCTATAAATTTTTAAACGTATGCTAGTTTTTAGGAGGAGGAAGTAAAATTTTTCACTTTTTCAAAATAAGCTAAGATTCTAATTTTTGACGTTAGGATTGTATATCTTTAATTTTTAGAAACTACAAGCCAAATTTTCCGAGAAAATTTATCTCAATTTTCATGAAACTTGAAACATGCAGACATTCTATATGCTGGCAACCTTCATTAAGCTTCTGACCAGGATTGCAACATTTCAATCTGAAATCACACTCTTATAACACGCTGACTTATCGGAACAGTGCGATTAAATTTTCAAAATATTCAAAATTGCCCGTTCTAAATTTTTAAACTCATTCCATTTGCAGCTGGTTTTACTTTAATTGTATGATGTGTTCATATCATCTTCATGTAGTCATTATTCCTCAGCATAGAAAAAATTATTGAGGTTTTATTCTTATGAAAATCTAATTGAATTAGTACGACAGAGCAATTCGAATCCTTAATGCAGGATTCCTACCATGCTCAATTTTTTTGTTTTTCATCTACTCAAAATTATTACAGTAGGTTAAACCAATTATTAAATACTCGTATAAATCATAATCCTTCCAATCATTATCAAAAGTGGTGGTAACCAGCCAATATAATTTTTTGTTCAGCTATAGCACTACACCCCTCTTGTTTTGTTGTATAATGATGTGTTTTACCACCCTTTTTCTTATCCAAAACAAACTCGAAATCGCTTTAATCCTAAATACGTTTTGACTATTTAAAAATAAAATTACAAATTTCTCCCTTCTATTTGGTTTCGTCATTTTGATTTTAAATATGGATGACAGATGAAAATTGTTATGTATTTTACCCCTTTCAATGTGATGTACACAAACATAAATTTATTTCTACATGTTGCGGGGTTCAAAATGTTAACTGTTAATGTTTTAGCAATGTATTTTGGATGAAATTTTATTTTTGTAATTAATTTAGGACTACGTAGTCAAAAGAAATTTGAGACGAATTTTTAATTGCGTATAATTGTGACATTGATATGAGACGACATCGAGAGTAACGTTTATCAAAAAGTATTACACTCACAATATGACATACGCAAGTAACATAAAGGTTTCGTAACAGATTTTTGATTAATATTAAATATTAAATCATTTGTAATATATAGCGCAAATTCCACATATGTCATGTACTTAATATGATTTGAATTAATAGTAGACAATTTGTAGACAGATATTGTTCATGTACATAGATATATTACATACACAATTGTGATCACCGTTAAGTAATATAATTATTATACCATTAACACATCTATTTGTAAATCCATCATTCGTTATGTGAGTTACTAGTATATTTATGTGCATACATTGTACGATATAATGATACTTTTCAACCATAATGTTTAACTATCATTAAAATAGAAACATAAAATTCATGCTATCATTACTAGAGGTGATATTAACCTTTCACATTGTAACTGTATTATATATATGTCTAATAAAATAATTTCTTGTTCGTTCAAAATAATAAAATAAACCGTTATTAGGATTGTTTATAAACCCAGTTTGAATAAAATAACATGGATTCAATTTCGAATACATGGTTCCTTAGCATTTCGTGTCTCTACCTTTATGAAAAAAGTTAGAAAATGAATTCGGTTACCAATAATAGCTTAAATTGTATTCAGGTTTGGCCCGCTTCTGCGTATCACTGACTACTAAAAGTGAAGGATGTTCTCATTTAGTATTGTCGAAAGCCTTAATAGTCATAATCACAATAGTGTTAGTGGAAAACCAAAACGGTGGTGAAACCTTAAATTTTATCGAAATCGTAACTGAATCCTATTATTTTCCAATTAAATTCTAAATTCTAAATTCTAAATTCTAAATTCTAAATTCTAAATTCTAAATTCTAAATTCTAAATTCTAAATTCTAAATTCTAAATTCTAAATTCTAAATTCTAAATTCTAAATTCTAAATTCTAAATTCTAAATTCTAAATTCTAAATTCTAAATTCTAAATTCTAAATTCTAAATTCTAAATTCTAAATTCTAAATTCTAAATTCTAAATTCTAAATTCTAAATTCTAAATTCTAAATTCTAAATTCTAAATTCTAAATTCTAAATTCTAAATTCTAAATTCTAAATTCTAAATTCTAAATTCTAAATTCTAAATTCAAAATTCTAAATTCTAAATTCTAAATTCTAAATTCTAAATTCTAAATTCTAAATTCTAAATTCTAAATTCTAAATTCTAAATTCTAAATTCTAAATTCTAAATTCTAAATTCTAAATTCTAAATTCTAAATTCTAAATTCTAAATTCTAAATTCTAAATTCTAAATTCTAAATTCTAAATTCTAAATTCTAAATTCTAAATTCTAAATTCTAAATTCTAAATTCTAAATTCTAAATTCTAAATTCTAAATTCTAAATTCTAAATTCTAAATTCTAAATTCTAAATTCTAAATTCTAAATTCTAAATTCTAAATTCTAAATTCTAAATTCTAAATTCTAAATTCTAAATTCTAAATTCTAAATTCTAAATTCTAAATTCTAAATTCTAAATTCTAAATTCTAAATTCTAAATTCTAAATTCTAAATTCTAAATTCTAAATTCTAAATTCTAAATTCTAAATTCTAAATTCTAAATTCTAAATTCTAAATTCTAAATTCTAAATTCTAAATTCTAAATTCTAAATTCTAAATTCTAAATTCTAAATTCTAAATTCTAAATTCTAAATTCTAAATTCTAAATTCTAAATTCTAAATTCTAAATTCTAAATTCTAAATTCTAAATTCTAAATTCTAAATTCTAAATTCTAAATTCTAAATTCTAAATTCTAAATTCTAAATTCTAAATTCTAAATTCTAAATTCTAAATTCTAAATTCTAAATTCTAAATTCTAAATTCTAAATTCTAAATTCTAAATTCTAAATTCTAAATTCTAAATTCTAAATTCTAAATTCTAAATTCTAAATTCTAAATTCTAAATTCTAAATTCTAAATTCTAAATTCTAAATTCTAAATTCTAAATTCTAAATTCTAAATTCTAAATTCTAAATTCTAAATTCTAAATTCTAAATTCTAAATTCTAAATTCTAAATTCTAAATTCTAAATTCTAAATTCTAAATTCTAAATTCTAAATTCTAAATTCTAAATTCTAAATTCTAAATTCTAAATTCTAAATTCTAAATTCTAAATTCTAAATTCTAAATTCTAAATTCTAAATTCTAAATTCTAAATTCTAAATTCTAAATTCTAAATTCTAAATTCTAAATTCTAAATTCTAAATTCTAAATTCTAAATTCTAAATTCTAAATTCTAAATTCTAAATTCTAAATTCTAAATTCTAAATTCTAAATTCTAAATTCTAAATTCTAAATTCTAAATTCTAAATTCTAAATTCTAAATTCTAAATTCTAAATTCTAAATTCTAAATTCTAAATTCTAAATTCTAAATTCTAAATTAGAGAGTTAAAACAGGTAAATATTTTTAACAAATTGTTTTGAATAGAGTTCATTAACTTTATTTCTACATAAATCAAATAGACCCATTAAAAGCTAAAATTAACAATTTAAAAAGTTGAGGTACGTGGCCAAAGATTTAGTTTTCGCAGTCGAATTGAGATGTTAAAATATGTACTTATATCGTTCGCTGAGCTCATGAGGCATGAAATTGTATCGTGGAAATCTGTGAAATCATTGATCATAGGACGTATTATTTATTTTCTAGATCGAGCAAACTATTATCGAATGTATTTTAGACGTTCTAGATAGTTTAATACGAAATAATTCGGATCTGCAATCAATTTTTGATATAAAATTTGACAGTTTATTACTAATTTTGGAACAATCAGCTTGTGATGAAGCTGTAAAACAAAAAATGATTTCATTAATAAACTCACTTTAATAAACTCACTTTAACTTTAAATGTTCGACCATCACAATTAATAAACTCACTTTAACTTTAAATGTTCGACCATTGGACTTTAGAGAATTCAGGCGAACTATAAAAACGTTTCCATATAGTCAAATTAATATGTTTCGGGATCTAGAACGTGCTGCAAATGAGTAATATGAGTCAACGGTACCGGTTCTAAATCTCAAACAAAAGCTGACACCAAAAATTATAGATTTTATTAAAAAACAACGACTTAAGTTTTTGGTCACCGGTAACTAAAAATGTATGTTTAAATTTCACTAGAATATTATTAAAGTTAGTTATAATATGTTTTAGGGTCGAGATTCTATGAATACACCAAAACGGGACAACGAGTAAAAAATCAAATTTGGTATGCTCGCCTTTCGGCGAATCATAAAATATTACACTATGATCATTGTGACGAGGAACACATTCAAACCATGGACGAGTTGCACAAGCAAATTTCTGTTAAGAATATGAAAGAGTTATTAGTTGGAAAAGAATTGTAACGATCGTCTGGTAGTATGAGTGGGTCTGGCTTACAGAGAACCTTCCGAAATAATACTCGATCGTTGACAGAATTGAATGGTTAGTTCTTTACTCAGAGGCTTCAACGGCGGTGGCATCTTGCCAGGTAATGCTCAGTGGAAATGGAGTGGGCTTTGTTGAAGCGTAAGTAATCGTGCTTTACCGCCAAAGGAAGGGAATAAAACGGAATGGAAGACTAACTTAGGCAATGATATAAATATACTCACGCGACATCACTTACCCTCACATTTCATCACATCCTCCAAAAACAATTTACATGTTATCTCATGATTTTAAATTTCACTACACTTCACTATGATCACATACGAGAGAGAAAGAGAATTACGAACCATGACAATAATTTCGATCAAACAAAAAAATTATGTGAAAATCAAATACGAGCTGAATTTTGTTTTAATTAACAGAAACATAATATAATTAATTATATTTAGTAAATGAACCAAAATTTTTATGTATAAGAATAAACAAATCAAATATATATATAGTATAATGATAAAATTTAGTTTCTTAGTACTTAAATCTAGGAAAAAAAAATTAAATTTAGCAGACCATTTTCAAGACGGAACTTAATTATCAATAAAAATTATGATGATAATTGAGACAAGAAATGAATTTAAAAAAAACAAGATCAATACCTATGAACAAATTGTAGCGAAAAATTCGTTACAGAATGTCCAGGATACCACAAACGTAAAAACCAAACAATAAATAGTTGCTCATTTGCAAATTTCTATTTAGATCAGTCATTTCAGCCATGTGCTACTCCATTAGAATTTATCGCACCTGATGAGGTTACACAAAAGTATTGGGTAGATGGTTTGAGAATCCTGCTAAATTTAGAAATGACAAGCACTCGTTATAATGAGGATATTGATACATTATTAGCAATGGAAATAAAATTGAGACTTCTCGATACGACAGGAGTTGGTATCAACAAGGATACGCCACACATACCGCCTGATCCAGAGGATTATAATTTTTAAATCCCAATCAACCCTTTTTCATACGTCAAAATCATACAAAATTGTCTCCTTTAATTAATTTACTGTACAAGTTTGAAATAAAAAAGTGAAAGAAGTTTTTTTCCTATGTCAAATTAGTAAACATCACTCACAAATTGGAAATTGAATTACATAAATATTTATAAAAATCATCCCTTATACAATTTCTTGTAGATATATACATGAATAAGTGTGTTGTCAATTAGATTAAATTGTTAAAGCAAGGCAAACAGGGACCATTGAAATTAAGATTTTACTGTGTGCGGATTTAACATTTTCTGTTTGTGATGTTTTAATGTGTGACTGAACTCCTTATTTGAAGGAGAAGATTGGGCATATACATGCATTGAAGATTACGCATAGACACGCAAATGAATAAACCGTTAATTCCTTGACGTGCAGCATTGATCAAACATATCAAAATTATATTTAGTTGATTCATTTCGAAAACATTTTAAATATGACTCATGCATAAAATGAATATATATGGATCTAGGTACGCAGACATTGTGGAGATACTACGACACCAAAATATAATTTACGAGTGCAAAAATTTTCCATTTTCATTAAAAAATCAAAAACAAAAATTCTAGTTTTAATTTCCATTGAAAGCGGGGCGAAAATTTTATGGTTTTTTGCCTTCTGGTGGTGGCGAAATTCCCTACATTCCCGTTTAAGAATGGGAATTAATCTACCGGCTAGACTCTTGTCATATGTTGTTTTCTGTTTGATAGTTACTTTTTTATATGGAAAATAGGAAAATTTAAATTGAAAATTGCAAAAACAAAATAATACTGGATGCTGTGAATAAACGTAAAAATTAAAAAAGTTTACACAAGTTGGAAAACATGCTAAAGTGAATGTGTCCAGATTGGACATTTTTGATAAATAATAGATGGAAATTTTGTATGACGAATTTGATGCTAAAAATGTTGTGGTGACTGTTCTCTGTATTCAACTATTTATAGTGTATTTTTATCTTACAATTGCAGGCAATTAATTGTTTGTTTTTATTTGTTCAGTCTGTTGTAATAGTTTACGTATTTCTAGATCTATTATAGTCAATACTATAATAAATTAACCCTTCCGTTTAAATGTAGAGTAAAATTGTTCCCGAACAATCTCAATAGTAAAAAAAATTACTAAAATCTGTCGCGTCATAAAATCAAATTCTGTATAACTCATGATAACCCTTACTCACAGTCAAGTGTCATCCATACCAATGACGTTCACAAAAAAAAAATTAAATAAATAATAAATAAGGAAAACGAAAACAAATTTCAATTTTATTTACATCTTTTGACATCCATTCCGGAAGGAAATCCGGGGATATCTATTCACTTTCGTTCAGTCTCATTCCAAAAATTTGTGATTTCTTATGTTTTATGGATCAACAGAGAAAGCCTGCAAAACGTGGGTTTGAAAGATAACCCAAAGAAATAAATTTTTGATAAATAAAAAAAATAGAAGGGGACATTCGATATAAGATAACGATATCTTAGCCTTTAAAAACACACCCCGACATCTTGAGCGTACTATTGATATAGTTTCCACCGATTTAGTTTAACAGAATTCTTAAAACTGTCATATCGAATTATAAGATTTCAAAATAACTGCTGATTGCAAAATTTTTACCCTTCGCGCGGATAATTTTTGTCCCCCTTTAATACCACTTGTTACTGACTGACTGTACCATATATTTCAGATCAATTTTCTTCTTGTTTATTTATTTAAATCTCGTAAGATAATATTGTCACTGATTTCAATCAGAATACACTTTACAATAGAGTTAAGAAAAATAAAATATAAAAAATAGAGCCGGAAAAATACTAAGGGAAATGTGAATTGATTTTTCAACTGGAGATGATAATAAATTATCGTAAAGTGAATAAATGTCAGAGTTATCAATTACGTATAGTGTGTTATAATGTATAGAATAGTAAAATATTGGGGATAGGCAAAAACGGATGCGACTGTCTATAGATAAGATGCTGTTATGTAGTTTTTTTTTGTCTCGAGATGAGATTTTTAACATGCATAATATAACAATTTTTCTGTTGTCATCTGTTATTTAAACACTTTTCAGTTTTTCACCCTATTTGTGTATATGGTATACGATTTTATATTTGTATGTTAGATTCGCAAGTTTAATATCTTGAGTGAGAGTACCGTTTTAAAGGTTATCCTTTTTTTATTTGCCCTCTTGTAAATTAATGTTTTGTAATATTTTGTAAATAGATGTTCGAGGCAAATTTGTGCCATATTCTCTACTTGCAATCAGCAAAATCTTATAATTTCGGTGTTTCCGGAAACATTTTAAGATGGAACACAAGAATAACGTACATACACGTACTATGCGTTATTTTGCTCAATGATTAGTAAAAAAAGGCTATTTCTTGTACGCTTCGGTTATCTTAGTATATAATTTTGAGACGAAAAACGAAACGTCAAAGTAGCTTTTTTTGCATAGCTAATTTTTAAAACTAGTATAGAGAGCTGTCCAAATGTCAATATACTACAGTGAACATTATCAACAATGATGAAATATAAAAAAAAAAGTTTTTCAAACAAGAGAACATTTAATGTCGATTTTTCAATCGTCGATTTAGTATCAAATCAATTGATGAATCTTTTGCTCAAATGTAAAAATCAGTTAACTATAGAAGAACTAGTAGAAGCGGACAATTGAAATTGTCCGACAAGCGCTCGCCAAAATAGGAAAAATGCAATAGACGGACGGACGGAGGTGTAAAACCTCTGAAACAACTAAGGTGCTAATACAACAAATTAGCACAATAGACAAAAAATGAATAGAATCTTAAGCAAATCAAAAAATTACAGAAACTAGTTTTGAAATAACACTCATTTTATTATATGTAGATAAAAGTAATATATGTATATATATTAAAGTTAGTCAGTTGGCCTAGAATAATAATTGAAAATTTAAAAATAAAGTAGACAGCCGCATCTGTGTGACCTCTATTTTTAGAAAAAGTTGAATATCTCGAAAACTACTTGACCTAGAGTTCCCAAATTTTAAATGTGACCTTTTTAGAGTAGTATCTATCTGTGTGCAAACTTTCTAGTAAAGCTCTCTGGTATGTATAGTTTTTGCTGTGATAATGCCAACAGACAGACGGCCTAAGTCTTTGTATAAGATTGCTCGCAAGAGCGAGCGCTAAAATGAATATCACATCATAAAAATATTTTGTGGTCGTATAGCTGCCATACTGGTATACCTCTGTGTTCCACAAGAAATAAACAATAAACTTGGCAATGAAAACCTAATGAACCTTAGCCTAGTACAATGTTACGATTATCGTCGAAGCTCGTGAAAAGACATTAAATACTAATATTTTAGTTAGTCTTATTAAGGATCGATTCAAACCGAAATTGAAATTACTATTTTCAATAGAGGCACGCGCTTATTGCAGACGAAGCGATAACTTAGGCTCACTTCACTTTAAATCTATTTGATTCTGATCCTACCCAGTTAAAAGTAGGACTGCTCTGAAGAAATTGTCACGATAGCAGTGATGCTCTCAGTTAACGGAGATCGCTTAATAAATCCTTGCTCCCAAGGATTTTAGATAATTCGTAATTATTTAAAAAGTATCTCGCATTGTCCATTACCAGCATTTTATAGGTACGATAAAATAATGTAGGGCCTTAAATATTTGGTCTCTTCTTTCTGGGATAGATTTAGTTTTAATGTGCAAAAAATTTCGCAAATTTTGAGAATTTATACACACACACCAGGTGAATTTTTTTTTTATGATTTAATCTAGGCAATCTGCTCTGGGGCCGAAGCACTCCCAACTCTTTTGCGGTTCGCATTTCACGTCCTACTTTACGCATTTGCTTGCCAAATCGAGGACGTACGGCTATAAGTCCGATTTTATCATCATTTGCGCATTGCATAGATTCATGCCAGCCTATACTGGCATGGATGAGTTTTGCACTCCGACAGGGGGTCACAGATGTGTTCCATCTGTGTGTTCGTAAAGAACTTTTGCCTTAATCCTAACTACGAGGGGTCTCACTTTTTGGGAATTGTGTATAATTTTCTGTTCACAGGTCTAGTGGTTCTGTCGTTTAGTAATGTCGGAAAAACTAAATTTATATTTAATAATTTTTGAAATTGTGATTAATTTCATGATCGGCACTAGTCCTACTCAAATTAAGTAGCCGTTGAGGATCATACTGAAAATTATTGAACCGGTTTGTATGAAGTTATTCCATTTATTCGATGTATTTTGGAAAATATTTCCAACCGACAAACATACTGCGGTTATGTTATGAAATAATACAAATAATTGTAAAAGAAGTATATGGACATCTCTCAAACTCATCAAAACACCATACTCCATTTTGTAAATATTTCCGTTGTTCGTGTTGAAAGCAGCTGTTTCGTTTAATAAAGTTCATTTAAAGTTCTTGCTTTGATTGTTCTAAAAAAATTGTTCACGAAATTAAACACATAAACATAATAATACTAGATCATGGATTGTTCCCAACAACTGATTTCGAAATAACAACCAAAATTACGTTAAGACTTGCTTCCTTTTGGAAAATGAACACATGAATAGATTTCAATTATAGTCGTAAAGAAAAATTTAATTAAGTAAATTTACATTTAGAAATCTTGTAAAGTATATAGTTTAATTTAATAAATAAACAATTGTTAATAAGAATATAATAAATATATAATATGATAATAATATAAAAATTAGTTACAACAATAATACTCTAAAACATCTATTATTTTACTATATGTATGCATTTGAACCATGGCTCTTATTAGATTAGATTATAAGTAATGACTCAAAATTAAATAATTTTCGTAATATATCGTAAATAATATAAACTTTTTCTTATAATTAACGTAGTTAATTTGTAGTTAGCGTAAAACAGTGGTTTTTATTTTTAATTCATATATATACTTTTTTTCTTAACTGCACTTCAATTCGTCAGATTATTCCCATCAACCAAGTAAACGGTCGGGTCACAGTGCTGCTGTCCGTATTTAATGGCAAAACCGACTCATTTCTTGATAAGCAGTAAATTAAATAAATATGTTGATCTTGCAACTTAAGTATGGTTTACCACCGGAACTCACTTTCTTGGCCAGATAATCTGCCAATTTTTATTTATCGACAGTTAGTATAGTATTAAAAAATTAACACTTTCGTTATCAGTATCACCAATATAGAAAATTATATTTTACTTTTTTACTTTTTTTTTCACTTGGTGCACTACACTACTTAAATAATGATTAATATGATCTTAACTGCGGCAAACGAGATAATGATCGAGTCAACCAAATTTATTTAATAAATTCTTTCTAGTTTGAGGGGAAATTGATAAAACACGTTTCCCAATATATAACCGGACCATTATCGATTAATACAAACGTTTATTGTTATTTAGAAACGGTTCGCTGTTGGGATGTATTTCGTACAGTACGCTACAAAAGTATTTAGATATTTAATTTATGTGTGTCTTCCATGGCAATTTTCTTAGATCGTATAGTAACAACCAAAGCAAGGTAACAAACTGTTATAAACGTGGGGACGACTCACACCCAGGAGATTGTCTCAAAAGCCGTCTAAGCATGGAGCCTCGGAAGACTAAACCTAACTAACAATAACTAAGGCAGCAATAACATAGTTATTGAAGCCAAACTTCACATAGGTCACTACATTTTAGCGTATATCCTTTGCGATTTGTTGGAAACTTTATACGACACCTTTCCGATTTTTCTTACAATTACGGCCGGCACAAATTTGAACGCCAATTTAGCCGAAAAATATTTTTGAGCATTGCTTTGTACAAAATTCCGAACGAACACTTCTTTACGCAGATTGTAATTAAATGAGTTTTGTTGGTGTGCTTTCTGCACATGAGTTAGTACAATCTTTTGAGCAGCTGATAACCGATCCACCTGGTCTTCTACAAATAAATGCTTATCGTCCAACATGTTGAGGTTTCCCAATAATTCATACGTGGAACCATGCTGGATTTTATGTTGTTCGAAAACTAAAAATGTGGAGAATATTTGGTGCTTGAATGCACTACGTTTTGCAAAGCTCCTGCTATTTCTTCTAAGTGAACGTCCCACACCCGATGATCATCTTTAATATAGACCCTCAACGCTGACAATACTGAACGGTTTACGCGTTCTTATGCGTTGGCCTGTGGTGAATATTTTGCAGTAAAATCGTGCTTTATTCCGTAGGTTTCCATCAATTCTTTAAAGATATTTGAACCAATATTGCACTCCATTGCCAGTGAGCACCATCTCTGGCACTCCAAATAACAGAAATATTTTGTGTTCCAAAATATCAGCTATTTTTCCTGCTGAAGCTGTACGTAATGGGAAAAGTAATGGAAATTTGTTATATAATGAAAATATGTGTGAATCCATTTTTTGTACGAGGGTATGGGCCAAGAAGGTCCATATAGATCCGCTGCCAAGGTTTGGTTACTATAACTGCTTTTCCCATTTCTGGCCTAGTTACTAGCCATTTCCGGTGCGGTGAATGCTTTCGAGTCTAGATTTACATGAAGCGGCTGAACTGAGTTGTTTTTTAACTCCTCTATAAGCGAACTGGATAGACTATCTGGTACTACATTTAGTGAGCCTTTTCTATATTCGATTTCGAAATCAAAACCCTTTAATTGCATGGACCACCGAGCCAACCTCCCAGATAAGTCCCTTTGCTCCATTAACCAACGTAAGCTTGAGTGGTCTGTTATTATAGTAAAGGAATAGCCCTCTATATAGGGTCGAAATCTTTTAATGCTCAATACGACCACTAAACGCTCCAGCTCAGTTATACTGTAATTCCGTTGTGCTTTGTTAAGCTTGTGAGACATAAATGCCACCGGATGTTCGTTTTGTTTTCTCCACGCTGAAATAAAACACTTCCAATTCTCATGGTTGAAGCGTCACATTGTATAAAGAAACGCTGATTAAAGTTAGGGTTCACCAAAACGGGTGCTGTAACTAAGTCTTTTTTTAATTTCTCAAATGATATTTGAGCCTGTTGATTCCACTTCTCCTTTGTTCCTTTTTTAAGAAGATCTGTTAAGGGCGCTGTCACTGTTGAATAATTGGAAATAAATCACCGGTGCCAGCCAACTATCCCCAGCAATCTACGGATTTCCTTGGAGGTTTCTTGGAAAAATTGTTACAGGCTGGCTACTGCCAGCCTGCAGTTATCACTAAGAGCACGCAGAGGCCTCCACGGTGATTTTTGCCGGCTACATTCTCAGGGAGAAGTGCGAAGGGTCGTGGGGATTAAGGGGTGCGTGGCTCCTGGCTTACACCGTGATTACAGATATTTATAAAAAGGGAAAAAAAAACGCAAATAATAATACCCGATGTTCTGCAGAAATTCGTCGGCCGGAACCTGAGGAACGAACAGCAGAAAAATTTAAATAAAAAAATTATAAAGGTAGAGAGGTGCCTTGGTGCGCACATCCGTCCGAACTCGCACGGTGGTAAACACCGGTTTCGAATCCGGATGTGGGCACCAAGGGACCGCTTACCCTATGCCGACACAGGATGGGAATTCCCCCCTCATCATACCCAACCCGGAAAAATTAATAATTCATTTTTTATTTTTAATAAATTAAACAGAAAAATTAAACACAACTTCCCACGAGGAAAAAGAAAAGGAGGGGAGAAAACGAGAGAGAGAGAGCAATGCAAACCGAGCGCGCGACCGTTATCCGGCGCTCGATTACAATTTTGTATATATAATAAAAAATTTCAAAAAAAATAAAAATTTAAAAATAACAAAAAAAATATCGTACCTTAATATAAAAAAATTTATTGTTGCGGCGTTGGTGCCGTCATGTCACAGGTGATGTGCCACACCCGGACTGTTGCGGTGCCTTTCACCGTTACCAATAATACGAGGTGCGGGTTGGCAACCCGTTACGTTGCCTTTCCCCGATTCCAAAAAAAAAAAAAAAAAACGAGGTGCCGGTTGACAACCCGTTACGTTGCGGGGCCTTTCCCCGATTCCAAAACCAAAAAAATAAAACGAGGTGCCGATTGGCAACCCGTTAATACGGCTGGCCTCAACTGGCCGCCGGATCCGTTGGGCGTTGGCTCGCCTTTATTATAACAATTTACCGTTGGGCGTCCACCCGCCTTGAACCGTAGTAGCCTCACCTGGCCACCCGTAAAATTATTTGATTTGTGCGTTGTCACGTAAAATCCTCAAAGATCGAAAACACCGGTCATCAACTAAACAGAGAACTAATGATGCATTGGCCTCACCTGGCCACCAGCAAATAGTGGTTTGGGCGTTGGCTAGCCGAAATCGCAAAATAATATTAGGCGTTGCCTCGTCTTAACTGTACCCACCACGAAATAACCTCACCCCGCAACCCGTTGGTTATCAATTGCGGGACGTAAATAATGTGGATGAAAATAACACAAATCACTTGCACTTTTCTGTCTTTTACATTCAAAAAAAAATTTGTTTCCGTTTGGCAGAATATAAATATCCAGTTAGCAAAACATTAGCAAAAATTTATCTTTTCTTTGTTTTTATTTTTTATTTTTTCAAAAAAAAAAAACTTACAATCGCAACTTTCACTTTTATTTTTAAAATCTAATCAAGACTCTTCGTTTTTCATTTCCAAAAAAAAAACTAATCAAAATTACACACCCGACTCGAATCTTTTTCTTTTATATCAAAAAAAATATTCTAACAAAATTAAAACTTGACTATATGTTTTTCTATTACCACACAAGACTCGAATAAAAAAATTTTTTACGCCGAATACGAGGCGCAAAACATTCCAGAAGAATTGTTTTTCTTCTCTGTTTCTCGTTTACATCAATTCGCTTTGATGTAAACGAGAGGCATATAAATGTTTTGCTTTACACACACACCCGATGCGCATTGCTCTCGCTCTCACCCGTTTTCGTTCAGTTACCAACAAAACAAAAAAAAAACACACAGGAATCCACCCACCATTTACCGCGTATAGACATCAAACCAACCCGGACGCAAAACAACCGAGGAGAATAAAAACACAAAAATTTACAAAAAATGGGGATGTAATCCATAAAATGAACATTTGGTCTTGTTAAAGACAACACAGTCGTAATAAAATAAACACGAAAAAAAGGAGAATGGAAAGGATATACAGGTTAATCATCAAGAAGGTTCACAAAAAACCAGCAACATAGATGATGCATCTGTTCAAATGAACCAGCTAGTTGAAGCCAGCTTAAAAAGACTCAACATACCAGCAGCAGTTCAAGGGCTCAACGAGCGAAGATCTGAAACAAAAGAGCCGGTTTGGCTTTTACATTCGATTATATTCAAGATTACATTCTTCAGCTATGACATCGATGGTACACGGCCATGTACCACCTGAATTTATTGTGGCTGTGCCACCTCCAAATTTGCATGATGTTCCATTAAGCGACAATCACGTATTTGATCCAGATCACAAAACTTCAGAAGGCGAGATTACCGAGGACTACATGTGCCTCGAAAAAACCTGTTATCATGACACTCAGCACAAAGATAATTAACAAGGATAACTTTCCTAAGCTAACAAATAATAAAACTGACTGGGACCTATTCCAAGAACTAATTAGAGCAAATGGTCCTTCAAGTGCCAATTGAAACAGCGGTGCAATTGGAAGACGAGCTGGATGTACTTAACAGTACTATTCAACAAGCAGCATGGCAAAGTTCTCCTACTAATCATACCGAATTCCGTAGGAATCAAAATTACGCTCTTGAAGTCAGGGAATTAGTTAGAGTGAAACGAAAGGCACGAAATATCTGACAAAAGACACGCGCCTCAGAAAACAAAAGAATCCTCAATTATCTGTTCAATAAACTGAAACAGCTTATAAAAGAAATTAAGAACGAAACTATTAACAAGTACTTAAGTAGTCTCACCGAACATAAAGACACTGATTACTCTCTTTGGAAAGCAACAAAGGGATTGAAAAGGACCAACATGCATGTGCCGCCTATTAAAATAGAGGATGGAACCTGGGCCAAAAGTGACAAGCAAAAAGTTACTTTATTTAGGCTCACTTGGAAGAAACCTTTCAACCGTTACCCACGCAAACTGTACATGAAAACGTAACAACAATTAGTAAAATTGATGAACATAATATACAATCTGTAACGTTACAGGAATTGAAAGAGGAGATCAAGTACAATTTCCGTTAAATTCTATTCCTAGTTAATCCTTTCCTAAAATAGGTATGGAATAATAAACGCCAAAACTGCTATAATGGGGAATAATTTTTTCCCAATAATAAAACTGCAATAAAACTGCTACAAAATTTAAAATTTCCATTCCCCGGGAATTACCAGAATAGGGCCACTGGTGGTAGTTTTTTGCAGTTTGTGAACCTGTAAATTTACAAAACGAGAACATTCAAAATTCTTATTAGATTCTCATCATCCGGTAAGCCAAATATTAAATATATTCTTTTGTATATCTGCACTCAGTTAAAATATTTGTGATTGGTATCCGTTACCTCGAATTTGACATGTTTGTTTATAGATTTGATACAAAGATAAGAAAATTACAGTGATAAATAATTTATGGATATAATTTCCGTATAAAACTTATCTTCTAATGTACAACGTTTTTGTTGTAATAACCCCAATATACATATTCTTGTATGTATACGGGTACAATGCTTACCTTGTATAGTATACAATTCAAGATTTTCGTTATAATCAAAACAAAATCTCCTGGAGTATTCCTGCTCACCTCCTTCCGCCCTTGCGTAAAAAAAAACAGTGACAAAAACTATAAAACAGTATACATGGTTCTGCTGAAGGGTGGATATGTTACGAGTATGTACACCAGAAACCAAAAAAACTGAATTCATTACATTTCAATTATTTATTTTTAGTTTCACACAATTCTATAGTAAAACTACCCCCTCAGATACACTTCCGTTTCTGTGTACGTACATATCGTTATAGCAGGGTTATTTGGCAACATTATAATGAATTTAGTTTTGGTGTAGATAAATTGAACCAAATTTAATGTTGCATTTAGTTTTTTCATAGTTCGGTAGGTTTATATAAATGATAATGATCTTAAATAATTTTTTGGTTGGTGTGCGGTAGTTTTTGAATTTAGTCTAATCGGTTCAAAAAAAAAAAAAAATAAATAAATAAAAGGAAATTATAATTTTTAATTAACGTCATTTAAATTCAATTAAGATAAACAATTTACATAAAATGGAAATTTATACATTTTCTGGCATCAGGTTTAAGTTTTACTCGTACTCGTATATCTCAAGGTTTATTGTTAGTGCCAGACAAAATATTGTGGCCTGGCTTATAAATTGGTAAATTTTCTAAAAATAGTGAACAATTTTTTATTATCTACAAATATGGTTGTTATTGCAACATTGTAATTAACTATACTCGCTCGTACGCTATGTAACAACTGAATATCACATAAAAACTGGCAAAACAACTTTTTCAGTTGGAAATAACTTTTCATTAATTTATTAACGCAGATACGAGTAATGAACATCAGAAATACGAAGAAAAATGATTTTTTCGTTTTATTTTTGTTGTTGATGTACTATGAACGCCATATAGTTCTGGCTGGCAATCGTAATGCCTCTTGGTCTACACATAGTATATAAATGGATACGTGACTCATTAAATTGTAATGTAATTATGGCTAGTTGTTAAGATTGAACAATAGTGTAACTCAACAACAATAGTGTAACTCAACAATAGTGTAACTCAACAAAGTATATTCTTCTATTGAGTTTTCTAGATAAGAACAAAGTAGAATGATGCGATAGTTGTGGTTGTGGATGTTTTTATGCAATTTAGCCTTAAACATGTATCGATTTTCGATTAGTACGGTTTGTTCGACGTAATTAATTGAAATTGTTTAGTGACTAGGACATTAATAGGTTCGTCTGTGTATTGTTAAGTCGCTAAATACAAGAAATTATAAATTTTGAACTTTACTTAAACTTTAAATTGATATACAGTTATCGTGTTTTTGCAAATATTACTCGTCTTTCCTTCGTAACGAATATTATTGTAAAAAACAATATTCTCATTCTGCATTGAAAGATTTCTTGATCCGGGAATATCAATGCAAATTTAGAATTATAATAACTAAATTATATCCAGTTTCTCCTCTTCTTGGTCTAATTTTTTATATTGCTGATTTAGTTTGGTGCATTGCTGATAAAATTTAGCGTTTAGGACGATAACAGCGTGTTGTCAGGTTAGGTTCTGTTCACAAACCTTCATATGATAATTTACACGATAAAATTATTATTTTTAGATAATTTTCTACCTATAATCCCTTTACTTTAAAGGCCATTTCAAAATTTATGTTTTGCCTTGTCGTTTACATCTTCTTCAGTTATTTAATATATTGAAAATTAAATTATGAGGTTCATTCCAATATTTCTCGATTGAATTTGAGGCGAATTTCTTTTCTGGTGAGTTGTAATACATACGAGTAATTAACTCTTTCCAATGTTCGTACAATTTTCATTGATCGAGCATTTTGATAAACAGCGAGATTTTATAGAATGATAAAAATTATTTTTTCTACTTAGTTGAATGCTGTGACAAAGAATGATATTCCGCTACAATGCTCCGAATAGCATTTATTGATAAAATAAATTTACCAATAAATTATGATTAAACATTAAAGCAATGATAATTTATATTCTAGAATGCGCTGACACAAATAGTTAATCTAATATTCCTTTTGTGTTTAAAGTCCCCAAATAAAACACAGAGAAGTATTAATCTTGACTCCACCTAAACTGATTTCCAGTATGGGTTTCCTTGATTATACTGAAAAGATCAGGCGTTGTTAGAAAATTAGATTTCCTAGCAAAACCTTTTCTTTAGTATGGGTGCAAATAGTTCGTGGGAATTTAGGCTGAGAGACAAGAGTTTCAAGAACGGTGAAAAGTTGACCAATTTATTCTTGACAAAAGGTCCTTTAAACCAAGGTTGATTTCTACGCATGCCTCGAAAGTGTCTTGAGCAAAATACCACAACACAACGTCAAAATAATATTGGGCGATTTAGAAGCTTACATCGAGAGCGCTGATATGATTACAACGTTTCACCAACGGTCCGCTTAGGGGCGTTTTGTATTATTTGGATCAAAATGTATAGTCCAAGGTGAACTGAGTACATCTATATGACCCAAATCCTGAGTAAAATGCAAACTGAGCAAAACGTAGTTTCCAAATGCATGTTAAGTCTAACATCGAAGAATGCAACCAGATTTTGCCACTTTACGATATTTTAAAAATATTCAAGACTCGCCTATAGTATCGCGCAAAATTCAACTGCACATTTAGATAGCGTTGGTATTCGTACAACAAGTCATTACATTTGATTGCGAGTCTTGGACGCTTACAGCCCGTGATTTATAACGACTTGCCGCCACTGAACGCAAATTAAATAGTATGAATTGGTCCGTATGTATGATAATTGGCATCTCTTGCGCACAGGTTGCAATTGAAATGAGATGGTTAATATTCAATCTCGAAACTGGACCTCACGAGAGACCACCTTCTCGATATATGGATGACTTAGAAAAAGATATACACATATTCTTTCATCGTGTGTAGCGCTCATTTGTCGCAGAACGGGTTAGCGCCAGCTATATGTAAGTAGGTAAGTCTGAACCACGATTTTAGGGATGTTTAACGGCACATGGTCTTTGGCAGCGTAAGTGAGTGCATTGGTTGGGGTATGATTGGAAATTAACACCTCGATTACGTTAGACGATTACGTAATTACGTTAGTCTGTATAAGATATCAGAATTTTGACAGCGAAAAATAAGAGATTACAATACTCGCCGCAAGTAGCAGCACTATCACTAAAGAGAATTTATTTTGTAATTTGAACTCGGTATATGAAATGTTTAAATTTAACAATATTCCGTCTTTCCGGAATTTCTTCCATTAGTAACCAATGATTTCGGTTGTTTTTCTAATAGCTTAGGCTATACTAAGACTATATGGAAAATTTGTGGAAAATTCATGGACTAGAATTTTTTGATTTTCTGCGGTCATATAAGTTGTTTTCAGTTTTTGGCCAATATCTCAAAAACTTTCACTAGTAACCAATACTATCGGTTGTTTTTCTAATAGCTTAGGTCATACTGAGACTATAAGGGAAATTTGGGGTAAATTCATGGACTAGAATTTTCACTAGAATTTTTTGATTTTCTGCAACACATAAGTTATTTTCAGTTTCTGGCCAATATCTCAAAAACTTCCACTAGTAACCAATAATTTCGGTTAATTTTCTAATAGCTAAGGTTATATTGATACTATATGGCAAATTTGGGGAAAATTCATGTACTAGAATTTTCACTAGAATTTTTTTGATTTTCTGCGGCCATATAAGTTATTTTCAGTTTTTGACCAATATCTCAAAAACTTCCACTAAAACCCAATAGTTTCGGTTAGTTTTCTAAGAGCTTATATCATACAGAGACTATATGGCAAATTTGGGGAAATTTCATTAACTAGAATTTTCACTAGAATTTTTTGATTTTATGCTGCCATATAAGTTATTTTCAGTTTTTGTCCAATATCTCAAAAACTTCCACTAGTAACCAATACTTTCGGTTGGTTTACTAATAGCTTCTCTAATAGTCTCTGTCTATGTAGAAAATTTTGGAAAATTCATGAACTAGAATTTTCACAAACATTTTTTGATTTTCTGCGGCCATATAAGTTATTTTCAGTTTTTGACCAATATCTCAAAAAGTTCTACTAGTAACCAATACTTTTGGTTGTTTTCTAATAGCTTAGGTCATACTGATACTATATGGAAAATTGAGGAAAATTCATGGACTGGAATTTTCACTAGAATTTTTTGATTTTTTGCGGCCATATAAGTTATTTTCAGTTTTTTGCCACTATCTCAAAAACTTCCACTAGTAACCAATAGTTTCGGTTGGTTTTCTAATAGTTTAGATCATACAGAGACACTAGTGTGCAACCTCAAAAAATATCCCGTTGGGACAAAAAAGCAAAAAAAAACTATTCGAAATCGATTGTCCTTACACCAAGGATACAATCGACCCATCGGAGGAGTCGATTTGATGAATGGATTGATTGGGCGCTACCACATTCACAAATGTTCTAAGTGAGTTTTTTATCATCTCATCGACGTTTCAATGGTGAACGCCTACCTATCATCGAATCAATTCATCTCGACAAAATTCATCTTCCAATATTTCGGACTCGGAATTAGTTGAAATACTGTTCGTGTACGGAAAATGATTAGAGAAAAAAACTACAGGGCGGCATTCACCAAAAACTCTTTCACTAAAAGCTGCCAAGAAGGCTTATTCACCAGTCAAGACCTCCATTACGTCCGAAACAATGCTTATGCCCAAAATGTACATCAGAAACCCCATCCCTGATCGTTTTTCAGTCTGTAGACTAAAAAAAAGTACCACACAGTAAAAGATTACAAAAATTAAAACTGTCTACCTCATTTATTACTATTAGAAAATAATAGTAATAAATGAAATAAATATAATACGTACAATTCTACCACTGTAAATTATTTTAATTCATTTCGCTAAAAATAATGCAAGAACCCAACAACCTTGAAAAAAATCGAGTGCAAAGGGTTAAATATGAATATTTTTTATTTAAATATATTATACTTACATTTTAAATACTGTTTAATTTAATTTGTTTTAGTTTATATATATCGCAAAAATAACATATTGATTGAAATAGTTGCAGAAACACGCATTCGATAACAAAAAATTCAATTCGTCAACTAAATAGCAGTCGGGTTTTGACATTCGATTTTCGGAAAATCCGATTTCGTTTTGTCTTTTTAGTTTCATAATAGCGGATTTTTCGATATCGGATTTTCATAATCGCAAAATCCGCTTTCCGATCCGACATCGAATTGTTCATAATAGCCTCTCAGGTGTTTTGTATGAAATGCTAAATCAGTTTATGTAACTCACCAACAAAATCCAGTTTCTTCGACTTCCATAAGCCGGATATTTAAAATTGCTGTTTATTGCAAATATTTTATTTCAAAATTTTTAGTGTATTCTGAATAAATTGTAATAGTTAAAATGTTTTGTTTTGTTTTCATTTTAAGTCCGTCTAAAGGCGAACCCAATACATATTTTCAGCTATATTTGTTAGGGCTGCCCCCAAAACAGACTGGCTAAATAAATGATTCATTAGAGGGTTAAATATTTTAATGTACTTACCATAACCATTTTAAAATTTTGTTTAAAAGTAATTCGTATTCTAAATTTTGACATTTCGTTTCTATGTACATATAAACAACCCGATTACTTGATGATATAAAAATGTTCGTACAGCGGCGAATTCACATTGAATGAGTTGCAACTATAGATTTTTTTCATTTTCAGAATGGGGCGGTTAGTTTTTAAATAAAATTGTGCAGTCATCGTATTGCCCGTTTTGTTTGATATGGTGGAAGCAGCTGGAATAGAGCTGTTCAGGTTGTCGGGTGAGGGAGTACCTAAAAGTTGTGAGATTTTGGCCTCAAAGAAGAATCAGCTTGCGGCCAAATGTGGAAGAATTTGTTGCGCTCCCAATTTTGATAGTTTTATTTTGTGAATTATCTGCAACTTTGTTCTTTTTTTGTTAAACGAACAATTTTGCTAGACAGATGGTTAAGTATATATCAGTCATTTTATTAATTTGCAATAGTTTTTAGGTGTTGGAAATTCCTTTTCAAAATCTCGTTTTCCAAATACCAGATTTCAAAATCCTGTATTTTAATTAAGCCTGTAAAATCTGTAAATTAAAAAAAAATTATATGATGGTAACGTTAATTAATTTATTAATTTTAATTAAATTAAATTAATTAACCATTACCGATACCATAAAAAGTAGTCCGTGGAGTGAAGGGTGAATTAAGAATCCGTGATTTTGTACCGCTTCCAATTTTTAGATTATCCTGTGCGAAGTAAACTTGTTTATGATTTTGTTGTTGATAATATTTGTGTATCTTTACTGTGGCGATCTAATATCTAAGTATTTTTTTGTGTTTCTTTTACATTAATGTGAATGGAATTGCAGCAAGTTTCTCACTCTAGAGATGATAAAACAACATTTTTTCGTTATTTAATACTGGCATAATTATTTTGTCTTATTTGCGGTTAATTTTAACCTGCTGCTATGCTTGGAATAATTTGTCCATAACTTCTATTATACACACCTATTAAGGTGCCACCTCCTATTAAGACAAATAAAGGTAATATATATTTGAGTATTAAGCGCACCGCGAAGTGGCACTATTAGCGAGGATGTACGGTTGAACTGTCGAAGTTCTATTATTTAGGTAAATTTTATTAGAACCGTAATATCCTGAGATAGCTGGCGAGCAAGTCGCTTATGTAAAAAATATTGCATGTTAAATTTGTCGGCAGCAATGTTAAACAGTTTTCAAATTAATGATTCATGACTCTTCAAACTTTATAATTAAATGCAATTACTTTTCTAATTGCACAGCTTTGTGTATCTGATATCCTTGATTATGTATGCAGATAATAATATAAAATTACCTTTTTTGCAATACACGATACCATTATTTTGAACATCAATCAAATTCTAAATTTGTTTTTCATCTTTTAAGGCTCCTTTGGCCTTGCCAAGGATGGTTTTCTTCAATTATCTTGTTTAATGATTTTTTGAATTTTTGACTAAACAACGTAGATAAAAGCGCATCATTACCAAAATATATGTATGTATATGTATGTATATATTGAAAATGAAATAAAATAACAGTAAATATTATTTACCCTTAAGCTTATTTCGCGGGAGGAAAATATAAACTTTTATATGAGCTTTTTGAATTTGAAATGTTTTTTTATTATTTTTTTCATATATTATACAAAAGAAAATCCTTTTGATAATTTTCATTTTATTTTTCATTAATTGAATACATTTTGAGCTTTTAATTTATTTTTCCTCCCGTTTATAAGTTTTATATCGTTGTTATCCTTAAGGTATATGTTTTCGGAAATAAAATGATATAAAAGTAATATTCGGTAATTTTTATACATCAAAAAAAGAAAAAGGATTGTGCTGTCGCCGTGATTTTAGAAAATAATTTTATGTCAAACGAATTATTCATTGAAATGTTGTTGTGCCAGATAAACGATTTTTTTTTAATTTCACCCCTCTATTTGATTTTAATAAAGGGTAAATAATACTCGTATATTAGTTACAATACTCGTATATTAGTACAATACTCGTATATTAGTTACATAATATATATTGTAGCATTCAACAATTTAAAGTTTTTGAGTAGGATCTAATCACTTTGAGTTGCGGATTTGTGACATTCACAATAAATCACATACGCAAATTTATATTTGTAGTTATAAGCTATCAAAATAGAAAACAACTCAAACCCGAAAACTTTTTCCAAATAAATAATAAATGGTAAAAACTGATGAAATTGAAATAGAAGACAATATAACGACGACGACAACGAGAAAAAAAGCACTGATTTATGTCTATTAATCAAACAATAAAAAACAAAAATCAAAATGATGAATAAAAAGAAATATCAGAGATAATCGCTATAAGATTTGTTTGATAAAAGAAATCATAATAAAATGTATGTAGAATAGTGAACTTTGATAAAATAAGCTTAATCTTTCAATTTTGCTCTTCTCAAGATTTTTTGATATCTAAAGCTTTTCAAGTTTTCATGTATATTATAATAGATGAAAATACAAAGTTTTCGGATTCTTAGTTCTCTACTTATTCCATTTACGATTCAGGGTTGCAACAAAAAATGTAAATACTTATAAAACTTAGATGAAGCTACTGGTTCAAGCTTTTAATCTTTTCATGGTATGATTACGTTGGTGTTTTTATGCTTATTGTGAATATTTTGAATGGGTGACTTTTGAGAAAGTTTTCTGAGTTTATTATATTTACATAACATTTTGCCGTTCATTCGGGAATAAATTCATTTCAATAAGCACAGTCAAAATGTTGTGCTTTGGGTTTAAAATTTTTAAAAAACGTAATCAAAATTGTATCACACCCTGTAAACATCATTCAAAAAATTATATCTGTTTATTTATAAAAATTATATCTGTTTATAGGTCTACACCCGTATAAAATTCAAATGACCCAAGAACTTAAGGTAAACGACCATAGACAGCGCCAAATTTTTTTGTTTCGCTCTAACAAGTAATGCTTTAAAGTTTCATCTCGTGTTAATTTTACTGGGAAAAATTGTGTCACTGTGGAATCCAAGCATGAACTGAATAATCAAGCCTTAAAATAAAATACTGCTTGCTGAAAGCAGAATAAAATTCCTAATATAGCACTAAGGTTATTTTTGTTTAGATTCTAGGCATCAAAATGTATCCCATAGTTTAATCCAATAATACCAAACATATGAACAATGACCTAAAGCACAAATTTTATGATGGACATTTAAAAATGTTCAAAATTCCAGGTACATCAGACCTCCTGCAGCGAAATATGGAAAACTGCATTTAACAAAAAAATAATATGCAAGTAACTGTTCAAAAAGCCGCAAATAAAGACAAAGGGCAGAAATTAATGGTAATGCGTGAGTTCCACAGTGAAACAATTTTTTGCAGTAAACATAACACGAGAACAAAATATAAACCCTTTACTTGTTAGAAAGAAACAAAACAAATTTTCAGTAAAATTTACTGGCAGTAAGCGGGGAAAATGTTTCCATAAAAAGTATGAAACTCAATATTTTTTATGGCAACATTTGTTTGTCTTTATCACTCTAACGTAATTTTCATATGTATACTCTCCTCTTTTCGATTTCCCAGTATTTTTTACTGAAAAAATTGTTTCACTGTGCCCCTCATAATCGTGTATGCCGTAGCTAAATCAGAAATTATGTAAATGATATAAGTTTAACTTTATTTTGCTTCTTCAAAAGTGGTCCACCATTCATCCTTTTTTCCAATTTTTAAGATTCTTCTATATTTTGGGAAAGATCTTTGCTTCAAAAATGCATACGTTGCCGAAAAAATGCCTGATCAAATAAATAAAGAAAAATTAATATTTTTAATGGATTGACTAACATGATTGTTGGAAACTATTTTGCTTCTTCACAAGATGAACCTGGGCTTTAATATGGTTTGATATTACATTGTTGGCGTCTAGCGTTACCTATATAATACGTATAGAAAGAAAAAGGTGGGGGATTTGAAAAATTTATAATTTCATCGTTGTTTCGTTCTTTGCTTTCTACAGGTGAACGCCCGCCGTCGAACATTAATGATTGAGACCTTAGTAATTCCTTCGTTTATCAATTAAAGTTATTAATACCAAACTTGTAGACTGGTGGTTTTTGACCGGAAATGGACCACCGGAAGTTGCAGCTTCCATAGCAGCTTTTCGGGGTTTTTGTAAATATTTTGAAAATAATATCATTTAGGAGAAAAACGACCAAGACTTAAAAAGTTCTAAATTAGTTTTGCAATATCGGTCCTGATCAGTTTTATAAAATAAGCGGAAATGGCAATTTTTAACAAAATCTGTTTTTAATCAATAATTTGGCCTCTGCACAGATGGATTGCTTACTCGAAACTATATTTTAGTTATTTTCTATAAATTGTGAGATCCCAGTGGTTCTGGGGGAAAAAAGGCAGCTTTCAAAAGCTTTTTTTGTTTTTTGTAAATATTTTAAAAATCATATAGCATTTAAGAAAAAATGATTAAGAAAAATATTGTAAAATTAATTTTAAAAATTTCTGTAGGCACTTTTTTAAATTTTACCGGAAATGACAAATGATAGTTTCATTGAAAAACTTGTTTTACCGAAATCCGGAATTTATTTGTTTGTTTACAGTTTACAATTTTTTCAAACATAGATCCACTCCATACTAACACACTCCATTTTTAGCAAGGTCTGCCGATTAATCACGGCTGTAAAGCATGAAATGGACCTTCAATTTGCAAAATTCAATTAAAATATGGGGACTACTTAGTCTGTTGGTTAATTGTATACATGTTTTATATGGGTGTACTACGAAATCTCGGTTTTCAAAATCTCGGTTTTCAAAATCCCGGTTTCAAAATCTCCGTTTTCAAAATGCCGGTTTTCAAAATCGCAGCGTTCAAATTCCCGGTTTTCTTTTCTTCTAGTTCTAATTTCACAAAATAATTAATAAAGCTTTTAAATTGCAAGATTTGGTACTTGCAACATTTTGTAATTGCAACATTTTGTAGTGATAATATTAATAAAAAAGTAATATTTTGTTAATGAAACATTTTGAAATGCAATAATTATAGAGGCTAACGGATTCGATAACTCTCACGGGCACTTAGCCCTCCAAAATCCATCTCTATTAGCCATTTTCTAGAACTTTATCGCAATCTCATTTTTGAATTTTGTCAAAAAATCATTTAAGAGTCCCATTTTTCCACATGCCAAATATTAAAAATTCAAACCGGGATTTCTTACAAATCGGTTTTTTTTTTATACAAAACCGGGATTTTGAAAATCGGTATTTTGAAAACCGAGATTTTAAAAAACCTGGATTTTGAAAACTGGAATTTTTAAAACCAATAGATTTTGAAAACCGAGATTTAGAAAAAAAATGAGATTTTGACAAACCGAGATTTCGTTACACACCCGTTTTATTTGTATTATTTAAAATACATAGTTTTACGGTCTAGGCATTTTGAGTATTCGGAATGCAATTTTCCGGGTTTTCTTTTAAAATTTCCTTAAGAAATTGAAGAAGAATTTTGACTATATAAGACAGTTTTTAACAAAATTCCAGGAATCTTAATTTTTCGCTTTAGAATCAAGAATTCAAGATCTATGACTGTATCCTTTCATGATAAAAGCAAATCGGGTTTTGGCCATTCACTCCTCAATTTTTTTTATAAAAACAAATTAGGTCTATTTTGCTTTAATCGAAATTCGTCCTCAATATGCCATTTGCTACTGGGGTGGAGCTTTTTATGATAATCCATAATAATTCATAAAAACTATGAAATAAATAATTAGAGTCACGAGTCGTTAGAAATTTAGTCATGCATTGCGAATTTACGGCTATCTATAATAGGTATCACTTAAGAAGTAAAATTTGTTAGAAAACTCCAAAATTCAAAAAAACGACAACGGCAATGGCGAAACAACAACGGCGGAAAAAAAAATTAAGGACGGAAAAAGAAAACCGCGAAAGAGTTGGAAAGTCTTGGCCCCAGAACAGGGATAATAAAAAAAATATAAAAAAAGAACGATCTCGAAGACATTTTCTTTGTTGTGGTTGCTGTTCTTTATAACAAATTACCCTAAAATTTAAAATTAAATCAAAGTAAGGCAAACTTTGCTAAATAATTTATTTTCGAAACTTTTTGTGACTATCAAACGGATTCAACGATTATCAGCTGCATTTTGCTGGGATATCTTTTATGAAAGTTTGTAGATTACCGAAAATTCTGATACTTAACTGAGGGGAAAATTCTGATACTAAAGTGGAGGTTGTTCGAGCTATGGATATATGGTAGTTATAAATTTTTCTAAATTAAAGTCTATAATGTTGTACCAACCATTCTCCCCGGATATTATCCCTTGGTCATCCTCTAGTCAGTACCCTTCTCCTTCGTCATTAATTCGCCATGCCTTTTCCGCTAGATTATTACCCCCGGTCATTACCCCTCCCCGCCGTTACCTCCAGGATTTCTAAATCTTTTATGCCCCTGATTGTTAACACTCCTTCCCCCATCTCAACGGGATTTCCTATGGAGATTTTACTATTCATCGAAATAAAATTTCAATTTATATAGTGATTTGAACATTTCGGGAACCTAATTGGACCGAGTGGTTGCTCTCAAGTAACAAATTATATAGAAACACGAATATTATTAGGAATTTATATATTGTTTATCGTCCAGTGATGCTCGGAAAGTTCTCTTGGACAATATGTGTTCCCAGACAAATTGTCAGTTTCTTAAAATGCTCCAATCGTCATGAACAACAATATTAGTACTCGTATTCTTCAATTGCGTAGAACATCATTACTGCCTAAATTTAAGTGAAACTACCCAAATCTGGTCCATCAGTTGAGGCATTGTAAGAAAATGGCTATTTCTATGAGGCGAAGTTTCGATCTTGGGATAATTGACCGCTGGTAATGACGCCCCCCCCCCCCCTATTGTTCGAGGTTGGTTTATATTAAGCGCAAAAAACATATATATTGTGCGGTGGCAACCCGGAAATCTTTTGTTAAAAAAAAGTCAAAACTATGCCACTTTTGTCATATGTTCGTTTACAACACACAACAACGCGTTTTGATTATCCAAACTTATTACAAAAATGGTCATGCTGTGACATATTGTGTCTGGAATTCGCAAAATTGTTGAACGTTTTAAAGAAACTTGATCAGTTGCAAATCGTAGAGCATATCGTCCAGTTCGAACTCGTAAAACAGTAACAGCTCTAAGTGAAGATGCATTAACAGTGAAATAGTGAGCGCTATCGTGGCATGTTAATTGAATTTGTATGGCCAAAATTGGATGAAATTGATTTAGATGATCTTTGGTTTCAACAAGACGATGCCGATGTCACACAAATCGTATCTTTCAAGAAGTTCTAATGTCAATTGGCAACCAAGATCATGCGATTTGACACCGATAGATTATTTTCATAGCGGGTTTTTGACAAGTAAAATGCATAGCAATGATCCACAAACAATTCAAGATCTAAAGAACAACATTCGAGCTGAAATTGAGGTCAAAGCCTTTGCTATTGGAAAAAGTAATCAAAACGTTGATGTTCGGATGCAGAGCAATGACACTATCATTGTAAGGTTTCGAATGATTATCAGCCGATTTGGATATAAACTAAAACTTAGGAAAAGTTCAGTCAGGCAGTTTAATAACAAAAAAAGAGTGAGTCCATTAGTACTCTCAAGGAGATGTGTAAACATGGCATATGTATAGTGCGTGTGTATGGTTTACTTTGAAGGAAGAAGAAATGAAATTTTTCTAACCAGGGGCGGAATCATGAACGCCGCACGGAAATTTTAGACGGTAGAGAAATTTTATATGGAAAGCAGTAATAATTCTACCGGTTTTATTCTGTTGTTTCAAAAAAACCTTACAAATTCGTTCGATTGCTATAAAGCTGACGAATGAATTATTTTTTTTCTGGCTTGCTATTTGTGTTTTTTTTGCGAAACAATGGAACAAAACCGGTACAATTATTGCTGTTTTCCATATAAAATTTCACTACCGTTTAAATTTTCCGTCCGGCGTTCATGATTCCACCCCAGATTTTTTCATTCGTTTATTACCATCAAATTGGTCTATTACTCTTTCGGTATAACCAACGCAATTGGCCTATGGTAGCTGCAAGCATCAAAGACGTGGTCCCATATCTCGTAGTACATATATCTTATATTTCTCACATATCATACTTGATTATGTCTTCGACAGCTTTATTCGGCGAGGTGTATACAACTATCAAAAGCATCTTATATCGCCAATGGGTTGTGTTGTTACGCTCATACCAGTTGTTTGTCCAACGATGATTTCCTTAAGCGAGGTGACTGTATGAGTTCTACTTGAATTTTTATATACTGCTAATCCAACCACCCGCTGACTATTTCTCTTGAACTGAACGTAGCATTGAAAATTAGGAAAATTGAACATGCAGGTTCTAGGAGAGCAAAAGAATTGAGCATTCCTGCGTGACTGTATCAGTTAGGTCGAGGTGAAGCGACCCGAGATTCTGGCAGTTCAATGTTAAAAACCAGACGTCATTATTATATCGTACAAAATTCGCCATTACATCCTGAGCTATACTTAGCAGTTTTGTGGTGAGGCGCGTTAACTCATTTTGAAGAGGACCAATTGATGATTTCCTTAAGCGAGGTGACTGTATGAGTTCTACTTGAATTTTTATATACTGCTAATCCAACCACCCGCTGACTATTTCTCTTGAACTGAACGTAGCATTGAAAATTAGGAAAATTGAACATGCAGGTTCTAGGAGAGCAAAAGAATTGAGCATTCCTGCGTGACTGTATCAGTTAGGTCGAGGTGAAGCGACCCGAGATTCTGGCAGTTCAATGTTAAAAACCAGACGTCATTATTATATCGTACAAAATTCGCCATTACATCCTGAGCTATACTTAGCAGTTTTGTGGTGAGGCGCGTTAACTCATTTTGAAGAGGACCAATTGAGGTTGCATTTTTACGTTCATGGTAGGAGACATAATCATTGTTAGCCGACGTGATGAACTGCTCTACGAGATCGTGATAAAGCCACATACACAAGTTGTTGGCTGTGTTTTTTATCGTAAGAGTATACTATCTCGTTATAGGTACTACTCTCTATAGTGCATAAATTGTGGTGGCACACGCTGTTCTAAATTTTTTTATTTTTTCTGTTCGCTGAAAATGTCGATTCGTCGATTCGTCGTTTCTATTTAATTTTATAAATGTTTCTTTTATCAAATTCTTTGGGAAAAATGAAAAGAGATCAATTATTTTTTGCTCCAAAGAACACGAAAAAAGAAAAATGGTTTGTTTACATTTGTTTAAAAGGAAATCAAAACAAACAACAACAACCAAAATGTTTGTTGTGAGGTTAGGTTTGCTGTATACAGCCGCATCTTCAACAATTTGTAATGGCAAATTATCTTTTATTTTAAACGTAACGAAAAAATAACACTTTTAATTAAACCAAATTCACTTTAAATTACAAAAAAATTAATATTATTTATAATATTTAATTTAAATAAACACTTATAACGCACAAAAAAATATAAACACCAAAATTATAATGCCGATAATGGAAATGGCGCGTTTTTTGTTTCTTTGCTTTGACACTGACGTTTTCTTTTTTTTGATCACAAAACAAATCCTCCAAAAAATTAGGATTTCGAAATTTGATCACTGATCAAAAAAAAAATCAATTATTTGCTTCCAAAGAACATGATCAGGTATTTCTGATCAAAATTTTTTGATTATAATCAATTTTTTTTGATCATTTTTTGCCCAAAGAATTTGGTGTTTGTTTTCTTTCCATACTATTTATATATACATATACACTCAGACTATGTGTATAGTACAAAATTTATATATGTACTTTGTTGTTTTTGTTCTTTTTTTATTATTTTATATTTTGTTTCTTTTTTTCAATGAAGATATTTAAACGTAGTACGTCATTTCCGTTCGTTTCATTTGAAAGTTTACTACCATACAAAAATTTTTGGCATACGCGCGTAAAGATGTTTACACATCAAAAATATTTCATTGGTAATTCTGTCGATATCAATAAATAAAAACTCAAATAAAACAAATCGTTATAATTCACAACATTTTTCCCGATAAGTACAAATGTTCACAATAAAGCAATTTTGAATCGTTGAGAAATGCATATTTTGCTGATTTCAATTTGCCTTTGTGAGCCACTTTCACTTAGCAAGCTAAATATTACTGATCATTATGAAATCAAAGTGATTCGGCAGATCCCTGAAGTCATTGCCAATAGAGCACTGTGATAAAGTAGCATTACATGATTTTGAAGCAGGTCACTTGGGCACTCATTTAATAATTATATAGAAACCATATTATGTACAGTATATAACTTTCCTAGTGTTATTTCAATACACTAATAATATTTAAATTTCTATTTAAAGTGTATTTCCTTTTATTTAACCAGGGCTTTATTGTTCTGTAGACAATCGTTAAGATAGTTGACAATTCACTATAGTGTAGAGCAAATCTGCCGATTTGTTAAAGTGTATACAATCTGGTTGATAATGATTTAGCAAGAACTTTAGTTTTAGTTTTAATGGGTATTATGGTTAATTCGGTATTCCATTATTATTTTATGTAAAATAGGTTTAAAGACCGGAAAACAGTGGCTAAGGATAAATCTGCGGTTTAGTATATTCAAAATCAAAAAATTTCTAAATATGTACTACAGTCGAGTAAAGTTACTTTTTTCCATTTTTGATATTTATATACTGAAAAAATATGTGCATAATATGTTTTATGGTTCATTCACGCACTTTTAATTAAATCACTTTATGGATTTCTTTCGTTATCCTTTAATATTGTGTCATTAATTTTTATTTGCACATACTCGTAGATACTTTGTTACACGCACCTATGTGTGAATACGTACCGTTTATTTGATACATAAAAAATTACGCACCGTACACAATCATTAAAAATACAACCTCTTAACCGTTATTTAATTATATACACAAAGTACTTATGATCTTAAATACGATTTTCTAGTGTAACTGCATTTCAAACACGGAAACTTGCCATATGTGTTGAGACAGTACACACGTATCGGAAAATTCATGTGAAAATATAAAACGTGAAGTTACGTTATTTTATTTACGCAAAGGGTTGACATTATTGTAATTAAATTTTCTTTTCTTTTCGAAATTCTTGACAAACATTTTGCTATTTTTATTTTTTTTATATTAAAAACAAAAAAAAAACTTTTTCTTTTAAACATATTATGTTTGTATTATGAAAAGCTCCCTACATAATCATAATAAAATTCACATTATACTTTGTGCTTATAATTCCACTTTGGCATTCAGCGTTGAAAAATAAAATGAAAAACGCAAAATAGCTCCGTTTTTTGGCTTTGTAGAAAGTTTTGCGTTCTTTGTTCGGTGTGTACGATTTGCTTTACTTATGTATCCACTGAAGTAATAATCTCTACTGTACTTAAATTTTTTTTAATATTTAAAAAGATTTAAACTATTTATATTTTGTGTGTATGTATACATGACTATGACACAAAATGTGTAGAAGGGTGAATAAACAAAAAGGGGAAAGTCATCCTTCGTTGTGTTCTCCCTGAAACAAACAACGATATTTGAAAGGAAAACTTTTTCCTTGGCTTTTTATGCTCATTAAAATTTTTGGTGTAATTATTCGCATGAGTTGTAAGTTTATGGTGTTTGAAATAAAATGTTTATGCTTTTCCGTAAGATTTTATTACAATTTTTCTTCTCTTCTTACGTGCATTATTATCTTTTTATAAATGACATTAGATTATGTATACATGTTATCTGAGATTTGCCTCTAATACTTGTACAATGCCTGCATGTGTGTTTTTATACCTTAGGTTCTACTAGCACATGTATGTAGCTTTGTATGCCTTATCATAAAATAATATGTATGAAATGATATGGTGCAGGTTATAAAATTTTGAGTTAAATTATTATGACATTATCATGATAATGGTGTGGATTATCATCACACACAGAATATATAAAGTAGACTTATTGGCACATAGTATATAAGATCTTTCTTAAATGTAGGTATTTTAATATACGTATTCAGCATGTTTAATACATAATTGGCTTAAAAAAGATTGAATACGCGTGAAAATTAACATACAAATCGGACAAATAATCAAAATAATAATTTTGACTTTTCAAACACTCAAAATGAAATATACAATGATTCGATGAAAACTGCGGTTAAACATTTTTTGCGAACATTCTTCAATATAAAATTTTATCGGTCAATTATATGAAACCTATTTTACACTAGTTGTGGCCCACGTCTTGATTCACATGGTCTTCAATTTAATGCGATAATATATTTATTTAGTACGAGTATTTGGCAAGCGTCGCAATGCCATTCAAAAAAATAAAAAATGTTTGTTTTAATTCGTTTTATTGAAGCGCTTTTGGTCTTGTGCGACACGAATAAATCAGATGATTTTCCTACACATGAATAGGCCATATACAGCTACTCATGTGAGAAACCCACACACGTGTAGCAATTGTATCTGGCTTTGTTGATGATAGTTTTAAATGCGAGTCGCACCAGATACTGGAAATGATTGAATTTTAATCTTCTCCTTAATTCATTTAAAATTGTACCTTCGATGATAAGTATTGTTCAACATCTTTTTCTCTAAAAGCCTGGTACCGTTGTGAAGTCAAAGTTGATTGATACTTTGGAGAGAAATGATATAGGTACGCCAATTTTAAATGTTAAAACGAGCAGATGTCACTGGTTGGTAAATCAAGTGAATTTAAGAATTTAGTTGGATAATTGACAGCTTCGTATTGATTCGGTGCAGTATTGGTTTATTTATACGCTGTCGTTTCGCCTGATATTTGAATGATTGACATTGAATGATGAAATTGATGACATTGACATCGTTGTTTTGTCTGCTAATATAGCACGTGCACTGAGCCACTGATGATTCTTGTAACTCTGTGCAATATTCTGTGCGATTTTTGTAATTCTGTGGGAAAACTTTGTGAATCAATTCGCCTTTGGTTGCTGTGATTTTACAGAAGTTTGTTGGTAACGTATGATACGTTGTGTGATTCATAGATTGAAATTTTGAATTTTATATATCCAACAATTGGTTTGGCAAAAGTTTAGTGGATGCATCATGTTATAGTATACGACTCTACTCTATGATTTGAATATTCATCGTTGTTGCCAGTGCAATATTTTTTCGTTTTTTCTCTAAAACGTACAAATCAACTTAAATCCGTAACTTAAATCGGTCCAATAGCTGTACATCTTCGATTTGGTAGTAATTGCGTAACTTAGAATGAGAAAATAAACCGCAACAAATCAGGGAGTGCTTCGGCTCCAGAACAGGTGGCAGGGATAAACAAAAAATGTCGAGTTTTGCAGTTCGGAGAAATTGATCGATGTGTAAGCACATTTGCAAATATGTCAACAATGGAAGCGATATGGCAGGTTTTGGAGAGGAAAATTGAACTGCAACTATCAATGAAATAAGCGCGGCAATGAAGCAATAAGGGACAATTTGTCATTTCTAATCCACGACTGACAGCGCTATCCATTTTCAAGGTGCGCTTCATCCTATATTGCTTCATTGCTGCGCTATGATAAAATTACGCAATGAAGAGATTACTCAATGAATAGAAAGTTATGAATCTGCTAGTGGTTTTCTAATTTTAAACTTAAGTTAAATAAAAGTTATTTTTTAATTAAGGCATGTGGTTTTTTATTGGACTATTTAATTACTACAGAACTGTTATAATAAGAAATGTGTTTTTCCATAAACATTAAAATAAATATCGAACGATCAATCAGACCACAGCGTGATGGCATAAACCATATTCAATGTTTTTAAATGCCAATTTGTTTAAGTAGATGAATTATCCATCTTTAGAGCAATTGTAGAAATTAATTGCGAAAAAAAATACGCCACCAGTTTATGTTTTTCTCGTATAGAGTGCGTACCAAAATTAGTGGAACATTCGAATATAACAGTGGTTATTAAAATATATGTTACACCAACATAAACTGACTAGAAAAACGGTACGTGTACGTATTTACGTAGATTTATTCATTATATATTGCGGAATATAATTTAACCATGGCAAATCGAGTATACTCTAAATTTTGAAAATTAAATGGTTTTCATCAACCGCATGTTGTTGCTGGTAACCGCCATTTTGAACCACATCTGGATTACAAATAAGGGTAGTCATGTTATATTTTTTTTATTAATAAACTTTTTTTAACTAATTTTTTGTTTCAAACCACTACTATGTTTGTTCCTTTTTTTATTATTATTTCCAGTGTAAGAGTTAGTTAGACAAAGATTTCCAATACTTTTTCTAAAATTATTTTACTCTGGTTACTTTTTTTTTATTATATTGTCGTTAGCACAGCAATATAAAATTCGTTTAGTTGGGAAAAATTTATTTTGTAAAATATTTTGCTTGATTGCTCTGATCTTAGTGTTGATTTACAAATTTTAACTAACACTTGGATAACATTACGCAAATTTTTTTCTTCTTCTTTTTCCCATTTTATTTCATTATGTTAAATAAAACTAAGCTTGTTATGAACTACTCAGAACTTAATATTTTTTGTTTTTTACTTTTCTTCATTGTATCGTTCTACTTTTCTCTGTCGTAAGTGATTTTGTTTTCCAGGATGGAGTGAATTAAGTGGAAGTGAAGATGGAACGGTGACATGAGGGGTGAGTTCTTGGTGGTAGGTATGGTTGGCTGTGCTCTTGGTTTATAGATCCTAACTATTTCCGTTAACAAACAAAAATCCAACTGGTGGCAATTGGATACATTTTTTCAAAAGGTTTTAGTTACTAATTTACTATCAAGCACATGATACATACAGGGTTAATGGTTGATGGCTTTATATTTATAACTTTTAGGAGCACGGTTAAATTCACACTTAAATTAAACGGCAAAATGAATCTCAAGGCCAAAGTTTCCTTCGACATAATCAGTGTTGTGCGTTTACGCGTATTTCGGAATTATCTACATTGGTGTCGAAAATAGTGTAGACAATTGATTTTTGACGCGAGTGAACTTTTTACTAAATCTTACTAATTATCAAATGCTATTCATTTGCATATATTCAGGGGCAAATATTTTTAATTCTTTTAAATAAAATAAATTTTAATTTCTTTTGTAAACATGATTTAGAAAGTTATGAAACAAATATTTAATTGTTTTAAAGATATTAGTAAATCAAAATAAATTAGGTAAATTTATTTAATTAGAATCAACAATTAATTGATCATTATTTATTTGTTAAAAAACCTGGTTGTGTTAAAAGGAAAGACAATAGAAAAATAAAATTACCATCGCTCTCACGCTGTTTTTACGTTAGCTAATTAGTAGTACTGTAATTGTAAAAAATTATAAGACAATCCCTTGAATTTTGCTACCACTACATCCATAATGACTGAAAATAGTGATTATTTATAAGTTTCATCGTTTCATATTTTGACAAAAAAAATTAAAATGTATTTTATATTTTAAAAGAATTAAAATATTTGCCCCTGAATATATGCAAATTAATAGCAAGCAACATTTAGTACGATTTAGTAAAAACTTTACTCTTCTAAATAGGACGGTTAAGTTTTTACTAAAACAAAACTAAATGATTTTGATAAAATTTAGTATAAACTTCACTACCATGATTTTTGCGTAAACATTATCGATAATTGGTAGAGTATTTAGACAACTTGTAGCATTAAGCGTATTGCATTGGTCCCCAACCCAAATAGATTCATCTAAATTTAAAATGATTTTGGAATTACATAAATCCAATCCAATTTTTAGTACTAAATGTTTGTACTAAAATATTAAGTGTTATTTCAAACTACAAAGTCGACATAAATATTATTAAAATAAAATTTAAAATATTAATAAAATCACGAAATATGCAAATATATGTAGGAAACAACATTTTTACTTTCAAACATTGAAGCCAATTTTCTTTGACGTTCCAACCATACCGTCAAACTTGTAGTGAGTGTTAGAATCAAATCAAAAAATTTTCGTTATTCTGTTTGACCTTCTTATTGTTTATTTTTAGATATCATTTAAATTTTTTTTAAGTTTGAACGCAAAATTTCATTACAATATTTTTTGTTACGATTGTTATTTTACTAAGCTTCGTAAACAACATTTTTAATTTAAATTAACTTTTATATGGTTGGAAGCATAGAAATGGCATTTTGTAGCTGGTAAAGCTGGCTTATTCTGACTCCTGATAGAGACTTCTCATATATCGAATAAAACTCCCGGATTCTATCCCCGAAATTAAAAATAAATAATCAGGCAACACAAACATAATTATATCGCTTTAACTTTTGTGTGAAGGATGCGCCGAATTTTATTATACGAAAAATAAAAATGTTTATTAAAATTATTTTAATTCTCAAAACCCCCAAAATAAATTTAATACTTTAAAAAAATGATTAAGTTGAAGCGATGAAGTTTTGTAACAGAAGTAATATCCAGTTTCGATCTGATAAGATCCTGAAAATATTCACTCATCTCATCAGGTCATGCCGACTGAATATTACAACAAAATAATCACATTTTGTGTTCTATATTTATGTAGAACGGTGTATATCCTTAACTCTAGTGAATTATATGACAATTCACTAAATTTGTTGTTACAAACTTACATCTTATTCACAGCTGGATTCAATCGAATCATCATTGCAAGTAATTTTTATATTTTAATATTTCCTTTACCAAATTTAATACTGAATTAATTAATTAACAATGTGTTACAAAACTTCATCGAAAAAAAAATTAGCTTCAACTTGATCAAAAAATAAAAAATGGGGGGTTGGCTTGGAAAAGAGCATAACACTACAATTGTTCAGGGATTCTAATACATTCCGTATGGTCTTAGGGTCAATATGTTCAATATCGCTTTGAATTAATTAATTAATTCAGTATTAAATTTGGTAAGAGAAATATTAAAATTTTTAAAAAATGAAGTAAAATTATATTTAAATTTGCTCTTAAATTTGTCAGATTATGATAATTTGGTTATAAGACGGGAATACCTCTTATTTAGGAAAATATGAAAAAATCGTAGCAAAATTAGGCTTCTACATTTACATGTATGTAATTCATTTTGACCAAACAATAATGTTTTAATTTGAGATGTAAAAAGTTTTAATTTGTCGGATCTGAGCTATATGATTTTGAGATAGCTACATACCCATATTTCACTTTTAAAAATCTTACCGTTGCAACCTAGCAAATTTAGGCACCAAACAAAATATTTCCATTTAATTCATTTTTGACCCAAAATAACATTTTAATTTGACAGGTAAAAACTATTAATTTATTGGATCAGAGCTGTATAGGTTTTGAATAGCCAGACCCATATGTCACTTTTGGCAAAATATGAGCAAAATCGTACCGTTGTAACCTATAGCGAAATTTGGCTCCACACGAAATATTTCCATGTAATTCATCTTTGACTCAAAATAATATTTTTATTTGACATATAAAAAGTATTATTTTTATGTATACTTTTAAAGTATACATTTTACATGTCAAATTAAAATGTTATTTTGGGTCAAAAATGCATTAAATGGAAATATTTTGTTTGGAGCCTAATTTCGCTAGGTTGCAGTAGTACGACTTTGTTTATATTTGACCAAAAGTGAAGTATGGGTCTGATTATCTCAAAACCATATAGTTTTATTCCGACAAATTAAAACTTTTTACATGTTTAATTAAAATATTTTTTCTTTTCAAAAATGAATTACATGTAAATATTTTGCGCGGGCCCTAATTTCGCTAGGTTGTAACGGTACGGTTTTTTCGTGTATTCCTAAATGTGAGATATGGTTTTATAACCAAATTATCGTAATCTTAAAAATATATGAGCCAATTTAAAAATTATGTTACTTAAAGTTAGAGAGATATAATTACCGTAGTGTTGCCTGATTGTTTTTTTAAATTTCTGGGATAGAATCCGGGGATAACTTTACACATGTGACACCGTTTCTCTCGCTCTCTTCGGATAATGAGTGAATGATTCATTGATCCTGAACCAGCCGTGAAATTTTATTTTATTGTCACCAACGGGAATTGAACCCGGGACCTCCGGTCGCTAGAGCAAGCATGCTGAAATTATCAAGCGATATCCATTTCCGCCAATCATGACAATTGCTTCAGAATATTTGTACTGGGTCGGGATCATTTACAAGTTGTTCAAAGCTCGATTTTAAAATCCCGCTTTACACAATGCAGTTTTTCAAATCGCGATTTGGATATTGGAAAGTGAGATTTTAATAGATTGTTTCAAGACAGTATAATATGCTGAAAATGCATAAAATAATTGATCGATCTGATTCATGATGAATTGGCATTCTATCATAAAAGTTTGCCATCAATAGGACAATAAATTATCATTATATTCCGAAATTTGAAAGTGAAAAACATTTTAAAAACTGCGTGGGATGTGGCTGATTAACCTAAACATGAACAAAACTAATTATTTGCAGATTTTAATTATTTAACAATAATAAAATAAACGGACATGTAACCGTACACATGTGATATTATATGAATAAAAATAATTCTTTTTATTTATTTATGTAACTATTTAGATAAAAGTTATTAACATGCCATCGCCAGGTAATATATAAACGTATATAATTTACCTTTTGACATACCAAATAGAGAAATTAAATTCAAAAATAACAACGAAACCACGAACAGAATTTTAGGTTACCGCACACACAAAAAATATATATAACCAATCAAATCACAAAAACACCAACAGACACATCAGATTGTGCATTTTACTAGATATATTATCAGTTTTTTCATATTGGGTTACCTATCACCATAAATATATGTACGTACATATTATATTATACCCCATACGGTTTTTTGTGATATAATATGTTAAAAGGAAATAAAGACAACTACTACTGTGCACAGGATATTATCTCAATAATTTTGTTGTTGCTAATATTTTTCAATACATATGTGAATATAGGTACACATACCGATCCCCATTTTCAGGATTCATAAATTGAATCGATTCTCATTTTTGTACCATTTCATAAATACCATACTATTACTGTTTTTACCACCTCTCATCCTGATAAATGTTTTATGATTTATCAACAGGAATATAAAAACCGATGAAGAATGGTAATTTAATAGGAGAATAAAGATATAGAATTTTTTAAAGTCCCTTTTTTGTTTTGGCAGGGAATGCAGTAATATCAGACTGTAAAGACCCCATTCAATTTTGTCGGGCTACCACCAAATAATAATAACAGTAATCGTAATAATGTATTTGAAAATGAAAAATTGAGTTATTTTTGTAAAAAAAAAAAAAAAAATTGGAAAATTGCTGTGGGGTGGAAAATGGGTGTATTTTATATAGAGAGTCATCAAAGTAGTTTTGATAAATCCGGGGTGCGAGTACAATTTTTATTTAAAAGAAACAGCATGATTAATTGAAACATTAAAAAACTGACTTTGAAGTATGGTATTGGCAGTTTTTAATATAGAACGCATGCAAGTTTTTAATGGGCATAACTATACATATCCATATGCATGTACAGCTTCCCGTGTGAACTATAATAATACAAAATTTTAATGTTAGACAATATAATCCGGTGTCTGTTGTATACATACATATATACATAAATTAGAACATTGCAACCGAACATAATATTATGAATAATAGAAAATGTAATCCACACCCATAAGCAATGTGTTTATAATAAACAGTATAATGCTCGAGATAAACCAACAATATAACCGCAGCACACAATATTGCAAAAGAATTATTGCCATCAGCAATAACCAAGGTGAATCTTAATTTTAAACAGTTTATAGAATTTCCCACAGAGATTATTAAACCAAAAACAAAACAATTCTATACAACTGTTTAAAGTTTTTAAGTAAAAGCATAGAGAAATAAACACAAAAACAAGAAAAGCTTTAAATAGTTTTTCACTATACTGATTTTCATTTTATGTTTATATTTCATTCTATTTTACAGTGTTTTCACCATTTCAAAACTATACACAAAGAATACAAAATGAACAAGTAAGTTGCTTTTATCTAATAAATCTAATCTGACAAATACATTAACTTAAACTTGAATATGTGTATGTGTATATGAGCGTATGTATATGTTTGTGTACGCCAGTTGTTGTTGCTTTATTACTATTCCATATATACATAGTTTACTATAGTTGTATGGTACCGGGTTGGTTGAAAAACTAACGTAAAAAAATAAATATCGGATGGTAAAATTAAGATTTTGTATATTGTTCAAAAATTACTGTGCAACAACAATAACAATCTTTACATTTCCTTGCACTATATAATATAACCAAAATCGTTATGCTACATCAAGCTTCCCAAGTAATAAATTTTATTTTTTGAAAAATTTTCAGAATTTCTATTTCCTAGTTAAAAAAAAAAATCTTGACATTTTAGATTTTTGCATTTTACTCTTGCTTGTGTAACATATGGAACTGAAATTTTGGTTCAAATGCCGTACACAAATGGGATGTTTATGGTTCGGAACAAATAGATGTTCATAATTGAATTTGTGAAGTAAATTTTGGAAAACGTGTCAACGTTAACAAATAAATTATTTTATGTTATGTCTATTAATAAACTCTAATATGTATGATAATCTCAATTTTCAATATTTACTGATAAAATTGTATCATTAATTATTAATATTGGTGGGCTACACATATTTTGAAGTGCATTCCGAACTTTTCTATGCCAATAATACGGATTGCTAAAATTTAAAAAAAAATATAAATTTAGTTAATAGTTTTCAATTTCCTATAGAATTTATAAAGGTTATTGATGGTACTAAATATTCTGGAATGATACCAAAATTCCGACAATTTTCTTGGTGTTACTTACTAAAACTACTAACCGGACAAGTGGTGCAGTGGTTAAAGCTCCGGCACTTGGGCCGAGAGGTACTGGGTTCCGATAATCAGAGGCCATTATGTCATAACGCCATTATGTAACGGACGCTAAGTATTTTAGTGCCCGTTCAACATAAAAGATTTCAATGGTATGGAAAGTCGTGCCATACATAAATATTGACCGCAGAAAATTTTTAAACTTAAGATTACTTACTCTCAAAACAAAATCCACACACCCACACAATACCGTTGCCTTAGTGAATCATTTTCTCAATAATAATTATAATGATAATAAATTGATAAAACGAAAGATTTCGAAAATTCAAATCAAATATAAATAAACTGTATTTAGAAATAATTGTAATTGAAATGTTTATAATTGATGTTAATTTTGAAAAAAAAAACTAATAATTCCTAAGCCCTAAGTACGCGTACCATACATAGTAATAAGTACAATTCATAAGACTAACCAATATACTATTTGATTAATAGTATTAAATTATTTATAAATTTATATAATGTCATATAAATATTATAAAAGAAACAAAAAAAAACTTATACTAATACTTAAATAATTAGACATATAATTTGCAAAACACACTCATTGCGCATGCGATAAACCGTACTATCCGTAAACGGGAATATCCATAAACCATAGTATCCATAAAGATTGGATGTATCGCGCCAATTCTTGAATATTTAGAACATGGGTTTCGAAGTGTTGTAATATATCCATGCACTTAGATAAACACTCTGGAACCTCCAACCAAACATTAGGCCCGTGTATTTCGAACGGAACCAGATAATCATGAATTACACTTAGCACTTTAGCAGTTTTAAATGATAACTTTTAATTTATTGGTGTCGGCATTATAAGCGGCGTATATTATATTCACCGATTGTCCGCTAGTATTAGTCGCTATAAACAGGAATGTCTTCGTTTGAAGGACACCGGACAAAATTTATTGTCAAAACTAGGAGCTTTACTCGAAGTCCAGGAAGACGAAGATCTTAATAAAACTATAGCCGAAATTAATGAGAAAATTGATCTGCCTCAAGATGAGTACATTACTTCGGATGAGGAAGTAGATAATATTCCATCGAACGAAAAGACGTCGCCCAAAACGAAGGACAGTTCAAAGCATGGAGACCAGATCCCTAGTGAGGAAGAATCCGGTGATGATGAATCGCAACCTAAAATAAAACACTGCACACCAAAAAAAACAGTTGGAGAAAAAGGACCAAATAATTCTCAAACAGAAACCATTCCACCTGGTGACGAGTGCTCAACAAAATCTAAGGTGAACCATATTAGCAGATGGAAAATCTCATTTAGTGGAGAATCCGAGGGTTTGTCGGTAGAACGATTTTTATTCCGAGTTGAACACTATGCCATGACGTACAATACCACAGAGGCAGCCTTGGTAGCTGAAATAGGAGTTCTTTTAACGGGAGCCGCAGCAAATTGGTATTGGTGCCATATTGAAAGGACACCTGATATTAATTGGGAAAAATTAAAACGAGATTTCTTGGAAAGATTTCAAGATCGAAGAACTGATCATGAGGTCAGGCGAGCTATGGAATCTAGGAAACAAAAGCCAAAAGAATCGTTTCGTGATTTTTATAACGATATTCTCGCAATATCTTTGCAATTTAGATGTCCGCTTAACGATTCTGATATTCTACACTTATTACGACGTAATATGAGATCCGGATTGCAAGTAGTAATGGCCGACAAGAATATTAGTTCAATCGCAGAGCTCGTGCGAAGATGTTTAGCTATTGAAGATGCTTGGAAACGCTCGGGTTACGAACCGGAGTTAATATGTTCTTGCAGAACTATTCAAGAGTACACTTATAACGAACCGTCATACAGTGTATCACAGATAATCTTGAACCCGGACATAGTTTATGCGCAATACAATCAAACGGGAATTATCAACAAAACCTTAAATTACCTTTTTGATCGAACGGTACCGATTTACGCTCGTCAGATGGAAATAATCTCATGATATGTTGGAATTGTTCGGACATAGGGCACACGTTTAAATTTGGTCCCAGGGATATTTCGCATAGATTTTGCTTTGGATGTGGTCGTGCAGCCCGGCACCTCGGTTTGTGAATATTCCCAGACCAAAAATAGATACGATGAGAAAGCCCGAAGTTCCTCACAAATCGTCCACTACCAATCAAGAATTAGACCCATTTATTACGTCCATTGAAACCTACTAAGACTAAAACTTACCTGACACGTCCAGTTTACACTACTGATTTCGACATAAAATTTCCGAAAAATATGCAACATACTCAGACCTTCCAGATGAAAAGACGAAATCGTACACGTCGATACTTTCAAAATAAACGCATATTACGAAACATCATTTCTGAAACCTATATTTCTGATTCTATCCATTCTTTAGCTGATGCTCGACCATATGTTGATTTAACTGTTAATGACATTCCCTATCGAGGATTACTTGATAGCGGTGCCACAATATCTGAAGCATGTGAAGTTATCCCAGTTATTCAGAACTTAGCCATTTCCTGAAATTTGAACATACGGCTGGTGCTGGCCACTTGATCAGCAGTTACTTAATTACGTAACATCTCAAAACATCATTCGCTATTTCTGGTACAAGAAGGTCTTGGAAGTTATAGACGATTTTCATATAAATTTATATGGGGCCATATCGAAGCTGGAAGATTGTGCCAATCCTAACATACGGCTTGCACTGGGGAGCTTGCCATAGTTTGCCCTTATTATTACCAACTCGAAACCTCAAAAATCATTTCCGGCCTTGGAAGTTCTTAAGAGATATAAATTTTTATTTAACTTCACCTGAGATTTTGGAACTTGGCCATTTCCTCAAATTTGAACATACGGCTGGTGCTGGCCACTTGGGCAGCAGTTACTTAAATGCGTACCATCTCAAAACATCATTCGCTATTTCCGGCTCAAAAATGTTTAGGAAGTTTTAGACGATTTTCATATAAATTTATATGGGGCCATATCGAAGTTGGAAGGTTGTGCCAATCCTAACATACGGTTGACATTGGAGCGCTCATTATAAGTTACCTTTATATTTTAAACTTACAATATGGCGCGTTATTATTTCGAACTTAAAATATACAGAATTACTATTTTCAAAACACAATACATTATTTCCAAGTATTTGTTTTACATGAACAACAAATAAACGAGAAAAACTGGAATGTGATATTTTGTTGTTGTGTTTATAATTTAAATCGTCTTATAGAGGTATAAAATGATAAAACTGGGATGGAATAGAATAGTTTCGTGTAAATAATAATAAAAAAAATCCTGGGATGAAAAACTGGAATAACTTCACATGCTTGATATCTGCATTAGGTTCTGGGAGCGAAACTTTTCTAAATGATCTGTAAGTTAAAGTGCATTATTTATCCACGACTGTTAGCACTACTTCAGGTGAATCAGAAAAATGTGATAGGTCACATTTTTGCAAAAATAAATTTCAATAATATAGTGAAGGTCATGAGAATTCATATAATACCTACCCTTAAACAAAAGCTTTACCTGGGCATTGACTTTTGGAAAACTTTTCATCTGCAAATTATTCCTATATCTATTTCCGAAGTTGACGACCAGAAATTTCAAGAAAAACCTGAAAATGCTTTGAAATATGAGCTAACCGTTCAACCAACAGAACAGCTGAATAGAATTATAAATAAGTTTCCTTCATTTGGTAAGCTTGGTCTTGGTCGTACCAATCTCTTAATGCATCACATCAACGTTGGAATGGCTAAACCAATAAAACAGAGGCACTATGCTGTCTCACCAGCTATCCAGAAATCCCTGTATCAAGAATTAGATCGGATGTTAGTTCTCGGGGTAATTGAGGAATCCAACAGCTCGTGGAGTTCCCCAGTGACATTAGCACGAAAATCAAACGGCAAAGTTCGAATGTGCCTAAATGCCCGTAGACTGAACGAGTTTACGATCAGGGATGCGTATCCGCTGCCCAGCATTGACGGTCTCTTGAGTCGGCGTTCACCATTCCTGGTGGCCCCTTGTATTAGTTTACGGTCATGCCGTTCGGCCTATGCGCCTCAAACGATGTGTAGGTTAATGCACCGGGTGATACCGCACCAACTTCATGAACAAGTGTTTGTATATTTAGACGACCTCCTCATTACCTCGGAAGACTTCAACGAACATTTAAACTTACTAAATCTTAAGAAGAATTTTATAATCGTCCGTGAATTTAATTTGTTTAAGAATTTTTTCGGCTTTTCGGACAAAATATTATTTTAAAGGACATCCATACGATGTTTACGACTATTTTAGTCGCAGAAACAAAGAGGCCATTTATTAACAATATTTCTGCCACAAAAGTAGAAAAAATGCGCTCCCCTCCCCCAAACCTTTAACCACAGGGCAATAGTCTACACAAACCCTTACAAAAATGAGGAATCCCTTAGGTAACTTCTTGGCAGCTTGGTTTCGTACTGATAAAAAAGTTGGTCTACTCATCAGGTTGCAACGACCAAACTGCAAAAATACAACTCTTGCTTTGTACCGATAATACAAAACAAGAACATATCGATTTAGCGAATTAAATAGCACTAAATCAGAAACCACAGGAAATTCTCACTATGTATTGTTGTGATACAATGCACTAATTTTCATGTTTGGAATTATGGTTATGGATATACAATCTTCTTTAATATAATTGTATACAATCTCACTTAATGACCATAATTGTCCATAATATAATTAAAGCTTTGTATTATTTCACGATTTTTATAATAAAAATACCTATAAAAGGGAAAGAGGTAAACGAAAAAACTCTCTCTCGATCTTGATGTAAACAAGAAAATTAGTGTAAAATGGCGATAGTGAAGTTCTAGTTATTTGTTGTAATGATAATTATAAAATTTAATAAAATTCAAAAATTAAATAAATTAACATTATTAGACAAAGATATTTTGACTCTAATAAATTTTGCTAAAAATAACAGTGTTTTCCTAAGCGATAGTTATTATTATAGGGAGCACTAACAATTTGGTGGCAGCGGAAAAAACACGCATAATCTAAACATACAAAAACTTTAATTTATAAATCACTTAAATAAAAATCATACACATATAATAATATTATTTAAATACTAAAGTGTGTGAAATTTAAACATATTACTTAATATACCTAACACTAAATAATTATCCAGTGACGCGTAAATTAAACGTTACCTGTAACAAATAAATCGTCGTCTATGTAAAATATAATCATATTAGAGAAAAAAATCCTGTGTCTAGTATTGATCATGAGATAAAACAAGTAGTACATCGTTAAATCGTGTCTTAGCGTTTACGTGTGACAAAAGTGCAATAAACCTAATTTAAGTGCGAAACCAAAAAAAAAAAAAAAGTACTTATCATCATAGTACGCAGCATTACTAATTTATTGCTTAATCAATCTACCAAACAAATCATCACAATTGGTTTTCAACATCAATACCGTTAATTCATACCATATTTTAATTTTCATCACTAAAAATCCACCGTCATCTATACCGTTTTCAAAATTACATCATCAATGCCGTAATAGTGTAACAAATTTTACTATAAATTTCGTCATCAACAAAAGTCATCATCATCTAAAATTTGCATCATCTTACAATACCGTAATCTGTATTTATCATCATTTCAACGCATCAAAAATCATTATAATTCATCATCATCAATTATTATCAATATTACAAAGATATACTACATCATCTGAGTATCTATCATCATTTGATAATCAATCAATCAATCAAATGGTTCTTCAAATTGTGATCAATTTGTCATCAATATATCATCAAAATTATAAATTAAATTAATTCATCATTACCAATCATCATATCACCATATGTCAACTAGCGGTTTACTCCATTATTGAAAAAAAATTTACGCAGGTATCACCATACTGCTAAAATCGTAAGATATTTAATATTTGTAAATTTAGCAATTAAGTTTTAAAGAATAGTTCCTAATATTAGTTCAAAAATTGAATTCAAATTTAAAATTAAATAGAAATTCTAGATCTATGCGTAGAAGATCTAAATCAGTAGAAAACAATTTTTATGACGGTCATTTTACTCGATCAAGAAAAAAAGAAATCAAAATGTCACTTAATTTAGATTTGGCTTTGAAGATTATTCCTGAATTCAATGGAGATTCTTCAAATCTACATCGATTCCTAAACTGTTGCGATTTAATTTTTACACCGTTAACAAACACCGAAGATAAAACCAGATTTTTATCGCTATTGCATACGAGGCTTACGGGAAAAGCATATGATATAATAAAATATAAAACTTATGATGACTGGAAAACACTCAAAAATGTTATTTCGACCGAATTCAGTGACAAACGGTCCATACAACAACTGCAAACAGTACTTGTAAATATACAACAAACAAAAAGTGAAAGTGTTCGTGAATATTCGAAAAGAGTGGAAAAATTATTATCAATGCTCAATGATGTTTGCATATCCAGTGAAGGCGTTAAAGCAGCCGACGTAATTAAAAGTTTAAATTCTAAGACAGCGCTAAAGGCATTCCAAGAAGGATTACAGGAACCAATGAAACTTATAGTCAAAGCGTGTCGGTTTCAGGACTTGGGCGATTCCGTAGCGAAAGCGTGCGAAGAAGAGTTAAACGTTAAATTTAAGTCTAGTTTACAACCAAAGTACAGTCGAGAACCAAATACTAATAATTATACTAGGTCGTATTTGTCTTGTAATTTTTGTAATAAACCCGGACACTCAGCTGATAGATGTTTTTTAAAACAAAAATCATTTAATAACTCAAACAATAAAAGTCAAATACAACCGTTTTCAAAAAGCCATTCCAATTTCAATTCATCTTTTAAATCACCGGTACTTGTTTGTGCATATTGTAAATTCAAAGGTCATCATATAAGCGAATGTCGAAAAAAAAGATTCAATGATGCTAGATTTTCGACTTCAAATCAAACTACATACAATATACAACCTTCTACATCAAAAAACTCGCCGGAACTCGAACAATCAACCAGCAGCACTCCGGTTCGAGTAAGCGAAATCAAGTAGAGTGCTTGTATAAAACTGAGAAATTTAAAATTCCTCAATATTTTGTCCAACCTCATCCTACAATTTCATTAAATACTCATAGCTCTAACAAATCCAAATCCACAATTTTAAATTTTCAACAAAATTCTATTTCTTCAAATTTGGAACATCCTAATAAAACCATGACAAATTCAAATAGTCAATTACCATATAGTCAAAAGGTCTCTATGCTCTTAGCTAGTAATGTATATGGAAATAAATATGTAAATCTCAATCTCGATATTTTAAATAGTTCACCAGAAAAATTCTTACTCGATACTGGAGCAGATATTAGCCTAGTAAAAAAGGGCTTTATCAATAATGATAGTTTATGTTACCCAAATATTAAATGTCACATGACAGACATCACTAACGAGGTTATTAGTACATTAGCCGCCTGTAAAGCAATAATTTATTTACCCAACTCGATGGTCATATATCATACCTTCCATATTATATCCGATACTTTTCCAATCTCGGGAGCTGGGATCCTCGGGAAAGATTTTCTCAATGATAATCAATGTTCCATTAATTATTCAAAAAATATTTTAGAAATTCCTAATAATTCAGGAGTTACTATACTTGAATTATGTCCAATCAATGATAAAATTGTAATTGCCCCAAGATCAAAGCAAATTGTATCAGTGAATTTCGAAGGTACTAATGGAAACGAATATGTTTGTTATTCAAAAGAAATCATGCCCGGAGTTATTATCGGAAATTCATTAATTCAACCTGAACAAAATAAGGTCAATATAAGCATTATGAACATAAATGAGACGCCAATAGAAATCGATAATATCGAGCTTTCCACTGAACCCTTACAAAACTTTAGATTGTGTCAAATTAGTTCTTGGTCAAATGTAATAGAAAATAGACTTTCACATCTTCAAGATGTTTTAGATTTAGAACACCTAAATAATGAAGAGCAATCTGCTATATTACAAGTTTGTAGAGAATACAATGATATATTTCATCTGCAAGGAGATAAGCTTAGTACGACCGAAACTGTATTTCACAAAATTCCAACTTTTCCAAATACACCTCCTATAAATATCAAGCAATATCGTTTACCTGAAGCTACTAAATCTGAAATAAATAACCAAATAAATCAAATGTTAGCTGATAATGTAATTGAACCTAGCAAAAGTCCTTATAACTTTCCATTACTAATAGTTCCAAAAAAATCATCTGACGGTATTAAAAAATGGCGAATCGTTGTTGACTACCGGAAACTAAACAACATAACAGTTGGAGATGTATTCCCTCTTCCAAATATATGTGAAATATTGGATCAATTGGGAAATTCATCATATTTTAGCACGATCGATTTAGAACAAAGTTACCATCAAGTCCCAGTACATTCACATGATAAACATAAAACCGCATTCAGCACATCTACGGGCCATTATCATTTCAACAGGATGCCTTTCGGGTTAAAAGGTGCACCCGCAACCTTCCAAAGATTGATGAACGCAGTGCTGACTGGGTTGAATGGGTTAGAATGTTTTGTGTATCTAGATGACATTGTTGTGTATGGTCACAATCTGCAAGATCATATAAATAAATTAAAATCTGTTTTTGATCGTCTACGTCTTAATAATTTAAAACTAAATCCAACTAAATGTCAATTTCTGCGAAATGAAATAGTTTATCTTGGACACATCATTACCACTGAAGGTATTAAGCCTGACCCAAATAAATTAATTGCCATAAACAATTATCCAGCTCCGTCTAACCCTAAAGCAGTTAAATCATTTCTAGGTTTAGCTGGATATTATCGCCGGTTTATATCTCAATTTTCATCCATCGCACAGCCGTTAACCAAATTATTAAAAAAGAACGAACCATTTATCTGGAATGAATTCTGTGACGAGTCATTTCGCAAGCTGAAATCCTGCCTTATAAAACCTCCAATTTTGCAATACCCGGACTTTTCAAAACAGTTTACTGTAACATGTGATGCAAGTGACTTGGCTATTGGAGCCGTCTTGTCTCAGTCGTTTAAGTCTATAGACCTACCAATAGCTTATGCGAGTAGAATATTGAATTGTGCCGAAAGGAAATATGCACCCATAGAGAAAGAGGTTTTGGCCGTTGTTTGGGCTGTCGATCATTTTCGACCATATGTTTATGGAAGAAAATTTTTCATAGTCACCGATCACAAACCTCTTGTATGGTTGTGTAAGATCACCAACCCATCTTCGAGACTTATGAGATGGAAAATACGTTTGGATGAGTACGATTATGAGATAGTGTACAAACCTGGGAAAGAAAACACTAACGCTGATGCCTTAAGCAGAGTCGAAATTCTTCATGATGCCGAAATAGGTGCGTTAACTCGAGCTCAGTTAAAATACAAAATCTCAAATCAATCCAATGTTCAAAATTCAAATTCTCAACTTCAAAATCAATCCAATGTTCAAAATTCAAATTCTCAACCTCAAAATCAATCCAATGTTCAAAATTCAAATTCTCAACCTCAAAATCAATCCAATGTTCAAAATTCAAATTCTCAACCTCAAAATCAATCCAATGTTCAAAATTTAAATTCTCAACATCAAAATCAACCCAAAATTCAAAATTCAAATTCTCAACCTCAAAATCTGTTAAATGATTCAAATTCTCAAAATCAAATTCAATTCAATAGTCAAGACAAAATTATATATTTAAGCGATCCGGAAATAATACAGGACATCATTGCCGAATTCCATACTAGTCCACTGGGAGGCCATCAAGGGGTGTACAGAACATGCAAACGTCTACGTTCTATGTATTACTTTCCAAACATGTATCGTATCGTAGAGCAGTACATCAAAAATTGTAAAGATTGTTCTCGGAATAAATCCCATAAAATCACAAAAATGCCTATGATCATAACGACAACTTCCAGGAAACCATTTGAGAAGATTTTTCTGGATATCGTCGGTCCACTTCCATCCAGTTACAAAAATAACAAATATATCTTAACATTACAAGATGACTTGACGAAGTTTTCCACTGGACTCCCCTTACCGGATCAAGAAGCAACAACCGTTGCAAAAGCGTTTGTGGAACATTTTATTTGTACTTTTGGTGCACCGTTTTCCATCCTATCTGACCAAGGCTCAAACTTTATGAGCAATGTGTTCAAACAAATTTGCAAACTTCTTAAAATTAAAAAATTTAATACTACCGCATATCATCCACAGAGTAATGGAGCTCTAGAACGATCACATAAAACTCTAGGCGAATATCTTCGAAATTTTTGTGGTCGAGACCCGCTCGATTGGGATTCGTGGGTAGTATATGCAATGTTTGCTTATAATACTACACCTCATAAATCGACAAATTTCATGCCTTACGAATTAGTATTTGGCTGTAAACCAACAATCCCAAATTCTTTACAATGTGATCCCGAAGTATTATACAACTATGACGACTATTACAACGATTTAAAATTTAAAATGCAAACAGTTTTTCAAAATGCCAGGAATAACCTGCTAAGCTGCAAAGTTAAATCTAAAAATTATTACGACCGAAATTCTAATCCGACAAAATTTCAAATTGGTGACATAGTAATGTTAAAAAATGAAAAGAAAAATAATAAATTGTCTCCTATATGGCTTGGTCCATACGAAATATCAGACATTAATTCTGAAGTAAATTCTACAATTCAAATAGGACGATTTTCGAAGGTCGTGCATAATAATCGTCTTATTTTATTTAAAAAATAATTTTCTGCTTATTTATGTCCTTTAAAATTCATTTTTTTACCTAATTTGAATTCAATTATTAATTAGTTAAGAAATTCGATTATTATATTGTATTAAATTGATAAAATAAATTTTACTTATATTATATTCAAAATAAAAAATAAAAAATTGAAATTTAATTACATAAATTATTAATTATATTATCGTATTGTATAAATTTAAATTTTATTGAATTTAGTTAAAATTATACCTACTGCGTATTACTTCTTTCTTAAGGGGTAAGGTGTTGTGATACAATGCACTAATTTTCATGTTTGGAATTATGGTTATGGATATACAATCTTCTTTAATATAATTGTATACAATCTCACTTAATGACCATAATTGTCCATAATATAATTAAAGCTTTGTATTATTTCACGATTTTTATAATAAAAATACCTATAAAAGGGAAAGAGGTAAACGAAAAAACTCTCTCTCGATCTTGATGTAAACAAGAAAATTAGTGTAAAATGGCGATAGTGAAGTTCTAGTTATTTGTTGTAATGATAATTATAAAATTTAATAAAATTCAAAAATTAAATAAATTAACATTATTAGACAAAGATATTTTGACTCTAATAAATTTTGCTAAAAATAACAGTGTTTTCCTAAGCGATAGTTATTATTATAGGGAGCACTAACAGTATGTGTGTGTAACAGCCAACACATATAATTAAGGGGAGCGCATTTTTTCTACTTTTGTGGTAGAAATATTGTTAATAAATGACCTCTTTGTTTCTGCGACTAAAATAGTCGTAAACATCGTATGGATGTCCATTAAAATAATATTTTGTCCGAAAAGCCGAAAAAATTCTTAAACAACTTACTAAATCTTGTTGCATCACTCCTTCAAAAAGCGAGACTTACCGTAAGTTTAGAAAAGAGCAAGTTCCTTTCGAAAGAGATTCGATATTTGGGCTATGTGGTAGGCGATGGTTGTCTCCGAGTCGACCACGAGAAAGTAAAAGCGATTGTAAATTTCCCAATACCCAACACCGTAAAACAGGTTCGTAGATTTCTAGGTATGTCGGGGTGTTGTAGGAGGTTTATTCCGTCATATGCAACCATAGCAGCACCCATCTCCGACCTTCTCAAAAAGAGCCGAACATTTATTTGGAACCAGAAAAGTCAAGAGGCCTTTGAACAATTGAAAATTGCATTATCGTCGGCACCCGTATTATCGCATCCAAATTTTAATCGGCCGTTTTTTTTCAATGCGCTGCAAGTGCAACGGGCGTTGGAAATTTTCTCTTTCAGCGGGGGGATGATGGGGACGAGCACTCTATTGCATATATGTCGCAAAAACTTAACGCAGCACAGCGGAATTAATCCATAACTGAATTAGAATGACTCGCCGCTGTGCTATCCTCCATTGGCTTCACATTTTGGAATTTTGAAAATACTGGAGTGGCTACAACGTTTGTACTAATGGCCAGGTATGGCCACTCAAGTTCGAAATTATATACGGGATTGTCAAACTTGCAAACAAGCAAAGGCTCCAAACCGATCCACTCAGCCGATGATGGGACAACAAACCATTACCGTTCGTCCGATGCAGAGACTTTATATAGACTTTTTAGGTCCTTACCCACGTTCCAAATACGGTAATGCGTACCTTCTAATAGTCTTGGATTGTTACACTAAGTACATTTTTGTTAAGCCTCTAAGGAATGCCTTAGCCACTGATGTTTGTAATTTTCTTGAAAAGGTCATATTTATAACCTATTCAGTTCCTGAAGTTTTGATATCTGACAACGGAGCCCAATTCACTTCGTTGCGCTTGAAATCTCTACTAAATAAATATGGTATAAAGCATATGATGTCACCGAAATACTCACCTCAATGTAACGCGTCGGAAAAGGTCAACCACTCGATTCTCAGTGCTATCCGCGCTTATATCAATGAGGATCATCGAACATGGGATACTCATATAAATGAAATTGTCTTCGCTTTGCGCAACGTAAAGCATGATTCTACCCAATTTTCCACACATTTCTTAATGTTTGGGTAGCTTAATTAAACCCACGGAAACGAATATCGACTCTTACGTGACCTGAATTTAATTGCCAATAGTGAAATCAGTGTTGATTCAAAACAAAACCGCTTAAGTATGTGTCAACAAAAGGTGTTAGCAAGTCTCGAAGCAGCTTATAAACGGAATGAACATACCTATAACTTAAGGAGCAGAAGACGGGGCATATCCGTTGGGGAGACGGCTTATGTACGAAACTTCTCTCAGAGTGAGAAAACAAAATCTTGCTCAGCTAAATTAGCTCCAAAAATTGTAGAAGTTAAGGTATTAAAAAAGGTTGGTGCTGTCGCTTATGAGCTGTGTCGTCCTGATGGGAAACCACTTGGTGTATACCACGCAAAGGATATACTAAGGTGATTTGGTTTATGCCCGGCTTTTGAGACACTCAGTGGTCGATCGGTACGTCCCCACGATCTGTAACATGCTTGCATGTCCCAGTTGTAAACCCCTGTTGTTGTTCCATGCTGTATACATTGAAATAAAATTGTAGTAGATCCTCCTACCAACATCCAATGTAAATGAATTACCCCGTTTGTTATTTGGTAATGAGAAAAATTAATTTTGGTAATCAGTTAAGATTGAGGCGTGTGCTGCAAAACAATTAAAAATATGAAAAATTTAAATATCGTTAAGTGTATCAAGTTAGATACCAGGGTTGCACATTAGTGTATTTATTTTTCTTAGATTGTGTATGTGATGAAGAAAAATTATGGAATAACCTAGTGGACTTGTACGAATTTTACGATACTTATAGTTGTGATAATCCGATAAATTATCCAATTATATTCTCGTGATTACTGATAAGGCGCATTCAATTCAGATCTGCGCTGATTAGAAATATTATGGAGATTGAAAAATTTTAATTTATTCGGTAATTTTTAATTATACATCCACAAAATTTTCATTGTGTCATCTATGAACGACTGAAATAAGGTAACCATCAATTTAATTAGTCTGAATATTATATTTTTTTAACGTATGGCTTTTGTTTTTCGGCCAGATATTTCGGCTTTAACGCCTTCTTCGGTGGCATTCTGATTATTAAAAAATTAAAATATGTTGCTAATACTACTTTACAAAAATTTAAAAAATCCTTAACCAGTCAGGAATAAAAACTTAACTTAATAAAAACATAAGATTGCGATAAATGGCATGTCAATGTTATTACCCAGCCAAACTTAATTCTTACTTAAGAAACCCAACTGTCACATAATTAAAAAATAGTGCGCGCGATTTATCGCCCAAAAATAAGAAAATTGTGTCGCAAAATCCGATTTTTATTAAATAAAAAGTCGGAAACTATTTTATTTGTATAATAAATTACTAAATTAATGTATAAAGTTATTTGAATTATTTTACGTACATCTTTCACTTATATATGATAAAATTATTGAATTTATGAATTCTAACCTAAAAATTAGATTGAATTATGCACGTTGTTAAAAATTAAATATTAGTCGTGGCTTTTCTATTATTAAATGTTTGTGTTAATAAATTAATCAAAATACTTAAAAATCTAATCATGTTTTATTCATAAAAAATATAAATTGACATCGCGCTAATTTTGTTATTACTTAAGAATTATAAGTTTTGGATGGCTGGAATAACATTTTTATTTTTGTTTTTAAGTTTTTATTCCTGACTGGTTAGCCCATAGAAGAAATCATTACTTTTTGAAAAATTTGTAATATCATTGTACTTTCAATTTAATTAGTCAACAATTTAGGCAAACAAATCTGTATCAGTTATAAATTCAATTTTTTTCTAATCATGTCGCGTAATAAAAAAACGTGTTTGTTTGAAAACCATAACTAAAAATTCACAGTGTCGATTCTATAAAAATGGTAGCAAAAATTCGAACCATATTATGTATTTTATATTAATTTATTTAGTCCTTGATATTAATTTATTAAAGATTTTTTCGGCTTTTATACAGAGGACATTTGCTCACAATATATCTACAACAAAAGGTAAAAAAATGTATAAAGATACACAAACCCTTACAAAACTTCCTTAGGTCTCTTCATGATGATAACTTGATGAGTGATGAGTAGACCAACTTTTCATCAGCACGAAACCGAATTGTTCTGAAATAAAACTAACAGATGAAAACCATTCCATTGATAAACCGATTGCTGAAGCATATAAAATTAGTAAATGAGTCATTTTGCATTTCGAATGATTTTTCCAAGCGTTTTTCCAAACTGCAGAAACAAATTCTAAGAACATTTTTGATTTGTTCTGGGTCAAAAGAGAGCTCGGTTGGTATAGTATATAAAACGTTTTGATATTACACCGTAGTTGTTATTAGGTAAGTAAATATTGTAATTTGTGAATCCCATCAGATTGTGTGTATTGTTATAGATTAATGGTGTTAACCACCGTGTTAACGTCACACTCGGGGAATGTTTCACCGACGTTAGGAAACCGCTCTCCTTTTGATATTTGATATAAAACTGTAAGGGTTGTTTGAAGGTCATAATCAAGTAATTCTAGGAAAGTGTATTCAGATCTGTGAATGCCCTCGGATTGTGTTTACTGTAATGTATTAGTTTTGATAACCACCATAATCACCGATATTAGAAAACCGCTTTGCTTGCGATGTTTTATTTTCTACTTGATTTAGCCATTAAATTAGTCATTAAATTTGATACAACAACTTTTTTTTTGGCTGATATGTAAAATATTTACAGAATGCAGATTGGATCTTAGTTGCAAGACGCACGTTGGGACAACTCTCTTGCTCTAATGAATAACTGTATTCTCATTAATCGCATGATTTCAATTTCATCTTTTGGCTTAAAATCCTGATTATTTTGTATGGCGTGTAAATTGATACTAAATGCGATACTTCAAAAAGTTTATTATTAAAATATCTGTGGAAATATGACAAAGGTGATTATTCGCCAATTATCTCGTCTATAACATCTTCAATTTGTGTTTTTGGTTCGGGGATTTCAACACAATCCGATTTGTTGCCCATTGTATGTCGTTCTTACTATAAGACTCATATTTGTGTCGGCTTTCGTGAAATGAAGTATTTCTTTATTTACATCATTGTTCATCATGATACCCACACCAAGTTTTGCAGAGGGAAGAACAGTTATTTGTTGATCGTTGACATTTGACAGAATAATCAGTATCATCAAGCTAGCATTCTGCATTCTACTGATCGTTTATACCATCCTTCATTTGTTGTTTTTCGATTCTGAGTGCGGGACAATCCGCGGTTAATTTCAGGTCCTATATTCAAAACCGATTCATCAATTTCTTACTCACCTGAACTCTCCGAGACATAAATCTTACAATACAAAAAAAAAAAATTAAAATTGGGATGTTTAGTGTTTTCCGTAACAAAAATACTAAAAACTACTAAATTTAACAGCACTGTGATGTACATTATTCTTCTATAGGTTTAATTTGGCGAATATTTGAATTTTTCATAAATTTGTAGAGTCAAAACTCGTACGGAACGGTGCCACTACAAATATTTTATTTAAATAAAGTTAATTGTTCCGAACAGCTAAATCCATCCACTATTAAGCGGTATATGCCCACTATTGATAAAATTTCTAAGATTCTTGGAGTTTGCTTTAATGTAGCAAGTATGTTGATGAATATTATGCCTGTTCAAAAGTTTGACCAGTTAAGGTAAAACTACAAATCTTTTTATTTTAATGTGATTAACCATTATGAACAGCTCAATTCGTCCAATATTGGAAGATATATGCCTTTACTTGGTAACATCTCTGAGATTCCCGGAATCGACCATAGTGTAGCAAGTATTTTGATGAACATATGGATTTTATCAAACTTGTTGTATTAAGTATTGTGTGATGCCACCCCAAATCTTTTCATATAAATATGGTTAACTGCTTTGAATAGGTCAATTTATTCAAATAGTAGCTTCTCTAAGATTCCTAGAATCAACCATAGTGTTTCATGTTTTTTAGCAAATATTTATACTTTTATTAAATTTACCTGATTATAAAATATCGTGAAGCTACTCGAAATCTTTTAATTTTGATTTTGTTAAATGTCCTGAACAGCTTAATTCGTTTACTATTAAAAGACATATGCTCACACTTGATAACATCTCTAAGATTCCTGAAATTGACGATAGCGTATCACGTATTTGGGCAAACTATTAAGGTGTTATGAAATTCCACGCATCAACGCTTGCGTAGAACCACCCCAATTTTTATAATTGATTGTGATTAACCATTTTGAACAGCTCGATTCGTCTAGCATTGATAATATTAGTTCGATCATATTCAATCCCGATATCTAATACACTTTTTTTAATTTTTTTTAGTAAGAGATCTTTACTCACACTTTATTATTTTACTTTGTTTTTTTTATTGTAATAGTATTATTGTTATTGTTCCGTTCCAATAAAACCATTACAATAAACAAAACAACGTAAAATATAAAAATTCGTAAACACGAAAAAATAGTTGTGAGAATGAAATATCGATGATAACTGAGGAAGAATCGAATTTTGTAGGCTAAGCAGTAATTTGCTGGTACTACAACTACATGGTACGAGAACATTTTTTTATTAAAAGATTAAGTTTCTAATGGTTTCAGGGGTTTACAAAATAAAGGCTTTTTCAAATTGTCCATTGAAATGGATAGCGTTCCCGATAAATATGTATAGCAAAATATTTTTTTATCACTTTTTAGCTGAAAAGTTGAATGAATAATCTTAGTTTAGAGTTAAATAAGCTAGAATAAATCTATCGGCCGCTAATAAAAAAACGGCTAACATTCCAATGTAAATAATACAACATCAGTCGTCGCGATCTGATGAGAAGATTGATTTTTTTCAAAATTTTTTCCGAAATTGATTGTTGTGATCCTTCCAAATTTTCCATCTATATGTCAAAAATTAAAACTTTATTATTGCTAAACTTTTAATAATTACACTTTAATCTTTGTAACTACACTTTTCGTTAAAATGTTCACTTCGGTTATCATCCCTGATAGTCAATACTTTAATAAAAGTTGAATGGAGTTGACCACATAAAACATAAATACAATAAATATTAGCGGTACTATTAGGGCATTGATTAAGCCAAATGAACCAATAAACAAAAATGTCATTTTTGCTAATTAAATTGGCAAAATCTATTGCAAATAAAATATTTCTACCTTTCCACCATTTGTAATAATGCTAATATGAATTTTTGATAAATGTCTACAAAAAGGTACAATTTATACTGATTAAAATTCTAAGAAAGAATTTGTACAAGAGATTCCAAGATTTAATATTTAAGAAATTTAATATTTAAGTGACCCAATTCAACTTATATTAATTCTGACATCTACATATACATAACTTGAAGAAAATTTCGTAGAAAACAAAAACCATCAAAAACCCATTGCGGTTGTTGAAGTTTTCTTTTAAATATGAACCAAAGACTAGATTTAATCCAAGACCATGAAATAAACCAAGCAAATTACTATTTAACATAATTTCTACGATCCTAATTAATACATTTTTTTTGTAGTCACCCTTTTAAATACGTGATTAAATTTTTAAATTGCGTACACCAACAACATACTGCTGTTGAAATTTTTATTTAATGGGATTAAATAAATTTGCCTCGCACATGCTTTAAAATTTCAAAAGCAGATAACATGTTACGCACAAAATGATTCACAAATGGATTATCATTGGCAGCAATCTAAATAGAATTATGTGCAAACGTACGTATACATCATTTTGGTGCAAACTTTAAATCTGCTTAAATAAAAATCACAATAAAATTTATATCTAAGCAGCAAGTATGTATGTACGAATGTATGTTCTATGGAATCAGACAGGATGGAGAAAAATTTGCATATAAGGAAAGACAAAACAGCACAAAAATATCATTTAGAAAATATTCAATTCCCAAACCAATAATAAAAATAATAAATAATAAAAGTAATGAAAAATCATAAAAGATGCAATTCATTAAATATTTAATAAAATTTCAAAAACAAAAAATTTATTTATTTGAGTTATAATTAAATTATTTCTATTTTATTATACAAAAATAGAAAAATGTTTGGCAACAAAAAAGAGGTAGCTTTAAGGTATACATTTTATTGGTTTATGTTCAGAATACAAAAGGATTTTGATTTAGATACATATAAGAGATATTAGCATTTCTATATTGTACCATGTGGTGAGTGTGGTGAATTATGACAATTTTGTTAGAGTGTAGATCTTTGCAAATAGTTTAACAATCGAGGGTAGGTATATTGGTATGATCTGCCACATACAATACTCCTATAAACCACCTAAAATTTGTGGTCGGATAATAATTACATTCAACCCTTGCAAAAATGTGCATAATGGCTATTGTAAAAATTCAAAAATAAAAATTCATCAAAATTAAAAATGACCATAAAACATGGAAGAGGACATTGTAACATTGAATGCTGGTTAAATGTTTTTTTTTATTGTTTGGTTGAAATTAAAACAAATATTCTGATGAATGCTGAGATAATTTAAACCCATAATCCAGGTTTTGGTTTGAGCACCATTTACAATTTTGTTGCACAATTCTATACTTGTATACGTACATAATAAAAGGGTTGAATATGTTGGTTTTCATTATGTGCATGTCACAATAATTAAAATAATCATTGAAATTTGTGTTCAATGTAATCACACACCACCAAATATAATCCAAAGTGTTTATTGTATTGCTTTATGTAAATTGTATTACAACTGTATTTATAATCAGTAAAGTGGCATTCAAACTGTTATTCGCAGGGTTTTCTATAGAAACAGCACACTTCCAAGAAAATGTGCACAGCAAAAGAATAGTGTATTGGTTAATAAAACAATATTTAAGTTTATGTAACTGAAAATAGAGTTGCATGTAGTGTGACGCTGATTTGATAGTGAAAAAAAATAGTTTTGTGAAATTTGTTCTAACATAACGTGTACAAAATGCCTAATAATTGCAACACGAACTAAATTTTTATCTGCAGTAAAATCTGGAAAGCGCTTGATACCAATTTGCATTTAGAAATCTCTATAGTATTGTAGTACTCGAACGATACTTAGTAATCAAACTGTTTTCGAAAAAACGCTACTCGAAAGCAAACTTAATCTAAAACGTTGAGGACTTAACCGCAAAAGTTAAGAAATTAACAAATGATAATAGAAAATAAACTTTACACCTTGATAATGTTAATTTTAGGTTAAGTACTGTTGCGTAAAGTAGGTTAGTGCATAGTATTGAGATAAGAAAATGTCACAGCTCTTAGTTCAAAAGTTGAGACTGGAATTAAAAAAAACCTACAAGAGGTAACTTAATCTACAAAAAGTATCCACCGTATTATTGCTGTCAACGATAATCTATCGCTTGGGAAAGATTTCATTAAAAGATGTCGGAAAAATGTCTGTTGGTTCTCTACAACCCAGACGGATTGACTACTGATCAGAATGAAGGTTCATAATAAAGCTTTTCCCATAAATTGCGAGATCCCAATGTTATTTGGTTGAAATTGGTTTACCGGAAGTGGCATCTGGCAACCTTCTTAGAAGCGTTTTCGTGTTTTGCACATATTTTGAAAAGTATTTATTAACGAAGAAAGCTATTATGAATATGACTCAGAACACTTTTCCGTCTTTTAACAGGAATGAGGTTTTTTTGACAAAAAACTGTTTTTCGTATAGTAATCAATTAATCATGAACAATTTCGACCTCGAGATTTTTGCAGAATTGTCATTCGCTATATCGCTAGAAAAATGATAATGAACAAAAAAATTCTAAATTAATTTTGCAACAATACCGGTCCAGTTTTTCATAATTTAAGCAAAATGACATTTTTTGATAACAAATTGTTTCTCAGTAAAAATTTAGTACCTGTACAATCCATATGGATTGATCGGGATGAAACTTTAGCTTAACAATTTGATGCCGGAATTAATAAAAAGCCTAACTAACAATTTTTCTGGTAATAACTGTATTAGACTATTATATTGGAAAACAAATATGCAAAAAACAAAATATCTTAATTAACAACTGAGGCGTGGGAGCGTGGCTCAACCATTAGTACACAAGGCGCAAGGAATGATTAATAAACACTCTAATAAAAACGCAACTTTTCCAAAAGTGTTTTGACCTTATATAATTTATCATATCTAGATGTTTGTGGTTTTGGTTGACCTAAGTTGTCGTTCAAATGTATATGTTTGAGGAGCCATATAAATCGGTCCTGTGGCATGCAGGAACTTATAAAGGGATCCCGAAACTCCATTCTTGATGACCAATAGTCGCGCAAACTAGGGAGGTACTTAATACCCATTAGGAGGTTAATCCCAATAAATACTTTAATCTCGTCAAAGGTGGTGTGCACAAAGGAACTACCATTGTCACCATTATTCTGGACAGCATATAAATTAGTATTAAAAACAATGTGCTCAATTATTTCTTTAGAAGAGGTTTCCGGAATATTTGGTCCAGAAATCTCGTTAAATATTTTTTTTTTGATGAAGGCAATAAGAATCACTTCTAGTCCAAACGGTATTTTTACGAAATATTTGTTTCTTGAATGCTGCCAATGGAATACAATCATCGCTATCGTATTCGTCGTCAGTGATTTCTTTACTCTTAATTGACACTTCATCAATATCTTGATTTAGAAGAGTTTCAGTATATTGCTCTTCATCAGAAAGGTAATCATCAATGTCTGACTCAGGCTCAGATGGAATTTCTTGAAATAAATTAAAAATTCCGTCTTGATTCATTCGTTCAAGCGTGAGAAACGAATAACACTTTTTCCCTAAAAAAAAGTTACATTAGCCTAGTGTCCCAACAAATCGACCGCAACATTTAGCCCCACAAAACACAACACATAATCAACAAATACTACTCATTATTTTTAAAATACATATAATATTTAACATTTTTTTTATTTATACCACATAAATACTTACCATTCATTTTACAATAAACTAAAAAAAAATAATTAATTATCAAACCACATTCTCGTTGCACAAGTAACTATTAATATAACCTATAAAAACTAATGTTTCTATATTTTTATTAAAAAAAGGAACGAAATTAGTGCGAGAGAGAACAACAAATTCTCCCGATATGTGTGGTTACGTTGTTTATACACTAAGCGTTAAAATAAAAATTAATAAATATGTGGCTTAGCGCTTCGACCACCAGTACACAAAGGGTTAAGCTTTTTCCATAAATTTCAGTTAGAAAAACTAAGCGAAAATTACGACTTTTAACAAAAAACTATTTACAGCAAAAATTCGGTCTATGTACAGTCCACTACATACCGAGTTTCATATCTAAGCTGTTCGATAAATTTTGGTTTTTGACTTTTTCGATTTTTGCAAATATTTTAAAAGTTTACAGGGTATTTTGCGCGTGGACCACTAACATTTTTTGGTAGATTAGAGAAAGGGAGAGGAGGGTGGAATTTGGAAGCTGTAATACCATAGAACTGATGTCCTAAGTGTCACGGTAATTCAGACATGACATTTTTAAGTTTTATTTTTTTAAATTTCCCAAAATGCCGCCTTTAAATGATCATAACGTTTTTGTTTGTAGTCGTAAAAACACAAATTATCTTTTATTGTATTCTGCAATGTGATTTTATTCTAAATTAATCATTATTTAATACAATTGGTTTAAGAAAAATGACTTATGGACTTTCAAAACCAAAAAATGTGTAAAAGTATGAAAAATGTCCCGTGGCAAAAAACTAGCTAATTGTTATTTTGAAATAAGCTTTGTTTTAAATATTCTCCAGTTCATGCCCTTTCCATTAGTATACTACAAGTCTTCGAAATCAATCACTTTGTGGTCAAAATAAGAGACAATATTTTGTCCGGGATATTAGTGTCAGGGTTAAGAAAATGCCTTTTAAGTTATTCAAAGATTTTTAAAAACAAGTAAACTGGGTGTTAATTGCCTTGAGCTGTTCAGTCGATATTCCATTATCTGCTACCGGAATTGCCCATGTGCCGATTGTTTTTGATAATGACGGCTGCCCGACACATAACCAACGAACGGTAGCAGAATACTTAAATGATTCTTTCCAAAACTCATAGATTAATAGAGGTGGCCCTACTTCTTGGCCCTTACGGTTCGCAGACCTCAGGCCCTTCGATTCCTACGCCTGCGGACATGCTTAGAAAAAAATAAAAATTGAAATGCAACTTTGCACAACAACCATGGACATACCGCCGTGCATGTATTCCGCCGGAGGCGGTCATTTTGAACAAGATATACTAAATAAAGTTGAATAAAAATTTATCAATAACTTAAAAGATATTTTCTCAACCCTGACCCCGGCAAAATAATATCTCTTATTTTGACCACAAAATGAATGATTTCTATGACTTATCATTGGATAAGACATAAACTAGAGAATAGAAAAAACTAAGCTAATGAATTTGGAAGGTGATATTTTTCATACTTTTACACATTTTTTAGGATTTAGACGCTCATTCATAAATAATCTTTCTTAAACCAATTGTATTAAATGATGACTTATTTAGAATAAAACGGCATAAATAATAAATACAATGAAAGTTATTTCGTGCCTTTACGACTACAAACAAAAAAGTTATGACCTTTAAAGGTTTTGAGTAATTTAAAAAACGTAAAAATATCATATCTCAGTTACCGTGACACTTATGACAAACACCCTGTTTATAGCTAAATTTATTCAAATAATTTTTTATCCGAAATCACCAGTTTTGATAAAAAAGAATTTGTTTCACCAAAATTCCATGCACGCACTACCACTCCAGGCGGATTAACCTTTCGGAACAAAACTTCATACCTAACATTTTAGTTTATTTAGGAGATCTTTGCAAAATTAGGTGGGAATCTGTGTATCAACAGTGGCAGCTTCAATTGGAGCTTTCTGCATTTTTTGCTGATATTAAAAAGTTTAGCATTTACAAAAAACGACAAAGAATTAAAAGATTGAAATAAATTTAAAGATGAAATTTTCAACCAACAATATTTAGCCTTGTAGGTTTTCTGAAATTTAGACAGGGAAAATGTTTTAATGTTTATAAATTATAAGAGTTTTTTTCAAAAGTCCGTATAATTTAATATTCCCCTTTAGAAATAAATTATGATGTATTCTAGGTGTATGTACACATTCGCGGTAAAAGAACGGATTTTCACGGATTCACGGATTTTTTTGTTAACAAGCATTACAAAATAAAACTTCAACAAAAGTTGTTATTGACCTTTTACAATTAAATAAGTGTTGTGAATTCGTAGGTTCTTCGATTCATCAACTTAATAATTATCCGCGCCGCATTCTCTATTATTTCTCTAACTCAACGAAGCAAATGTTGATTATACAAGTGACGTCGACTCATTATCGTATGAGTTGGGAGGTTCCGGTATTTCGGATTATATTCAGATCATTGTTTTCACCCTGTGCCACTATTCTGGTAAATCTCCGGGAATACGGAATTGGGGAAAAAATTTGTATGCTGAGATAAAAAGCTATAGTGTTAATTTTATTGAAAACAAAATTAATTTGGGAATAATTTTTCGTGCCAATTTGGATATGGAAAAATTATTCCCAATTTAGAAATATTTACATCAAACTTTACTCCTTGGTAGGCCGAAAAACAAATATTTGAACAGAAATTACATATAAATTCTTTCCCCAATTTCTTATTCCCGGGTAATTACCAGAATAGTGCCACTGGAGGAAAACGAAATATTCAGTTTCAATGAATTAAATACAGGTCTGATTAAATTCTAATTAGGTGACTCATGAAATTCAGCCAAATATAAATCGGATGCGCAGTGTTTCACTTTATGAAAATGTTTATCGAAATATGCATATGGAGATACTGCTAAAGTTTTACTACTAGAAAAATTAGCAAAAACTTCACATGTTTATAGAGCAGGGTGAAGTTTTTACTAAAATACGGTGAACGTGTATATGTGTTGGTGCGTATCAAAATGATACTTGTTTAAAGCGGAATGTAACTTTCAATTTATTAACATTTTTTGAAATATTTGGCAGTTAAATTTAAAAAACCGAAAGAAATTATAATATATTTACCATATAATTAATCAATATTCACTAAGTCGAATATTGGGGTTAATAAAAGTTCTAAAGAAATAACTAGGAAGTCGGAATCCGAGGCAGAATAGTAACACATACTACAGCTTTGAACTACGTAGGATGAATAATTGAAATCAAATGAGATAACCGGAGAAATCAAAATTCAACCTCGAGTAAAATAGGTGGGGTTATAGACAAATTAGAAAAATAATACCAAGCTCCAAAGGGAGGAAGCTCCTCTTATTTAAAATTAGAAACAAATTTAATGAGAATTAAATAAAATTGCTACAATAGATATCCATAGAGACCTAAACACAACCTAAGGCATATGAATTATTAGTTAGAGTTATTCATGTTAGTTAGAAAAATTAGTGAGCACATCCTCATCTAGGGTTGTTGACAATTTAGAGAATTTTGTATTATAGCCAAATATATTAAGAATTCTAGAACTTAGATACCCCTGCTAGATAAATTTAAATACAACAATGTTGACTAATAAGGAGTGGGGACTATTTATTGAATTTTTTATTATGACTAAATATAATAATAATTCTTAGGACGACTGAAATATCCCTAGAGATCATAACACAAACACAGGTATATGTAGTGTTAGTTGTAAACCAATTCAGTAAGAAAATATATTCAGTTGTTCCCCACCCAAGGAACCGGAAAGTTAATAAAACATGCCCATTTTCAGGTTAACAGCCATTGAATTTACGCCTTTTTCCTTAATATTTCAATATTTTATATACAAAATTGTAGACTGTTTCCACCCCTGGATGGAGAGCTCCTTAATACTATTTCTAACTGACATGGTCCCCTACTAACACCCCATATACATAAGCATGTGTTAAGATGCCCAGTGATCTCTGCGTGGTGTTTTTATTATATTTGGTCATAATACAAAATTCTATAAATAGTTCCCAATCCTGGATGACGAGCTCCGCAATATTATTTCTAACTGGTATCATCTCACTAACACCCCAAATATCTGAAGTTGTGTTAAGATTTCTAGGAATACCTCAATTGGCCTAAGAATTTTTGTTATATTTTTCATAATACAAAATTATATTAACTGTCCCCTCCCCTGGATGGCGAGAAACTGAATATATTTTCTAACTGAAGTGGTCTCCAGCTAACACCCCATATATCTGAAGATGTGTTAAGATCTGTAGGGATATCTCAGTTAGCCTGAGAATTTCTATTATACAAAATTCTATAAATTGTTCCCATCCCTGGATGAGGAGCTTCTCAATATTATTGATAACTGGCATCATCTCCAACTAATACCCCAGATATCTGAAGTTGTGTTAAGATCTCTAGAATACCTCAGTTAGCCTAAGAATTTTTATTTTATTCGGTCATAATACAAAATTTTATTAACTGTCCCCTCCCCTGGATAGGGAGCAACTGAATATATTTTCTAACTGAAGTGGTCCCCAACTAACACACCATATACCTGAGGTTGTGTTTAGTTCTCTAGGGGTATCTCAGTTAGCCTCAGAATTTTTATTATATTTGGTCATAATACAAAATCCTTTAATCTATTTCCACCCCTGGAAGGGGGATCCTGATAATTCTTTCTAGCTGAAATGGTCCCCAACTAACACCTCATACACCTGAAGTTGTGTTAAAATCTCTAGGGATACCTCATTTTCAAGAATTCTTAATAAATAGTTTTATTTACTATATGGTATAATTTGTTGCTTAGAATTCTGAATACGATATATTTTGCCTGTCTGATTATGAGTAAGTTTTCCTTAGCGGTAAATGCAACAGGTTTCATTCTGTATCATTTATTGTACCATAAGATAGATTTGTAATTATTTTCTTTGCATTCCCTGATTAAAAGCAAATATGCACAGAAAGTTTGATAATTAGTAGTATAATGCTCGCTTTTTGAGAATTTTAAATATAGCTTCGAGACAAATTAAACATTAATGTAACTAGTCGAGATAAACTGGTTTTATATTATTCAGTTAATTTTAATAGGGTTTAATAATTACGTCCAAGAAAACTGTAATTTTCGATAATGTTCCGTTTTAGCCAGTTATTTCACTAACGCGAACACAATTAATGCGATAACGATTCCACATACGTAATTAAATTTTTGCATTTCCTAGATATCTGGTAAAAAATAATTATTAAATTAAAATTTGTGTTACGTTGCACCTGGCGGTTAACACTTCGACAATCCCAAAAATTACAAACTCTGTAAAAGTTAAGTTGCTGTGGCAGCAAATGTAATTTCTTAAGATAAGCGCAAAAAAATTCAAAACTACTGATCGTTTGAGGAAAATTGCCATTGATGCTCAATACGTATATTACTTCGTATTCTATAATATTTTATTCATAGGAAAACGTTATATTTTCCGCATACTTGAACACTTCCGTCGAACAAGATAAATGATAAGCACAAAATTGTATTATAGTTTTGTAATAAATAAAAATATTTGTTCAATACATGCGGTATAAATATAGAGACATAAAAGTTATACAATTTGCTTTCAATTGATCGATTTATCAACAATTTTTCCAATAACCAATTGTAATTTTGTATTGAAAATATTATGTACAATGACAAAATATTTAGATATGAAAGCAACAACAAAAATTTCATTTTTCTCATCGATACATTTCTAACAATTGATATTGTTCAGCTATTTCATAATATTTTCAATATGAATTTTCCACTGGTCTACAACAGTAAACGTACATATAGTCGAATATACGTATCCGTATGATTTTTCCCGCACTTGTAACTTTTCTGTACCTTATTTAGAATTTTTATTTTATTGTATTTTATGGGCAAATAAAATATATATTTATTGCATTGATTTGATTTACTGAATATAATTTTATATACATCTCTGGCTGAGTATGAACATATATAAACGTCCTACATACTCTCATGTCTCATCCCTTTTAGATTTTATCACTATATACACGGACGTGCATTTAAATCGAATCCTTTACATATAATGTGTACATAGAATTCGACATGTGTGTATTTAATACTCGAACGTATGAGTGTATAGGCAAACAAATAAATCGAAAAGATTTCAACGTTTTGATGTAATTATTAATGATTTATATGTGATGATGTCTGCATATATGCTTTATTGTTCGCAAAAATTCATATAAGCAACAATGCAATTTTCTCCCACTACGTACAATATACATAATATTGCATTTAATCAATTCAATTATGGGCTGATGCTACGAAGTTAGTGGAGTCCTATAGAATTGTAAAATTTCCAATAAAAATTATTATTAGTTTTCTAATCATATATCTTCGTAATCATATAGTAATTGTAACAATAGAAATATTTGAAATCGAATGATTTTTGAATAAATTTAAATTGCATATTGAATTGTATGGTTCCTTCTATACAAAAGATATTACAAATATAAATGATGATATTTACAAAGTTATTGTACAGTATTTAGCTGTTTTAGCCTAATTTAATCGATTTTTAAGAAATTACCAGGTTTATTGCAATGCTTTCAGAAATACTATACTACCCTAAATATTAAAAACCATAACATAATAATTGTTTTCTATGTCATGTCTCATATCAATTCATAATATAAAATTATTTATATTGTTACAAATTCCCATAGAATGTACATGAGATTATTTCCGTACGGCCTCAACACCCACCCCTCCCATATAATATTCCGGTACTTATGGTACTACGTATATAAATAAAATATAAACACATTAAACGTATACTTTTTAATTGTCATATTTTATTTATCAATGTCAAACAAAATTAAAATAATCTTACATATTGCTCCCAATTAATTTTCATAATTTTCTACCATTTTATGTATTATGAATGTTGTTATTTTCTTCTAGAATATGCACAACAGGAACAGACGTAGTTTTGGTATTTTAATAATAAATTTTATTTTTATGATTTTTCGGTTTTAAATCAAATTTAATTAAGAAAAATTGTTTAGTAGGTTGCCTAGAAATGATGGTAAATATACTTATATTTAGGGGTGGAACTGGAAGTTTAAATGATTGATTAGAAAATATATGTTATGGGGTTTAGACCTTAACGTCTGATTATAAAGCACCGTAAACTTAATACTAGAACGTTCGTAATCAAATAAATTTATTATTGAGCTCTGAATAATAAATATTATTTGGTATACGATACTTTTGATTTATCATCAATTTATTGAATGGTCTAATGTTTTTCCCTCCCCTTACACATGAATAATAAAAAACTTGAAATCTGACATCTCCTTTTATGCACCTTTATGACCGTTTAGGAACAGTTTATTTTATTATTTACAATGATGTACAAAAATAGCGCAGAAATCCATCAGAATATAGAAATACCAACAAATATTAGCTGACATTTTTGGAAAAATAAAAAATAGCCCTCTTTCTGCGATCTAAGTAAAGTATCATTTTGGTATTCGTTCTATTAAAAATTGTATTTGAAAATCGACCATTTTTGACGGGTTTTAAGCAATATTCTAGCGAATCATGTTGATGTCCACGAAATCTTACCTATTTTTTCCGGCAGCTCAACTAATCCAATAAAATTGTGATGAACCTATGGTTAATAAAATTTGAAAATTTTGTAACGGATCTGGAAGAACATTCGTGTAGCTGGGGAAATTTGGGATTCTCTATTTACCGTTATAATAGCATCATTTCTTGTTATTTGATCTGATTCAGATCATAAAAAGATCAAATAAACATAATTCCGTGAACTATTCAAAATGACATTTATCGTATTTTTTAGTCATTTATTTAGTTTATAATCCTGTGACAATTGACAAAATTGATTAAATATGGAATTTTTATTAAAAAATATCAATAAACAAAGAATAAGCAATCATATAATAATAATATAAATAAAAATAATAATTTAAATATAATAATCAATAATTAAATTTTGAAATAGTTATAGAAATAATTTATTAACAAACAGTATAATGTCACTGTTCTGTATTAATTTACGAATTATATATTGAACTATTGTAGCTATTGGAGACATCCAGCTCCACAGAATACAGCAGTAGTTCGACATCATCTTCTTCGGAGTCAGAGCTGGAAGAAATCATTCAAAATTGTATGTGCGTTATATAAGCCTACAACGGATGTCAATTCAAAACTCATTTCTGGTTAAGCCGCGCAACTGCTACACAACTCATAGGACGTATGTGAAGTTACCCCACGATTCTATCACAGAAAATAAAAAAAAATCATCATGTAACACTAATCAATAAAAATCCCATTTGCTCTTTTGTGAAGTTTTCCCAGACCAGAATTTGTTAAAATTGATTCAAAATACACAGTAATTGGTGAATGTAACCCAGCTCAGAATATATTCAAAATCACGTTAAATACAAAAATAACATTCGTTACTTTTAAATTATGAGAATTTAATTCAAGGTAAACGTTATATCTGTATTTGTACAAAATAAAATGACATTAGACATGATAAAGGTACGTGACACGTCAAAAGTATAAACTAGTCGGATTAAGGCTATGTGGTTCTGAGATCGTCACACTCCTGCCTTACTTTTATAAATCGTTCAGCGGCATCTACATATGTGAAATTGGGCCTTGGGCCAGATATATCCATACAAGCCGTATTTGAGCAAAAATTAAATTTAAATTTTGCACATTAAAAGTATAAATTATTAACTATTAATTAATTGGACAAATTTATACTTTTAACGTGCAAAACTTAAATGTAATTTTTGTTCAAATACGAGTTGAATTAATATATCCGGCACAGGGCCCATTTTTACAAAGGCAGGAGTGTGGCGATCTCAGAACCACATAGCCTTAATTCGACTAGTTTATACTTCTAACGTGCAAAATTTAAAAGTAATTTTGGGTTTAAATACGACTTGTATGAATATATCTGACCCAGGGCCCAATTTCAGGAGTGTGACGACGATCTCAGAACCGCATAGTTTTAATCCGACAAAAGTTCATACTTTTAACGTGCTAAATTTAAATGTAATTTTTGCTCATCAAATACGCCTTGTATGAATATATTTGGCCCAGGGCCCAATTTTACGAATTTGCCACACCACGATTTTTTTCAAACTCTTCTAAAAGTAAGGCAGGAGTGAGACGATTTCAGAACCAAATTGCCTTGACTTGTATAGATATATCTGGCCCTGGATTTTTTTCAAACTCTTCTAAAAGTAAGGCAGAAATATTAAATTATTAACTCGGTTTTGTGTACATTGCGCACTGGTATACTGACCAAAACGTTTTGGGAAATTAAATTCTCTAGGACGTTTGCCTCTGCATTCTTTTTTTTGAGTTTTCAAATTCCGCTGGCCTCGACTTATAGGCAACGAGAAATGCACGCGTCTCGCCATTCTGCTAATTTCGTTTGTCACTGGAATTTAAAAAATGTTATCCATATTTTACTTTTACATATACATATGTATTGCATGAATTATCTACGTTATATAAAATACAAAAATAGTTCATTTTTATCCATATTTCACTACTCGAATATCCGAAAAACAAATGTCATTTATTTTTTGTTATATTTTGATGCGTTTAGTTTCTGTTTATTTCAGTGCAACCAACCTTTTATCCACATTTTAATATCACACATAAACTTCAAACCTTTATATCTTCCAATATAATAATTTCAGCGAATTGATGTTAGCTTACCTTGTACCAATTTAAACGAGGTATCTTGCGGTAAATATCTTTCTACTTCCGAAATAATTAGAGGAAATCGAGATATCGTACGGCTCATAATACAAAAACAAGTTTTACTTAACACATATGAGTATGCGAATTCAATATCTACGAGTATTTTCTTTTATTTTTTTTTAATCAATTTAAAGTTTATTGATTATCACAGACCGAATTTTAAATATTTTTTTTATTTTTATTATTTTTTATTTTATTTTTCTGGTAATCACTGTACAATGGTCGACCAATAATGATTATATCGGCCATTTGCTGCAACAGTTGCACAACTCAAATTTCACTCATTTCAAAGATATTCGAATCAAACGATACCTATTTTTATTATTTTGTATCAAAACATACACAACATTATGTAGTTATTTCTAGTAAATCAGGTAAAATTTCATATAAAAAATCACTCAATTCGCGATTCAAGGAAATTAACCTTTTTAGATATTGGGTCCTAAGGAAAATTGCAAAATACTAAAGAATTATAAAAATTAAGATGCGATTGAGGATGTAGGTATAGAAAAAAAAAATTATTTTGGTAGCAGAATGTATTTTTATTTACTTATGAAAAACGCCGTTTTTACAAACATTTTTGAGTGATATTTTCAAATCGCTCTACTGAAAAATTAAAATTATTGGATTCTGCCACTGGGTTTAGTATTGCGCCGAACGGATACATCATAAAATTTATTATTCCTTCAACGAGGGGAAACCGATTTTTACGATCAAAACTGGTATTCCGACATTTAAAATAATTCATAATGAATATTAAATAAACTCAGGGGTAAGAACCGCAGGCTTAGAAAAATTCCGGCATTCCTCACAATTTTTAGTAAAATCGCATTCTCTGATGCGCTGATCCTACAGATGTCCACAGGTTCTCACCAACATTTTCAAATATATGACACACAATACTGGCTTTATAGTGATTTGTATTAGATTCTAAAGAAACATGAACCATCAATTTCCATAATATTATTCTCGTTTCCATTTGTACTTCCATTATTAGAGATATCTTAAACTCCCGTCTACATTTCTTGAGAATTTATAATATTTTCTATCTTTGGGCGAATATGGATCAGATGTACTTGTAATGTGCCTAATAATAGTTTTTGAAATTTTGAAACTTCGAAAGTTTGAAAAAATATTATTTTCTTCCACAGGATTTTAGCAATTTCTCCAATTAGATTTTAAGTTGACATTCCATACAAGTGACGAACCTATTTGAATCAAATTATTAAACTATTTAAGTAAATTGGTGATGATATGTAGAGTTCTGATGGGTTTGACGATTTTCTACAGAATTAAAAATTTTTTAATGTGTGATGCTTTCTAGAAATTTCTAAGAATGCTTAACAAAGCTCAATTTGGATCTGTTTTTTTGTCCTAGAAGTTCTTCGTTAATAATTTAGTTCGGCGAGAAGCATCTTGTCTATCGCCTAAGGCATTTATTTTCAAATACTGTTTGTGTTTCCATGATTCGTATTCATATAGCGGTAGTAATTTTACGCATTAATTCATCATTCTTAATTTTGTGTTTCTTTACGGGTTGGATTTATTTCAGATCTTATGAAGCTTTTTTTGTTCCGCTTGTTTTTCGCTACAGTACCAGTGTACATAAACTTGTCAACATCTACGATGGTTTCGGTGGCGTAAGTCAAATCAGTTAGTCGTTTTACTAGGTCGCAAATGCATGACATTCGGTGTAGCATCTACTTGATGCTATTCTTTGGCCAGTACTATTAGGATATTGCAGATGCACCTGTCTCTTCGCTTATTATAAAATATGTTAATCTGCTTTCTCTTGTAATGAGCTCACTCTATTTGCCGTACATTTTGTACGATTTCATCTGTTTGATTGTTTTGTTTGGAATGCCTATTTCACCGGATGCCTTTAACCCACCGGGTAATCTAATAAAGCGCGATTAAAGTTCGCTAAAAAATGTAATAGGGACTTTCCTGTCGTTTGATTGTTTGATGGTGATTTGCAAATTCAGGTGATGTGATTTCTACAACTTCGTTCTGGTTTAAAACGAACTTTTTTATTCCTTATACTAGTTGACTATTGGATTGGTTGGTGATTTTCGCACAAAATTGTTCATTAATTACTAACACATTAAACTGTATTGGGCAAGGAGATTCCTCACCAGTTCTTTCATTCCCTGATCTTGCCTTTCATCGGCCAGTGTTCCATAATTCTGGTAGTAGTGGAATTAAATTTCATGCAATTATAGATGCCTCGCTGGCCGCTTTGTTGTTCATCGACTTCGGGATACCACTTTTACATCCCACATCATTGGTGGATGGGCGTTGATTAATTAGTTACAGTTGCCATCCGTAAACTAATTATTTTAATCGTTTTACTTTCTTTGCAGTTAGTGGCCATCGAAAAATTCTTTCATATTAGCTGATCTTCTGTTGTTATGACTGGACCAGAAGTATCGTTTATTGGAGGTTAAATTTTAAATTTTTAGGTAACCCTTTTCCACATATTGGTGTGTGCTTGCATATTTATTTATAGAAGATAAAATAATGCATATTTATATTTTCTGCTGTTGCCTATGCAGTCTCGAGATTATCTTCAGTGTCTTTTCTTTTATCGTTTCTTGCAATCTTCTTTATTTGTTAAGATATCGCTATATGTACTTCGATTTTCAGTCGTAATCTCATGGCAGAGTTGAAATTTCTGATGACGTTTCACAATTTTATTCCAAGTTCAACTCTTATCCATGGTTCTTTGCTATAAATGTTGGTATTTTCCAATTCATGTTGGTTTCACTCTTGACGTATGCGTTTACTATTGTTTGTTATCTCTGATTGATAGTACCGGTTTCGTAATTTAGGAAATTTAGTTGGAGCATTTTATTGAATGTGTTGTTGTTGCACTATTTTTCAACCTTTTCTCTGATTATTTTTGTGTCAATGCTGTTGGTATCGGTATGTCCTTCTTGCACAATGGCAGACATTTCGGTGAGAGCTATTTAAACTGTTTTCTCTCTTCTTTCTGACCACACTGATGTCTAGTGTTTCAATATATTATCGCTTCATTTCTTTCTAAACATGCACTTTTTTGGATAATTGCGTTAAAATTCTGATGCTCTATTGCGTACCTGAGTATAAAATCCTGGACTACACATTTTTTTTCTTTTCGTATTCATTTTTGTAATAACCTAGTTTCAAATTAATGTATCCCAAGAAATGTAATCCATTCATCCTAAAGAAACTTGCGGCGGATATCAGAAGTTATATTTCAGTGTACATATGGCGACATCTAAAGTGGCATTCTATAAAACTTCTATAAAACATCGAAATAAATAGAAATTCTATATAAAAACCATCAAACCCATCAAGTTCTAGCCAGTTTCACCAATTTACCTCAATATTTCAAAAATGTTGTCTGCTAAGCTCGAACATCTATACTTTTTCAGTTAGTTAAATAAATTGATTCAAATGGGTTCGCCACTTGTTTGCGAATTTAAATTTTAAATCCAATTGGAGCAGTTGCAGAAATCCTGTAGAATAAAATTGTAATATTTTTTTCAAATCACAGAATTTCAAAATTCCAATTTTTTTTAGCAACGAACAATGATGTTGATTATTTTTGGTGAAGGCGAGCAATTTTCGAACGTTTTCCCTATGGTAGATAAGATCGTTGCAGGATTGATTGATCCAGCGCCTATTTGAATCTACCATTTAACCGAATGTGAATTTTGCTAGGAAAATGTGTGCAAGAAATCTGCTACCAACGAAGTACCAAATTTACGTCTCGAACCATAAGTTTTTATTAGCGAACCATTTGCTGCCATTAATTGTAGATCGTTGTCTTAAATTATTCTTATGACGTTTCTTTTTCTTATGTCGTTTGTATGACGAATATGTTGGTGCCAGTGTCTATCAGCAACGTCAACTTAATGTTTTTGTGTCTGACGAATAAACGGCGGATATACGAGAAGCCAGCATCTGCCGTTGTAATGTTGGAGATAATGTTTTTGAAGTAAAACTTCTTTAGGCACGCTTGACTTGGGGGCTAAGCGGGCAAATGCGTTACGAAAAGTGTAATCGAACGAGGCGAACGAAACAAACGCAAAACGAAATCATTTTCCTTTAGTATCAGGATGTGCCATGACTATTCATAAATCCCGAGGTGGAACAATGGTTGATACCATTTTATTTTAATAATTGGTTTAAAAAATTTCAAAATAAGTAAATAGGAAAATTGGTGAATGGAAAATTGGAAAATTGGAAATTTGTAAAATTGGAAAATTTGAAAATTTGTAAATTGGAAAATTATAAAATTGGAAAATTAGAAAATTGGAAAATAGGTAAATGGAAAATTGGAAAATATAAAAATATGAAAATAGAAAATTTGGAAAATTTGAAAATTTGAAGATTGGAAAATTGAAAAACTGGAAAATTGGAAAGTCATAATATAGACTTCTATGTAACTGACTGACTCACTCCAGAACGCACAGGGTGACCAAAAAAAATTCGTCCGTGTGATATATTTTATATATGTACATATTTTTTTTTATATTATAGCTCCATTTAACACGAGGTATCACAGAAACCGATTCTTTCTTCGTTTCTTTCCCCGTTTGCGTATGATACAGGTTTTAATGCGACTTAACCCTCGTCAGGCGGAAAAGGTACAATTGTACCTTTTCCTTTTTTAAATACTAATAAATCTTCTTGTAGAACCCGGAGAGGGGTAAAGTTTTGTGCGATCTCTGCATTTTTCTGCTGGACCATTCAGACCTTATTTTAGAAAAATATCCCCAGCCTCTTCAGATATAGGGGATCGAGTAGATTTTAGCGTTGTTAAACACTTTTGGCGTTGTAAAATTATGCCGCCGGACGATGGTTGAACAAATTTTCAATGAAACCACACTACACAAACATAAATGAAATAAAAAATATTTCAAGGCCATTTTTACTATGCGAGGAGATTTCAAAAATGATTTTTTTGTCCATTTTGTTACACATACATAAACATTATCTATTACGACTTGTTGGCCTTGAAAAAGTTACCAAGTTACAAGGTTACTTCTTGTGGCATCAGATGTAAACGGCTAGGTGACACTCGGGAACGCACAGGGTGACCAATTTTTTTTCCCATATAATAATTTTTCTATATTATATTATAAATATTAAATATATATTAGAAGTTTTACTTCAGTAGTGTGGTCTAGAGCACACTTATTCTTATTTTTATTATTTGAGACCACTCTTCCAAACGTGAAATCTGGATTGCCACATTTCTGTGCTCTTTCCCCTAATATATAATGGTATCAACACATGGGATAATCTGAAGAGCGTTATCGATAATTCGACCGTGAAAATTTTTATAATGAGATGGTGATCTTCGAAAATTTTGACGGTTATTGTTGCATGTTCAACTAGGGTTGAGTTCGTTTATGGATTTGTATAGTTCCTGTAGGTCAAAGTTTTTACCTATGGAGGGATAATTAACGTTTCGAATTCTTACTAAATTTGAATTGTTCCAATCGTTTTATGAGCGTGCCCTCTTGTGTGGCATATCTATTTTCAACTGGTGGTTTTAATCGGAAACTTAGTTTTTTTATGATTCGTTTAGACGTTTCACGATATAGTTAAATTGTGCATTGTGTACCGTTAGATGGGTTCGGGCGACACACATAAGCCTAAAGTGCCAATATCAAAATATGGATCGACTAGGGTGTTTATGGTGGTTAGCCCTAATGTGAGTGACGTGGGCACCCGGGTACGTTTTGTACTTTTAGACGTCTATTTTTGTATGTTTTACTCCCAATAAAAATTTTAAATTTTGTAAGAACTTTTAGTTCAATTGGTATAGATTACGATCATACTTAAAAATGAGAAATGTTACAACTTGCATGAACGTGGAAAAAATAATTTAATTACTCAAATTAAGATATTTTTTTTCACTCACATGAGGGTTAGTAGAAGTGGCTTTTGGGTATTTACATACATTATGTAAATAATATATGTTTTGGTTTGAGTAGGAAAAACGATAGGAGAGTTCTTTTTCTATTTCTTTTTTGAGATTATAATTTAAATTTAACCTGATTTTTTTCTTATTTCTAGTCCAAGTTACACGCGATCAAAAATCTGTAAGAAAGAATAATTTTGTTTATGAAATTAACAATAAAAAAGGCAAAAAATTGCTTTAGTAAAATTGGAATTTGACCTTCTGCCCTAGCCTGCTTTGTTAAGCAATATTTTTAAAAATTTAGCAACAATTACGTGCCTAAGTGAAGCAATAAATTTGTTTTACTGGAACACATCTATATACAGTAATATCCCCACACCCTATGGGCATATAATCTTAAATCTGTTGTTTTTGAGACAATAATAAGTAAAATTAAAAAAAATCGTTTATTAATTTGTTTAAAATTTTGTGTGATCCCCGCCGTTTTGAATAACTTGAAAAATTCGATTAGGGATTGATTTCACTAAGCTTTTAAGAGTTTCCTGGTTAGCTTTGGTCCAATATTAATGGATCGCACTTTTTAATTCAATTGCGGAATCATATTGTCGTCAATTTTCGTACACTTTCCGGTCAGGACCCCAAAGGTATTCGATCGGATAGGAATCGGGATTAAAGGCTGGCCATTTTAGAAGACTAGGTAATGTATTTCTCGAGATACTATTGAAAAATATCGTTGTTGAGAAATATAATTTTTTCGACGGTAAAGTAGTCAAGATAATTTAATAAAGGGTCTACCAATAGATTAATGTGCATACTGGAGTTAATGAAGCTTCCTTTGTTAGGAAAATGCTCCCTGTATCATAACCCGTCCTTCACCAAAACCTTACTTCGACCTAACAACGTCGTGTTCCTTCAAATTATGCCAATAGTAACTGTAGCGGTTGGGACCATCTAACTAAATTTTGTTTTTCAGAGAAAATCATTCTCTACCAACCTGTTGTCCATGCGTAATTACGGGCAAGTATAAGACTCTTATTCATGGCGGTTAAACGTGATTTGCTTTGTAGTTTGGTCCATTTAATGTTTAGCGAACAGTTTAAAATACGAGCAATGTGCCGAGTCGTCACGGAAAGATCCAATATTTCCTTTAATATTTTCTTTTTTTATTATTAAATATGCGATCTGTTTTTAGGCTCAAAGATCACCCTGCTCTGCCACGGTTATGCTTTTTACGTTCTTACTTTACACCGCCCGGCCAACCTGAGAACGCACGGCTATAGGATCGATTTTAGAACATCTGCACATTGCAAGCTTCAGCCAGCCTATACTGCCGTGGAAGCTAAGTCGGCCCACCGTCGGGGGGTCATTTGCAAACCGACTGGGGGTCATAGATGTGTTACATTTCACCAAATATCGCAATCTGTTGATGAAATTTCACTTTGCATCCTGCCCCTATCGGGATTCGAACCCGGCACCTCCCAAACGCAAAGCCTTAACCACTGTGTCATTTGGTGGGTCAATTTGCCTGCATGATAGTCGATTTCGTCTAGCTTCTTCACGATTTTGGCCTTTCTGGCGAAAATTGCGAACAACGCCTTAAGATCGCTCAATTCTCCTGGCGATTTCTCTATTGGAATATGAATATTGCTTCTCCTTATAAATATATTAAGAAATTTTAAATTCGTCTGCATTAATTACTTTAAAGATTTTCGGCTTTTTTATAGACAAATATTATTTTCGATGACATTCACATTGTTTGAGACCTTTCGGGCCACCAAAAAATGAGGTCATTTACTTACAATACTCTACTAAAAAGAAGTAGAAAATTCACTCAACCCACCATTAACCCCAAGGGTATTTGTGTGTACAGAGCCACACAACCCTTTATAAAAATGAGAAAAAAAATTGTGTGGCTCTGTACATACAAATACCCTTGGGGTTAATGGGGGGTTGAGTGAATTTTCTACTTCTTTTTAGTAGAGTATTGTAAGTAAATGACCTCATTTTTTGGTGGCCCGAAAGGTCTCAAACAATGTGAATGTCATAGAAAATAATATTTGTCTATATAAAAGCCGAAAATCTTTAAAGTCCTTATAAATATATTTAAACAGCTACTCCGCTTCAGAACAAAACGCACTAAAAATCTCAACTTCGGTGATTTTTGTTCCTACTTCTTAGTTTTGTTGTATTAGTATTTTGTTTTAAACACATTTATATATTCGTGACTCATACAATTACATGTAATAAACCAAAAATTGATTTAGTTGATGAATAAACAGTTTCAAATTGAAAAGTGTCTGCGCTTATACGAATGTCGCCCGCTGTATATGAAATTGCGCAACATAATTATAAGGTTAGAGCTATATCCTTTGTGGCAAAAGTTCGTTCAGTGATTTAATCGTCAATGATAGAATATTATCGAAATCAACCATGGATCAATGTGGAATGAGGTGACAAGGTAAAGCATAATAAACAAAGCACTTTAGTATTGGACGGCCATAAATATTTTAGTACTAATAAAAATAATATTACGGTAACATACATCAACTATAAATAATAGTAAATAATGATAGCACACTAATCTAATATTAAAACATTTTTTATGGATATAAATAGTGCATCTTCTGATATACATGTTACGTACTAAGCAATACATACGATTGAAAAGTAATTTTATATTTATTGCGATCAATAAATTTAATTTTCAGATGTCGATTTTTCCATTTAATTTAAAAATACAAAGAATTATTTTGTATTGTACTTTATTTGTATATTGTTTGTCCTCCAATATCCTTTTTTTATTATGTTTATTGTATTTTCTGTTTTTGTGCTTTTTTAATGTTTAATGACAAGACATAAAACTAATAAAATATTTTTTTGTATACATAATGAATGAACATTATTATTTATGCTATTTTGATACAATGTTACCGAGGATTTTACGATTTGGATAAATGTGCAACAGATTTTTTCTCCATTTTCATCTAGAAATGTACACAGGGTGTTTAATAATTAAAAACTTAAGAAATTAATTAAACTATTTATAAACTTTGTGTATTATAAAGTTTATTGACGCTGTACATAGAGTTCAGATGCCATAATACTTTATTTTGTATAGTTAGGTAGGTATACGGAGGTAATATTATGCTATAAATTATATCGCGTTCAGATAATTACCTTATTATTTATTTAAATCCATTATTACAAAATAGAAACAAAATCAAATGTAATAAAATCATTAAATGTATAAATTTTTAATGGTTAATTAAATTTGTTTTTGTTATTTTATATACAAAATAATTTAAAAAAATAAAATTAATTATGGAAAAACGTATAATGAATTCTTCAAATATAAATTATTACAATATATATTAAATCTACCATCAGTCAATTTTAATTTAATGGAGTTTACAAATTACATCGCAACATTATGTGTTTCATGTCATCTGTAGTTAAATATCTATCGAACTAATATTAATAGAAATTCATTTATTTTTCATTCATTAAGTTCAGTTCAGCAGGTACAGCACAAAGTTCAAATTTTTTTCGGATTGATATTATAATAATTTATGCTGACTCATTTAATCCATAGCCAGTTGTAACGAGAAATTACTTATTTTTTAGAGCAGTTTTAATTTTCGCCATGCAATCATGACCGGGGTGCAACTAGATACCTCGGATTCTATTGGCGAATTTAATGGAACAGAATCCTCGTTGTATTTAATAGCGTTGAAACTTTAAATACCTCGTGTCAGTTTTAACATCGTTGAATGATATGCAGTCAGAAATAAAAGCCCGAATCGCTACCGGACAACGAGTTTTCTACGCCCAATCAAAATTATTGTGATCTAAACATCTATCGCAGTCTTGCAAGCTCGCACTTTATAAAGCACTCATAAGACCTGTGCGGAATTTTGGAAGCGAAAGCTGGCCTCTAACGATTGTTGATTGTTATCTGCATTCAATTTTTGGTCCTATTAAAGTTGCGAACAACGAATATCGGATTCGCATGAACCACGAAGTAAAACAACTTCTCGGATGTAGCGATACTATCGGCTTCATCAAATCAAATCGAATTAGATGACTCAGCCATGTTTCAAAGTCTCCACAACAATGTATGATTAACAAAGTGTTCCTTCAACAACCAGCCGAAGTGCTTCGTAGAGGAAGGCTCCGACTACGTCGAACAATACCTACTCGTATTAGAATGTCAAAACTGTAGGACGAGAGTGAAGGACCGAGACGGATGGAGGACCATAGTGCGGGCGGCAAATCTAGCAAAGCTAGAGAGAGAGATCCTCGTGTGTTACTATTTTCAATTTTCGCCGACCATTTACTAAACCTACCCAACTCTATTCGTTTGAATAGAGAAAGAGCAAACTCAGAAAGTTCGTTTGCAGTTCCATTGTAGAAAGCCGAAAAATATTTGGATGTTGAAATGAAATGGTCGGTAGAAGATTAATTGGAACTCGACATCATCCTTGACGTCAAATGACATTTCATCTAGGGTAGAATAATCATGGTTCGCCACAATTTCATTTGGTTCTTTAGTTGTAGGTTTTGTCCTTGGTGTTCTGTTGATGCACAAACGGGTTTTATTATTTGATGGCATATGCATTAATACTTAGCTTTACACCAGTCTCTTGTTTACTGTTTGTCAAGTTTCATGTTGGGAATTCGGCAAAATTTTATTAAGTAAAATCCTGCTCAAATCTTGAAAAATTTGTGAATTTTTAAAGTTTAAAGTATTATGTTTGGAAAATATCTCATTTGAATTGGATCGTCGATGGTTATCGCTAGAAAATTTTCCAGATCAGTTTTCATGATCGGAACGGGAAAACTAGGGGAAGTGAAATCCAGGTCCAATGTTCAAAAATTTGTCAAAACTTAATGTTTAATGTATTATCTGAAAAAGGTCCCATTTGAATCGGTTGTAAACTTTGTAAAAAATTTACGTTTAGAGTGTTATGTCTAAAAAAGGTGTAACGAATGACCCCGTTTTGGAATCGCGCGATAACAGATGTTCAAGAGTCACCACCACCAGCATTTGCTCGGCTATCGCGCAGTCTGGCATGGGTTTGTGATGGTGTTCTTCCTGGGTCTTTTTACTGCTATTGGAAAGAAAAAAAACCTACTCACCTCATTGCAGCCGAACACAGACACATAGGGATCGTCCTAATCCTCCGAATTGCTTAGAATTAAAACATTTCCTTCACGGGACCCATTTTTAACAATAAGTCGATTTTTAACAGTTATAAAGAAAAATTATATTCGCGAATACGCACCGAAGCTAACGTACACCTCGACGCACAAATCCAATTTCGCTGGTGGATACCCTCGAGTTCGTTGGTAGATACCGGCCTGAAAATAGAGAGGAACAAAAAACCTGCGACGGATAGGTGACTATATTGGAAAAAAAAACTTTATTAGTTGAGATTATTTTTCTTCTAGACAACAAAACAACAAAGAAAAAACCGAATTAATGCAACGACCTTGACAGTCATACTATGAAACAAAAGCAAAGAGATGAATACAGACCAACCATGCCGAACCCGCTGCTTGATCTGTGAAGACTCCGATGCACTGCGACGAATGGTACGCCCGTTCCTCCGTCCGCAAGCAAGCAGTCGCACCGTGAAGCAGGACCGCTGTTGATATGGTCCATTGTTGATAAATTATAGTATATCCCACTTAGGATTACGCAGGTTGATTCGCTCGAGTGGTGCATATAGCGGTTTCGCTTATTATTGATTTTCCAGCGTTATTCCGCTCCAGTGGCGTATAAAGCGGCTAATCGATTATCCACCATTATTCCGCTCAATCAATATTTTTGTATCGCAAAAACACCAATCGGATGAGATACGCACAATGACAAATTTGACGCTTGTATAATCAATACACTTGATTTAGTTTCGTGTCGGTCTCTACTTAATAAAACACTAGCCCAAATATGCGTATATGAACCAATATTATTTAATCATTTGTGTGTACCCGACCAATATTTTTTTTTTGTTTTAAGGAATTTTATTATAATATTTTAAGTTTTCTGGTCCGATCTTCTCGGTTGTCGGTGGTCTAATCCATTATTTTCTGTTTCTCCTCACCTTTGTAGCTGTCAATAAAAATTGATCAATAAGTCCCCACTATGCGTAACAGTTGGATGAGCATCTCTGCCACCTGTACCGAATACATAGCTTAAAGAAATATGTCGTATATGCCACTATGAAAGTGTAGAGATAGTATTCCAATACGCGATGGAACGCGTAATATGGGGAAAAATATGCAGACAAACAAATACGTAACGAACCAGTCGTTACAAAGGTTTCATTTGAATCGATTTGTCGATGATCATCGCTGGAAAATGTTCCAGGTCAACTCTCATGTTGGGAGTTCGGGGAAATTAGGGAAGAGAAATACACATGCAATCTTCAAATATTTGGCTGAATAAATTTCCAGTTCCCGTTTCATGGTGTGAAATAGGGAACATTTAGGGAAATGAAATACACATGAAATCTTCAAAAATTTGTCAAAACTGAACATTTAAAGTGTGGTCTAATAAAGGTTTCATTTGAAATTTTCCAGATTTAGTTTCTTGTTGGGAATTCGGGAAAATATGAGCGAGTGAAACCCATACCCAATCTTCAGAAATTTTTAAAAACTTAACGTTTAAAGTTTTAAATCTGGAAAAGATCTCATTTGAATCGGTTCGTCGATGTTTATCGCTGTTCGGAGAATTGGGGAGTGAAATATGCATGTGCAATCTTTTCAAATTTTGCAAAACCTGAACGTGTAAAGTGTTATGTTTAGAAAAGGTCTTATTTGAATCAGTTTATCTATGGTTTCAGATATAAAAAGTTTCTAGCTCCCGCTTCATGTTAGGAATGTTAGGGAACATTTATTGAAGTGAAATACACGTCATATCTTCAAAAATTTGTAAAAACTTTATGTTTAAAGTGTTGTCCGGAAAACGTTTCATTTGAATCGGTTCGTCGATGGTTATTGGTAGAAAATTTTTAGGTCAAGTTTCATGTTGGGCATTCTTGAAAATTTAGGATACATGCTTTAGACATTTTTGAACATTTCTAAAAACTTAACGAGTAAAGTGTTATATCTAGATAAGGTTGTTCGTAGTTGGCACTTTGATCTAATTCAGAGAAGAAAAACACACATTGAAACTTCAAGAAATTTTAAAATCATAACATTTGAAGTGTTAGATTTTGAAAAGACTTTGCTGAAGTTCTGAGACATTTAGAAATCTGTAGATGGAAAAAACACGGAAATTAATTTCTAGAGTTCCGTTATCGCTAATAAAATTAACTTGTTAAGCAATTTTCGACACCTCACAAGTGTCCCACGATTATTCCACAATTTATTACTATTTAAACGGTAGGTAAAACTCAGGATGGTAAAGAACGTACTTCATAGCAGTAAAAAGAGTCGATGAACAGCATTAGTGATCACTCTAGAGCAAAGTTAAGGATAACTCCAGGCCACCAGAAGACAGTCAGTCAGTACTTTTTCAGTAATTAGGATAATTTCTAATTGTGGAATATGTTGTTTTGCTATTGGCCCATTTCGATTCCAGTTTACTATTCTTAATGTTTAATTTGTTGTTGTTCGCATCATTTTAATAGAGAATGAATGTCATTTCATTTACATACTTGGTTATCTAACATGTTGCATATAAGGCTTCAGGGCATTTCTCTTATTTACCTAGACGAATGTTAATACCTTACATGCTTCTTAGTATATTTTAGAGCATTGTTGTATGTTCGGCAGTGTCATTCGAAATAAATTTTATTTGCTATTGCTAAATCATCATTTATACTCATAAATATAGTATTCGCCTGTGCCTGAATTTCATTTGGAGATATTACGGTTTACGAACAGCACAGAGTAGTTGTATAATGCCCATGAGAGTTCTATGGCAGTTAGAGTATTGGAATTAATTATTTTTTTTGTTTGTGTTGAATATCTCTATATCACCGTTGCGTTTTCTCTATTTGTCCGCTCGATTTAGAAGAAGAGGGATTCTCTACTATCTAACTTGACATTAAGTCTATTGAGGTACTCTTTAAATTGAAATGATTGAAAGATTGTTTCATGATCACAAATAATCGACCATTTCGATGACGAAAACCAAATGACCTTTCTGGGAAAAATTTTGCTTAAAATATTGTTACGGATTACTCGTAGCCAACCCGCAGTTTTCAACTAAACACGTAGATGCCTCTCTCACGGTGAAGTTTTTCGGGCTAGATCTCAGGGATTTGGCATGGGTCGTGGGGGAATTAGAGGCTTGCGTACTCCTGGCCTATGAAAAGCAAATTAAAAAAATAATAAAAAAACGTACGTTAATAATGCAACATCAGTCTTCGCAACCTAATGAGAAGACCGATTTTTTCAAATCAATAATCTCATCCGTTCGAAACTGACTGTTTTTTTACATTGTTTTTCGTCTATAAGACAAAAATTCTAATAAGAAAAACAACTGCAGCCCTATTCCTGAATACGATACGAAAACGAAAGTATAAGATTCCTATTCAATTTTAATTAAGAATCGTACGAATCAGATTCAATTCAAATATGAATTTTGCATTTTCGTTTTCGTATCGTATTCAGGAATAGGGGGGCTGAATTTAAGTTAAATCAACCAGAATTTTCCGAACGAAGCTTGAGGAACTAATTTAAATGGATAATAACCGGGTGTGCCCATGCGGCTGCGACCAGATCTCCCCGAGTGACAAGTGCCCAGTCTGATGAAGAGACTTCTCTGAAGACCCATCGACCCCAAAGGCCGATGCCCAGCTACACATTCTGATAGCTCAACACTGCCGGGGCGCTACGGGGAGATCAAGTGGATTTTACGGTCACCCCCGAATGGGCGACACACGTTTGGACTCACTACTCCGACCCTGTGGATGTCCTGCCAAGGGGATGAAGGGTAGTAACAAGCTCAGTCTGTAAATGATGCATCAGCACAGCACGAGAGTACCCCTCTCATCACACCGAACCGCAAAATTTAAAATTTCATTTTATTCATCAGAATATAAATTTGAAAAATAATAATAACAGGGAAAGGATCCCGACCAATGAAGGAGAAGAAAATGACACCAAATGCCCCTGAATCGCTGTGCTATTTTTATTACAGGTGCAACAAAAGGGAAACTTTAAAGTGAAATAGGTCAAGATAACCAAAAAATAAATAAAAAAAAAATAAATGTAAAATTATTAAAATGGAGGACCCACAGAGAAAATCAAGAACAAAAAATCGGCCAAGAAAAGAAAACTGAAATAAATAACGGTAAATTAAAGTAGAAAACAATAACCCCAAAAAAATAAACAGAGCATCTTCAAAATTATAGGCGAGACCAACGTACACCAAGGTCGCGCGTACCACCGTATTCTGGTGCTCGATTTTGTAATGTTTAAATAAAAATTGAATTATCAGAAAATAAAAATTGAAAATTGAAACTTGAAATAAACTGGAATTACACTTTAACAAAAAAAAATAGGAAAGTGAAAATTTGAATAAAAAAAATAAAACCAAAAAAAAATTTTGCCTTGGTTGTCCTTCAGCAAGGCCCCGCTGAAAAGTATTTCTCTACCACCTTTCGGTCGTACACAATCACGAGGTGCACATTGATGTAGATCTCAAAAATTATTTGACGTTTATGCCATAAGCAAGCTGCATTTTTAAATCAATGAAACATTAAAAATTTGAAAATGAGTCAGTAAAAGAATTAATGTTATGACCAGTGAGTCGTAACAAGATTCCTAAAATTTACCGTAACCGATTTCTAGCATAAGAATCGCTGACTGTTTTCTGTTGTGATATTTTTTAATGAAATATGTTTTGTCCTCTAATTCGATTGATGTCTTTCGAAATTATGACTCTTTTAAAATTTGGAAAATTGGTTCCGAAATTATGACATCTATATGTGAAATTTGGAAAATTGTTTCCGAAATTATGACATCTATATGTGAAATTTTAAAAATGGTCTATTCGAAAAATGAATGAAATAATCTGCCGATCTATTTGCGGAGTGAATTGAGTCCAACTCGCTACTTTTGTAGCGACCTGAAGTACTATCCGAAGTTTCATTTACGTTAAGTTCAGTTGTGTTTGTTGTTGGCATTTTACTAAGCGCGTCTTCAATAACGTTGGCTTTGCCTTCTTTATAAATATGATGTCAGTCTCAAGTTTCAGTCTCTATCTTAGGGTCTTAGAATTCTTGTCAGACGACTTTATAAATGTAAGCGGTTTGTGGTTGGTTATTAATTTGAATTTATTTTCGTAAGTGTCCTTTAGAGCATAATCTGAAGCATCAGTTGTCAAAGTAAATGGTTTGCCAAAGTCAGGATACGTAAGTATGGTTGGTTGTATGGGCTATGGTTGGTTCGAGCGTCTCGAATGCTCAAACAACATACGAATAACATCCTTTTTTAAATATTTATAGTCATATACCTGTGTTTGGCGATTTTCGAATAATCTTTCATAAATCGCTTATAGTACCCGTAACGCCAAGGAATTGTTTATTTCCTTTTCAGTTCTTGGAATTGGCCATTCCAGAATTTTGGTAATTTAAACTTTGTTCGATTTTACGGCATCCTGAGTTATGACGTGTCCTTAAAAATTTGTTTTCTTTTTCAAAAATTCACACTTACCGAGTTCAATTTTTAATTCGAATTGGGACAGTCTTTCCAGTCCACTTTCAGGTTATTTATACGGTTAAAGAGGTTTTCTCCTACATAAGCAATACCATATAAATAAACGTGACATTGTTTTCTCGTGCAATGCGTTATTCATTCCCCTTTTGAAAGTCACTGTTCCGTTTTTCAAACCGAAAGGCGTTCCGACTTTCCTAGATTATGTAGAATTTCTTCAATTTGTGGAATGGGAAATCTGCCAGCAACCGTTTTTTCGTTTAGATTTCGCTAATTTATTCGACAACTCTTATTTTTCGAGTCCCCGATGCTTCTGTATTTTTGGGGGCAACTCAGATTGGTAATGAATATGACCTGTTCGATTTTTTTTAATGCCACTATCTAGCACCTCTTGGACTTGTTCATCAAAGTTTTCCTTGAGATGATTGAGGTTCTTATATACGTTTCCTTATAAACTGGTATCTCATCACCGACTGATTCTCGTATTGTATTTACCATAAACCATAATAGATTTTTCAAATTTGTTTATTCTAAATAAATTCTTTATATGTAGTTTGTTTTTCGATAGGTGAATTTCCTAGAATTGAGATTATGTGTACCGTTTCGAAATTATTTATTTCCAACTACAAAAAATTATTTAATCAAATACAACTTTATTAACTATTCATTATTTTCAGGTAATCTTCAGTAGACAATGCAGCATAATCATCAACACGTAAGTTCCAAATTCAGATTATATTCCAATTTCATTATGAGACGTTGTACGGTTTGGTCCCAGTATCTTAGGAACTATAGAAAACAAATAGTTTTAAAAATTATTTGAAGCATAATGAACCTTTGTTCTTTAATTCCATAAAATGCATTAAACCGATCGCAAAAAGCTCTCTTGTTTATAATAACAGAACTCGGATAATATTTTATCACAAACCGAACCATATACATACTTCAAATTTTCTATTTTACATATCCGATATAAAAAGTGTGTACTTGAGTGTTTGTAGCAAACTTCATCTCTTCGATTCATTAAATCATAAATAATACTGTTTTCTTTGCTCTCACTGTTTGTGGAGCATTTCCCTCATCGTCGTTTTTTTTTGTTGGTGAACTATAACATGTAGGAAAAATTTTCGTTCTATTGTTTTCGTTTCTATTAAACGGAAAACAAATACACAAGGTAAAAATTTAAGCAAAGTAGTGAACCGAAAACTAAACAGAACACATAATACCACAAAAAAATTCTTCAAAAACTACTATTCATCAGAGATTGATTGGTAAACAATAGGAAATTATTGTTATTGTTCACATATTGAACATATTTTATAGATGTAGATATTTGGTATAATTTAGTAAAGGTATCGACGAAAAATCGATTTGATGGTGGTGAATTGGGAAGGAAATAACGAGGTGGCAAAATACGAAAAATAAAATTTTCAATTGAAAATTATCGATAAAAGAGTTAAGAGCTAAACCCTATTATCAATATTTATTTTATTATAGGTAATTTTTGCTTATCTACTGCCTCAAACTGTATAGTGCACCTTCCAATTCCCACATTTCAGTATATATCGGGATGCCTTTTGGTTGGTGTTATTATTTTGAATCTATGTAGTAGAAATTGAAAATTTTTATTTGCATGTGTAAAAAAATCTACATATTTTGTATTTCTACAAACAAAACCAATTTGTAAAGGGATCAAATGTAATGAGATTTTCGAAAAAGTTTTTGCCCATTAGTTTTGAAATCACTAATTCAATTCTTCGATGTCTGGCAGCGTTGTGCCATGTCTACACGTGTAGACAATGTATGTCGAAAATTAAAAAACTCACGTCGACAATGGTGAAAATTAATTATAATCATTAGATATTAAGAAGATATCAACAATATTCATTAATTATTCTTTGAGTTTCTTGTTTATTGCGAAATCTTTAAATGCCTAATAAAAAATAATAATAGCTTTCCAATCCAATTTTGATTCAAAATGTGTTTAGATTTAATTTCAACCACCAGATTATGAAAGTTGTAAAGGATGCTTCGACAAGTTCAGATCACTTCACAGAATGTCTTAATTGCATTTGAAACGGAAGTTCTAATTGCATTTAGAACGGATTTCTGGTAATTTTTAGTAATAACAATACTCTGTAGGAATAAAGACCAAATTGACTCGTAATAGAAACACTTACATAACTCAGATCGAATCGACACTTATGAAAGTTGGAAAGGATGCATTGACAAGTTCAGATTACTCGTCAACGACAAATGGGTTCTGGTCATCGTATTGATATAAGGGTGGTGTCGTTTGATTGCTCTTATCTTACGTCAACTAGACACATATACTGTTTCTCTTAGACATCTCTGAGATTTGGACAATTTTTTTTTACAGTGATCATCCCCTTGGTTATTTAGACAGTCATATTCCTCGTCAACGACAAATGGGTTCTGGTCATCGTATTGAGATAAGGTGTCGTTTGATAGCACTTATCTTGAGCCAACTAGCCACATATACCGTTTCTCTTAGACATCTCTGAGATTAATCAGATTTTGAATTTTTTTAATCGCTCGTATAATCTTTTAAAACATGTGGACGGACATTTCACGCACTTTGAACATTTATTTTGATTTGGGTTTGATTTTTACGACGTATAATTATGATATTCGAAATTTATTACCAAATATATTTCGATAGTATAAGAAGTTATGTGCATTTTTGTTATTTCTACAAATTTTATGTTCCGCGATGTTTTGTTATTTTTTAATTTTGTCGGTAACTTCACAATCGTGGTTTTTATTATATTTATTTACTATACAACAGATTTACAAATCATCTAGTTATTTATTTTTCATAATTGAAATTCTCATTTGGAGGTTTGTGTTCCTTTGGCTAGCCGTGTAGTAGATGACGTGCTTTCTTTCTTTGCAGCGGTCGTGGTGGGTTTGTGTGAGGTTGCGAGGTTGTAATTTCTTATCTACGACGGTGCATTAGCTATTCCACGAAGGACTTGGATTGACTGGATGATATTAGTTTTCCTTGAACAGCCCCATAGCAGAATCAACACGTAAGTAAATCCACACACGATTTAGAATTTGCCGGTGTAGTATTAATTTATTATGTAGAGTTAGCTCAGTATTTCTTCCTATAACAGCCAATCCATCTTTCGAAATCTAATGATATCTAAACTCTTCTTTTTGACATGCTCTTTCCGTGTTAGTTTCGCGTAGAGTCATGCCTAGATATTTTTGCGGCTACATGAATTAAAAAAGTTTTTTTTTCTGAATTAAAATAAGTGTTTTTAATTCATTTTAAAAATGAATTAAAATCAGAGTTGAAAAGGAAATAAAAAAGTTCGATAAAATGAATTTAAAAAGGCATTTCTTAATTCAGTTTTAAAATGAATTAATATAAGTGTTTGTAAAATGAAATAATATAGGCCTTTTTATAAAATTAATAAATAAATAAATAAAATGAAAAAAAAAAAATGTTATTTTCATTAATGAAAATTTTTTGGAATTTAAATTTGAATTTGGCACGTAAAAATTTGGTAATGCAAAATAAGGCGTAATTTTACTTTACGTATACATCGGAAAAATCAGGTGAGGAATATAAATTTTGGAAATTTTTAAATACAGGATTGTTTTCTATCAGTTTTTAGGAGGGGGTCGCTACATTTTTCCGGAAATTTTTTTGATTTTCTCGAAAAATTTTTACTTTTTTTATTTTTTCAATAGTTTTTTTTTATTTTTAAGCATTTTTGTTAAAAAAAACGCTATATGGTTTCGGTTTGCCGTCTGTCCGTCTGTCCGTCTGTGTGCACGATAACTTGAGAACGAATGGAGATATCAACTTAATTTCTTCACTAAAAGTTCAAACAATTCTTGGGAATGATCCCTATTGATTTGGACATTTCTGTGTTAAGGGTGTTCGGAGGTAAGTAGGGTTTTGTTAACCCCCCTCCTTAAAATTGTTAGATTTTTTTTTTCATTTTCTATTCTATTTTGATTTCATAGAGCATGTGAATGTGGAATCAAAATATATCTCGTTTGGATGTATTTTTGCGTGGGTGGTGAGCTTATGGGGGTGGTAGGAGTGGTGGTATGGGAGGTTGAGGGGGTGGGATGAGGCGTTTTGGGTTTGGTGTGGGAATTTGGGATTTGGTGGATGAGGGTTTGGGTAGGTGGTTTGTGTGTGTGTGGAAGTGGGTATGGAGGTGTTAAAGGGTGATAATATGGGTGGTGCGGTATAGGGTGGTACAGGTGAGATAGGTTTTGGGGGTTTTGGATGGTGGGTGAGGGTGGTAATAATGTTTAGGTGTGGTGGTTTGTGATTTTTTTTGTGGAAAAACTATTTTCTTCTATTTTATAGGCAACAAAAATGCTTATAGGGTTCGGCTCCGAACCTTTCCCGTCTTTTTTATTAATAATAAATGCTTCATCAACCTTGCAGACACAGATCAAAGAGTTTCTCTCGCTCTTATCGCTTCTTCTGATATAGTGCCAAAAATGTTAAAAGAATCAACTTTCGTATATATAAATTTTTTTTAATGTAATTTTAATTCGTTTATACCTTAGTGGATGGGGGTGCCCCAAACCCCCCTTTTCCACAATTTGTACAATTATTTAAGTGTCAAACTAAGTAAAAAAAAAAATTGAAAAAATTTCAAAAATCTCCTGGAAAAATTGAAAAATTTTCCCGGAAAAATTATTTGTGCTGTTGAAAAACTGTTAAGATACAATCCTAATATCGATATTTTGAATAGAATTATATGCAATTTTTTTTTAAGTTAACATTTTCCCGGAAAATGGGGCAATTTTCCGGGAAAATTTTGCCCTTCCTAAAAACTGTTGATAATCAATCCTGGATTTAAAAATTTTTAAAATTTATACTCCTTACCTGATTTTCCCGATGTATACGTAAAGTAAACTTTAGCCCAAAATAATGCACATTTCTGAATATTTGTTAAAAGTCGAATTAAGATTTTTTAATTTATAAAATGCGCCTTTTTTAATTCATTTTGAAAAGGAATTAAGGTAGGTGTTTTAAAAATGAAATAGTGTAAGCCTTTGTTAATTCATTTTTGAGTTTTCTCATTTTTCTAAATCGCTTTTTTTAATTCATACTTTTAAGTTAAAAATATGAATTAAAATAAGTAGCAGATGTTCATACAAAAATCAACTTTTTTAATTCATTTTTAAAGAACTTTTTTAATTCAGACTTTTTTAATTCGGTACCCCATATTTTGCCATGTTTGCATATAGAAAATTTGCTGAGAGTTCAGTCCAACTAGTATCCAGCTGACCTTTTGTTTGGTGCAGTTTACGTGAACAGATGTTGTTTTTTATTTGTCTTCTTTCATCTAAATGCTGACAATATTGGTAGGTCTTTACAATTTGTTTGTGGATTTTTCTGTGCTGTCAACGACTGCTAAGATGCCAGTATCATCCGTAGCTATGTTTATCTCCTCTATGGTTGGCAGGTCCGATATGTATAAGTTACAAAACTGGCCTCAGAACGCTGCCTTGTAGTACTCGTGATAACACAAAATTCACAAAATTCACAAGCATTTTTAAGATTGTGACCCATATACTATTTAACGGAAATATGATTAGCGCTAAGCCTTTTATTAAAAAAAATGTATTTTGTTCAATAATATAATAAACTATGAGTTGTTGAAGATCTAGTACTGTTGGGATTGTATATGTTCTCGCTTATGAAGTGCAGGGAAGATTATCACTTCATCGATCTGCACTTACGTAAAATTGTTTGGCTCCCGTTGGGTGTATTTGATATGTTGTTACAGGATGGCTTTTGTGATCCCGCAGATTTTATCTGAACCACGCAGAGGCCTCACACGGTGATCTTTTGCCGGCTACATCACAGGGAGAAGTGCGAAGGGTCGTGGGGTTTGAGGCTTGCGTGGCTCCTGGCCTATACCGTGATTACAGAGATTTTATATGTAAACAAAACGCAAATAATAAAAAAAATTATAACCCAAGTTCCGCCTTAATTGGTTGGCTGAAACTTTACGAACAGAACACATAATTATACCCGAGAGAAGTATCTAGGTGCGCGCATCCACTCGAATTCACACAATGCAAAGCACTGGTTTCGAAATCCAATGCGGACACCAAGGAACCGCAAATACTACACCGGCATTTTGGAAAATAAAGGATTTAAAATATTTAAAATTGATAAGCAAAAATAAAAAAATTGAAAATAAAAAATTAAAAAATCGTACCTGACCCTCGCCAAGGTCACCCAGTAAGGTGTTGGCGGTAGCGTCCTTGTCCACTAAAATGGGTTACGATGGCTCACCGAAAAAATCGCGAATAACAGGTCGGCTGCCCGTCGTTGTGGGGCCTCTCCCGAATACCAATAAAATGGGTTGCGGCCTTGAAGTGCCGTCCTTATATGCCGTTTGTTACGAGATCTCTTGTTGACTTCCCCGTTGCCAGATTCTTCCGCAGGTGAACTCCAATAACCATACGGCTGGCCTCAACTGGCCGCCGGCTCCGTTGTAAATGATGCGGCCTCCACTAGCCTCCCGTATCGTTGGGCGTTGGTTCGCTTAAAATCGTCGCGTTGTGAAACGGTAACAATTTGTAAAAACGGTAAAAATTTGTTAAACCACAACACCGTTGACTGATCTGTTATTCGGATGATCTGTTGGGCGTTGTCTCAGAAAAACGAAAAAAAAATATTGCAGTGGCTTCACCTGGCCACCCTTAAACATTTTTGCGTGCCGTGGCGGTACATCCTTTACCGCTAAAGTTCGTCACGCCACCCAAAAATAAGTAGTTCGTGGCACCCGTGGAAAGTAATACAATGAAGAAACCGTTGCGGATTTGGGCACTTTACAATTTTTCCGTTTGTTTGTGGTCTTTAGGTCCTCATGAACCTCGATATTCACAGACAAGATGAAATCATGAGCGCTATTCAAATTTGAATACCCAATGCTCAATAAAAAAATCGACGCACAACATTTTGTTCACCAACCAAAATCAAATCACAACTTGAATTTATATTTGTATTTAAACCCGGAAATAAAAGAATTAATAGTTTTATATTTATTATTATAATTAAACTTTATATTCTTAAAATAAATGTAATTCACAAATATCGTTCCCAATTTACGTTTTCAATTTTAATGGCTTTATGCAAACCCTAATCTGGCATTGCTCGCAAAAAAAAAGAAATATAAAAATCGACCGTCTTCACAAAAACTAGACTTGGTCTTACTCCATTTTTAAACTTAACTTTTTTTCCAACTTTCACAAAAAAAAACTGGCCGCTATAACGGTATCTTATCAATAATCTAGACGAGAGTGACTTAAAAAAAAAAATCTCGCACCATCACAACGCACGCCAATACACTCTAGAAGGATCTTCTCCCTTCTCTGTTTCTCGTTTGTATCAATGAGAATTATATATAAGGAAAAATATTCTTCTAGAGCGCATTGCTTCGCATACACCCACCACATGCGCATTGGTCTCGCTCTCTCATTTAACCGCCAATCGCGTGGCATTTTCGTAAGAGCAAACACAAGAAACAACAAAAACATGTCCACATGAACAAAAATATTTTAGTAGTTTATTTATTTAGCAACATTACCACGTGTTTAAAACCAGGTGGCAGTGCTATCCGTTACAAAGTAAAATTCGCCATAGAGGTAAACTAACAAGAATGATAATATATGGGAAAAGGCGTTTTATGACCAAGAAAAGTCGTAACAATGTTTGCAGGTTTTATTTCGAAAACTGTGCTTTTCAAAAATTCCAAATAGTCAGACTACTTCATTTAACGATGTGATAAACATGGAAATTATCGAATAAAGTTCAATTTGTGTTAATTTGCGTTTAAAGGAAAATTTGTTCTAGCCTATGAGCCAACAAACAGGAAACGAAAATTTTACTATTAGAATCAGGTTTTATTTTTATTTTTTTAAGTTAAAATTTGACTTAAAATTTTTCATTTCTTGTTTCGTCGGCTTGAATTTTTCATTTCATGTTTCGTCGGCTCCTGAACTAGCATTAGTTTTTTCCTTTCAGCCCTAATTTTGTGTCTTGAATTTCGAAAGATTCCATGCTGCAGTTGCCCACACTGATTAAAGAGAGAGTCAAAAGTAAAATAGTATAATAGAGGATAAACCAAATTTTATAGTCGTTTGTAATTTTTGAGTATTTAGTTCTATGTATAATTTAAGTTAATACTGTTTAGGCACTTTTTCTTTTGCGTTTGTCATTCGTTAGTTCAGCGTGATTTTTTTTAACCAATCAAATTCTTTTAAAATGATAATATTTTGCTTCTATAGCATTTCATTTAAGTTGGGTTATCCTCAACTTTTTGATTGAACCAAAATCACGATAAAAAGTAAACGTCAAACCAGACAGTTATTAATATGATATAAATTTGTAACTGTCACCTTTCAAATTTTCTGAATTGTTCGTACATATCTTAATAATACGAATTCAAATAAAATTTCAATTCCTTTTCATTAATATTGTTTTACGAAGCACTACCAAAATATCGCATCACAATGCCAAAGCTCATTTAAATATTTAGCATATAGATGGCGACACAATTGTTTTGACATTTTTCCTTCAACTAGGAAACCGTTCAAACAAAATTATTGTAAGAACTAAGGAACGAATGAAGCATTTCTCGCCTCACTTTTAGAATTTCGCTTAAAATATTAGTCTCTTTTGTTTGCCCTCCAAAATGTCAAATCTTTTATTTTTATTTTGCGGTTAGCTGTGTTAACACCAAACTTTGTTTCTGCTTTTATTTTGATTTATTTATGCATGCAAAGTGTTTTTTAAGTTTTGTCGGGTTTAACGAAAACGATTAGCTTTCCCACACCGCTCGCATGCAAATCAACACATTGAAAACAAATCGTATTCTATATGAAGGAAGTGATTGAGGTGACCGAAGGGGATCACTGAGAAACGTATATGCCAGCGAAATATTAAGGATGTTCGGTCACTTGCAATTACTATTGAAATATTGGGGCACGTTTTAAAATATACATAGTTTAAATTAAAAATTTATTTGTTTGATGCATTACAATCACTTTTTTATTTTTTATATAAAAGAAATAGAAATGTTGAGATTTTTATTTATTATTTAACAGTCGTAAAATGTACTCATAGTTTTGTGTTTATTATTTACATTTCTAAAATTGTACCCTGCACTCTGCGATGTGTTTGTAGTGCAGTACCCTGAATAAATCGATCCAGACATATTCTACAAAGGTATGATTTTTCTTCAGAATGTCGCCGAATATGAAATGTTAGATCATTTGATTGGATAAAAGCTCGATCGCAATGCGTACTTATATGGCCGAACGCCGGTATGGATGCGAATATATCGATAAAAAAATTTGTTTGATCTGGAAAAACCTTTACCACAAATTGTGCATAGGCAAGGTTTTTCACCTTTTCGCACAAATCACATCATTACGGATCGGTATGACGAAATTATACAAAATTATACAGGGAACCGAAAACAGGAAGATTTTTTAAAATAAATAAACTAAATATTTTAACAATTTTTAAAATCATATTCAAATCGGTTCTGCGACATATTATGTGCATTGAATACCAAATTAATTAAAAGCTTCTAAGTATTATGATAAAAAAAAAGATTATAATTTATAACGTGTCTAGGAGAATCCGCGAAGTTCCTAATTCATTCGTCGTGTAAGCGAGCTAAAATTGTGTTAGCCTACAAACAGAATATCTGTGCAAAGTTTGAGGCCATAGTTTATGTGGGATCATAGTTAGATTTCCGAAAATCCTAAACCATGTCTGAAATCTCTTTTTCTCATGAAATGATCCACATTCAAAAATTAGGGTAGCCCGCATTATTCATTTGTCGTGTAAGCAGGATGTACTCTTAATAATATATCCCTATCTGAAATTTTACATGGTTATTGCCTCAACTTTTAAATTGTAGTACGCTTACATGACAAAAGAATTACGTTAATTTCACGAATTTTCATATACAATATTTTGATATAGTATATTTGAAGTTTAATAGACGTAATAACATAAAATAAAGAATTTACTAGTACGTTTTAATTTATAAACATTTAAATAAATTTAAAATTATATATAATAACATATAATATTATAATAACATTTAAATAAATTTATATAATTTTATCGATTCGATTTACTTATTTATTTTTAAAGATTTTGTTAAATAATTATTTTATTTTCCCCTTAAAATAAGTCGATAATGCAGATTTGACGTGAATATTCTTAACTTTAGTAAGGTGACAAAAAGGTGCAATTCTTTAATTAACTGGAAAATATCGATAATATAAATGTAGAATAACAACATAAATTTACCAGTTGACAAACGTCGATAAAGGAGTTTCTTAAAACAACCAAAAACAAATAGTTGATAATACGGATTATGTCTTTGAAAATTTAGAAATCAACCGAAATAAAATCGAGTTTTTTAAAAATATAAAGGTGCAGCGATTTACGCAAAATTTCATTGTACTGTTGAGGGGTTTGGGAGGATGATATTTCAAATCTTCTTATTGTTTTATTTTGTAGATTGATAAAATCTGATCTCATCACAAATAAACAGCCTACCCCTAAAACTTTGGTGGCCGTAAAACACCTCTAAGTGGTTGAAACGGCGCTTAACGTAAGCACTTAAGAATTCGCTGGTTGCGGCCTTAGACTATTCGAATCGATTTAGGGAAATTTCGAATTTTTATCAATTTTGTAATGATAAAATGGTATTGACTGTCACTGATAATGCAGCATCGATTTCCAAAAAAAACGTAGCTACAAATTAAACTGGGAGGTCTGAGGAGTATTTTGGGGTGTAGTTTCGAATTTGATCAATTGTTAATGAAAAAATGTCCCGCGTCCAAAATATTTCCAGTTGGTCATCAATCTAACTAAAATGTTTGATGCAACATGGATGCTAATTTTAGTAGTATGGTTGGGGAGGTCTGAAAAGTTTTAGGGAGTGTAGTTTAGATTTTTAACACGCGTTCAAGAATTGGTTGTTGGTCATCAATCTGAATATGATTATTCGTTGTACTATTTCATAGTATGATTGCGGGAGGTTATTTTTAATGATAAAATAGTCTGGCATTCGAGATTTAGATACTGGTCATCAATATATCTATTACTATTCGATGTAGCATGAGGAATTTCGAATTTGCTCTTTTTAATGTTAAAATCATTTAATGTTAATGCAAGGATCTACGTTAATTTTCTTCCTATTGTTAAAGATGTCTGGTGATTTTTAGGTGATGTTTCAAATTTTTTTGTTTTTTACCCAAAATTTCTTAGTATGGTTGGGACAGGTCTCTCTTTTAAAGGAGGTGTGATTTCGTATTTTATCAATTTTTAATGTTAAAATGGTCCTACCTTCAAAATTTGGTTGTTGAATCAAAATACGATGTTGCATGGATTTACGCCATTTTTCTTAGTATGAATTGGGGCGGAGTGCGGGAGTCGGACGAGTTTTAGGGGGTGTAGTTTCGAGTTGTCTCAATTTTTATTGATAAAAATGATCGTACGTTCAAGAGGGTCAAGTCCGTTGGTCATCAATCTGGTGTGATTTTGATTAAATTTTCTCAATTTTTAATGAAAATTTGATCTCGTGTTTGAGCTTTAGATATTGATCATCAATATATCCATCACTATTCGATGTACCACGAATCTACGCAAAATGTAGTAGTATGATTAAGAGCGGTCTGAGGTGTTTCAGGTTGTGTAATTTCGAATTTACACTTTTTAATGGTAAACACACGTACAAGATTTGATTGTTGGTTATCTATCTAATAATGCATATACGATGAAACTCGTTTCGCTGTGTAAATTAACAACGTATGGGTCTGTATGTAGAATCGTAATTCAAGGAACTGTGTCAGACTCCTTTGAAATAACATCTGGCGTTCGACAAGGTGATGCACTCGCGCCTTTGCTGTTCAATTTGGCGCTTGAGTACGTAGTAAGAAAAAGCAACATCGAAACTTCGCGCTGTATATTTAATAAATCCGGCCAAATCCTTGGATATGCAGATGATATCGTGCTTCTTGGCCGAAGACCTAGCGATATCAAAGACAGTTTCATACCGCTCGATCGCTGCGCAAGAAGACTTGGTTTGGAGGTGAACAGCAGTAAAACCAAATATCTAACAACACCCAGGAACATCTCTAGTGCAAATCTCGGAATTGGCGACCACAATTTTGATGGTGTCGAAAACTTTAAATACCTCGGGTCAGTTATAACATCACTGAATGAAATCCAGGCAGAAATAAAAGCCCGAATCGCTGCCGGACAACGAGTTTTCTACGCCCAATCAAGATTATTGCGTTCGAAACATCTGTCGCAGTCGTGCAAGCTCGCACTTTATAAAGCACTAATAAGACCTGTGCTGACTTTCGGAAGCGAGAGCTGGACCATGACCTCTAATGATTGTAGATTGTTATCTACATTCGAAAGGAAGGTCATCCGTTCAATTTTTGGTCCAATTAAAGTTGCGAACAACGAATATCGGATTCGTATGAATCACGAAATAAAGCAACTCCTCGGAGGCAGCGATATCATCGGATTCATTAAATCCAATCGAGTGAGATGGCTCGGCCACGTTACAAGGTCCCCACAACAACGGATGATATATAAAGTGTTTCACCAACAACCAGCCGGAGTACGTCGTAGAGGAAGACCCCGACTACGCTGGCGTGACGACATTGAACAAGATCTGCAAGCATTAGGATGTCGAAACTGGAGGACGAGAGCAATGGATCGGGATGGATGGAGGGCCATTGTGCAGGCGGCGAAATCCCTTCATGGGATGTGAAAGCCAGAGAGAGAGAGAGAGAGATGAAGCATGGATAGACGCTAATTTTCTTAGTATGACTGAGGGGGCCGGAGCAGTTTTAGGTGGTGTAATTTCGAATTTTCTCATTTTTTTAATGACAAAAGGGTCCCGCATTCAAGATTTTATCAGTTGATTATTATTCTAACAAAAGAATTAGTGTTTGATGTAGTTTGGATGTTTGCCAATTTTGGTAGGATGCTTGGTAGACAACTAAAATTAAATTTCCTCAACTGTTTTGATAAAATGGGCCCACGTTCATCTTTTTTTCCTTGGTTTTCCTAGGTTTCCTTGGTATACTTCTAAATTTTGCGCAAATCCATGCTACATAAAATACTCATAATTAGATTGATAACCTCGTCAGACACATACCGCTATATAATACAAATTTTTGGAAACTTTTGAATACATCACGTTTACCTAAAATTTAATCTTTTAAAATGAACAAAAAATCACCCCGTAATGGATTAACATCCCAAACCCAAACTATACTATATTCAACTCTTTTTATGGTTAAATAAATATAGTTAGTGTTATTATTTCATTTATACGTTACCCAGGTCTTGAACAGTTCCTACGTATTTTAGATCTTAATTATATTTGAATAATGGCTTAATTCCTGACGTAATAATCATGAGAGTTTTTCCGTAAAAATATTAGTTACCGACCTTTTAGGACATATCCGCCGCCAAGAAAGAAATAACAGGGAAATTACTCCAAAATTATGGTCATGCATTCAAGTTGGGTAGTGCTTAGCTGATTGTTTTCAAAAAAATCGAGAGTATGAGAAATTTCGATATACTTTTATGTATTTTTCGGTTAGTGCTATATTCCTTTTGAAATACCTAATGTACAGTTTTTGTAATACATTGACTTGCACCTTCTTAGTTGTATTGAGTTTTTCTCTAGAGTATTTTAATGTAATTTTGATTGGAATTTTAATAGTGTTCTTCTAAAACTAACAACACAGCACTAACCGTAGTAATGATGATTATGATGAGAATACGACTTCATTACTAGTTCCCGATTTTAAAAAAGTAGAGCAAAAGTAACAAAAAAATTTGATAGTTTGTAAAAAAGTTGCACTGTTCATTGACTTGCTACAGCAACAAGCGCAATAAGGACAAATCCATAAATACATAAATTTAGAGTTTTAGTCATTACATTAACTACAGAATAAATTGCATCATGAACGATAATTAACATAAAGATGGATATAATTAAGGATTCCACCAGAAAATCAAAGAATTTGGTTTACTATAATGTTGTATATGAGTATAAAAGCTTTTGACAAACTGTACGGTCTCATTACGTATAAAATAAAATATAATTTTTCTTTTTTTTTGGTAAATAAAATTAAAAAATAACAAAATCATTTAATTACTTTGACCAAATCACCATTCTCATCATCATCTTTACCATCGTCCTTATCGTATCCAAGTCTCATTTACTCGTACTCGTATAAGCAAAATTACATAAAAATTCTATGTATAAAGCATTACATAGGATAGATGAGTGAAGTACATACTCAAAAATTATCAATTTCATATTTTTTTAATTTTTAGCAAGGATTCATTTTCATTTTACCTTCTCTATACAATACCTGGATTTGTTGTTATTTTTCCTGTTATTAAATAATTTTCTTGTTGTATGAATTTCCCAAATGGTCTAAAGCGAGAAAGGTAAACAAAAAAAAAATAACTTTTGGATATTAGATTTCTGTATAGCAATATATAGTTCTTTAATTAAAAGATTTAAAATGAACCATAAAAATATGATAATATTCCGTTTCAATGGATCTAGAGGCTAAATGTATAGGATGTGGATAGACATAAAATCGTATATTCGTATATGAAGGAAGGTTAAGGTGGTTGTATGTTACGTCGGTGACTCTAAAAGTTTTTTTATGACAATGGATATTCATTTTATGGTTTAATTTTTAGAATTTTGTCGATAAAAATAATTTTTATAGCACGGTACTCAGGTGGGTAAGGGAATTCTAACCGTATTATCCTCGGCCATGCTCTACAGAAATATAGTCGTAATGAGTTATTAATTTTAAATTTGTATCTTGAAATTAGATTTGTCGGCATTAATGCTATCGAAATCAAAAAGTTTTCGTTTAATTATAGTAGATTATGATTTGATTTAACAAAAATAATGTTACGGACAGTTTTCCTAATATAAACATTTCTAAAACAGACATTAAGTGCGATGTATCCTGAGATTACTGCATGAAATATAAGGTGTAGACGGGGACAGTACACAATAAATTATCCAATCTGGTGTTGAGTATTAGTGAACATATAAAATCAGATAATCTTTGGCGTTCAACGTACTGATCCAATTTATTGTGAACACCCTTGATTGGCTAGAAACGGACATCATGCGCTTAAAATCTAAATAGTCTTCGTCAATTTCTTCCCAATTCTCATAAAATGTTTGATGTACAAAGCTTAGTGGCCTTGAATGCAATTGTCAAACTAAATATGTATATATAAGTTAACGCACTGAGCTCTATTGGAAAATTTTACTTTGTGATTTCAGTGTAAGGTCGTAACGGGATCCCTGAATTAAAAAAGGCTGAAATTAAAAAGGTGGTTTTTATATGAAAAAATGGGACCTTTTTTAGGTCATACTTTTATCAAATTTTCTGACTTAACAAAGGTGTTTTACAAAAACAAATTTAATTTCAAAATGACACAAGAAAGGCATATTTTATGTCATTTTACAAATATATTTTTTAATTCATTTTGAAAATGACTTAAAAAAGGCATATTTTATTTCACATTATAAACATAAAATTTACATTTCTTTTTTTTACTACACATAGAAATGCATGCGTAATTTCACGTTTTTAAGAAAATGGTTTCTTGTTTTTCTTGTTACAGTTTTTTGTTGTATTGTAGAGAAATCTAAAAAACGAAGAAATGCATTTTCATAAATTTCAATTGTGAATTATTATTTGTGAATTACTTATGAATTAAAATATGCATTTTTTAATTCATTGTGAAATTTGCAATTGTTTTTTGCACATTTTCTTTGGTGAATGCATTAATTGAAAATTTCGAATGGCTTTTACTTGCATATTACAGTAAAAGCTTGATTATCCGGCATCCAATTAACCGGAATACTCGTTAACCGAAATTTTAATTTTAGGGTTTTTTCGCTATTTTATATTTCTTTTCTCTTTCATATGCATTTTTAATTCATTTTTAAATTTGCAATTTTTTTTGCACAGTTTCAATTATGTTAGCATTAGTTGAAAATTTGGAATAGCTTTAATCCAATTACTCAGGACTCTGAGTTAACCGGAACTTTAATGTTCAGGAATATTTTTTGCTTTTTTCTTTCTTTTCATGCATTTTTTTTAATTCATATTGAAATTTACAATTGTTTTTTGAATTTTTGAATTTTTTGACATTTGCATTAATGAATGCATTATTTGAAAATTTTGAATGGTTTTAATTTTCATATTACAGTAAAAGCCCAATTATCCGGCATCCAATAAACTGGAACACTCAGTTAAAGAATTTCTTTATTTTCTAGGATTCTCGTTTATTTATTTTGAAATTATGTACCAAAATGGTTTCATTAATAAAAATGTGCAAGAAACAATTGCAAATTTCAAATCAATTAAAAAATGCATATGAAAGAGAAAAGAGAAAAAAGCAAAAAATACTCCTAAACATTAAATTTCCGGTTAACTGAGTGTTCCGGTTAATTGGATCGGGCTTTTATTGTTATAAATTTTTACGTTTTATTTCCATCTCAAATACACATTTTATTTCACTTTCAAAATGACTTAAAAATACACATCATTTATAAACACATTTCTTAAATCATTTTAAAAATAACATGATATTCATCAATAAAGTCAGCTTTTTTTATTTCATTTTCGTTACAGATTTTAAGTCACTTTTAAAATGAAATAAAAACGCTGTCTTTAAGTCCGAAAAAACACCTTTTTTAAGTCAGCCGTTTTTAATTCAGGGAGCCGTCACAAAGTATGAATAGATTTTTTAAACATCTGCTAAATTTCGTGAATATATGTGATTTGTTGGTAGCTTTACTACTAAATTTTTAAAAGGGTTATTCGAAATTTCATCCTTAGTTATTGTCGATTCGATTGTAGGCTACTTGAACTACTTCACTCATTAACCGTGTTCACCTTGACTAATTATATTTATTTATTTTACATAATTATTATCAGTTAGAAATTCATAACCACATAAATTTTGAAGATTCATTAATTTTTTTAAATCGATCCCGGTTGTTGAATAGTTAGATAGTTTGTTTGAAAAAAAAATGTTTCCTCTACCAAATTTGCCCTGGCGGGCTAATTTTATTAATTACTTAGCCGAACAGGACGATTAAACTTTAGCCCCGCGAAGTTTACACGCTTTTGCCAATTCGTCACTTCAGGCTTATCAATCTGCTTTCTGTAATTGCAAAATTTACTAACAATCTTTAATCTTTTTAAATTATCTAGCGAGTTATAAGAGCTTGCATTTTTTTATTCCCAGTTGCTCTATTTATTAGATCATGTTTCAATATGATTTTTGCAACATAGAGCAAATAAATTGTTCTAAGTTCTATTTTAAAGTGTTTATGTGGGAAAATTAATTCGTCTCAAATTTCAATAAAATTTAATAAGTTTAGATCCAATAAAAACAAATCACGCATTAAAATCGTTAACTTCTGCTAATTCGATAGATTATACCTTTGATGTGGAGAGCACTGATATTTCTAGACCTAATGCAGTAAGTCAACAAGAATTAAGCATGATAAGTTCTAACGTTCTGACAATTACTCGAGAACATTCAATTTTATTCAATCCGAACCAGCAAAACGCAAATATCCACCATTTTTTAACACTCTGGACATCGAGAACAAGGTACTCTAATGTGCAGGAGCTTAACTTTACTTATTTCCATCTCAAGTTCAACTTGAGTTAAGTTGGTTAGATTCTAGCTAATAGTTAGTGCAACTAATCCTTAGCAAGCAAATCAGAATACTAGTCGAAATCCTGTTTCAAACGCAACCTTTTAGGGTTCACCAATGACAAATATAAAGGTGCTTTAGTCCCAAATGCCATATTACTATCCAGATTCATTTTAAAGTTACAAGCAGAAACTTCGATGCATTTAGTATTTTAAACCCCTTCGTAAAGGTTCTAGTGTGACTTTCAGATTCTGTTTTATCAATTTCCCCGCAGATAATAGATATTATGCAACGATCTCTTCAATGATCTCGCCCAAATGACGGGATTATTAGATAGTAGGGCTAACATCAGTGGGTTGTGGGGCTGAAAATTTCCTTCGAAATCACAAATTAAAACTGATCAAGCTTTTAGGCAATAGGTTCAAACCGTCGAGTGCTTGCATTACATTCAATCAGGAAACTAAATAAAATTAATGTCAAATAAAAAACCTAATTTGGCTATAGAAAACCCAGATCATCTTGTGACATCTAGAGAAAACTTTTGATTCTTCCTCGAGTTGCTAACAGAAGAACATCGCGCACGATTTGACTTCGTCATCCAAATAACTTTCTTGCAAAAACTGGGACTTAAAAGACCTCATTGTTTTGTCACGTCACGTCATTGACACCGGAGATCCCGTAGCAATCAAATAAAAATGTCCCGCCACATCACCTGCATCTCGAAGTCATAGGAATATTTCTAGCTATTGGAGTTCGCCTATAATTCTTGTACGCAAGAAAAATGGAAAAATGCGCCTCAGCTTATAGATACACGAAAACTTAATGGCGTGACTCAGAAAGATGCTTTATTCCTTTCCTTATTGTGAATAGTCTGTTGGGGTGACTCGATAAAACTGAATTCAGGACGAAAGTGGTCGTCATCAATTTAAAATTATGCGATTCGCAAATTGATTCCCCACTACCTATAGGCCAGGGTATTCGTCTACATTGATGACCTATTGATTGTAACTGCGACGTTCGACCATCGCCGGGAAATGTCAATTCGTTTTCAGGAAAACAGATTACACTGATCATGTAGTTGGTGTAGAGGAATTGCGTCATGATCCTTCCAGAGTGAGAGGTATTACAGAGTTTTCTAGACTAAAAACCGCTCGACAAGTGTGTCGATTCTCAGAAATGGCGGGCTAGTATCGGCGTTTTGTCAGACACCATACAGAAATTTCAACTCCTTAATCAGACCTTCTAAAGAAAGGTATGCGTTTTGTGTTATCCAAGACAGCCAAAACATCATTCGACCAGATCGAAAACCGAATAAAGATTAAATGCCGTTCCTGACGGCCCTTTCTGATCATGTGCTTCACCTGAGTATTGTTCTTTGTTGGAAAATATCAAGATATCATCAAAAAGTGCAACTTTTTCGAGCAAGATGGCAACATTTATATAAACACTAAGCCCAAATCATTTAATAATGCTTGACTTAATATATTATCATGAAAATTAATTTTTACGAAAGAACTACATTTGGATTTAATATCAAAATTTCATTCACCTCCTATAAGCGATCACCCCAGTTTCATAAAACCTACGAATTAATTCGACGATTTACTGCCCATAAACTTACCACATGACGCCCATTTTTAATCTGTAAATGCATCGAGTGTAAAACAAATAAAGCGGTAAATTACAGTACACGCCCACCTATGTCATCGTTTTCAGTAACTATGCGACCTTGGCCGAGATTGTGTTCAGATTTTCTTGGGCCTTATCCACGAACACGTGCTGGCAGGCAGTACCTGTATTCTGATAGTTTTAGATCAATTTTCTAAATTTGTGATAACCATGCTATTGAACGTGGTACGAGTTGTTACAGAATGGTTCAACACCATTCTGCAGATGTCATCTGATACCACGCAGAGGCCTCACACGGTGATTTTGCCGGGTAAATCTCAGGGAGAAATGCGATGGGTCGTGGGGTTAGAGGCTTGCGGGTATCCTGGCCTACACCGTGATTACAGAAAATTGAAAAAAATTAAAAAAAACGCAAATAAAAAAATAAAACTCGGAGTTCCGCCGAAATTTGTCGGCCGGAACTTGAGGAACGAACAAAATAATTATAACCGAGTGAGGTGCCTTGGTACGCGCATCCGTTCGAACTCAAACAGCGCAAGCGCTGGTTCCGAATTCGGATGCGGGCGCCAAGGGACCGCAAACTCTTCGCCGAAGAATAATTAGCACATGTTCTGCGAGATTACAAAAATATTTTACCAGCAAGAAAATTTCTCTAAAGATAAATTCGAGATATTTAAAAATTAATAAAAAAAAAATTTAAAAATGAACAAAAATAAAAAACTCGTACCTTATACTATATCTAAATTATTGTTGCGGCCTTGGTTCCGGCCTGCCACAGGGACGCCGCCTGGACTGTTGCGGTACCTTTCACCGATACCAAAACTCACCAAAACGGGTTGCGGCCTTGCGGTGCCGTCATGCTTCAGCGTTCGCCGCCCTGGACCGTTGCGGCTTGGCTATGCCGTTACCCGCGCTCCAGCGTAGCAGATATTGGCCGTGCAAAATATATTGACCTCAACTGGCCGCCAAAATACGTTGGGCGGTGTTCGCCTCTGATCAAAAATGAGGTTAAGCGCTGACATAGAAACAAACGTATGTAAAAATTTAAGTGGCCTGAACTGACCATCCGTTTAATTATACAGCACCCGTAAAAGTTTGGTACCCGTCGATTGGTGGCCTGCGTTAAAACCGGGCGTACCGTATACCATGTGGCACCTTCATAAAAAACTAAGCCACTCACAGATCACTTGAAAATATCGTCTTTTATGTCGACTTCTCAAATCACAATCACTTTATATTTACTGTTTTTATTTGGTTTTTATTCTCGACAAATAATTACAAAGAGCACAATTTCACCGTGCATGAATTTGTTGCTGGAATACATCTGACAAAATTCGACTAAGAAACACAATATCGTAATATTTTTTTTTAATTTATTAATACACGCAATCATGAACACCATATGTTTGAGTTTTCCTTAAATTTATTATTTTACAATAATTATTATCATAATAATGATTATAATTTGGTACACAATGGGTCTATTTTTTAATTCAACCCGAGCAAGCAGGCTTACCCTGGGTAGTGTACACCGAGCAAAGGTTGTACTGGATAAAATTATTAAAATTATCCGGTGTACTCTTCGTACACTGACATTAATTTCCGAGTAAAATTTGAAGAACCGAGTATGCACTGTGTAAGCACAGTTCACAAATAAAAACGTAGTGTACCGGGTAAAATTACCCAGGTTGAATAAATACGAAGTATTTTATGACAGCGCACTGCCTGCCTGATGAATTAAAAAATAGGCCCAATATATTGATTCACCAAAAAAAAATTTATTATATTTTTCCAAAAAAACAAAATGGTAGAAGACCACGAAATTTAATTTTTAATATATAACCCGACTTTTCCACATAAAAAAAACAACTTGATTCTTGCCAATCCAAAACTGAACTACACAACGCCAAAACGTTCTAGAAGTATCTTTTTTCTTCTCTGTTTTTCGTTTGTATCAATTTATATTGATGCAAACGAGACATATAACAAAAAATATTCTTCTAGAGTGCATTGCTTCGTACACACCCGATGCACATTGGGCTCGCTCCATCATCTTTTTCTCCGTCGCGCCATCCCACAAAATGGTACGCAAAACCCAAAACACCACGGAGTTGTCTGAACGCCAACAACAATCAACCGATGGACTAAAGCAAAGACACAAACCCAACCGATTAACATGGAACAAGACAAAGGAGATATAAAGTAAAAAAATGGTTATGACCGCACAATCGTAACAGATTTTTAATATTAAGGGGAGAAAATCAATAATAAAAATTGATTTTCAATTTTCTCGAATTACTATAATTTTAAAATTATGAAAAAAATATTGAACCATGTTTAAAAAAATATTAATTAATATATTTCTTTTCTTTTCATATTGTTACGAACTTCGGACGTCCGATATGGATTCGTGCTCGATTTTGCAAATAAAACAGTCTGCGGTTTAAGTTGCAAACTTTATTTTCCAATACCTTTAATTTCTTCAGCAATTCACTAATTTCGATCGTTCACTACGATTGAACTTGATGACGTGAAGTCAATTTTTCCAATCAATTATTTTATATTTGTAAAATATAAGAATTACATTTTCGGAATCTGTAATTTATTTGAATTTGGATGCGTGTACCAACCTCATAAGCATTATTGTAAGAAATATGTGTCAGCAGCCCAACCGAGTTGTGGTCCGTCTTCTATAGAGCAACTCTAATCATAGTAGCTGTGTTTTTTTAAAAACATTCGGGTAGAGTTCGCGATAGCTATTTTCAAATTTATCCAATTTAAAATTAAAAATTTAATTTTTTTTTAAATTAAATAATTTAGATTTAATAGGAATCTATGTATAACAAAAAAATCCATCATAAAAGTTGTATAGTTTTCTTGTAATATCGTTGTTCTGGATAGTTCTGAACTACTCCGTTTTTATACAGAACGATACAGAACAACGATAGAAAACCATACAACTTTTATGATGGGTTTTTTTTTGTTATACATAGATTCCTATTAAATCTAAATTATTTAATTTAAAAAAAAATTAAATTTTTAATTTTAAATTGGATAAATTTGAAAATAGCTATCGCGAACTCTACTCGATTATTTTCAAAAAATCGCAGCTAGTGTTATAATACTATCAAAAATTTAGTGCTCTCTTGTTCAAATGTTAAACTAAGAATATTTCGTAAAATACTTTAATTTTTCAAGATTTCGGAAGAATACCAGTTACAATCGAGGTGTGATAAAAAATCAATCAAATTTATGAATATAAAACACTCACATCAATAATTTAATATTTAAATCAAAAATTGTAAACCAACATAAAAATTATAATTCCCTTCCAGCGATTTTACCTCACTGTATTTTTCAAAAAAAGCACACGAAAAATTCACTTCACCCAAAATGACATCTTCGATAAAAAATTGTCTTCGTTTATAAAAAAATATATAAAAATCTTGTCATATTGTAACATGTAAGTTTTAAAATTATTTTTTTAAAATATTAGAAGGGAAATAATTTCTTATAAATCACTTGTAATAGGGTGAGGTACTTCCTAATGCGGGTTTTGGGTTACATAGACATAATTTTAATATCAGTTATTGTTTACCACCAAGTAGTTAATGTATGACAAGAAAATAGAAGTGGGGATCTATTGGGACCTAAATATAAACTGTCGTATTATAATATCGAGACATTAAAAATGGCAGCAGCAGCATGAGATTACGAGTTACTAATTTGGCATCAAATATTGCTGGTGTTTCATATTTTTTTTCGATTACATAACGTAAAAAGAGTACCGGGTTAGAGTACCGTGGGGTATGTCTGCACTGAGATGGGAAGATGTCATTTAATAATAATTATACCTCATTAAAATGTTATAAATTCAAAAACATGTTTTCCATTTTTGGAAATAAATTTGGATTTTTTTTTTAAATATAAATTTTAATGTGAAAATGAAAATTAAATAAATAACCCTTTTAACTGTTGATAAATAACGTTAATTTCATAAGAGCATATTCCCGATTTAATTAAAGGAGGGGGCATTTGTATGAATACAAAATTTTCAAATGGATTTACGTTTTTAAATATTAATATTCCGAATTTATTATTTTATACTTGTTGTTTGGATCAATTAAAATGAAAATGACAAATCCACTTAGATTTAAGCTTTTATCTAGATATCTACTATGCGAGTTTCTATTTAGGAATATTCGAACTCGTGTTTAAAGTATGATGGTAATCGTATTAAATTTTTGTTTACAATTTTGATTTTCTGTTCATAGATTTCCGTGCTTGCTTTTTCCTTAAGGATTGTACGATACGAAACATTTCTTATAGCAGATACACGAGTTTTTACTTTGTATTGAAATTGGATTTGCAGTCTGAAGAAGAGGATTAAAATATATTGAATTAGACGTGAAACGATTTGACATGGGAGCGGCGAAATTTTCCAAAAAATAATACCTTGTGCTGTGTCAAAATAGTGTACATTTAAGCAAATGCGGGTTACGTTTGCAAATAAAATCATATTTTGCAATTAAAACTGGAGCGTGTAGATGGTTCTACGTAAATTAGATGTCAAATAGATGTCAAAGATTAAACCATAAAAAATGCTATTATACCTGCATTCCACGGAAAAACGAAACGAGTTTTTTTTTTTGTTTAGTATTTAATCTTTGCAATGGGCCGAAGCCCTGAAAACTGATGATGGAAACCCCTTTTACCGGTACATCCCGATCCAAACGCCAAAGCTTGGTCGGTAAAAGAGAAAGTTAATATTAAAATTATACTACAGTGGTAATGTAAACATTACGACACAATCCGATTATTTAATCCGAATATTTAATTTATTTAAAAATTTTGTCTTGAGTGCTGCAATCGGAAATGTATTAGCAAGAACAATTTAAAGTTGTTATAATTTGTGTTAAATTTTTGTAGACATCTTTCGAAATTGAATTTGTGTTAATTCCTTTCCTCCGAAGGAAATCTTTTCTGGTCGTAATATGGAAGACCTTAACTATAGAGGTATTTCATCGGCAATTTAATCAATCAAATTAGAACATTTCCGATATGAATGGCGTGATTATTTCGTCTCGCAAATTGTTAACTTTGCTCGCTACCGCTGATTTCGTTAGTTTTCAAATATTTAAATATTAGTATGATAAATCAAAATAGTTTTTTGTCATGGTCTATCTGTCATTACTTACTTCCTCATATAGCTGATCTTGTACATATATTGGTTAATATTCCGATAGAATAAACTTGGGATTTACCGAGTAAAGATGTATCTAAGCTATAAAGGTGGATGCGATCATTCAACTCCATGTTATGCTTAGGCTCAACTTTAATAAAGACTAACAGTTACCCGCCCAAAATGACGACAGTATTTTTTAGAATTCTGTTATAATTTGTTCTTTTACAGAAAAACCAAATTCATTATCATGTATGATGACATCCGAGAAATTCATATCTCGAATCCACTATAGTAACAAAAAATGCGTTTTTCAATACTTTTCTAGAATTTGTGGTGTAGTTCTACCTGGATAACAAATACGCAATTGATTTCGTCCTCCAGTTCTACAATCGTCTTGTGTAAGCTTTACGCAATGGTTGTTGTTAAATCACTTTGCTTCTTGCAAAAACAAACGTAGAAATCCGTTAATCCAATTAAACGATTATGTCAAACATCACACAACCATTACTACAAAGTAAAAAACTTCAAAAATTTCAATTTAATTCCATTATAAATTTAATCTAAGAAGGCGACAAAAATTACAATTGGATTTGTATTATTCTACACAGATCGGTAAACTTTGCTGGAAATTATTATTTTGTTTTTCCATAAAAAAAAAAATAGGAACGCAAAAAACCGAGAAAGCGCTTGGATTGGCCATTACTGACATATTTTTGATTTACGTTGCAAGTTTAAAATAGAGTACGATGCCGAGCACTTCTGACCATACATAATTCTTCTCAATCAAACTGAGCTCAATTATTTAGACTATTTCACATTTAATCGGCTGTTGTGATACTAGCGAGATAGAGCTCAGGACAACAAAAAAAACAAATAAATGTGTTCAGCTCTAATTGGAAAATATAGCGGGTATAGGATTTATATTGCATTCGAAAATATTCTAATGGCCAACATATTAAATTATTTTAACATTATAGTATTTTACACTGTTAATATTTTACAACTGCAAATAGTGTGTGCAATAATCATTTTTTATTAACAATTCAAACCTATTCGATTTCATATTTTTTTGGTATTCAGGTCTAACTTTTTGGTGTATTTAACATTTTATTTCATTGAGTAGTGTCAGGTCTGCCTCTATTGGCATCATGATTGGTAAAAACTTAGTGAATTTGCTTTGAAAATTTTGAAGAGTTAAAAATTATGATGATATTGGTCATGATTTTTCTCAAGATATTGCCAACTGTTGAGTGGCCTGCCTTATTTAAGTGTTTAAATGATTACAACCAATCGAAACTGCTGTCCCGTCAATGATTGTTGGACGACATCGACAACAAAATAAAATCAAAATATTTGGTACAATTTGGTACAATTTTATTTCCTGTAAAATAAACAGACCTTTCCAACATCATCGTCACTCGTCATTACGTCGTTAAAAATTTTGAGTGGCATCATAGGCTTAAACTTTAAAAAAACAGTATAGTACTTTTTAATTAATTAACGTCAAATAAAATGAATTTCCCGTCAATGATTGCTGGACCATCCTACAACAAAAAAAAATAAATTTTTTCATGGACTGCTATTTTTTCTGCATAATCTTGATTTCTTAAGAATATAAAAAACTAGGCTCCGTAAAATACTTATATAACTCTCTGTCATAGACCGTCAATCATTACTTTCATCTACGTATGCTTCTAAGCTCCATTAAAGTGTGGTCTGGTTAAAGCATTATATAAAAAAAAATTGAGAAAAAATTGCGTGTTTTGTTCGAAAAGCAAACGATCACTTATAGATATCAGTAAATTGTATACAAATAAACCGCCCTCGAAAATACTTAATTATTGCGGGATTTTTTCAGATTTATCATTCACACTTTTTAATCGCAGATTGAAAGTTGTGAAAGACTGATTGGGGTCAGACATCATACTTCAGTGGTTCTTTTTCCATAAATTTGGAGATCCCAGTGTGTTTTGGCCGAAGCCAGTCCCGGGAAGTTTAATTTTTTACCTGATCTTCGAAGACCCTAAGTTTTTGGCCACACAGTCCAGACGAACCGACTGATCGGGGTGAGACTTACCACTTAAGTTTTTTCCATAAATTTGAAGATTCAATTGATTTTTGACTGAAATCAACCCACCGAAACTGGCAGCTTCCATATAAGCTTTCCGTTTTTTTGTGCAATTATTTTCAAAAGTATATCATTTATGAGGAAACGGATGACAAACTAAGAGATTCTAAATAAATTTTGCAACAATATCGGTCTAGATCAGTTTTCCAGGTTTTAAGTAGAAATGAAAATTTTTGACAAAAACTGTTTTTACAACAAAAAATGGACGTCTGTACATCCCAGACGGATTGACTAATCTGAGTGAAACTTCTTGGTTAAGGTTTTTTATAAATTGAAAGAATTGTTCTTTTATTTATTCAATATTACAGTTGATTCAGATATCATCTAGTAATTTGTCTATCTATTCTAATGAACTGTTCAGCTTTAAGTTTCCGTAGGCGCATTTTCGTTTTAAGCAATTATTTTTAAAATATTATAATTCACAAGAAAAACGACTTTAAACTAGAATATTCGAAATTAAATTTGCAATAATATCGATGTTTATTTTGACCGACCAAATGACACAGTGGTTCAAGCTTTGTCGCTTGGATGTGACTGGGTCCGAATAGGTGTAGGATGCAAAAGGGACTTTTCATCATCAGATGATCTGTGATGAAAATAAACATAACTTTGACCCCCTGTCTGAGTGCAGAACTCATGGTCCGGCCCATCTTCCATGCCAGTACTATAGGCTGGCATGGAGCTGTGCAATGTGCAGATGGGTAAGAAAATCGGACCTATCACCGTACGTCCTCGATTTGGCAGACGATTGCGTAAGGTAAGGACGTAAAAAAGCGAACTGCGAAAGAGTTCGGAATGCTTCGGCCTCAGAACAGATTAGAAAGATTAAAAAAACAAGTTTATTTTCCAAAATTTAAGCTGCAATGATGTTTTTCGACCAAAAACATATTTTTAACAAAAATTTGGGCCCATACGCGTTTATTGATCGAAATAAAACTTGATACTTAAGCTTTTTCTACAAATTTGGTGACTCCACTGATTTTTGGTCGAAATCGGTTTACCGTAAGTGACAAATTTTATTTTCGTGTTTTGTAAATGTTTTGCAAAGTACGCCAAGAATTCGGCCCTTATACGACCCTGACGGATTAATTGATCGGAACAAAACTTTATACTTAAGATTTTCCATAATTTGAAGTTCTCAGTGATATTTACTCAAAATCGCTCCTCCGGAGCTTGTACCTTCCGCAGATAATCTGTTTTTATTTTATTAAATTTTTAATTGTTCATTCCTATTTGATCCAAATGACTATAAAACGCAGGAAAATTGATACCGAGTGCCAAGTTTAACAAGACACTTGGGCAGAAAAGTACTTTTTTGTGAAACACTCCAGTATTAGCACATTCCTAATATGTCTTCAAAGTGTTTCTGTAAATAAGGAAATCAACATCAAATGACATTACGAGACAAAAAATCAGAATTTCAGTAAGTTAATTGGGCAAAACAGAAAGGATATACTTCATAAACTTAAAATGTGCTTGGAAAAACAAAGTTCGGTGTTCCATAACCAAAACACAGAAGATGAAAATAATACACGTGCTAGCTACACGCAATATCGAATATGATACCAGAAAAAATGAAGCTTTTAACTGACGAGGAATTCTTGAAAAATTGTTTGATGATCTCAGTGGAGATTGAATGTCCCGAGGAAAAGAACCGTTACACGACGCGTCGAGGAAATGTCACAAATCTAACAATATCTTTAAATTGCAGATACCACGGATGCAGCGCAGCTTGCCGCATTTATTCGTGGAGTAAAACCAAATTTCGAAATTATTGAAGAATTTGCTCAACTCTTACCTATGAAGGGTACTACCACTGGAGTTAACATTCTTAAAGCATTACTGCAGTGTACAACCGACCTTAATATGGATCTATCACAGCTAGTGTCCATAACAGCTGACGGAGCGCCGGCAACAGTTGGCGAAAAAAGGAGTCATTGCTCTGCTCCAAAAGCACCTGGAAAACCTCGAAATGAAATAACCATTAAGAAAAGTTCACTGCAATATCCACCAAGAAGCATTGTGCGCGAAGTTCTCAAATTTGAAGCACGCGATGGACGTTTCTGTGAATGATGTAAACTTGGTCTTATCGCGAGGTTGAACCATCGTCAATTTCAGCAGCTTTTATTGGGAGCAGAAAATTAATACGGTAACCTGCTATACATCTGTAATGTTCGCTGGTTCAGTCGAGTTGCACTGCTCGGAAGAGTGTATGCTCTGCCAGAAGAAATAACCACATTTCTTGAAAGTAAAAACGCGAGTTCAAGTGAATTTCGCGACCCCGAATGGCTTGCACGTATTGCTTTTTTAGTAGATTTAACATCGCATTTAAACAATTTGAATTGGCAACAGGAGATACATCGTCACAACGTCAAACTTCATAAATCATGCAAAACAAGCGGCTTCCATTTTCGGAAGTACTTATACTTGCGAACAATTTTTTTCAAAACGAAATACACAAGTTGTGATCCAAAATGACCGATAATGAGGTACAAGATGTATTGCTTCTGCGATCTCTATGAACCTTCCACTTAACATTGAAAAACTTTCGAAAACCAAACAACATCAAATGTCGCACTAATTTGCACCTAAATAAATATAATTATAATTCTATCTCTACTTTTGTTTTTGTTAACTTCATTTATAAATTTTGAATGCGGCCCGTGATAGGCTCCCATACTATCCGTCGATAAACACGAATAAGGTTGCCGACCTCTGAACTAAAAAATGCTTGATTAAATTTGCACCCATATCGGTTCAGATAAATTTTCCTACATTTAAGCGGGAAGGTCGATGACAAAAATCCGTTTTTTTTTGTGAAAAATTTCGATCTCGAGTTTTTTGCTGATTTACCACCCGTATATTGCCGAATTCAAAATAAGTACTTTTTAAAATATCTGTATTATTTCTACAGCCTGTATTATTTCTATAGTCTGTTTGTCTGATCGTGGTGAAATGTCATACATCAGCTTTTTTTATAAATAGGCAGATCCCAGTGATTCCCAGCGGTCGAACTCGGTCCACTAGAAGTGGCGGCTTCCATAGAAGCTTTTTGTTTTTTTTTACAAATATTTTGAAGAGTATATCATTTACTGATTTAGTAAACCAGTTTTCCAAAAATTTAAGCTAAAATGACGTTTTTAAACAAAAAATCGGCATTGCACATCCCAGTCGGATTGAATGATCAGAAGGAACTTTCATACTTAAGCTTTTTCAACAGATTGGGATATCACAGTTTTCATTGGAGCTTTTTAGTTTTTTCGCTAATATTTTGAAAAGTATATCATTTACAAGAAAATCGGGTGTGAACTAAAAAATTCTAAATTAATTTTGCATCATCACTGATAGATAACAGCTTTTCAACAAAAATTCGATCCCCGTATAGCTCAGTTGAACTAATTGATCGGGATACAACTTCATATTCAATCTTCATAAGCTTTTCTATAATTTGAGAGATCCCAGCGTTTTTTGCCTGAAATCGGTATACCAGAAGTGACAGCTTTCATAGGAGCCTTTTCAATTTCCACCGGAAGTGAATGCTTCTATAGGAGCTTTTTCGCTTTGAATTATTTTAGTTTTTGTTTTAATGAAATGAACTGGGAACTGACTAATTAGTATTTTTTTTGGCTTTAAAAATATTAATTCTAAGGCTTGTGGTTGTATCTTATTTGGTTAAATGGTTAAAATTAAAGAAATATCATAAACATCATAGGGATTGTCTTTAAATGGTAAATACATTTTTGTTTAGTATTCATATAGGTATACGTAGAGAAAATATTTATGCCATCTCGAGGGTAATTATTTGGGAAGTGCCAAGCATTTCTTAGCTGTATTGTTGCAAGTTAAATAAAAAAGAACATACACAAAAACTGAGTTTCATTATTCAGTTCGACTAAGAAATCGATCTATCTTAAATAAAAATCTTGAAATCCGGCATCCGTGTATAGAAATTTTAATTCCTGCATTTTGATGTCGGGTAGTTTGGACTTCCATCTACATCATTATGTTGTGCTATATGCTTTAATGATCCAATTTATTTTCGGTTATTGGTTTAACAAATATTGCCAAAGATTATTTTTCTGACTACTTTGAGGCATGCCGTATGTTATTCTACAAAAACTAAAATACTTAGCACTAAGTGGATAGAACGTTCCTCTTATCTTAAATATAATTGCCTTTTCTACGAAATAAAATTTCAACCAAACATCTACGATTATTTAATTAAATAATAATGTAATTATTATAATTTTGAAAATATTTTAAATAAATACATTTTTGATTGCAAGACCAAAACATAGCAAGATTGATGTGTTTATTTAATAAATAAAGACAAAAAAAAATATATTTGAATATTTAAAATACATAAATCTTAATTCATTTAATAATAATTTTTAAATTTAATTAAAAATATAAATAAAATATCAGAAAAATAAAATAAAACTATGTTTACATAAGATGTTCTCTCAAAATTAGATTTTCTTCTTTAGAAAATTAAATTATTAATATTAAAATTATTACTATTATTATTATTTTTGGAAAATGAATATAATTCATTTTTCATGTTTTTCATTTAATTTTCCAACAACATAAAATAACTTTTTGTTTTATGATTTTAATTCGAGATAGAAAAACTAATTATTACTGACATCTGTTGGGTTTACCGCATAAAATCGTATACAAGCGAGTCGGTTTTACAAAATTTATGTGTACGAGACGAATATACATAATACAGTCTATAGCAGAAAGTTTTAATGGATTATGATTGTTCAAATCACACACAATTTTATCAATTGATAAACTATTGAATTGCTGTATTTTGCGTTCATAATGTTATTGATTTTTGTAAAATCCATTAAGTACCATACATATTTAAAATTAATTTGAACTCATGTTGAAAGTATTCCCAAACCAAAATGCCCTTAATCAATCAATCATTATGGAATTATTTTATTGTTGTTATGTTGTATGGATATACATATATTGTTAAAAATAAAAATTAATTTAAAATAAAATCCAATTTGCATTACATTAAATAAAATTATTTTTAATAAATAAATAACCATAAACGAGTCGGTTATTTTCACTCTAAAAATAGTTAATTTGTTTCTACTGTTTCATTTTTAAAATAAAAATCAATTAAATTAAATAGTTTTTAATTGAATTGAAAAATTATATTTTGTATATAAATAAATAACAAAATTATATTGCAAAATATATTCGCAAAAAAGTGAACAGTAAAAAATTTTAAAAATAAACACAAAAAGAAAATTAGTTATATTTAATAATAAAAATATAATATATTTAAACACAAATAAAACATTACCTTATATAATTAAGCATAAAATTATCATACGGGGATTTTGCGAATTTTTTATTTTATGTTTTAAATTACAATAATTTCACATAAAATAAATTTTATACAAATAATATAATATCGAATGAAAAAAAATAAAATTAAATATAGTATCTACATAAAAATGCATTATTTTTATTTATTCATCAGAAATTGTATTTTATGTATGTACAATAAATTAATTAGCATTGATAAATTGAAATAAAAATCTATATACACATAAAATATTAAAAAATATTATTGCTTTAGCGTTAATCACTTTATACAGTTATGAGTGCATTTTATGCTCTCTATAATGTTATGCTTTTAAATGATTTTTATGACATCCGCAATAATTGCATTGGGCTGGCATAAAGAAATTTGGAGTCCGTTCATTCCCTATATACCATATAAATATTTACTGACCTAATAAACATTAATCTAATAAATTTTAAATCAGTTTCTATACGCGCATATGGATTTGTATTTAATACTTTATTTTATTGGCGATATAAACATTATTAAAAATGTTAAATACCATGCAAATATATTTGAATATCATAAAGAACGATGATACTTAAAATGCAGTCATCATTCAAACTGATTTTATAAATGTCGCAACTATTTCATCCTGCGCATGCACATTTTCTTAAACATATCCGTAATTTTAGATAATGGTCATCCTCTTTTTCGGGCAACGCTCTGATTAATAATTGTCAAACAGTGCGACAAATAAAGGCGAAAATTGAGCAAATTCATAATATCTCTAGAAAGGGTGCCAATTTGTTTATGGACGTTTTTATCTTCAATCCAGTTCGAAACCACTGCAAAGTCAATAAAATGCACAATCACTTGCAATGACCACTTTTTCGATTTTTGGAAAAAGCGATAATACCTTAATATTTGATCGAAAAAATCGACCCCATCCCATACCCATTTTATAAATGTTAATGATTTGTGGTGGTTTTATTTGGACAAACTTTGATTTCAGTTTGTCGTATCGACGTACTATTACTTATTCCCCGATTCCAACAAAATTTGAAGCGAGATAAACCGCTGTATAATCTTGCTACTCAATTACTTTCACGTTACCATCTCTGCTTGTGACTTACTCTGAAAAGCCAAGACCTTGATTTTTCAATGCCTTGTCATCGAAGTGAGGTTGGTTTTGAAATCTATTGAGATAAATCGTTCCAATGGCGTTTTTCTCAAGTGGACTTAAGCATTCAACCAATTGATAGGAGCTGAAATAGTTATCGAAGTATAACACATGCCCATAGTAGTTTTTATCCTCTCAACTAGTTTTAATACGATTGCTGCTCCATATCCAAAACGCTGAACCACATATTGGGGTGGATTCCGGGTTCTAAAATTTTATGTTATGTTATGTTATTTTTGTTTTTTCAATACAAATTCTAATAAGAAGCGCGGAAATAAAATAACTTGACAGCAATTTTATGTCACGAGAATCGGGCCCATTATTTATTTCTGCTGCGGAGCCTTGGTAAATTATTCTTTTTTTTATTTTTTTTATTATTTAAATAGTGCAATCTTATCACATGATAATTTATTACTAATGATGATAACGCACTTATTTGAAACTAATAAGTGGAGCGAGTGTGGGTTTACAAGCAATCAATATTCTGCTCCCAATAATGAATCTTTCTTTATTAGATGACCAGCTCATGCGGTTTAATTCTTTTAAGGCGTCTCAGTTCTTGTGTTATGTCAAGAAGTTGTATTGCTTCAATGTTGGTATGTTGCAGTAATCCTCTTTCATGTTTGATGGCAAATTCCTGAATCACTTCATCAATCCATTTAACGTTTAGGTCGTTGTGTAATTCCTCGTTGGTTACGTAGCGGTAAGCATTCGTTATTGTTCGTAGAAATTTGTTTTGGCAACGTTGAATAATTAAACGATTTGATTCTTTAGTACAGCCCCAGAGTTGGATACCATACGTCCAAATTGGTTTAATTATCGATTCGTAGATCAGGCGTTTACAGTACAGGCTAAGCTTAGAATGTCTTCCTACTAGCCAGTACATCTCACGTTGTTTTATTTTCATTTGCTGTGCTTTTTGTCTTACGTGATATTTCCAGTTCAATCTTGAATCGAGATGCAATCCGAGATATTTAGCAGATTCAGCTTGGGGAATTTGACCTTATTGAGAAATGTATGGATGTTGCTATTTTTGCGCCGTACATTGTATGTTTCATGTACTGATTTCAGTTCGTTAAGCTTTATTTTCCAATCACTGGTCCATTGGCTGACTCTATCGAGTGCTTGCTGTAAGTATTCTACTGCTTGGTTCTGCGATTCGCTTGATGCCAATACTGCGGAATCATCAGCAAAAGTTCCGATGAAGGTTTTTTCCGTTGTCGGTATATCAGAAGTTTAAAGTAGATATAGGATGGGTCCTAAAACGCTACCCTGGGGCACCCCTGCTATGGCTGGGGAAAAGTTAGAGCATGTTTCTTCATGTGATACTCTACATATTCGTTTGGAGAGATACGACTCGAGCAATTTTCTGGCACTAATTTACTTATCTTGTAGATAAGACCCTCATGCCACACTCTATCGAAAGCCTGTGATACATCTAGAAATACGGCAGGGCAATATTTATTCTCTTCAAGTGCTTGTTCTATATTTGCAGTTAATAAAATATTTAGTTTGTAATTCAAGTTCTTCTTTAGTTTTAAGACTAACTTTTAACTCAATTAGATTGTCCAGTTTCTCTCTAAATAATTCCCAATCAGTAAATTTATTAGTAAGGTTTAGTTTGGTTTTCTTTTTTATGACTAATGTACTCAGAGTCATTAAGACCGGTGTGTGATCGGAAGTAAGGTTGTCAATGCCTTCGACTTCAATGTAATTTGAGGCTATTCCTTTCGAGATATAAAAGTCAATCAAATCAGGAACTTTGTTGATGTCTGTAGGCCAATAGGTAGGTTTACGCAATGAGTGATGTTCACAACTTGACATTTCTATTGCACTTAGGAGTTCTTTTCCTTTTCCTGGTGTTATGAGTCGAGTCGCCACGCAGTATGTTTGAAGTTGTAGTCACCTCCTATGATAAACCCTTGTACCAAGTTTATTAAAAATGTCAACATATTGATTTCTTACGATATTAGGTCTAGGTGGACAGTAGATCGCCCCTAAACTTAGTTCAGCACTACCATGGTTAATCGTTATTGCAGTAGCTTGCATAAATGGCTCCTTATTTTCTTCTTGCTGGAAATGTAGGATATTTTGTTTGATTAAGATTGCTGTCCCTCCTCGAGCACGATCATTCGGATGCAATGTCCAATAGGCTCTATATTCTGTAATTTTGATAAAGTTTTTTTCCGTAAAGTGCGTCTCTGATATTAAAGCGACATCTATGTTATTGGTTCTTAGAAATACTTCTAGTTCTTGAGCTCTTGCATTAAGCCCGTTAGCATTCCAGGCAATTGTACGTAGGAACGTTATAGTCATTTACTTTTTATGTTTTAGCGGTTTATTTGGTGGCTTGGAATTATCTTCAAGTTTATCCACCCTGGTAGTAAGCTGGCTGAAATTTTGTCTCATTTCTGCCTGAAATTTGGTGAGCATTTTCATTATATTACTAATGGTTGGCTCGTTTGGCACAGGTTTCTGCCTGCTTTCTTGATTTAGATTGTTATTTGAGGTTTTGGTCACCTGGGCGTAGGAAACCCCGTCTCTAATAGTATCATATTGTTGGTTAGGCTTTTGCTGTAGTCGCTCTGCTACTGTTATTTTTCTCGGTAGTTGAGCATTTAGTTTTTTCTGATAAACCAGGCATCCTTTGTAGCTAGTCGGATGACCTTTTTCTCCGCACAGTGCACAAGTTGGTATAACATTTCGCGATTTTTGACATTGTTTTGTTTGATGACTCTCTGCGCATTTGACACATTTGGCTTGTCTATTGCAGAAGTTCTTCGTGTGTCCTAACTGTTGGCAATTTGTACACTGAGGTATACCTATTACGTTTTTAGGTGGTTCAATGGTGTCCTTGCAATATAGCAGGTTCTTAATTTCGTATATGTCCTTATTGTTTTCCCCCTGCAACAGGTCTACATAAAACAATGGGAAGTGTCTAATAATTTTCTCATTATTAATTGTCGACTTTTAATGAATGTTAATAATGTTGGTTACTTTATGACCATGTTCCTCGATTGCCGCTTTGATATCTTCGCGATCGGTAGATGCCGGTAAACCTCGTATTACGACTCTATACCATCTTTCATTTTTGAGCTGATAAGTATAGTATTCCATCTTATACAATGTACTATCCTTGTTATTGGATTCAGTTTCATTTATATCGCTAAGTAGTTTTTTAATTTTACGATAGTCATTTTCAGACTGCTTTGTTATTTTGATATCGTTATTGGATATTGCTTTAAACTGAGCAGGTTTCTCTGTCACTGCCAATACTCGAGCTCTGAGTATATTAAAATTCCTAACATTGCTGACATTGATTGGTGGTGGTAAGGGTTCCTTTTGGTGTGCATGTTGTGGTTGTTTTGGTATTTCGTTATCTTGCGGTAGAGACACCCTTGGTGATGGCGTTTTTTAGAGTCTCCGTAAAGTATTCGTTGCCGAGACTTTGTAGGCTCTGACTTCTACCTTTAGTAGACGTAGAAGGTTTATTTTGCCTCTCTAGTGTTTCGATTCTGTTTTTTAAGTTTACCAAAATATCTTGGTATTTATTACATTGTAACTCATATTGTTGGCATTTTGTCCTTAGTTCATTATGCTCAAGCAAGGATAATTTTGATGTCATTTCATTGCCGTCTTGAAGCATACGGCGTCTTTTCGTTAATGTTGGAGAATGCATGAGTTCTATTAGAGGTAGGGGGCTTATAATTCTATGTGCTCTAGTAGCTAAGCTTGCCACTACTAAAGCATTGCGGTCGCATGATATCGACGACAGAAAGCTCGCTTGCTCACTTTCCGAAGTCGCTGGTACTGGGGTACTGCATCCTAATCCCTGCACTGTAACATTATCTGCTGATCTGCCGCAATAAACCATGTTCGGGGTTCCCCCTAGCCTGATTTGGTCCGCGGGTGATATTTTTTTCCCACCTATCCTCTGGCAAGCCGGTTAAGGAACATTCCCCTATCCGCCACCTCGGGACGCGCCACGATGGAAGTTTGGCATCTCCACACCGGCTGGTAAATTATGAAGTCGTAAGCAAAACAAGAATACCTAAAATTGAGGGCAAATATTTTATTTAAATATTAAGACAAATCTGCTAAAGCAAACCCGGTTTCTAAAAAAATGTTTGTCGTTACCTGTTGTTATTTCCCCCGCGGCAGTTAATACTTGATCGTGGGGATGGAGATGCACAGGCAACGGCCTTGATAACCGCATCGGAATAAAATACGTGGGTAGGAATGGGAAAGGAGGAGTGGGGTACCGGTCCCCGAAGTAGTGGGTTTGGCTTTACCAACCCACGACGAAGGCCGAACCAACTGTTGTGTTGGTAAAATGTCTAGTCAGACATTTTATCCTACCCTAACAACTAATTTAAAAAGGCACATTGGCCAAACAACACAAAAAAAGGTATAATCGTCAGTATCTTGAGTTAAGGTGTGTGGCAGGAAAGGAATGTGGTGCTTAGTGTCCTCAATCTCTTTTTACTCCCCGTCAACATCAACCCACTATCGTTATATAGGTGTTAGCCAACTCCTTCCATTCAATACAATATAGTAGTCTTTCAATCACTCTTTATTATCACTCTTTACTGTTTAAACGCACAACAAAAATAAGAACCCCTGATTTTACACAATCAAAAACACAAAAAAAACACGTCCCTTAAGCTAGCAGAACCCATACAGCTGAACACTACAAGATAGTATGGATAATTATAGGCTAATTATGGGCTAATTTAATGCCCCAATAAACAATTTTGGGCTTAGCTTTAGAAAAAGTTAACAGAACCCATATCAAAAAATGATTCAAAAACAATTGGAAAAATAAAGGTTAATTTTAGGCTAATTAAATGCCCTATTTAAATTTTTTTATTCGGGTCGATCTAGAAAACGCAAAAGGCTTTATCATTTCAAAGCTAGCAGAACCCAAATCGGACCAAAACCGAAATTCGAACTCAAAACAGGATCTATTGACAATCAAATAATTTTAGGCTCGGTATGGGCTAATCAAATGCCCCATTAAAAATTTTTGGGCTCCATCCGTTTTTGACCTAACTTCGGGTCATTTAATCGAAAGCTAGCAGAACCCAAATTGAAAATCGGACCAAAACCGAAATTCGAACTCAAAACCAGATTTATTGACAATCGAATAATTTTAGGTTCGGTATGGGCTAATCAAGTGCTCCATTAGAAAATTTTGGGCTCCATCCGTGTTTGACCTAACTTCAGGTCATTTAATCTACAGCTAGCAGACTCCAAATAGAAAATCGGACCCAAACGGAAATTAGAACTCAAAACAAGATCTATTGACAATCAAATAATTTAAGGCTCATTATGCGCTTATCAAATGTCCTATTAATCAATTTTGGGCTCCATCCGTTTTTGACCAAACTTCGGGTCATTTGTGAATGAGACTAAGTAGCTGTTGTCCACGATTTCGTTCTACTCGGAATGCAATGTAATACAACTCAGAGAAAGAAAATGTTTGTGTTTTAATTCTGTTTATTTAAGTGCTGTTAGATGGTAATGCTTACGCGTACACGAATAAATCAGGAGGCTTTCTGACACGTGATTAGGCCATATACAGCTTTGCATGTGAGAAACACTTATAGCGATTGTTCCTGTGTTTTGTTGATAGTAATTTCAAATGCGACTCGCACAGAAAACTGGTAAAGATTGATTTTCGATTTAAAATTGTAGCTTCGATGATATTGTTCATCATCTTTTTCACTGAAAGCCTGTTAACGCTGCAAAACCGTGGTGAATTGGTTTTTCTGAGAAAAATGATAGACGCGCCAATTTTTAATGTACACAACATTAATGTGCACAAAAACGTGCGGCGTGTTGAACGGCAAATCAAGTTAATTCCAGAACACAGTTGGAAAATTGACAATTTCATCTTGGTTCATTACATTACTCGTGTCGCTTCACCCTCGTTTTGAAAGTTGAAATTCATGGTATTGACAAAGTTATTTTTGGCTAATACAGCACGTGCAATGGGCCACTGATTTTGGTAATTCTGTGCGACATTTGGGTTTGTCGATCAATTCGTCTGGGGTTGTTGTAATTTCAATTTTTTATTGTGTGGATTCATCGATTGCTATTTTCACGTTCTCAAATGGAACAGTTGTTGTGTGAAATACTGACATTTGTGACTGTGCAGTTTCTGTACTTGTAGCTTTAAAATGGATATTTAGACACATGCATTAAGTTCATCAGCTGGTGATGAACGTGGTATAACTGGTATATAGAGCTTGTCGAAAATTGCTAGTTAATAAAATGATCGCATCAGTAAAGAGCTGCACATTTCTTCTCAAATTTTTTATGCGCCATAGTACAGTTGTCCCATATATTGAGTTGACATATGTTTGGAGTACATTACTCATTATAGATTTTTTGTTGATATTGCATATTGATGGCTCAATGATTTACTTATTTAGCGGCAGTTCAGTGCTGAATACGCTGATCGACAACCATCTAAATAAGTTGCCGCAATTTCAGACGATGCGAATGCCAGTGCCATATTTTTTCATGATCGTGTGGTTGTCAAAATAAGCGAAATAAAAAATATTTTGCGCCTTTAAGCGCATTTTTGAATCCCATGTTATTTCCAGTGGCAAGTTTCTTAAACTTTGATCCACCACAGCTCAGCTCAGGAAGAACCTATCGGTGTAATTTCATCGGCTATGAACTTTTCTGACCGAACCCTAAAAGCTTGCCAAATATCAATTTTCTACCTATTACCCTTCTCAAGTTGAAAAAAGTTACGGACATTTGTGCATTATTAATAAGATTTCCGGACATTCAAAATCAAATTATTTTCATACCGCTATTGTTTTGTTTTTTTATCATTCCGAAATTCAACAGCTGGTTAAAATTGTATTAATTTAGTATAGGTAATTATATTTATGAGGGGAAAATATAAAGAAGATGCGCACATGATAATTAAAATCACTTGTATGAAACGATGAGTCAAAAATTATAACTTAAAACTTAAAATTAAATTGTACAATAAAGGAAAGCTTTTTAAATAGGTAAATAATTTTTTTGCTAATAATAGTGTGCGACCACCGTTACAGCCTTGAGACCAAGCCATAAGGTTACAATATCGTCATATGTGCGCGTACAAATCTATTCTTCCACTAAAATTAAATAACATAAATAATTTAAATTGATTGCTCGTGAAATTCCGCGGTTGTTAAATAATTTATTAAATATTTAAAAACAAAATGGCAAATTCAAAATTTTAATTAACGTGTTTAGCCACATGTCACATACGCATACATACGTATAATTTGACAATGATTTTTGTTTTGACAACTACCTATATGTGGTTGCTTGTTTATCAAACATAGAAATTAACATAGAACATAAAATTTATAATATTCTTAACATTAGAATTAAAACTATGTATATGTGTTATGTTACATTTTACCAAATATATACATAATTTATGTATTTATGTAATAAATGAACACATACATTTTACATATATATACTCGTACCAAGGTAGTAAAATTTTTCTGTTTTTCAATTAACTATAATTAACAATTTAAATTTTCCCTGTCAAAATTATTCGTATATATGTATTTAAAAAGCTTCACAACTTTTTTTTTTGTTCTACTCCCAACAGCAATAAAAGTTCGTGTTCCTTTATTTTTAAAATGAAAAAAAAACCAGGCACAGACTTTCGTAGACAAAATTTGATTTATATCATACACAGTAGCATTTATAAGAGGGGTGAGGTAATACATTGCTTTTTCCTTTTCCAAATATGAATATAATTATTCTACACAATAAGCAGCTCACTATATAGAGACAGCAATCAATATCCGCTAGATATATTTTAATTTTGGTAATATGCTAAACAATTGTGGAGTTGTTGCCCCTCCACTATAAATATGCATATAAATTTTATGTCTTTCTCCCGAAATACACACCTGTAGGGCATACCTGTATGTATGCCAATTAAAATGCAACTTTCATAAAATGATAATGATAAGCATATAAGTAAATAAATTTATGTTTTTAAATAAAATTAGTTTATAGTTTTCTTATAATTATTTAACATTATTTTAATGAAAATATTAAGACACTGACTAAAATTTTGATGTAAGATAGAATTTTGTTTCAAATATTTACCAATAAAGCAGGGTACATCACCTTGTTTAATTTTTCATCACGCTATACTATTTGAGTGATTACTTTTCAGATTCTAGAAAAGTTTCTGCTAAATGGATTTTTTATCAAATGCTGTATACGTATGTTTGTTGAATATACGTTTCATGAATAAAAATTGATTAGTGAAACGTTAAAATGTTTAAAACGTATTTTATAATTTGATAAAAGCTTTTATCTAAAATTCAATGCGAAACATAAAATTAAATTATTGTGTTTAAACATTGCGCTGCTGGAATTGAATAGAAGTAGAGTATATTTTTGACTTTGATCATTATGTAAAGAGTCTTAATAGTAATACAATGGCTATTTTCTATTTCAAGTTTAAGAGGTCGCATCGAGCACTGACGTGAAATTATTTAATCGAAAATCTATTTAAAGTCGCCCAAAAGATGTTCATATTTCATGGGGTGATTGGGGGCTGCCATAAATGTATAACAGACATACATATGTTTGAATGAGTCAGCTATAAATATTTTTGGACTCTACTAATAATATTTATTTCATGAATTTTGAATGAAAAACATAAAAAAATATAAGTGTATCCTGCCCTATTAACTAAAATCTACATAATAGTAACGCTTTGCGAAGCAAAAACATTAAACTAGCTTAACCTTTGTCACAAGAGAAATAAAACAAAAAAAATGTGTACTATTTGTCTTCATACTGGTGTGACGTAATTGAAAAAAATTTTCTTTAATACTTTCGAATCACAAAATTAATACACGGTGCGCCATCTTTTATGTGGGTATGTAAACATTGAATAACTGTGGCATTTGTCAACCGATTGACTTAATTAGACATATTTCCGAAACATCAATTCAGTACAATTTTAACCATGAATCGCGTCACACCGAAATGCGACGCTGTACATTAAAATAGTCGTTCAGTTGTGTTAACTCAACGTCTGACAATACTATTGGTCGTTTGGTGAGCACGGGACAGTCAGAGTTCGTTAACATGCCGTTTATCAACGATCAAGACGTTCCAATAAACTGGTTGAAGCGGTCAGAGAGAACGTTGTCCAGAACCCAAAAGTGTCGTATCATCGCTGCGCTCAGCATTTTGGCATCAGTGGAACCACTTTGCGTCGCATTTTGAAGGCTGATTTGCATTTGTTTCCATATAAAGTACAATTAACACAAAGAATATTGTCGACAAATCGTTCACGTCGCTTGGAATACGGCCAAACAGTGGTTCGAATGGTTGACAATAAACCTGTTTTTTGTAAGCAAAGTTGCCGCATTTAGGCAACGGAGAATCCACACGAGATTCATGAATCGGAAGTGCATGACCAAAAAGTGACTGATATAATAAACAATTTTCTTCAAAATTTATTTACTGTAAATGTATACAACCTCGTTGACATTTCTTAATTAAATATTATTACAAAAATAAACAAAATGTAGAAAACTTCAATTTTAAACGATTGCAAAACCGAGCTTTCTGTAATATCAAAATCCGTTTACAGATGTCTCTATAATAAATTTACTTGAAATTACGTGGCCTTTTCCTGTCTCTATAAGTTCCTCCATTTTCCCGGTAGATGGCTTTACAGTCATATACCTCAGTAACCATTGACCGTATCAGGTAAGCCATTGACCGTATCGGGCAATGTGTGTTTGAAAGGTGACATTTTGACTTGCAATTTGACATAAAAAACATTAAAATCGGTGAAGTGAATAAAAAGTTACAACATTTTAAACATGAAGATAAATAATGAAAAAAAAGCGATATCTTTTGCATATTTTATTACGACAAAGGTAAAAGCGCGGCTCAGGTTTGCGGAAAAATTTGTGATGTTTATGGAGAAGGTGCTTTTTCAAAATCAGCAGCAAAGAAATGGTTCGTGTGCTTTCGTTTTGGAAATATGGATGTCAAAGATGCACTACGCTCGCTCTGACCAACCAGTGGAAAAGTCGATGAAATCATGCAGAAAAGTGAAGATGACCGGCATATAAGCTGCCATGCAATTGGTAAAGAAGATAATATTGATCACAAAACAGTTTTAAGCCATTTGAAAATGGCTGGATATAAAAAAAGCTTGACGTTTGGGTACTTCATGAATTAACAGTTAAAAATTTAATGGACCGGATTTCTAACTGCGAAACGCTGCTGGAACGGAACAAAATCAACACCTTTTTTACTGGTGATGAAAAGTGGATAAGATACGACAAAGTTGTGCGAAAAAGAACATGGACGAAACGTTATCAAAGCCAGGGTTGACGTCAAGAAAGGTAATTCTGGTGGAATTGGAAATGAATCGTGCATTAGGAGGTGCTGCCACCGGACTAAACGATTGATTATAATCTTTACTGTCAACAACTAACCTGTTTAAGACAAGCAATTCAGTTAAACGCCCAGAATTGATCAGCAGAAGGGGCGTTGTGTTCCATCATGATAACGCTAGACCACACACATCATTGGTGACCCGGCTGAAACTGAGAGAGCTTGGCTGCTGAGTTTTGATACACCCACCATATAGTCCTGACTTTGGAGGACCATCTTAATGGTTTTACATTAAATAAAGCTTCTAAAAAATATTAAAATACACTGATTGGTATGCAAAAGAACAAAAAGCTTCCTCTCTATGGAAAGCTCATGCAAAATATTGGCGGAATCTTACGTCTTTTATATTTAAGAGGCTCTGGTTATTTTCGTGGTAATTAAATATCTCGATATGGAAATTGAACGGGCGAATGAGAGAATCCAGAATATAATGTTAGAGCACCGTTTTAAAGAATGACCAGAAACAAAAAATGGTAATCGATATATTCTGGGAGGAAGCCCGAACAGTAGCTTATAAGCATTTGTGACCAATTGATTCGGACTACCGCAAGAACGTCACTCGGATCAAAGTAGAAATTTCATGTCGTCCGTGTTTCAAAAACTGGGCAAAATTCTAAACATAAAGAACACTCGTACCGCACCATCACATCCACAATCAGATGGATTGGCAGTAGTTGCGATGAGATTGCGAGATGTTACATTATTACAATATGAATTTTATTAATTATTATTATTTTATAATATTATCCCGGCATGTATTATGGCTGATAGATTATGTACGGCGTGATATAGGCGAGTGCAGTTTATGTGCGCACTGTTGCATCGACGACTGGTTGAGATGAATTGAATGAATGAAAAATTTATATGTGCTAAAATGAATTGGTTCGGTTTGTTTTGCTTATCTTCTTCGTGTCACAGTAGTTCACTTTCAATATGAACTAATGGTGCGTACATGAGATTGAGAGTTAGTTCGAAAAAATACTATAGTATCGTACTGAAGTTACACAAATATTTCAAATCAAGTATGCAACTAGTAGGAAGGGCATAAAGCATTTCACAAAATTGGATTGGTTTTGAGTTGATTGTTTAAAAGTGTCGATCTCGGATATTCGTCGCTTGCCACACTTAATCTATCGGCAAGGGTTAAATGTTTGTTTAGCCAGTCGATCGAGAATAATTTATGAAAAATTTTCCTTTCATAAAATTCGAAAATCGTAAAATCCGTCATAATATAAAGTCAAATAAAATTACCCATTTGAGGCCTTTACAGTTTAATGCCAAAACCATGTAACCTGGTACAAAAATAATTTAATTCACACCTGAATAAGGTTAACCTGCCCTCGGGAAGGTCCATGGAACAACATTTGACCCAATATCTGCTGGCGGTCTGGGGTCGAATTTTGGTCAAAAAATGGGAATAGAAGTTATGAGATTTATAGTTGTTTTATTCACTTTCTAGACCTAAAACATTAAATCAAATAATTGTTTAATACAAACAGCGGAAAATTCAATATTTACATCTAGTACGTATGTGAAACAAAGGTAAAACTCATAAATTGGGCCCGTGGTGTTTTGAATTATTAAATGTGGTAAAATCGACTTTTAAATAACAAATTTGAAGCCTTTAGACCTGTGGTAGCGGTCTGCTGTAATAAATTATTAAATTAAAATTTTGAAGCACTTACCGTCGGAGCCAATTCCGTGTAACTTGACTGAAAAATAATCTATTCTCTCTCTCTCTCTCTCCCTCTCTCTCTCTCTCTCTCTCTCTCTCTTGGCCGCCTCAAATGAGCATATTTTCATTTCGGATAATGAGTGATTAATTCATTGATCCTAAGCCAGCCGTGAAATTTTTTCCTTCTCACCGCCGGGAATCGAACCCGCGACCTCCGGTCGATGGAGCAAGCATTATGACCACTTTGCCACCGGGGAGGCAAAAATAATCTATTACACAAGTGAATAACACAAGATCAACCACCAAGTAGCATTACACACAATATCTGCAGGCGATTTGGTGTAATAAATTATTAAATGTTGTAAATTGAACTTTAAATTACATATTTGAAGCCAGTTTAGAGCCAATTTCGCGTTACCTGACACAAAAATAGTTTATTACACACCTGGATAAGGTTAACCTACCGTTCATAAGGTATATGGAGTAAAGACTCAATATCTGCTGGCGGTCTGATGTAATAAATTATTAAATGTTCTAAAATCGCCTTTAAATAACATATTTGAAGCCTTTACCGTTTGAAGCAACGTCCGTCTAACCAGACTCAAACATAATATTTACGTTAATAAGGTTGACCTGTTCTTCACCAAGCTCACGGAGTAACATTTGACCCAATATCTGGTGTCAGTCTGGTGTTGTAAATTCTTAAATGTGGCAAAACCAACCTATATATCACAATTTGAAACTTTGACCTACCCTCGACAAGACTTCTAGAGCAACATTTTTTCCAAAATCTGGTGGCAGTCTGGTGTAAAAAAAATTATGTAAGTTGGATTAAATTGAAGGTTTTGAAATAAATAATAGTTTTGGGGTGAAATTTACCCTTAGGCACGTTATAGGGGTAGTCTTTAATTAACTATTCAATGCAATTAATTTGTAATAAATTGTGGTTCAAGAATGACCCCGATGTGATAGTTACATCAAAAGTTACAATTTTGGTGTTGCAGATTTAATTGTAAGCTAAACCGACCACTCGATCCTCGAAAACGGTAACTGTAATAAAATCGGGATTCGTTGTAATAATTTGTAATATTGGGATTTGGGAATACAAATAAATTTGAACGTATTCAAAAAGTTACTCTGACTATAAAAAATGTTTTATAATAGCAGCTGATTTCCGTTATTTCAGACATCTGCCGTTAACATTCAGTTGTCGGGTTTTGTGATAACTAAACAGCATTTACGGGAAGTGTTAATTTTTTGTTTTAATTGGAAAGAAGTGCAGCTAAAGCACATCGAATACTTGTGGAAGTTTACGGTGACAGTGCTTCAACCGACAAAATGGTTTTGACGCTTCAAAAACGATGATTTCAGAGCCTCGCTTGGGACAGCCAAAAAATTTTATAGACGATGAATTAGGGGCATTGCTCGATGAAGATCCGACTCAAACGCAAGAGGAGCTTGCCGGTGCATTGGGGTGACCCAGCAAACAGTTTCCGTATGATTGAAATCTATGGACATGATTCAAAAGAAAGCTAATTGGGTCCCTTATGAATTGAAACCAAGAGACGTGGAAAGGCGATTTCTTTTTTGTGAGCAGCTGCTTCAAAGGCAAACAAGAAAGGGTTTTTTACATCGGATATCAACACCAAAGGCGAACATTCATGATTCGAACGTTATGCTGTTTATCTGGTGGGACCGAAGAGGCGTTGTGTGCTACGATCTGCTACAACCTGGCGATTCCATTACGGGCCAGTGGAACAGACTGCAATTAATTCGTTTGAGCCGCGTGCATTACGAGAAAACGACCTGAATATGAGGAAAGGCATGATAAAGTTATTCTTCTGCATGACGACACTCGGCCTCACATTTCAAAAGTCGTAAAAAATAGTTGGAAACGATCAAGTTACCGCACTTGATATTTTACCGCACCCGCCGTATTCTCCGGACATTGCTCCTACTGATTACTGGTTGTTCCGATTGATGCAACACGATTTGGCAGGTCGCTGGTTCACTTCTTCCGAAAAAATTTAAACCTAGCTTCAAACTTGGATCGCCTCAAAAGACGAAACATTCTTCCGAAGTGCGATTCGAAAATTGCCTGAGAGGTGGGAAAAAGTCGTAAGCAGCGGTCCATTAATTTTATTTAAAAAAAAATGCATTTTTAAAATTAAAAAATCGGACCGAATTAATTTGTACTCCCATTAAATGTGTAACAAATTATGGTACAGGTTTAGAGCACTAAATAACTGATATGGTCGACACGTTAGAAGATTTTTTAAGCGCTTGGAATTTTTTTATTTGAATCGATTAAACAATAATGTTGCCATTTGCTTTATAAACATTATTTCATGTAAATGTTGGCCACGACTACGTTTTAAGACTAAGTTTTCACCACTTTTTCGAGCATTTTGGCTGGTATCTCTCTAATGACACGATTAATGTTGTCTTCCAGTTCTGCAGTTGTTGTTGCTTTACTTCCATAGACGAGAGACTTCACGTAGCCCCATAAAAAATAATCAAAAGGCGTCAAATCCCACGATCTAGGCGGCCAATTCACCGAACCGGAACATCATATAACTTGCATAAGTCCATGGTTTCAAGTACTTTGTGGCATATGTGGCGCCATTTTACTGAAACCACATATTGACCAGATTCAGTTCGTGCATTTTGTGCAAAAAAAATCCGAAATAATCAAATGATAACGAGCGCCATTGACGGTAACGTTACGACCAATGAGGCCGCATGGACTACTTAAAACGTAGCCGTGACCAACATTTTTGCAATTTTACTGTGTTTTTTTGGAAAATTATGAACCAAACGTTTAAAAGGTCACCCGTTATTTTCCGAGAAGGTATAGTCTTACTAAGTCTACAAATATTTGAGCATACTTTTAAGACACTGAATTCATTAATTTAAATTACCTCTCTGAATACAAGAAAATAAATAAAATTTAAGTTTATTTGTAATAAACACTTCGAATGAATTAAGAAATAAATTCTTAGAAAAGAGAATTTTGAACGCGATTAATTTTATTCTCGAAATTAAAAATTAGCGATAAATTTTAGTTCCGAGTTATAATTTATAATAAAACAATTTTGAAAATCATCCATCGTGATTAAACTTACGAATTTATTTAAAAACCAGCGAATTTAGAAAAATGGTGTGTGAAAGATAATTGTGCGAGAAATTTTATTGCCAACGGTATATAAAAATTTATTCCTCACTTGCTCGTGAAATTTTTGTCTATTTATCGCGTTTGGTCCTAATGCTGTCTTATGGCCAGTTTATTTTCCGTGTTGTTCTATACGCGCTTTTTTAGACCTCGCTTTATTAATTGAATCGTTTATTACCATCCACGACAAAATTTTATCTTGAAAAATTTTGTAATAAAAAATTTAACAAAACCGTAAACTGTTGTCCCTCATGTATTTGTTAACTTGTTCAGCATTAAATCAATTAGGGGTGATAAGATACGAGTATAACCGTCTAAAATGTTATCATTTAATAAATTTAAATATTTCTTTACACGGTATATACACCTTGTTATTATATTTCATTAAGACGTTAAAATCTCTCTATGTAAAAGTGTACGAGTATATTAAAAATCTTACACCGTCTGCTTATCATTTTTTTCTATGAACCTGAAGCAACACAATATAAGTATGTATGTATAAAATGGTATTTTGTACCTGTTTGTTTGGTGTAAGTATAAGCAACAAATAAAATACGCTAAATATAAATATACGAGTAACAATACAAATTTTATCTTAATTACAAATCCTAATTGTAATGAATTTTTATGTATTTCGTTGTTTTATAATTTTATATTTTTCACTTGTTTTCCACCTCACAATTGAATATAATACCACAACAACAACAACAACAAAATTACGGTGTAATAAGGAAAGCTACGAAAAAGAACTTTACATTTTTAAGTAATCTAAAGTAAAAAATTTAAAGAAGAATAGAAAAATTCCACTTTCAGAGTCTGGACGATTAACGAGTAAAAATTCTTCGTGAAATATATTTAATCTGTAATAAATTCGATAATCCACAGGCGCTAGTGGGATGGATGGTGGATTCGGGTTTTTCGCGTTCGAGAAGGCGATGAATTTTTATTTTATTTTGGTATTTAGCTGAAAATTTATAGAATTTAATTTGGGAAAATTACCTCTGCGCTTAAAATGTTTTTTTTTGTGTATCCAAAAATTTTATGGAAGCAGTATAAAAATAGCGCTCTATATAGTATATGTATACTTAGAATATATCAACGTTTTATCCGAATTTTTTTATAGTTTTAAATTTTTCAGTAAATTAATATTTTAAATAAAACATAAAATTTAATTTTTTTGGTACAATTAGCAATTTTAGTAGACGTATAGCATTTAATTGTTTTAACATAGTAAAATATTGATATTTGTTTTATTGCGGCCAAAATAAATATTTTTTTATTTTATTTTGGTTAAACACAGTTGTTACCACATTAATGATTAACTTCAATTCTACAAAAAAATTAAGTCTTTATCATTTCTAAATTATTTAGGTATTAGTATACATTAGTTTGCGGATCCAAAAAATATATAGTAAATCGTTTGAAGTCCGTTTTTGTTACCAGTTCGTTGTTAAAATCATTTATGGCCAGGTTTAATAAACTTTATATAGAACACTCGAAAAATAAATCAAAAATCAAAATTAAATTCTTCTTTAAACTATCATTATTTTTGGATAGATGAGCAAAAGCTCGATTGAGCCGAATGTGCTGTGAAAATCGCAACACGCGTTTTGTAAGGGAAATCCATTTAACCCTAATGTGAGTGACGTGGGTACCCGGGTACTCTTTGCCCTTTTAGACGTCTATTTTTGTATGTTTTACTCCCAATAAAAACTTTAAATTTTATGAGAACTTCTAGTTCAATTGGTATAGATTACGATCATACTTAAAAATGAGAAATGTTGCAACTTGGACGAACGTGGAAAAACTAAGTTAATGCCTCAAATTAAGATATTTTTTCTTCACTCACATGAGGGTTAAACAATTCTCCATTGTCAAATTTACCCTATTGAGATATCCCTTGAGTAAGGTTAAGAATATGATTACATTTACAATGTCCGATCAGAGGCGATCGCTCTGGTACTAGAATGAACAGATGGTTAAAAACAGGGTCGTGATAAGGAGAATGAGAAAGGATGAATAAAGACACCGCAATTAGAGTTTTTCTTTGCAGATTTGTTATTAGGTCCAATCACTGGACCTGAAAAAATGCAGTTATCAAGAGCGCGAGGTTTGATGGTCGGCTTTTCTGGCAAACATAAAATATTAAATCAAAGCGTACCGAAAGGATAGATACCTTGTGCATAAGTGCTATACTAGCCTTCATATCACACTCCATCTGATATTTTTGGTCATTAAATATAGTAATAAGGCTCGTTTCACTTTCCATAGCTGAAAAAGATTTCCAAATACTAACTTAACTTACTCCAAATAATTTTGAAATGCGTAAATTCTTTAGACCAAGTATAAAACTATATTTTGTGACTTTATTATTGTGGTAAATTGCTAAGTTTTTATGTAACTGTTGGACGCCAATTTGATGTAACTTCTTTAATAGTAAATTAAGTATTACGAAAAGTTCGCTAATTTTAGGGCACAAACTAAAAAGAAGCTGTTCTAAATAACTGTGTACTCATAATGTTCAGTAAATATGCCCTCTTGAAAATACCGGTATATATCCAAGCAGATGTTTTACCCTCCTTTATACATTAACTACCATTAAACAGCCAAAAAGTTATATTTCCCTAGTGATCCCAATAATCTTTCTAAAAAAAATATGTAATCGGATGATCATTACCCCGACCCTAATAATTACACGTATCATTGAACATTCGCCGAATCAAAAAATGCTCTATAAACCCATGTCATGCATTTCTGCAGACTCATACACAAAACAATATTCATTCGATTTTAAAGTCAAAATTTCCAACAAGTAACAAGAAACAATAAAATTTTCCGCATTTTCCAAAACCCATTAATATTTTTCCACCTTTATGTGTTCGTAAATAATTTTTATTTTATTTTTTTTTATTTATTTTAGATTTCACCTCAACAAAATAAATAAATAAACCGCCACTTTGAGCAAGTCATCTTGGCACCATTATCAAGGGTTTAACTTTTTGAAATTGAAGAGCGTTCATATTAAAAAAAAAAAAAATGAAAAGAAAAGAAAAACCGCAAGAATAGAAATCATAATTTTGTGAAATGTGTTGTTCTATTCTTTAGGTGTAGGTTCGCTCGAACAAGTAACATTATCCGAATGACGTATGTACATTTGTATTTTTACAACTTGTGTGTAGCAAAGTATTGTATATGAATATATGGTAAGTATTTTTCAAGTGAAACTGAAACAAAGAGGAAACCTAAATTTAATTCCTCGTTTTGTGTTATATTATTGTTGTTGTTTGTATTCCTCTAAGGATTATAATCCTTCTGATGTATAGTGGTAATGTGTATATAGCTAGCTGGCTGAATATGTACGTAGTATTACAACTCTAACGAATGAAAAAATATATTTTATTACTACGTTCTTGTGTACTGGATGTAAGATTACATACACACAACAATTTCGATTTTCTTAGGTTTTTTTTTTTTTTGGGTAAAACACGAAACCAAAATGATTTATATTTTTGATATTTTGGAATCAAATCGAAATAAAATATCAACACACATAAAGTATGATGGTGGAGTGGTTATTTAGGAAGCAAAACGCAAAAAAATAATTCTCCGGAGGGAAATGTAAAACGAATCTCTATAACTGTATATTGGCGGTTTTATTTCAAGCACACATACAAAAATATACAGAGCAAAGTTGAAAACTAAATTATCGTCATTTCTTTCATCTTCATGTATGTACATTTATGTAATCAAATTAGAGTCTAATACGTTTATGTTTTTCCAATTTGGGTTATGAAAATTTTTCGAGACAAAAATCTAATTTATGATCTTTTGACCATCTTATTCTCTTTATAATATAGTAGTGCAGATTAAAGTTGTTTTTCATTATACATATATATATCCATCTTTTATCTAACATTTTGAACAAGACAATTGAACATAATGGGTATTCCATAGTGTAAGGAAAATCCATATGGATCAGCTAGAGACGCTAGACAAGATAAATTTCATTTACGAGTGCATCGCAAAAAACTATAAAGACGATATTAAAAACTGCATGGCTTGTCTTATGAATAAACGTAGTAATGTTTTCTTAATCAACCGATTAGCAGAACATAAATATTATAAATGCTACGTTTTTTTTAAAATATGATGTTCGAGACCGCAATAAAATAGGGAAAATACAGGGAAATTTAGAAAAGAAACATTTAGAACAACAACTTTAACCAACTTCAAGTCAATTATTTTGACATTTAAAACAAATTATGAAATAAATAATAAATTAGTTAAATTTAACAAAAATATTTTATAAATATATAGTTGTACACAATAATAAATCTAATGAATAAGTTTTTAAGTAACGATAAATCGTAAACTAGATAGCTTTCTTGGATCCCGTATTTGCCGATATAAAATCCAATTTAAGTGATATGATTAGTTCGAATGGAGCTTTTCTAAATACGCTGGAATCGAATAACTCGGAAATTTTATTTGATTGCGATAATCCGTACTGGGATAATACACCAAATGAATTTATACTCAATGAGGAGTGAGGACGCACCCGTTGTAAATGAGAAATTTTATATGGAATACAAAAGGCTGGGCGGCCCCGTTAAAATTCAGACAATATTTATAAGGAATACAATATTAGTGAAGAAATGGAACTACCGCGTATGACATTCGCATACGATGTAAATGCCGAAATTGAACAAGTGCAAGAGTTGCAAACAAGTGGTGGGTGCTAAAGGCACCCAAATCGTAATTGATTCATTGCAACCATCTGATGCGCCGACGAAAATTGGAATATTCGTATCGACCCCGTCTGGGCCATTTTATTGGAAAATTAGGCCATCGGCACTAGCATCGGAGGCGAACCAGTGAAGCGGTAAAAGCAAATCGGAATGCTGTAGCTAAGCGAAAACAGAAAAAACTTTATGTAATTGAAATTGCGTTACCTGATCGGACGCTGTTTAAAGTCACTTTAACTTTGGCTGCATCCACCAGAGATTCTTAGTGATATGCGATTAATATTTAATAATAATACAACACAGGATTCATTGGCATTCAGTGCGGATACTAATTCGCTCAATTTAAAGTATGTATGGCTTTGTTTTACGATCCTGCAAATTCTGCTGCAATAATTATATTTTTCTGTTGATGACAATTTTTAAGCATATATATTGCGTGACATGATTTTATTGAATGCCTTCATTTTTCAAAAAAAAAACAAAGTATATTAAAAACGAAAAAACAAAAAACTATTCGTAGCTTCGAACAGCCTTCTATATTTTTTAACACTTGCCCATTTACCCGCGATACTGTCGATATACGCTACATATGTGTATACTGACGAATATCGTCGAATGGATTATAGTAAGTGGTGATATATTTCAATCACTTCGAATCAACTTGTATGTGTCATTTTATATGCATATTATAAAGCGAAGTGACAAAATTACGACAAATGATGATGTTCCAGCACAAAAGTGACTTAAAAATTTATTACAAAGGAATTAAATATTCTACTATGGTTTTATTTCTAGTTATATAATATTCCGTTTGGACGGAAATATGTGGCAAATCATATTTATTGCAGACGTCAAATACTTTAAACTAAGTGTGTAAAGAATTAAACTAAAATGTATGATGAGAATATAACCTACAAATTATGCATTGAATTACTTTTTTTTTAGATATATGAGAAAAAAGAGTTACACGAGAAAATTTTGGAAACCGTGAATTCATCAAAGCATTACCATAAGACGTATGTTAAGCTGGCCCGAAAACCATCCCGAAAAACGTCTTTTAAATTTAGGTGTGTTTCTCCACTAAATTCATTAAAAGACTCTTCAGCCCGAAAAATTAAAAAATATATGAAGAAAATCAAATTCCATCCCGAAAAAAATAAAAACAGTCTCACGTACACAAAATAAAATTTAAGTTGAAAATCTATTACAAGAAGAAATTTACCACACTTAAAATTAAGAAATTTAAAAACAAAATCCTTCAAATAAAACAGGTTGAAAATTTTTCACCTTAATGTTTCTGTTCATAGAGGTTGGTATATATAGCGGTATATGACTAATTATTGCACTGACCAACAGCATTAAGCACACAAATGCTCATTACGTTACAGCAGAGATGAGGGGTCTCCCCAGCTGATTTAATATTCACATCTCATAGTTATCGGAATTTTACTCATACATCACCAGAAATTTCTCCGTTCACAGAGTTTGACAGATAAAACGGTATGTTCCTAATTAATGCACTGACCATCAGCATTAAGCATACAAATGCTCAATACGTTACAGCGGAGATGAGGGGCTTCCCCAGCTGATTTAATATTCACATCTCATAGTTATCGGAATTTTGCTCATATATCACCAGAAATTTCTCCGTTCACAGAGTTTGGCTGATATGACGGTATGTTCCTAATTAATGCACTGACCATCAACTTTGAGTTGACTTGAGTTGACAATACCTAATCATAATAGTTGGATCTTGGAAAGCCGGGATTGTCTTACTAGAATTTTAGTATTTCGAGTAAACTGTAAAAAAAACTAGGCTTAAAACGCAACGAAGCTCATTTAACAATCAAATTTAGTTAGTCACTGCGAGTTTTCCGAACTCCACGAGTTCCTCATCCAATATTTTTTTATGTGCCAAGAGCGTTTATTAAATTTGTTGTTGGTGCATACCTAGAAAGTAAATATCGATGTGTTTATTTATACATTTTTTTACCATTTCAACCTAGCTAATAGAAAAACCTTGTATTTGCATACCAAACAACCCCTGGCGCTCTATCAGGAATTTTCTGATTTAGTTTTCATAATTTTTTTATGGAAGTTATGGGTAACCCGTTTTTATTTTAATTTTTTCTATAATATGAAAAATATTTAAAAACAAACAAAACTAGGCACTACTTAGGCACACAAGGCAACTTTTCCAAGTTTGAGAGCTTTCATGAAAAGAAAGAAACTAAACAGGAGTTTTCCGTAGTAGCTATTGAATATCACTTGTCCAATTGTATCCGCACGAGTTCGATGTTGTTCTGTTTTTGTAAATATTTAATCTTGATCAGAACTGTTAATATCCCATCTTCGTCGCCAGTATGTTATGTTTGGAGATGATCAGCACAAAGGTTGAATTTATTCTCATGAAAATTCAACTTCCAAGCTACTTAAATCCAGAACACAGTTATGCCAAAAGTCGTTTAGTTTTGTTGAGAGTGATGTAAACTTCATAAATCGCTTATTTACATCTAATGAGGCGAGCTTTGACGGAAATGTACATGACTAAAATCGCTAAAAACAAGCATCGTACCTACGACAAATAACTTTCCGAAATGTATGGTTTCAACAAAATGGAGCCAGTTGTCATGTCACATAACAAGTTTAGTTTGAAAAAATATCACGAAAAACCGAACAACATTAGCTTCAAAGACCTCGCTATATCAGATTTTTGTTATGGAAATATTGAAAGCAATAGGTACTATAAGATAAATACGCGATTGCATATCAAACAAATAAAATCTCGATTTTATAATTATGGTGAAAGACACAAGCCCGATTCTCTAACTAGCTCTGCAAAGGTTCAAGTTCATATTTAATTAATGAAATAAAACAATTTCAGTTGACAGTTTAAAAAATTTAAAATTTAATTTACAATCTAACAATTTTTGTATATTCAATGAAAATGACTTATGTTCCCTAGCCGCTCCTCCTTATACAATCCTACTGATTTTTTCTTGTATTTCACATTTATCTTGTTCCTCCAATCCGATCGTAATAATCTTGTTCTATAAACGTAGTAATCTTGTTCTATAAACGTAGTAAAAATCGTGATATGACAGACCGGAGAAATATCGCAATAATCAAGAATTCATGATTATCTAGTTTCCGTCTGTCTACGGTATAAGCCACACAATAAAATCGAATAAAAACATGAAGTGTTAAGGGCTGTTAACAAGGTGAAGGACCTCTAAGCCATAGTGTCGAAGTCAAAAAGTATTTTTGAAAAATCCGTTTGTGTGTGTTGGCGTGTATGGTGTCGTGTAAACTAATTGTTGCTAATTTTCTTTAGCTCAGTTGGATTGACTGATCGGGGTGTAGCGCCACACTTATGCTTCTTCCATAAATTCCAATGATTTTAGGCCGAAAGTATAATATCATTTAAGAAAAAACAATTAGGAACTAAAAATTCTAAATTGCAATAAAACAGGTTCAGGTAAGTTTTCATAATTTTAGCGGAAATGACGATTTTTGACATAGAAATGATTTAAAAAAAGAACGCCTTTGTATATCGCAAAATCTTTCATACTTAAGTTTTTTTTTCTTAAATTGGACGAGATCGATCCACCGGAATTGGCAGCCTCCCAAGGATTTTCAATACTAAAATGAAAAAAAAAACCATTAAAAACCATTGTGATTAATTGCCAAACAAAATTATTGTAAGAAGAATTTTATAATCGTCCGTGAATTTAATTTGTTTAAGAATTTTTTCGGCTTTTCGGACAAAATATTATTTTAATGGACACCCACAATGGTTATAATTAATGCGACATAAACAGTCGTAAACATTGTATGGGTGACCATTAAAATAATATTTTGCCCGAAAAGCCGAAAAAATTCTTAAAAAAATTATTGTAGTTCAAATAAATTTTAAAATTTTAATGACGAGTTTTGATAAAAAAAAGTTTATTTCACCAAAGCTCGGTATCTCTACACTCCAGGTTGATTGACTATTCGGAATCAAACTTCATAGTAAAGCTTTTTCAATTATTTGAGAGATCCTTGTGATATTTGATGCACATCTTTGTACCGGAAGTGGCAGTTTCAGTGTGAAGTTTTTCTATTTTTACAATGATGTTGAAAATGTATTCGGGATCTATATATGCATCCGTGGTTAAAAAACACTACTTATTCAGCCTTCCATTTTTTATGCTTTTCAGCTTTGAAACTACGAATTTTCATAAATGTGACTTTTGACGTCCCAAATTTCACTTTTTAAAGTTACTGTTATTGTTAACATTATGACCGATTTTTTATTCATTAGCAATGTTGCGTTTATTGCTAGCATATAGTTATAAACAGTGAGAAACATGATCTTTAGAATAAATTGTCTTCCTCTATTTAATTTGCTATCAAACAATGTCAAAGAGCACGACAAGCAATTTACAGGAAAACTAATATGCGATAAGAAAAATACATAAACTGATTATATTATAATCCGTCTGTCGAGTTATTTGCCCGGAACGTCACAATTTTTTTTATTTACTTATATTGCTACTGGCAAGGGTAGAGTATATTGACATTAAAAATTGGACATAAAACTCTACGCGATGGAGGATGGAAAAACTTTAAACTAATCATCATTCACTAAGAACTCGTACAATCATAAACTTACAAACAAACTTTTTTTGTGTGTTGTATTTCATCTCATTTTTCTCGTAATATACAGGAAAAATATATAAGTATGAAAAACAAGAAGAAGAAAATATTAAGTTAAATTTGCTTTTATCTTAAGACAATGATAAAATGAATAAGTTGATATTTCTGTTAAAATTAGATTATAATTTGATTAGCGATGATTTATATTGAAAAAATGTTTCAAAGTGAATATATTTCTCTCGTCTTCGTCTTTATAAAAATTTTTATATTTTTTTTGTGTTAAATTAAATACGTAGAAGGAAAGCAAAGATGTGATACTTTGCGAGGTCATTAAATATTTCAATGATACCTAATTTATCATAATTTTTCTCATTTTTATCGTGAGCTGGTCTTTGCGAAAAAAAATGTTGTAAGATTGCGAAGAAAAATTATAAAATAATTTTTGAACTGAAAGGCGATGGTAATTAGAATGATAACGAGATAAGGCAACATCAAAGTTTGGAGAAATTTGACAAATTGGATAAGTTTTTCTCCTCAGTCCAATTAAGATAAATTTTTTAATTAGATTTTTTTTAAACTGATTTATTGAACTGGACCATATGATGTGTATGGTGTCAACCTTTTTAAACAATTTTACAAATACAAGCTTGTTTATTTAATTTATCTAACATTTTATTTTCTTCTGTTTATTTTCAGGGATGAGAACTGGAACATTTTTTAATCGTTTAATGGAAAATAAAATGAACAAAATGATTATTAAAAATATAATTCATATCATATTGTTATTTGTCTCATCTGTTATCTGTACCACAGAAGAACTAACTGAAGAACTGTCACCAGGTGAGTGTTTTTCCAATTTGAATGCCGTTTATTTTATATATTTTTTAAAGACTTACATACATGCCCTAAATGACATGCCAACAAAACATGCCCTTTCTGCTGTATTTTTCTTTTCATGAGAAATTAAGATTACGTAGAAATTTTTGTTTTCGTGTATTATTCTTGTTTCTGAGATGAATAAGAAAAGCTTTTTCCCATACATACATTTTAATTTTGAAAGAATCGCAACACAATAATAGCTGTGTAGCTCTAGTAATAATTATAATGGGAATATTTATACACATTTTTATATGTTAAGATTATGCCATAAACATATATTACATAACGCGAAAACGTGTCATCTTATAATGTAACAAGTACCTTGAATGTTTGTTTATTTTTTTACTGTAATGTACCTCATTCTGGAAAAAATGTACAAAAATATTATTTTGCTTATGACACATTTTAATTGTTCGGCGAAATTTAAAACAAATATTTTTATTATAGAAGTGAGGCAAATTAACATCTTAATGGTAAATTATTTAGAGTATACCTTGTATTGTTTCATTCTTAATTATGAAAATTCTTAAAATGTATAATTTAAGAAATAATTTTATTTAAATGTGCTGGGTTCCACAGTGTGCCAACACAGAAACCACACATTAAAAGTACAAAGTACGTTTCTATTGTTTTATATAAATGTTAATCATAGCAAGGAGTATAACGAATATGAAGATTTAACAAAAATAAAACACAAAAAATAAAATTTGTTATTTAACAAAAGAATGTCCACCGGCCAGCTTCACCTGCCCACGGAATTCCAATTTAAAACTTTACTTTACAATTTTTTAGGGTAATATTTAAAAGACTGTTCGGCTTCGATTTGTATTGAATCTAATCTTTCAACTTTTATTGGTACGCTTTTTTACATGGCGCCACTTACAACATTCATTTACTTGCGATATCGATCATCTACACAAAATCACCGAGTTCCATTGGTGTTAGCAAACTTGAAAGTAGTTATGGAAAGCAATTTTTTTAGTTATGTAGAAGTAAAAAATAACAAAAGAAAATATTTGATTATTATTTTGTTATGGGTAACCAGAACTATTTGCGAATACTTTGCTTGCGCCAATGTAACCCGCTAAATATTGTATGCAATTTTCTTAGGCCACTGTGTACTAAACTTTCTGCCCATTGACAAACTCAAATGAACACCGCATCCAGCTATATTAGTATACTTCTTGGTCAAGTCACCTAGCAATTTAATTCCCGTAAATTATTATTTTTTTTTATTTTACAAATCTAGACCGGTGTGAAGTTTTTAACGAAAAGTGTAGCTACATAAAATAATGAAACCTGTAGCTACACAAATTAACGAAAAGTGTAACTTCGAAAAGTGTAGCAATTAAAAGTGTAAATAGTACACCTTTACTAAAAAAAGATAGTCAAAAATATATATTTCATACAAATATCGGGATCAAATTTTATAATAATAATGCTAGTTATAAGTGTGGTTATTACGAGTAAAAATATTATTCTCTAAATGTTTCAAATGATATGCATATGCGACACTATGGCCGATTAAAAAAATCACAGAGTTGTTACCAAGTGTAGACGTATTCCGTTAATCGTGGAAAAATTGAGCTATTCAAAACAGTTAACCACATTAAAATAAAAGGACCTGGGGTTGCTTAACGACAGCTTATATATCGGTAAATTTAATGAATGTTCTAATATTCGTCAAACCTGCTACCCTATGGCCGATTGTTAGGATAACATCTCTGAGTTTTCTAGAATCGGCCATAGTGTCGGTTTGTTTAATCGACCATGTATATCATTTCAAGCATTTAGAGAATTAGTTTTTACTCGTAATAACCTCAACTTTAAGACTAGATTTTTTTTTATAAAATTTGATCCCGATATTTTCATGAAATATACATTTTGACGATTTTCTTTAGTAAATGTGTATTTATACTTTTAATTTCGTTAATTTCTGTAGCTACACTTTTCATTAATCTGTGTAGCTAGACCTTTCGTTACTACTACTGCTACTTCACACCAGTAAAATCTAGGGCCAATAACATTAATTATATAATTATTAATAAATATTTGTTTTATTAGTTATTTGGACTAGCATAAGCTTTCGCGTAATTGTTTGAATTGGTTCAAAAATAATTTTGAAGCAGCTCGCGTTATTTGCATATCGGTAAATATGCGTACTCCCGTAGCCCCGATGCGTAGACTCATTTCTTGATACGTTATTTGTAGAGTTAGTAGTATACAGCCGCCCGTCCAATCAACTTCGCATAAATAACTAGTAAATGAACCTGGAAAATAGGAACATTTCCAAAGATTTTTGTATCCTTTAAAAAAATTAAAAAATTCGATTATAGTCGGAATCGAGTTCATAAAAAAATATTTTAACGAGAGCAATTAAAATGTAGTTAAATATAGGGTTCATCTCTAATCATAACGCCGGACGACGCTAAGTTCACGGCTATGAAAGAAATTCTCTGTGCAATGACGGCTGTTCCTATCGTTCCGTTTTTAGAGAAAAGCATCTCATATTATATTCATAGGAGTACATCGTTGCCAGCTAAAAACTTTCGTTCAAATTTTTCAAAAGGTTAGGAATAACTTCTATAAAGCCGAAATGGTTAAACAAACAAAGAAATGATAGAATTGTAATGATTGATGAAGCAACAACAATTTCCAGCATTGCTTACATTCTTTACATTGTCGAAGTTAATTTTTTAATTGTCTACATACATCCTCTTCACATGTAGATTATTAGTTATCTACGACGTGTACTCTACGCGTATTTTAGAACTGTTTACATGTTGGTGTAGAAAATGGCGTAGATAATAGATTTTACAGTAAGAAATGTCGGGAATTGGTAAAGCGTTTAATCCATGGAAAAAATTTACTTACTAAAAAAACGAAAACAAAAAAAATCTTAAAACTTCATAAGAGTGAAAAAGAAAAGAAATATGTTTTATTTCATTTTTATAGCAAAATTTTGTGGTTTAACTTTGACATTACATTTCGGCATAACCTAAAATTTTTATACTTTACGTTGTTGTTGCTTTATTGTAATGGTTTTTTTTGTGATTGTTCCGTGCATTGGTCTATATCAGTATATCTCGAATTGAATACACAATCGTAGGAAATTCTTCCATTTGGTGTTAAATCTGTGTGACAACGACTATGATGATTCATACTTACTTAGACACAATCAACTTCCCAACCACTCTATACTTTTTCTTTCCTTTAACGCTGGATCGCGAATAAACTAGAATTTAATTTGAATTATAGATGGAAGATTTGCAAGAATCGCAACAATCAGTTTCGAACTTAATGAGATTATTGATTTGAAAAAATCAGTCATCTCATCAGGCCGCGGCGACTGACGTTGATGTTTTACATAGGAAATATTGTACCATGTATATGTAGCAATACCATGTATATGTAGCACTAGCGAATTACTACCTAGTCTACGGAATTCGATTCTTTCATATTCTCCATCTATACTTCATTTTTACCAATTAGCTTTTCGTTGTGTACGAATTTCGAAAATATATTAATTTTAAATAATTATTTTAAATAAGCTAAACTGTTAAAGAGTTTACTTTTTTAAAAGTTGGTGGTATGTTACGTGCAACAAACAGAAATACCGGTCGATAAAATTTAACCAGCACCACCTCCCTGAAAATTGAATATAAATCTGTCGTCAATGTACAACTTTGTATGTATAAAATTTAGTTAAATATGGATGCCGAACAGAGTAACTCCATTTTTGAATATTTTTAAATTTTAATATCAAAGCACTTGATTGGCTCTTAACACCACTAAATAACAAAGTGACTAAAGTATTAAAAGAGACTAAAGTTGCAATTTACAAGAATTTTAAAAAACCATTTTTTTAGTTTCTCGTTTTTCTCAACTTCTTGTTTGAAACGTTTGGGAAACGTTTTGGAAAATAAAGCATCCATATTTGAGCCTGTAAATTATGTGGCAGATCTGCCTAAACTTTCGGAAATTTCTTAGTCGTTTCCATTAATCGTTTACATTCGATTTCGACATTACGATGATACTTCACGCATTGCAAAATTTTTAATTTTCAGTAGATCGATTTCCAAATATCACTCAAAATTGTTTGTACAAACGGAGTTTTTCAAAAGTAAATAAAAATACCTTCTGAAAAGTAAAATATTTTTTTTTCTATTTCTACATCCTCAACGGATCTTAATTTTTATAAATTTTAATATTTTGCAAATTTTCTTAGGATAGTTACCAATATCATAAAATGTTAATTTCTTTCGCGAATTGAGTGATTTTTTATATGGAATTTTTCCTAATTTGCTAGAACTAACACCATAAGGGAGTATGTTATGTTTTGAGACAAAATACATAATAAAAGTTTGAATTATTTGGAATCGTTTCATTCGACTATCTTAGAAATGAGTGAAATGAGTTGTGTCACTATTGCACCAAATGAGTGATATGGATTTTAAAGTGGTGTATTGCGGAAGTAATTTTTTGGTTGTATTTCGACCCAAATTAAACTAAAAATCCAAAATAGAAAATTGCAGTTTATGTGGTTTTATTAGATTGAATTTGTCTGATAGCTCGAATTAATCTTTTCATAAACAAATTTAAAGGAGTGGATTCTTTTAATGTAAGCGATTTCATTTTTTATTCTGCTCAGATAAAATTTACATTTGATTTACATTCAATCGACAAGTAATTTTACTGGCCTTCTTAAACTTCAGGTATATTGCTTGAACTATCCAATGAACCTTCGTTCACATCTTGGCAGTTATTAGGACGAACTTGATTGATCATTTGTATGATTTTTTGCTTTAATATATAATTGTGTAGAAATGCGAAGTTGTCCATTGAAGTACGTACATTGAGATTTTAATAACTCTGTGTTTGGTTTAAAAATTTAACTGTATATAAAGTTCTATCTTTTTAAACAGGAATCTGTTAATTTTTTGGAAACTTTACTCAAACAGCCAAATCATACAAGCAACATCCGTTATTTCCAATCACTCCATTTTCAGAACCGAATAGCACATATGAAGTAGAAACGTTACGATTAAATTCTCAAATCGGTGAATGTGCGAGTACAATAATAAGAAAATCGTTTAAATATATGAAAAATGTTTTCGCGAAATGATTCTATTCTTCACCCGATGGAAGTGCAATAGTACAATACTACGAGTGTTTAGACGAAGGGATCAGTAATCATGTCGGTAGTATAGTTACCGATTTCGAACTTTAACCTCAACATATATGAAATGTGCTCATTACCACTATAAAAGATGGGTCATCATAGAATTTTGCTGGTTGCTGACAGAAATTAAAATTTTCGACATTGTCTTCATTTCCTACATTATCGACGCCTTTTTGATGTGTAAACATCTTTACGCGCGCCTACCAAAATTTTTTGTATTAAGTAAACTTGTAAATGAAACGAACGGAAATGACGTATAACTACTTCGTTTGAAAAAAAAGCAAGAAACTCAATAAAAACAATTTTTACTATACATGGCATGCTTTTATGTATATGTATAATAGTAGGGAAAATGAAAAAATTAATTTAATGAATGAAATAGAAACCATCGACATTTCCATCGATCAGAAAAATCAAAAAAAAAAATTACGATACGAAATACGAATTACGATTACGAAATTGCATAATCATACGATTAAAAATACAGTCAACAACTGCTGTATATTGCTTTATCACGAGTGACGAGTTTCTAGGCGCTATTCATCACGTCGGCTATCAATGATCATGTCTTCTACTGAATGGGGTTATAATGACATCTCGTTTTTAACATTGAACTGCCAGAGTCTCAGGTCACAGTCACGCAGGTATGCTCAATTCATTTGGTTTTCGAGACCTGGCTGCGCAATGACGATCTTTTTAATATTCCTACGTTTGAATGCTGTTTTCAGTTCAATAGAGATGGAGTGGGCTGCCGGAGTAGCAATTCCGTCAAAAGATCCATAAAATGAGCATAGTGGACAAAAATAATTTGCCGTACTTTTCCAAAACCAATATTGACGTAACAAATGGACTGGCGAATGGAACTATGGGCTGTCTGAGGTATATCGAATGCATAGGCATCCTAACCAGGACAACGAGAACGATGAAAACGTCGACAGTAAAAATGTCAAACGACTCTGGATGGATTTCGGTTCAAATTCACAAGTATCGACCGATGTTTGGTGCCCATTTCTAGAAAAATCTCAACTATTAATCGAAACAACAATTAATGTTAAGCATAAACAACAATTAATGTAAAGCGTCGTACCTTCATGAGCCACCACAATTCATGCATCACACGGTGGTACCTACAACGAGATACTCAGTATATACTCTTACGATAAAAGACACAGTTAATAAATTGTGTATATTGCTTTAGCACGAGTAACGAGTCTCGAAGGACTGTTCATCACGTCGGCTATCGATGATCATGTCGTCTACCATGGACGTAAAAATGGGACCTCAATGGGTCTTCTTCAAAATTAGCTATCGCGCCTCACCACAAATCCGCTTTATCCGTTGTAATGGCGAATTTTGTGCGAGATAATAATGACGTCTGGTTTTTAACATTGAACTGTCAGAGTCTTAGGTCATACACATCACCTCGACCTAACTGACACAGTCATGCAAGGATGCTCAATTTTCTTGCTTTTCCAGATCTGCGTTCAGTTCAAGAGAGACGGCGAGTGAGCTGCCGGAGTAACAATATATAAAAATTCAAATAGAATACTCATACCATACAGTCACCTCGCATAAAGAAATCATCGTTGGACAAACAACTGGTATGAGCGTAACAACACAACTCATTGATGATATATATACGGCTGAACTTCAGCTTCTCAATGGGAATAAGATGGTTTCTGTAGTTGTATTAACCTCGCCGAATAAATCTTTCGAAGACAATGAAGTTCATACATTTCGTCCTTGCCCCATATCCTAAAGAATTTCAAAAATTCTCCAAGGAGACTATCATCTTTTGCCGGTGATTATGAGCGGGGATTTCAATATTAATGTTGCTCTTCCTCAAGCTGAACCACTTATAAACTTCCTGCGAGACGAATTCGATTTGCACATGAACTCAGATCGAAATATATTTACTACTAGATATGGGACGACCATATTGTGCAGTTTTTCAATGAAAATTTTTAAAGTTAGAGTCGACAGTATATAATATATCTTATTTTAGCTACCAAAATTCAATTGCGTCGATTATACCGAAAGAGTAATAGACCAATTTAACGATAATAAACAAATGAAAAACTCTGGTTAGTAAAATTGCATTCCTTCTCACTTTAAAGTACACTGTACCCACGTACTATACACACGCCATGTTTACACATCTCCTTGGGAGTACTAATGGACTCACTCATTTTTTTTTATTGTCTACGTACATTTTCTTCACAACACTGATGTGTCGCTACATTTTAACAAAGACGCGAATCATAAGTTAACTATAACAGTATAGGTACGAAATCGAGAACATCTCTTGAATTTCATTTGGGCTACGCATTTTTTTTGGTCAAAAATAATTTCGTTTGGCGTCAATATTAGGTAAGTGAAATATGTTATTATACCGTGCAACTGACAGTTCTGTGCGAGTGTGGAAGCGGATTCGGGGGTTAATTTGGAGGGTCTGGAAAGTTGTCTTGCAATCTGAGATCATTTTGTTGGGAATCCCGAATAATGTATTATATCTGGTTAGTGCAATTGTTTTGTCAATTAGGTTTATCGTATTTAGATCATTTGTATTTTGAAGGTGTTTTGAGGAAGAATTTGTTTAGACAAGAAATTTGTGTGAGTGATATTGAATATGTCAATATTTACTCTTGGCTTTTCCGTGTTGAACCTTGGAGGGATTTTGATGTTGCATGTATGTTGCAGATGTTGCATAGTATCTTTGTATACTTTACCATATTTGGGAAGAAGTGGTGTTCTTTACTGATAATAGCACTTTGTCTATTTTCATTGGTTAGACCTTCGACCATTTTGGTGACGAAAACGAAGTGGTGATTCTGAGAAAAGTGTTCTCGAAAGCTTCCTAATACCCGTATCACGATGGGGCTACAGTATTGATGTTTGTTTCCTATTGGTGAAATGTTTTCGGTAGTGTGTAATAGTTGCCTTTGTAAAATTTTGGAAAATTTATTTCCTCTAAAATCGGTTCTTCCCAGTTATTTTTTCACAGTTCATGATTCTAAATCAACTTTTCTTAAATTTAGCTTTGATTTTACCGAAGGAACAATTTTCATTGAAGGTGGTACATCTTATCGTTGAATTTGCAACACTGTTGAATGCATTTGGTTTTTCGAATATATTTGGTGTATCAGGGGCGGTATGTTGTACTATCACTTCGAATCGAAAAACGTCGAAATTCGAAAAAAGTCGAATCGAAAAAGTGAAAGTCGTATCATTTTCGACTTTTATCGTTTTTAATCTTGCAATACTTTTTCTAGAATGAAATGTCAGCTACATTTATTATTACTTTGGTTTTAAATGATGAAACTTTATCATTTACTGCGATTCGGAAATGATACAACATACCACCATTCGACTTTTTTCGAATTTCGATCCGGAGTGATGGTACAACTGTTACAAAATGATTATGAAACAGTTTGATTTGGTATTTTATTATAAAATAAATTCTTTTTTATTTACTTAATTTTTTATTATAAACATGTTGTGTTATAAATGTGTTCTAGGCTAAAGGCAACGATCAACTAACTCCATTTTCATTTCGCTCCTTCTTTCTTTTTTTTCGTACAATGAACTTAAAATACTTATGGAATAAACTTCATATTAGGGATGCCTGATGAATGCGTTTCCACAACACCTCCCTTCTTAAATCTAAACTTATTGCTAAAAATGAGTTGTTGTTCTTTGTTTTTGTTTTTTTTTTTTTTTTTTTTTTTTTTTTTTTTTTTAATAAAAAATAATAGTATAATACAATATTCATCAGGTTCAAATTCCATATATGTATATTTTTTTTTTTTATTTTATTTATCAAAAAATTAGCATTTATGGGACCAAAATGGCAAGCTCATATACACATATAAAATTTGAACCATTTTAATTATTTACTTTATTTAACTTATTGTTTCTTTTGTTTTATAAACATGTTATCAAAATTCATTTCTTAATTTATTTAATTTATTATTTACATCACATCAATTCATATATGTATATTATTTCATTTCACATTCAAGAATCATTAAAATGTTTCAAACGATTATTATGTACAACGCGAGTACCTTTGTCAATCTTAATACGAGTGTTTACGTCGGAAATAATCTCTACTACTTTGAATGGACCCGTGAATAAATGTTCCAGTTTATTTTTTGACTTTGAATTTTCCAAAAGAACCATATCCCCAATGTTAAATGTAGCCGTATTTAGAGCTTTATCATAGTTTTCTTTAGACTTCAGCTTTTGTCTGAGGAGGTTTTCTCTAGCTATTTCATAAGATGTCCTTAGTTTGTGCTTCAATTGCGATAAATAATCATCAAAATCGTAGATTGGCGAGTTTGTTAAAATCGAAGTTGGTAATTGTGGTTTGAAACCATGTAACAGTTCGAAAGGCATAAAATTCGTTGACGAGTGAGGAGTCGAATTATACGCAAACATTGCGTATGGAAGCCACGAATCCCAATTAGAAGGATCGCTATTTGTAAAATTTCTCAGATATTCACCTAATGTGCGGTGCGACCTTTCGAGTGCTCCATTCGACTGTGGATGATACGCAGTGGTTTTTATCTTTTTGATTTTTAGTATTTTGCACATTTGTTTAAACACTTCTCCTATTAAATTCGCTCCTTGATCCGTCAGAATTATTCCAGGGGTGCCAAATTTACAGATAAATTGTTCACATAAAACCTTAGCGATTGTTTCTGCTTCTTGGTTCGGCATGGCCATGGCTAATGAATATTTTGTCAAATCGTCCTGACATGTTAAAATATATTTATTGTTTTGATTCGAGGTTGGGAGAACGACAATGTCTAGAAAGATTTTTTCAAACGGATGAGTCGATGTTGTAGTTAATGTCATTGGCATTTTAGTTGTACGACCATGCTTATTTTTCTGACACGACTCGCAGTTTTTAATATATTTTTTTACCTTATTCAACATACCATCGAATTTGTAGTATTGCGAAATGCGTTTCAGCGTCCTACCAATTCCCTGATGAGCGCCGATTGGGCTATCATGGAATTCGCGATTAACTCTGTTAATTTCTGTATTGTCATTAACGATCTGTATCGGTTGTTTTGATATATAAGAATGATTTAATGATAAGGTATTTTGAGAATGTGAAATTTGCGATTTAGGACTTGGAACTGAAAATGAAGTTGTACTAATAGCTTGTGAATTATTAGATACTGTATTGGTTTGTGGATTATCAGTTTCGTTTGTAAGATATTGTGATTTTTTCGAAGTAGCCCGAGTTACTGCGAAAATGTTGGTATCTGTGGTGATATTCACTCGGCTTAGCGCATCAGCATTGTGGTTAAACCTTCCTGGTTTGTAAACCACTTCGTACTCATACTCGTCTAAAAGGATTCGCCACCGAATAAGCCGGGAAGTCGGATTTAATAACTTGCATAACCACACGAGAGGCTTATGATCTGTCACGATTTTAAATTTAACTCCATATAAATAAGGTCGAAACCGTTTAACAGACCACACGATTGCCAGCAATTCCTTCTCAGTGGTTGAGTAATTTACTTCGGCTTGGTTCAACATTCGACTGGCGTAGGCGATTGGTAGATCACTACCGTTTTCCTGAATTTGGGATAATACAGAGCCAAGTGCAGTGTTACTGGCGTCGGTTGTTAATACAAACTGTTTAGCAAAATCAGGGTAAATTAGAACTGGCGGATTGCGTAATGCGTACTTCAATTTATTGAACGATTCTTCGCAGAATTCATTCCACGAAAATTCGACTTTTGGACTTGTCATTTTGCTAAGAGGATGTGAAATGCGGGCAAATTTATCAATAAATCGGCGGTAGTATCCCGCCAATCCTAAAAATGACTTTAACTCTTTTTGATTGCTGGGTGTGGGATATTTTTCGATCGCTGATATTTTCGATGGGTCCGGTTTTACACCGTCTTTCGTAATAATATGGCCTAAATAACCTATTTCTTTACGAAGGAACAAACATTTTGTCGGCTGTAGTTCTAGATGAAATGTTTTTAGCCGATCAAATACGTCTTTCAGTTTTTTATTGTGATCATCTAAGTTGTAACCATAGATGACTATGTCATCCAGGTATACAAAACATTTCAAACCAGTGAGACCTGAAAGTGCGGTATTCATAAGGCGTTGGAATGTTGCCGGTGCTCCTTTCAAACCAAAGGGCATCCTTACAAATTCAAAATGGCCATTAGATGTAGAAAACGCTGTCTTTTCTCTATCGGCTTCGTCAACTGGTACCTGGTGGTATCCGCTCGCGAGATCTAATGTACTAAAATAATTGGCTTTGCCCAGTTGGTCGAGTATTTCTACAATATTTGGAAGAGGGTAGACTTCAGCGACTGACAAGTCATTCAGCTTGCGATAATCTATGACAATGCGAAACTTCCTTTCATCGGAATTTGATTTTTTCGGAACGACTAATACCGGTGAGTTCCAAGGACTTCGACTTTCCTGAATGATTCCATCGACCATCATTTCTGAAATTTGTTTATCCATTTCAGTTTTAGTCGCTTGAGGTAATCTGTAGGGTCGGATATGTACAGGTTGCGAATTAGGCAAAACTGGGATTTTATGAGATATAACTTTGGTACAGGATAATTTGTCACCGGGAAGATGAAATAATTCGTTGTATTCACGACAAATGGCGAAAATTGATTGTTTTTCTTCCTCGTTTAACGTAGTAACATCTATCATAGATTCCAATGTCTGTAATCTGTTTGACAGTTCATTTCCGTTTTTTGATAAAATAAAAATATCATAGTTTTCTATGTCTTCGATTTTGATTTCACAGTTTCTAATGTCGATTGGAGTTTCGCTGGTATTTACTATACTAAAACCAGCTAAGCCATCTTCTACTCTAGAAATTGAATTTGCTACGAAAACTCCGGGGTAAATTTCCTGCGATTTACAAATAAAATCTCGGTTACGTAAACTATTTACTCGGAATCTAAAAACTTTTTCGGATCTGGCTGGGATGACTGTTTCAGATATTTCAGACTTTAACGGTAATATACTTGTTTTTCCTGTTCGGATTTCTAAAATATTTTTTCGGTAGTCAATCCTACAATGATATTTCGAAAAAAAATCTTTACCGATAATACCGCCACATGAAATGGGTATATCCTTAACAAGTTGGAAATTATGTTGGATGATTTCGGAATTTGGTAATAAAATTTTTGCTGGACAGGCTGCCAAAGTTCGGAATCCTACGTTAGTAATTCCAGATATTTCACAACTTAGCTTAGGGAAACAAATTGTTTCCGGAACCACTAGGTCTTTCTTCAAGACGCAAACATCCGCTCCTGTATCGACTAAAAAATAGCATGATTCGTTTCTTAAAATATCTAGTTTTAGCTGGATATACTTATGATTATTGGTATTTGTCGATAGAGAATCGGTTTTATAATGTAGGAAATGTGTTTTGGGTTCAAGTATTGAGAATTTTGTTTCAGAAAATAGTAATGAATATAGACTTGTTACTTTTTTAGAATATAGAAATATTGTAGAATATAGAAGGAAACAAATTTCAACAATGTATCTAAACACAATGCTTTTCGAAATTGAAAAATATTCAACATAATTTTTGATATAATTTATCGATAGTGAAATGAAATTTAGGATATTAAGGAACACAAGGAATATTTGCATGAATTTAATATATAATTGACGAAATTGGTTTTTAATCATGTTTGCAACAGGACTCTTTAAATATCGAGAACTCGAAGAGTGTCCTGTCCATTGATATCGACGAGCTCTGACATGTTTTTTGTAATGGTCTTTACATTTTTGGTGGGTGGTCTGAAGTCACGATTCTGGAATGTATTTTGAGAACAATTTTGATTGGTTTTTTGTTTTTCATTGTATTGTCGTTTGCGGCAGTCAGGAATGTGATGCCCGAGATTTTTGCAATAACTGCACTGAATCGAAATTTGATTTACTGATTTTTTTTCAGAATGGTTGTAACGAAAGAAACATGTTTTAGACGTATGGCCTGATCTGTTACAAGTTTGGCATTTAATAATGAATGCTTGGTTGTTTGAATTGTGTCGTGCGTTAGAAGACGTTGAGACATTAGTTTGGGAAACCAAATTTGTCGTGCGTGAAATTGAATTTCTGCCTTTCAACGTTACTTCTTCCTCGACGGCTTTAGAAATGGCATCGGATAGTTTTTCGTATCGACACGCCTTAATAAAAATCCTTATGGGATCTCTCAACCCGTCTACGAACGCTTTTAATGCCGTCTTGGAATTCATGGATACAATTACCTCTTGATGTACCTCTCCCTGTTCAGAAATACATTCGTCGTTTAATTTAAAAAGTATTTCCTCAACTCGATTCGCATACGATTGAACTTCCTCATTTGCGTTTTGTTTAATTAGACATAATGTGGTTTGCAATTGTTCAATTGAACACGCTTGCCCAAATTGACTTTTTAATTCATTTTTTAGAGCATCAAGGGTATTGATCGTTTTATATTTTATTGAATTATAAGCTTTGCCGTTGAGGCGCGTTTTAATCAAATTTAAAAGTGTCGTTTTCTCAGCGTCTTATTTCAATGGAGAATGCACTAAATCACATGCTGCCAAAACCTATGGAGATCGTCACCATTTCCTGAAAATTCTGGAACAATTTTAAGTGCCTGATAAATATTTAAGCCCATTTTGGAGTTTGATTTAGTTTTATTTTTAGACTTTATAATATTAACGGGCAAGTCAGACAGGATAGAAGTCTCTCTTTTCTTTCGCAATCTCGTATTATAAGAATGGTACTTATTTTGTGTTTTCATTAACGTGTGAAATGAAACGAAATAACCACAATGACATTGATGTCAATAACAATAACAAACAAATAAAAATTACATCCAATTTCGATACATATTTACAAAATTTGATAATTAATCAATGTACGAAATAAATTTTGATAATACGAAAATAAATTTTGATAATAAATTAACTTACGAAAATAAAAATTTAATTATTGTGAAAATCCAATAATTTCGTCCTTTCGAAATTGTCCGCATGTTACGAGTTGGTAGGTGTGGTGTAATTTGTTCGTTATATGCGTGATTCTGATACTGGATAACGCTGAATTATTATGTGGTTATTGCCCTGAATAATGCTGAATTATCATTAGAAAGTTCTTGTCCTGGATAACGCTGAATATTATGTGATTATTGCCCTGAATAATGCTGAATTCTCATTAGAAGGTTCTTGTCCTGGATAATGCTGAATATTATGTGACGTGGTTGATCGTCGTATGATCGTGGTTGTTCGCGTATTTAATTCAATTTGATTTTATTTTCCATAATTTGTGTTTTATTTTTTTTTATATAAATATATATACTTTTATTTTTCACTACTTCATTTTATTTTTATTTTTTTTTATGGAAATCGATGCGAAAATATTATTTTTTTTTTCCTTTTACATTTCTATAAACTATCGGCCATTGTACACATTTTTTTTTTCACAATACGTCTTTAATTTTGCTTTTATTTTTATTTTACTTTACCAATGATGTTTGTTTATCTTTTCCGCTGCCACCATTTGTTACAAAAATGATTATGAAACAGTTTGATTTGGTATTTTATTATAAAATAAATTCTTTTTTATTTACTTAATTTTTTATTATAAACATGTTGTGTTATAAATGTGTTCTAGGCTAAAGGCAACGATCAACTAACTCCATTTTCATTTCGCTCCTTCTTTCTTTTTTTTCGTACAATGAACTTAAAATACTTATGGAATAAACTTCATATTAGGGATGCCTGATGAATGCGTTTCCACAACACAACATACCGCCCCAGGTTTAGTTTAAGTCAAATTAGCTTTCTCCAGTTGTTTGAGTTACATAGAAAAACGTATATGCGCCGCTTCAGCGTACTCAATGTATGGCTTCTGTAATCCGAATTTCTGTTTGTTATGCCAGCGTCTTTATATGTTGTACAATTTCATTCGTCTTGTTGTATAGATATTATCTAAAAACGTAGTTTCGTTTTGCTTGTTTGCCGAAAGTTGGGGTTTATCATAATTCTAGTTTATCCCCTAGGGGCCAAGAAGAATCTGTTTAACTCAATCAAAAATTTGCCAAAATATACACTCATATTCACGTTGATAGCTCTTGAATTATTAAGATTTTCGTTTTGCTTTCTTCAGCAAAATTGCTGCTCAAGCCAAGTCAAGTAACTTTGCCGCGCATATCAAGCGCGAAAAACCACATCTACATTCACATGTGTTATATTCACATGTGTTATTCTTATTTTTTTGTGTTACTCTTGTTTTTTCTTTTCATTTCGGCTAAACACACTTTTGTTATCATTTTTTGTTCATTCATTGAATTTAAACCGAGCCTTGCCATCACTTGGTGAAAACGTTCGCCGTGCTCATCGGATTTGGCTGGTGATTGTTCGGCGAATTTTTTCACATGACGATACAAAAAATGTATTTTCAGGGACATTCGAACGTTTATATTAGGAAAAGCGGTTAGCAAATTTGGGTGTGTACAGTATGGCCAGCCTTTTAAATCTCGCGGACTGTGGAGTGCGAGATATTTTGCGCTACGTACGCTTGGAGCTCCAAATGGTTGTGAACGGGGGTAAAAGGCAATAGAAGTTTGTAGTGTCACAACGGGCCACTACTAGTCTAAATGTGTGGAAGCGTCACTCCAACCTAACTTAACACTCCAACCTAACTTAACGTTAGTTGGCCTAAGTAAAACACACATATATGGTGGATGTGGTTTTTGGTCTTGATATCCACGGCAAAGTTGTTTGCCTTGATTTGCGCAAGAAAGCATAACGAAAATCGTGTAAATGAGCGTATATTTTGATAAATTTTTAACTCAGAGCCAAAACATTTTGAAAGCGATAGCTCAAAAATGCGAACTAACTTTGAAATGGGACTAGCACCATTGAATTCAGCGTACTCGAATTAGGTTTACCCTCTGGGTGCCCAGTTTGTCACTTTTTGAATTGTAGCTATTTTGCAGCATACGATGGCAAACGTACACCTTGTTACAGTATTCTAATTTCTCATTTATGTGCCTATCTTGCAGTTCACGTAATTGAACTTTAAGGCGAATATTTGATATCGAGAAATATAATTTAGTTCTTTCGCGTTTATTTAGTACGCGATAGGCGTATTAGTAGGCATTTTAATTTAAACTTGAAAATGATCTTATAATATTGTCTTATTAAAGGCGTCGGATAGCTGGTCCAAAAGTACTTTAAGCACTTTGACCTAAAATTAGCTTGGCTATTCGTCATTCGGCCGTCGGCATTCATGATTGTTAATTTGTCCCAGTTCCGCTGGGATCCAAGCTCTCGTTCTAGGTCTGCAGGGGTTAATATAGCACCATCTTGGCTCTCAGTCTCGACAGCCTTTTTGCATGTTCCGCTTGCTTCATTTCAGTAGACTTTTATCCCTTGGGAACGTTGCCATATCACTCTCCGTGCGCTCTACCAACGGAATCTTATTGAGCTTTGCTCTAGCTTTCCAGGCTCTATTCTTGGTTTAGTAAATTGATACGAGAGGACCATTGTTGTTTGTGCTTATGTCCCTAGGGATTTCATTTGTGTAAGCAGCCTTGTTCGTCGTTATGTCCTATTTTTTCGGTATGCCTTGAGTGCCAGGTATAATGGCTAAGTTGTTCTCGTTTTCTTCGTGCGTCTTGCGAAGGAGGACTATTGAACGAAGTAGTCCCTGAAATTACGAAGTCCCAAGTTGATTACCTATGCCTTAGAGGCTAAACCTTACTGCCAAAATCCAGTTTCCGGGTTTAAGAGTGCCGGACTCTTTTTTATTTGTATTGTTAGTTCCTTCCATGTTTTGTTCCATGAGTAACGGAGAAAGAAATGTTCAACTGTGAGATCCGCAACACACAAATTAAGCGCTTTGATCTATCAAGTTATCACAGTTTGTAGTTGGTGAATTTATTATCATTTCGCAGTAAAGCATAAATTAGACTTTTCGAAGAGCTGTTGATTTTGACATTTAAATTTATAAAACTATGCGGGGCTACTTCCAACTATTTCACTCCTATTCCAAATTATTTTACAAAATATTTATACAAAAACGATGACATTCTACAAATAATTTTATACAAAATATTTTTGACTAAACCGGTATCTCAAACTTTACGCATCCGCCCTTTTTATGCTTTTAAATTTAATTTTAAAATATGTTTTTTGGTGTTGTGTCGAGTGTACTCCAACAAAATTTAACATCATCGTAAAAAATTGCATTTATAAATTATAAATAATACAAGATCAGCAGCTCCTTGTCATTCCTTATTTTAATCGACACTATCGCAACAGCAGTTTATATCTATATCTTGATATAACCAACCCATGTTACAGCATCAATGACTGTCTTAAATAATTTTACTTTATTGTTGCAGGAACAAGTTGATGTAATTTTTATGTTATTATAAAACCTCTCACATACACTTTCTTAAACTCAGTCATAAACCCAAACCACCTTAACCACCCCTTGTTCATAAATAAATAAAACATTATGTATCGTCTTATTCTAATTTTGGTAGAATAAATAATAAACAAGTATAACAGGACAAAAAAAAAACTCGCGGAAAGGAACTATACACAAAAATAATAACACAAGGAATCGTGGGTTTGATGGGTGGATATAGTGTATAGATAGGAAAAAATGAAAAACCTCTTTAAATTAGTTCATAAATATTTGATTTTCTTCATAAATTATTACAATTTTCTTGTGTGTGTGTGTTTAATATAAGAATAAACCTTTAATGGTAAGACAACAAATAATGTTAATATTGAGTATACAAAATTATAAAGTTGAATATATTCTAGAACATTCAGGACGTCTTTAAGTTAATCTTAAAAATTATTATTATTTTTTGCAATAAATTTTGATGCTGCTTATTTATTTATACACGGTAAATATAATATGTAAATCGTATACAAAATAATAATTCAATGTTATTGCTGTAGTACATCGTGTAAACATTGTAAGACATAAATTTGATGTTTATGGCATAAATATAAAATCCTAGAGTGCAATTTAAATTATTCAAGTTCATTAAATTGGTTCTTAAATGTGAAGTCATTAAGCGAAAAATTTATTTTCAAAAGATTTATTTCGTTAAATGGAGGATCAACATTTTCAATTAGCAGTGTGTAGAAATCGCTTTTTGTACTACTTTACGAGACTTCACATCTCCTAAGAGGTTTGTTTTCGTGTAATATCAAAATATTCCCTAAAATGAATAAAATATGCTTCGATATATTGTCCCTTCTAAAATAAAATTGAAATCAAACGACAATTTCAGAATTTTTTTATATTCCGTTTATTTACACGAACCCTTTACTGTAACGCTATAAACCCAATTAATCCGTTTTCGTGTCTCTGACAATGTTACGGAAAATCTATTAATTATTAATAATTTTCAATTTCCTTAGTTTTATATTTATTTTAATGAAATTTTCCAGCAATAAATTGTCCCTTTTTTGTATGTACTTACGTATATGTGTGTATATACACTTGTGCCCTGTTGTATATACTATTTACTTTGGGTTACTCGTCTATGGTGCGTCATGTGTCCCTTACACAAATCTTTTATAAATGTTTATGTTCCTTGCATGTCACACATACAGGTACCCTAGTTTATATTTCATGAACATACCTATATACACATAAAAATTCGGAAAAAACCTTTTCAACAACAAATATTTATGTTTTATTTAAAATAAAAATTTAAATTAAATAAATATTGGAAAATTAGTTTTTATTTTTACTGGAAAATGGATACACAAAGCCAATAAATTGAAAATTTCCATATCATTGGAAAATGGTTTCTATGCCATGGCGATATTACCGTTTTTCAAAAAACCAACAATTCCCTTAAAAGTTGTTAAGGACAACAATTTTATTTTCGTTTTTCCAACTGAAAGCATTTTCATGTGGAAGATTGTGCCTTCGCATCGTACATAGAATAAGGAAAATCCCAAATCAAACATTGTTTAATCATTTCATCCATTTACATTGTGTGTGTATGTAGATCCAAAATATAAATTGTTGTTATTTTTTTTTTATCATCTAACATCTTAATATAAATATTTGAGATTTTTTCAAGTGTTAAAAGCTAACAAAACCCCTAAAATAAAAATCTAAGCTATGTGTGTATGTAACTATGTAACTGGGTAATGTGTTTAGAATGTGGACTGGCGAAACAAAAATGTTTTAAATTTTTTATAATATTACGAAAGTTACGAAAATTTTTACTTTTATTATATAATAACACTATTATTTTATTAGAAACATGTGTACAATGTATAAAATCAATGTCTTGGAAAAATGAAGAATAGTTACGTGTATACGACAAGTCGTTTAAATAAATAAATAAACGAAAAAAATCTACCTAATATTAAATGTAGAAGAAGAAGACATAAATGTAGAAAATTCGGTAACTTTTCCTTGGCCAAATTTTACATGTTATGCTTATACGAGTACCTTTCGAGATTTTACGTTTTTTTTTTTAATATGATATTT